>CM075777.1:45032863-46340363 GCA_037974665.1 Ehretia macrophylla | reverse complement strand
CGAATGTTTGCTGCCCTTGAAGCTGGGAAATATTTCTCCAAAAACAACCTCTTCATCTCGTTCCATGTGGTAATACTTCCGGAGGGTAGATAGTAGAGCCAATCCTTAGCCGAATCCTTCAAAGAAAACAGAAAGGCCCTTAATTTAATCTGCTCGTCAGTTACCCCCGCAGGTTTCATACTCGTGCATACCACATGAAGCTCCATTAGATACTTATGAGGATCTTCACCTGTAAGGCCATGAAAAATGGGCAAAAGATGTATTAGGTCAGACTTTAATTCAAAAGTAACATTAGCATCTATAGTAGGAAACGTTATGCATAAAGGTTGTTGATCTAAATTAGGGGCAGCAAGCTCCTTCAAAGTTTGATTCCCAGCCATGACTTCCTCCTCTTTTGAATCATAAGGGCTAGCAAATAAGAAATCAACAACTAAATCGTTCACTTCAGAATCCCTTCGAGCTTCATTTCTTACCGTGCGTGCAATTTTTTTTCTATTTCTGGATCGTACTGCAAATCACCTTGATTAGTAGATCGAGTGACAATCATAAAATCAAGAAAGCGCTAATAAACCACGAGAATTAAAACAGGAAAAAGAAATCTAGAGTAATAAGAAAAATTAAAACTTTACGCAAAAACACAAAAAATGCCTAAAAATCCTAGTAAACGATGGAATTTGGGCTCGAGAGGGTGGGGCTCGTAAGTCCAAAGGACTACGAGTCTTGCTTAAAACGTCGTTTCCCTTCAAAAAAGTAAATTTTTGAGACCTAATTCTATCAAAATTTTGAAAACTGCTGAAACTGTAACAAAAAAAAAATGTTTTTTTTTTTTTTTTTCTATACAAATTTTAATAACAAAATAAAAATAAAAATAAAAACACAAAAATAAACTAGAAAACGTCCCCGGCAACGGCACCAAAATTTGGTGTGCTGTCGTAGGCAACCAAAAATAAAACCTGTACTCCGAAAAATATATGTAGTAGTGTAAGTAAAGATCGTTCCCACAGAGAGTCTCTAGCCTAATTTGTGTTACGTAAACAAGGTTGGGGGGGAGGTTGAGTATGTAAAGGAAACTTAAGAAAAATTACTGAATTTAAAAATATTGAATTTAATTAAGAAGACGAACCTTGGTCTAAGTCAACATCCACCATCGGAATCTTGTAACTGATCATTGGTGCAAGAATATATCAATTCAAAGTTTAAATATTCACCGTTTGAATTATTTTCCTCTCTCTCCTTAGTCGTAGTTAATTAGAATACACCCCACCTAATTAACCCTAACCACTAAACAACCTCAGACACGCGCTAAAGGTTTAATCTAGTAGCAGCCTTAAGAATTAGAGAGATCGATGAAGCTAAACAACACAAACACACACGGTTGCATTTAATTTAGTTGAACGTTCTTCCTAAAATCTAATAATCTCTGACGCAGCAAATTATTAAATCTTGGTTGCTTCGCAAATTAGAGGGATCAAACAATTACGGATTTGATATCTAACTTAGCAATAGATTATAACGAATAATAAACTAGTTGGCCACCCTAGCAATTAAACGAAAGAATCATATAAATAAAACAGAAGAACATTCAATACTTAAAGCATAAATTGAACAGTAAAAACTAATTAGATCTCACAGTTCTTATGATTCCGAGGCTTCAATTTCCTTCAACCAAGAATAAAAGTTTAGCCACGCAGAGCCATGAAGAAATCTTGAAGGAGAAAAAAGGAGAGAAAAAGAGGTCGTCCCAATCTTATGATTTCTCCCTCCTCTTTATAGTTTGTGAAGCCTACTAGATCCCATAAGATAATGGAATCCTAATCTAAATAGAATAAGAAAATATTAAAGGTGAAGTAAACTCCTAATATGACTAGAAAAGCCTAAAACAACTAGAAAAAAGTCCTAATACAATTAGGATAGCTAAAATAGTTGGAATTTTCGTGCACCACATCCTCCACCATCAACTAGAAGCTTCTAGATAAATAATATTCCAGAACACTAAACAGCACAGGTACAGCAACTTCACGTCCAATTTCGGCTCTGATCCAGCCTTTATTTCTCAAAACTCAAAACATGAAAGTTGTAGATCTTCTTCTTGGATTTCTAAAACATCTTGAATCACCTCAATCAGAGTTCGGATGAGAGAGTTATGCCCAAAAAATGTAACAGTGTCAGAGCTGTCCAGAATTGCGCGATTTAACTTTGTTTTGCACTTAACTACTCCGTTCGCATCCTAAATCAAAATATAAAGATAATGAGTGTATTTAGGCATTAAATAGGTGTAAAATATTAAACTTTAATGGAAAGAAATATGACATTTTGCATTCTTATCACAAGACATGTTTGATTAGTAACTGTACAATATCAAATGATTGACCGCTAAAAAACCCATCAAATAGGGATTTGAGGTTTAAGAGAGAATATAAAAAACTTTAATAGTTAATGGAGGAGTTTGAGAACCATGCCGAGAGAAGCTGTCCATTCCAATTCAAAGATGTCGGCCTTGGAAGTGTAATGGCCCCCCTCAAAAGGTTTTTAACTTTTGATCTCAAAGTCTTGTCCTTAGTCTTTGTGGAATATTTTCGCAAATTTTGTTCAGATAAGTTGTCCATCTTGCAATCGTGCACTCTTAGGTATCTCCAATGAAATTTATTATTCTAAAAAATTTATTATTTTTGATAATTTTTAGAGATTTGAGTATCTATTTTAACTCAAATCTTCAATAGAACCCACCACTTTTTAAAAATTTATACTAAAATAAAGACTCAATTTATTTTTTTGACAATAAATTTAGAGACCCAAAAAGTAATTGGGTCTTTATTTTGGTGTAAATTTTTAAAAATTGGTAGACTCCATTAGAGATTTTAGTTAAAATAGAAACCCAAGTCTCTAAAAATTACAAAAAATAATAAGTTTTTGTAAATAGTACATATTATTAGAGATACCCTTACGTAGTATGTTTGAGATGAGATTACCACATATCGTAAGCATAAGTCCCAACTCATTGACTGGACTAGGTTTAAGCTAAAACTAATTTGTTTGTCATATTTTTTAAAGAGTTTTTAGGTAAAAATTAAAATTAAAAGATAAAAATCTCTAAATTGAAGCTTTTTTTTTTTTGTAAAAAAATTAGAGCTTTTGATAAAATGATTTTGTGAAACTGTTGTTACATTAGCGCAGATTTTTTCTCAAATATATATTTCTATATTTTTTAAAGATCAACATTGTCCAAAATAAGTTAAACAATTAACGATTTTTATTTAACAATACTTTTAACCAAAATTGTATTGTTAAAAATTTTATAACTTAAAAATTAAAATTTCACAACTAATCTGAATAAATCCTTATTATGCTCGTAACCTCATTGAGATTTTCTGAGTAAAGTGAAAAAGGGTCGGCCAATGTATTCTATTTTAGTGGTAGTTTCAAAATGCGACTGTATCTTTTTAGACGTTTATATGAATTTTCAATTGACAATGTAATTTAGTTGACTGCTAACGTAAAAAATTTGTTTTTACAAAAAAAAAAAAAAAAACCTAAAAAGTTTGTCTGTTTGTGAAATCTCAAATCTCACGCGTGAAATGACCCCAAAAAAAAAAAAAATCTCACGCAATTATAGATTGGTGGAACTGAATTTTTCTTTTCTTATGAATTTCTCAAAAGATGCTCCACAAACTGTCTTGGTAGGACACATTAGTAAGTCACTTCCTTAACTCTTTTTTTTTTTTTTTTTCTCAATGGGGTCCTAAGGTCAAGAATTAAAAATTAACAAATCTATGAGATACTCTACCCTTTTTATCATACTCAATAAAAGTACAAAATTTATCCGGTGAATAATTCAATGTGAACACCTAAGGCTTGGCAAAAATAAACAATGATGAACTAATCCGCACATTTATTTCCAACTCTTCAGAACCACAAAAACTTGTTACATATCTTTACTTCCTACCTTCTAAAGTTTTAAACTGGAAAGTTCATGATGTAGACATAGTTTTTTGGAATGAAACATCCGGGAAGGTACCGTACGTCTAGCATAGACGTCATGGCAACATTTCTTCTTTCTGCCCCAAGGAAATGGCACGGTTATATATGCACCTAGCTAGTTGGGGTCATTCTCCACAACCAACTTACTGAATTCCATCAATTTAACTGCTGGAGAGATTATACACTTGCTCACATAGTGAGAGTCCTTAACCATTTTCTTTCTCGTTTTCCTATATTTCGCTTCCATCGTTGTAAATCTTAATCAAGTTTACTTCTTATTGTGTGTTAACTTTTTTGTCTTTCAGGGCTATTTTATTTGAAGCAAACTTTGATAACAATGGATTTTGTTATGATCAACCTGCTGCCAACCAACAAAAAGAGATGGCGTCTGGCTCGCGCAAATTTCTTTTGTGAACGTGTCTTTCTTTCTCTCTTCAAAGAAGTTGTCAAAAATAAGAGGAAGCTTTCAACTGTGTCATCAAAGAGAGTCACCATAAACACAAATAAGCATTCACCTGTTCCATCTAATAGAGTCGCCATTGATATTGACATTGATCCTTCAAGCATTACAAAGCTTGTTAAGGAGAAAAGCCTTAACAAACTTGACCAACATGGAGGCATTGAAGGTATAGCTACTTCCTTAAAAAGTGATGTCAATCATGGAATTGTTGGTGATGTTTCAGATGTTTTACGTAGAAAAGAAACTTTTTGGGCTAACACTTATCGTAAACCACCTACGAAAAGTTTCTTCAACTTTGTGTGGGAAGCATTTAAAGATCCAACTATTCTAATTCTAATGGTTTGTGCTGCGTTTTCTCTTGGATTTGGCATCAAAGAGCATGGGCCAAAAGAAGGTTGGTATGATGGTGGCAGCATATTTGTTGCTGTTTTTCTTGTCATCTTTGTTTCTGCCATAAGAAATTTTAGGAAAAACAGACAATTCGATAAGCTTTCAAAGGTCAGTAATAATATACAAGTGGAAGTTGTTAGGAATGGTAGGCGACAACCAATTTCGATATTTGAAATCGTTGTTGGAGATGTTGTTTGCTTGAATATTGGTGATCAGGTACCTGCTGATGGATTGTTCGTAGAAGGGCATTCGTTACAAGTTGATGAATCCAGCATGACTGGTAAAAGTGATCATGTTGAAGTTAATTGTAGTCAAAATCCGTTCTTGTTCTCTGGAACCAAAGTGACTGATGGATATGCTAAAATGCTTGTCACATCTGTCGAAATGAACACAACTTGGGGGGAGATGATGAGCACGATTAGTCACAATTCAAGTGAAGAAACGCCTCTCCAATCCAGACTAAACAAGCTAACTTCAGCAATTGGTAAGGTCGGTTTAGCCGTTGCTTTCTTAGTTCTTGTGGTGTTCTTGGTGCGATACTTTACAGGGACTACGAAAGATGAATTTGGAAATAGAGAATTTAATAGCAGCAAGACAAAAGCAAGCATTGTGATTAATTCTCTGGTGGGAATTATTGCTGTGGTGGGAATTATAGCAGATGCAATTATAATTGTAGTTGCTGCAATTCCAGAAGGCCTACTTTTGGCCATCACGCTTACTCTTGCACATACACTGAAGAGAATGATGGCAGACCAGGCTATGGTGAGAAAGCTATCTGCTTGTGAGACCGTGGGTTCTGCCACGATCATATGTACTGATAAAACAGGTACTCTCATCAGTATTGTTATGAATATTTTTATTTGAATTTTGGCACTCCAATTTTAAAATTCTGGCTCCGCCCCTGCAGGTACTCTCACGATGAATCAAATGATGGTGACCAAGTTTTCGCAAGGTCAAGAGCCTGTAGAAGGAAAAAGTTACACTTTAATTGCTGCCAATGTTATCGAATTGCTCCACCAGGGGGTTGGTCTCAACACCACAGGTGGTGTTTATAAGTCGACTCATTCAGTATCCAACTCTGAGTTCTCAGGCAATCCAACTGAAAAAGCAATACTTGAATGGGCTGTGCTGGAATTACAAATGGATTTGGAGCTGGTAAAGCGAAATCATGCCATTATACATGTGGAAGCGTTCAATTCACAGAAAAAAATGAGTGGCGTTTTGACAAAGAAAGTTATGGATAACACAGTCCATGCACACTGGAAAGGAGCTGCTGAAATGATTTTGGCAATGTGCACCCATTATTATGAAAAAGATGGGAACTTCAAAGTTTTTGATGACCATAAGAAGGAAATGTTTGATCAGATACTTCAAGGTATGGCAGCTACCAGCCTCCGATGCATTGTATTCGCACACAAGGAAATTCAAGAGTCAGAGAATGACATTGAAGAAACAACCAAAAAGATACCAGACAACTGCTTGACCCTTCTGGGGCTTGTCGGCCTGAAGGATCCATGTCGGCCTGGTGTGAAGAAAGCCGTGGAAGATTGTCAGTATGCTGGTGTCACCATCAAAATGATCACTGGTGACAATGTTTTTACTGCAACAGCCATAGCCACTGAATGTGGAATACTTCGGGCTGATGAGGAAATAGATGGAGCAGTGGTAAAAGGTATAGAATTTCGTAACCACACAGAAGGGGAACGAATGGAAAAAGTTGATAAAATACGAGTCATGGCAAGATCATCGCCATTCGACAAGCTTCTGATGGTGCAATGTTTGAAAAAGAAAGGCCATGTCGTTGCAGTGACAGGCGATAGCACAAATGATGCTCCAGCATTGAAGGAAGCTGATATAGGACTATCTATGGGGATTCAAGGTACTGAAGTGGCTAAAGAAAGTTCAGATATCGTCATCTTGGATGATAATTTTGCTTCTATTGCTACGGTTCTCAAATGGGGTAGATGCGTCTACAACAACATTCAGAAATTCATCCAGTTCCAGTTCACTGTGTATGTAGCAGCGTTGGTTGTCAACTTTGTTGCTGCAGTATCAGCTGCTGAGGTACCATTAACGGCAGTTCAGCTGTTGTGGGTGAACCTCATCATGGACACATTGGGGGCTCTGGCTCTTGCTACCGAGAACCCAACAAAGGATCAATGGAAAAGCCACCCGTGGGGCAAACCGAGCCACTTATCACAAACATTATGTGGAGGAACCTACTAGCTCAAGTCTTATATCAGATAACAATTGTTTTGACATTGCAGTTCAAAGGTGAGTCAATTTTTGGTGTTAGTGAGAAGGTAAATGACACTTTAATCTTCAATACGTTTGTTCTTTGTCAAATCTTCAATGAATTCAACTCGCGAAAATTGGAGAAGAAGAATGTCTTTGAGGGGATATACAAGAACAAGTTGTTCATAGGAATAATTGCAGTTACAGTCATTCTTCAAGTGGTGATGGTGGAATTCCTAAAGAAGTTTGCAAATACAGAGAGGTTGAATTGGGGCCAATGGGGAGCATGTATAGGAATCGTAGTCGCGGCTTGGCCAATTGGCTGGCTTGTCAAGTCTATACCTGTCCCAGAAAAACCAATATTTAGTTATTTCAGCATAGTATATTAGTTTTTCTTTTTTTGTGTTTTTCACTAGTAGTTATGATATGAAAAATCATCTATGCAATATAAATCATCGTTGATGTTTGTTGCTAGTTGTTTCATATTCTTTGTTTTATGCATTTTGCAGAGTTTGAAAGAATGTTTTTATTCTGGATACAGGCT
Source organism: Ehretia macrophylla (assembly GCA_037974665.1). Taxonomy (NCBI): domain Eukaryota; kingdom Viridiplantae; phylum Streptophyta; class Magnoliopsida; order Boraginales; family Ehretiaceae; genus Ehretia; species Ehretia macrophylla. Next base: position 46,332,756 of record CM075777.1, on the reverse strand, counting down.
CACATACCTTCAACTTTCATGAAATATATAAGTCCAATGCTGCAATTACATATAATACCATTTAATATTATGACTTCATTTATCAGTGCATCACTAACCAACTTCTGCATTGTTTTATAAGCTTCGTTTGTTGATTGATTAGCTAGATAGTCAAATACACGATAATGTCTATATTTCACGAGTGAAGGATATTAAGTTTCGTTAGTGGTATTTTTTTTATATGTATTGTTCAGTTTAATTTTTTTTTAAATAAAAATATATATATAAAAAAGAAAATGATATTAAACTCGCCCTCATAATTCTCCTGTAATTTTGATAACTAAACTTAATACTCCCTTCCTAAAATATGAAACTGAGAAACATATTATGGAGGAGGAGATTGTTTTTTGCCGTTCAGCCATATTTCACCACCACTCAAACCTATATCTAAAGTAAAGATAGCGTTGACGATCAATAAATAAATAAATAAATAAGCCAAGATAACACGTAAATGTCTCCACAGTCATGGTTAGTGGTAATAGATTAAAATCGTTGATGTAATATTACGAGTTAGATATTTTTATTATTTTAAAATTTCGTCTTTACTTGATTTAATATATATGTAAAATTACACTATTACATAACTTAGTACATATATGGAATTACAATCCTGCATTAAAAAATTTATCAGTTAGTAATTAGATTTTACTATACCAATTGATTCACACATCATAAAAAAAAAAAACACGTGAAAAGCTACAGATTCCTATGCAGCTAGAGTACTATATAGTAAACAAATTCAGCACCAGTACTTGAGTGCCGTCCAATTCCAAAGCCCACGACACCGACGCGTATCACCACACCCCACAGTAGCAGTTCACTTGTCTACTTCTAAGTTCTAACATTTCACTACATCTTTCACCACCATCTCATAATCTTACTCTAAAAGCTTCATAGTGCTTTAGAGTAAAATGGCAGATTGGGGACCAGTGCTGATAGCAGTGGTGCTGTTCGTGTTGTTGTCACCTGGGCTACTGTTTCAGCTTCCTGGCCGGAATAGAGTGGTTGAGTTTGGCAACATGGAGACTAGCGGTGCTGCTATTCTTGTCCATGGTGTCGTTTACTTTGCTCTTATCACCATCTTCCTTATTGCTATTGGTATCCATGTTTACACTGGTTGAATAAAAATTGTAGCAGATCTGTTTCCCTTCTCTTTTTTTTTTTTTTTTTTAAATACAATGATTCGCTTATCTTTTACTTACATGTTTTACGTGTTTGGTACATTTCTTATGTAATTTATATTAATTGGCGTATTTGATTTTCTGTCTTAATACTTTGTAATGTATGGAGACTTCAGAATCTACAATTAAAAATTTCGGTCCCGTGAGTCTGAGGGGCGGCCCACTCCGATAGATGGTGGGGTACAAGATCGTGTATGGGCTGATGGGGTTGGTGTGTCTACCCTGATGTCCCAAGCTGACGAGGGCTTCAGTGGTTGGGCCGCATTCTGGCCTAGCTTCGTCGACTCTGTGGGTAGGCCCATTTAAAATTTAATATATAGTATTTCTTTCAATTTAAAAAGAATGGGACTTTTTTTTTTTAAATGGACCCTCAAATAAACATAACTACGCTCCAGAAAAACTAATATTTAGTTATTTTAGATGGAAGAAATTCAAGTCTATGTAAAAGTATTCTGATAGCATAGCATATTAGTTTGGCTTTTTGTTTTTCTTAACTAAGTAGTTATCATATGAAATAATGATGAAACAGCATTTGTTACAGATATTTCTATTTGTTATATGTACTTCATTTTGTAACTGCATGTCCAGCTACATAATCTTTTTTTTTTTTTTTTTGGATTATTGAAATACTGATTTTTTTTTACTAAGTGTAAATTATTGAAGAGACCCGTCAATGTATCCAAGTAAATTATTGGGAAAATTCCACATTTAGTCTTTAGCGTTTGCAAAAAATTTCAGTTTGGTCCTTATCGTTTAAAATATTTCAATTTAGTTTTTATTGTTTTACCAAAAGTTTTAATTTCGTCCTTATTATTTAAAATTTCTCAATTTTATTCTTATTATTTTTCAAAAAGTTTTAATTTTGTCTTTATTATTTTTAAATTTTTTTAATTTTGTCCTTATTGTTTTGTTAAAGTTTCAAATTCGTCCGTATTATTTAATGACTAAATTAAAATTTAAAATTTTTTTAGAAATAATAAGGACGAATTTGAAATATTTTGAAAATAATAAGGACGAAATTGAATTTTTTTGGCAACCAATAAGGATAAAATTGAAAAACTGTAAACAATATAAATTAAATTAAAATTTTTGAAAAAATAATAAAAATTAAATTAAAATATTTTAAATAATAAATATCAAATTAATTAATTTTTTTAATAAATAATAGAGACTAAATGTGAAATTTATTCTAAATTATTGAAGGTAAAAAAATTGAGTCGTTGAGTCCTCCAAGTGATGTAATTAGAGTGATCAAGAGCTACAGTAACATATGCTTTGACGTTGAAAGAAGAAGTAAAGGATGGTGACAAAGAAATGACGAACAGCAGAGGACAAAGAAAGATGAGTTGATGAGGAAGGTCGGTAAGTTAAGAGGCAATTAATAAATGAATGTTCTTCAAAACAACGTCCAGATTCAGGCCGCGAGCCCCATTTCAGCTGTCACAGTTGTTTTGAAAACCAACTCGTCAATTAAAAGAAAAAGGGTCACAGTCGTTTTGAAAACCAACTCGTCAATTAAAAGAAAAAGGACGCGAGTCGTTTGACAACTGATACCATGTAAACAAATGTATATATTTTGTGTATTTCAGTGTGTGTTAAGCAACAACCAACTCGTCAAATAAAAGGAAAAGGACGCGAGTCGTTTAAGCAAATGCTGTACAATCATGTTTACATATATAGATTTGAGTCTCTAACGGTGCAGCTATCTAGTTGGAGGAAAACTAGTATCTACTGATAACAATACATAAAGTTTAAAATTCAAAATGTAAACACTAAGTCAATTGTTACGGGTATCTTTAATGGAGGTAAAAATTAAGGATTTTATAGACTTCGCGAATAAAAATAACACCAATAGGGATCTATAAATGTTAAATCCATATTTTTTTCTCAAATTTAATATTATTCATGGTTTTTTAAATAAAAATAGAGTCTGGTCTCTATTTTTTCAACAAATTTATTGAAGAAAATAAAATTTAGGCTCTATTTTTGCTTAAAAAATCATGTATGATATAAAAATTGGTGGATCTCATGTATATTTGGATTTTACAATCTATTGGTGTTGCTTTTTTATTTATTTATTTATAGGGTGTTTAAAAACCTCAATCATTGTCTTTTAGAGACTCAAATTACCTTTTAAACCCTTTATTGAGGATAGTCTAACAGTAAGTAATTTGTATTTTATTAACATTGAAAATGTACATATTTGAGTCATAAAAGATTTTGAAAGGGTATTTTTGGTTGACACCCCTTCCAAATTTATAAAAAGGGACTTAGACCCCATACATTTTATTATATGAGACATAGATCCCTTCTGTCAGGGGTCTACTAAATTTTTCGTTAAGTCAAGGTTAAAAGTGTCATTTATCAATTGCTTGCCAAAAAAATCAAAAACAAAAAAAAAAAGATGAGAGAAGTTTGGAAAACGACAATACATTCAAGACAATAGTGCTACTAGTTTTTTGACAAAAAAACCAAAAGCAAAAGCTATTGACTGAAAAAAAATAATACAAAAGCTACTTGATTTGTTAAATCCAAATCAAAGCATCCAAGGTTGTAAACAAAGCAAAGCATCCAGGAGGAAATCGGCAGAAACATCCAAAAAAATGCATTTCATCTCTTTCTTTGTCTCTCATCCATCTCTCATCATAATTCTCTTAAATTTTGGCCATACAAAAAAAAAAAAAAATTATTATTTTTTGAGTTTGACATGTAATTTTTTAGATTTAACCAATTTATGATGTTAGTTTTTCCCATTTGTTAATGCATGTGTTGTTAATCTAGTTTTTTTTTTTTTTTTTTTTGGCACATACCTTTTAGATATAATCAGTTTATTATGTTTTATAATTTCTTCCTCATTTGTTAATGCTTGTTTTTGTTCATCTCTTTTATTACTTTTATGTTATTATTCTTTAGTTTGACACAATTTTTTTATTTAATCAATTTATGGTATTTATCATGTTAGTGACCTTACAATGTTAATGTGTGTATATTACTAATTATTTTCTTTTATTGTGATACTGGAATGAGTATTACAATTGTTGTGCATTTTGTCTTGATGCATATAACATACATGATGTAAAAGAAAAAATATATTGTTGTTAGCTTGTTGGAATATTTGTTTGATTTAAGTTATGCATGTTTTTATTTCATATTCATTTCTCTATTTAAATATTTTTCCAGAAAAAGATGACAATCAATGGAGTTGGCTTATGGGAGTTCCTTTCAAAGATATTGTATTAATATGGAGTTAGCAATTGATATTTTTAGAAAGTTTTTGTATATGATGGGGACTCAGAATGTTGTTGGGAGTATGTTAAATTTTGTTATTTGGGATTAGTATTTAGATTATAGAGTGATGTATTTATTGAGGGCATAAATGAGATTTAACCTTAATCTAGCTGAAAATTTAACAGACCCATAACAGAAGGGGTCTGTGTCTCATATAATAAAATGTATGGGGTCTAAGTCTCCTTTTATAAATCTAAAAGGGCTGTCAACCAAAAATACCCGATTTTGAAATGTTGATATTCCTGGTGATGCAGCTTGGGGTTAGAGGAAACTTTTGAATATCCAAAATATTGTTAAGCCCTTTGTTCGCCATAAAATTGGTAATGGTGTTAACACTTTATTTTGGAAAGACTTTTGGCATGAGGATGGTATTTTGTTACATCGTTTCTCGAGTGACTCTATTCGTGATTTGGGTATTGATTTAGGTATGTCCATTGCTGTTGTTTTCCTGATGCCAAGGACTTTATCTCTTGCTCTTGAGCTTAATTCTTTGGTGAGTTTTGCTCAGACTTCTATTTCTAGTAACCCCAGGGATGATAAACTGTTTTGGATTCCTTGTCCATATGGAAAGTTTAGCTTACACCATACTTGGAATGCAATTAGAGAGACTGGCTCCCTTGTTCCGTGGCATCATATCCTTTGGTTCAAATAACGTGTGCCTAGCCATTGTTTCTTCTCATGGCTTACCATATTGGATCGTATTGTTACTAAACAACGCATGTGTAGCTGGGGTCTACAAGTTAATCCCCTTTGCTTACTATATGGGGTGATAAAAGAATCCAGAAATCACTTGTTCTTCTCCTATAGTTTCTTGAAGAAAATTTGGCTTAAATGTTTGAGGTACACTTTTTGCGCTCAGCTCTCCTTCAATTGGAATGATGTTCTTGTTTGGTTAATGACGGAATGTAAATGAGATTATCTCTAATCCCTTGTTCTCAAATATGTTTTTACAGCTTCGATCTACCATTTATGGTGTGAAAGGAATAGAAGGCTCCATGACCGTATCTCCCTTGATGAAGATAGAATTTTTAATAGAATATGTTTCATTGTAAAAAATAGAATTACAAACGTCCATAGATATAGAAGAAATCTAACAAATTCTATTATTTGTAGTTTTTTGAACTTAGACGGTAACTAACTTGTGAATATCTGATTGGTTTGAGATGTCGTGGTAACAACTCTGTAATGATGTAAAGAGTTTTGTTAAGTTTAATTGAAACACTTGCTAAATTAGCAAAAAAATAATGTACATTTTTGAGTCATACAACGAAGAAGATCAAAGAAGCTAGCCAAATAAAATCTAGTCCTATTAAGCACGGGCTAGCTAATGAACCAAAAAAGAATGCAATTGCCAGTTAAATTTGCTGGTTAATTATTCCCGCACCAGTTTTTTTTTTGGTTAAAAAACATGCCATAAACAAATTAAACATACAAACAAGCTCCAGTCCAAAATAAACCGAGCAAACAGAGAGGGCTATGAGCCAGAACAAGAAAAAGTACAAGAAGAACAAACATAAACAAGAGGGCCGGAACATGAAAGTTTGGTCCAAAGTAAAATAGTCCCATTAGGGGCTTGAGCCATCTCGTCATAAACCAAAATGACCACCACATCACTGTCAACTCTGAAGAAATACCATCGGCTTCTATTGCTGGCCTGGTTAAATGCTTGCCAAATCCCTCTGAAAAGACTGTTAAAGTAACAGTCCGAAAGAAACAAACACCAGTAACCAAGACAAGTTCGGCGGGACCTATCAACCCGGATAGAGGATGGGCTAGGGATTTCCAACACCCAAATGGTCTAGACATTCCGAGAACCGAAACGGACCCTCTGAGCCCCAGGTTTGAACATGTGACAACAAAGATCACCCTATCTCCTCTACAACAAACAGAAACACATGCAGGGATAAGAGCACCAAGAAAACAAGACTGCCGGCAACACAAGGAAATATCCTCATCTTGATTGAGGATGACACTGGACATGATAAAATATTGCACATACTCAAGCAACAAGACGAAAATCGACCTGCACTAAAGCAAAGCACCAAAACAAAAAAAGAAAAGACAGGCCTAAAACCCCCAGATCTGCCACAAAAAATCAAAATAAGGCTCTTAAACCTCACAAGGTCAAGATCCTTTCGAAGAGGTGAACAGATCTCATTAACAGTAGAGAACTCATGATGCTTAAGGGGGATTAGAAATAAATTTATTGCTTGGTCCAATTCATCCTCTGAACTTGGAGATGGTTGAAATAGGAAAATGAAGAAAGGAGTCTTCATGGTCAGAGCCAAGGATAGATCTGTTGAGTGAAGTTAATGTAGTAAAGGGTTTGTAGCCACATGAAGCTGGAGAGCTCTTTCAAAGGGGGAGCGCCGCTGAGACGCCTCTATTCACTTGGCTACTGTATCAGCAACGTTTTTTAACTGTGTAAGACCTATCTCGCTCCAATCTTGGTGAGAGAGAGAAAAAACACTTGTTTCAATCCCAAGTAGGAGCGCCGTTGATACGCAAAAAAGATAGCGAGCTGAATCAGCTCACTTGTTGCAGCGAGCGGAGAGAAAAAAAGAAATCTTTTTTTTAACAGAATGTTTTGCTCAGTATATTGTCTTTGCAACTTTCTTTGTCAAAAAAAGTGGTTGTGAACTTGTTGTTGTTGTTGTTGATGTTGACGGAAGGGGATTTTTGCTAGTTTATTGCTGTTGATGTTGACGTGGGGTGGGGTGGCGTGGGGTGGGGTGGGGTTGGGGGAGATGTGAGCCAAAGGTTTACATGACGGCTAGGGTTTTTGTGTGTGTACTTTGGTCACATTGATTTTGCCATTGGGTCGGGCTGGATTGAAGACGCCAAAGTAGATTTATCAGTTGGTCGGATTCCCACACCAGTTAATTGACAAACAAATCCCACATTACAAATAGCACAGAAAAGCAAAGCAAAATAACAACAACAATTGCAATTCAACAAGGAATCACAGGACTGCAAGACGGCTCCAATGCATGTTCAACAAATTATTGAAATACTTCTTTTTTTTTTTTTTGGGTGAATAGCCCCGGACCCCCCTGTGGTCAAGCGAAACTAGTTATAACCCCCTGTAGTCTAAAAAATATAGCTAGACCCCCCTATGGTCCACCCGTTGATGCACACAGCCCCCTCAGTCAAATTTTCGATCAAAACTGACTCAATATGTATCACATGCGAATAAAATGCGATTTTTATTGGTTTTTAACGTATTTAACTAGATATTTTTTTATTTTTTTTATTTAGTAATAAATAAAAAAATAGGTAAAAATGAAAAGAAAAAAGAAAAAAATAATTTTTTTTAATTATAATATTATTTTATTATTAAATACGTTAAAAACTAATAAAAATCGTATTTGAAGCGCGTTTGTCACACTTTCCATAAAAAATAACTGAAAATTTAACGGAGAGGGGTGATGTGCATCAACGGGTAAACCACAGGGGGGTCCAGCTATATTTGTTAGACCACAGAAGGGTTATAGTTACTTTCACTTAACTACAGGAGGATTTGGGACTACTCACCCTTTTTTTTTTGGGTCAAATATTGAAATACTTCTTCATTAAACGTAAAGATAGTTTACAAGCTGAATTAATACGAGTTTATCTACTTGTCATCCACAGGGACATGTCCATTTTCTTTCAAGGCTTCTTCGTTCTTGACCTCTTCAACATTTTCCTTTTTCTTCTTCTCTTCTTCTTCTTTTTCAGCCTTTACTCTAGCTTCTTCCTCAGCCTTTAGTCTCTGGTCTTCCTCAGCCTTCAACCTTGCTTCTTCTTTCGCCTCCTCGAGAGCTTTGATCAACCTCTGTAAGCAAGTATCAGCATCATCATCTACAGACTTGAGCATCAAATTCTCTGCAACATCAGCAGGGGTCATTTTGGTTTCCTCCAACAAAAGACTAATTGTCTGAAACAAGTCATGAGAATCAACATCCAAATAGTTGTTTGCAAGTACTTTGAATGCTTCAAAGCAACAATATGACAACTCAATATGCTTATCCATCCTTCCCCTCCGGATCAAAGCCGGGTCGAGTTTCTCCACAAAGTTTGTTGTGAAAACGAATAGTCTCTCCTCACCACAAGTCGACCACAATCCATCAATACAGTTGAGTAATCCAGATAGAGTGACCTCGCTGCTCTTCTTTTCTTCGTCTTTCTTGAGCTCTTTCTCAACAGGGTTCTTCGTATCTTCTTGTTTCTCTTCTTCCTTTTTCTCTTTTTTCTTCTTCCTCTGCCCTGTAAGATCGAGTGAACAATCGATGTCTTCTATCACAACTATCGACTTACTTGATGTATCGATGAGTAATCTCCTCAACTCGGTGTTGTTCTTGACTGATGTCAATTCAAGATCATACACATCGTACTTGAGAAAATTAGCCATGGCAGCTATCATAGAGGATTTACCAGTTCCAGGCGGACCATACAGGAGATAACCACGCTTCCACGCTTTGCCAATCTTTGCATAATACTTTTTCGACTTGCTAAACATGACGAGATCATCGATTATCTCTTGCTTCCTCTTAGGCTCCATCGCCAAAGTTTGAAAACATGATGAATGTTCGAAAACAACATGGCTCCATAACCTCCTGTATCCATACGAACCACCCTCGCTTTTATTGTTGGTGTAAAGCTTCCTTTGCCTTTCTCTGATTGAGATAGCCTTTCCTTCTTCCATCACATGCTTTAAATAAGAGTTCGTGATTATATCTCGATACTTCTTGTGGAATGTAAGTCTGAAATACCTTTTCTCGTCCTCTCTCGGACGGAGAGAAATCGATTGTCTGTCCGGTATTTTGTTGCTTGACATCCACCAAAGCTTGATGCCGTTGTATTCATCGGTGACCTCTTCGTGATCATCCATGCTGAGGACGATGGCTTCACAGTCTCTAACAATTTTGGCTTTGAGACGCTTAGCTTGGGTGGAAGAATTGGCACCAAGGTACCTTTCAATGGCAGTAAAGGCCTTGCTTCGCTCGAACCACAGATCGGGTTCAAACTCATTGAAAGTAATCTGGATATAAGGGTAAACATAGGCAGCCAATTTTTGAGTGTATCTTTTGATTTGGGCACGAATTTGATGGGGAAAATAATTCTGGTACATGGTCCAGATGAACATCATTGCTGCAATGGTTGATCCAAGTTGAGTCCATACTTCCCCCGTTGGCGTCATGTTTCTTTTCAGACTACCAACTACGTTTCTCTCTCTCTCTCTTTCTCTTTTTCTTTTTAAGTACACTTAGCACTAATTGAACCACTGTTTATAGAGAAAGTGAGAAGTTTAGACACGTTGTGAAGTAAATTTTTGTATAAATTGGTTAGGGAAGTGGGGATATCACCAACTCTTTGGATGTAGAGACGGTTTCAGTATTTTTATTCAGTAGAAATTAAAATTACATAATTTATTACTCATATGTGGTTAATTATTTTTCAGTAAAAGTTAAATTAATTTTTTAATTTAAAAATATTTAAAAAATATACATATTTTTAAAAATATAATTTTAATTTATTTTTTAATAATTGTACTCTTAAAATTAGTAAAGATTGTAATCCTGCTAATCCGTAAGTAAATCCGGCTTTGCTTGTATTAAAAAGGAAAAGAAAAAAAGGAGTGAGGAGTTTTCTTCTCCCACGAGTCTATTAGATTTTCCACAGAAGAAAAATCAATACGGCGGTTTGTCTTGTATGTAATGTCCATGCAAGATGCAACGGAGGCGTCTCTAATCGCGGTAAGATGCATGTCTTGAGAGCATAAAAGTCTTGAAGTCTCGAATAAAATATGATATTGCCTAACAGAGGTGCAATGCAAGTTCTGCGATCCTCGTAAGCCTGCTAAGAAGACAAGTAGTGAACTTTGTCTTGAACTTTTGTCGATATTTTCCAATGACATCATCAATGACGTCCATGACTCTGTGTCACAAAGTTTAACAAATATAAATTCAATTGAATTATATATATTAAAAAAATTGAATTAGCAAATATTAAATTAAGAATGGGTTTACGTACTTCACCATCTTTCCTTTTTTTACTGAAAAATAAATTCATCTAAATTTTTTTTTTTGTATTGAGAAATACTATATACTACTTTAATTTTCACACTCAAATATTACTTCTCATGTGTATGCTTAGTTGGCATATTAAAAGAGAAGAGAGAAATCAAAAAATTAATTATTTTAGCATGCCAACTAAGTATCCACGTAAGAAGTGATATTTGAGGATGAAAATTAAAGTTAGATATAACAATACTCTTTTATATTGAATATCTGTAATACCCCAGAATTTTAGAGTTGGATTTAAGATTAGAATTTTTATTAGTTGGGGGAAGCTGAAGGAAGTTATTCAAGATAGATTTGTTTTAATTTTGGAAAATATTTAAGTTAATTTTTAGAGCCTAAGACTTTTATCTACAATAATTTTTTTTAATATTAGAGAATGACACTGCAAACTTGTGAGAATCTTTGATAACGAAATCAATGCTTGTATGGAATATTGTGAAGCTTTTATATCATAGATTAACCATTCGGTTCAAGGAAAATAAGTTTGAAAAGTGCTTGTGTTCAGGGTGAAAGGTAAGTGAGATAACCTCTTCCATTTGACCCCACTTCCTTATTGATATTCTCTTATCTTCGTAATTTCAATTGTTTCAGTTGAAGCCATTAATTTCGAAAATTGATGGATATTGGAATTCTTTGCCATATTTGTATCTACTGCCTTTTATTCCTCATATCAATAAACCTTTATTTATTTATTTATTTCTCTTGCAAATCAACTTCACATGAATCAAGTCTATTTCATATATAATACTTTCTTTCGTTGGTTTGATTGGGCAAGAGAATCTCTACATTTATTCTGATAAAACATCATTGATCATGGCAGAGCATACACTCATAAGGAAAACTTTATTTACTATTTTAATGTTGGTCTTGCTAATTAATTTCGATCATATGCTATTTTGATTCCAGTGGATTTTCAAATTATATTTGAGAACATCAAGCGAACTACCAAAGTTCATGTATGTACTGACTTTTTGAGTTCGATCAATGTTCCGCATATCCAACCATTTATCTTTACATGAAACTATTCTTTACTCGTATGGTGTTCAAAATTAATTTCCTTTCAAAGTTATCCTATTTTCCTTTTGCTCTACTTTAAAAAGGTTACAAAAGAAATGTCTCTTATCTAAGTTTTGATAAATGATTTTCCAACCTGATGTGCCTTCGCTAGTGTGGGATGATGAAACATTAGAAATTTTTCCCTCGTTGTCTTAGCGATCTCTTGCCGTTGGACTTCCACCCTACTGGGGTTGGCTGATTTTATTTGAATGAAATTTTCTTTCTTACCAAAAAAAAAAAAAAAAAAAAAAGTAGAAATTTTAACCCTAGTCAATGGGGGTAATAGTCGACATATTATTATTGTTATTGATCGTTTTTGTTGCGGTGCATTGTTTCTGTTTGAGATATCCCTTTGCCTTGTGGAGGCTTTGTAGTACTCACTATTGATTGACTATGTGACCGACGCTACACGAGTAATGCAGCCATACCATGAATGAAAGTGAATGTTGTTGATTGTAGCCATATTTTGAAAGAGAGCATATGATACATGCTCAAATTGTTACGAAATGATTGCTTTTCGAAAGTTAATCAAAAGAAAATGTATTGTTGAATTGGGAAATGATATGTCTTTTAAAAATTATAATTATTGAAAGAGAGTTTTGGAAGTATTTCTTATAGTTATGAAACTATAATTTTTTTTTAAAAAGTATTTTTATATTTATTATTTTCTATGAAGTTTGAAAAGTTTATTGAGAAATTGATTAATCAGTGATTCGTTATGGATCCATATTGTTTCATTCAGTTCATCGAAGGTTTTATTCAAATTCAACTATGATTTTTACAGTTCTCCATTGTATCTTAAGTTATTAAAATCTTGTGATCGTACCTTCAATTGTTGCATTACTGTTCACTTTGTATGGGTCCATTCTGCTCTTTAATTCTCTCGTTTCTTCAGATTTATTGTTCCTCATTATTATTTTGAAAATCTCGTTCAACCCTGAGTCTGGTTTTATCGTATTATTGCTTCATATTGTTTTGCTAAACCCTTGGGGGTATATTTTTGCTTACTGAGCCTTCTGCTCATCTTTAGTTTCTAATCCTTCTTTGCATATTAAAAGGAGAAAATATTTGGAAATCATAGCACGAGAGATTCGAGATGAGGACTTTATTATCGATATATTGTCTACTTATATTATTCTGGAGATGTAATGTCAAGTAATATAATTTAGTCATTATCGTTTAGACCTTGATTGTTGACTTGAGGTTATGTAAATTTTCTTAGCAAATAAGTCTTGATTTACTTATTAGCCATGTGGCTGGTCACGTCGTTAAAATTTATTATGATAGATTTTTGGGGAGTGACAATATCTCAATTCTTATTTTCTAGGTAAGAATTACTGTTGTATGGTTTGTTCATCAAATAAAAAATTTACACAAATTAAATTCTATGGTGAGACTTGAAAATACCCGATTTAGGATCTCGGGTATTAAATTGATCGATCTTATTATATACACAAGTATACCAAAATGTGTAGGGAGCTATCTAGAGAACTAGTACTAGAGAACTAAATTAGGTTGATGTTCGGTCTAGCCTCTACGTGCAGTTGTATTATGACATGTTAGACTATTCTAAGGAAGGTATAGCATTTCAATGCGTCAAGACCCTTACTCTCATGCTATGCATTAGCCAAGTTGAATTTTTTTAATTGACATGGTCTATGCAATAACTGGTGTGTAATATTTGATAGATACTTGCATGATGTTCTCTAGACTGTCATATCGGTAGTACCAATGGGCCCAAAAGAAAGAATAGGCAGTTTCTTGTACCAAATACTGTTTGGGCCATAGTCTACCTATAGGCCCGTTACACTTTGTTTGGAATGGGAGAAATGTGGGGAAGGGAATGGTTGACCCCTTATTTGTTTTGGACATTTTAATTCTATTAGCTGAATTTTTATGTCATAATAAAAAATAAAATAAAAAAGTTACACATTCCTATGCTGCTAGAGTATTATTATTATTATTATTATTTTTTTTGGTCGAAAAGAGTGGTTGAGTTTGGTAACACGGAGAGAGCGGTGCTACTATTCTTGTCCATGGCGTCATTTACTTTGCACTTATAACTGTCTTCCTTATTGCTATTGGTGTCCATGTTTACACTGGTTGAATAAAAATTGTAGCAGATCTGTTTCCCTTCTCTCTCTCTTTTTATTTTTTAAATACAATAAACGCTGAAATTGTAATTTTCTTCTCTTTTACTTACATGCTTTACTTGTTTGGTACATTCCTTACGTAATTTATCAATTGGTGTATTTGATTTTCCAGCCTAATTTGGCCCTTTGCTGAAATATTTTATAATGTCTGTTGCTCTCATAATCTACAGTTAAAAATTTCAATGTTTCCAAAAGTCCTGCCAAGATCCATTTCCCGTGAGTCGTGAGGGAAGACCTACTCCTATGGATGGTGGGGACAGTGGCAGAGGCATTAAAGAAAGAGATGTGCTCTCAACTTGAAAAAAATTGTTTTTCTTTCTTTTTTAATTTTTTTAAAAAAAATTATTATATTCAATACTTTTTGTTGTATGAATGTACAGTCTGAACTCTTTCATTGTATGAGTATATACTCTAAACTTGAATACCTAACTTTGTAACCCGAGTACCAAGATCGTATGCTGTTGGGGTGCTAGGCCCCTTTGATATTTAATATTTCTAAAAGATTGGGATTTTTTTATAAAAAAAATCAGACACAATCTCAAATAAACGTGACTTGCCCCTACCTTCCTATGAAGAAATCTTAATCTTAATCTTATTTATTTCAGTACTTATAAGAGAAAAAGATTTACTAATAAGAATTAGGAAACTATGCTTACTTATAGAAGATAACAAGTCTTGATCTAAAGAAAACTGCTGCAGTTGTTTCAAAATAGATACACAACCAATTTACTTTTTCCTAAAATGTAATTGAGTTCGTCAAGACTTCAAAAAAATCCTTAAATCTAACAAGAGAGAAAGTTTCAATTGATTAAGAAATAGGACTAATTTGCTCCTAAAATCGTGCTTGGCCGATAATGATAGCCAATATATATGAAAATAGTTATACACGGATGAAGCTTATAAGAATAGTTTGATATTCAAAACTTTCACTATGTGTGTGATCCGTCCATATTTTATAAGTATAAAAATAACTCAAATACTATCTTCTACCGGTACGAGATATTACCATACGAGATATTATAATACTAATATTTAGTTATTTCACATGGAACCTCAAGTTTATGTAAATAAGTACTCTGATAGTACAGCATATGAGTTTGGTACTGGCCTTTCGTTTTTCCTTCACTAGCAGTTATCATATGAAATAATGATGAAACAGCATTTGTTAAAGATATTTCTATTTCTTATATGTACTTCACTTTGATGATTGTACAGCTACATAATCTTCCTTTTTTTTTTTGGGTTATTGAATTACTGATTTTTTGTTGCTAAGCAAGCAATTTGTATTTCACTAAAAGTAAAAATATACATAAATGGGTCATACATTGAATACAACGTAGAAGATCAAAGAAGCTAGCCAAATAAAATCTAGTCCTCTTAAGAACGGGCTAGCTAATGAACCAAAAAAGAATGCAATTGCTAGTTAAATTTACTTAATTATTCCCGCACCAATTAACCGGCAAACAAATCCGACATTACAAATAGCACGGAAAAGCAAAGCAAAATAACGACAACATTTGCAATTCAACAAGGAATAATGACGGGACTGCAAGACGGCTCCAATGCATCTTCAACAAATTATTGAAATACTTCTTCATTAAACGTAAAGATAGTTTACGAGCTGAATTAGTACGAGTTTATCTACTTGTCATCCACAGGGACATGTCCATTTTCTTTCAAGGCTTCTTCTTTCTTGACCTCTTCAACATTTTCCTTTTTCTTCTTCTCTTCTTCTTCTTTCTCAGCCTTTACTTTAGCTTCTTCCTTAGCCTTTAGCCTCTGTTCTTCCTCAGCCTTCAACCTTGCTTCTTCTTTCGCCGCCTCGAGAGCTTTGATCAATCTCTGGAAGCAAGTATCACCATCATCATCTGCAGACTTAGGCATCAAATTCTCAGCAACATCAGCAGGGGTCATTTTGGTTTCCTCCAGCAAAAGACTAATTGTCTGAAACAAGTCATGAGAATCAACATCCAAATAGTTGTTTGCAAGCACTTTGAATGCTTCAAAGCAACAATACGACAACTCAATATGCTTATCCATCCTTCCCCTCCGAATCAAAGCGGGGTTGAGTTTCTCCACAAAGTTTGTTGTGAAAACGAATAGTCTCTCTTCACCACAAGTCGACTGTTGGGAGGAAACCCGAAATCAAAGCACAAACAACAAATGCACAGTGGAAATAACACCCTCCCACCTTGTATAAACCTGTTAGAAAGCAATAAATAGAGCCAACAACAATATGCACAAATCTGAAAATTCCAGAAAATAGAACAACACCAAGATTTTAACGTGAAAAACCTCCCCAACGTGGAGAGTAAAAATTACGGGACCGTAGTCCACCCAAAAACTTCCACTATCAAAAAATAATGGGTACAAGAGATATCAACAAATATTTTTTGTTTATTGTTTTTCTCTTTTCTTGTTTTGTTTTCTTTTGGTCAAAAAGCAAAAGCAAAAGCAAAATAATTACCAACACACATGAGTTGATCTACACAACAAACTCCCCCACCAACTCATGTGGGTGGGTCAATCAACCCGGCAACCAAACGACATATCCCAAGCTTCTCTCTTGGCAACGCCTTCGTCAACATGTCTGAGCCATTATCCTCTGTGTGAACTTTTTTAAGATTCAACAACTTCAAATTCAAGACATCCCTGATCCAATGGTACCTCACATCAATATGTTTCGATCTTGAATGAAATGTAGAATTCTTACCAAGATGTATTGCACTTTGATTGTCGCAATACAAGACATATTCATCTTGCTCAAACCCAAGTTCTTCCATAAACTTTTTCATCCATAGCAATTCCTTGCATGCTTCAGTTGCTGCAATGAACTCCGCTTCAGTGGTGGAAAGGGCAACACACTTTTGCAATCTCGATTGCCATGCCACAGCTCTCCCTGCAAAGGTAATCAAATAACCCGAAGTAGACTTACGAGTATCAACATCTCCAGCCATATCAGCATCTGTGTAACCCACAAGCATAGGCTTCTCACATCCAAAGCAAAGTCTCAGTTTGGATGTGCCTCGAAGATATCTCATAATCCACTTCACTGTATTCCAGTGTTCTCTCCCAGGATTTGAGAGAAAACGACTCACCGTACCAACTGCATGTGCTATGTCTGGCCGTGTACACACCATAGCATACATCAAACTTCCCACTGCTGAAGAATATGGAACATTCTGCATATCTTTCTTTTCTTCATCTGTAGAAGGACACTGTTGAATACTTAGCTTAAAGTGAGTAGCAAGAGGAGCACTAACCACTTTAGCTTTATCCATGTTGAACTTTTGAAGTACTTTCTCGATGTACTTCTCCGGTGACAAATACACCTTTTTGTCATTTCTGTCTCGATTGATTTTCATGCCAAAAATCTGTTTTGCTGGTCCTAAGTCTTTCATAGCAAAAGACTTATTCAATTATTTCTTCAACCTGTCAATTCTTGAAGAATTCCTGCCAATAATCAACATATCATCAACGTATAGCAACAAGATAATAAAATCATCATCAGAGAATTTTTGAGAAAAAACACAATGGTCCGAAGAAGTTTTCATGTAGCCTTACTCCCCCATAACAGATTCAAACTTCTTATACCATTGTCGAGGTGCTTGTTTCAAGCCATAAAGACCTTTCTTCAGTTTACACACATAATCCTCTTTTCCTTTTTCTTTGAACCCCTCCGGTTGCTCCATATAAATTTCTTCCTCCAAATCACCGAGAAGAAAAGCAGTTTTCACATCCATTTGCTCGATCTCCAGATCAAGACTAGCAGCCAAACCCAGAACAACTCAAATGGATGACATTTTCACAACTGGAGAGAAAATCTCATCACAGTCAACACCATTTCTCTGACTGAACCCTTTCACAACCAGTCTTGCTTTGTATCGTGGTTGTAAAGTATTTTCTTGTTACTTTAACCTGTAAACCCATCTGTTCTTCAAAGCTCTTTTGCCTTTAGGCAACTTCACCAACTCAAATGTGCAATTTTCATGCAAAGATTTCATCTCATCTTGCATAGCTTCCATCCACTCATTTTTATGCTTATCATCCATAACTTCTTTAAAGCTTTCAGGTTCACCTCCATCTGTCAATAAAACATACTCATCAGAAGAATATCTCATGGAAGGTTGTCTGTCTCTAACGGATCTCCTGAGTGGAACTGTTGGTGGAGTCTCAGGCTGACTATCATCATCACCTACCTCAACCTGTGTAAGATTTTCTGCTTGATCATCATCAAGGAAATTACCTTGATCATCATCTTCAACCTGCTCTGTTGCTGGTGGCGTTGAAGGCACTATATCAAGATCAGCCAATTCATCTAACTGTGGGGGTAACTCTTTCTCTGCTTTGCCAATATCCTGAATTGTTTGATCCTCCACAAATACAACATCTCTGCTTCTGAAAATTTTCTTATCAACTGGATCATATAGCCTGTAGCCAAATTCATCAAGGTCATAACCGACAAATATACATTGTCGTGTCTTCACATCAAGTTTGGACCTTTCATCCTTTGGAATATGTACAAACGTCCTGTATCCAAAGACTCGCAAATGATCATAAGAAACATCTTTCCCTGTCCAAACTCTATTAGGAATATCAAGCTTCAATGGAATACATGGTGAGAGATTCAACAAATGAACAACTGTATTCAAAGCCTCACCCCAGAATGAATGTGGTAGATTTGCATGTGAAAGCAAACAACTTACCTTTTCAATCAAAGTTCTATTCATTCTCTTAGCAACACCATTCAACTGTGCTGTCTTTGGCGGTATCTTTTGATGCCTGATACCGTGCTCTCTGCAATACCTGTCAAATGGACCACAATATTCACCTCCATTATCTGTACGGATGCATTTCAACTTTCTTCCTGTTTCTCTTTCAACGGATGCTTGAAACTGCTTGAATACATCCAACACTTGATCTTTAGACTTCAAGGTATAAGCCCAAGTCTTCCTGGTGTGGTCATCAATAAACGTCACAAAGTAAAGAGAACCACCAAGTGTTTTAATTTTTATCGGACCACACACATCCGAATGTACCAGCTCAAGTACATTTTCCTTCCTGGAAGGTGGATGACTCTAGAAAGAAACCATGTTCTGCTTTCCTGCAAAGCAATGATCACATTTTCTCATATGTGGATCTGTTAGTCCCGATAAAATTTTCTTCTTGGATAAAACTGAAATTCCCTTCTCACTCATGTGACCCAGTTTCTTGTGCCACAACTCTGTTGCATCTTCATTCTCCACTGCATTAACAATGCTCCTGGAAACTTTTGAGTTCATCAAATACAAAGTTGAGCATTTCTTACCTCTGGCTACAACCATAGAGCCCCTTGTAAGTTTCCATTGACCATTACCGAAGGTATTGAGAAAACCTTCATCATCAAGTCTACCTGCAGAGATCAAATTCAATCGAATGTCAGGAACATGTTTCACATCTTTAAGGATTAATTTGCCGCCATTTTCGGTCTCCAAACAAACATCTCCTGTACCGACAACTTTGGAGACACCATCATTACCCATTTTCACAACCCCAAAATCACCAGCTGTATAAGACATAAAAAAGTCATTTCGAGAAGTAGCATGAATAGAAGCACCACTGTCAATCACCCAACATGTATCATGACATGCAAGATTAATAACATCACTGTCATATACAATGAAAAACTCCTGTGTAGTGATATAAGTCGGGGTTTGTATATTTTTATATATTTAAATTAGACTTTGTTACATTCAATTTGAGCATAATTAATAAATATTAAGTCATTAATTTGTTTATCACTTATTTGAGACTTTTTCATATTTCAGGGCTAAAAAGTCATTTGTACGTGAGAAAGTAATTAAATATGAAGAACTCAAGGACATGCAGATCAAGAGTTGTGATGATGAAAGAACAATTGGAGCTACATCTAAAAGAATTGGCTGAAAAAGAATGAAGAAAAACTTTTTTGTGAGAATTTCTTCAAGACTTGAAAAAGAAAAGCAAAAAGAAGAAAAGGAAGGAAAAAATATAAAAAAGGACAAAAATAGTTGACCAAGGCATTAAACTAATGCCTTGGCCAAAAAGACTCACGAGACAAGTCCAAATTGGACTTGAAATAAAAGAAAAAAAAAAGATCAAAGCCTTGGCCCATTGGCCAAGGTCGGCTAAACGAAAAAAAAAACTTTGTGCCTATATAAGGCACATGAAAGACGAACAGCGAGAATGAGAGCAGCAGCGGCGGAAATTCAATAAAAAAATTAGTTTAGTTTTATTAGTTTTTCTTCTTCTGCGAGACATTAGGATATTTTTGGAGTTTCTTCGCATTGAAACTCTATAACGTTTTCTTTCCTTTACTTTAATTTATTTAAATAATGTTTATTTTTTAGAATTGTTATTTTAGTTTCGTTAGAATGTCAGGCTAATTTTCTTGTTAAGCTGACGATGAAACCTTGTTAATTTTAATAGATACTATATTTGTGAATTAATTTTTTTCCCCATAACTTGATCATTCATGTTTAATGTTTATTCTTTCATCAATTGTTGAGATAATTTCTTAGATGAGTTTAATCATATTTTTCTCATGCTTTGAATAGTTCTTAATAATTGAAAGTTTTGATTTTTAATGCCGAATATTAATTGGGATTTCTAGTTGGGGTACAATTAATAATTTGAATATTCTTTTGCAAAGTTAAAATAAACTTACTTTTGAGATTCATTAACTTAGGGCTTAAAAGATGATATCTTCCATGGTAATAAGGCTAGATTGGGAGATTATCATGTAGTAAAATTTGGAAAAAATTAATGATCAAATATAGTTGACGTTAGGATTAGCAAGGTGGATTCCGAACCTTAGCCTTTTACAATTACTTGTTTAGTCTCGCTTTTCAATCTTCGTCTTTTATTTAATTAGTTATTTTCTTTTCTAATATTTTATTATTTTAGTTTATTTTAATTGATTTTACTCAAGTTATTAATTGCTTTCGTTTTAGAATTTATTAATTTATTTCATTCAATTTATTAGTTGTTTTTATTTTAGAATTTATTTATTAAGTCTCTAGATTCATTACATATTCTTTTAGTATTACTTTATTTTTATTCTTAAAATTATTAATTACTTTGTCTTAGGATTTTTAATCGTCTTACTTATTTAGATTTATTGTTTAGTCTTTTACTATTTTATCTCAACCTGAAATATCAATCTTTCCAATTAGATTAGGAAATCTAAATCGTAGTCTAAAACTTGACATTAACTAAACAAGTCTCTGAGGGATCGATCTCGTATTTTCCTAAGCTATACCTTCATACGATTCGTGCACTTGCAAGTAATTTAAAACGTACAACAAGTTTTTGGCACCGTTGCCGGGGAATTGAATATGATAAGTTTTTAGACTTTTGATTAGACTTTTCTTCTACTAGTTGTTTCATTGATTTTAGAAAAAAAAATCAAAAAAAAAAACCAAAAAAAACCAAAATTTTTTTTTAAAATAATAAGTGCATTTATTTTATTTTATTTTTTTAATTATTTTCTTTCTTTGTTTCTTTTTGTGTGATATTTGTGTTGCATGAAAGTTTGGGCACGTGATCATACAAATAGGCTAGTCAGCATTTAGTTAGAGCAAGAATTTAAAATGAGTCAACAGGGAGAGGAGATTAAGCCTCTTAGGGAGTTGTTCCATCCCATCTCTACCAATCCTCCTTCGTGCATAGTTTTGCCTGCCACTACAGCCGCACATTTTGAGCTAAAACCACAGGTAATAAATCTTCTTCCCACTTTTCATGGTCTAGATAAAGAGGATCCTTATTTGCATGTCAAAGAATTTTTGGAAATATGTACTATATTTAAATTACAAAATTTTTCCGAAGAATCTGTTCGCTTGTGCCTATTTCCTTTTTCACTAAAAGACAAAGCAAAAGCATGGCTTAATTCTCTTCCTTCTGGATCTATTACATCTTGGGCAGCAATGGTAAAAAAGTTTTGGTCAAAATTCTTTCTCATGAATAAAACTAATGCTTTAAGGAGAGAAATTACTGATTTTTGTCAGGATGAGCATGAAAAATTTTATGAAAGTTGGGAATGGTTTAAAGATTTGCAAATTAAATGTCCTCATCATGGTTTTGAAACTTGGAGATTAGTGCAATACTTTTATAATGGGTTGACACAATCAAGTAGGAATATGGTAGAGTCAATGAATGGTGGGGGTTTCTTGAGTTTAACAGAGGATGATGCATATAATTTTCTTGAAGGTTTGTCAGAGAGCTCCCAACAATGGGATTTCTCTAACCGTAAAGAAAAGCCAGTTCAGACAGTGAAGAAATGAGGGTTGTATGAGATTAGTAAGGAGGTAGATATAAAGGCTAGATTAGATGCTCTTACAAGAAAAGTAGATGCCTTAGCTGTGAATAATGGAGGAGGTTCTGTTAACAATGTTCATATTGAAATATGTTCTATTTGTGCAAGTCCTATACATGTAACTGCAATGTGTCCTTCTATGCCTGCATATAATAAGTGTCACGCTGAACAAGCAAATTCACTTAATAATTTATGAAGGCCATTTGTCAATCCTTATGGAGATACATATAATCCTAATCTGAGGAACCATCCAAATCTTTCATGGAAATTAAATCAACCTTCTAGTAACCCAGTTGTCCCACCAGTGCAATATCAGAATCAATTTAGGCCACCTAATCAGAACTACTCTCATGCTCAGGTTCCACCTCAGTTTGCAGGTCAGTCTAGGCAACAATCATCACTAGAAGAGTCTCTTAAAGCATTCATGCAGACCACGACCCAGGCAATTCAGGAAATGAAAAATTCAACTCAATTGAACACTAATGCCATTGCTAAGTTAGAGATTCAGATGGGTCAGTTGGCCACACAAATAGGAGAAAGAGAGAAAGAAAATTTTCAAGTCAGCCCATACCAAATCCAAAGGGGCAATATGCTATTAATGGGGCATCTAGTTCTAATTCAGGGCAGGAGCATGTGCAATCCATCACTACACTTATGTCTGGTAAGCAAATTGATAACCATGTGACTGTTCCTGAGCGTAGCAATAGGAAAGTAGAGAAAGCTAAAAACTCTGAGGATGATCTTAATGAAAGTAGAGTGCATTCTTCACATGATACACCTATAGAGCCTAAAGAGTCACATCCTAGAGTCATAGAGCCTGAAATTAAAGAGTTCGTGCCTAAAGCTCCATTTTCCCATAGGCTTCTTAGTAAGAAGGACAGTGTACATGTTGGTGACTTTTTAGAGGTCTTCAAGCAGGTAAAAATAAATTTATCTTTTTAGATGCCATTAAACAAGTGCCTGCATATGCTAAATTTTTTAAAGATCTTGTTACAGCAAAAAGAAAGACAAATGTTCCTAAGAAAGCATTTTTAACAGAACAGGTGAGCTCAGTGATTCAAAATAAATATCATGTTAAGTATAAAGATCCTGGATCTCCTACTATTTCTTGCAGAATTGGAGAACATCAGATTGAGAGAGCTTTGCTAGATTTATGTGGCAGTGTGAATTTACCGCCTTACTCTGTTTACCTGCAATTAGGTCTAGGTGAGCTAAAGCCTACTAGGATGACACTGCAGTTAGCTGATAGATTAATAAAAATTTCGAGAGGTATAATTGAGGATGTTTTGATTAAGGTAGAGACTTTTTACTTCCCGATGTATTTTGATGTTTTGGATACTGAACCTGTTGATAACCTTGCTGTGCAAACTCATGTTATTTTGGGTCATCCATTTTTAGTCACATCAAATGCATTGATTAATTGTAGGAATGGTGTGATGAAAATTTCTTTTGGTAACATGACTGTTGAGCTTAATATTTTCCATATAAGTAAACAAATGCCTGATGATAATGATGATGTCTGTGAAATTAATATGATTGAAGATTTAGTTCATGATGCATTTGTGCAGTCAAGTTGTGTTGACCCATTAGAAGCATGCTTAGCTCATTTTGGTTTTGATTTGGATATTGATAATGTTGTTGCTGAGGTTAATGCTTTGCTAGATTATGTGCCTCTCATGAATGTTGATAAGTGGCAGCCTAAACCATTACCGCTTACCCTTTCCTCATCACCACCATTACCATCTGTAGTCTAGTCACGTAAGTTAGAGTTAAAGCCTTTGCCAGATACCCTTAAATATGTCTTTTTAGGAGCTAATGAGACACTGCCCGCCATTGTAGCTTCTGATTTAGATGAGTCTCAAGAACGTCTGTTAGTGAGTATTTTACAAGAGCATAAAGAGGCCATAGGTTAGACAATAGTAGACATTAAGGGTATTAGTCCATCAGTTGTTATGCATAGAATCCATTTGGAGGAAGATACTAAGCCTACACGTGAATCACAAAGGCGTCTAAATCCTATCATGCAAGATGTGGTAAAGGCTGAAATTCTAAAACTTTTAGATGTGGGTGTTATCTATCCTATTTCTGACAGTAATTGGGTGAGTCCTGTACAGGTAGTACTTAAGAAGTCTGGTGTAACTGTTGTTAAAAATGAAGATGATGAGCTACTTCCAACAAGAGTGAAAACTGGGTAGAGAGTGTGTATTGATTATCGTAATTTGAATTCTATGACTAGGAAAGATCACTTCCTTCTCCTTTTCATAGATCAGATGTTGGAAAAATTAGCTGGCCATACATATTATTGTTTTCTTGATGGATATTCTGGTTATAATTAAATTGCAATTGCACCTGAGGATCAAGAAAAGACCACATTTACATGTCCATTTGGCACTTTTGCATATCGTCGCATGCCTTTTGGGTTGTGCAATGCTCCGACCACTTTTCAAATATGCATGATTAGTATTTTTTCTGATATGGTTGGGCAATTTTTAGAAGTTTTTATGGATGATTTTTCTGTCTTTGGAACTTCATTTGATACTTGTTTGCATAATTTATCTTTGGTGCTAGCTAGGTGTAAAGAAAATAATCTTGTGCTTAATTGGAAAAAAATGTCACTTCATGGTTAAAAATGGTATTGTACTTGGTCATATCATTTCTGAAAAAGGCATTGAAGTAGATAAGGCAAAAATTGGTTTGATTTCTAATCTTCCTTTTCCTAGGAATGTAAAAGAAATTAGATCATTTCTTGGCCATGCAGGATTTTATAGGAGGTTCATAAAAGATTTTAGTGAGATAGCTAGACCTTTATGTAATCTCCTTGGTAAGGATACACCTTTTGTTTTTGATGATGCATGCATTGAAGCTTTCAATAGACTGAAAAATGAATTGACTTCTGCACCTATTATTAGATCACCTGATTGGAATGTGCGTTTTGAAATTATGTGTGATGCTTCTGATTATGCTATTGGTGTTGTTTTGGGTCAACAAATTGATAAACTTCCTCATGTGATTTATTATGCTAGCAGAACACTGAATGATGCTCAATTGAACTATTCCACCACTGAGAAAGAGCTATTGGCTGTTGTTTTTGCTTTGGAAAAATTCAGATCTTATATTCTAGGGTCTAAAGTTGTCATATTTTCTGATCATGCTACTTTGAGATATTTGTTCTCTAAAAAGGATGCTAAGGCTAGACTCATTAGATGGATTTTACTTCTTCAAGAATTTGATATTGAGATTAGAGATAAAAAGGGGTCAGAAAATGTAGTAGCTGATCATCTATCTAGATTAGTGATTGAGCATGATGATAATGTTTCTTCTATTGTTGAGTCTTTTCCTGATGAGCAGCTGCTACAGATTTCTCAAACACCATGGTATGCTGATATTGTAAACTATTTGGTTACAAATCAGCTACCAATACATTGGAGCAAGCAAGATAAGTTCAAGTTTTTGTCTGAGGTAAAACATTTCTTTTGGGATGATCCCTACTTGTTTAAATATTGTCCTGACCAGATTATTAGAAGATGCATTCCTGAAAGTGAACAACAAAATATTATTTCTTTTTGTCATGATCATGCATGTGGTGGTCACTTTAGCTCTAGGAAAACAGCTACTAAAATTTTGCAATGTGGATTTTATTGGCCTTCTATATTTCGTGATTCGCATGATTATTGTAGAGCTTGTGAACGATGCCAGAGATTAGGGAGTATTGGTAAGAAAAACATGATGCCTTTGAACCCAATTTTAATTGTTGATATTTTTGATGTTTGGGGTATTGATTTTATGGGGCCATTCCCTAATTCTTTTGGTAATCTTTATATTCTAGTTGGAGTAGATTATGTGTCAAAATGGATAGAGGCTAAAACATGTAGGAGTAATAATCATAGAACAGCTGTTAAATTTTTGAAAGAACACATTTTTGCACGATTTGGTACTCCAAGGGCAATCATTAGTGATGGGGGTAGACATTTTTGCAATAAGGATTTTGAGCAGTTAATGAAAAAATATGGCATTACTCATAAGGTAGCTACCCCTTATCACCCACAGACTAGTGGTCAGGTTGAAATATCTAATAGGGAAATAAAAAGAATTCTAGAAAAGACTGTAAATCCCACACGGAAAGATTGGTCTTTGAAATTAGATGATGCATTGTGGGCATATAGGACAGCATATAAGACTCCCATTGGAATGTCTCCATATCGTCTAGTGTTTGGTAAAGTATGTCATCTTCCTTTTGAGATAGAGCATAGGGCATACTGGGCTATCAGAACTTTAAATTTTGATCTTGATTGAGTTGATCTTCAAAGAAAACTTCAACTCAATGAGTTGGAAGAAATCCGTAATGATGCTTATGATTGTGCCAAGTCATATAAAGATAGAATGAAGAAAGTGCATGATTCTAACATCTTTGGGAAATCTTTTGAGCCTGGTCAAAAAGTCTTGCTTTATAATTCCCGTTTACATTTATTTCCAGGAAAACTGAGATCTAGGTGGTCTGGTCCATATGTTGTGCGTACTGTCTATCCTCATGGTGCTATTGAAATTGAAAATTCTCAGAATGGTAATATTTTTAAAGTAAATGGGCAACGATTAAAACCATTTCTAGAACTTAAAAACCCAGAGATCGAAGAGGTCCTGGTAGATGATCCTGTTTATCAGGATTAAAATACTTTATATGCAATCTATATTTTTCCCAACTTTAGGTTGGACCTCCACTGAGTTATAGTGGGCTTTACCATTTTCTCGAAAATGGATTATCTTGTGTAATGGAAGTCTTGGGGTCAACTAGGATGGATACTATGAAAGTAAAATCATTGGCCGAAAGCGTAATGCCTAGCTTTCCCTCCTAAGTATGAGGGACTGGCTGGGGTTTGAGTACGTTGGTGGTTTGAAATTCATGGCCTCTTCTCCGCATTTTTAATGTACTTGGTTAACTCTATTTCTGAAGTTTCACAGGATTTGTCGTACTACTGGTTGACATTAAATAGATCCAGGTATTTAAATTCTATCTCTTTTTTCTATTTCTGTTTTATTGATTTATTATTTTTATTGTTTCATAGAGTCGGCTTTAGTGCCTCCCAGAGTTCGGAGCTTTTGTATGGGGATGTAAATAGGGTCGGCCAACAAAAAAAATATAAAAATTGGAAAAAGTAAAAAAAAGAAGTCTTTTTTTCTTTTTATTGTTTCTTGTTACTTTGCTTTTTCTTGTTTTTTTTTTTTTTTTTGGGTTCAATGAATAGTTTCAGATTTAAGGCATTGTTTTCCTTTTCCTTATCAAGTGATTCAGGTATGTTCTCGTACAGACTTTATTTTCTTAGCTAACTTGTTCTCATGCGCTTTCTTTATACTCTCGGTTCATTGTTGCATATATTTGAGAGTTTATTTTTCAACATTGAGGACAATGTTTGATTTTGATTGGGGGTGGGGAGTCATTTTGCAATCATCATTATTTTTGTTTTCTCCCTTCATTTTTCCCTTGCCATAGCTTAAGTTGTATGTCAAGTTAATTAGCCGCTTTTGTGAAAAGGACTTTACTGTCATTATACTCAGCTCCTTGCACATTCATGTAGCAACACAATACTACTTTTTGTTGAAGGATTGAATGATGAGATAACCTGAAGAGAATTTTTGAAAACTATTTCAACCCTTGTGAGTCTTGAGCCTATCATTTATTGCAGAGAGTTATTTTCTTGGCCATCTAATTTTTTTTTTTTTTTTGTGGAGACTCATGTTATATCATTGAATAGTCTCATTATTTCTTTCATTTATTTGCCTACTAAAAATTATTTATGTCACACTTGAAGTAAAATCATGAAAGTTTGGGTAAGCCATGTATATTCTTAAGAGATGACAGTTAGGCCTTGTTTCTTGTTTTGAGCCTTATAATAATATATTATTTTTATTCTTTACATAACCGGAAGTCACCCCGTTGAGCCTTAAAATTAGCCTTTCCTTCGTAAACCCATTTTTCCAAAGTGTTTCAAGTAAAAAGTGGAAATATTATTTCAACATTGATGGAGATTATGAGCTTAAATTTGTTAGTTGCATTAGTTACTCTTGTTATTAGTGATTTCATCTTCTTGGAGTAGGATGACTTATTTGAGACGTTTTCTATCGTTATTGAAGTTTTCATAGTTGAGGGGAAGAAAAACAATGATGGAAATGTTTACTTTTCAAAAAAAAAAAAAAACAAACAGCAAAAAAAAAAAAAAAAGAGTACAAGAAAAAAAAATGAAAAAAAAGGAATAAAGTCAGTGAAAAACTTATGGAGTTGTGAAAGATGTGAATGAGAAAAGAGCAAAAAAAAAAAAAGTATTGAACAGAAAGCTGAAAGTGTTTCCCAAGTAATCTTGAGACACTTTCAACATTTACAACTTAACCTTAACCCCTATATATATATCCTTTTTACCTACATTGCGACCTAAAAAAAGTCCTTATTTGATCTTAGGGGTTACATGGCAATGTTGACTATATGTGATGAATCTAAAAGGGTGATATGAAGTATTTTTGGTATTCCTTTCATGAGACTAAATATTATATCTTCTTCATTACTGTTCCTTCATTCATGCTTATATGTGAGATTCTTATTTGTTTATATTCCTCCACTCACATATACTAGTTGAGAGTATTAGACCTTATCCTCTGAGTGTTGTTGCTTGTTGAGTGATCATTTATGTGAGGATTAAGTTGACATGTATTCTCTGAAAGGGGACTTGAGTCGTGATATCTAAAGATGAGAAGTTGGTATTGTGCTTGCTAAATCATTCACACACGCTGAGTTGACGATTTATGAAGTATCTCTATCAATTGTAGTTTTTTTTGCTTGGTGTATTGACTTGAGTGAAGGTTTAGGGAAGAAAAAAAATCATTTGATGTTTGTTTATTCAATAATCTTTTAAATTGCTTCAATTGCTAGGGACTAGCAATACGCTGATGGGGTTGTGATATAAGTCGGGATTTGCATATTTTTATATATTTAAATTAGACTTTGTTACATTCAATTTGAGCATAATTAATAAGTATTAAGTCATTAATTTGTTTATCACTTATTTGAGAACTTTTCATATTTCAAGGCTAAAAAGTCATTTGTACGTGAGAAAGTAATTAAATATGAAGAGCTCAAGGACATGCAGATCAAGAGTTGTGATGATGAAAGAACAATTGGAGCCGCATCTAAAAGAATTGGATGAAAAAGAATGAAGAAAAACTTTTTTGTGAGAATTTCTTCAAGACTTGAAAAAGAAAAGCAAAAAAAAGAAAAGGAAGGAAAAAATATAAAAAAGGACAAAAATAGTTGACCAAGGCATTAAACTAATGCCTTGGCCAAAAAGACTCACGGGACAAGTCCAAATTGGACTTGAAATAAAAGAAAAAAAAAAGATCAAAGCCTTGGCCCATTGGCCAAGGTCGGCTAAACAAAAAAAAAAACTTTGTGCCTATATAAGGCACATGAAAGACGAACAGCGAGAAGGAGAGCAGTAGTGGCGGAAATTTAATAAAAAAATTAGTTTAGTTTTATTAGTTTTTCTTCTTCTGCGAGACATTAGGATGTTTTTGGAGTTTCTTCGCATTTAAACTCTGTAACGTTTTCTTTCCTTTACTTTAATTTATTTAAATAATGTTTATTTTTTAGAATTGTTATTTTAGTTTTGTTAGAATGTCAGGCTAATTTTCTTGTTAAGGTGACGATGAAACCTTGTTAATTTTAATAGATACTATATTTGTGAATTAATTTTTTTCCCATAACTTGATCATTCATGTTTAATATTTATTCTTTCATCAATTGTTGAGATAATTTCTTAGATGAGTTTAATCATATTTTTCTCATGCTTTGAATAGTTCTTAATAATTGAAAGTTTTGATTTTTAATGCCGAATATTAATTGTGATTTCTAATTGGGGTACAATTAATAATTTGAAGATTCTTTTGCAAAGTTAGAATAAATATACTTTTGGGATTCATTAACATAGGGCTTAAAAGATGATATCTTTCATGGTAACGAGGCTAGACTGCGAGATTATCATGTAGTAAAATTTGGGAAAAATTAATGATCAAATATAGTTGACGTTAGGATTAGCAAGGTGGATTCCGAACCTTAACCTTTTACGATTACTTATTTAGTCTCGCTTTTTAATCTTCTTCTTTTATTTAATTAGTTATTTTCTTTTCTAATATTTTATTGTTTTAGTTTATTTTAATTGATTTTACTTAAGTTATTATTTGCTTTCGTTTTATAATTTATTAATTTATTTCATTCAATTTATTAGTTGTTTTTATTTTAGAATTTATTTATTAAGTCTCTAGATTCATTACAAATTCTTTTAGTATTACTTTATTTTTGTTCTTAAAATTATTAATTACTTTGTCTTAGGATTTTTAATCATCTTACTTATTTAGATTTATTGTTTAGTCTTTTACTATATTATCTCAATCTGAAATATCAATCTTTCCAATTAGATTAGGAAATCTAAATCGTAGTCTAAAACTTGACATTAACTAAACAAGTCTCTGAGGGATCAATCTCGTATTTGCCTGAGCTATACCTTCATAATATTCGTGCACTTGCGAGTAATTTGCCAAAATTTTACTACATGATAATCTCGCAGTCTAGCCTTGTTACCATAGAAGATATCATCTTTTAAGCTCTATGTTAATGAATCCCAAAAGTATGTTTATTCTAACTTTGTAAAAGAATCTTCAAATTATTAATTGTAGCCCAACTAGAAATCACAATTAATATTCGGCATTAAAAATCAAAACTTTCAATTATTAAGAACTATTCAAAGCATGAGAAAAACATGATTAAATCCATCTAAGAAATTATCTCAACAATTGATGAAAGAATAAACATTAAACATGAATGATCAAGTTATGGGAAAAAAATTAATTCACAAATATAGTATCTATTAAAATTAACAAGGTTTCATTGTCACCTTAACAAGAAAATTAGCTTGACATACTAACGAAACTAAAATAACAATTCTGAAAAATAAACATTATTCAAATAAATTAAAGTAAATGAAAGAAAACGTTACAGAGTTTAAATGCGAAGAAATTCCAAAAACATCCTAATGTCTCGCAGAAGAAGAAAAACTAATAAAAATAAACTAATTTTTTCATTGAATTTCCGCCGCTGCTGCTCTCCTTCTCGCTGTTCGTCTTTCATGTGCCTTATATAGGCACAAAGTTTTTTTTTTTTGTTTAGCCGACCTTGGCCGATGGGCCAAGGCTTTGTTCTTTTTTTTTTCTTTTATTTCAAGTCCAATTTGGACTTGTCCCGTGAGTCTTTTTGGCCAAGGCATTAGTTTAATGCCTTGGTCAACTATATTTGTCCTTTTTTATATTTTTTCCTTCCTTTTCTTCTTTTTGCTTTTCTTTTTTAAGTCTTGAAGAAATTCTCACAAAAAAGTTTTTCTTCATTCTTTTTCATCCAATTCTTTTAGATGTGGCTCCAATTGTTCTTTCATCATCACAACTCTTGATCTGTATGTCCTTGAGTTCTTCATATTTAATTACTTTCTCACGTACAAATGACTTTTTAGCCCTGAAATATGAAAAAGTCTCAAATAAGTGATAAAAAAATTAATGACTTAATACTTATTAATTATGCTCAAATTGAATGTAACAAAGTCTAATTTAAATATATAAAAATATGCAAACCCCGACTTATATCATGTAGTGGTGGCAACTCGATCTTTACCACTATCATCATCTTTTTTTTTATCATTACCTTTGTTTTTATTTTCATTTTGCAATATTCTGCAAAATCTCTTGATATGACCCATTTTTCCACAGTGATGACATTTGACATTACTGTATTTTCCTCTTGACTTGCTTCCACTACTTCCTCTATTTCCCGAACCCTTTTGCTTATTCCTCCCCCTAAATTCAGTAACCAAAGCATCTGACTCTGAAGAGGAATTTTGTGACTTTCTTCTAGCTTCTTCATTTAAAAGTCTACTTTTAGCTAGATTCAAAGTGATTTCATAATCTGGGGTTGAGTTACACAATGACATTCTAAATGTCTCCCATGAGTTCGGTAAAGTACCAAGAAGCAATAACCCCTTAAGTTCATCATCCAATTTAATTCCAGTGGCAGCTAACTGATTTATAATCCCAAGATATTCATTTACATGATCAGTTATAAGGGTTTTATCTCGGTATTTCAGACCTATCAATTGTTTTATCAAAAATAAGTTGTTGCTCCCACACTTTTGTGCATACAATTCTTCAAGTTTGTTCCATAATGTGCGTGCATGTGTTTCTTCACTAATGTGGTTCATCACATTATCATCTACCCATTTCCTGATATAACCACACACTTGCTTGTGAAATAACTCCCATTCTTCATCGGTTTTATTTTCGGGTTTTTCAGTAGTAAACACCGGTAGATAATAATCTTTCACATATAACAAGTCTTCCATTTTTCTTTTCCACATGGCATAATTCAAACCATCATTCTATTTGTATTAACTTCCATTGTTTACACAAAACAACAATTCAATAACCAAGCTCTAAGGCCACTTTGTTGGGAGGAAACCCAAAATCAAAGCACAAACAATAAATGCACAGCGGAAATAACACCCTCTCACTTTGTATAAACCTGTTAGGAAGCAAAAAATAGAGCCAACAACAATATGCACAAATCTGAAAATTCTAGAAAATAGAGCAACACCAAGATTTTAACGTGAAAAACCTCCCCAACTTTGATAATAAAAAACCACGAGACTGTAGTCCACCCAAAACTTTCACTATCAACAAATAATGGGTACAAGAGAGTCTTCTCTAGCTACAACTAAAGGCATACACAATACATTCACGAAGAATAACATATTCTTGCAAATATAACAACACAAGAGAGATTAAATCAAGAATAGGAGAGAAATCACCAAAAATGTTGCTACTGTTCACACAGAAAAAACGGCACTTTGAGAGCTCCGATCTGAAATCTGACCGTATAGATTGAAGACCCACGAGTTGTGAACATGCACGCAAAATTTCAGCTCAATCGGACCACAAATGACCTTCCGATCGTCGACTTGATGAAGATAGCGCAGGCTAAAATTTTTGCTCTATTCTTCTTCTTTCTCTCTCTATTTCTTTTTCTCTCTCTCTCTCGTTTTTTTTTCTTTCACTTTCACACACACCACATGACAGATCAGTCAACTTGACTGATCTGTCTTCACCCTCTTTTTTTTTGTTTATTGTTTTTCTCTTTTTTTGTTTTGTTTTTTTTTTGTCTAAAAGCAAAAGCAAAAGCAAAATAATTACCAATCCACATAGGTTGGTCTACACAACATCGACCACAACCCATCAATACAGTTGAGTAATCCAGATAGAGTGACCTTGCTGCTCTTCTTTTCTTCGCCTTTGTTGAGCTCTTTCTCAACAGGGTTCTTCGTATCTTCTTGTTTCTCTTCTTCCTTTTTCTCTTTTTTCTTCTTCCTCTGCCCTGTAAGATCGAGTGAACAATCGATGTCTTCTATCACAACTATCGATCTACTTGATGTATCGATGAGTAATCTCCTCAACTCTGTGTTGTCCTTGACTGATGTCAATTCAAGATCATACACATCATACTTGAGAAAATTAGCCATGGCAGCTATCATGGAGGATTTACCAGTTCCAGGCGGACCATACAGGAGATAATCACGCTTCCATGCTTTGCCAATCTTTGCATAATACGTTTTCGACTTGCTAAACATGACGAGATCATCGATTATCTCTTGCTTCCTCTTAGGCTTCATCGCCAAAGTTTGAAAACATGATGGATGTTCGAAAACAACATGGCTCCATAAGCTCCTCCTGTATCCATACCAACCACCACCATCCTCGCTTTTATTGTTGGTGTAAAGCTTCCTTTGCCTTTCTCTGATTGAGATAGCCTTTCCTTCTTCCATCACATGCTTTAAATAAGACTTGGCGATCACATCTCGATACTTCTTGTGGAATATAAGTCTGAAATACCTTTTCTCGTCCTCTCTCGGACGGAGAGAAATCGTTTGTCTGTTCGGTAATTGGTGGCTTGACATCCACCAAAGCTTGATGCCGTTGTATTCATCAGTGACCTCTTCGTGATCATCCTTGCTGAGGACTATAGCTTCACAGTCTCTAACAACTTTGGCTTTGAGACTCTTAGCTTGGGTGGAAGAATTGGCACCAAGGTACCTTTCAATGGAAGTAAAGGCCTTGCTTCGCTCGAACCACAGATCGGGTTCAAACTCATTGAAAGTAATCTGGATATAAGGGTATACATAGCTAGCCAATTTTTGACTCTATCTTTTGGCCACGGAGTTGATGGGGAAAATGATGTTGGAACATGGTCCAGATGAACATCATTGCTGCAATGGTTGATCCAACTTGAGTCCATACTTCCCCCATTGGCATCATGTTTCTTTTCACACTACCAACGATGTTTCTCTTTATTTATTTATTTTTTTTTTAATTTTTTTTATGTACACTTTGCCTCGATTGAACCTCTATTTATAGGATTTTGCTAAAAATCGTGTGGACATTTTTAACGACCCTCTCACACGGCTAGCGTGGGTTCCACCATAGCATGTGATGCACGCTCTATACATAATGTGTAGTTTACAGTACTTTTTTAAGAGCAGCCCCTATTTATATAGAGAGAGTGAAGAGTTTAGACACATTGTGTCGTGAGGCAAACTTTTGTGCAAATTGATTAGTGAATTGGAGACTTCACCACCTTTTTGGATGTACAAACGGATCTAGTATTTTTGTTCAGTAGAAGTTAAAGTCACATAATTTGTCACTCATATGTGGATAATTTTTTTCAGTATAACCTAAATTGAGCCACACATAATTTAGCCTAAAAGTATCTAAAAAACACATATTTTCAAAAAATATAATTTTTTTTTTTTTTATTCAAGGAAGATCTAAGGCCGTATAACATAACCAGCATGACTCAAACTCGCAACCTCAGCATGACTCAAACTCGCAACCTCTTATACACATAGTTAGTTACATACTATTGAGCCAAAGTCCTAATGGCAAAATATAGCTCTAATTCACTCCTTAATAGATATATTCTTAGAATTAGTAGGGACTACAACCCTTGGCCCCCGAGTAAATCTACCCCTGCTTGGATATGCAATTGTCAACAACATTCATCTCTGGTTGTTTTTTTTCAAGGAAAACGATAAAAGGGTTGCGACATTCCTTAAATAATTAGCTAAATTACACGATTTCGACTGGAAAAGAAAAAAGAGGGTGAGGAGTTTTCTTCTCCCAAGAGTCTTTTCGTAGATTTTTCATAGAAGAAAAATCAATACCGCTGTTTGTCTTGTATGTCCCTGGAAGATGCAACGAAGGTGTCTCTACGGCTAACTCCAATAATTTTTTTTTTTTTTAAATATAGAGATTTTGAACAATTTTTCTATATTTAGGGATTCTCTATTTCAGTTTTACTCCAACAACTTCTTTACATAAACTCAATCTCTATTTTTAGAGAATCCCAATTTAATTTTCACTCCAACTGATTCTCTATTTTATTGATTCTCTATTTTTGTTCTATTCCAAAATTTTTTCTTGTTTTAATTAAATATATTATTTTAATTCAAACTTTATTATTAAATTTTTTATTTATATTTGTTAATTATTTATGATGATTTTTATTTTTAATTACTAATTTTTTTATTTTAAAACTTTTTCAACTTTTTATTTATATTTATTTATTTATTATGACGATATTTTAAAAAACATGTCTCTGTTAAAAAAGGAAGAAAGAGACCATACAAGCATAAAAAAAAAAAAATAGACCATACAGCCATAACCCCCCACCCAATCCCACGACAACTTTGACCAAAAGAAAAAATCTCACGGCAACAACCCCCTACCCCAATCCCTCACTCACGGCAATAATGGTAAGGGGCAAAAACCATTTTAGTCCATGAGATTTGTTTTAAAGATCAAATTGGTCCCTCAAGAAAAAAAAAAAACACAGATTTCATTCATACACCAAACCAAAACCAACACCACAACTCCGCCACAGTGAACATCAAACAACCACCAATACCACAACACATCATTAATACCACGACACCGCTATCACAACCCACACATGCACGTAAGACACGCAGCATGCACACAATAACAAGATTTTGAGGTGGTTTAGGAGGATGCCGAAGGTGGGGGTGGGTTGTCGCGGGGGTGGTTCAGTTTGGGATTTGGGGGAATGCCGAGGTTGGCTATAGGGTGGGTTTGGGTTTCCGCGAGGGGTGGTTTGGTTTGGGGTTTGGGGTATGCTGAGGTGGGGATAAGGGTAGGGTTTGGGTTCCCGGGGGTGGTGGTGGATGCCGAGGGTCTAAGAAAAATGAAATGGTAAGGGTACAATAGGTAAAAAGGAAAAAGAATGAGGACACAATTGTACTTTCAGAGTAAACGGTAAGGGTAGAATAGTAATTGTATAGATACTTAACAGAAAATTTAACTAAGTCATATTTTTTAATAAGTATGAGATCTGAGTTACATATATATAAAAATAGAAGCGATCTCAGTTAAAAATACTCGAAATTTTATGATCTAATTATGAACCAAAATTTGATTCAAGTAATAATAAATTAAACCTTCTGTGAATGCATACACAAAACACTTAAACAAAAAGATCTTATATAGACGT
This sequence comes from Ehretia macrophylla, assembly GCA_037974665.1. Classification (NCBI taxonomy): domain Eukaryota; kingdom Viridiplantae; phylum Streptophyta; class Magnoliopsida; order Boraginales; family Ehretiaceae; genus Ehretia; species Ehretia macrophylla. The sequence continues at coordinate 46,296,001 of CM075777.1, read as the reverse complement.
ACATATATTGATAAGAGAGATATATGATGCTCATAATAAACAAGAACGCAATATTAAATAAAGTGAATAATCCATTACATGCTTTTCCGATGTTTTTAGGAATTTCCACACACACAACAAGATAACAATAGATTTGGGCTCCGTTTGTTTGCCGTAAAATAACTTGCTTGTGTAAAATGTTTTCCGTGAAAAGTATTTTCTTGAAAAATAAAATATTTTACATAGCTCCGTTTGTTTGCCGTAAAATAACTTATTGAGGGAAAATATTTTACTGGAAAATAGAATACTAAAAAATATTTTCTAGTGTTTGGATATACGGTAAGTTCGGTAAAATGTTTTCTTATCCCAAAGGACATGAAAGCATTTTACATAATTTTGTACTAGCCGCAATTGTTGATCGAAAAATATTTTACGGTTGACCAATTTTCCGGTGTTACCAAACACCGTAAAATTAAGAAAAAGCAGCTGCAATTTTTGACTGGAAAACATTTTACGGTTGACCAATTTTTCAGTGTTACCAAACACCATAAAATCCAAAAAATTTTTTCCGGAAAAATATTTTACAGCAAACAAACGGAGCCTTGGATGCCATAATGAAAAGGGCATTTTTGGAAATCCATATTTCCTTATCCATAATATTTTAACCATCTTAGATCCCCCTTCCCTTAAGTTCTTCTTCTATGAGATATGCGATAAATTTGTCACATGTATATAGACAAAAAATAATTTAATTAGTTGATAAATATTAATCAATTGTCATAAGTGAAAATATTATAATAATTTATTTAAAACTCTGTAAGGCCAAATTAATAAAAAAAAAAAAATTAATATTTTGATATAATATATCTGTATGATACAAATTAATTATGTGAATTAATTTTATAGAATAACATATCTTGACATTTAACTGTGACAGATTTAACACGTGCCCCTCGTAGAAGAATTTTTCCCCCCTTTAACCACTACATTTTTTTTGTTGACTATCGTCTTCATCATCAAAAGAAAGTAATCATCAGAAAACAAGAAAATGTTGGCAGTGTTTGATAAATCAGTGGCAAAAAGCCCAGAGGCTTTGCAAAGTCCACTCAGTGATGCATCAGTCTTTGCACTCAAAGATGGTTTCTTGGCTAAGGAATTCTCGTCCGTACACGCTGGTTCAGTGACCATCAACTTGGCCTCTGGTGGCACCATGGCTTACTCTAATGACAAGCAAAACCCTCTTCTCCCAAGGTTCATCCAATACTTTGTTTTTTTGTTTGGGTTTTTTTTCTCATTATTTTGATCTGATCTTAAATTTTCATATATTGATCCTTAATCTTTTTTTTTTTTGTATTCAAATCGAGTCGTGGAAACTGTCTCTTGCAAATTGCTACATAAGGTTACGTATAATAGCCTTTAAATTGGAGCCGATGTTTTCCCTAATTTGAGCATAGCAAACCTTTTTTGTGTTCACATGATCAAAAGCATGGATCTTGGGTTTTGGGTTTCTTGACCATTATGTGTATATAGTGTGTGTTTGTGTATGTGTGTATATGTAATGAGTATGGATGATTTTGGCTGAAATTTTTTAAGCATTGATAATTGTTCTTGTTTTTAAACTGTGTATATCTGCTTTTAGAAGTTGGTTTATTTTATTTTAGTTTTCTTTTGTTGCATTAATCACTTTATATATATTTTGTGTAAGTTTCATTCTTCTTCTAATTTTTGTGGTTTTGAAGAGGGGTCTTGGCTGTGAAATGTTTTTAGAGGAGAAATTCATGTGCAAAGTTTTGGTCTTGAGAGTTTGTATTACTAATGTTCAGGTCTTAATTATGTGGCCATGTTCGTCGAAAAGAGAATAACTGTGAACAAGTATGTTGTCCTGTTTTGGATTGGGTGGTGGATGATTTTGACTTTAGGATGCTGGCCAAATGTATGTGTCTTGAATTTAGTGGTTTTAGCATTTATGGGAATAACAAACTTCGGATTTGGTCCAATTGATTTGATCTTGTCGGTATATAAATGTTATTTGCAAAGATGACAGATGGGTTCTATCGTATTTGTATGATTTTAGATGTCAAGTAGGGTTCTCGTGACTGCATTCTGGAATGCTGCAATTGCTGTTCCATTTTCAAGTTGTGTCATACTATAAACCCCACAAACTCGGAAACGAGTCCTGTATATTAAGCAGCATGTTGAACTATTGTTTCATTTCGGATGTGATTAATCTTTATCAAGTAACAGCTGGATTTCTTTAGCTGAATAGGGAAGTCAATTTTCTAGTTCATTCCTCTTTGGCTTCTTTCAGTATAAATACCTGGAATCCCTTACCTTGTGTATGTTGAGCATTGTATGTAAATTGACCATATCCGGTGTACTTATTTTCTAGATTTTTTGCTGTTGTGGACGACATATTCTGCTTATTCGAAGGCCACATTGAGAATGTCGCACATCTAAAGCAACAATATGGGTTAAACAAGACAGTGAATGAAGTTATCATTGTCATTGAAGCGTACAAGACTTTAAGGGATAGAGGTCCTTATCCTCCAGAGCAAGTTGTGAGAGATCTTCATGGGAAGTTTGCATTTATTCTCTATGACAGCTCTGCAAAAACCACCTTTTTTGCTGCAGTGAGTTCCATTTTCATTCTTGACATATTTTCTTTTAAGTTCTCCACACTACATTGGTATTGATCTAAGTACAAGTCTCGTTTGTTAGGATGCTGATGGGAATGTGTCATTTTTCTGGGGAACCGACTCTGAAGGCAACCTTGTCCTCTCAGATGATGCCGAGATTGTGAAGCAAGGTTGTGGGAAATCCTTTGCACCTTTTCCCAAAGGTATTTTCTGATAACACTTTTAGTAGTTGCTTCCTGTTGTGCATTCTTTTTATGATTCATCTAATTTGTAAGGATGTTCCAAACTTTTTTGTGGTTATTTTGCCCACTCTGCCTCTTTTTTTTGGATTGGGTTTTACTTTCTAATATGGTAAAACTGACAGCATCCTCACGCATGAGATGCTTTTTACAGTTTGAATTCTACAATATTCAAAGGGGAAATGTGCGAGGCTAGTTGTCAAGTTAGTGCCTAGAAGTTGAGGGCAGTCGTTGACACCTAGTTTTTTAATTTTTCCTTTTCTTCATGTCTTCCGTGAAAAATTTCTGCTTTTCTTGTTATTAATTTTTTTTTTTTTCCGGGAACTAGTTAAACTTGTTTTCTTCTTCTTCTTCTTCTTCTTCTTTTACTGGCTATATCTTCCTTGGTTTCTTTCATGCTTTTCATGTTAACTGAAGTCATACTTCTTTCCCCACTGCATACTACATCTTTTATTTCCTCCCTCCTACCTTGAATTGTCATTTTGGATTTTAGTTAAGTTGCCACACCACCTGTTTTCTTCAATAGAACTATCTAGAGTAGTCAGGATATCTGCAACTTCTTGTTTTTTATGATTGCTTGGGGCTTGTTTGTAAGTGTATGAGTAAATTGCTGAACGGATCTATAATTGTTCTTGTCAGGATGCTTTTTCACCTCTTCTGGAGGCTTGAGGAGCTATGAGCACCCACTTAACGAATTGAAGGCAGTGCCAAGGGTGGACAGTTCGGGAGAAATGTGTGGTGCAACCTTTAAAGTGGATTCAGAGGCTAAAAAAGCGGCAACTGGCATGCCTAGGGTTGGAAGTGCTGCAAACTGGTCTCAGAACTACTAAGCTGACTTAAGTTTTGTGGCTTTATTGAAGGCTCAGGTGCAACTTATAGATGCAGGAAGATACAAGTTAAGGAAACTAACATACCCTGAGCAGAGCATCACTTCCAGTGATGTAGCCAAAGTTCTTTTAGAAAGCAGGAGAAAAACAAAGACAGATTCAGAAACAAACAAGAGTAAAGAATCAAATTATGCGGAGAAGAAAAGTAAACTTTTTGTGGTTTGTCGAAAATGGAGACTACCTGGTCAGCTTCCTTAAAAGTTGATTGAAGGAATTTCTGGGCTAACCTTTTTAATTTCTCGAACAATATGATCAATAATCCACTTTCTAGTAGTATAGCTAAATGCTCAAATGAGTAGACAGGAAAGTATAATAAGTAACTTGATAGAAGGATGCGACTTCGCCCTTGAGAAAATGTCCTGGAAGGAACCATTGTTGTTAGTGTTGTCCAGTTTATATGACTTAAAATTTACACGTGTAAAAAATTTAAAAATAGTGAATAAGTAATGTTTGTTTCTAGTTGTTTCATATTCTTTATTTCATGCATTTAGTAGAGGTTGAAAGAATTATTTCAATCTGGGCTTTTAATTGAATTCTATCGCATAAATTATTTGTTTAAACAGTAAACATTTGCAATTCTCTATTCTCATTAGCATGCTTCTCTTATTTTCGGATTATTATCATGACTATTACTGTCAATATTATCAATGAACGATGCACAATAGCAAGCATACTGCTTTGAAGTTAATAAAGTCCTATTGTGTTTTCTGTAAGAAGGCATCAAGCTCCTAAAATCGTGCTCGAGCTCCGGCGATGATAATAGACGATATGAGAATTATTATAATACGTTGAGATTTTTTTTTGTTTTTTTTTTGTTTTTCAGGCAGTTCAAGTCATGTCAGCTACTAGCCTCAGAAGCATTATATTTTCACATTTGAAGAGAAAACAATTCAATCAGAATGAGTCCCATAACCAACAAAAAAATCTTGTTCTTATTCATTGAACCTAGAGCGTCTACTTTTTAACTTTTCGAGTGGTCAATACAGCATTCATAAACTTAAAAGGAGTCTTCTAACGCTAAAGCTTCAGTGAAACAAGTATAAGTTGCGTATAATCGTATGTCTGAATACATAGCCCAAATTAGTCAAAAGTCAAATAATATTTGTGATAGAAATATATAAATTTGACTTTGGAATCATTCGACCACAAACAATCACCATCTTGTCTCGTGCTAATATTGGGAACTGGCAATCATTATTCACAGCAATTTCCATAGAATTACTTCCATCTACAAAATTTTGACTAGTTAGCTAAGATTGGAAACTGGAAAGAGATTGGAAACTGGAAAGAATCTTCATAGGACAAAAATGTACGGGAAAGTACGTCTCAGTCGCTATATATATATCATTCACCATCTTGAAAGTTGAGAGCACACAACTGTTTATCTTCAAGACCATTCCCACTTAAAGACACAAAAACACACACACACGTACACGCACACGCACACACAGACTTTGAGCGCACTCAATCACATCTGAGGGTCCATTCTTTTTCACAAATATCAAATTCCATGTCTGAGGTTTTGCCAATGAGATTTGATGAAGAAGAGTTGGCTCCTATTATCAACAGTGCCCGGAAGAGTTGGCGAATAACTTATCAGACTGTTTGTAGCACCAGGGCTCTACTCTCTCTAGTTACCGGAGAGATTGCACTGCATGACTATCTTGCCCAAAACTCAACGGAGGAGACCATATCCGATCACCAAGATGAGTTATCACAAAATCTTTTGCACTCGCTATCTTTCAGAGTAGTAGATGTTGAACTAGCAGGTATTAGCACAACTACCCTAACCGAGATCGTTCAAAAGAAGAACTTTAAACTGTTTCATCAAATTGGAGGGGCAGAAAGGGTTGTCGTCACCCTTGAAACTGATGCAGAGATAGGTATCCAAGGCAATGTTGAAGACCTTGCCAACAGACGCATAGCCTATGGTTCAAACATATTCCACAGGCCACCTCTAAAGACCTGGCAAATTGTGTTGGAGACCTTGAAAGATCCCATCATCATTGTCCTGCTTATATGTGCAACACTTTCTCTCGGTTACGGCATAAAAAATCATGGGCCTAAAGGATGGTCTGATGGGGGAAGCATATTTGTTGCCGTCTTTCTAGTCAATACTATCACTGCTTCAAGTCATATCTGGCCTAGAAGACAATTCTACAAGCTATCAAAATCTTTTGATGATATTCCCATTGAGGTCATAAGAGATGGGGAAAGGCAGCAAATTTTGATATTTGATGTAGTTGTTGGAGATGTTGTTTGCTTGAAAGTTGGAAATCAAGTTCTAGCAGATGGCCTGTATATTGGTGGACGCTCCCTAAAGGTGGACGAGTCAAACATTACATAAAAAATGGAACCTGTGGAGGTCAATGACACCCAGAATCCATTCTTGCTTTCAAGTACTATGGTGACTGATGGTTCTACTCGAATGATTGTCACGGCAATAGGCATGAACACAAAATGGGGAGAGACGATAAGCCGGCGACGCTGTGATTCCTCTGAGAGAACTCCTTTACAAGTTAAGCTACGTGACTTGACCCTACTGATTGCCTTGGTTGGTCTTGTGGTAGCTTCTCCAGTTCTTCTTATATTGTTGACACGTTATTTCACAAGAAATATACATGACGATAATAGAAACTCAGAATTCATTCCAGGCTAGATAGGAATTCACCAAGTGTGCAATGCCATCATCAGAATTTTGGTCACACCAATTGCAATTGCATCAGCTGCTATACCTGAGGGTCTTTTGTTGGCTGTCATGATAACAATTGGATATTCAACCAAGAAAATGGCAGCAAAATGTGCCTTTGTGAGAAATCTTTCAGCTTGTGAAGTAACTGGTGCGGTGACTATGGTTTGCACAAATAAAAGGGGCACCCTCATGCTGGACTGCCTACAGGTAAGTCAATGTTGGCTAGGCCTAAAGTTGATTGGAAAAGAAGATCTGCCTTCCTCCTCTAATGTGTCAGAAGTTATTGAATTATTCTACAGAGGAATGGTCTGGAACACCACTGAGGTCCCATTAGAAAATCAGTCAGATTTTAGGGACAATCAAATTGAAAAAGCAATTCACAACTGGTGTGTCTAAGAAATAGAAATGGATGTCCAAAACATGAAGGAAAAATATACTGTTCTCCAGTATGAACCCTCTGTTGTTGATATGGTGTATGGCAATTTAGTGATTCAGCAGAAGGCAGACAAAACTGTCCATGTCCTCAAGAGGGGAACACCAAGGATGATACTTACCTCGTGTTCACATTATTATAAGGAAAATGGGACCATCAATTATATCGATGACAACACAAAAGCTAGATTGGAGCAGATAATTCAAGATATGGAAATCAATTGCATCCAGAGCATTGGTCTCGCACATAAAAGAATGTCAGGAGCAAATGATGATGAAGATGACAACGATATCCATGCCAAGCTTAAAGAAGAGTGTGTGAACTTAATAGGATTTGTGGGTTTGAAACACCCATGTTGCCCTGAGGTAAAGAAAGCTTTGATGGATTTCCAACTTGCCGGAGTGGATATCAAGATGGTCACAGAGGACAATCTGTCCACTACAAGAGCAGCCGCCATAAAATGTGGTATAATCAAGCCGAATCCAGACACGGCCACAGGAGAAATAGTTGAAGGGGTGGAGTTTCAAAACTATGACCACAATGACAGATTGGAAAGGGTTGATAAAATCCGTGTGGTTGCAAGAGCCTATACTTTTGACAAACTGCTAGTGGTAGAATCCTTGAAACTGAAAGGCCGTGTGGTTGCAGTTACAGGAGACAGCAAGGAGGATGCACAGGCACTTAGGGAAGCTGATGTGGGGCTTGCTCTTGGGACTGATGCAACTGACATTGCAAAAACGTTTTCAGATATCATCATCAAGGATGACAACTTTGCTACGGTTGCCAGAGTTCTGAAATGGGAAAAAAGGTACGTATAACAACATCCGGATATTTACCTAATTCCAGCTCACTGCTAGCATCGCTTCTCTAGTGATTGACTTTGTGACGATAATTTCTGTGAGCAAGCCTCTAACTATCAACATTGTCACTGCCATTTCAGCAGGTGAAGTTCCGTATGCGGCTCTTCAAATACTCTGGCTAAAGTTGATAGTTGGTATACTTGCAGCTGTGGCTCTCACTGTAGAGAAGCCCACTGAAGAGCTCATGCAACAGAAACCTGTAGATCGAAATGGACCATTCATAACCAATATCATGTGGAGAAATATAGTGATTCAAGCTCTATATCAGGTCATAATTTTGCTAACCATACAGTTCAAGGGTGAAGCAATCTTCAATCTAAATCCCAGGGAAAAGGATACCATGATCTTCAACATTTTTGTTCTCTGCCAAATCTTTATCATATTTAACACAAGAAAGTTTGAAAAGAATGTCTTTAAGGGGCTGTAAAGAAAGAAATTGTTTTGGAGTATAATTGGTGCAATAATTCTGCTTCAGGTTGTAATTGTTGAATTGCTGAAGAAGTTTACAAATACAGAGAGGTTAAACTGGCAGCAATGGGCCATTTGCGTTGTGGTTGGCATTCTAGCTTGGCCAGTTGGTTGGCTACTTAAAAGCATACCAGTACCTCAGAAGCCTTTGTTTCAGCTATAGTTGCTGCCAGAACTCTTATGGAGCCATTCACTTTTGAAATTTTTAAGAAATTTTGCTCACAAGTCACATAATCAACATATATTGATGAACTTTCCCATTTCTGAAATGTGTATAAGATTTGGCAATTTTCATTCTGCTAATTTAGACAAGTGATTTCTCTTTTACATTTGGTAATCTGCTGGCATTTCGGTCTTTACCAACAATGCAATCTATATACTTGAATTTCCCTTCTCTATGCTTTTATTAAAAGAGCAGATGATAAATTTTCTTCAATAAAAACTAAGAAACTAATTTGTTCGACACTTTCATTTTCAATTTGTTGAAATAAATTCAACAAATTTTAAATCTTTACCACATATCACCTAATTCTCTAAAACCTAAAGCATTCGATCCAAACCTGACCAAACAAAATGTTATTTAACTAAGTGAGATCGGCTATATGGATCTGACCCTGTAACTCTTTCACATAAAGCATTTAATCAGCCAAAAAAAAAAAAATCTAAGATCCTAGTTTCCTTTCTCATTGCACAATCTCTGCCTCTAACCGCAACTTGAAGGTATCATCACTTCCTAATCCTTACAGATTAGTACGAGGTATCTAACGAGAACTAATAGAATGCTATGAAACCACTTATTAAACTTAAATCATGGTCTCGCTTATGATTTAAGCCAATCATTTTTCATAACATTATTGTCCCACTTACACAAGTGGTATTCTTCTAATTTTAAGAAGATAAATATTAATGATGTAACAAAAAATAATCTACCCAAACCACAATCGAGAATATGGTCTTAGTCTCGACAAGAATTACAAACATATTGAAATTTTTAAGGATAAGAACCAACTACAAAACTTAGTAAAGATTTCCTTGGTCAAAATGCTAATCAATTTAGAAACCCCAAAATGCAGGGCCATCTATATTTTTCACATTTTCTCTAGTTAGACAAAATTTCACAAGAAGAAAAACACAAACCAAATGTGGGAATTAAATAGAATGAAACGATCACATATTGCATAACAAAGATAATATTAAACGAGCAAAAATTAAATCAATTTTAGATACGTGTAGTATCTTACCTTTCTCGTTTCGGTGTAAACAACTACCTTTGTAAGCATTCGAAGCTTTGTGTTTTATGTCTCAGATGTCTGCACAGAAGACAAATCGTGGTAAAAAAGTGCCGCTCTTAAATTATCATCAGTAGAACACGCACGAATTCATTAGGGATTCTTTTTTTTTTTTTTTGGTTATTGGTCAAACATTTGGCGTAGTTAATCTATAGTCTGTAATGTGTGGCAACTTAATCACCAAGAAGAGCTTTGATCGCTGGTAATATGTGGCAACTCAGTTGCTGCTCAGTCGATGAAGCGGAGGCCCTTGCAGTTTGGCACGCATGTCAACTTGCAGAAAGCTTCAGTGGTGTTAGCATCTCTATTGAAAATGATGCATTATTGATCTTTAATGCGATTCAAAGTCCAAATGCTCCTATTCATTGGAAGGCTAGGCAGATCGTGGACGATATTCACAGTTTTGTTGCTGGGAATCCTTATGTTAGGTTCCACTGTGTTCGTAGATTAGTTAATTCTTGTGCTGATTGGGTTGCTAAGTGCTTTAGTAGTGGCAATTTCTCGTTAGATTGGTGTGCTAATGTACCTAGGCAGTTGAATGAACTTTTGTTGTCTGATTTCCACACCATAGGGGTTGGTTGATTATGTACTGCTTCTTTAATGAAATTTAGTTGATATTCTCTACCAAAAAAAAAAAATCTATAGTCTGTACGGCTTGTCAGGTGTCCTCAATAAGGGGCTTCAAAATGTAATTATTACTATTTTTTTAATAAAAATAAAGACTCTTGAGAAATTTTTTTAATACCAATAGATATTATAAAGCCCCAAATCTAATATTTTGTTGCAAAGTTAACCAATTTCAACAAAAATGGAGCCCCAAGCAAAAGTCTAAAAAATTTAGAGCCCATATGGGTTTCTTCCAAATCAAATTTAACCACATGAGTCTATTCAACAAATCAGATTTGATATTTAACTAACAATTTTAACCCAAAAAAAAAAGTTGGTAACTTCAAAAAAAATGGAACTTGGCTAAAAAAAAAAAAAAAAAAGTGGAAGGGGGCGGCGGGTCCTACTATAAATCCTTAAATTTAGAGCCCCTCACTGGAAATAATTTTTTTTTAAAGACCCGAAAAAATGCATGAGTCTCTAAATGGAGCTCTAAAAAGCAACAGAGCTCTAAATTTTTTTTTAGAGTCCCTCAATTTAAAGTCTCTACTGAGGATAGCCTTATATCGGATAAATCGTGTAAAGAAGGCTTATACTTTGGAAGTGTAATGGCCCCTGTCAAGAGTGATTTAAGTAATCTAACGTCTTTGTGGAATAAGAGTAATTCTTTAAATTATTTAGATTGATCATTAATCACTTGTATACAAATAGATCTCACAGTATGTAAGACTCACTTCATATGTTTAGAATTGATTATTAGTCCGAGTGATTTGAACAATTTTTATGTGAAGGAAACATTTTTCTTTTTTTGGTACCAAAGTCATTCCCATGCAATGCGTGAGAGAATTTAATTTAGTTGACGGGTAACTTAAAAGTTGTGAAATCTCAAATCTCACGCAAGAATAGATTGGTGGAACTTTATTTTTCTTTTCTTATGAATTTCCCAAAAGATGCTTTAGGGACAAATATGATAACGAAGCGTTGATTTTGCCTCTCATACAATTCTACATAAGTAAAATGAGAAAAGGATCTATAAAGTTTTTGTTTAAAGTGACTTTCATGATTATATAAAATATAAAATAAATTGTAATAATTTAAATGACCAAAGTTATGATCATTATGTAACCTCTCACATAATGAAATACTTAGTAGATTCATGAAAAAAACAAGAGGAATATAAAAAAAATTATGTATCTAGTGTTATATTAAACCCATGTTCTTAAAAGATTCATGACTACCTAAATTATAATCTTACATTTGATGTACTTAGTAGAGTTAGTAATGAATTATAATCCTACATTATAATCAAAGTGAGATTAGTGGGTTCCTGAAAAGATATAACCAAACACAATTTTTTTTTTGAAGAATTCGATAATACATCTAATCTATACAAAATGAGAAAAAGGCATTCATTTGTATTGTCAAAATAGAAATATTTGTATTGTCTCTTGTATCTTGGATCCAGAATTTTTAAAAAATATTATTATTAATAATAATACATCTAATTGATTTATTTTTTAAAAAAAATATTATTATTAATATTATTTTACCAGTGGGGCCTAATTTGTCCTCAATCACAAAGGGTTTTTTAGATTTTTGGCCTAATTATTAACACAAATAGTCATGCCAAAAGTACACGCAAACCTTTCAGGGATTACAACGTAACCCATAGAATATGCAAGACATGATTGGACTTTGGTAAACATTAGGAACCATCACTAAAATTACTTAGGCTATCCTTATCAGGGGTGCTAAAATATAAAACATATTAAATTTAAAAATTTTTAGAAATCCAATCTCAAAAAAACATTATTAATGATTTAAATATATATGAGACCCACTATTTTTCATAACTTTTGAGGTAAAATAGGTCTCTAAATTACATTTGGAAAGCTAAATAACACCCTAAATGTAATTTAGAGACCCATTTTGCCTTAAAAATTGTAAAAAGTGGTAAATTCTATGTATATTTAAACCATTAATAATATTTAAATCTCTAAAAAAATTTAAATTTAGTATATTTTATATTTTAAAACCCTTAATAAAGATAGCCTTACAGATACAAAATAACAAAATGGTTCAAGTTATTGTTCACCTGTAAAATAAATATTAATAAAGAATTTGTTTTAAAAACGACCGTGGCCTCACATCCCTCGATCAGGCACGAACCCACGCGTTGGGATGGGGCCTTGGCACATTTTCAAGGCAACTCATTAACAAAGACTTAAAGTTTTTTGCTTAGATTCTAAGTTTCAATGTTAATATTATACTATATCCTACAGGTTGACTCTAGTCAAAATACTCTACGACAAGAAACCATAGCTGCTGGTACGTAACTTCCTACTCATCTATAAGCCGCGTACGTCTTTATTATATTTAATATTTTTATTGGTAAATAAAATTACTTACTTTAGTCACAGATATACCGATCAAACTTCGAAGTTATAAAATTATTCACAAGTTTGTGGGGTATACCCGTCACCAAATCTTATAAAGTTGACAAGCCAATGACATACATCAAGTCTTGATGAGCCTTTTGTTTTTTTGTTTTTTTTACTTGACCAATACAACCAGAAATAGAAAATCTTTGTAAAAAGATAAATAAAATTCTATTATGTACTTTGACTTTTATCACAAATATTAGTAATACATTCTTTGCATCGAAAAGACACGATAATGAGTCACTTATTTAATTTTTAAAAAACCATACAAATTTCTTAATATTTTAAGTTATTTTTATGAAAACATCTTACAAGAATACAAAAATAAATACCTCATTAAAGACTCTCAAATCAAGGAAACTTCATACTTCCTAAAATTTATGTACGAAGTATCTAGCAAGGACACACTAACAAATATTACATAGGTGTCAAGAAACACGTTAAAAAACAAATGTCATCAAAAAAAAACTTATGTCATCAAAAAAAAACAGTAACAAATTCGCCAAGAACACAGTTACGCTAACATAAATCCCTTTATATATATCTACTTGGGTTTCAAATCCCACAAACAAATCTTCCTGAATTCATCAATTTTTCAAACCGGTGGTGACATTATACAATTGTTTGTTCTTTCTCATTTTCCTATATTTCACTTCCATTGCTGCAAAATTTCAAGTTTCATTCTTATTGTGTATTAACTTTTTTTTTTTTCAAGTACTACTGCTCCATTCCTGAACCAAACTTGTATTGCATGGATTTTGTTATGATAAACCTGTCAGACAACAACAAGAGATGGCATTTGGCTCGCACAAACTTGTTTTGCAAACGTGCCTTTCTTTCTCTCTTCACAGAAGTAGTCAGAAATAAGAGAAAGCTTTCAACTGTGTCCTCAAAAAGAGTTACCATAAACACAACCAAGTATTCACCTATTCCATCTCATAGAGTCGCCATTGATATTGACATTGATCCTACAAGTTTTGCAAAGCTTGTTAAGGAGAAAAGCCTTGATCAACTTGACCAACTTGGAGGCATTGAAGGTATTGCTAATTCCTTAAAAAGTGATGTCAATCATGGAATTATTGGTGATGTTACAGATGTTTTACGTCGAAAAGAAGCCTTTGGGGCTAACACTTATCGCAAACCACCTTCGAAAAGTTTCTTCAACTTCGTGTGGGAAGCATTGAAAGATCCTACTATTCTAATTCTAATGGTCTGTGCTGCATTTTCTCTGGGATTTGGCAAAGCATGGACCAAAAGAAGGATGGTATGATAGTGGCAGCATATTTGTTGCTGTTTTTCTTGTCATCTCTGTTTCAGCTATAAGTAATTTTAGACAAAACAAACAATTCGATAAGCTTTCAAAAGTTAGTAATAATATACAAGTGGAAGTTGTGAGGAATGGTAGGCGACAACCAATTTCGATATTTGAAATCGTTGTTGGAGATATTGTTTGCTTGAATATTGGTGATCAGGTACCTGCTGATGAATTGTTCGTAGAAGGGCATTCGTTACAAGTTGATGAATCGAGCATGACTGGTGAAAGTGATCATGTTGAAGTTAATCACAATAGAAATCCGTTCTTGTTCTCTGGAACCAAGGTGGCTGATGGATATGCTAAAATGCTTGTCACATCTGTTGGAATGAACACAACTTGGGGGGAGATGATGAGCACGATTAGTCGCGATTCAAGTGAAGAAACGCCTCTACAATCCAGACTTAACAAGCTAACTTCAGCAATTGGTAAGGTTGGTTTAGCCGTTGCTTTCTTAGTTCTTGTGGTGTTGTTGGTGCGATACTTTACAGGGACCACGAAAGATGAATCTGGAAATAAAGAATTCAATGGCAGCAAGATGAAGGCTGACGATGTGATCAATGCTGTGGTGGGAATTATAGCAGATGCAGTTACAATTGTAGTTGTTGCAATTCCAGAAGGCCTATCTTTGGTTGTCACGCTTACTCTTGCATATTCAATGAAGAGAATGATGGCAGACCAGGCTATGGTGAGAAAGCTATCAGCTTGTGAGACCATGGGCTCTGCCACGATCATATGTACTGATAAAACAGGTACTCTCACAATGAATCAAATGATGGTGACCAAGTTTTGGCAAGGTCAAGAGCTTGTAGAAGGAAAAAAGTTACACTTCAATTGCAGCCAATGTTATTGAATTGCTCCACCAGGGGATTAGTCTCAACACAACAGGCAGGGTTTATTGGTCGACTAATTCAGTATCTAATGTTGAGTTCTCAGGCAAGCCAACAGAAAAAGCAATCCTTCAATGGGCTGTGTTGGAATTACAAATGAATATGGAGCTCCTGAGGCAAAATCATGCCATTCTACATGTGGAAGCATTCAATTCTGAGAAAAAGAGAAGTAGGGTTTTGACAAAGAAAGTTATGGACAATACAGTCCACGCACACTGGAAAGGGGCTGTTGAAATGACTTTGGCAATGTGCACTCATTATTATGATCAAGATGGGACGTTGAAAGGTCTTGATGATCATGAGAGGAAGATATTTGATCAGATAATTGAAGGTATGGCAGCTGGCAGTCTTCGATGCATTGCATTTGCACATAAGCAAATTCAAGATTCAAAGCATGATATTGAAGAAACAGAGCAGAAGATACCAGACAACTGCTCGATCCTTTTGGAGCTTGTAGGCCTCAAGGATCCATGTCAGCCTGGTGTGAAGAAAGTAGTGGAAAACTGCAAGTATGCTGGCGTAAACATCAAAATGATCACCGGTGATAATGTTTTCACCGCAAGAGCCATAGCCACTGAATATGGAATACTTCGGGCTGATGAGGAAATAGATGGAGTAATGGTAGAAGGTGTAGAATTTCGTAACTACACAGAAGAGGAACGAATGGAAAAAGTTGATAGAATACGAGTCATGGCAAGATCATCTCCATTCGACAAGCTTCTGATGGTGCAATGTTTGAAAAAGAAAGGCCATGTTGTTGCAGTGACAGGCGATGGCACTAATGATGCTCCAGCATTAAAGGAAGCTGATATAGGACTATCTATGGGGATTCAAGGTACTGAAGTGGCTAAGGAGAGTTCAGACATTGTCATCTTGGACGAAAATTTTGCTTCTGTTGCTACGGTTCTCAAATGGGAAAGATGCGTTTACAACAACATTTAGAAATTCATCAAATTCCAGCTCACTGTGAATGTAGCAGCTTTGGTGATCAACTTTGTTGCTGCAGTATTAGCTGGTGAGGTACCATTAACAGTAGTTCAGCTGTTATAGGTGAACCTCATTATGGACACATTGGGGGCCTTGGCTCTTGCTACCGAGAAGCCAACGAAGGATCTCATGGAAAAGCCACATGTGGGGCGAACCGTGCCACTTATCACAAGCATTATGTTGAAAAACCTACTAGCTCAAGCCTTATATCAGATAACAATTCTTTTGACATTACAGTTCAAAGGTGAGTCAATTTTTGGTGTTAGTGAGAAGGTAAATGACACTTTAATCTTCAATACATTTGTTTTTTGTCAAATCTTCAATGAATTCAACGCGCGAAAATTGGAGAAGAAAAATGTCTTTGAGGGGATATACAAGAACAAGTTGTTCATAGGAATAATTGCAGTTACAGTCATTCTTCAAGTGGTGATGGTAGAATTCCTAAAGAAATTTGCAGATACAGAGAGGTTGAATTGGGGCCAATGGGGAGCATGTATAGGAATTGCAGTCGCGTCTTGGCCAATTGGCTGGCTCGTCAAGTCTATACCAGTCCCAGAAAAACCAATATTTAGTTATTTTAGCATAGCATATTAGTTTGTTATTGCCTTTTTTTTGTGTTTTTCAGTAGTAGTCAACATTTATCATCGTTAGATGTTTGTTTCTAGTTGTTTCATATTCGTTGTTTTATGCATTTAGCAGAGTTTGGAAGAATGATTTAATCTGGGCACAGGCTCGCACATCTTCAACTTTCATGAAATATAAGTCCAATCCCGCAACTACATATTATACCATTTCATATTATGGCTTTATTAATTGCATCTCTAGCCAACTTATACGTCGTTTTATTAGCTTCTTTTGTTGATTGATTAGCTAGCTAGTCAAACACACGAAAATGTCTATATTTTACGAATGAAGGGTATTAAAGCTTACGACTGGGTGTGTGATGATGTGCTCCTCGCTGTAAATGTAAGAGATTACGCAATCAATTTTTATTGATGGTATTTTTTAATATTTATTGTACAGTTTAAACTTTTATTGAATAAATCAATCTTCAAAAGACACTTGATATTGTTGATGATGTTATACTACTGGACCATGTCTTTAGAGGCACCCAATATTGTTGATGATTAATTTTTTTTTCTTTTTTGTAATGATTAATTTAATTTTTGTTCGTGTTGGGGGAGAATATAGAGTTTAAGCTTAAACTTGAGGGGAAAAGTAAGAAATGCAAATATAAAATAAGGATAAAAAATAACTATACAAAATCAAATGGTTTGACTGTAAAAAAAGACCATCAAAAGAGGTAAGATCGGAGTGATCTCATGGCATGAGCTCAGTACTCCAGTTTCACCATTCACAAGTTCAAACTCATTGGCTGGGCTAGGTCCTGGTATAATCCTAATAATAGTCAACATTATCTTAAGAATCAACAAGTTCATCAATTTTTATTGAATATTATATATATATATATATATATTTCATTTAAAAATTTAAACTTTTTAAATGAGATACTAATTTAGCATGTATGGTATATATTTGAGCTAAAGTTACGAAATGTTCTTAGAAACAAATTTTGTTGTCATCCATTTTAAAATTTAAAAATATTTACATACAAGATTAGAAACTGAGTTTTTCTTGTACAAATGCATTAAAGACAATAGATAAATATAAAAACTACCGCAATTAGGTGATAGTTTAACATTTTTTCATTCTTGTTCTGCTTGCAACCTCCTAGAGTATTTCTGAGCATAGTCAAGTGAAATAGGTCAGCTAACTTATTCTATGTTAGTGACATAGTTTCATTACGCAACTGCCCTATCCTACCTTTTTAGATCTTTATATGAATTTTCAGTGACTTACAATCTCAAAGTCTTTGTGAAGAAACATTTCCTTCTGTTAGTGCATTCCCATGCAATATGCCTGAGAAAGCTCCAAACCCCAATGGAGAAAACAGTGGTATTAGAACATGTACCGAGGAGGTGTCTTTTTTTTTCGTGAGAGGTAAAATAAATTACAAATGAACTATTTCGACAGATGTTTACTACTTCTTCTATCTCTTTTAACTAATGGACAAAGAGAATTTGGTGATTGATGCAAACCGGATGATTCAACACGTTGATGAAGATCAATGTTTGTCAACTAACACTACAAGAAAACAGTGCATGGACGATGGATTTGGGTGACGAATTTTTTCTGTAGTAAATTGGCTACGGATGGGCTACGGAATTACTACGGGCAACTAAGTCTGTAGCCTATCCGTAGCCAACTTAGGCTACGTTAAAATTGCGACCAAAAATGATTACAGATTGGCTACGAACACTAATTTTAATTATAAAAAAAATTTAAAAAAATATTCCGTAGCCTAGCCGTGACAAATTTGCTACGGACTAACTACGGATTATTTAATTAATTCGGCAACAAAATTCATAACAAATTCCGTAGCCATGCAGTGGCCAAATTGTCACGGATTGGCTACAGACTATGTATTATTCAAAAAAATGTCTATAAAAAATAAAGGACCAGAGGGAAAAATAAAAATAACAAAGTCCGAAGCCTATTTGTAACAATTGGCTACGGCTGGACTGCGGATTTCTTTTCCTCCGTAGCCCATCCGTAGCCAATTACCACGGATGGGCTACGGACTTTCAGAAAAAAAATGAGGTTTATCGGTTTTAATTTAAATTATGAAATTTTGGTTGCACCTACAATGTAGTAAACTGCACTTGAGATGCTAGTTTTTCATATAAAAATAAACATGGTCGGTATTTTATTATCGTGCATATTTTAATAGAAAAATATCCTACGAAGTCATTAGCCGTTTAAATCGAAGTTATCATATCCTCACTTAACATTGCGTTAATATTAATAAACGTTCAATCTAGGGGTCTAAAAACTCTCACATTGTGTCTAAACTTCATAAACATGAAAAATATAAAGATATAAACACGCTTTATTACGTTCTTCCTACCAATTAACAACTTAGAATTCATACTATTATGGGTCCGTAACCAATCTGTGGCAATTGGCTACAGATGAGCTACGGATTTCCATTTTTCTGCAGTCCATCCGTAGCCAATTGCCACGGATGGGCTACGAACTTTCAGAAAAACAATGAGGTTTATAGGTTTTAATTTAAATTATAGAATTTTGATTGCACCTACAACATAGTAAACTTCACTTAAGATGCTAGTTTTTCATATTAAAAGAAACTTGGTCCGTATTTTATTATCGTGCGTATTTTAATAGAAAAATATCTTACGAAGTCATTAGCCGTTTAAATCGAAGTTATCATGTCTTTACTTAACATTGCGTTAATGTTAATAAACATTCAATCCAGAGGTCTAAAAACTCTCACATTGTGTCGAAACTTTATAAACATGAAAAATATAAAAATATAAACACGCTTTATTACGTTGTTCCTACCTAGTAACAAGTTATAATTCATACTATTAGGGGTTTGTAGCCCATCCGTGGCAATTGGCTACGGATGGGCTACGGATTTTCATTTTCCATAGCCCATCCGTAGCCAATTGCCACAGATGGGCTACGGACTTTCAGTAAAAAAATAATTTTTATCGGTTTTAATTTAAATTACGGAATTTTGATTGCACCTACAACGTAGTAAACTTCACTTGAGTTGTTAGTTTTTCAAATAAAAATAAACTTAGTTCGTATTTTATTTATGTGCGTATTTTAATAGAGAAATCTCCTACAAAGTCAATAGCCGTTTAAATCAAAGTTATCATGTCATCACTTAACATTGCGTTAATATTAATAAACGTTCAATCTAGGGGTCCAAAAGCTTTCACATTGTGTCTAAATTTCATAAACATGAAAAATATAAAAATATAAACACGCTTTAATACGTTGTTCCTACCTATTAACAAGTTAGAATTGATACTATTAGGGGTCTGTAGCCCATCCGTGACAATTGATTACAGATGTGCTATGAAATTCCATTTTTCTGTAGCTCATCCGTAGCCAATTGCAACTTATGGGCTACGGACTTTTAAAAAAAATGAGGTTTATCGGTTTTAATTTGAATAACGGAATTTTGATTGCACCTACAACGTAGTAAACTTCACTTGAGTTGCTAGTTTACCAAATAAAAATAAACTTGATGTGTATTTTATTATCATGCGTATTTTAATAGAAAAATCTCTTACGAAGTCATTAGCCGTTTAAATCGAAGTTATTATGTCCTCACTTAACATTGCGTTAATGTTAATATACATTCAATCTAGAGGTCCAAAAACTCTCAAATTGTGTCTAAACTTCATAAACATGAAAAATATAAAGATATAAACACGATTTAATACGTTATTCCTACCTATTAACAAGTTAGAATTCATACTATTAGGGGTCCGTAGCCCATCTATGGCAATTGGCTACGGATGGGCTATGAATTTCTATTTTTTTGTAGCCAATTGCTACGGATGGGCTACGGAATTTCGAAAAAAAATAGATTTATCGGTTTTAATTTAAATTACGGAATTTTGATTGCATAGTAAACTTCACTTGAGTTGTTAGTTTACCAAATAAAAATAAACTTGATGCGTATTTTATTATCGTGCGTATTTTAATAGAAAAATATCGTACGAAGTCATTAGGCGTTTAAATCGAAAATATCATGTCCTCACTTAACATTGCATTAATGTTAATAAACGTTCAATATAGGGGTTCAAAAACTCTCACAATGTGTCTAAACTTTATAAACATGAAAACTCTCATAAAGATATAAACCCGCTTTAATACGTTGTTCTTACCTATTAACAAGTTAGAATTGATACTATTAGGGGTTCATAGCCCATCCGTGGCAATGGGCTACGAATTTCCATTTTTTCGTAGCCCATCCGTAGCCAATTGCTACGGATAGGCTACGGACTTTCAAAAAAAATGAGATTTATCGGTTTTAATTTAAATTACCGAATTTTGATTGCACCTACAACGTGTAAACTTCACTTGAGTTGCTAGTTTACCAAATAAAAATAAACTTGGTCCGTATTTTATTATCGTGCACATTTTAATAGAAAAATCTCCTGCGAAGTCATTAGCCGTTTAAATCAAAGTTATCATATTCTCACTTAACATTGCCTTAATATTAATAAACGTTCAATCTAGGGGTCCAAAAACTCTCATATTGTGTCTCAACTTCATAAACATAAAAAATATAAAAATATAAACATACTTGAATACGTTGTTCTTACTTATTAACAAGTTAGAATTGATACTATTACTGGTCCATAGCCCATCCGTGACAATTGGCTACGGATGGGCTACGGATTATCTTTTTTCCGTAGCCAATTGCCATAGATGGGCTACGGACTTTCATAAAAAAAAGAGATTTATCAGTTTTAATTTGAATTACGGAATTTTGATTACACCTACAACTTAGCAAACTTTACTTGAATTGTTAGTTTTCTAAATAAAAATAAACTTAATGAACTTCAATTAGATACTGCTAGGCGGCTACGGACTTCAACAAAGAAATGGGATTTATTAATTTTAATTTGAATTGTGGAATTGGTCTTTACTTAATAAATAATATATATAAGTAGTAGTAGTAATAATAATAATTATTATAATTATTATTATCATCATCCTTTTATTATATATATATATATATATATATATATATAATATTTTTAAAATATTTAGTTTACTATGAAGAAGAAAAGTACTATTCATAAATTATTTATGTAAAAAGAACACGATTTATACCTTTTTATGGTTTGACATACATATATCTGGCAGTCTCAAGCAGACAAAGCTATATTAATATGGGATTTGTATAAAGGTCAAAGAATAAAGAGACTTGACATTTATGCATAGAATTATATATGTAATAACAATATATCAGAACCCTTCAACTAGAATAATAATTTGACAAAAAAAAAATGAATAATTAACTCTTTTTTCCGCCGGAAGAGGGAGCTGGCCGGCCGGCGGCATCTTCCGGCGAGGACAGAGAGTTAGCAAAACTCTATGTCTTAAGGTCTTAATTAAAAATTCCAACACTAGAACTTTTTTTCCCCCAAATCATCTCTCACTTTCTTTCAAATCCTTCCCCCAAATCACCTCTCTCACTCTTCTCTTTCCCCCCGGACCATGTGTGTGCGTGGTAGCATCACCGTCTGTGTCCACCACCACCACCACTACCTCTCACTTTCTCTCTCGATCGGCGACACCATCACCACCTTCTCTTGGCGCTAACACCTCTCTCTCTCTACCGTCAACAACACACGCCTTTTCTCGTTGATAACACCACCAGCTCTTCTCGGCGTCGTCACCACCACCTCCTGTCGCGACCTCACTCGTGAGAAGGTCCATACGCCCCCTCCAAATGGACCGATGGCAAACCCCAAAAGCTCAGTACGTAAGAACTCATCTCCACCTCTCTCATTTCAGATCTATTTTGTTGGTGGATGTAGGATGGCTTACATGTTAAAATTTTCATCTCTCTCCAGAATATTTAAGGTTGCATACCGTTGATGCTTATTTAGATCGAAGAACAGCAAGATCTAAAGTATTTATGTCTAAGTAATTCTGTATCTATCTTTGTTAGCAGTCAGACGCCTATCATATATTGAATACGTAAGATATGGCATTTTAATTAATTTCCGTTGCTTTGGCCACAACTAAACTTTTTACAGAACTACCTGAAGTGCATGCTTTTGTGGTTATTGAGCTTTAGAAACTTCTCCTTTTGCTTTTCATCGTTCTTGTTTTTTTATCATAGGTCCAGGATAGTGGATATGATCAGAAGTTATTTTCTAAGATTTGAAAACAGGGACTAATCTTGTTTTCAGTTGATACTTCTGTTAGTGTAATTCAGTTGATAGAAATTATAGGTCCAGTTGCTCGATCAGAATTGTAGTTTCGATGTGCTAACTGTGTTCTACTATTCTTATTTCACTTGGGCCTAAAAAATTATGAAAGATGGCAACAATTTTCAAAACTACCGACAGAATCTCTGCTCAATTTTTTATCAATAGAGAATTCTAACTTCGAATCTATTCTAACAACTCATATGTTTGGGAGAATTTTTGCTTATGCTAGGATGGCCAGAAACTACGGGATGAGGGATGGTAAATATTCCAAAGTATGTCCAACAAGATAAGTGATCTTCTATTCTTGTATGTGAAAAAGTAAATTGCATTAAGGATTTTGGTATTATATTCTCGGCAATTAATAGAGCTATATTAGTAGAGCTAGAACCCAATGTAATTTAATTAGACTCTATGCCATCTTCTCAATTGAATAATTTTACCTAAAAAATTGGGATGAAACAAAGGTGGGTAAAATTGTGTATAGGTATGTTTATGTATTGGTTTGTGGAATTGAGAAGAATTTCATTGTTGTTGATTTGTGTTAGCCATATGTGTTGCTTTAGGTAAGAATAAAAAAAGGATGGATTGATTCATCTAGCCGGGATGACGGAAAGGACAGAGATATAAAGCAATATAGCCTGTCGGAAAGGAAAGCACACCTAATTTCTATGTTATTTAGCAAAAAAAGATTTTTATGTTGGTGATTGATGTGTTGGTGTATTAAACAAATATTGTACTGAGTATGCTATTAATAACCTGAATTTCTATTTCTATCTGTGAACTACTATATTGACCATTGAGGGATGCGGAATGATAATATTTTGATCACTAGCACACGACAGGATTGTTTGATGTAAAAGGTTATAGCCTGCCAAACAACTCTGGTTTAGTACTGATGACCTTGAGAAAGACATATGGTTTCGAGATGCTGGTGCAAGGATAGCTTTTACCTTCTAATCTAGTGCATTATTAGCAATGTTAATCTCTCGTCACTGATGTGTTCCTTTGAGTATATTAAGATTCTTCTCTGAATTTTGGCAAGAAGTGATTAATATTCTGATTGGTCATCTATTTCTTGCATTATTCTCAATGTTATTTCTGTAAGGTGCTTTCTTTTCTAGAACTTTAAGTTGTATGGAGCTTTTGAGGGGTTTCATGTATATCTGGATTTAGTTTACTTTTCAGTCCAATTCATTGGTGATATGTTTGTGTTTTACTATTAATTAGCTGGATCTTTTAGCTTGCACAATGTTTGGTGATGAGAATTTAGGTAGAAGTAAAGATGTAGTTCAATTTTCTGAAGATGGAGATTAATGAAAAAATATGGTAGAGTAGTAATTTTTACCCCTATTTTAGAATTGTAAATGAAGATTCAAGTGAATACTTGTAGCGACTTTTCTTTACTGAATTCAGATTGCTTGTGGATGAATCTCTTTAAAGCTGATAGATAATTATAAGTTGATAACAAACAGATATATAACAAACTTTCTAAAGTTTATTCGTTGACTTGATAATGGTTTATAGCTAATTCATCTGCGATCATTTCTCTCATTGTTCAGCATATAGAGTGATAATTCTTATACTTTTTTGAATCCTTTTCTCAAGGCCGAAAAAAGAAAAAAAAATAGAAGTTGAATCCTTTTCAAAATGAGGGAAAAATTGAACAGAATTTAGAAAAGAATAGTTACTTAAATTTAGCAATGACTCTGGTTTGATAAGAGTCTTAGTAATTGTTAATCCAGTTTGAGCATGTGATAAAGTGCTACACTGAGCCATCATCACAGGCCAAATTTATTCTCTTTAGATATGAAACTAATCAATCATATTCTACATGGCATTTCTTATTCTGCTAGACTTTGCTATATATCTAACCAAATAATTACTTCTCTACTGTAAAAGCCATAAAAGAAAGATTGAAGGAACATATTAAGGATGTAGATGCTGCACCATCCAAAGAGGTTTTTCTATTTTGGTGTGGCATGGCAAAGGTTACTAAGCTTCAATACTTTCTTTATTCATCATTCTGTTGTAGTGTTTTTTTCCAGCTTGTGCTTTCAATTTATTTTCGGACAAGTTTGCCATTGAAGTAAGAGGGCAAGGGGTAACATCGCTTGGCCCCATGATTTTTAGGGAACACTCTCTACTATATTTACCTAACATGTGTTGATTATGATTTTTTGATCAAATACTCATTGATTATGCCATATAGCTATTGGATTATTTAATCTTGAATTTGACAGATAAACACCCTTACATAATAAAGGATTTATTATGGTCTGCTGGATCTAAACTAGGAATAGGGGTTTATTGTAGGCCTCCTAAGCTAATATTTGTAGAATATACAAAAACTTCTCTATTTTTTCCTTTTAAATTATTTACAGCTACTAAAGCCAAATTCTATTGGATTTTTTGTATGACTTTTGGTTTATGGATGCTTTTGCTGATTTTATTTTGCTTATTTGATGTTCGTGATTTTGTTCTTTATAGGAGTTTCCTTATTGTGGTGACAGTGAAGATGGTAACGAAGATTGTGTCAGATTCACTTGAAGATTGGGTTGTAAAAGTTTAGTTTATGTCATATTTCATTTTCTCTTTCAATACAAGAATAAGAAAAATGAAAGCTAGCACTAATTTCCTATTTATGTTGGATTATGTTCTAGATGCACATTTATGTTTCATGTCTTATGTGAGTGTTATGATAATGTAAGAATTGACAATGGTGTATAGAAGAGCTTGACTTGAATTTAAAAAGCATATTAATTTTTTTTTCAATATTATACATTTTTTTTGTATATACTAATATTTGTACATTTAATTTTAATTCTTTTGTAAATATTATTTTTTTTATTTTATATTTTAATTTCGTAATTTTTATTTTTTTAAATTAAATAATTAATTGGCGACAATTGAGTACAGATTGGCTACAAATATTTGTCGACAATGGGCTACGGATTGGCTACCATACCAATCTGTAGTTGTGGGCTATGGTCGATTTACGATCGAAACGACTACAAATTTGCTATGGACGTTAATAATTAATTAAAAAAATCAAAATTTTAGTTGGTTACGGATTAGCTACCGAATATGTGGCTACCAATATTTTACAGATATTAATCTGTAGCCATGGGTTACGGTCGATTTACGACTGAAACGACTACGGATTTGCTATGGATGTTAATAATTAATTAAAAAAATCACAATTTTAGTTGGCTTCGGATGTACTACGGTTATTTTGTTACGAAAGTTATAAAAAATAAATATAAATTAATTTTCAGAATTGGCTACGGATTGGCTACGCAATATCAATTTGGTGACGGGTCTTTAAACTACGGAAGGGATTCTGTAGCCTAGCAGTCGCCCGTCCCAATTTGGCTACTGCTAGACTACGAATTTTGGCCATCACCCTAACTTGTTTTTCTTTTAGGATATGTTTGGATTGAGGGGAATGGGTAGAAGGAGGGGGTTGGGGGAGGGAGGGAGTAATACCTCCTGTTGTTTGTTTTAAAAGAAAATGGATGGTTGAGGAATAGGAGGGATGAACCTAACCCCTTATATACTCCAAAATTCAGTCCTCCCAAATTAGAGTCATTTGGAAGGAGTGGAAAATAATATTTTTTAAAATGATTATTATAACCTTTTATTTTATTTTTAATTACAACCCAAAACCACCACTACCGTCACCTTCATCAAAACGATAACAACAAAACCACCACCACCACCACCGTCACCTTTATCACAACAACAACAACAACAATCCCATCAAGATTCTAACACGTAACTCCAACAAAATGACAAAAAAATTCAAGCCTACAATGGACAACTTCAAAGCACTAGTCACCAAACTTGTAGTAGCCTCCTTATGTGACTGTAAAATTTCTGCATTTCTTTTCTTCCTTGTTGTGTTCTTGTAATACTACACAATTTGTATATCTACTACTATAGCTATCTTGCATCGCATGCCTATGTTTTCTTTCTTTTGATTCTTTTGGTCAAACCGTGGTGTTTGAGTCTAGAATGCAGTGAATTGATTTTTTTTTTGTCAAGCCTTGTTTTGGGGAAAGTGATGTTCAGATGTGAAAAAAAAAAGTGATGTTCAAGAGTTGATCTATTAGAGTTGCACCGGAAAAAAATAAAATTATAAAAGTTTAAATACTATAAGAAAATGGCATAAAAGTCATTTTACACATAATTTATCATTTACTTCCATTTTCTTTCTAATTCAAACAATGGACACTCATCATCCTTTATGATCCTCTCCTTTATAAAATTAACTAATCCAAACATAATTTAATCATTTTTACTCTTTTCTATTATAATCCTCTCCCTTCCTTTCCTTTATTAAATTTTGTCCCCTCAATCCAAACACACTGGTGATATAATATGTGCATCTATTAGTCTCATAGAAGACATAATTTATAACTCTGAACGAGTCAAACTCAAAGATTTATGTTTTGGAAGCTCTATACTGGCCCGTCTCGATTGTGGTTTTACTAATCTTTAAGTCTTGTTCTTAGTCTTTGTAAAATGCATGGGCAAATTTAGTCAGGAGGTGTACGTCAAGTATGCTTACATATTATGTTTGAGATAAGGGTGATATCAGGGACGGTTCTAAAAGGGGGCAGACAGGGTCCCGGGCCCCCTTCCCCCATTTTTTTTTTTATTTAAAAATTTACTTGTTAAAAAATTTTATCAAACAGTTCGGCCCCCCCTATTTTATCAAAAAAAAAATTTTGTCTACTGCTTTTCAACTTTAACAAAATTTTGAATTAAAATAATATTATTGTCGATTGCTTTTCCTGAGAAAGATGAACTTTTTTTTTGTCTACTGCTTTCGGCTTTCCCAACCTTTAGCTTTATTATTATATTCTTTAATATGTTTTTAAAAAAATTCTTATTGTCTTTCTCGACTAAACCCCAACTCCCTTTCCTCCTTTCTTATTTTCTTGTTCATTTTTGTTTCTTCATCTTTCTGAAGCGCAGAAGCGGGCCAATCTCCCTTTCTTCTTTTCTTAGTTTCTTCATCTTTCTCCAAAGGACCAGCAGAACATCACCCCTAAGGTAAGTTTTATTAAATTTATATTTATTTATTAAATTTTGTTTGTTAAATTCTTCTTTATATTTTTTAGTGCATATTATTTGTCAATTATATTGTAAATTGTAATGTCAATTTTAATATTTTATGTGAAATAGATAATTTTAGTTTTTAAATTTAAGTGAGGCATAATGTGTAGATTAGAGAAGATTAATTATTGAAAAAACAATAGTCAAATGTAGAATTATTTTTTTCCTTTTAAATTGTATTTTAATATTTTATGTTAAATAAATTATCATTTTAGTAGTCAAATACAGACTTTTTTGTAATACAATCTATAACCAACCAAAAAATATATCTATTTTTTCATTATTCTAATTTTTGAAATTTATTTTCAGGTAAAGTATGAATAAGTTTAAAACAATTGATTCATTCTTTAAAAGGAAAGAAAAAAATGTTGACTCAGAACCCCGTGAACAACCTATTGTATCTGATATTAATACTGATGTGGTTTTAGAACCTCGAACAAAATTTCGAAGGGTTGAAAATGATACAACAGATATAGCATCTTTAGTGCGTGAGCCGGGCTTACGTTCTCAAATTTGGGAATATCCAGTGAACAAAAAAGATGAAATTCGTAGAGCATATATTCATTTTGGTCCATATCATTATATTCAATCAAATTATCCGTATTCTACACAAGAAAGTCATCCACATCGATTTCAAGCTCATTGGTTTAGAACATTTCCTTGGTTGGAGTATTCACCTACAAAAGATGTTGTATTTTGTTTTCCTTGCTACTTATTCGCAAAAGAATCAAATGGAAAACCTGGACTTGGATCAGATTTGTTCATTGTTAAGGGATTTAAAAATTGGAAAAAAGTAAATGGAAAAGACTGTGCTTTTTTATCTCATATGGGGAATGATATAAATTCAGTTCATAATTCAGCTGTCAAATATTGTGAGAATTTGAAGAATCAATCTTCTCATATTGAAAAGGTGATACAGAGGCAAAGTTCTTCACAAATTTCAAATAATCGTTTACGCCTTAAAGCTTCTATAGATGTTGTTCGATGGTTAACATTTCAAGCATGTGCTTTTAGAGGAAACGATGAAAGTGCTGATTCCATAAATCAAAGTAATTTTCTTGAAATGTTAAAATTATTAGCATCTTACAATGAACAAGTTCATGAAGTTGTTTTGGATAATGCCCCACAAAATGCTAAATACACATCTCATACTATCCAAAAAGACATTTTATCCGTTTTGGCTAGAAATGTGCAAAATAGTATTTGTAAAGAGATTGGTGAAGTAATGTTTTGTTTAATTGTCGATGAAGCTAGGGATAAATCTAAGAGAGAACAAATGGGTCTTGTTATAAGATTTGTCGATAAGGAAGGATTTGTTAGAGAGAGATTTTTAGACTTGATTCATGTTACAGACACAACAT
Organism: Ehretia macrophylla; assembly: GCA_037974665.1. Taxonomy (NCBI): domain Eukaryota; kingdom Viridiplantae; phylum Streptophyta; class Magnoliopsida; order Boraginales; family Ehretiaceae; genus Ehretia; species Ehretia macrophylla. The sequence continues at coordinate 46,266,970 of CM075777.1, read as the reverse complement.
CATTAACTCTTAAAGAAGAGATTTCTTATCCATTATCTCATCATAACCTCAATGTTCTTAACATTCGTGGTCAAGGGTATGATGGAGCTAGTAATATGCGTGGTGAATGGAATGGGTTACAAGTATTGATCCTTAAAGTTTGTCCTTATGCTTATTATGTGCATTGTTTCGCTCATCAGTTACAACTAGCTCTTGTTGCTTCATCTAGAGAAGTTTCCGATATACATTGTTTTTTCCATAACTTGAGTTTCATTGTTAACATTGTGGAGTCTTCTTCCAAGCGAAATGATGAATTACAAGCTGCCCAAGTAGCTGAAAATGCACGTTTAATTGAATGTGGTGAGATTGATACTGGGAGAGGAGCCAATCAAATGAGAACTTTGCAACGCCCTAGAGATACTAGATGGGGTTCTCATTTTAATTCGATTTGTAGTTTGATAAGGATGTTTGCGTCAACTTGTGTTGTTCTCCAGAATATAGCTATTGATGGATCTACATTCTCTCAACGTGGAGATGCTACCTTTGCTGTTAAAGTATTGATGTCATTTGATTTTGCTTTTATCTTGCATGTGATGAAAGAAATCATGGGGATTACCAACGTGCTTTGCCAACTTTTGCAACAAAAGTCTCAGGACATTTTAAATGCTATGCATATGGTTTCTAGTACAAAATCGTTATTGCAAAAGCTCAGAGATGTTGGTTGGGAAACACTCATAGAAAATGTGTCATCTTTTTGCTCTCGCCAGAATATACAAGTTCCTGATATGAATGTTTCTTACTCTGACATACTCCGATCTCGTCGTCAAAAGGATATTATAACAGTGGAACATCATTATCGGGTAGACATATTTACCGCTGCTATAGATCAACAATTGCAAGAGCTAAACAACAGATTTAATGAGCAAGCAAATGAGCTTCTTACTCTTAGCACGGGTTTGAATCTTAGAGATGGTTACAAGTCATTTGCAAGTAATTCTATTTGCAAACTGGCTGAAAAGTTTTATCCTTCGGACTCCTCCAAACAGGAGATGATTCATCTAAATTATCAATTGCAGCATTATGAGCTTGATGTGCCTAATCATCCTGAGTTGAAAGATTTGACCAACTTATCAGATTTGTGTAGAGGATTGGTGAAAACTGAAAAATCAAAAACTTATCATTTGGTTGATAGGTTGATACGGTTGATTCTGACTCTTCCAGTCTCAACAGCAACGATAGAACGAGCTTTTTCTGCTATGAAAGTTATCAAAACAAGGCTTCGCAATCGGATGGAAGATGACTTTCTCAAAGATAGTATGATTGTTTATATCGAAAAAGAAATTGCTAAAGATGTTCTTATTGATACAATAATTGATGAATTCTATATCATGAAGGAGAGACGAGCCCAACTTTATTGACTGAACTGGTAAACACTACTTTACATAATTTTTTTTTTTTTTTTTGCAAAATGGTATTTTTTTTACACTTATTTGTGTTTAATTTTTTTACTTAGTTCTTTATTATTTAATTTTAGAATAATTAATTATGTTAATTAAAAATATATAAAATACTGTACAAAAAAAAAATTCGGCCCCCCTCATACTAAATTCCTAGCTCCGTCCCTGGGTGATATCATGTAATGAGGTCACTACTTTTCACCATGCATGCATAAGTTCCAATCCATTGACTGGAATAGGTTCAGCATAATCCTAAAATTAGACGTTATTATCTTACGAATCGAAAAACAAATTAAGTTGTCACTCTTTTTGCTGGTGAAGCTAATAATTCATTTCATGACCATAGGCAGATGTATTTACAAATCAGTGGGGTTGTAGTCTCTATTAATCTCCAGAGTAGAACTATTAAAAAGTGATTTAGAGTTGTATTTGTTTTCAAATGTGTGTATTTTTAAATTATTTTTAGACTAAAAAATTAATTTAATCCTCAATAAAAGAAATTGTGGCTATATATGAGTGCTAACTTGTGATTTTTAACCCCTATTAAACAGAACTTTTAAATCCGTTATTTTTTTCTTTTATTTTTGCTAGGCAAGTAAGATATCTTCATTCCACCTCAAAAACATGTAAAACATTTACAAAGAACCATCAATATGATCTAAGAGCTAAGCTGCCACACTATACAAAAATATCTATTTTCTTGACTATTAAAATATTTACTGTGAAGACTAATCTTTTCTTTAACATCCGAAAAGATCTTTTGAAGAATCTGTTCCTTAGAAGAAACATCATTACCATGGACCCAACTGTTTGTTTCGCAAATATAATAGATGCAAGCAGAGAATGCAGCTCTGATGAGGTTAGATCTAAGGCCCCTATGTCTAGTCAATCTACACATTGGTAGCTTTAAGTCTCTTAGTACATTTCTTCCAAATTCTGCTAATGAAGGGACAAGAAAAGAAGAAGTGGTCTTTACTCTTCATACCCACTCCACAAAACTCAAATTTAATTTGTTTCTTGTTCATTACATAAAATTTCATTCTTGTTATGCTTGTAACCTTCCATATCATTTCTGAATATAGTCTAGTGAAATAGCTGATCAGCTAACTTGTTCCTTTTTCATGGCAGTTTCAAAATTCAATAGCCCTTTTCTACCTAATTTTTAGACATTTATATGAATTTTCAAGACTTGAGAATCACAAAGTGTGAAGAAACATTCTTTTGGGTTCCAAATCATTCCCATGCAATGCCTGAGAAAGCTCCAAACGCCAATGGATAAAAAGTGGTTGAACGTCTTGAGAATATAATATATTCAGTTGAGGTTTAACGTAAAGTTTGTGGAATCTCAAATCTCACGCAAGAATAAATTTGTGGAAACTGAAATTTTCTTTTCTTTTGAATTTCCCAAAAGATGCTTTAGAGACAAACATGATCTCAAGAAGCATTTATTCTACCTCTTATCCAATTCCACGTAGGTATAATGAGAATATATCCAGTTCCACATAGGTAAATGATAAAATAAGGTATGTTTGGATTGTAGAAAGCCAGGAAAGAAAAGAAAAGGAGAAGGAAAAATTTATAAAACAAACGAGAGGATCAAGTTTCTTTATATAGTATAAGCTCTTTAAATTAATAGTGATGAGACCAATAATTTCTATTAATGAAGCGATATACCATTTTATCAGACATGTCATTAGTGAATTGAGTTAGCATCAAAAAATAGATGTCAACTAGCTCATGAATTTTTTTAGTGAAAATGACACCAATACAGAGATTTTAAGTGTAGATAAGATTATTGATAACATGACAGAGTGTTCTCAAGATAAAACTGAAATTGAAGTTAACGATGATACACAATCTTTGGAACTAGTGTTACAAACTTAAAGCATCAATGATATTTCCAAACTTCTTATTACAATACGAGAAAACAGCCTTAGGACTTTTAGGCGCACTGCATACAATCAAAGATGAGATTTAGCTAGATTTAAAATTCAACAAAAGACAAAATATTTATTCATATATTGAAAAAACCTTATAGTCAATTTATTATGTACTTTTTAGCTAATTATTATTTTGTAAAATATTTGGGTCTATAAAATACAAAAGAAATACTTTAAATATATTATCTTATAATTTTATTGAGATTATTAATTTTTAACACTGGTCCTAATAGTCGAGACCAAAACAATTTTATTATTTAAAAATGATTATTAATTTAAAGAGTTTCTACTATAATGCACAAATTCAGAAGTCTTTGAAATCAAAAGATTTACTGTTTTCTTGTTTGAACTAGAGAAGAAAAGAAAACTAAACCATAAAATATACTCAAATCGCTTATGTATATGGTAAAAATTTTACTACATAAAAAATGAGAATGAGTGAAGGGATGACAGATAATAATACTTTTTAAAATATAGGTTTTTAGAGTGGTGCTATATATATAGGTTACTCCTTCAGCTCTTACCCTTCTATATATAAATGAATTTTTACTATATATACAAAAGACTTGACATTCAGTATATTAATTCTTATCATACAAAAAAAGAGTGAATGGGTAAAAGAGTGATATAATGCACTACTCATATTCTTACAAGCAGTAAATAATAATTTATTGAAAAGAATGAAGATAATTTGGTATGTCATACTTTCAGTTTCCTCTCTATATTTTTTTCTCTAAGTTGGGAGGAAACAAAAATTGTGGAAAGGCCAAACCCAAAAGATGGTCGAGTTTCGCCAGTTGAGTTCTTACGTCATTTAAAAAAAAATGGAAATAGAGGCCCCTTAAAAAGCTATTCTATTCCTATGGCTTGCTTCAATCGAAACAAGGTGTAAACCCGTGGCATAACTTACCAATTCCAACTGATGCATCTGAGAAACCAACATCTACCCAGCTGGCTATGAAAAATGAGAAAAACATTTTCGAAGTGGTAGCATAATGAACAAGTGGAGAAGCGATTTAAGAAAAAAATTACTCTCAATGCCAAAAAAATTCAGCCGATTTACAATCAATTGATATTTATTATGTGTATACATTGTCGACATAATAATTTATGCATGTTCTTTGAATGAAAAATGGGAAAACTCTAATCAGTGAACCTCAATATCTACCCAGCTGGCCTTGAATCATCAAGATTTCAAATTCTTCATTACTAAGTAGCCTACCTATTTAGTAACATGGTTACTGAAATACAAGAGCACTTGTTCTTTGAGTGTACTTTTTCTAAAAAAATTTAGTGGGAAATGTTACAATTTATTCAAGTGAATACAAGGATGTTTATTTGGGATAACTGTATCAATTGGGTGTTGATCTTTTGTAAGAAAAAAAGTTGCAGGCTTCTATCATTAAGGTGGGCTTCTGTGCGTTAATTTATCAAATTTGGCAAGAGAGAAACTCTAAACTACACAACAATAGTGTTAGCGCCAAGCAGGGCCGGCCCAAGCCCAGGGCTAAGGGGGCCTGTGCCCAAGGCCCCCTTAGTCAGGGGCCCCAATTTAAAAAAATTGTTTATTTTTATTTTTAAGATAAAAGTTTATTCTAAACTAGTATCCTTTAATTGGGACCAAGAGGGCCTTAGAGTCTTAGTGCCTGCTCATTAAACAAGCAGACTTTCATTAATAAATTGGTTGGGACTCTAAGACTTTATTGGCCCCAATTAAAAGAATTTTTAATTTTATTTTTAATAATTGGTTGGGACTCTATCTTTTTGTTAACTTGTAATATTATGTTATTTTATAATTCTAATTTTGGTATTTTTTAAAAATTTGTAGAGATTATTTTAGTAGAAAATTTAGAATTTTTTTTTATTGAGAAAAAGGTTAATTACTAAGGCCCTTATTTAGATAATCGTCCAAGGTCCCTAAATTATTTGAGGCGGCTCTGGCACCAAGTTTTTGGTTAAAATAAAATTTAGACATATAGGTACTAACATTACTTTATGTAAAGCGTGGAATATTAATGATTTCATTCTTTTGTAAATTTTTTCACTGTGTATTTTGAACAGGGAGTATATATACTCCTATTGTATTGTGTTTTGTTGCAATGAAAGTCCCATTACTGATCGAGCAAAAAAAAAAAAAGTAGCCTACCTATTTGTTGATCTTCACATGAAACTATTCAATTGAACCCAGGCAAAACTTTTTTCTCAAGAATTCGCAATGATATATTTGATCTATGTCAGAAAAGAAAGAGACATTCATTTGTCGTGTTAGAATAAAAACTTTGTAATGTCTCTTATATTCAGGGGTAGATTTAACACAGTTTTTTAACTATACATATATATATTTTTTTCAGTGAGGTTAACTAATGTTTTAACTGAAAATACATAATTATTTATATTTTTTAAAAACATAAATTATTAATTTTTCTTTTTGGCCAGTGGCGGCTTCCAGGGATTAAAACGTAACCCAGAGAATATGCAAGACTTGGACTTTTTGTAAAAATTAAGAACTATCAATGAAATTTTACTTCAGAGAAAAAATAACGAAAGGGTCCAAGCTATTTCTTTCCTGTCAAGCAAACTTGATTAAAATAATCTATAAGCCGCGTACATCGTTATCATTCTTATGTCTTTTTTTTTTTGTTTTTTGTTTCTTGAGACGCTTAATTAATGCTGATTACATCACAATAGATATAGGAAAGAACACATTCTCCCGTTCTTTTCCAACAAAGTCAATAACTATTGGGTTATCAAATTAATTCTGAAATACCAAGGGACTATTTTAGGCTAAAGTTGGCTAACTAGTATTGATTAACTTCTCTATACACATGTGACAAATTATAACCACCATGCTGAGACAAGATAGATTAACAATCCTCCATCAACTATATTTTTCTTTTCTAGGCAAATATTATTCCTTAATTTGGTCACGAATATACCCAACAAACTATAAGGAATGTAAAACAAAAATTACCCCTTATTTAAGTCTCTAACACCACATAAATTTCCTACTTTTTAATATTTTTTCACAGAAACATTTTGGAATGACATAGAAATAAAAACTACAAGACCCAAAAAACTTCATACTTTTAAAAGTTTCTGAACAAAATATCTTAGAAGGACACAGCTGATACTAAGTAGACCAGAAATCAGAAACCCCGTCTTCTAAGTTTTTGTAATGAAAAATCTCGGAAAGCACTGGAGCAAGTAGCACCCATTCAAGTGCAAGATTCTCTTTAACACGCTTAGTATATATGTACCTAGTTGGAGACAATTTTCATAACCAATTTTACAGAATTCATCAATTTATCCAACCGGTGGAAACACTATACAATTGTTGTTCTTTCTAATTTTCCTATATTTCTCTTCCAGCCTATTTCATAGGCTGTACCGTTCGGGATGCACGAAATTCATCTAATAAGTTCTCGTCAAGTCAAATCTACGTGGACTTCCTCGTCCCGCCTTCTTAGGTCCTTATCTTCTTGTCAACATAATACTCCTCCCGCTTCTGTTGCTGCAAAATTTTAAAGTCTCAATCTTATTGCGTGTTAACCATGTCGCCAATATTTGAACCAATCTTGAATTGCATGGATTTTGTTATGATAAACCTGCCAGCCAACAAAAAGAGATGGCATTTGGCTCGCACAAACTTGTTTTGTGAGCATGTCTTTCTTTCTCTCTTCAAAGTAGTCAAAAACAAGAGAAAGCTTTCAACTGTGCCATCAAAAAGAGTTACCATAAACACTACCAAGTATTCACCAACTCAATCTGATAGAGTCGCCATTGATGTTCCTCAGAGCTTCTGCAGCTTCTCTAATGTTGATCCTTCAAGCTTTGCAAAGCTTGTCAAAGAGAAAAGCCTTGATCAACTTGACCAACTTGGAGGCATTGAAGGTATAGCTACTTCCTTAAAAAGTGATGTTAATCATGGAATTGTTGGTGATGTTACAGACGTTTTACGTCGAAAAGAAGGTTTTGGGGCTAACACTTATCATAAACCACCAACGAAAAGTTTCTTCAACTTTGTGTGGGAAGCATTTAAAGATCCTACTATTCTAATTCTAATGGTTTGTGCTGCATTTTCTCTTGGATTTGGCATGAAAGAGCATGGACCAAAAGAAGGTTGGTATGATGGTGGCAGCATATTTGTTGCTGTTTTTCTTGTCATCTCTGTTTCGGCTATAAGTAATTTTAGGCAAAATAGACAATTTGATAAGCTTTCAAAAGTTAGTAGTAACATACAAGTGGAAGTTGTGAGGAATGGTAGGCGACAACCAATTTCGATATTTGAAATCGTTGTTGGAGATGTTGTTTGCTTGAATATTGGTGATCAGGTACCTGCTGATGGATTGTTCTTAGAAGGGCATTCGTTACAAGTTGATGAATCGAGCATGACTGGTGAAAGTGATCATGTTGAAGTTAATTGCAGTCAAAATCCGTTCTTGTTCTCTGGAACTAAGGTGGCTGATGGATATGCTAAAATGCTTGTCACATCTGTCGGAATGAACACAACTTGGGGGGAGATGATGAGCATGATTAGTCGCGATTCAAGTGAAGAAACACCTCTCCAATCCAGACTGAACAAGCTAACTTCAGCAATTGGTAAGGTCGGTTTAGCCGTTGCTTTCTTAGTTCTTGTGGTGTTGTTAGTGCGATACTTTACAGGGACCACGAAAGATGAATCTGGAAATAAAGAATTCAATGGCAGCAAGACGAAGGCTGACGATGTGATCAATGCTGTGGTGAGAATTATAGCAGATGCAGTTACAATTGTAGTTGTTGCAATTCCAGAAGGCTTACCTTTGGCCGTCACACTTACTCTTGCATATTCAATGAAGAGAATGATGGCAGACCAGGCTATGGTGAGAAAGCTATCAGCTTGCGAGACCATGGGCTCTGCCACGATCATATGTACTGATAAAACAGGTACTCTCACAATGAATCAAATGATGGTGACCAAGTTTTGGCAAGGTCAAGAGCCTGTTGAAGGAAAAAGTTACACTTCAATTGCAGCCAATGTTATTGAATTGCTCCACCAGGGGATTAGTCTCAACACCACAGGCAGCGTTTATAGGTCAACTAATTCAGTGTCTAATTTTGAGTTCTCAGGCAAGCCAACAGAAAAAGCAATCCTTCAATGGGCTGTGATGGAACTACAAATGGATATGGAGGTCGTGAAGCAAAATCATGCCATTCTACATGTGGAAGCATTCAATTCTGAGAAAAAGAGAAGTGGCGCTTTGATAAAGAAAACTATGGACAACACAGTCCATGCACACTGGAAAGGAGCTGCTGAAATGATTTTGGCAATGTGCACTCATTATTATGATCAAGATGGGAACTTGAAAGCTCTTGATGATCATGAGAGGGAGATATTTGATCAGATAATTCAAGGTATGGCAGCTAGCAGTCTTCGATGCATTGCATTTGCACATAAGAAAATTCAAGAGTCAAAGCATGATATTGAACAAACAGAGCAGAAGATACCGGACAATTGCTTGACCCTTCTGGGGCTTGTAGGCTTGAAAGATCCATGTCGGCCTGGTGTGAAGAAAGCCGTGGAAGATTGCCAGTATGCCGGTGTAAGTATCAAAATGATCACTGGTGACAATGTTTTCACCGCAAGAGCCATAGCCACTGAATGTGGAATACTTCGGGTTGATGAGAAAATAGATGGAGCAGTGCTAGAAGGTGTAGAATTTCGTAACCACACAGAAGAAGAACGAATGGAGAAAGTCGATAAAATACGAGTCATGGCCAGATCATCTCCATTCGACAAGCTCTTGATGGTGCAATGTTTGAAAAAGAAAGGCCATGTCGTTGCAGTGACAGGCGATGGCACAAATGATGCTCCAGCATTGAAGGAAGCTGATATAGGACTATCTATGGGGATTCAAGGTACAGAAGTGGCTAAAGAGAGTTCAGATATCGTCATTTTGGATGATAATTTTGCTTCTGTTGCTACGGTTCTCAAATGGGGTAGATGCGTCTACAACAACATTCAAAAATTCATCCAATTCCAGCTCACTGTGAATGTTGCAGCTTTGGTGATCAACTTTGTAGCAGCAGTATCAGCCGGTGAGGTACCATTAACAGCAGTCCAGTTGTTATGGGTGAACCTCATCATGGACACATTGGGGGCCTTGGCTCTTGCAACCGAGAAGCCAACAAAGGATCTAATGGAAAAGCCACCCGTGGGGCGAACCGAGCCACTTATAACAAACATTATGTGGAGGAACCTACTAGCTCAAGCCTTATATCAGATAACAATTCTTTTGACATTGCAGTTCAAAGGTGAGTCAATTTTTGGTATTAGTGAGAAGGTAAATGACACACTAATATTCAATACGTTTGTTCTTTGTCAATTCTTCAATGAATTCAACGCGCGAAAATTGGAGAAGAAGAACATCTTTGAGGGAATATACAAGAACAAGTTGTTCATAGGAATAATTGCAGTTACAGTCATTCTTCAAGTGGTGATGGTGGAATTCCTAAAGAAGTTTGCAGATACAGAGAGGTTGAATTCGGGCCAATGGGGAGCATGTATAGGAATTGCAGTCGCGTCTTGGCCAATTGGCTGGCTCGTCAAGTCTATACCAGTCCCAGAAAAACCATTATTTAGTTATTTCAGCATAGCATATTAGTTTGTTACTGTTTTTTTTCGTGTTTTTCACTAGTAGTCAACATAAATCATCGTTAGATGTTTGTTTCTAGTTGTTTCATATTGTTTGTTTTATGCATTTAGCAAAGTTTGGAAGAATGATTTAATCTGGACACAAACTCGTATATCTTCAACTTTCATGAAATATAAGTCCAATCCTGCAATTACTTTTTATACCATTTCATATTATGGCTTTATTAATTGCATCACTAACCAACTTATGTGTCGTTTTATTAGCTTCTGCTGTTGATTGATCAGCTAGCTAGTCAAACACACGAAAATGTCTATATTTCACGAGTGAAGGATATTAAACTTTACGACCGGGCGTGTGATGATGTGCTCCCTGCTATGAATATGAAATTATGAAATCAATTTTTGTTGATGGTATTTTTTTTATATTTATTGTACAATTTAAACTTCTTTTAAATAAAAATAAATAAAAAAGAAAACGATATTAAACTTTTTGTGGTTTGTCGAAAATATAAACTACCTCTCAGCTTCCTTAAAAGTTGATTGAAGGAATTTATGGGCTAACCTTTTTAATTTCTCGAACAATAAGATCAATAATCCACTTTCTAGTAGTATAGCTAAATACTCAAATAAGTAGACATGAAAGAATAATAAGTAACTTAATAGAAGGATGCGACTTCGCCCTTGAGAAAATGTCCTAGAAGGAACCATTGTTGTTAGTGTTGTCCAGTCTATACGACTTAAAATTTACACATGTAAAAAATTTAAAAATAGTGAATAAGTAATGTTTGTTTCTAGTTGTTTCATATTCTTTATTTCATGCATTTAGTAGAGGTTGAAATAATTATTTTAATTTGGGCTTTTAATTGAATTCTATCGCATAAATTATGTGTTTAAACATTAAACATTTGCAATTCTCTATTCTCATTAGCATGCTTCTCTTATTTTCGGATTATTATCATGACCATTACTGTCAATATTATCAATGAACGATGCACAATAGCAAGCATACTACTTTGAAGTTAATAAAGTCCTATTGTGTTTTCTGTAAGAAAGCATCAAGCTCCTAAAATCTTGCTCGTGCTCTGGCGATGATAATAGACAATATGAGAATTATTATAATACGTTGAGATTTTTTTTTTCAGGCAGTTCAAGTCATGTCAGCTACTAGCCTCAGAAACATTATATTTTCACATTTGAAGAGAAAACAATTCAATCAGAATGAGCCCCATAACCATCAAAAAAATATTTTTCTTATTCATTGGACTTAGCGCATCTACTTTTTAACTTTTTCGAGTGGTCAATACAGCATTCAGAAACTTAAAAGGAGTCTTCTAACGCTGAAGCTTCAGCGAAAGAAGTATAAGTTGCGTGTAATCGTGTGTCCGTATGCATAGTATAAATTAGTCAAAAGTCAAATAATATTTGTGATAGAAATATATAAATTTGACTTTGGAATCATTCGACCACAAACAATCACCATCTTGTCCCGTGCTAATATTGGGAACTGGTAATCATTATTCACAGCCATTTCCATAGAATTACTTCTATCTACAAAATTTTGACTACTTAGCTAAGATTGGAAACTGGAAAGAGATTGGAAACTGGAAAGAATCTTCATAGGAAAAAAACGTACGGGAATGCACGTCTCAGTCGCTATATATATCCTTCACCATCTTGAAAGTTGAGAGCACATAACTGCTTATCTTCAAGACTACTCCCACTTAAAGACACAAAAACACACACGCACAGAGAGACTTTGAGCGCACTCAATCACATCTGAGGGTCCATTCTTTTTCACAAATATCAAATTCCATGTCTGAGGTTTTGCAAGTGAGCTTTGATGGAGAAGAGTTGGCTCCTATTATCAACAGTGCCCGGAAGAGATGGCGAAGAGCTTATCAGACTGTTTATAGCACCAGGGCTCTACTCTCTCTAGTCACCGGAGAGATTGCACTGCATGACTATCTTGCCCAAAACTCAACGGAGGAGACCATATCAGATCACCAAGATGAGTTATCACAAAATCTTTTGCACTCACCATCTTTCAGGGTGGTAGAAGTTGAACCAGCAGGGATCAGTACAACTACCCTCACCGAGCTCGTTCAAAAGAAGAACCTTGAACTGCTTCATCAAATTGGAGGGGTCGAAAGGGTTGTCGTCACCCTTGAAACTGATGCAGAGATGGGTATCCAAGGCAATGTTGAAGACCTTGCCAACAGGCATATAGCCTATGGTTCAAACATATTCCAGAGGCCACCTCCAAAGACCTGGCAAATTGTGTTGGAGACCTTGAAAGATCCCATCATCATTGTCCTGCTTATATGTGCAACACTATTTCTTGGTTACGGCATAAAAAATCATAGGCCTAAAGGATGGTCTGATGGGGGAAGCATATTTGTTGCCGTCTTTCTAGTCATTACTGTCGCTGCTTCAAGTCATATCTGGCCTAGAAGACAATTCTACAAGCTATCAAAATCTTTTGATGATATTCCCATTGGGGGCATAAGAGATGGGGAAAGGCAACAAATTTCGATATTTGATGTAGTTGTTGGAGATGTTGTTTGCTTGAAAGTTGGAAATCAAGTTCCAGCAGATGGCCTGTATATTGGTGGACACTCCCTAAAGGTGGACGAGTCAAATATTACATCAGAAATGGAACCTGTGGAGGTCAATGACACCCAGAATCCATTCTTGCTTTCAGGTACTGTGGTGACTGATGGTTCTACTTGAATGATTGTCACGGCAATAGGCATGAACACAAAATGGGGAGAGACGATAAGCCTCCGACGCCGTGATTCCTTTGAGAGGACTCATTTACAAGTTAAGCTACGTAACTTGACCCTACTGATTGCCTTGGTTGGTCTTGTGGTAGCTTCTCTAGTTCTTCTTATATTGCTGACACATTATTTCACAGGAAATATACGTGATGATAATGGAAACTCAGAATTCATTCCAGGCCAGACAGGAATTCACCAAGTGTGCAATGCCATCATCGGAATTTTGGCCACACCAATTGCAATTGCATCAGTTGCTATACCTGAGGGTCTTCTGCTAGCTGCCACAATAACAATTGGATATTCAACCAAGAAAATGGCAGCAGAATGCTCCTTTGTGAGAAATCTATCAGCTTGTGAAGTAACTGGTGCTGTGACTGTGGTTTGCACAAATAAAAGGGGCACCCTCACGCTAAACCACCTACAGGTAAGCCAATGTTGGCTAGGCCTAAAGTTGACTAGAAAAGAAGATCTACCTTCCTCCTCTATTGTGCAAGATCTCATTATTCTCAATATTTTTGATATGCATTTCATATTCAGGTTCTTGATTCTCACTCGGAATATTTATTTCTCAGTTATGTTTTCTACTTGTTTTTGTATCTTGATATCTTAGGATATCAAACACTTTCAAAATGCCAACTAACTTTATTTTGCCCCTTTGTTTTCTTTGGAACTGAGAGTTATACCACGCTTCAGGCATGTAATAGACTCATTTCAATAACATTATTTCAAATAGGAGCATTTAAAGCTAGTATTATGACTCAGTCACTTTTTTCTAAAACTGAATGCATCTTTGTAAATAAATAATTTTCTGAACTTCCAGTTCATATTAAATATGCGAGGATCAATATTTTGATGCATTATGTAAAAATTCTTATTGTCCAGTTTTTATTTTTCTCCCCCTAATGCTGAGAAATTTATATCAACAATTAGCAATAAATGCTATAAATTCAACTCCAGTCAAAGATTTAAAATGTTTAACATTGACAGAGATTCAAATATAAGTGCCCAATTTTCTTTGTAAACTCATCTTTGTACGATGTAGTGGAGCATTGCAACATATATTACGTACTCATATTTGATGAGATGAGATATTTTGGTTGTTGGCCAATGGAGAGCATTTATAATAGGCAGTTGGTCTAAATACTGCCACATATGACATAATGTCCCCAAGCAAAATCAGGTAATCTTGTAAATAATGGTCTAGCTTTCGCTACAAGCGATTAATAAAAGATTTTGCTAGACCTATATATATCCCCTTGAATCCGTTCTAGAAGTATATACAATTCAATATCAACTTTATTTGGGGATTGGCTTGTATAATTATTTTTCTTTGGGGATAAGCAGCACATGAAGATTCACTTATAAAAGAAAATTCTGATTCTTTAATGAGTGTTTATTTCAAGAATTTTTCTCATCGTTTTTACACCCATATGACGCAAGTGGACATGTCAATAAACAAATAGTTCTTGGATCAAATAATATCTGGTTATTAAGAATATTGAAGTCCACAAGACTCACATAAACCAGAAGATAATGATGACAATTTTCTCATGGTATGCTTTTTACAAGAAATAATTGACATAATATAGAGATATTTTTCATTTCTTTAATATGTGGTCTCAATATGAAAACAATTCAAACATATATCTCTGAAATATAATAGACCGCTTTATGATCTACTAGAATACAAATCATTGCTTATTTCAGTTATGTTTATTCAATAAATATAATACACGTTTTCAGAAATCTTCAATAGTTTACATAGACTTTTCAGGAACCTTCAATTAGATGTCTAGTAAATCCTTATTTCTTTAAAAAAAATTATAAATAAAGTAAAATATATAGTAAAATGAAGTACTAAACATCAAAATAAAGAATAACATAATACTAAATGTCACAGTATAAATGCTCTTGATCATGTTAAGAGCAAAATAAATGTCTAGTGTGTAACATGAATATAGTATCATTCTAATGTAAATTACACAATAAGAATGATGAAAACATTAATAAATAGTATACTTACACACAATGCATATGTTAAACAACTAGAAACTCATATGCATCACATATTATAATATATCAAGCCTTATATATTTTTGGAACAAAGTCAATCTTTATTGAGTTTGCTAAAAAGAATTAGATGCGAGTATAACAAAATTTAATGTCAATTTCAATTCATATAAATTATTTTATATTCAAAAGACATGTAATTAAAGAATACATTTAACTGAGTACATGAGTCAACAATTCAATTTTACTTTTTGTACTTAAATCACTCTTCAATTTATAATTTAGCATCATATTTTTAAGATTTGATATATTTCATAAATATAATCAACTATATTCAAAATAAAACCAACAAGTATTATATAATGAGTATACTTCATTTTTTTTCTTCAATAGATAATTCCTTATGAGAAATAGTAATACTTAATAAAGTTCAACCATTATATGAAATACATATGTTTCACACTTGAACATGAATAAAAACTTATTTAATTGCAATGTCAATATTGTCTACATGTACATATCATGATATAATAACTATACAAATTATTTTTCGGTATTGAGATCCCAATATTCTTTCCTTCTCGAAGTTAGAGAATTTCAATAATTTAATAACATACTTAGATGAGAAATTCTAAAACATAAGATAATACTTCTACTTCTCATATAGTTAAGATCTGCTAAATATAAGTGACATCTAAAAAACAAAATTTTATCATGACTTTAAAGCATGAGATAGTGACGGTTGACCATCATATCGTATAGAGTTTATATGCACACAAGTGTGTAACTAATAAAACATTAAACAATTCGTGCAGATCTTACTATTAAAAACAACTGATAATATTAAAAAAAGATAACATAAAAATTTAGTAGACGTTAATAAGACAAGTATATGTCTAATATCTTTTCAACTCACATTATTACCAATCATTAGAATTTCCTTTTTAATCCTTCATTTTTTTCATATATTTCCTGATTATTTTCAGGCTTTCTAGTTTCAAGTTATATATGACCATCATAATATTTATAATTACATCCATGATAGTAAGATGATATATCATTCACTTCAAGAATGGTTATAAGTCAATTGGCATAATGGATTATATTTTCATCAAAATTTATTATTTCGTTCAGAGGATGTGATAACAAACTCAAAATATTTTTTTTCAAAACTATGCTCTCAATATTGTTAATGTAGGAGCATATTCAAGGCATAAAAAATGAAATATACTTTTATTTAATATATCTTCCACATTTATGTTCTTTCCGCTTAATTTGAACTATAGCAATAATTATAATGAAAAGGATAAATGTATCCTCTATCATAATATATTTAGGCTTTAGCCTTTTTGGAGATAATGATGAAGGAATATCATTATTTTATCGCAAGGATGCGTGATTTCCTTCTTAAAATTATTTCTCCAAATTTTATCCATATGGATTTTAACCTCAAGGGGTTTACGAATATGTATTATTGTCTGATATATCAAAAGTGATGAACTTTAGGTTCGCGACCATATGGATTTAAATATGAACTTTTCAGGCAATTTTTATTGCTCAATATTATGAAACAACGAACTTTTGGTTCGTGGGATTTGATATCATAAGACATATATTTCAAAATAAAATTGACAAGAGTTTAAAGAAAAATTACCAAAATTCGCGGTATGAAATATCCTCATGTTGTCGACAATACTTTTTCTTCACAACCTTCATATTTATGTCTTCCTCTTTTTACCTCTGACATTGATAGAGACTATCGTGCTGATAACGTGTTATAAAATTAGAGAAAAAATAGAAGAGACAATAAAATAAAGAGAGAAATATAAAAGAGAGAATGAAAGAAAAAACTTGTATTGAATTTTTTGGTGTATCATATTATAATATAGAGAGCTCTATTTATAGGAAAATAGAACTTGTTATTCAAGTAATTTCTAGAAGGCCTTTGTTCACTTGGGTTTGGTCTTAGACTACAATCAATAATATCTTCTATAGTGCATGAATATCCACATTTACATAAATATTTCATAACAAACACATTTTTTTTTAATATCTTCACGAGTTTTTGTTCCATTTTTCCGACCCCCAACACACATGAACATATTTTAAATTAATTATTATAATAAATTTAATAATAAAAAATAATTACTTTTAAATTAATTATTAATTAATTATTTTAATTAATAATTTATTTATTTGTTTATTTTAAATATTTTTTTCAATTAATTATTATTTAATAATTAAATTATTTGGTAATTTAATTAATTTAACATTAATTAATTTTGTTAACTAATTAGTAATTTATTGAATTTATTATTTAAAATCATATTATTAAAGGTCTTGATTACTAATTATTTAATAAAATTATTATTTATAATTAAGAATTTTACTAATTACCAATTAGATTTAATTAACTTATTAATTTTTAATAAACTAAATTTTATTAGTTACAATTAAATTTAATTACTTATTAATTTTTATATTTACTGAATTATTATCTAATTTAGTATTTATTAATCTTATGTTAAATTTAATTAACTAATTAATTTTCAATTAGCTTGTTTAATTAATAATTTAATTCATTTATTAATTATTTTTTAATTTTCAATTTAATTAATAATTATTACCTTTTAATTTATTTTTTAACGATTTTATTAATTTATTATATGTTTAACACTTATTAATCAACAATTAAATTAATTAATTTATTATTTTTTTGATTAATTGACTTTATTATTTTTTAACGATTTTATTAATTAATTTACTATGCTAATGACTTGGAATTGGTGTTCTTAATCATCCAAATTGACTCTTAAATTTTCGAAGTCTCAGCATGCAACTTCACTTAGCACTATTTGCCAAGACTGATTACGCAATTAATTTTTATACTAAATCCAATATTAAATGCAGCAGCTGCTCAATAGGGTTTGGTTGGTTGGCTGGTAAGTATTTAATATTCACAATGGACGCTAAGGAGGTAACTAGCTTATTACGTTAAACACAAGAAGGATGTGGTATATTTCACCTGTTACTAGTAAAGGCAAGTTTTGTTCCAAAAATTAATATAAGCTAAATAATGAAATAAAAACTCCAAAATTCACAAAGGTTGAGAGTGAGACGCACTCAATTAATTTAAATAGATCTAGTGAAGGTAGAGAGTTATGAGCCATATGACTGTTGGTAAGAGGATGGAGGACACACTTGCATGGAATGAAAGAAAAAGAAAAGAAGAAAAAAAGACATACAAATTTAACGTAATAGAATATGCATTTCTTTTTCTTATGATTTTTTCGGTAGTTCAGTTTTTTGCCTACGTTTACAATGCGAATCCACTATTTAGCAATTACAGTTATAATGCAACATATTTTTTGTATGAAAAGACTCAAGCCCTCCCTCACTTGCACATAGCTGCTAGTCTACAAACCCTCCCTCAAGGTGCTCAAGTAGCTCTTGCTTTCCCAGTTTTCACATTATAAACAAAGCAATATCGTGAAGAAGGGTGTAATGATCTCACATAGGAATTTCACTCTCACAATGGTTGTTTCTTAAGTACAAAAGGTTCTCTCATCTAACAGATTAGTCTTTTGGGATGAACTCTTCATTTGGGCTTGAGTTGTTACATTCTTGACATATTTTGTTATGTTGGTGCTTTCATTGATAGTGGACCTCATGGATGGGATACTATAGGTTGGATTAAAGTGTGGTAAGTGATACACTGAATACTAATAGGTGAGTGCAGGCGCCAAGAAGAAAGGGTTATCGTCGGGTCAGTGTCGATAGACTAACCCGATATGGAAGTAGACTCTTAGTTTAAGGGTTGGAGTGTAATAATTTTATATAAGAATTTCACTCTCACAAGTGATATTTCTTAAGTACAAGGGTTCTCTCACCTAATATAATAGTCTTTTGGGATGCAGTCTCCCTTTAAGTTTGAATTGTTATATTTTTTAATTTATTTTGTTACAAAGGGTGGGACTCAATGGGGACCGAAGCGGCCATGGCAATGACAAAGTTAATGACGTCATCGTCGGAACTCGTTCGACGTGGACAAACACGGAAGACCACCACCTCTCTATTCTTCAACCAGCCAATAGGATAAAAAATCGAGTGAATTGCTTGCCGCCCCCCTGTGTTTTGGTCGAAATATTCATTCACCCCCTGTGTTTTTAAAATAGGCTTCTTACCCCTCTGTGATTTTCGGAATGTAGCTGTCCGCCCCCCTCCGTTAGAAAAACCGTTTAAGCTAACGGCAGTTGTAACACACGCGCTTAAGATGCGATTTTTTTATGCTTTTGGTTAAAATAAATTCTTTGTTGGACAAAAATACCCTTTTATTAATTACTTGCCGCCCCCCTGTGTTTTTCCTGAAATACTCATTCACCCCCTGTGTTTTTAAAATAGGCTCATTACCCCCTTGTGTTTTTTCGATTTTAACTTTATATAAGGGTATAACGATCAACTAACTAATTTTGTAACGTTTGCTAATGGAATAAGCGATTTGGGTGCGTCAGCTTAATAGATAAAAACATAGGGGGATAATGAGCCTATTTTAAAAACACAGGGGGTGAATGAGTATTTCAGACAAAACAAAAGGGGGCAGCAAGCAATTCACTCGATAAAAAATCACATCCCACTGACCTTGTAAATCAATGTCGGCTAGTTTTGTTTTCCTCTCTTATGAATTTCCCAAAAGATGCTTTGGAGACGAAATTCATCAAGATCTGATTCAATTCCTCATAGGTATAATGAGAATGTAGACCAACCACCACGAAGTCATTCATTCGGGGAAAAAAAAATCATTCTATTAAATGATAAAATAAGGGTATGTTTGGATTTGTTGTGGTGAACCCAGAGAATTAGAATATAAATGAGCCTTAACACTCATATATATAATTCAATTAGTGATTTAAAAGTTTAAGTTATTAAGTCTTGAGCCTATAAATACTTGTCTCCTAATCTTTCCATGTAGGAGAATCTTTCTTTTTGCTCTTTGGGCGATTTATTACATTTATATATTGCTTGCTTAACATGACCAGTTGCATCAAAACTTAAAACTAAAAAGGGTATTACAATGTTAGACCTTCCATCTAAAATAAACGGATTTTTTGACATAAAAATTATTATATTTAGTTTAACAAATTAACCACATAAGATGTATTTGGTGGTGTGCTATTCACAAAAAAACTAAAACGAAATATCTTAGACAAACCACAGGGGATGTATTTGTCTTTTAGGTACTACTACGTACACTATTTAAAGCTTAAAGCTATTTCGCCAATGCTTGCTTATAGGGCAAATCTCACAAATAGTCTCTATTGTTTATAAATTTTTGATAAATAATTTTTATTGTTTTAAAAGTCACGCAATTAGTTTTCATTGTTTTAAAAGTTTTTACATTAGTTCTCATTATTTGTAAAAGTCTCTCTATTAGTCTTCAATGTTTGCAAATGCATTTGCAAACATTGGGACTAATAGAGAGATTTTTGCAAATAATAGAAACTAAGTGAGTGACTTTTGAAACAATGAGGACTATTAGTAAGACTTTTACAAATAATGAGGACTAACTGCGTGACTTCTAAAACAATAGGGATTATTTGTCCAAAACTTGTAAACAATAGGGACTATTTGTCTAATTTGCCCTTGTTTATACGTATAACGCCCTATGACGCGTAATAGAACTGCGGTAGGTAATGATTTTTGTTCTTTCATTCTAGGTAAAGCCCTCTTGAAGAATCAATTTATAGAAGAGTAATTTAATTAATTACTTTTCTTTTTTGGGGGAGTTGCGTAAATTTATCGGTCAGTGATTGATTGTAATTAAACTACCGGTTAATCTTTCATTGTAAAGGAAAAAAAAACAGAAAAGATTAAATCTTTAATTTAATTACATGCATGAATGTGATAATGAATCACTAAAATTTTACTATTAAAAACTTTACAAGTCAAAAGCTAAAATTTCACGGCTAACTCAACTAAACCTTTATTCTGCTCGTAACCTCATTGAGCTTTTTTGGGGCAAAGTGAAAATAGGTCAGCCAATGCATTCTGTTTTAGTGGCAGTTTCAAAACATGTCAAGAAACATTTTTTTTTTTTTGTACCAAAGTCATTCCCATTCAATGCCTGAGAAATCTCCAAACGCCAATGTATAAAGAGTGGTTCAACTTTTCTTGAGGATAAACGTAATGTATATGCGTTTAAGTGTCTATCCAACATAGAGACGGAGCTAGAAAATCTTCTCATTAAGAGTTAAAATAAATAATTTTTTAATTATATTAGTATATTTTTTTTAATGGGGGCTAATTAATTTTTTTAACTAAAAATACATAGGTATTTAATTTTTTTTGAAAAAATACACAAAATTTTAACGTCATTTTGGGTCAGTAGGACAGCTTGGGGGCTAAAATAAATAATTTGTCAATTATATGAGTACATTTTTTTTCAGTGGGGACTAATTAATTTTTTTAACTAAAAATACATATATATTCAATTTTTTTTTTTGAAAAAATACATAATTTTTTTAATATTATTTTGGACTAGGTACCTCCGCCCCTGGCCCAACAACAAGAAAACTGCGTGCCTTCTAAAACTTTGGAATAAAACATCTTGGAAAGTTGCTGTAGCAAATTCTAAGTTTTGGAATGAAACATCTGAGAAGGTTAGTGTTAAAAATAATGAGATTTCAATTTAAAATCAATTAGTGCTAAGTAGAGTAATCCAAAATTTTATAAGATGGTCTCTCTAACACTCTCCCTCATGTGTGAACTGATTTGAGAGCACTTGTAAAATTGAACATATGTGGTAAGTAACACATATAGAAGATTGAATAACATGTAGACCTACTTTTTGAGATAGGTCACACCTAAAAACCAATTGGTGCTAAGTGGAGTAATTCATGATCTTATAAAATGGTCTTCGAGTTTATAATTTTTCGATATGAGATAAATATTATATTTCAATAGTTACTGGAGCAAATTCTTTAATTAGTTGCATAGCCATCATGAAATATCTTTTTTTTTTTTCTCAATCAATAAAGGGTATTTCATTTCAACAACTCAAAATACATACAAAAAATGTGTAGGAGAATGAAAGCTCCCTGATAAGTAACCCAAAACTACTTACAACAAAATAAATTCGTCAATATTCCAAGCTTTACAAATAATAATGTTAGTGCCCATTCGTTTATATTTTGTTTTCATGTCCATCTTGCCTCAAATATCGGACTAAATAATGTTGAGGAATTGTTCTTCCGCACCTTTGTTGTGGATTCTATGATAATGAAATATCTTCTTTCCTGTAGCAAATTCTTGAATTAGTTAAGTTCTACCTCTAAATAGATTTCATATTACCTAAACTTTTGAAACATCCGCGAAGGTCATTGTAGCAAATTCTTTAATTAGTTGCATAGACGTCATGTCAGAACCCCAAGGAAGTAACGCGATAATATTACCTATATATATGCACCTAGTTGGGATCATTCACAACCAAGTTAATTACTGAATTCCATCAATTTATTCATCTGCTGGAGAGATTATACACTTGCTGACATAGTGAGAGCCCTTAACCATTCAATCTTTTGTATTCTTGTTCTTTTTTTTTCTCGTTTTCCTATATTTTGATTCTTCCATTGCTGTAAATTTTAAGTTTTACTCTTATTGTGTGTGAACTTTTTTGTGTTTTAAGGTACTACTATTTTATTTGAAGCAAACTTCGATTGCATGGATTTTGTTATGATCAACCTACTAACCAACAAAAAGAGATGACGACTGGCTCGCGCAAATTTCTTTTGTGAACGTGTCTTTCTTTCTCTCTTCAAAGAAGTTGTCAAAAATAAGAGGAAGCTTTCAACTGTGGCATCAAAAAGACTTACCATAAACACAACCAAGTATTCACCTATTCCATCTGATAGAGTCGCCATTGATATTGACATTGATGCTTCAAGCTTTGTAAAGCTTGTTAAGGAGAAAAGCCTTGATCAACTTGACCAACTTGGAAGCATTAAAGGTATAGCTACTACCTTAAAAAGTGATCTCAATCATGGAATTTTTGGTGATGTTACAGATGTTTTACGTAGAAAAAAAGTTTTTGAGGCTAACACTTATCGTAAACCACCTATGAAAAGTTTCTTCAACTTTGTGTGGGAAACATTTAAAGATCCTACTATTCTAATTCTAATGGTTTGTGCTGCGTTTTCTCTTGGATTTGGCATCAAAGAGCATGGGCCAAAAGAAGGTTGGTATGATGGTGGCATCATATTTGTTGCTGTTTTTCTTGTCATCTTTGTTTCTGCCATAAGAAATTTTAGTAAAAATAGACAATTCAATAAGCTTTCAAAAGTCAGTAACAATATACAAGCGGAAGTTGTTAGGAATGGTAGGCGACAACCAATTTGGATATTTGAAATCGTTGTTGGAGATGTTGTTTGCTTGAATATTGGTGATCAGGTACCTGCTGATGGATTGTTCGTAGAAGGGCATTCGTTACAAGTTGATGAATCCAGCATGACTGGTAAAAGTGATCATGTTGAAGTTAATTGTAGTCAAAATCCGTTCTTGTTCTCTGGAACCAAAGTGACTGATGGATATGCTAAAATGCTTGTCACATCTGTCGAAATGAACACAACTTGGGGGGAGATGATGAGCACGATTAGTCACAATTCAAGTGAAGAAACACCTCTCCAATCCAGACTGAACAAGCTAACTTCAGCAATTGGTAAGGTCAGCTTAGCAGTTAATTTCTTAGTTCTTGTGGTGTTCTTGGTGCGATACTTTACAGGGACTACGAAAGATGAATTTGGAAATAGAGAATTTAATAGCAGCAAGACAAAAGCAAGCATTGTGATTAATTCTCTGGTGGGAATTATTGCTGTGGTGGGAATTATAGCAGATGCAATTATAATTGTAGTTGCTGCAATTCCAGAAGGCCTACTTTTGGCCATCACGCTTACTCTTGCATATTCGCTGAAGAGAATGATGGCAGACAAGGCTATGGTGAGAAAGCTATCAGCTTGTGAGACCATGGGTTCTGCCACGATCATATGTACTGATAAAACAGGTACTCTCATCAGTATTGTTATGAATGTTCTTATTTGAATCTTGACCCCTCAATTTTAAAATCCTGGCTCCGCCTCTGCAGGTACTCTCACGATGAATCAAATGATGGTGACCAAGTTTTCGCAAGGTCAAGAGCCTGTAGAAGGAAAAAGTTACACTTCAATTGCTGCTAATGTTATCGAATTGCTCTACCAGGGGGTTGGTCTCAACACCACAGGCAGCATTTATCGGTCGACTCATTCAGTATCTCATATTGAGTTCTCAGGCAAGCCAACAGAAAAAGAAATCCTTCAATGGGCTGTGTTGGAATTACAAATGAATATGGAGCTCGTGAAGCAAAATCAGGCCATTCTACATGTGGAAGCATTCAATTTTGAGAAAAAGAGAAGTGGGGTTTTGATAAAGAAAGTTGTGGACAATACAGTCCACGCACACTGGAAAGGGGCTGCTGAAATGATTTTGGCAATATGCACTCATTATTATGATCAAGATGAGAACTTGAAAGCTCTTGATGATCACGAGAGGAAGAAATTTGATCAGATAATTCAAGGTATGGCAGCAAGAAGTCTTCAATGCATTGGATTTGCACATAAGCAAATTCAAGAGTCGGAGAATGGTTGTGTAGAAACAAACCAAAAGATACCAGACAACTGTTTGACCCTTCTAGGGTTTGTAGGCCTGAAGGATCCATGTCGTCCTGGTGTGAAGAAAGTCGTGGAAGATTGTCAGTATGCCGGTGTAAACATCAAAATGATCACTGGTGACAATGTTTTTACCGCAAGAGCCATAGCCACTGAATGTGGAATACTTCGGGCTGATGAGGAAATAGATGGAGCAGTGGTAGAAGGTGTAGAATTTCATGACTACACAGAAGAAGAACGAATGGAGAAAATTGATAAAATACGAGTCATGGCAAGATCATCTCCATTTGACAAGCTCTTGATGGTGCACTGTTTGAAAAAGAAAGGCCATGTCGTTGCAGTGACATGCGATAGTACTAATGATGCTCCAGCATTGAAGGAAGCTGATATAGGACTATCTATGGGGATTCAAGGTACTAAAGTGGCTAAATAGAGTTCAGATATCGTCATATTGGATGATAATTTTGCTTCTATTGCTACGGTTCTCAAATGGGGTAGATGAGTCTACAACAACATTCAGAAATTCATCCAATTCCAGCTCACTGTGTATGTAGTAGCGTTGGTTATCAACTTTGTTGCTGCAGTATCAGCTGTTGAGGTACCATTAACGGCAGTTCAGTTACTGTGGGTGAACCTCATCATGGACACATTGGGGGCCTTGGCTCTTGCAACGGAGAAGCCAACAAAGGATCTAATGGAAAAGCCACCCGTGAGGCAAACCGATCCACTTATCACAAACATTATGTGGATGAACCTACTAGCCCAAGCCTTATATCAGATAACAATTCTTTTGACATTGCAGTTCAAAGGTGAGTCAATTTTTGGTGTTAGTGAGAAGGTAAATAACACACTAATCTTTAATACGTTTGTTCTTTGCCGAATCTTCAATGAATTCAACGCACGAAAATTGGAGAAGAAGAATGTCTTTGAGGGATATACAAGAACAAATTGTTCATAGGAATAATTACAGTTGCAGTCATTCTTCAAATGGTGATGGTGGAATTCCTAAAGAAGTTTGCAGATACAAAGAGGTTGAATTAGGGCCAATGGGGTGCATGTATAGGAATCGCAGTCACGGCTTGGCCAATTGGTTGGCTCGTCAAGTCTATACCTTTCCCAGAAAAACTAATATTTAGGTATTTCAGCATAGTATATTAGTTTGTTACTGATTTTTTTTTTTTTTTTTTGTGTTTTTCACTAGTAGTTATGATATGAATAATCATCTATGCAATATGAATCATCATTGATGTTTGTTTCTAGTTGTTTCACATATGCTTTGTTTTATGCATTTAGCAGAGTTTGAAATAATGTTTTTAATCTGGACACAAAATGAAATATATAAGTCCAACGCTGCAATTACATATAATACCATTTAATAGTATGACTTTATTTATCCGTCCATCACCAACCAACTTATCCATTGTTTTATAAGCTTCGTTTGTTGATTGATTAGCTAGCTAGTCAAACACACAATAATGTCTATATTTCACCAGTGAAGGATATTAAGCTTTACGATGGGGTCCGTGTGGTCTAGTGATGTGTTCCTTATTGTTAATACAAAAGATTATAAAATTAATTTTTATTACTATTATTTTTTTATATGTATTATACGATTTAATTTTTTTTAAAATAAAAAAATATATATATCTATATATAAATGATACTAAATACGCCCTCATAATTCACCTGTACTTTTGAAAACTAAACTCAATACTCCCTTTCTAAAATATAAAATTAAGAGACGTAAACATTATTTCAAAAATCACAAAAAAATTATGAATGACGAGATTATTTTCTGCCGTTCAACCATATTTCACAACCACTCAAACCTACATCTGGCACATGGTAGGAAGAACTAAATGTGTTGATATGGGATACTGCAAAAGAGAAGCATCTATGAAGATTGCCTTTTGTTCGTGGCAAGCTTGGAAGGAAATGAATGCAGGGATTTTTGAGGATAGGTTGCCTAATATTTCTAATGCTACTATCCATGCTCAATGTTATATGGCCGATTTGCTTCGAGCAACGAGCTTGGAGTCAGGGGCGGAGCCAGGAATTTTTGTCAGTGGGAGCTAAAATTTATAATTTTTGAACTGTATAAGTATTTTTTTCAAAAAATACATAGAATTTTAACATTTTTATGGGCCAGTGGGGGCTAAAATTTATAATTTTTAAATTATATGAGTATTTTTTTTTTCGTGGGGGTTAATTAATTTTTTTAACTAAAAATACATAGATATCTAATTTTTTTTTCAAAAAATACATAAAAATTTTAATATTTTTATGAGCTAATGGGGGCTAAAATTCATAATTTTTTAACTATACTAGTCCTTTTATTTTTCAGTGGGGGCTAATTAATTTTTTTAACAAAAAATGCATAGATATCTAATTTTTTTTTTTAAATACATATAAATTTTAACGATTTTTATGGGTCAGTGGGGGCTACAGCCCCCACTGGCCCCAATGTGTCTCCGCCAGTGCTTGGAGTCTTCTCCCAGACTTGCTACTTCACATCAGGAGAACTCCCCTCCTTCGTCGTGGTCGCCTCCAGAGTGTAATGTTCTCAAAATTAACGTGGATGCTTCTTTTGATGGCAGTAAGAAGGCTGCATTTGCATTGTTGTGCAGAGATTGGAGAGGTACTTTGGTGTTTGGGCAGGCGAGTGTCCTTCGATGCCAATCATCTTGTGAAGCTGAAGCTTTGGCGATTAGGAATGCTTGCATGTTTGTTAAGAGGACCTCACTTGGTAGCATCATTGTTGAGAGTGATGCAGAGGCAGTTATCAAGACAATCAATCTTTCTGACTCTTCTACCCGTGGAGATCCAAGTCAATTGTAGAAGATATCAAAAAGATTGCTGTTGAGTGCTCCCCTTGAGCTTTCAATACATTAGGAGAACTGCCAATATACCCAGTGATTGGGTTGCAAAATCTTGTCTTTATAGCTCGCTGCCTGTTGATTGGGTGTCTAATATTCCTCCCCATCTTTTGTATTTACTGAATGTTGATCTCCACCCCACGGGTGTGGGATGATATGTTGTACTACTTTATTTGAAGTAATGAAGTTTCATTGACCAAAAAAAAAACCTACATTTGAAGTCAAGA
Organism: Ehretia macrophylla; assembly: GCA_037974665.1. Lineage (NCBI taxonomy): Eukaryota > Viridiplantae > Streptophyta > Magnoliopsida > Boraginales > Ehretiaceae > Ehretia > Ehretia macrophylla. Next base: position 46,239,381 of record CM075777.1, on the reverse strand, counting down.
TAACATTTACTATCAAAAATAAATAAAAAGCCAAGAAAATATGTAAATGTCTCCAAAGTCATGGTCTAGCAATAATAAAGTAAAATTGTTAATATAATGTTACTGATTCGACATTCTCACTATTTTACGCTATTAAATATTTTGATAATTAAATTACATTAACTGGTTCACACATCATTAAAAAAATAATAATAATAATAACACGTGAAAAGCTACACAATCCTATGCAGCTACAGTACTATATAGTAAACAAATTCAGTACTAGTACTTGAGTGCCGTCCAATTCCAAAGCCCACGACACCGACGCGTATCTCCACAGATCACTTGTCTACTGCTAAGTTCTGACATCTCACTACATCTTTCACCACAATCTCGTAATCTTACTCTAAAAGCTTCATAGTAAAGCACCCATTTTTTGGAAAAAAAAAAAAAATGGCAGATTGGGGACCAGTGCTGATAGCAGTGGTGCTGTTCGTGTTGTTGTCACCTGGGCTACTGTTTCAGCTTCCGGGCCGGAATAGAGTGGTTGAGCTTGGCAACATGGAGACTAGCGGTGCCGCTATTCTTGTCCATGGCGTTATTTACTTTGCTCTTATCACCATCTTCCTTATTGCTATTGGTATCCATGTTTACACTGGTTGAATAAAAATTGTAGCAGATCTGTTTCCCTTCTCTTTTTTTTTTTCTTTTATTTAAATACGAACGCTGAAATCATGATTTTCTTATCTTTTACTTACGTACTTTGGTACATTTCTTATGTAATTTATTAATTAGCGTAAGTGAGGAGGCCTCAAAATCTACAATTAAAAATTCCGGTCCCGTGAGTCCTGAGGGGGCGACCCACTCCGATAGATGGTGGGGGTACAAGATCGTGTATGGGCTGATGGGGGTGGTGTGTCCACCCTGATGTCCCAAGCTGACGAGGGCTTCAGTGGTTGGGCCGCATTCTGACCTTGCTTTGTCGACTCTGTGGGTAGGCCCATTTAAAATTTAATATATAGTATTTCTTTCAATTTAAAAAGAATGGGACTTTTTTTTTTTTTAAATGAACCCTCAAATAGACATAACTACGCTCCAGAGAAACCAATATTTAGTTATTTTAGATGGAAGAAATTCAAGTCTATGAAAGAGTATTCTGATAGCATAGCATATTAGTTTGGCCTTTTGTTTTTCTTAACTAGTAGTTATCATATGAAATAATGATGAAACAGCATTTGTTACAGATATTTCTATTTGTTATATGTACTTCATTTTGTAACTGCATGTCCAGCTACATAATCTTTTTTTTTTTTTTTTGGATTATTGAAATACTGATTTTTTTAATTTCGTACTTATTATTTCTTAAAAAATTTTAATTTTGTCTCTATTATTTTTAAAAAGTTTTAATTTTGTCTTTTTTATTTTGTTAAAGTTTCAAATTCATTCATATTATTTAAAGATTAAATTATTTTTTTTTTAAAAATAATAAAGATAAATTTAAAAAATTTTAAAATAGTAAAGACGAAATTAATAAATTTTAAATAATAAATATGAAATTAAATTTTTTTAAAAAAATAATAAAAATTAAATTTAAACATTTTAAATTAAATAAATTGATAAATCGGGCATTTCTAACCCACCAAAAAATGTAGTTGAGTCTTCCAGGTGATGTAATTAGAGTGATCAAGAGTTACAGTAACATGCTTAGAAGGCAACATTGTCAATAGCCATAATGGTGACAAAGAAATGACGAATGGCAGAGGACAAAGAAACGTGAGTTGATGCGGAAAGTAGGTAAGTTAAGAGTCAATTGATAAACGAATCGGTCTCAGGCTCAGGTCTGACATGAGCCCTATTTTTAACGCATAAGTCCACGTGAGGTATAAGGTTAAGACCAACTTGTCAATTGAGAGGAAAAGGACGCGAGTCGTTTGACAACTGATACCATGTAAACAAATGTATGTATTTTGTGTATTTTACTGTGTGTTAAGCAAATGTTGTACAATCATGTTACATATATAAACTCGAGTCTCCAACTGTGCAGCTATCTAGTTGGAGAAAAACTAGTATCTACTGATAATAATACATAAAGTTTAAAATTCAAACTGTAAACACAAGTCAATTACTAAGAATATCTTTAATAGAGGCAAAAATTAAGATTTTTTAGAGATTTCATGTATAAAAACAACATCAATAAACGTTTGTAAATATCAAATTCATATTTTTCTTTCAAATTTGACATCATTTATGGTTTTTTTATGTAAAAATAGAGTTCGGTCTTCATTTCTTTAACAAATTTGTTAAAAAAAATAGAATTTGGGTTTTATTTTTGATAAAAAAATCCTATATGATATAAAAATTGGTGGACTCTATGTATATTTAGGTTTTACAAACTCCATTGGTAGTGGTGTTTTTTTTTTTTTATGAATTCTCTAAAATCTTCAATCGTTGTCTTTTAAAAATTTAAATTACCTTTGAGACCCTTCATTAAAGATAACCTAACAGTAAGTAATTTGTATTTTATTAACAATGAAAATGTACATATTTGAGTCATACGACGAAAAAGATCAAAGAAGCTAGCCAAATAAAATATAGTCCTATTAAGCACGGGCTAGCTAATGAACCAAAAAAGAATGCAATTGTCAGTTAAATTTGCTGGTTAATTATTCCGCACCACTTAACCGGCAAACAAATAGCACGGAAAAGCAAAGCAAAATTACATCAACAATTGCAATTCAACAAGGAATGACTGGACTGAAAGACGGCTCCAATGCATCTTCAACAAATTATTGAAATACTTCTTTTTTTTTTTTTTGGGGTCAAATATTGAAATACTTTTTCATTAAACGTAAAGATAGTTTACAAGCTGAATTAATACGAGTTTATCTACTTGTCATCCACAGGGACATGTCCATTTTCTTTCAAGGCTTCTTCGTTCTTGACCTCTTCAACATTTTCCTTTTTCTTCTTCTCTTCTTCTTCTTTTTCAGCCTTTACTCTAGCTTCTTCCTCAGCATTTAGTCTCTGTTCTTCCTCAGCCTTCAACCTTGCTTCTTCTTTCGCCGCCTCGAGAGCTTTGATCAACCTCTGTAAGCAAGTATCAGCATCATCATCTGCAGACTTGAGCATCAAATTCTCTGCAACATCAGCAGGGGTCATTTTGGTTTCCTCCAACAAAAGACTAATTGTCTGAAACAAGTCATGAGAATCAACATCCAAATAGTTGTTTGCAAGTACTTTGAATGCTTCAAAGCAACAATATGACAACTCAATATGCTTATCCATCCTTCCCCTCCGGATCAAAGCCGGGTCGAGTTTCTCTACAAAGTTTGTTGTGAAAACGAATAGCCTCTCCTCACCACAAGTCGACCACAGCCCATCAATACAGTTGAGTAATCCAGATAGAGTGACCTCGCTGCTTTTCTTTTCTTCGTCTTTCTTGAGCTCTTTCTCAACAGGGTTCTTCGTATCTTCTTGTTTCTCTTCTTCCTTTTTCTCTTTTTTCTTCTTCCTCTGCCCTGTAAGATCGAGTGAACAATCGATGTCTTCTATCACAACTATCGACTTACTTGATGTATCGATGAGTAATCTCCTCAACTCGGTGTTGTTCTTGACTGATGTCAATTCAAGATCATACACATCGTACTTGAGAAAATTAGCCATGGCAGCTATCATAGAGGATTTACCAGTTCCAGGCGGACCATACAGGAGATAACCACGCTTCCACGCTTTGCCAATCTTTGCATAATACTTTTTCGACTTGCTAAACATGACGAGATCATCGATTATCTCTTGCTTCCTCTTAGGCTCCATCGCCAAAGTTTGAAAACATGATGGATGTTCGAAAACAACATGGCTCCATAACCTCCTGTATCCATACGAACCACCCTCGCTTTTATTGTTGGTGTAAAGCTTCCTTTGCCTTTCTCTGATTGAGATAGCCTTTCCTTCTTCCATCACATGCTTTAAATAAGAGTTCGTGATCATATCTCGATACTTCTTGTGGAATGTAAGTCTGAAATACCTTTTCTCGTCCTCTCTCGGACGGAGAGAAATCGATTGTCTGTCCGGTATTTTGTTGCTTGACATCCACCAAAGCTTGATGCCGTTGTATTCATCGGTGACCTCTTCGTTATCATCCATGCTGAGGACGATGGCTTCACAGTCTCTAACAACTTTGGCTTTGAGACGCTTAGCTTGGGTGGAAGAATTGGCACCAAGGTACCTTTCAATGGCAGTAAAGGCCTTGCTTCGCTCGAACCACAGATCGGGTTCAAACTCATTGAAAGTAATCTGGATATAAGGGTAAACATAGGCAGCCAATTTTTGAGTGTATCTTTTGATTTGGGCACGAATTTGATGGGGAAAATAATTCTGGTACATGGTCCAGATGAACATCATTGCTGCAATTGTTGATCCAAGTTGAGTCCATACTTCCCCCGTTGGCGTCATGTTTCTTTTCAGACTACCAACTTTTTTTTTTTTTTTTTTTGATGTACACTTTGCACTGATTGAACCTCTATTTATAAGATTTTGCTAAAATTGTGTGGACATTTTTAATGACCTTCTCAGACAGCATGGGCTCCATTTGAACGTATGATGCACGGTCACAAATAAAGTATAGTACACAATACTTTTTTAAAAGCAACTCAATTTATATAGAGGGAGGAGTTTAGACACACTGTATTGTCAAGTGATCTTTTGTGTAAATTGGTTAGTGAAATAGAGACTTTACCACCTCTTTGGATGCATGGATGGATTTAGTATTTTTGTTCAGTAGAAGTTAAAGCTACATAATTTATCATTCATATGTGGATAATTTTTTTTAGTAGAAATTAAATTTATTTTTTAACCTAAAAATATTTTAAAAACACACATATTGTCAAAAAATATAATTATAATTCACTTTTTAATAGTCATACTTTTGGAATCAGTAAAGGATGTAACATCTGCTGGCCCCCAAGTAAATCCGTCCCTGCTTGGATGTGCAATTGTCAACAGCATCCCTTTCCTGTAATTTTTTTTTTAAAAAAATGATAAAAAAGTAACATTCTCTAAAATGATTAGCCAAATTATATGATTTCAACCTAGAAATGATAAAAAAAAAAGTAACATTCTCTAAAATGATTAGATAAATTATATGATTTCAACCTTTAATATATTAAAAAAAAAAAAAAAAAAGAGGATTTCTATAGAAGAAAAATCAATACCGCGGTTTGTCTTGTACGTCCCTCTGGAAGATGCAACGAAGGTGTCTCTAATCGCTGTAAGATGCATGCATGAGATCATAAAAGAAGAAAATCTACAAAACGTGTTAAAAAATTTATATTTATGTCGAACGCATGCACCCACTTAACAATATGCCCTCCGTCTTGTAGACTTTCCCTCATAAAAGTCTAAAGTAAGTCTGGGATAAAATATGCTATTGGCTAACAGAGGTGCAATGCATCTTCTGAGAACCTCGAAAGCTTGCTAAAGGGTCAACAGTCAACTTTGTCTTACTCTTTGACCAAAAAAAACACTCTTTCTTACTCTTTGGGTATTTTTCCAATGATATCATTGTAATAACCCCCAATGACGTCTATCAGTCTACGTCACTATGGTTAACAAGTATAAATTCAATTGAATAAGGGTTTACGCACTTCAGTCTTTCTTTTTTTATTGTAAAATAAAATCATATAAAAAGAACTTTTTGTATTAAATATCTCATTCTTATCTGATAGGTAAGAAACACTCTTGTATAGTTTGTTCATCAAATCAAAAATTTAAACAAATCAAACTCTATATAGAGACGTGAAAACACCTAATTTAAAATCTTGAGTATTAAATTGATCGTTATTATTATATATATAATGGTAATATAATATTGTTCAATCATATTATAGTATACCAAAATGGTTTATGGAGCTATCTAAAGAACTAGTACTAGCATACTAAATTAGGTTGATGTTTGCTCTACGTGTAATTGTATTATTACAGGTTATAATATTGTTAGGGGGGAGGTATAGCATTTCAATGCGTCAAGATGTTTACTCTCATACTATGCATTAGCCAAGTTGAATTTTTTTAATTGGCATGGTCTATGCAATAAGTGGTGTGCAATATTCAATAGATATTTACATGATGTTCTATAGACTGTCATATAAGTAGTACCTATGGGCCTAAGAAAAAGAAATGGACAGTTTGGGCGATAATCTACCCAAGACAAGAAAGAATATTTACAACACACCTTAGAATTAGGATACAAGGCCCGTTTCACTTTGTTTGGAATGGGGGAAATGGGGGGAAGGGAATGGTTGAACCCTTGTTTGTTTTGGACATTTTTACTAAAGGAAAGAATTTAGGTTCTGTTTAGTTTAATTATAAAATTTTAGATTTTAAGTTGTAAAGTTTTTAGTAATAAAATTTTAGTAAGAAGTATTGTTGAATTAAAGCTGTTGAATGAGTAGGTTGATTCATGAGGCTGGTAGTAAAAGAACTAGAAAAAAAAAAAAAAAAGGCAGGCTACTTAGAAGAAAACAATGGAAGAAAAACAAAAGAAAAAAATGAGAGAGTGTAAATGTAAATAGTCATATAATATCATACTTGAAGGAGTATCATAACTATTCAATCTATGGCCTTTTAAATTGAATATTTGCAACGGCTAAACAATTATAGCGGCATTATAAAACAAATACTATATAGACAGGAACTTTATGATTTAGTTATGAGCCAAAATTATGATTCAAGTAACAATAAATTAAACCTTCTATAGATGTGTACTCAAATCACTTACTTAAACCAAAATTCAGTATACACATACATGTATTGATAAGAGAGATAAATGGTGCTCATAATAACAATAATGTAATATTAGCATTTCCAATAATTTTAGGAATATTGCTGTACCATTATAATAATTTCCACACACACAACAAGATAACACTAGATTTGGATGCCATAATCAACATGTTCATTTTCTTTCAAGTCTTCTTCTTTCTTGAGTACCCCTTCAACATTTTCCTTTTTCTTCTTCTTTACCCTATTTATAAAAGTTATGTTATATAAGGGTATGGTAGTCAAATTTATTCTCAAACATATGATAATGGACCTTCCCATGTATTTGGTCTGGAATGACAATTCCTATATATGTGAGAATGAGATTACCTTAGGAATATGATTCCCAAGTCCATTCCCTCATATTAAATATGAGAATTAAAATAGAATTGAGAATGTCATTCCATTTCCAAATCATTCCCACATACCAATCGTTGTTTAAGACTTTTATCTACAAAAATATTCTTCAATATTAGAGAATGACACTGCAAACTTGAGAGAGTCTTTGATAACGAAATCAATGCTTGTATGGAATAATATGAAACTTTCATATCAGAGATTCACCATTTGGTTCAAGGAAATTAAGTTTGAAAAGTGCTTGTGCTTGGGGTGAAAGGTAAGTGAGATTACCCTCTTCCATATGAACCCCTTTCCTTGTTGATCTTCTATTATCATTGAGAATTCAATTGTTTCATATGGCATATCGTTTCAGTTGAATCCATTGATTCTGAAAATTAAAACATTTTTCGATCTCTTTGCCATATTGTATTTTCTGCCTTTTCTTTCACTTCATATCTACGTTTTTGTTCATGTCGTTGTTATTATCCTTTTTAAGTTCCAGTTCAACATTCTTCATTTTGTCCCAGTGTTTATTACATTTCGATTTGGTCATTTCGTTTTACTCCTAAAGATTGAACTTTGAATATTGTTGATGGCAATAACTGAAATTCTATCGTGAGAAGAAAAGATTTTTGTTTATCTGTAATTACTCGATTTGCGGAACTGCATAATTTGTTTAATGAAATCTTTTCCAAAATTTTTAATAATGCCTTTTAGAATTCGTTTACCAAACCATCCGAACCCACACATATATTGAATCAACGACTCAAAGTATGAATCAGTTTTCTTAACTTTTATTACTTTAACTAGTTATTGTATGTTTGGAACTATTTTTAGGACACTATTATATATTATCAAAATGTCAATCATGTTTCATGGCACTGAGGTTTCAAGATTGATCATATGGTTTTTAATTCATTAATGAGTTCACATGAAGTTACTGTAGTTATATGGTGCTTGCTTTAAAAAAAAAAAAAAAAGAAAATTTCGCTCATGATAATATATTTGTATTATACATTTTCAAAGCTAGTTTATGACATTTTAGTCTAAACATTCTGATCATCCAAAGTCATCCTAAAAGCATTTTAGCATCTCAAAAGGGTTTTGAACTTATTATACTTTTAAAAAAAGTATTTTATTTTGAGAAATGTTTGCGAAAAGAGAATGGTCAAAAGTTACTGATTGATTTTAGAAAAGTAATGTTCAACAGCTATTAATTGATCTTAGAAAGTTTTGAATGTGTTGTGCCTTCTCTAGTGTAAGATGGTTAAACACTAGAAATTTTGATTCTAGTCAATGGGGGTAATAGTCAACACATTGCTATGTTATTGTTATTGATCGTCTTTGTTGCGGTGCACCGTGTTTGTTTGGGATATCTTCCCACTGCCTTTGTGAGGGCCTTGTACTCACCAATGATTGATTGTGTGATCGAAGTTGTACAGGTAAATGCAGCCACATCACGAATACACGTGTATGATCGTTATTATTATTTTAAAAGAGAACATATGATACATGTTCATATTGTTAAGAAATCATTGTATTCCGAAAGTTAAATATATTGAAAGAAAACATACTGCATGAATTGAGAAATGATATTTCTTTTCAAAGTTATGATTACTGAGAGAAAGAGTTTTGAAAATATTTTCTATGATTATGAAATGATAGTTTTTTTTTAAAATTAAGTATTTTTATGATTATCGCTTTCTGTAAAATTTAAAAAGTTTATTGAGAAATTGGTTAATCATTGTTTTATCTCGCTCTATATTGTTTCTTTCAGTTCATCGAAAGTTTTATTTAATTTCACCCATGATTTTGCATATCCACATTGTATCTGCTTACGGTTCTTAAAATCTTATGATCGAATATTCTATTATTACTTTATTCTTCATATGTATGGTTTTCTTGTATTAGTGCTTCATACTGTTTCGCTTAACCCTTGGGGTATATCTAGCTTACTGAGCTTTTTGCTCATTCTTCAGTTTCTAATCCTTTTTGCAGATTAAAAGGAGAAAGTGTTTCGAGTTGGTTGCTCGGATTTAAAATGAGAGCATTAGTTATTGGTATTTTGTTGACTTATATTATTTTCTTGAAGATATTCGAATGTAAATTGATCAAAGTTTAATTATTGGGGATTACTTTTGAGAATATTATTATGAGGTTATTTGAATTTTTTTGTTAGGGAATGAGCCTTACATGCTTAGGAACTTATTTTCTTAGACTTGTAGTGATCACGTCCCTAAATTTTTTTTTTACAATTTTTTTTGGGGTGTGACACATGTTATAGTATTCTGAGGAAGGTATAGCATTTCAATGCATCAAGATATAGTATTCTGATGTGCAATATTCGATAGATACTTACATGATGTTCTATAGACTGTCATATCGATAGTACCAATGGGCCTAAGAGAAAGAATAGGCAGTTTCTTATTCCAAATACTGTTTGGGCCATAATCTACCTATAGGCCCGTTACACTTTTTTTGGAATGGGGAAAATGTGGGGAAGGGAATGGTTGACCCTTTGTTTGTTTTGGATATTTCAACTCTGTCAGTAGAGGTGGTATTTGGACCGGGTCAACACAGGTCTAATTCAACTCAGCACACAAAAATTCGGGTCCAGCCTAGCTCGAATGAATGTGGGTTCGACTCGGCTTAACCCACCACATATAGGTGGGCCAAGCTGGGTCATATATTTTTAGACTCAGCCTATTTGTGCCCAAGCCCAGCCCAGCTCAGTCCACTCCAGTCCAGCTCGAATCCAACTCAGGCCCAATTCGAGCCCAGATAAAACCCATATTGAGATTATAATTTGTACATGTAATTTTTCTTATAAATAGTTAGTGTATTCAACTTCATTTTACTACAAAATTATATATTTATTTTATTACATATTGTCTCTTTATTTTACTACAAGATAATACACAATATCTATAGCTATAGGGGAATAAAATCTTTCATAACGATTACGTTCAAATGTTTAGAATTATTTTGCTTACTTTGAAGAACATGGGTATGTAATTTATAACTATTGTAAACGTAAATATATATTTCGTCATCAATTTGGAACTGAAACGCTTGTAAGATATCTTATATCTCAACACTCAAATGTTCTAAACTATTTTAATCATCAACCACCGCCACCGCCACCACCAACAGGCCCAGCACCCGCACAAGGAGCATAATAAAATGGAGAACTTCACCAACTTTCTTCAAGCATTTATATAATGTTCTTTTTTATGTTTATTAGTAACATATCCGTGTCTCGTGAACTTGTAGTTTGTTAAGTAAAATTTTATCATTTATATTAATATTATCAATTAACATCTGTCATGTTAATTGTTAAATTAATTTTTTTGTAAAAAAAGGTTAAACTTTACATTTTTTTCGTTATTAGTCCAACTATTAAAATTCAGAACACACTAATAAAAAAAAAATAAAAAGATGGGCTGGCCCAACCCAACTCGGCCTAGCTCGAGACTCGTGGTAGCGAGCTCGTGGGCCGAGCTGAGTCATATATTTTAAGAATTGAGCCCAGCCCACTAAACATATGTGTCAAGTCAGACTCATTTTTCTTAACCCACGATTTGGCCGGGCCGTGCCGGGTTGGTCCATTTGCCAGCTCTATCTGTCAGTTGAGTTTTTACGTCATAAATAAATAAAAATAACACGGGAAAAGCTGCCCATTCTTATGCAGCTAGAGTATTATTATGGGTAAATTGTGCAAATAGTCCCTTTTGTTTACAAATTTTTTCATGTTGATTCTTAATATTTCAAAAAAAATCATACTAGTTCCTAATGTTTACAAAGGTAATTCAAAATGGTCTCTATTGTTCAAAATTAACCAATTTAATCCTTATTATTTTTCAAAAAATTTAAATTAGTCCTTAAACATGAATCACATGTAGGGACTAACTTGATTTTTTTTTGAAAAATAATAGGGATTAAATTGAATTTTTTAAAAAATAATAAGAACCAACTTGGTTAATATTGAACAATAGAGACCATTTTGAATCATTTTTACAAATATTAAATACTTCTAAGAATCTTTTAAAACATTAGAAATGTCTTTGAAAAAATATATAAACAATAGGTATTAAATGTGAAATTTACCCTATTATTATTATTATTATTTGATCGAAAAGAGTAGTTGAGTTTGGCAACATGGAGACTAGCGAGGTGCTGTTCTTGTCCATGGCGTCAGTTACTTTCAGCTTATCACCTCTTCCTTATTGCTATTGGTGTCCATGTTTACACTGGCTGAATAAAAATTGTAGCAGATCTGTTTTCCTTCTCTTACTCTTTTTATTTTTTAAATATAATGAAAGTTGAACTCGTAATTTTCTTATCTTTTACTTACATGCTTTACATGTTTGGTACATTTCTTACATAATTTATCAATTAGTATATTTGATTTTCTGGCTTAATTTGATCCTTTGCTAAAATACTTTATAATGTCCGTTGCCCTCAAAAGCTATAATTAAAAGTTTCGAAATTTCCAAAAGTCCTGCTGAGATCCATTTCCCCGTGAGTCATGAGGGAAGACCTACTTCTATGGATGGTGGGGACCGTGGCAGAGGCATTAAAGAAAGAAGTGTGCTCTCAACTTGAAAAAAAATTGTTTTCCTTTTTTGGACACTATATAAGTGTACAATCTGAAATTTTTCATTATATTAGTGCACACTCTAAATTTGGATACCTAACTCTGTAACCCAAATACTAAGATCGTGTGTTGTTGGGGTGCTAGGCCCCTTTGATATTTAATATTTCTAAAAGATTGGAATTTTTTTATAAAAATAAATCAGACACAATCTCAAATAAACGTGACTCGCCCCTACCTACCTATGAAGAAATCTTAATCTTAATCTTATTTGTTTCAGTACTTATAAGAGAAAAAGATTTACTTATAGAAGATAACAAGTCTTGATCTAAAGAAAACTGCTGTAGTTGTTTCAAAATAAATACACAACCAATTTACTTTTTCCTAAAATATAACTGAGTTCGTCAACACTTCACAAAAATCCTTAAATCTAACAAGAGAGCAAGTTTCAATTGATTAAGAAATAGGACTAATTTGCTCCTAAAATCGTGCTTGGCCGATAATGATAGCCAATATGAAAATAGTTATACACGGGTGAAGCTTAAAAGAATAGTTTGATATTTAAAATTTTCACTATGCGCGTGATCCGTCCATATTTTGTAAGTATAAAAATAACTTAAACACTATTTCCTATCGATACGAGATATTATCATTCGAGATATTACAATACCTGTTCAAACCAATATTTAGTTATTTCACATGAAGAACCTCCAGTCTATGTAAATAAGTACTCTGATGGCACAGCATATGAGTTTGGTACTGGCCTTTTGTTTTTCCTTCACTAGCAGTTATCATATGAAATAACTGATGAAACAGCATTTGTTAAAGATATTTCTATTTCTTATATGTACTTCACTTTGATGACTGTACATTTACATAATCATTTTTTCTTTTTTTTGGTTATTGAAATACTAATTTTTTTGTTGCTAAGTAAGTAATTTGTATTTCGTTAAAAGTAAAAATGTACATAAATAGGTCATACGTCTAAATACAACGAAGAAGATCAAAGAAGCTAGCCAAATAAAATCTAGTCCTATTAAGCACGGGCTAGCTACTAAACCAAAAAAGAAAGCAATTACCAGTTAAATTTGCTGATTAATTATTCCCGCACCAGTTAACTGGCAAACAAATAGCACTGAAAAGCAAAGCAAAATAACAACAACAATTGCAATTCAACAAGGAATGACTGGACAGCAAGACGGCTCCAATGCATCTACTTGTCATCCACAGGGACATGTCCATTTTCTTTCAAGGCTTCTTCGTTCTTGACCTCTTCAACATTTTCCTTTTTCTTCTTCTCTTCTTCTTCTTTTTCAGCCTTTACTCTAGCTTCTTCCTCCGCCTTTAGTCTCTGTTCTTCCTCAGCCTTCAACCTTGCTTCTTCTTTCGCCGCCTCGAGAGCTTTGATCAATCTCTGTAAGCAAGTATCAGCATCATCATCTGCAGACTTAGGCATCAAATTCTCTGCAACATCAGCAGGGGTCATTTTGGTTTCCTCCAGCAAGCCACTGATTGTCTGAAACAAGTCATGAGAATCAACATCCAAATAGTTGTTTGCAAGCACTTTGAATGCTTCAAAGCAACAATATGACAACTCAATATGCTTATCCATCCTTCCCCTCCGGATCAAAGCCGGATCGAGTTTCTCCACAAAGTTTGTTGTGAAAACGAAAAGCCTCTCTTCACCACAAGTCGACCACAACCCATCAATACAGTTGAGTAATCCAGATAGAGTGACCTCGCTGCTCTTCTTTTCTTTGTCTTTCTTGAGCTCTTTCTCAACAGGGTTCTTCGTATCTTCTTGTTTCTCTTCTTCCGTTTTCTCTTTTTTCTTCTTCCTCTGCCCTGTAAGATCGAGTGAACAATCGATGTCTTCTATCACAACTATCGACTTACTTGATGTATCGATGAGTAATCTCCTCAACTCGGTGTTGTTCTTGACTGATGTCAATTCAAGATCATACACATCGTACTTGAGAAAATTAGCCATGGCAGCTATCATAGAGGATTTACCAGTTCCAGGCGGACCATACAGGAGATACCCACGCTTCCATGCTTTGCCAATCTTTGCATAATACTTTTTCGACTTGCTAAACATGACGAGATCATCGATTATCTCTTGCTTCCTCTTAGGCTCCATCGCCAAAGTTTGAAAACATGACGGATGTTCGAAAACAACATGGCTCCATAAGCTCCTCCTGTATCCATACCAACCACCGCTCTCGCTTTTATTGTTGGTGTAAAGCTTCCTTTGCCTTTCTCTGATTGAGATAGCCTTTCCTTCTTCCATCACATGCTTTAAATAAGACTTCGCGATCACATCTCGATACTTCCTGTGGAATATAAGTCTGAAATACCTTTTCTCGTCCTCTCTCGGACGGAGAGAAATCGTTTGTCGGTTGGGTAATTGGTGGCTTGACATCCACCAAAGCTTGATGCCGTTGTATTCATCGGTGACCTCTTCGTGATCATCCATGCTGAGGACTATAGCTTCACAGTCTCTAACAACTTTAGCTTTGAGACGCTTAGCTTGGGTGGAAGAATTGGCACCAAGGTACCTTTCAATGGCAGTAAAGGCCTTGCTTCGCTCGAACCACAGATCGGGTTCAAACTCATGGAAAGTAATCTGGATATAAGGGTATACATAGGCAGCCAATTTTTGAGTGTATCTTTTGATTTGGGCACGGAGTTGATGGGGAAAATAATTCTGGTACATGGTCCAGATGAACATCATTGCTGCAACTGTTGATCCAAGTTGAGTCCATGCATCCCCCATTGGCGTCATGTTTCTTTTCAGACTACCAACTACGTTTCTCTCCGTCTCTCTCTTGTTTTTTAAGTACACTTAGCACTAATCAAACCTCTATTTATAGAGAGTGTGAGGATTTTAGACACGTTGTGAAGTAAATTTTTGTGCAAATTGATTAGCGAATTGAAGATTTCACCACTTCTTTAGATGTAGAGGTGGGTTCAGTATTTTTATTTAGTAAAAGTTAAAGCCACATAATTCATCACTCATATGTGGTTAATTGTTTTCCAGTAAAAATTAAATTAATTTTTTAGTTTAAAAGTATTTAAAAAATACATATATTTTTAAAAAATATAATTTTAATTCACTTTTTAATAGTTGTGATTAGTGAAGATTAATTATAACCCTTACTAACCTGCAAGTAAATCCACCCCACCTTGTATTAAAAAGGAAAAGAAAAAAGGAAGTGAGGAGTTTTCTTCTCCCACGAGTCTTTATTATATTTTTCATAGAAGAAAAATCAATACGGCGGTTTGTCTTGTATGTAATGTCCATGCAAGATGCAACGGAGGCGTCTCTAATCGCGGTAAGATGCATGTCTTGAGAGCATAAAAGTCTTGAAGTCTCGAATAAAATATGCTATTGCCTAACAGAGGTGCAATGCAAGTTCTGCGTGCCAGGTAAGCCTGCTAAAAAAACAAGTAGAGATCCTTGCCTTGAAATTTTGTCGATATTTTCCAATGACATCATCAATGACGTCCATGACTCTATGTCACTATGTTTAACAAGTATAAATTCAATTGAATTATTAAAAAAAAAAATTGAATTAGCAAATATTAAATTGAGAATGGGTTTACGTACTTCACCATCTTTCCTTTTTTTACTGTAAAATAAATTCATCTAAAAAGAACTTTTTGTATTGAATATCTCATTCTTATTTCCGAGGTAAGAATTACTGTTGCATGGTTTGTTCATCAAATAAAAAATTCAAACAAATCAAATTCTATGGTGAAACTTAAAAGCACCAAATTTAGAATTTCGAGTATTAAAGTAATCGTTATTATTATATACACAATGGTGATATAATATTATTCAATCATATTATAGTATACCTAAATATGTATAGAATTATCTAGAGAATTAGTATTATATACTAAATTAGGTTGATGTTCGCTCTACGCTCTAGCCTCTACGTGTAGTTGTGTATTATCACATTTTGAGGAAGGTATAACATTTCAATGTGTCAAGACCCTTACTCTCATACTATGCATTAGCCAAGTTCAATTTTTTTAATTGACATGGTCTATGCAATAACTGGTGTGCAATATTCGATAGATACTTGTTCTATAGACTGTCATATCGGTAGTACCAATAGGCCCAAGAAAAAGAATAGGCAGTGTCTTATACCAAATACTGTTTGGGCCATAATCTACTTAAAGGCCCGTTACACTTTCTTTGGAATGGGGGAAGTATGGGGAAGGGAATAGTTGATCCCTTGTTTATTTTGGATATTTCAATTTTGCGAGCTGAATTTTTACGCCATAACAAGAAAAAAAAAAAAAACATGTGAAAAGTTGCACATTCCTATGCAGCTAGAGTATTATTATTATTTTTTGGTCGAAAAGAGTGTTTGAGTTTGGCAACATGGAGACTAGCAGTGCTGCTATTCTTGTCCATGGAGTCATTTACTTTGCGCTTATCACCATCTTATTGCTATTCGTGTCCAAGTTTACACTGGCTGAATAAAAATTGTAGCAGATCTGCTTCCCTTCTTTCTTTTTTTTTTTATTTTTTAAATACAATGAACCAGGGGTGGAGCCAGAAATTATTGTCAATGGGGGCTAAAATTCATAATTTTTTAATTATACGAGTATTTTTTTTCCAGTGGGGCTAATTAATTTTTTTAATTAAAAATACATAGATATTTAATTTTTTTTCAAAAAATACAAATAAATTTTAACGTTTTTATGAGCCAGTGGGGGCTAAAATTCATAATTTTTAAACTATACGAGTACTTTTATTTTTCAGTGGGGGCTAATTAATTTTTTTAAACTAAAAATACATAGATATCTAATTTTTTTTCAAAAAATACATAGAAATTTTAACATTTTTATGAGCCAGTGGGGACTAAAATCCATAATTTTTGAACTACACGAGTACTTTTATTTTTCAGTGGGGGCTAATTAATTTTTTTTAACTAAAAATACATAAATATCTAATTTTTTTAAAAAAAATACATAGAAATTTTAACGATTTTTATGGGTCAGTGGGGGCTGCAGCCCCCACTCGTCCTAGTGTGCCTCCGCCAATGCAATGAATGCTAAAATCGTGATTTTCTTCTCTTTTACTTACATGTTTTACATGTTTGGCACATTTCTTACGCAATTTATCAATCGGTGCATTTGATTTTCTGGATTAATTTGGCCCTTTGATGAAATACTTTATAATGTCTATTGCTCTCAAAATCTATAATTAAAAATTTTGTTGTTTTCAAAAGTCCTGCTGAGATCCATTTCCCCGTGAGTCGTGAGGGAAGACCTACTCCTATGGATGGTGGGGACAGTGACATAGGCATTAAAGAAAGAGATGGGCTCTCAACTTGAAAAAAATTATTTTTCTTTCTTTTTTAAATTTTTTTTTTAAAAATTATTATATTAGACACTTTTTGCTATACAAATATACCGCATAAACTCTTTCATTACATGAGTGCATACTCTAAACTTGAATACCTAACTCTGTAACCTGAGTACCAAGATTGTATGTTGTTCGGGTGCTTGGCCCCTTTGATATTTAATATTTCTAAAAGATTGGGATTTTTAAATAAAAAAAATCAGATGCAATCTCAAATATACGTGACTCGCCCCTATGAAGAAATCTTAATCTTAATCTTAATCTTATTTGTTTCAGTACTTATAAGAGAAAAAGATTTACTAATAAGAATTAGGAGACTATTGTCACGGGATCAGAGATTGGTTATTGAAATCCTGTCGCCGTGCGGCCTTAGCCAACACTGAGGGCTAGCTAAGTACGCCTGTGAGTGGTTGAGATCAGAGTGAGCCGCACGAAACTAAGGTGTTAGAGGTTGGTCGTCTCAACACTTAGTCGTTTTTCAGCACACAAGCTTGCAGTGGGCGGTTTGAGTGAAGTGTTACCCAAAGGCAAGCTAAACTAGGGGACTATTGCTTGAAGAAAGCTAAAAATTGGCTAAGTATGAAGAGCTTGAAGGATGCACGAAAATGGCTGAGAAACACACTCTGTTTCATTGCTCAAAAATGGCCATACAAGGTTCTATTTATAGCTTTACAATGAGGAAGATCATGGCCTATGATCTATACACTTGGCGCCATTTTGATCTTGCCATTTGTCAACATTTACAAAGATATTTACATAGATATTTGGCTGGAAAATTCCAGACTTAACCACAAAAATCTCAGCTGGAAAAATCTGGACAGCACCGGGCAGCACAGGCAGACTGTCGGGCAGCGGGCAGCTTCCTGCTTCAGTAATTCTCTAGAACTTTCCTGCACAAAATCTGGATTGCTCTACCAGTTTCTCGCCCAGCTACTTCCTGCACCATCTTCACCGACCTAGAATGCTCTAGAATCATAGGGAAGGGCCTGATTTTGCCTTAGGCAGATTTTCGCACCAGCATCATCGACCTCGTTTCAGCAAAGCCGTCGGTCTCGTTGGGCCAAAACGTGCGTTTCGTCTCACCCTCCCCCACCTAAGTCGGCGTCGTCCCCGACGCCTTAGCATGCTGAAACTCTTCAATTTCCTTCTTGAACTGCCACATCAAATCTTCATGCTCCCAGCTATTTTCATTCTCGGGCAAGCCTTTCCATTTCACCAAGTACTCAGTCCATCTCTTCACACCACGTTTACCCTTCTGTCGGTCAGCCAAGATTTTTTCCACCTGCCGGTCATATGAAGTGACGACGGCTGTTGGGGTACGACTTGATTCTCCTCGGCTCGGGTCCTCCGCATCTGCATGATATGGCTTCAAAAAGCTCACAAGGAACACCGGGTGAATCTTCAACTTGGGTGGTAACTTAAGTTGATAGGAGACTTTGCCAACCCGTTTCACCACCCTGAACGGTCCTTCATATCTCCGCACCAATCCTTTATGCACCGAACGAAGGGACTTGAATTGTGTAGGAATCAACTTCACCATCACCATGTCACCTTCGTTATACTCCACGAACAGTCTCTTTTTGTCGGCCCACTTCTTCATTTTCTTGGCTGCTTTCTCAAGAGCGGCACGGGCCATATCCCGTTTCTCTTGCATCTCCTTGGCGAACTTATAGGCAGCTGGGGCATTCCCTGTGTAGCCTGGATCAACCGTGTGTGGAGTTAACGGTTGTCGGCCAGTGGTTAGCTCAAACGGGCTCCGTCCTGTTGATTCCGACCTTTGGAGGTTATAGGAAAACTGGGCCACATCAAGCAACCGAACCCAGTCCCGTTGATTTGCACTCACATAATGCCGCAAATACAACTCCAATAATGCATTCACCCGTTCCGTCTGTCCATCGGTCTGCGGATGAAAGCTAGTTGAGAACGCCAGGTCGGAACCAAGTAGCTTGAACAGCTCAGACCAAAATTTGCCTGTGAAACGAGGGTCTCGGTCACTAACGATCGTCTTCGGCACACCTCACCATTTCACCACGTACCTCATAAAGAGTCTGGCTGTCTCTTGTGCGGTAACATCCGGCGAG
Source organism: Ehretia macrophylla (assembly GCA_037974665.1). Taxonomy (NCBI): domain Eukaryota; kingdom Viridiplantae; phylum Streptophyta; class Magnoliopsida; order Boraginales; family Ehretiaceae; genus Ehretia; species Ehretia macrophylla. The sequence continues at coordinate 46,220,192 of CM075777.1, read as the reverse complement.
GCTGGGATAAAAATAGCATACTTTGAAAACCTGTCCACTACCACCAGAATCGTGCCACATCCTTCTGACTTTGGCAGGCATGTAATGAAGTCCATTGTGACACTTTCAAACGGGTACTCTGGCACTGGCAATGGTTGTAAAAGTCCTGCCGGGTGTCTCTGCTCGATCTTGTCTTGCTGGCACACAAGACATGTCCGCACATAAGTTTCCACATCGTCTCGCATTCGTGGCCAATAATAAGCATCTTCCACCAAGGCCATCGTGCGATGCATTCCGGGGTGACCTGCCCATAAGGAATCATGGCATTCCTTCAAGATTTCACGCCTCAGGTTTCCCCATTTTGGCACGTATAGTCGGTCCCCCTTTGTTAGCAACAGTCCGTCCCTTTCCCAAAACCGTCGGGTCTTGCCCTCCTTGGCGTAGTTGATCAAGCTTTGAGCGACTGGATCATGCTTCAGCCCCTCCCGTATCTTGTCATTCCAGGGACTGGTGGGACGGCTAATGGCCGCGAATTCGGCCTTACGGCTTAGTGCATCCGCGACACGGTTGTCACGACCTGGCTTATATTCCAACACGAAGTCAAATTCTGCCAGAAATCCTTGCCACCAGGCCTGCTTGGGCGTCAACTTTTTCTGAGTCTGGAAATAACTTGCAGCAACATTATCGGTTCGCACCACAAACTTCGACCCGAGCAAATAATGCCGCCAGGTCCGTAGACAATGTACAACGGCAGTCATCTCTTTTCCATGCACCGAGTACCGCCGTTCCGTGTCGTTTAGCTTGCGGCTCTCGAAGGCAATTGGGTGTTTTTCCTGCATCAACACACCACCAATTGCAAAATCAGAGGCATCAGTATGTACTTCAAATGGCTTACCAAAATCAGGCAGCGCCAACACTGGCTCGGCGGTGACGGCTACTTTGAGGGCTTCAAAGGCACGTTGGCACGTCTCGTCCCACGTCCACGGCCTGTTTTTCTTAAGCATATCCGTCAATGGGGCGGCAATAGCTGAATAGCCCTTGATAAATCTCCGATAATAGTTCACCAAGCCGAGAAATGACCGCAACTGCGGGACACCGTTGGGCGGCTCCCAGTCAAGAATGGCCTGCACCTTGGCTGGATCCATTCGTATTTTGCCTCCGTCAACAATACGCCCGAGGAAATGCACATCCTCCTGGGCAAAGCTGCACTTCTCCAGCTTGATATACAGCTCGTGTTCCCTCAACTTTTGGAAAACCTGTCTCAAATGCACCACATGGTCTTCCAAACTCGAGCTGTAAACAACAATGTCGTCTAGGTAGACGACAACGAACTTATCCAAAAATGGTTGGAACACCTTATTCATCAAAGTACAAAAAGTAGCAGGGGCATTAGTTAAACCAAATGGCATGACCAGAAATTCATACGCACCATACCTGGTCACGCAGGCCGTTTTTGCTTCGTCCCCCTCAGCAATCCTGACTTGCCAATACCCCGACCGCAAGTCAATTTTGGAGAAGTATCGGGCTGCACCCAACTGATCAAACAGCTCCATAATAAGTGGGATTGGGTACTTGTTCTTGATAGTGATTTTGTTCAAGGCCCGATAATCAACACACATCCTTAGGGAACCATCGGCCTTCTTCTGGAACAGCACCGGGGCCCCAAACGGGCTACTGGATGGCCTCACCATGCCTGCATCAAGAAGCTCTTGCAATTGCCGTTTCAACTCGGCTAGCTCATTCTGGGCCATCCTGTACGGCGGTTGGGCTGGTGGTCAGGCACCTTCCACCAGCTCAATCTTGTGTTCCACCTCACGTTTCGGGGGCAACTGTTTGGGCAGCTCCTTAGGCATAATATCAGTATACTCGTTAAGCACCGCCTACACAGACTGGGGAATAGAGTCTGGTCCCCTATCTGGTTCATCCTCTCGGACCGTCACCAAGTACGTTTCCTCCTGCCGTTTTAGCCCTTTCACCAACTGCATGGTCGACAGGATCTTGGCTCCAGCTTTGGTTTCTCGCACCATCGGCACCGTGCATGGCATAGAACCGCCTGTCAATACAAGTGAGTTACCAAATGGAACCAATAAAGCACGTACCTCATCAAGCCACTCCAACCCGAGCACCACGTCATAATCGTCCAACGGCACTACGGTGTAATTGACATATCCTTGCCATTCACCGATCCTGGTCCGCACACCACAAGCAACCCCAACGATGGGCACGGCCTTGGAGTTGGCTGCCTTGATTAGGCCTTGGGTCTTAGTCACCCGAAGGTCCATCTTGTTTACAACATCGGCCTTCATAAAATTGTTGGTGGCCCCTGTATCCACCAATGCCTTCAACAGTTTGCCCCTGATATTGATGGAGACAAACAATGACCCCTTCCGTCGTTCTGCCAATTTCTCCACTTCCGCCTTCACAGCACTTAAAATCTGCAATGAGCCCATCTGCGTTTCCTGCTCTTGGGACTGTTCGGCTTCACGTTCCTTGATCAACGAGGCCATTTTACCCCTTTGTGGACATTCGGCAATACGGTGGTCCTTGCTGCCACATAGATAGCACTTATACGTCTTTGGCTTGAACTGTTGGCTTCCTCCTTTGCCACCTTCAGCCTGTTGTTTGCCTTTGCCTTTGTTTTGTGGGGGTTTATTTGTAGAGGACGAGGTTGAGCCCTTGTCCCGATTTCCTCCTCCCCCACCTTTCCCCTTGCCTGATCCTTGGCCCTTGGGCCTATTGCTGTCACCTTTCCTGGAAAATTCAATCAAGCTCTCGGCTACAGCAATGGCCGAAGCAAGATCTTGCACGCTACGACGTTGGAGCTCTTGCCTCGCCCACGGTTGCAGACCGTCTAGGAAAGCAAATAAGGCATCTTTATCAGACAAGTCAGGGATTTCGAGCATTACCTCTTGGAATGCCTTCACATAATCCCGTATCACGCCTTTATGTGTCAAGCGGCTCAAGCGTTCACGGGCTTCGTACTCCACATTTTCAGGATAGAACTGCCTCTTGATTTCAGCCTTGAAATCGTCCCAAGTATTGATGGTACACAGCCCTTGTTCAATATCAGCAGAACGTATTCTCCACCATAACATAGCGACATCGGTCAAGAACAAAGGTGCCGCACGCACCCTCGCTTCATTGTCAACCAGCCCCGTTGCAGCAAAATACTGTTCTAGATTCCACAAAAAGTTCTCCAACTCCCTGGCATTCCGATTGCCACTGAACGGCTTCGGTCTCGGCACGTCCAACCTGGAAGAAGACACGACTACCGTAGCTGCACCACCACTAACGGCAGCCTTGCACAAAGCAACATCAGCCTTAACCGACTCAAGTTCCGTTCACAATTCGGCCAAATTTGCGCTGAATTGTGCCCGGAATTCTTACAACGTCTTTTGCATTGAATCTACAAAATAGTTAATAGAATAGAGTACCTACCCTTGCAGCTCTTCATTTCGATCCTCCATCTCATGCACTCGTTCGGCCAGATCAAACTCGCTACTGGCTTCCACCTGCCTTAGCCTAACGCACACATTGTCCAGCACTGCTGTGTTCTCCAGCGTGGCTTGTTCCACCCGCACAAGCCTGGCTTCCAGGGTACTCAGCTGGTCCCTCGAGCCATGTCGCGAAGACCCCTTCTTCGCCTTGCTCCTGCTTGTCGTCCCCTCAACGACAGCCTGCTCAGTGCCGGTCATTTCCTCCTCCGAGGCAGCCATAGTCCCACACCGAAGATAACCCACGAACTTGAAGGAAGAAAGCACAATGCAGTCTTCAGCAGCACCAACTCGAGCCAAGCAACCTTGGCTCTGATACCACCTGTCACGGGATCAGAGTTTGGTTATTGAAATCCTGTCGCCGTGCGGCCTTAGCCAACACTGAGGGCTAGCTAAGTACGCCTGTGAGTGGTTGAGATCAGAGTGAGCAGCACGAAACTAAGGTGTTAGAGGTTGGTCGCCTCAACACTTAGTCGTTTTTCAGCACACAAGCTTGCAGTGGGCGGTTTGAGTGAAGTGTTACCCAAAGGCAAGCTAAACTAGGGGACTATTGCTTAAAGAAAGCTAAAAATTGGCTAAGTATGGAGAGCTTGAAGGATGCACGAAAATGGCTGAGAAACACACTCTGTTTCATTGCTCAAAAATGGCCATACAAGGTTCTATTTATAGCTTTACAATGAGGAAGATCATGGCCTATGATCTATACACTTGGCGCCATTTTGATCTTGCCATTTGTCAACATTTACAAAGATATTTACATAGATATTTGGCTGGAAAATTCCAGACTTAACCACAAAAATCTCAGCTGGAAAAATCTGGACAGCACCGGGCAGCGCGGGCAGACTGTCGGGCAGCGGGCAGCTTCCTGCTTCAGCAATTCTCTAGAACTTTCCTGCACAAAATCTGGATTGCTCCACCAGTTTCTCGCCCAGCTGCTTCCTGCACCATCTTCACCGACCTAGAAGGCTCTAGAATCATAGGGAAGGGCCTGATTTTGCCTTAGGCAGATTTTCGCACCAGCATCATCGGCCTCGTTTCGTGCACGTTTCAGCAAAACCGTCGGTCTCGTTGGGCCAAAACGTGCGTTCCGTCTCACTATGCTTACTTATAGAAGATAAGAAGTCGTGATATAAACAAAACTGCTGCAGTTGTTTCAAAATAGATGCACAATCAATTTACTTTTTCCTAAAATGTAACTGAGTTCGTCAAAACTTCAAAAAAATCCTTAAATCTAACAAGAGAGCAAGTTTCAATTGATTAAGACATAGGACTAATTTGCTCCTAAAATCGTGCTTGGCCGATAATGATAGCCAATATGAAAATAGTTCTACACGGATGAAGCTTATGAGAATAGTTTGATATTCAAAACTTTCACTATGTGCGTGATCTGTTTATATTTTGCAAGTATAAGAATAATCTAAATATTATCTCCCACCAATACGAAATATTACTATACGAGATATTATAATACCAATATTTAGTTATTTCACATGGAAGAACCTCAAGTCTATGTAAATAAGTACTTTGATAGCACAGCATTTGTTAAAGATATTTCTATTTCTTTGATGACTGTACAGCTACATAATCTTACTTTTTTCTTTTTGGGTTATTGAAATAGTGATTTTTTTTGTTGCTAAGCAAGTAATTTGTATTTCGCTAAAAGTGAAAATGTACATAAATGGGTCATACGATTAAATATAACGAAGAAGATCAAAGAAGCTAGTCAAATAAAATCTAGTCCTCTTAAACACGGGCTAACTAATGAACCAAAAATGAATACAATTGCTAGTTAAATTTGCTGGTTAATTATTCCCGCACCAATTAACCGGCAAACAAATCCGACATAACAAATAGCACGGAAAAGCAAAGCAAAATTACATCAACAATTGCAATTCAACAAGGCATAATGACGGGACTGCAAGACGGCTCCAATGCATCTTCAACAAATTATTGAAATACTTCTTCATTAAACGTAAAGATAGTTTACGAGCTGAATTGAGAATTGAGAGAGAGAGTGTGTGTCTTAAATCAAGTGATTGAAAACCACGGGATTTATCTACTTGTTAGCCACAGGGACATCTCCATTTTCTTTCAAGGCTCCTTCGTTCTTGACCTCTTCAACATTTTCCTTTTTCTTCTTCTCTTCTTCTTCTTTTTCAGCCTTTACTCTAGCTTCTTCCTCAGCCTTTAGCCTCTGTTCTTCCTCAGCCTTCAACCTTGCTTCTTCTTTCGCCGCCTCGAGAGCTTTGATCAATCTCTGTAAGCAAGTATCAGCATCATCATCTTCAGACTTAAGCATCAAATTCTCAGCAACATCAGCAGGGGTCATTTTGGTTTCCTCCAGCAAAAGACTAATTGTCTGAAACAAGTCGTGAGAATCAACATCCAAATAGTTGTTTGCAAGCACTTTGAATGCTTCAAAGCAACAATATGACAACTCAATATGCTTATCCATCCTTCCCCTGCGGATCAAAGCCGGGTCGAGTTTCTCCACAAAGTTTGTTGTGAAAACGAAAAGCCTCTCTTCACCACAAGTCGACCACAACCCATCAATACAGTTGAGTAATCCAGATAGAGTGACCTCGCTGCTCTTCTTTTCTTCGTCTTTCTTGAGCTCTTTCTCAACAGGGTTCTTCGTCTCTTCTTGTTTCTCTTCTTCCTTTTTCTCTTTTTTCTTCTTCCTCTGCCCTGTAAGATCGAGTGAACAATCGATGTCTTCTATCACAACTATCGACTTACTTGATGTATCGATGAGTAATCTCCTCAACTCTGTGTTGTCCTTGACGGATGTCAATTCAAGATCATACACATCGTACTTGAGAAAATTAGCCATGGCAGCTATCATGGAGGATTTACCAGTTCCAGGCGGACCATACAGGAGATAACCACGCTTCCACGCTTTGCCAATCTTTGCATAATGCTTTTTCGACTTGCTAAACATGACGAGATCATCGATTATCTCTTGCTTCCTCTTAGGCTCCATCGCCAAAGTTTGAAAACATGATGGATGTTCGAAAACAACATGGCTCCATAAGCTCCTCCTGTATCCATACCAACCACCATCATCCTCGCTTTTATTGTTGGTGTAAAGCTTCCTTTGCCTTTCTCTGATTGAGATAGCCTTTCCTTCTTCCATCACATGCTTTAAATAAGACTTGGCGATCACATCTCGATACTTCTTGTGGAATATAAGTCTGAAATACCTTTTCTCGTCCTCTCTCGGACGGAAAGAAATCGTTTGACTGTTGGGTAATTGGTGGCTAGACATCCACCAAAGCTTGATGCCGTTGTATTCATCGGTGACCTCTTCGTGATCATCCATGCTGAGGATTATAGCTTCACAGTCTCTAACAACTTTGGCTTTGAGACTCTTAGCTTGGGTGGAAGAATTGGCACCAAGGTACCTTTCAATGGCAGTAAAGGCCTTGCTTCGCTCGAACCACAGATCGGGTTCAAACTCATGGAAAGTAATCTGGATATAAGGGTATACATAGCTAGCCAATTTTTGAGTGTATTTTTTGATTGGGCCACGGAGTTGATGGGGAAAATGATGCTGGAACATGGTCCAGATGAACATCATTGCTGCAATGGTTGATCCCACTTGAGTCCATACTTCCCCCATTGGCATCATGTTTCTTTTCACACTACCAACTATGTTTCTCTCTTTTTTTTTTTTTTTTTTTGTAATGTACACTTTGCCCCGATTGAACCTCTATTTATAGGATTTTGCTAAAAATCGTGTGAACATTTTTTACTACCCTCTCAAACGGCTAGCGTGGGTTTCACCATAGCGTGTGATGCACGCATTACAAATAACGTGAAGTTTACGGTATTTTTTTAAGAGCAACCCCTATTTATATAAGGAGAGTGAGGAGTTTAGACACATTGTATCGTGAAACGAACTTTTGTACAAATTGGTTAGTGAATTGGAGACTTCACCACCTCTTGGGATGCACAAACGAATTCAATATTTTTGTTCAGTAGAAATTAAAGTCACATAATATGTCAGTTATATGTGGATAATTTTTTTCAATAGAAGCTAAATTGAGCCACACATAATTTAGCCTAAAAGTATCTAAAAACACATATTTTCAAAAAATATAATTCTATTTTTTTTTTAATTCAATGAAGATTTAAGCCAGTATAACATAACTAGCGTGACTCAAACTCACAACCTCTTATACATATAGTTAGTTACATACTATTGGACCAAAGCCCTATTGACAAAATATAACTCTAATTCACTCTTTAATAGATATACTCTTAGAATTAGTGGGGACTCCAACCCTTGCCCCCGAGTAAATATGTCATTACTTGGATATGTAATTGTCAACAACATCCCTCTCCCGTTGTTTTTTTTCTAGGAAAACAATAAAAAAAGATGCAACATTCCTTAAATAATTAGCTAAATTACACGATTTCGACAGGAAAAGACAAAAGAGAGTGAGGAGTTCTCTTCTCCCAAGAGTCTTTTCGTAGATTTTCCATAGAAGAAAAATCAATACCGCTGTTTGTCTTGTATGTCCCTGGAAGATGCAACGAAGGTGTCTCTAAGGCCAACTCCAATATTTTTTTTATATATATAGAGATTTTGAATAATTTTTCTATATTTAGAGATTCCCTATTTCAGTTTTACTCCAACAACTTCTTTATATTTACTTAATTTTTATTTTTAAGAAATCCCTATTTCAATTTCACTCCAACAGATTCCTTATTTTATTGATTCTCTATTTTTTTTATTTCAAAATATTTTTTTGTTTTAATTAAATATATTTTTTTAATTCAAACTTTATTATTAAATTTTTTATTTATATTTGTTAATTGTTTATGATGATTTTTATTTTTAATTACTAATTTTTTTATTTTAAAACTTTTTCAACTTTTTATTTTTATTTATTTATTTTTTATGATGATATTTTAAAAAATATATCTCTAGTAAAAAAGGAAGAAAGAGACCATACAAGCATAAAAAAATAGACCATAGAAGCTAAATTGAGCCACACATAATTTAGCCTAAAAGTATCTAAAAAACACATATTTTCAAAAAATATAGTTCTATTTTTTTTTTATTCAATGAAGATCTAAGCATGTATAACATAACTAGCGTGACTCAAACTCGCAACCTCTTATACATATAGTTAGTTACATACTATTGGACCAAAGCCCTAATGACAAAATATAACTTTAATTCACTCTTTAATAAATATACTCTTAGAATTAGTGGGGACTCCAACCCTTGCCCCCGAGTAAATCTGCCACTGCTTGGATATGTAATTGTCAACAACATCCCTCTCTCGTTGTTTTTTTTCTAGGAAAACAATAAAAAGGATGCAACATTCCTTAAATAATTAGCTAAATTACACGATTTCAACAGGAAAAGACAAAAGAGAGTGAGGAGTTCTCTTCTCCCAAGAGTCTTTTCGTAAATTTTCCTTAGAAGAAAAATCAATACTGCTGTTTGTCTTGTATGTCCCTGGAAGATGCAATGAAGGTGTCTCTAAGGCCAACTCCAATAAATTTTTTTCTATATATATATAGAGATTTTGAATAATTTTTCTATATTTCGGGATTTCCTATTTCAGTTTTACTCCAACAACTTCTTTATATTTACTTAATCTTTATTTTTAAGAAATCCCTATTTCAATTTCACTCAAACTGATTCCTTATTTTATTGATTCTCTATTTTTGTTTTATTTCAAAATCTTTTCTTGTTTTAATTAAATATATTATTTTATTTCAAACTTTATTATTAGATTTTTTATTTATATTTGTTAATTGTTTATGATGATTTTTATTTTTAATTACTAATTTTTTATTTTAAAACTTTTTCAACTTATTTATTTATTTATTTATTTTTTATGATGATATTTTAAAAAATATGTCTCTGGCAAAAAAGGAAGAAAGAGACCATACAAGCATAAAAAAAATAGACCGATGATATTTTAAAAAATATGTCTTTGGTAAAAAAGGAAGAAAGAGACCATACATGCATAAAAAAAAATAGACCATAGAAGCTAAATTGAGCCACACATAATTTAGCCTAAAAGTATCTAAAAAACACATATTTTCAAAAAATATAGGTCTATTTTTTTTTTTATTCAAGGGAGATCTAAGCCCGTATAACATAACTAGCATGACTCAAACTTACAACCTCTTATACAAATAGTTAGTTACATACTATTGGACCAAAGCCCTAATGACAAAATATAACTCTAATTCACTCTTTAATAGATATACTCTTAGAATTAGTAGGGACTCCAATCCTTGCCCCCGAATAAATCTGTCATTGCTTGGATATGTAATTGTCAACAACATCCCTCTCCAGTTTTTTTTTTTTTTCTAGGAAAACAATAAAAAGGATGCAACATTTCTTAAATAATTAGTTAAATTACACGATTTCGACAGGAAAAGACAAAAGAGAGTGAGGAGTTCTCTTCTCCCAAGAGTCTTTTTGTAGATTTTCCATAGAAGAAAAATCAATACCGTTGTTTGTCTTGTATGTCCCTGGAAGATGCAACGAAGGTGTCTCTAAGGCCAACTCCAATAATTTTTTTTTATATATATATATATAGATATTTTGAATAATTTTTCTATATTTCGGGATTCTCTATTTTAGTTTTACTCCAACAACTTCTTTATATTTACTTAATCTTTATTTTTAAGAAATCCCTATTTCAATTTCACTCCAACAGATTCCTTATTTTATTGATTCTCTATTTTTGTTTTATTTCAAAATCTTTTCTTGTTTTAATTAAATATATTATTTTAATTCAAACTTTATTATTAGATTTTTTTATTTATATTTGTTGTTTGTTTATGATGATTTTTATTTTTAATTATTAATTTTTTTATTTTAAAACTTTTTGAAGTTTTTATTTTTATTTATTTATTTTTTATGATGATATTTTAAAAAATATGTCTCTGGTAAAAAAGAAAGAAAAAGACCAAACAAGCATAAAAAAATAGACCGATGATATTTTAAAAAATATGTCTCTTGTAAAAAAGGAAGAAAGAGACCATACAAGCATAAAAAATAGACCATAGAAGCTAAATTGAACCACACATAATTTAACCTAAAAGTATCTAAAAAACACATATTTTCAAAAAATATAGTTCTATTTTTTTTTTATTCAAGGAAGATTTAAGCTCGTATAACATAACTAGCATGACTCAAACTCGCAACCTCTTATACATATAGTTAGTTACATACTATTGGACCAAAGCCCTAATGACAAAATATAACTCTAATTCACTCTTTAATAGATATACTCTTAGAATTAATGGGGACTCCAACCCTTGCCCCCAAGTAAATCTACCACTACTTGGATATGTAATTGTCAACAACATCCATCTCCCGTAATTTTTTTTTTCTAGGAAAATAATAAAAAGGATGCAACATTCCTTAAATAATTAGTTAAATTACACGATTTCGACAGGAAAAGACAAAAGAGAGTGAGGAGTTCTCTTCTCCCAAGAGTCTTTTCGTAGATTTTCCATAGAAGGAAAATCAATACCGCTGTTTGTCTTGTATGTCCCTGGAAGATGCAACGAAGGTGTCTCTAAGGCCAACTCCAATAATTTTATTTTTTATTTTTTATATATAGAGATTTTGAATAATTTTTCTATATTTAGGGATTCCCTATTTCAGTTTTACTCCAACAACTTCTTTATATTTACTTAATCTTTATTTTTAGAAAATCTCTATTTTAATTTCACTCCAACAGATTCCTTATTTTATTGATTCTCTATTTTTGTTTTATTTTAAAATCTTTTCTTGTTTTAATTAAATATATTATTTTAATTCAAACTTTATTATTAAATTTTTTATTTATATTTGTTAATTATTTATGATTATTTGTATTTTTAATTACTAATTTTTTTATTTTAAAACTTTTTCAACTTTTTATTTTATTTATTTATTTTTTATGATGATATTTTAAAAAATATGTCTGGTAAAAAAAGAAGAAAGAGACCATACAAGCATAAAAAAAATAGACCGATGATATTTAAAAAAATATGTCTCTGGTAAAAAAGGAAGAAAGAGACCATACAAGCATAAAAAAATAGACCGCCACACAAACACCCCCACCCCCCCCACCCCCCGCGCGCACGCCAATCCCAATCCCAATCCCACGGCAACTTTGACCAAAAGTACCGCCAATCCCAATCCCAATCCCAATCCCACGGCAACTTTGACCAAAATAAAAAATCTTACAGCAACAACCCTCCACCCAAATCCCTCACTCACGGCAAGACCCCCACCCCAATCCCTCACTCACGGCAATAATGGTAAGTAATAAAGTGACAATCAAATTATTTTTTTTTGTAAAAACAATATGAAAGTTTTTCAAAAAAATTGTTGTCTATGAGTTTGATTTTTGTTTTGTTGTTGTCCTTGTGGTTGTTTTTTTTTTTTTTTTTTTTTTTTTTTTTTTTTTACAGCTTTGTGTTTGTATTTGCACAAGTTGAAATTTTTTTGTTGAAATATGGTGTGAAACAAAACACACTTGATTTGTGTTTATATACACAGATCAGATGTGCCTCCAACGGTCATATTTCTAATCGTTGGAGATTTTTTTTTTATTTTCTAAATTGTTAGATGCTTTGGGACTTTAGAACATGGATTCAATATCTGTAGAGATGCTGAATCCAAGTTATAAGAAACTATTGAAGACAAAAATCTCCAATAACTTTTTTACATATAGAGATTTATAGGTTTTAACTAATCTGTTGGACACAACCTAATCGCAGCAAGCTGCACGTCATGAGATTATAAAAGGGGGAAGGCAACAAAATGTGTCAAGAGTTCTCCATTTACAGTAACAAAGCCCATGACTATATTAAAAAAAGTTCAACTGTCCTCCGTCTTGTAGACTTTCCCTCAGAAAACTCTAAAGTAGTCAGTGTCGGATAAAATATGCTATTGGCTAACAGAGGTGCAATGCATCTTCTGGGAACCTCAAAAGCTTGCTAAAGGGACCAGTCAACTTTGTCTTACTCTTTGGGTATTTTTCCAATGACATCATTGTAATAACACCCAATGACGTCTATCAGTCTATGTCAATATGGTTAACAAGTATAAATTCAATTGAATGAGCAATTTTAAATTGAGCAAGGGTTTACCCACTTCACCGCCTTTCTTTCTTTACTGTAAAATAAAATCATATAAAAAGAACTTTTTGTATTAAGTATCTCATTCTTATATCTTATAGGTAAGAAACACTCTTGTTTAGTTTGTTCATCAAATCAAAAATTTAAACAAATCAAACTCTATGGTGAGACATGAAAACATCCGATCTAGAACCTTGAGTATTAAATTGATCATTCTTATTATATATACAATGGTGATATAATATTGTTCAGTCATATTATAGTATAGTAAAATGGTTTATGGAGCTATCTAGAGAACTAGTATTAGGTTGATGCCCGCCCTGCGTGTAGTTGTATTATTACAAGTTATAATATTGTGGGGGGAGGTATAGCATTTCAATGCGTTTACTCTCATACTATGCATTAGCCAAGTTGAATTTTTTTAATTGGCATGGTCTATTCAATAAGTGGTGTGCAATATTCAATAGATATTTACATTATGTTCTATAGATTGTAATATAGGCAATACTTTTGGGCCCAAGAAAAAGAAATAGGCAGTTTGGGCCATAATCTACCCAAGACACGAAAGAATATGTACAACATACCTTAGAATGAGGATACAAGGCCCGTTTCACTTTGTTTGGAATGGAGAAATGGGGGGAAGGGAATGGTTGAATTCTTGTTTTTTTGGACATTTGAAAGGATTTAGGCTTTGTTTGGCATAAATGTAAATTTTTTATTTTTGAATTGTAGAGTTTATATCAATAAATTTTTGAACAAAAGTATTATTTTATAAAAGTCGTTGACTGAGTAAAGACTTCAAAGAGAGCTCACAATGCTATTTCTTTACAGATTTTGAATGGTAAGAGTTCGTGATTGGGTTGATTCATGTGGCTGGTAGTAAACGAACTAGAAGAAGAAAAAAGGCAGGCTACTTAGAAGAAAACAATGGAAGAAAAACAAAAGAAAAAGAAAAAAAGAGAAAGAGAGTAAATGTAAATAGTCATATAGTATCATGATACCTATTCAATCTATGGTCTCTTAAATTGAATATTTGCAACGGCTAAACAATTATAGCATATCAGACAAAAATTTTATGATCTAATTTTGAACCAAAATTATGATTCAAGTAATAATAAATTAAACTTTCTGTGAATGCATACACAAAACACTTACTTGTACAAAAAGATCTTATACACACGTACACATATTGATAAGAGAGATATATGATGCTCATAATAAACATGAACATAATATTAAATAAAGTGAATAATCCATTACATGCTTTTCCAATGTTTTTAGGAATATTGTTGTACCATTATATGCCATAATCAAAAGGGCATTTTTGGAAATCCATATTTCCTTATCCATAATATTTTAACCATCTTAGATCCCCCTTTAACCACTACATTTTTTTTTGTTCACTATCATCTTCATCATCAAAAGAAAGTAATCATCAGAAAACCAGAAAATGTTGGCAGTGTTTGATAAATCAGTGGCAAAAAGCCCAGAGGCTTTGCAAAGTCCACTCAGTGATGCATCAGTCTCTGCACTCAAAGATGGTTTCTTGGCTAAACAATTCTCGTCCTTACACACTGGTTCAGTGACCATCAACTTGGGCTCTGGTGGCACCATGGCTTACTCTAATGACAAGCAAAACCCTCTTCTCCCAAGGTTCAATCAAGATTTTTTTTTTTTTTTTTGGGGTGTCTTTTCTCATTATTTGGATCTGATCTTAAATTTTCATATATTGATCCTTAATCTTTTTTTTTTTTTTTATTCAAGTCGAGTCGTGGACATTGCCTCTTGCAAATTACATAAGGTTACCGGTTACGTATAATAGACTTTAAATTGGAGCCGATGTTTTCCCCAATTTGAGCATAGCAAACCTTTTTGGTATTCACATGATCAAAAGCATGGATCTTGGGTTTTGGGTTTCTTGATCTTTATGTGTATATAGTGTGTGTTTGTGTATGTGTGTATATGTAATGAGTATGGATGATTTTGGCTGAATTTTTTTAAGCAATGATAATTGTTCTTGTCTTTAAACTGTGTATATCTGCTTTTAGAAGTTGGTTTATTTTATTTTATTTTAATTTTCTTTTATTGCATTAATCACTTTATATATATTTTGTGTAAGTTTCATTCTTCTTCTAATTTTTGTGGTTTTGAAGAGGGGTCTTGGCTGTGAAATGTTTTTAGAGGAGAAATTCATGTGCAAAGTTTTGGTCTTGAGAGTTTGTATTACTTCTGTTCAGGTCTTAATTATGTGGCGATTTTCGTTGAAAAGAGAATAACTATAAACAAGTATGTTGTCATGTTTTGGATTGGGTGGTGGATGATTTTGACTTTAGGATGCTGGCCAAATGGATGTGTCTTGAATTTTGTGATTTTAGCATTTATGGGAATAACAAACTTTGGATTTGGTCCAATTGATTTGATCTTGTCGGTATATCAATGTTATTTGCAAAGATGACAGATGGGTTCTATCGTATTTGTATGATTTTAGATGTCAAGTGGGGTTCTCGTGACTGCATTCTGGAATGCTGCAATTGCTGTTCCATTTTCAAGTTGTGTCATAGTATAAACCCCACAAACTCGGAAATGAGTCCTTCTGTATATTAAGCAGCATTTGAACTATTGTTTCATTTCGGATGTGATTAATCTCTATCAAGTAACAGCTGGATTTCTTTAGCTGAGTGGGGAAGTCAATTTTCTAGTTCATTCCTCGTTGGCTTCTTTCAGTATAAGTACCTGGAATCCCTTACCTTGTGTATGTTGAGCATTGTATGTGAATTGACCATATACGGTGTACTTTTTTTCTAGATTTTTTGCTGTTGTGGACGACATATTCTGCTTATTCGAAGGCCACATCGAGAATGTCGCACATCTAAAGCAGCAATATGGGTTAAACAAGACAGTGAATGAAGTTATCATTGTCATTGAAGCGTACAGGACTTTAAGGGATAGAGGTCCTTATCCTCCAGAGCAAGTTGTGAGAGATCTTCATGGGAAGTTCGCATTTATTCTCTATGACAGCTCTGCAAAAACCACCTTTTTTGCTGTAGTGAGTACCATTGTCATTCTTGACATATTTTCTTTTAAGTTCTCCACACTACATTGGTCTTGATCTAAGTACAAGTCTCTTTTGTTAGGATACTGATGGGAGTGTGCCGTTTTTCTGGGGAGCCGACTCTGAAGGCAACCTTGTCCTCTCCGATGATGCCGAGATTGTGAAGCAAGGTTGTGGGAAATCCTTTGCACCTTTTCCCAAAGGTATTTTCTGATAAAACTTTTAGTAGTTGCTTACTGTTGTGCATTCTTTTTATGATTCATCTAATTTGTAAGGATATTCCAAACTTTTTTGTGGTTATTTTGCCCACTCTGCCTCTTTTTGTTGGATTGGGTTTAGGGGTTTTACTTTCTAATACGGTAAAACTGACAGCATCCTCGTGCATGAGATGCTTTTTACAGTTTGAATTCCACAATATTCAAAGGGGAAATGTGCGAGGTTAGTTGTCAACTTTGTGCCTAGAAGTTGAGGGCAGTCGTTGACACCTAGTTTTTTAATTTTTCCATTTCTTCATGTCTTCCGTGAAAAATTTCTGCTTTTCTTGTTATTAATTTTTTTTTTTTTGGGGGGAACTAGTTAAACTTGTTTTCTTCTTCTTCTTCTTTTCCTGGCTACATCTTCCTTGGTTTCCTTCATGCTTTTCATGTTAACTGAAGTCATACTTCTTTCCCCACTGCATACTGCTTCTTTTATTTCCTCCCCCCTACCTTGAATTGTTGTTTTGGATTTTAGTTAAGTTGCCACACCTTCTGTTTTCTTCAATAGAACTATCTAGAGTAGTCAGGATATCTGCAACTTCTTTTTTTTTTTCTTTTTTATGATTGCTTGGGGCTTGTTTGTAAGTGTATGAGTAAATTGCTGAACAGATCTATAATTGTTCTTGTCAGGATGCTTTTTCACCTCTTCTGGAGGCTTGAGGAGCTATGAGCACCCACTTAACGAATTGAAGGCAGTGCCAAGGGTGGACAGTTCGGGAGAAATGTGTGGTGCAACCTTTAAAGTGGATTCAGAGGCTAAGAAAGGGGCAACTGGCATGCCTAGGGTTGGAAGTGCTGCAAACTGGTCTCAGAACTACTAAGTTGACTTAAGTTTTCACCCTGGCTGGGCTTTGTTATTAGTTGGCTTTCCATTGGTCATATTATATCAAATCCTGATGACCTCGTTTTATGGCTACGAAGCTCTATGGGTTGTAAGGAGTGAAAATGTTGATGTGGCTGTGAGTGGATGTTCCTTGCTGCTTTATTTCTATCTGATACATCAAACTAAGCCCATTTTAAATCCTGGACACAGATACATTAATAATACTACAGGTGTTTAAACTCTTGCCCGAATCTTGGACCCTTTTCATTAGTTATGGAGTTCTGCTCAAGCTTTATGATTTAGATATGTGGATGAACATGTGAGGGAAAAATTTCATTGATGATCATGTTACTGTATATCTTGGATTGGATATAGGTTTGGATTGTGCTCTGTATCTGATTTTCTGTGACTTTCGTTTCCATTGGAGGGAAGCAAAGATAGCTTCAAACACCATGTTTCGCATAATAAAGGCAGCTAAGAGTCTGCAAACTCTACATATGAATAGCAGGACCACTTACGTTTGCAAGTAATATATGCACTTTACAACTATACAACATTTTCAGCATCTCTTAGGTTCAGAATGTCACATAAGTAATACCTCCTTGTAAGCACAAAAGAATAAGCAGAGCAGGCACGCATATGGTTCTAGAGATTGTGGCTGATTTTCAATCCTTTGCATCTGCAATTCCTCCTGGAGTTATCTGGAAAACGTGCTTTTTGTCAAGAAAAACTCGTGAACAATTTATTCGCCACTGTTTAGCCGATGTAAATGGCGGTCTGTTCAGGAGTCTGAAGTTTGCTAAGAGAGTATATATGCTTTTTACTACTATCAGATGTGAGTGAACAAGTAAATATATGTAACAAGTGAAGGATATTGCTTCAGCCTCGGGTAGATTTGGTGCATCGAACACCTTGCAGACGCGCTGTTCGCCTTTTCCCTTCCTGAACATTAACCTAACTGTGGCTGCATGAGCAAGCACATGCCCTCCTGCTGGCTTCTTTGGATCTGATATGAAAACGCCTCCTCCGGGGTCTGCTATGACTGCAAGTACCGATTCGAATACATGGATTAGCAGCAGCCTCATGAAGATGCCTATGAACTTATTATGACACTCTATAACTGCTTAATGACATTGTTGAATTCGAAGAGATGATGCTTAAGGGTGTATAGGATTTAAAGAAATCTATGTACATGTCTTCCCAACATCTATGCAAAGTTAGAAAACTAATAAACTTATTCAGTTAGAAGGAGATAGCCAACCCTGCCAAGCGGGGATAAAGTTTAGTTTGGTTCGATTTGGCTTTTTTCAGTTAAACGAGATTCTATTGTCACGCCAGGTGGACAAATGGACATGCAAAGAGAGCGACTTTAGACTGAAGAACCTACCTTGGTTGGTCATGTATACGGCAACATTGAATTCTTCGGCAATCTTAATCAACCTGGAAAGCATCTGAGCCAACTTTTGCTGCAAAAGGCATTTGATTTCTGTCAGTCATAGCGTAATAGACCTTAGAAGTAATCAACACAAGTTTATGCAGTAACCTGGCGTTCTGCTAGTTCTCCCCTTCCAGTGAAGTCCACTCGGAAGAGAGCAATAACTGAATCAACAATCTGGAAATATCATTTGAGCACATCAGCTGATCTGCCCAGGAGAGGTTTTTAATTAGGATAACACTAACAAATGTTGCTTACCAGAAGTCTGAAAGGCTCTTCAGACATTTTCGCTGCCAGACCAAGAAGCAGGTTGTACTGATGTTCATAAGTGTACGCACGAGCATAAATGATCTTCAAAATTAATTGGACACACATTAATCAGTTGTTAAGTCAACAGTGTATTGGGTAAAGATGCTCGTAAATAGGAAATAAGGAAGCTACATATAGAATATCATGATTTACATTATCAAGTACAGCTCCAGGATCCATGCCAAATCTTTCAGCAATTGGCACAATACGATCAGGTCGGCTGCAAGTGCATTTGATTAAGGAAAACTGGGAAGGTTTGTGGGAGTTTCTGAAGGAATTCAACACAATTTCATGAAAAGAGGCAGAATTATGTATATTTGAATTGAAATTAGGAGAGGAAAAAAAAAAAAAAACAAATTAGCAAGGATACAAGGTTCCCTCAGTATCGATATAAGCAACCTTTCCATTGCCCCCTTTCATACTAGTGGGAAGCTGCAATATCAATAAAAAAAGACTATCATAGATGTTCAATTATCCATTTTCTGGATGCAATTAATTGTCATTTTAGGCCAGAATTGTAGCTGTTCATCGGTAATCAGCATAGCAGTGTGTATGGTAAACTCCTTTTGAGTGTTCTTAACACATTAAAACTATAACGTTAATATCATATTATTAGCGGATGTAAACAATAGTTAAAGAGCTTAACTCAAGCACGCTTATACTGCCAATCACGGATAAGATTAGATACAAACCTGGGTAGAAACGCACAGAGTGTGAGCAAGCTGTGTTTTCCCAGATCTGAGTCAGAATTTTAGGTAAGCATATAGTTAGAACAGGGTTTACGGATATAGAGTAAGAAGTAATTTCAGAGCTCAATACAGATGGTTTGAGACTTCCAGATGAATAAGCTGGGAAAGACACAAGACCTACCTAAATTCACCAAAAGCTTCTGTAATTGCTAGGGTTTCGATTCCCCCTTCACAGACAAGAAATAAAGATCACAATTGATATACCAAGCTTGATCAATTTCACACATAAAGGGGAAAAAGAGGCACACTCGGGGGTTCTAAATTTACCTCCTAACAGTTCATCTAAAGCCTGGCTTCCTGTTGTAATGCGAATCACTGCCTTCCTCTGTATAAGATCATAATTATTACAGCATTATGAAACTGCACGGGAGTGGTCCTTATTCATATCCCATCATTCCAATTTAATTGAAGGCTCGGGTACAACTTATAGACGCTGGAAGATACAAGTTAAGGAAACTAACATACCCTGAGCAGAGCATCACTTCCAGTGATGTAGCCAAAGTTCTTTTAGAAAGCAGGAAACAAAGACAGATTCAGAAACAAACAAAAGTAAAGAATCAAATTATGTGGAGAAGAAAAGTAAATGCTCAATAGGAATAGTATTTGGGTTATGAGAATGCAATAGCACAAACCACTATCTTTTCAGCAGCTTCACAGATCTTATCAACCTTTGCCTCAGATAATCCCTTGATCCCAGTCAAACTCTGCAGGTCAAGAGAAATGTAAGTGTTAGTGCATCAAAAGTTTAACAACAAAACATTCACATACAATAGCTGTTCCAACCTTTTTCGTGTGCATCATCAGGCCATTGCAGGTGTAGATACCTGCGTCCTGAAGCTTCTTTACATCTCCAGCGTTGATTCCATGAGCAATCACTGGTGAAAATCCAAATGTTACATCCAAATACAAATCGTACAACAAATTCTGATAGAAACACCTTTCTCTTGGAGATCTGGAAAACAGTACTGGAAGCTATTCTACTAGGTTCAATAGATTTTAACAGTGACACACAAATTAAATTGTTCCAGATGAAAGCAAAGCAGTTTGTTCACAAAATTTACAGTCAATACTCATTAGACATTAATGAGAACATGATAAGACGAAGTAAATTCCATTAATACGAAGTTCAACTCAAGTTTGGAAAAATAAAATAAAATCACAAGTTCAGTATTTGATGAATAGTAGCATAGAAAAGAGATGTTGAATCTGCAATCAATGAGAACTTCTTAATAGAATCACAAGTTCAATCAATAAAATCACCAGCAAGTATACATGTTATTGACATTGCTTAGATATTCAGATACTAATGAAAAATTGAATCTGCAATTAATGAGAACTTATACATTCCTAGCAAAAGATCTCATAATGCACAAAGGAAACAGACAACAAGGGACAGAGAATAGAATAAGTGATACTGAATTATATAGAAAGTGCAGGAAAAGTAAGTACACAATTATTCAACTTAGAAAAAATAAAACCGAGATATGATTGCTACTGTAAGTGATCTGCAGATAAATAGTAATTCAATATGAGAACAAAGAAGACTCGCGAATCAAATAATAAGATGGTGCATCATCACAAACACTTTTGAGCTAACAAAATTAAGAAATGATGAACTAAAACATTCTTTAAGAATCACATATATATTCAACATAAGTAAGCAAAAATTATAAATGAACTGAACTTTTGGATTTGGATGAAAGTCGAGATCATTATGATTTAAGAGATAAGATAATGAAATGGAAAACAGAGGTTTAATCGATTTGCACAACTCAAAGAAGCTATACGATACTTTATTTCAGCTAAATAAACTAAAACTGGAACTAAATATGATCAATCAGAGAATTAAACAACCTTTTAAGTCACACATAGAAATAATTGAAAATTCATTTGAGCAAGACACACATAACAGAAAATTTACAGTTAAGTAACAGAAATTTGAATTTAATTGTAATCTATCAGCAAATCAAATGACAATTCACTATGAGAAGTAAAAATGTCATAGAACAGATCAAATTAGATCAAACATATTCCATAAAATTTGCAAAATTCAACAAAATTATATTAAAAATGCAAAGTGATAAGAATATTTGCGAGCGTAAAACATCAAAGCTGCCGTAATTGAAAACAACAAATAAAAAGCAAAACAGTCATAAACGAAAACCAATACTTATTTTAAATAATTTAATTTCATCTAATCAGTCAAATGTATAATGTCAATAAACAGAAAACGGATAAGCAAAAGATAAATAAACAAAGAGAAACAAATATGAAAATTACATTTATTAGCAAATCAATGCTAATACACTACGAGAAAAAAAATACTACATAAATAACAAAAAAAAAAAAATGAAACTTACAAAACCTCGATTAAATTATCCGAAAAACGAAAAGTGATGAGAACATGAGCGATCATATTAAAGCAAAGTTTCAATAACCGAAAATGCTCATTTTACGAGTATTCTCGTATGCGATCGTTCAAATTCAACAATATTACGCATGATACGCACAATGATAGTTAAAAAATTAAAGAAAAATTAAATATATGAAATTTACATTTATCGATAGCTTCAAACAAGTCTTCTTCATCGTCGATCTCCTCTCTCTCGACGAGCTGCATCTGGCTCGGTTCTTCTGACCTGTTCACATTTAAACACAAATTCACCAAAAAAATAATAAAATCAAGTGAATAAGCGTTGGTTCATTTGTTAATTAAGCTAAATAAGATGCTTCGATGATGAACATTACTTTAAAGCTGCGAGCATTTTTGGATTTTGAATTGTGAAGTTTGTTGAAGTTTTTGAGAGAGAAAATGAGAGCGCGCGGTTTTTGTGTTGCGTTTGTGAGTTTGAATTGTGAAGAGGGGGCAATTTATATAAGGCGGAACTGAAGGGGTTCTATTAATTCCAGCTTATTTTGCTTTTGGGTTACGGTTGCGAAAGGAGTTGAATATGGATTGTATGAAACTACTCAATTACTGGACTTCATGTGTTTTGATCTGGGCTTAGCCCGTGTTGTTGTAATTGTAGTAATGTGATTTTATTGGTTAGCCTTTGTGTACTTGGGCCTTTTTATTGGTTCTAGATCTGACCTGTTTGGTTGTAAATAAATCATTGGTTTGGATCATGCTCTTTGTCTGTTGTTGGGCTTTTATTCCTATAATTATCTTTTTTTTTTTTTTTTTTTTTTTTGTTGTAGTGGAGGCTAAAACCAACTAAATTGGAATTAGTCTAGGTGAGAAAACATCTCTTCTTTCCTTCTTAACAAGCACCTTGAATTGCTACAGGAGATCGTTAAGCTTGTGAGATCCAAGATGCTGTTTAAGTCCAAAGTTGGCCAACTAATCAGCATATACATTCGTCTCACGATAAACATGTACAAGTTTGTACTTTTCATGCCGAGCAAAGATCCGCTTGCAATCTTCAATAAAGGGTCTTAATGAGCTGAACGATGTAACATCACCAACGATTAGGTTCTTAAATTATCTTCTTTTAACGTAATTATATTTCTCGACTGAAAAAAAATTATGCAATTATTCACTTTAGATTTAGTATACATCAACTGTCGAATGGGAATAGTGGGACACCCGCGCTCGCCTACTCGCCAATCTAATAACAGGTAATACCAATTGCCTTTTGAATTCAATGCATTGAAGCTTATATTAGATAGATAAAGAGTAAGTGCAAAGAATTACCTGAAAAAATATTTAAAAAAAGGTTTAATTATAGGAAATGATTACTAATATAAAAATGTTCAAGCGTTGGGTGAAAAATATTAGTGGAGAAATGAAAGGAAATACGAATTTTGTTGCATTTTCATTTGTGATGTGTGTTAATGATTGAAAACTTGTTTTTTACACAATCTTTTGACATATCATGAAGATTTAAATGGACTTTCGGTCAGAGTCTGAGATTATTATCACTGGTTATTATAGTATATTAATTTATTAATTTGAGGGAGCGATATCCTTTAATGGTGTATTATACGATTTACGCCTCCTTTAAATATAAAAAAAAAATATATTTTAGTGAGTTTCTAAGTAGAATGAATTTTGTATATGTAACTTAATCCACACAAAGTTAATAACATCATGTACATGAGAAAGATATGTGGCGCAAGCCAAAATTTACTTGATGCACGATATATATCATCGTATAGTATATGGACTTAATAACTTTATGCTATTTGGAACTTTTCCTTTTCTTTTTTTATTGTTTCTAAAAGGATTGTTCGAGAGTAACAAAGGTTAATATCTCACACAAATTAAGGTCATCAATTTTGTCTGAATCCCCCTTTTCTTCCAAAAAGGGAAGAAGAAGGATTTTTTTCGGTGGATCCTTCTTGTCCTATTCTATTTGATCCCCTTCATCTTTGAGCTTGTTTCTGTTTTTACATATCTTTCTTCATCACTTTTTACCCTTTATTCCGTTTTTTAAGGTTTTTTTTCTAGTTTTGTTAATTCTTTTTTTTTTTCTAGTTAATAAACTTAATGTTGTCTAAAAGGATTGTAAGAGAAGAACTTTGGTGTTGGAATCAAAATTCAGCCATTAAATCCAATCCGTGACCGCCAGAAAAAGTGATAGATACAATTATCTATTTGAGAGTGAAATCAAAACTAAAGTGGCTTGAAGTGCAATTCTTGGGAGGCTTCTGCTGGATAGCAGCAGCATTCTTTAAACTAATATTTACATATTGTTATAGTGGCCGGTAGGCTTTTTCATATTCTTTAAAATTAATTAACACTTTGACAGGCTATACAATCTACTTCTAAACTTTGCTTTCTGATGCACGTTATGTTCCACCTTAGATGGGGATCTTCTGCGAGAATTTCAATAAATGTTGGGGAATTTGCGTTTGAAATTCAACTAAAAGTTTAAGCATACAAAATGGAAACATTTGATTAGGGATCGCAGAAGATTTAAATCCAAAATCAAAAGGTATCCAATCCAATTATAAAGTGGATAATAAAATTGATAGGGTAATAGTCAGGATTTTGTTTATGAGGTATAATGTGATGTTATTAGATCTTAAAATTTCAAATTTGATTATTAATTTATTTTATATATATATATAGTTAAAGTTGACAAAAAATGAATAATATTATATATTGGCCCAATAGTTCAATATCTAGGAAATTACTTCGAGGTCTATGCTTATTAGTACAATATGGAAATTGTCACATGATTTCTTTTGGATTTTATCATATAATTGTGTATGAATTTTGATCCATCTTATTTTTGTAGCTTTTTTTAACATTAAATTGAATTTTCTAGTTTAATTGTAAATTTATTTCAAGTGTAATTTTCTTTGAATATTTTTCTTTGTAGGTTATTTTGCGATTTAAACTAATTTTTTATTTTTTATTTCATTAGTGGTTTTTGGTTTGGATACCTGCAACTTTTTTACTGCTTACGGGTTTGGATTTTATAACCGGTTTTAAACTCGTCAAGTTTCAAATTCAAGTTTAGTTTTTTTTTTTTTTTTTCTTTTTTATTTAAGAGAGACTTAAGTCGTATAATACATTTAAAAATATCATCTATGAGAATTAATCTCACAATTATAACAAAAAGTATACCATTAAACCAAAGGACTGGTTTCGACAAAAAAAAAAAACCAAAGGGCTGGTGGTAGTTCAGGTTTAGTTACATGTTATACTAATCAAATTTGAGTTGAGGTACCCTATTTTTCACTAGTATCCAACCCGCTACCATCTTTACGTTTGACAACTCAAAATTGAAACAATACATTGTTTCCCCTACCTCTTTGCTAAAGAATTGTATGCAAGAACCCTTCAAATTAAGGTTCAACCAGAAGGTTGGTACGTACTGTTTGCATGAGGGTTGAATTAGTGCCACCAACCCTAGATTCTGCAATAATTAATAACACTTTTTCTTCCCCTGCCGAAAGAAAAAAAGTAGCCTTCTTTTTTGTCGACTATAAAATATGAGAGAGAGAGTGAGATAGAGAGCAAATTAACAACACATGAACTGTGATTTTTGGTTGTTGGATAGGACCTAGAACTATCCTTTTCTATACTATATATACATATATATATCTTGATCCCCTTTTCGATACAGGGGGCTAATTAATGGGTATCAGCTGCCTTCTTAACCACTACTGCTTTCTGTTGTCACCTTTTTATGTAACTAAACATTGTAAATGTCACCTGCATGCATGCTGTAATGTTACCTCACAGCTATACACATGCACATTTATAGCTTAAAGAGCCAGACAACAACTCTAGTCTACTGCTAGTCTATAAGCATTCACCACCTCCTTCAACCTTTTGCTGCCATACTGTTATTACCTGGGCCACAGTCTCTGATATAGGGTTTGCTTCTAGGGTTCCTTAGGCAACAACAAACCTCACAGAATGGACCAAGTCCCCTAACGGTTGTGAATTATTAATATAATTATAATAAAATAATATTAATAATTTATGATTGTTGGATATTATTCATAATGTTATCTTTACTCCAAGACTCCACTGTGTTTGTAGGGTCCTTAGGCAACACCAAACCTTTGAAAATGGACCACAGTCTCGGAATGGTTATAAATTGTTCATATAGTTATAATGAAATTGTGTATATAGTTAATAATCGTAGAATCTCATTTATTATAACATTATAATGTTACGAGTTCCTTAATTACTCCAAAACTCCAATATCTACAAGGGTCCTTAGGCCATACCAAGCCTCGAGGAGTGGACCACAGTCTCGTAATGATTGTGAATTATAACTATAATAAAATGATATTGTAGATAATTTACGACTATTAAATCTTGTTCGTAATAATATAATGTTATCGAAAAATCATCACTCCGAGCCTCCACTGTCTGGTATACCCGTGGAATCACAAAGGTAAAAGTTTAATGAACAAACAGCTTGGATAAACTTTAAGGCACCGTCTTGATGTGCTTATAGGTGCAAATCTTTTGTTAACATAATAACATGGGTGCAACAAGGATCCCATGAACAACACCGATCTGAGAAAGTATGGGTCGTTTCATTTTTTAAATAATTCTTTTGAATAAAGCATTTGTTTTGCGCTTTGAACCCTTGAATTGAAACAGATGTGCATTAGGAAGCCAAGATGTATATATGTGATAAAATATTTCCAAAGAAAGTGAACGATGTGTTGTGTGACCTAACTGTCACTTCGTGAATCATTACCCAATTCGATGGCATGGAGAATAGAAAAGGAAGCAAATCATATTTTAATTTGTTGCAAATTATTAATTTCAGCTGATCCTTTCCATGTTGCATGCGATTTTCCATTTCTGAGGTGAAAAATGGGAATGAACCATCTCTATATATCGGGACCAATCTAGAATTTTTGTTTGATGGGGCTAATATCAAAAGTACTTATATACGAGTATTTTCTTTCAATGAGGGCTAGATTGATACATGTCAATGAGTGCACACCCCTCAACTTGAATCTCTTTTTTTTTTTTTTCTAGAAAAAAAAAAAGAAAAAACAATTGTATTGAATTATGATCTCATTGTTTGAGTGCACACTCTAATAAACTCTCATAATATTAGTGCACACTGTGACCTTAGGGCCCTGACTACGTCACTGACTGCGGTTGCTACTGATCCGTATATAAATTCACCTGTGTTTACATGCATATACCAATTATCCCAATGAAGGCCCTTGAACTAATTAATAACCCTTAGTCTATTTTAACTATCAAAATTTTGATCCTAAAAAAAAAAATTAAAGTACCCATAAAATCGGTATTGATTGTGCATAGTTGGAGGAAATAATATGCAGAATTTAAGAACCATAAACGACGTGCCCTTACAGGTTTCTTTTCCATCTTCTCTTCTTGTTTACTTTTACATATTTTTTCTCTGTTTATTTTCTTAATTCACGAAAAGTATATTCTTTAATCCACTTTTCTTTAAGAAACACACCGTCTAAAAGATATACAACACAGTTAACGAAGTGCACTGCCTGGTTTGATTTTGCCACCACATTCTCCTCATGCGTATAGCCATGTGCTGCTTCGCGTGTTCTTTTTACATTAGACAGAAAAGGATATATTTTTATGTTGCCTTGCCAATAATTGTCTTGCTTTCTTCTTTCATATATAAAAAGATATTGTATATATTACTTTAATTTGCCTTACACAATAATTTCATAAGAGTTATTTAATTTCTGCAAACTCTTGACCTTCATACATCAAGATCACACTACCTATAATGAGTTTGATTAGTTTGTTGTTGCTGGTTCTTCTCAATGAAATACAAGACTAATTAGCATTTTTTTTTTTTAGATTTTAATTAGTTTGTTGTTTTTGGCCCTTCTCAATGAAATACAGGACTAAGAAAACATTTTTCTTTTTTGTGAGTGAACAAAATATTGAGGAACTGTCCATGTTAGAAAATACAATCCTTCTACATGGATAAACCATGATTTTCAATACTAATATGTAAGATCTTAAACTACTCCATCTACAGCTAATTAATTTTAGGATAAAAGCCTCGATTTTTTTAACATACTAAGTACTAGAGCTAGGCTTTGGTATAGTCTTCCATCCACGTGTGATTTAACAATGCTTACACAGAATCAAGGGGGCAGATATTCACAGGTCAAGGGGACTGTAGTCTTCACTAAACCTAAGAGCAGAACTATTAAAAAATAAGTTGGAGTTGTATTTTTAAAGTATTTTTTATGAAACTATAAGTGACATATATTTCATACTGTGAATGGTGACAAACTCATCTATCATAATAGTACTTGCCGTGCTTTGCTTTTTGTACTCTTAATTGTGTTTCTCTAGCTAAAAGCTGGAGTTTTAAAATAGGAACTGAAAATTTTATTTAATGATTTAGATTTAACTAATAGTCTGTCAGCACATTGATCAGTCTACTCACCTGACACAAAATATTTAAACTCGTATTTACAGTAGTAAAAAACTCAAGTAATTATAAATTGAACACACATAACTTTTACAGAATTAACGTGAACGAGATGTCCCATTTATATTCGAAACTTGGATTCTTGTTTACCAGTTTTTAACCTAAACACCAGATTCTAAGGAAACAAACGCTATAATATTAAACATTTATTAAAGCAGCTATAGGACATTCAAGACGAACTGTCTTTGCATTGATACGTCTAATTAGAAAGCAAATTGCATTAACTGCTCATTAGCTCCTACAGGAGCCCTTTTGAAAGAAAACTAGACTTTCAGTCTGAATCAGACCTATTTGCTGAAAGCTCTATCTTACGCACGCAAAAGTCTTAAAAACCTTAGCTAGATTCGTTTGGCTACGAGTGTGAGGTGAGACGCACACACATATAGCCCACCCATATGTTAGCGGGATGATTTGGTATACGTTTTAAAACATTTTTCCTATCTCACAATTCAAATTATTGCAATATTGTCACTATGACATGGTAGCACCTTTCATTAGTTGGTCAAACCAAATTGAACTCTTATATCTCTAGGTGAAGTCGAGTACCATATCTTAAGTCGATACAACAAAAAGAAAAAGAAATTAGAAAGATGATTGACTTGCAACATAGACAATCTTGGTATCTTCGAAACAAAGGTAATACATTAGTAATAAGCTAAGCATAAGAAAATAATTATGCATGATTATAGTAATTTCACATGGTTAAGGCAACGCAAGCTATAATTACACTAACTAGCTAGTCCATTATTTTCTTAGGATTCTTCAGAGACAAGCATGGTACGCTGCATAATTGACTAATTAATGATACTTGCACTTAATTAACTTTGCTATATATGTTTAACTACTTTGCATCTTGGCAATTTATGCTTGGTTTAGTGTCAACAATCTCATGAAGCCACATATATTTATTTCACTTTTTGCTTGTATGATTGATAAGTAGTGTTTACACGTGTTTTATTCTAACCATTCATATGCTATATATATAGTATCTTCACAAATATAACATATTTCGATTTTATGCTTTTGATGCCTCATAAATTCGTTATGTTCAACTTTCACACTCAATGATATAGATCATTGGATCATAACTTTATCATTATTTCAATACTATTGATCTCTTTGATAATATTATTACGTTAATAAGGATCCAAATCTGAATGGGTGATGCATCTAATAATATCAACAAAAATCAAGGAGAACATTTTTTATACCTTATATTAATTAGATGCCCTAATTTTGTTCCTTTTGCCGTATGAAATCTCACTTGTTTAATTAATCAAGACATTTTGCTAGTAACTAATGAAATGAATGCACGCACTTAGCTAAATAATTAATCCAGAAGAATATAAGAATGGAAGATAGAACCGTACATTAATATACCTCTAATGCAAACATAATGCTATCATTAAGCTTTCTAAAGTGTTAATTAACTAATTGATGATAATATTTGATAGAAGAAGATCCCTGATGATGGACAAAGTGCATAATTAACGCATATTAACAACCAATGGAATATGTTCCTGATACACAAAGTTTGGCTTTTCGTATCAGCAAATAATTAAATCTTAAAAAAGCATGCAGATTTAGTTAATCAAGATATGGAGAATTTTAGAAAATATTCTACTCCAAATCTCTGCTTCTTCTGGACTCACAAATATTTTACATAATTAATTGTTAGAAAATATACGATTATCTCATATGGGTAGATCGTGTATTTAAATTTCAGTATATAAGATTTTGAACTATTCTATTTGACCTGCTCTAAATCTCTCTTCATTTGAATCACAATTATTTTTACATATATAATTGACCACGGCATATGGGACAAAGCAATGAAAATGGACAATATCCCAGGAAAGGCATTGTTGAAGTAATGTTTTATATCACATTTAATTTTTATCCCTTCACTTATCTATTATGTGATAAGAATTTATGTATGTAATGTAAAATCTTTTATGTATATGATAAAAATTCAAATATATAAAAAAAGTAAAAGGGCATTATATAGCAATGCTCGTATTTAATTTTATGACTAGAGATGTCCTATTCTTAATTGTATGCATCAGATCAGATGTTTAACTAGGCATTTTCCAGCTGGAACCAATCTGATATACGAGTACCAAGTATCCAACAAATGTCAATTGTGGAAGAAAATGCCATCGACACCAAACAAAGAAAAGATGCTAATAAGGAATGCACTTAAATGCATATCACTTTTCTTAATCAGAGAGAAAGAGGAGAGATTCACATAATGTTGTTGGGTTGAGATGCTTTTTCATTACTTCTTTTTGTGTGAACCTTATGCAACACCTAGGAAAAAACCATGCAATATATATGGTCCCCCCGGAAAACTATAGTTTCTATACACTTTTTTTTGGCTTCCTTTAGATGCTTTCTCGAATGCGTATTATGTAAATGTACATATATGGAGAATGTGAACGGTGCATGAAAGGGTCCCCCTCAGCCTTTCTTTTTTATTTATTTAAATGACTAAAAATTCATCTCAAGATTATAAAACTTGTAACGTAACACCAAATCTTAATGAATGTTTCAGGTCAAGTAATATTTATGATATATAAGAGAATGATAAACGTTTAAATTTAAGACTTTTAACGATAATAAATAATTATCCAACTACTTCACTCAATCCTTGAGTATGTCCCTTATAAGCTCCCCAACCCTAAATTAAGTTAATTATAAATGCTCCAACAACATATAAAAATTCTCACTAACCTTTCTGCAATCTTGCTTGGTGGTGGCGTTGGCGTGACATTATTCAATTTGCATCACTAGGGACCACCTTACCTCTTAAATTTTGTTTCTATTATATGATTTTCCAGAGCTTTTCAGTCACCAGTTCTCTATCTTTTATCCAATAAATATTAATAATTCTTCTTTAATCCCTCTACTTTTCTTTGGTCCTCTATTTATACCCACTTGGGCTCACCCTATTTCCTGTGTGAGCCCTTTTGCAAAAACATGAAGAGAAAACCTCATCTCTCTCTCCTCGCCTGCCATACCATGTAGTTTTTTTGGTTTTGATATCTCTTGCCGTGCATCAATATCAGTTGAAGCTGCCAGCATGATCTAAACCTTTCTCCTTTGTCGAGGAAAGATCAGATCATGTGGTAGCTTCACCCGTTATCGGTAGCACGAGAAAAAAACCCTAATTTCACATGAACCCTAATCATATCTTCCCTTGTAGAGTTTCTTGTTCAGAGAAGATACGTAAGAATCATCTTATCATATACATATATTTGTTTTCATATGTGTTTTGAGTTTTTTTTTTTGGTCTGCGATGTATTATGGTAGCTTTATAGTAGCAAGTTTTCTGTTTTTGGGTTGTAGATTTTGTTCCCTCAGAATGTAAATGGATTGTTATTATTTTGTGTCACAGGGATTTTTTGTCTCAGAAATTCCATGATTTTAAGATCTGATATGCTTTTGAAGGTGAGCCATAATATTACCTGGATTTTCCGTACTCTTTTTGCTGATTTACTGTGTACTGCCATATCTGATATGTCATGTCAGGTATGAAAAACTCAATTCGTGAGAAAAGAAATGAGTTTATGTAAACTCACTTTATATGAGAAAACTAATATAGTACGGATTAATTGAATAACAACCCATCTTGCCTTCCTGTTATATGTGTGTTTGTATGTCCCCGCGATATTACATGAACATATAGAAGATGACGGAAGAAAGATGATTTTCTTTCCCCTTGTGTATTGAGATCTCTTCGTTTGTGGTTGCAAATTCAATTATTTTTGTTTCACAAATGCTTTTCAGGGTAGTATAATGCTTAATTTTATTTTGAAGAGAATGTTCAAATTTTGCTTAAAATGAACTATATGTTGACATAATTTCTATTTGTTTCTGACCTTTGTGGAATCTTATCTAGATTTCGTGCTAGTGATTTATCATTAGGGTTTATAGTACTTAAATCTTGTAAAAGACAATCTATAAAGTGAAAGAGAATTCAAATCTTTGCTGTTAAGCCCCATAATTTTATTGATATGTTGGATATGTCAGAAAAAACACCTCAACAGGATTTTTCTTTCTTTTTTTTTTCCCCCTTTTTCCCTTCTTGCACTTGGCTGGCGCCACGCGGACCAGGGAAGCTGATGTATGGGAAGGGATACGGATTCCCTCATAATATATAATATCGTGAGAGAGACTTAATGTTGAATGTGAATTGTCTAAATCGTTTTATCATAATTGTATCGTTAATTCATTACCATTAGATAACGTTTCATTAAGGGTTCCAAATTTGGTGGGGAGAGGGGGCAGGTGAGTTTAATTTAGAGAAATCTTAACACTGTTACTAATCCAGTCCAGTTGCTTAGTTGCTCTTAATTAGGATCAGAATGGTGAGTTTGTTGAAACACACAATTACATATCTTGATTTCATATATATGTATCTGAAATAATTAAAATGCAGGAGTCTCGAAGGTGAAAAGAAAGTACAGTAATATTATGCCCACGGATAAGATGACAATAACTGTTAAAAGAAAACAACTACTATGGAGAGAGGCTTCCAAACGATCAAGGGACTGTGTCTGGTGGGTGTACCTCATACGATGAAGATAACAATAACTATTAAAAAAACAACTACCATGGAAATCAGAGAGCATGAGCACACGCGCTATACACAACCCCTGATTGTTCAGAACGATTATTGTTTTGAGACTTTTCTACTACTATGACCTATTTGCAGACGTTAATATACCTAAAGCATCTAATAGACCTGATTGTGCATAAAAAGATGTATCTTTTCTTTTGGCTTGATGTGAGACATGAAAGCAATATTGTCCCATGCTTTTATAAGACCGTTTATACATGTTCTGAATATTCTGGTAAATTATATGTTTTGTGATCATGAAATACATGGAACTTTATAAAGGTAACATCACTATTTGATGCTATAATATAGGGACAGCCATAATTCACCCTCAAATGTTGTATGATCACAAATACAAGCAATAATTTTGCTTGTTCCTGTCTATCAGTAGTCAGTACTAGAGTTACCATAATCATATAATACGTGGGATCAGAGCGAATCTAGAATAATTTTAAAAACTAAAATTAATGAAGATGTTGGGGGACAAAATCATTTTATAAACTAGAAATATAGTTAGCATTGGCTATAACCCATAAGTCAAAAAGTAGATCTGGCCGTGTATGAGACATAAGAAATGCTTGCTAGAGCAATATAGCCATTAACAATAGAAATGATCATCGGACTTGAGCTTACATCAAATTCAAAGTCTCTATGACAAATTAATGTAGAGAATTTTCTCAAGTTTTACATATCATTCAGACATTCAATTTCTTAGCTTTGAAACTTTTCAAGTTTCTAATGGACTTCAAATATAGCATTTTAAATAATGAATAGTGCCATGCATGTGATTTCATTGGAAATCATTCTTCATATCTATTTCTTAATTCAACCATCTAAGTTGCCTCCTTTATTCTCTACATCTTCTTTCTCATAACGTTATAATGTTACGAGAAAGATCAATAATGATGAGTACTGGTACATGTATTTCATCTTCACATTTAATAGTTCGAATTCCAAATCATATCATTATACTTGTATTATCACTTTACTAATTATTGATCTCCTTCATATTATAACGTTAGTTGAGGATCCAAATCCGAAATGGAATTGCACCATTGTAGATTGCCTTAGTTCTTGAACACTTTGGGCTTATGCTTCCAATTAGGAAGCTTCATTTTTAGGCAAGATTCCATGTACCTTTCATATTCATCAGTACACAAGATTTGTGAATCGTCATTGATTCTCCCAACTATTTCCAAGGACCCGAGTTTGTCTCTCTCACTCAAGGTGGAAATAAGAATAAGAGATCAGTTGTTAGGGTTTTATTTGTTGCATTCCATTTTAGGAATGGTCCCCCTCAAGTGGCATCCAGCTAGATTAATTGATTCTTCAACAACTTTGCTATATTTTGGAATAGCCCCAAAGCTATAAGATCAAGTACAAATCTCGAATATTTCGATTTTTCTCCCATGATGATGATATTGATCTGATTTTGAATTCAATTTTTCTACAGAGTAATTTTTGCAAAAGATTGACCTTCTATTAAGAAAATAAAAAAGTAAAAGAATCTTCCCTTGTTTTGTTATGATCACAATTGGTGCAATTGCTTGCTTGTTATGATCACGACTTCTCTTAATTTGTATTGGGAGTCTATTACTTTTTGAGCCTGTGGTTTGTCTAAGTACTGTTACCTCCTTTGAAATTGTGTGCATTGCCTTTGGGAAATGTGTGTATTTCTCGTAGTTTTAAAAATGATTCATTTGACCTCTCAATATTTGAAATACCCTCATTTAATAATAACACACATATGTCGAATATGATTCTAGTAATCGTTTTTTAAAGGTTAAATGCATTATTTTGAGACCATGAAGAAGTGAAATCCATATTTGATTTGCACTATGGAAACCTCAAGGGAGTATTATGCCTTTGCCCTTTCAACCCTTTCAACCCTTTCAAGTTCCTAAGGTCCCCGATTTATATCATGTAATCCATAGATATGTTTCTTCTTTTTTTCTTTTGTTATATGGAGGAAAACATCTGTTAAGACTCACATTAGAGGTGACAAACTCGAGACACATGATCCATTTGGAGGAAACATAATCTATATTAGTCAGACATAAAATCTATTAAAACTGGAATCACGAAAATGAGTTTCTTGATCTACACCACTAAGCTGACCCCTTAGGGTGTGTTTGGATTGAGGGGAATGGGGGGAAGAGGAGGTTTAGTAAATGAGGGGTTTAGTCCTTCTCCTGTTTGGTTTGGAACTGAAAGAGTGGTTGGGGGTATAGAGGGGATAAGCCCAACCCCTCCATACCCCCTAAATGTGATCACTCCGATTTGGAGTAAAATGGGAGGAGGGAAAAATTATATTTATTGTGATGACAATTTTGACCTTCACTTTTAAGTTAATTACAAGTAACCCATATTGTTAATATAAAATAAAAAATGACATAAAAGTCATTTTACACATAAAATTTATCCCCTCGTTCTATTTTCTCTCTAATCCAAACAAATGACACTCATAATCCTTTATGATACTCTCATTTCCTCAAATTATCCAATCCAAACATGATTTAATCATCTCTTCTTTTCTCTTCTCCTTTATAATTCTCTCCCTTCCTCTCCTTAACTAAACCTCTCCCCCCACCCACCCCCCCCCCCCCCCCCCCCTCCTTCCTCCCCTCAATCCAAACACACTATTAGGGTTAGCATTGATTCATTTTTTTTTTAATGAAAAAAGGCCATATGTGCCATACCAACACATCTTCACGGATAGACGTTAATAATAGACTTTTGGAACCCTGAATTAAAATGTGTCGGAGTACAAAAATACAAAAGAGATAGCAATAAATCTTTAGAAAATTTTGGGAACCATTTTGTGAGATTTATTTGTTGATGTTGGAGGATTATTTGTTTGAGAATATAGATGTTCTTTTTTTCATGTTCACGTGTTTCTTCGGTAATGTGAACGAGTAAGACAGATACTGAGTTGTTAAAATGGGTCTGAATATTCTTACCGGGATATAACACATAATAAAAGTTTCGTCCATTAAATTATTGCTATTTTACCTCAAGGCTAAACATATATTACCTTAATAATTTTAAATGGAATAGCCCTCTATATATAATTGATTTTCTCGTGAATACTATTTCTTTGTACGGTTTAAAAAAGCTTGACTCGTGAATACCATTTCTTTTAGCTTAACTAAAGGTGTCAATTCAATCATTTAATTTTGACTAATTCTTTTATTTTGAAAGAGAATGTGAATTATCAGTCATTAAAATTCTCAGGCTGTAACAAGTGCTCATGTTTAGGTGTGGGCTCTATCGGCCAAGGAGATAGATTAGTTTAAAGTGCACGTAAATTGACTCGAAATACCACTTGATCCAGAATTTAGCAAGTCCACATTACATAAATATGCCAAAGAATGATAAATTACGCATAAAAGCCTTACATTTAGATGGGCGTGATCTTTTTCTCAGTATATATATAGGAGAAGCCAATTCAATGGAAGAGTTATGAAAGTTAGCCATTTATGGAAAGAGAAGTCTGCTCTAGCAAAATTAAGGTGCATGGTCTGTTCTGATAGGTTTGATTTTTCCATTCTCACATTCAGAGGGGGATATAGACTATCTATACAAGTGAATTCGTTATGTAATATCTTACGTTGATGAGAGACGTGTGATATAAATGTAACTTATAAGTGAATGTATGTATAAGTAATAACTCGTATTAGCTATATTAAACCAAATTTCAAATTACAACGGTAGTTTGACATTAAATACAAGTATAAGATCTACTCGGAGTGTGAATTGCAACCTCCACTGACCATACAAAATATTTACAAATACTTGGTACCTTTTGTCTGTAAAGCTACTTTGTCCTTACTTGCAGAAATCAAGAAACAAGCTTGGAACAAAGATGCACTATGCTTGTCATCCATATGAATAGTATTAATGAGAAGTCCATTTAGACCATAACCACCTTTGGAGCTGAGCCAGAAAGTTGCATGCAAGCTGCATGCGTTAAACATAGATTTTGATCATGTTTGTGTTTAACCTTGAATGTACTATCAATGTGGGCCATGATAAGTGAGTAAACTAAAGTACCGTAAACTCTTTAAATTTATAATTAAAATTTGTGTCATTCGCCTCTGAAGATTTATTACTTTGATCGTGTAATTTTTATCTCATAATCGTTTTTTTCCTTATGGGCACTAACAACCTACTAAGCCCAAAAGATGTAGATGATCAAAGGAGATGCAAAAACCGTTGATGTTAAAATTGTGGTTAAAGAAAATTAAAGATGATAAGTGGTCAAAGAAGGGCCCATTGGTGTTAACAAGGCCAATGGAGGGTTACATTTTGACTCAAGTTGAGCTTACTAGCAGAGACTCAAATCAACCCGAACCCAATCCACCATCTACAAAATTAAATCTAAGCCACCTTTTTTTTTTTTTTTGGCTACAAGTATAAAACAACTTAACCATTTTGGATCCTTACAGTTATTCTTCATCCATGATACTGATCTGACTTGTAGGCCTAAAATTCTGAGTCTGAAACGTAACGGTACTCTAATGTTGCCTTTGAACTTATTTATTATCAGGTTCTCAGTATTGGTAGTCAAAAGCATCTAATGGATCTTATGTCTAAATCCAGGTTGAAAATTTGTGTGACAGCCCATTTAAAAAGCTGTATATACTAAATCAACATCAAAATTGCTCCTACAATTCACTTGAATCCTCACAATGGACAACATAATAGCATTACATATGAAGTAAACTACTGCTGCTGATGCTATAGTAATAACAGTCATGTTTGAAGGAAACTAAAGCTGCTTTATACATGCATTACTGAGCCTAAAATTACAGAGCTTTACCTAAATTTGCCTACACATACAGAGACTGCCTTTGTCATCAATTGCCAAATACATCATCTGAACCTATTTGCTTTGTGTCTTTGCTATACTCCCACTTGTTAACAATAGAACATTACTCTTTTGACATTTTCCTTGAGGGCTGGCAACTGCCGGACGCCAGATTCTCCAGCTACACGCGTGCTCCTACCGTTCTCCTGCATATCTGGCTCCATGTAGAATCTGGCTCGAAATGCAGCTAAATGTGCATAATAAGCCGGAGGAACTGCACATAACCAGCAAGCTTTTTAAGTCTTTTCAATGAAAATTTGTGCTGTTAAGAGCTATCTTATGGAATTTTTTTTAATTTCTTTTCTATGTCATTTGTTCGATGTACATAGATATCTTTTTTTTTTCTTTTTTGGTCAAAGGATGTACATAGATATCAAAGACACAAAATTTATTACTATCATCAATTTATAGGTTTCAATGCAGCAATCTGCTTCTGATCAGACAACGATCTACTGGAAGAGCTTTGCTTGGAGAAATAGAAGGAACATGTATCACAGATGTAAAATCTGAATCTGAGAGAATCCCGCATGAATTAGAACTACCATATCGGGTTATTCATGAATCGGTAAATGAAATTTTGTTAGTCCAGAATATTGTGTCAAGCACTTGTAACCTTATTGAAGGAATCGCAACTCAGAAGCTGACTAATTTCTTATTTAAAGGATACATACTCATATAAAGTCCTGTGTGGTAAACTCAAACTCATTGAAGTGGAAAAGGCAGCGATATCACTTGGTGTAGAACATAAGTATTCAGTATAGAAAGCACAGGGATTTAGATAAATTGGTAAAGAGAGAAAAGCAATACTTACCAACAGACACGGAACGAGTGCACCTGGCATATGTGTAGCAGAGATTATTTGTCAACGACTGAATTCCATCTGCAGTAAAATTGTTCTCATCCCATAGAACATGGTAATGAGCGGGCCGGCTTGTCCCCTGCAACGTTTAGGAAAAGAGGGAAGGTATCATTACTGAGAAAAATAAAACAGATGTGGAAGCACAGGCCAAGCATATTTATAGCAGAAGAAAACTGTTGCAAGATGAGAAAGGTTAAATGGTCAAATCTTCTCGATGAGATGGCAACAAAGGTCATGCAAGATCTTTAGATAGTGGTTCAGATACATCAACCCAGTTGTCAATATTTCTAACTGGATGGCTTAACGTTCAAGACATAAAATGCTTGGAAGAATTTTTTGAATAATTTGTGAATGGAGTTTGTCTGTAACTAAAAACATTTATGAAGCAATAAGTACAAATTTTATTAGTACTATCTAATTAACATTTTTTGATTCATAATTTCTCTGAAAACATGGGTGGTGATTGATAAATGAGCTTTCTCACTTATCAATTAGAATACAAACAAGATAAAGTGAGATTTCATGTTTATATTGTTATAAGTTGCCTTCCACTAGTTTTCAGTTACTAAAGCAACAGGCCTCCCGCATAAATCCTTTCATGCATGCAAAAAGACAATCCAATGTTTACCTGAATACCAGCATGACTGCAAAGATAGAAGTCAAATTCCGTTGGATGACATATTTTAGTATCAACCACGGTGCCTGAGAAGACAATATATAAAATCAAATACATGAGATAAATGTCAACAAAAGATATGGAAATTTTGATAGGACATGCAAAGCGAGTTGTATTGTGTGTGGGAGTAGTAGCTCACCAGGCAATATGTTTCCACTCTTGTCTGTGCTACTACGATCCTTATGGTTATTAGCAAACAATCGGGTGTGATGTCGTTTTTGTACCACAATGAAGGTAACTGGTGGTTGATAGTTTGGCTCTAAAGAGGCGCATGCCTGCAAATAATTTGTACTAATGAGGCCCATAAATATAAATGCAAGGAATTTATTCCATGTTAGACGAGTAACGAATATTGAGTGGAAAAGCAAGCACACAGATTCTAACCTTCCTAATTGCATCTAACTCGAAGAGTAAGACTTGATAAAATTGCCCTTCACTCACTCCATCCCTACAAAAGTTTTCTCCTATGAGCATAACAAAGATACTAAGGGGGATAATTTAAATACAAACTGATGCAAGGTTGGCATCTGTAAGCGGAATACTCTCGATAGCAAAGAAAACAGATGATGACCTATAAAAGATAATCCTCTGTGGCTTTTGTCCAGTTGCCTTTCTGAAGGAAATCAAAAGATCCCTGCATATATAATCATAAAAACTTAAGACACAAATAAAACCAATTCAACCTTGAAAAGAAGAGAAAATAGTAACAATACTAAAAGAGGAATAAAGGAACAAGTAATACACAAAGTGAGCTGACTGAAATTATGAAGACCATGAATTGGAAGAATTCATACCGAATCATGCCGCCGCTAACTGTTCCACGAACAGGATCATGCCAAGTCTTGTACAGATCTTGTATAAGTTCCTGCCTATGAGCTTGAGCACAAACCAGACCAGCGTATTTTGTGACTTCAGGCCAATCCTGAGATGCTACTACCTACAATAAAAAGAAGATATGTAAGTCATTAGACATGACAAGGTTAAGTGATGGCACTAAATAGCATTACTCGGGTCAGAGAACTGTACAGCAGCTATTGAGGGGCTGGTTTCTTCTCCATTCTCTGGATGAGTCACATCTGCTCCAAATATGATGGTAGGTATGTCACTAACCAATGGTATTCTACAGCTTATAGCATCCAAAAGAACAGTGTTCCTGCCACCCATCTGCTCCAAGAATACAAAAGTTGTAGAAAAACTATTACCAAGGCATTGATTTTGTTATAGCCTCTCAAGTTCCACATATTCAAGAACCATAAAATCGTCAAGTAAAAACAGATAACCATTCATACCTTGACGTTAATCTTCAAGGAAACATTCGCCAGATACTGCTTGTTAATCTTAAAAACATGTTTAGTAAGACAGCATTGTGATATCAAACCAAGATCAGTTTCACATATGCGCTTGATATCCCCTACAGCCAAAGGTTGAACAAGAAAAAAGAATGTCAATTAGGGAGAATTTTCAGTTGCATCCAGATTGGACCAGCAAATCTGTTTGAATATGACATACCATACAAGGACCCATTGTTGTCTGGCAAAATAACTAATAGAAGCTCCAATTCTTTTCCTTTTAGCTTATTCATACACGCATGGTAAACATGCTTCAGAGCCTTCTCAACTTGGTCGGGCCTGGCTGAGTATATCGGAATTACAGGTTCTGGATTAAATTCCTGAAAAGAGAGAGCTATTAACTTTTGACTTTATCAAAAAAGTCAATATCATCCAGTCTATATGTGCGACATCGGCAGAACAGAAAAAGTGGAATACTTACCATGCCAGACACTTGACACATTTGAGCAAGTTCATTACAGAAACCACGAGCAACACTCTCTTGGACACTCCTTGAAAAGTTGATGCACGCCCACCGGTTTACAGTCATTCCATTGATCATTTTCTGTGTAAGAAGTGCAAGAGGTCAGTTACAAAATATCTAGACAGGTAATATTCAAGTACCATTTGCTTAACGTTCAACTGTCCCTAAGCATATGCCAGATGGGAAAGCACAAGGGGAAAAAATAAGGGCTGGGACGATATATAACAATAACTGAATAAAAAAATAACAGAAGTTCGCGAACATGGTTCTCAGCGGGTGCAGGCGGTAATTAAATTAAGCGAAGTTGGCTAAACCCCACATTAGAGCTAAAGATGAAGACATGCAAGCAATTAGCTGTGAACCAAAAAATATGAGAAGACAAAAGTAAGTAAAAGATTGAACATGAAAGGAAGAAAGACCACCTTGTTCATCATATTCCATTGCCCAACTTGAGGTAAACAATCCTTTTCTTTCCCAGTCTCATGATATTTTAGCTGGCAATGAAGTGTACGGCGAGTTAGAGATTACGCATCCAGACTGTTATGTATATAGAGATGTCTAAGAAAGAAGTAATTTACCCAAGGAGCAGGGAGAACCCGTGCTTCCACAGAAGCTAGTTTTTCACTGATTTTGATTCCAAACTCCTTAGCGTATTCGTCTTGATCATAAGAATTATGTTGAACAGTCTGTATTTAAAAGGCAAAATAATAGGAAATTATCTATCAGCATTCCAACTTAATACGAAAGGAACATTTTGAGGCTTATGGACTTTAGAATATTGAACACATTATACTCAAAACTCCAGTTTACTAGTAAACTTGTCTGATTATAGTACACATTAGTTTACAACAACCTTATGCACAAATCGGACAAAATGAAGTGAACTACATATGTTTTGGTACTACAAGGAATTAGAATGATCTGATCTAATATAAAATGTATCAATATGTACGAATCTAAAGTCTCTCGCATATGCCATGCTCTATGTAGAGCACAAAACTATCATGAATCATAACCCATTTATAGACTTAGATATTTCACTACTTGAAATGGTTGTCTAAATTCTGAAATTACCCAAGAGAAAGACATGCTTTGTCTCATCATCATGCTATGAAAGGTTAACGTTAATGCAGCTGTTTCAATGACTGACAAATTAGAGATTTCAACTATTTTCTTCTTTCTGTGTTCACCAAGAGTATCTGGAAGATAGAATGAACATTATTGCAAATTACCTGCAAGATATCATTTTCTCGATCCCTGGGTCTCTGGCATGTAACCTTCAAAAGAGCTGTAATTTGCTTTTCACTCAGCCTTTTCGTATA
Organism: Ehretia macrophylla; assembly: GCA_037974665.1. Lineage (NCBI taxonomy): Eukaryota > Viridiplantae > Streptophyta > Magnoliopsida > Boraginales > Ehretiaceae > Ehretia > Ehretia macrophylla. The sequence goes on along the minus strand of CM075777.1, from coordinate 46,177,899 downwards.
TCGTTGCCCCTCTACAATTTTACAGGCCTGCCAAACTAATAGAATTAGATTGCACAAGAGAAATCTTCAGTCAACACCAAAAACATTAATACTCCTCACCTCCATTGGTAAATAGTTAGCTTTCTTCTGGTTTCCTACTTGCAGGCAGGGAAGGTGAGTATATTGAATTGTGAAGCCATACATCTCTTGAAAGTAATCAACAACAGACTTCATGGTCGATTTGTCATCAACAGGAAAGCTGAACAAATTAGAATGATAGTAAGAATACTCTTCTCAATTGGCATGTCTAAAATAAGACAAGAAAGGAAGAAACATAAATCCAGTTTTAAGCTGAAACTACAAACTTTACATGACTGCAAAAACGGAATATCCTTGTTTGGAGTTATTTTCTGGAGAATGACGTGTTGCTGTTAAGATTTATACCCGCTAACTCAACAATTTTGGTGATAATTGCTGGAAAACTATGTACAAGGCTTTAGATATCTTACACTAATTCTCTTGTTGGCTGAGATGTCAGTCCAGAAACACGGTACTTCCTTCGTACGCTACCCCTGTGTGTGACTTCTACTTTCACCCCTCTTAGAGCTTTTTTAATCTGAAATGCATTCAAAGGCAAAAATAAATTTAAGGAGAGAATTTAACAAGAACACATACGCCGTACTGAAGCCAATCAAAGACTTGGTACCTTTACACGGTCAGCATCAGATAATGGTCTAGATGAGACATCTTTACCCAGAAGCTGTGCAACAAATTCTATCACAGGAAGAGCTTCAATGAATGCAGCAGAAGCCATATCTGTAATATTGGGAGCATATAAGAGGACATAATCGAAAATATGACAACACTATTATTCAAGTATCAATATCTGATGATCAATTACCAATATTAAGGGACAAGCCCATCTGTGTAGGTCTTATACTCTGGTAGAATCCATACCATGCCTCTAAGCCATCACCAAGCCGCTGTGGTCTCCGGATATCAGGGGAAAAGAATGATCTCCCAACAGGGCAGTACCTTTTAAAATGTGCAACATCAAGATTGGCATCAGAAATCAATAATGCAGTTCCTATAAGTCACACTACGGCAGTGATTGGTTTGAAGCAAGTTTCGAATACTATGTCATACCTCCGTATTGAGAGCTCCCTTAAGACAATGTCCATAATTTTAAGAGCTTCCTGTGGACCATCTGCACGCTTACCAGCAAGAAATTGACTCAAATGGTGTAAGTTCGCCCGTGCAACAAACTTGATCGCGACTTTATATTCTCTTTCTCTCCTGAAATTTGTTCAACCAGTTAGACATTACTTCTGAGATTAGCTACATAAGAAGATTCACACGTCTCTCAGACAGAGAATTACTTCTGAGATTAGCTAAGTAAGGAGACTCACAGGTCTCTCAGACTCGCTACTCTACCATCCAAGTATTGCATGTGTAAGCGGGGCTCACACCCAGTGCGTGCATGCAGCAAATGGACGGCAGAGATTGCGAATCACCTCTGAATTGCTCTTCACTTCTACAAAAACTCAAACAGGCTAACACAGGTTGTAACTGACTGCAGACTAAATTGTTCATGTCCTATTTCTTCCTTTTCCGTTTTTAACATTTTTTTTCAAGAATTGCCTACAATATCTTTCATACGACAATTTTATCATCTTTAAGGATACAGATTAAGATAAAACTAAGACAAAGAGAGCAACAATTTCTTACTTAGGACCATTGATTCCATCCTCTTCATCTACAAGCTTAATGGTGAACTCCTTCCAAGCAAAGGGAAGCTCACCAGCAGTGTAAAGACTCTTTCTGCCATCATAAGCAGGTAATCTCATCCCAAGGTCAGATTCTTTGTACAGTTTTACCAGTTCTGCTATGATTGCTCTGTTTGCAGTTTTTGATGCCACTTCAGGAGTTATTGTAACCTGCAACCAGCAGGGTAGAGATAGTCAAAATGGGAATTACTCACTATGCAGACAATAAGAACAATACTGATGGCTGAATTTAAAGACTCATCAATACTTTTGGAACAAAGGACAAGGATGGAACAGACCCCTACTAAATTCTGACAGCAAAGTAACAGTAGATGTAAACAGCAAACATCATAAATATAGGAAACTCTTCAATCAGTCAGGATTGATGTCAGTTTCTCACATATTGGTAGGACTTACACGTGTGGATCCCACCAACAATATAAGAGACGGACTGATCAATCCAGACTGTTGCAATAATTCTGCCATAAATTTATCAAATGTCAGCTTAAGGGCCCCAATTGTTATATATAACAAAGCAAGCAAAAGATTAACTATTTCTGCTGCAAAAAAACTCAATATTTGTGTAATTAATGTAAACATATCAAGAAGAATAGCTTACATCATACTGGTGCAAGTCCTTGTTTGGTAACTCTGCTAAGAAATGGTTGGCCTTCACAATACATTTTGTACCCAGTTGTCCATAACCAGGCCTAGGGGCAAAACTCAAAGACTTGCTGGAAGTAGGAAATCCCACATTAACCTCACACAAGTTGTTGCTTCCATTTTCAACTGCACCATTTTGTACAGCTGCCTCAACAACACCCTTTTGCACAGCCACCAAATCAGGCTTATTTGCTGCAGTGCAAGGCCTCGAACTCGGCCTCATAAAGGCATCGCCTTGATCGGATTTCCGGCCACCTCTTCCCCTTCTCCTCCCTTTATTCTTAGATGGAGGTGAGTTCTGGTTTTGGAATTTGTTGTTGTTCTGAGGTGGTGGTTCTTGGTTGGGTTGATGCCCTTTCCCATTTACGACATTTTTTGGGTTCTTTTGAACAGGAGCCACAGTAGTGTTTTGCAACTGAGGTTTGATCACAATATGCTGTTCTGAGCTCTCTTTCTGCCTTATAGGCATGGTTGATATCACTTTCTTTGCTTACAAACTGATATAAAGATGCACAAAAATATACTTGTCCTAAGCAAATACCCTTCACCAAACACAACAGTCCAAGCAAGTCTTGCTTTCTAGATTTCACTCATTACCCTTTGAAGCCTCAAACTTGTACTGCAAATCCAGACACAGAGAATAGAACACATGTCAGCAAGATGACCAAAAATTGAAGAAAGCATACAAATATAGAAAAATGATGATCTAGTCTCAACACTTCACACGCAAAAGCAAAAGGTACACATAAAACATTAAAAAAAACATAGGCCTTTTACTGCAGACTATAAACATTACCATTCTTTTGCAAAAACAAAATCTCAACCCCTCACATTTGTTTCACCAACCAAACCAAAAATACAGATAAAAGAAAAAATTACACCCCAGTGCATTAAAGTGAAAGTTGCCACAAAATTTCTTTTTAGTCTAGTCACTGCAGAACTATCATAAATGCAGAAGGTAAAGACGATTATCATAATCAATAAATATAGAAAATACTACACAGCTTTATAAATTATGAAAATAAAAAATAAAAAAATGGCCGTTTATAACATAAATATAGCATGTTACTAACACACGTGTGCATATAACTAGTCTCAAAATGTAGACAAGTTTATCTTAGTATATAAAATGAAAAACAAAATAAACCAAAAAAAACAAAATCATCTTCTTTTATACCGAATATCAGATTTTGTACAAAGATAAAAACATATATGTAGAGACAAAAAAAGATATCCATAAACCACCAAGACAAGAGAAAATTGAAAATTATATATATATATACAAGTGCAGATGTGAACACTCACACAAACATACACATTTATATGCATAGTATGCATATGAGTATGGTCTGATTAAAATAGTGGAAATACCCAGAAGATAAAAACATTCCTCAACTTGTCCCCCTAACAAAAACCAAGGTTTTTTGTACATATATGGGGTTCAGGAAAAGAAAATTCAAGTAAAAAAGGACAGAACGGAATATACATATCACAAATATGGCTATCTGTTGTTGGAAAAAAAAAAAAAAACTGCATAAATAAATGTGAAGACCAAATATGACTGCTCAAGAAAGAGAATAAAAACGCCTAGAAAGCAACAAAAGGCCACACCAAAGTGTAAAAACTTGTTACCAGTAACGCATACTAATCAAAATGTATAAACTTTGGAAACCTCAAAGGCAAATCACCACATCTGAACATGACCCTTTTCATTTTTTCATATTAACACATCAATAAATATGCAAAAATGGACTTTTTTTTGTCGAAAAAAATGGATTGAAAACAACCGCAAATAAAGTTTAAAAGGCCTAAAGATTCCAACTTTGACCACTCAACATTGAAATGGTACAGTAAATTTATGGAAGATGAAGCTCAAAAATGGTTAAAAGGCCTAAAGATATGTATTTTGACCACTCAACAATGATTAAATATGCTAAAATGGTCGACAAACATATGCAAGAATAAGCTTACAAGGCCTAAAGATTAGAACTTTGAGCACTCACCAATGAATAGATAAGTTAAAATGGTTCATCAAATATATGCAAATGAAGTTAAAAAGGCCTAAAGATTCCAACTTTGAGCGCTTACCAATGAATGGATATGTTAAAATGGTACAATAAATATATGCAAGATGAAAGCTGAAAAGGGTCTAAAGATTTGAACTCTAAAGCACTCACCAATGAATGGATACATCAAACATATGCAAAAAGAAGCTAACAAGGTCTAAAGATATGAACTTTGAGCACTCATGAATGAATCATAGAATAAAGACGAAGGCTTTAAGCTTTAAAGAGATGAATAGATTGGTTTTTTTTATCAGCTTTAAAGCAATGAGCTTTGATGATGATGAGAGAGAGATGTAAAAGAACGTGAAAGAGAGTTACAAAGTGAAGGTAAAAGATGGGTTTTGTGAGTTGAGATGGTGGGGTGCGTGCGCGCGCGCGTGTGTGTGTGTGTTGTGGGGGGTAATGGTTCAGTTCACATAAGAGAGAAAGAGAGAGAGATTTGTTGTGTTTAAGGCTTTGTTGTTTGAAAGGGAAAGAGAGATGATGATGATGATGAATCTTTTATACACGCATGCAAGTGTGCTGCTCTTTTGGATTTTGTTTTCTTTATCACGTGTAAAAGGCTTGTCAATGCCCCCCCCCCTCTCTTTTGCTTTTTTCTACTACTACATAATACTACTACTACACTTTTTGCTATGCTCTCTTTATTATCCCCCCCCTCTAAAAAGGCCTCGATTTTGTACATGCCTTATTGTATTAATAAAGCAGCCTTCAAGTGTGTGTTGTGTGTGTGTTTAGGGGGGTATTAATGCTATGTGCATAGAGTGCAACAGATGCCAGAGAGACTAATATAATTTGAATGTATTTTTTTTATAAAAAAAAAAAAAGCAGTCTTTAAGTTAGTGTGTGTGTGTGTGTGTGTGTGTGTTTTGTGGGGGATGTTATGTGCATATAGTGCAACAGAGGCCACTGAGGATATAATATGAAAGCTTAATGGTTATGCAGAAGAAGAATAGTTCGAACTTGCAGTGCTTATTTACCCAAAAAAAAAAACGAACTTGCAGTGCTTCACTTAACTGCAGAGTAGTCAATGGAGTGCTGCTGCTGCTCTCTGTTTCTCTTCTCTTACTGTCTCTAGATTGTTCTTTGTTTGCATATGTATGCATAAGCTGCTTACTCATGTTGTAACGGAATCACGTTGTTGTGATCGTATATTTGTACCTGTGTTAGGCTTGAAAAAATATCATTTTTTCTAATAAAAGAAAAAATTCATCGTATTAGATTCCGCGTATATATCAACGTTTTCAAAATTTTTAATTATAATAAATTTTTATTTAATTATTTCGTTGAACTCTCAATTAACCGAAATGTTTTATGTTACTTTTGTTTTAAGCAGTCAAGCTTTGGTAAGCTGTAACGGTCGGTTCAATCTCAAGGTTTTGAAATGGGGTCCACTTTTTGGCTTTGCTTTTTGGGTCCCACAACATGTGTGGCCTTATCTGCTTTTTGGATTTATGGAATGATTAGTTTTTCGCATGGGACCAGTTAGGACTTATGAACCAGCTGAGTTATGCAATAAGCATTGCTTCAAAATTCATTTATAGTATAATTGCCTGCCTAGCAAAACCTCATAATCTCATCTATGTTACATAGCACTCATGGTGTTACACAACATGTGAACATGTACCTTGTTTAGGTAGCATCAATTTGGTGTGAGATTGAGATAGAATATCATTCGTGATAATTATTAATCGCACTAGTTGTTTTTACTTGTTTTATTTAATCGTACGTTTATAAATTGTCTTATATTATAAATAGTCATAACATTTGTGATGAACATAGATTATTCCTTTGAGATTTTGATTTTCTTTTTTTGGTACTTGTATTATTTATATTATTCATAATCTGATCATGCATTTAACTCACTGATCAATTTAAGAGTAATTGATGATTGAATAATATAAATTTTAGAAATCAGTCATTAACCCTCTTTAAGCTATCGAATATTGATAGAGAATGCACTTTAATTATAAACTTTTGTGCATCATAAATGACTACAACATTTCAAATGACATAAGATTATACCTTTGAGATTATTGTAACCCCTTTTTTTATACTCATAGCTAGCTTAAGGGTTCTTTGATTGGAATGATAATGGTGTATGGGTCCAAGATTAGCATTGTTGGAACTGTAACCATTGTGGTTTGCTAGTTTGCAAAAAGTACATGATGGTACCTTTGGAGTTTGGACATTGGACTATGAATAGCAAGGCAATGACAGAATCAGAGTAGTGATTGCAAATGATGACCTCTTGGACTGCAAAGTTGATGGTGCTGGTGGTGAATAATTCTAAAAAGTAACGATTATTTCGTAATATTATAATATTAGAATAAAATATTTATATTATCAAACTGTACATTATCTATTACAATTATATTTTTAATTTATAATTACTGAATTTTGTTTATAACAATATAACTTTTTCAGAAAATTATTTCCAATAATTTATGATTGAAAAATTGCAGTTGGTTTAGAGGGTTACACTTGTTAAATTTTGGATGGTTGTGATGATTTCATAAATGTGGATCATTACTTGTTGACCCTGTTGGGAAAATGGACTGTAAAGGTTTTGCTTTGTGCAGCTTACACAGCAAAGGCTGCATCATTATTTGATTGTGATAATAAGGGTCCATCTCTCATTATTTCATATATGAATTGTTTGGCTCCATCATTTGAGGATCAGGATGATCTTTCTTTTTCATCTTCCCCTTTTCCCCAACCCAAACCTTACATGAATTCTGATTCATTTTATAACGTTATAAAAAGATTTAATAGTTCTAAATTAATAATATATTTATGATAAAATACTTTTAATAATTCAAAATCATTAAATCTCTCTTGTAATATTTAAAAAAAAAAAAACTTTAAAAAATAACAAAAAGACTCTATGGAATGCAGACAGAATTATATGAGATTTCTTCTCTAATTTCATTTGTCAAGAAACTATTTTTTTTTTAATTATATTACCTCTTGATTTTACTCAATTTGGTTTACTCCCCCTTTTACCTTGGTGCACAAGGAGGAGTTTTGTGTTGCCACGTTATCCTTTTGATTCTTAGGGTGTGTTTGGCTCGCATTTGGAAACTTTAATGCATTTTAAACTTTAATTATGATTTCAAGTAGTATTTGACCTATTAAATTCACATCTATATTTAGATCGTAAACACAATAGAATGCATCTTATTCATAATTTGAGTACATATAATTTTTTATAAACATGTATTTTCCTACATGCATCTAAACACTTATTCATAAATTGCAAAGTCCAAAATTCCTATCTTTTTTTTAAACTAATCTCGTTGTCCAAATTCATATTCTTATACAACATAAGGTAATACCTAAAAAAAGATCACGAACATGCGATTATTTTAGTTTTTTCATGCTACTTCGTCAAAAAAAAAGAAAAAAAAAACAAAATGTGGTCGAAATTTCTTCATGTCAAAAGTGCAGTTGAATGTATATGGAGGTGAAGTCATTATCTTGACATTTTCAGCACTCTGCATATGCAAGCAGAAAACAGAAGAAAATATCAAATTGTCGCCGGGGGGGGGGGGGGGGGGGGGGGGGTGGGGGGGCGATGGGTGTGTGTGAATTCAATTGAATCCAATGGTACTACATTAAATAGGACCACATAAGTCAAGAGAAGCTGATGACAAGTCGATCATATGACATGAAAAACAAGAAAAACCCCAAGTTGTGGATCAATGTCGTATGAGAAGATCTCTCATGTGATCAGGCCACATCAAACAACATTAATAAGAGAATGTACGTTTTTGTTGTATGGTTTTTATGTCATCAACAAATACTTCCACGTCATAATAAATGCGTCAAATCATTACATTTACACGGGGTGATAAAAAACAATATTTTTTCGTAAGTTTCGTATCTAATTAATTCGTACTATACTATTCTTTTTTTGAACAAATGTATATGTTTTGGGGTTTACAGACTGTTGTAAGTTCAAAAACTTCTTAAAAACAATCTAATCATAAAAGAAAAGGTTAATAAATGAATATCTCGTGTTGTAAACAAATACTTCCACATTATAATAAATGCATCAATTTCATAACACTTATAAAAGAGCGAAAAGTAAATAAATAAATAATAGGCCGTGTGTTTCTAATTATTTAAATTATATTTCTTTTAAATAAAATTATGTATTTAAAATTTAAACTCTTATAATGTCATAAATAAAAATAAAAACCATTAATAAGAGAATGTACGTTATGTTGTATGGTATTGGTGTCGTGAACAAAAGCTTCCACACCATAATAAATGCCTTAAATCATTACCCTTACATGGCAGAAAAAAGAGAAAGATGGGGTTATGGGCAAATTTTGTTGTGATGCAGTAAGATGTGGAAGTTTGCCATATAGTAAATTTTTTTTTTTTTGTCATTTCCCATATAGTAAATCGAAGAGAGTAAGTGGGATGACTGAATATATATATATATATATATATATATATGAGCCACAATAGATGGGCTAGGTTTGTTTTCTTATGCAGTGGGGGATTTGTTTTATAGGTGAAGAAGTATAGGAAGAGGGTATATTTTGGTTGAGGACAAAGGAAAAGGATATTTTGAGTTGAAGTGGGATGAATGGTTAGTGGGATTGGGGGTGATTTCCTAAGTACACAGGTTCCCCAAGCAAAGACAGTGCGTGTGGTGGGCCCCATCTTCCACCACACACAGCCGTATGTGTTCAGTGTGTGCGTTGGGATTTTTTTTGGGATGCGGAGGATTTATGAACAATATTTATAAATTATCGATACGATTATAATAAAATAATATTAACGATTTATATTTACATGAAAAAATATTTTTTTTGAAAATAAAATATTTTTTAATAATTGCACACTGGAAAATTTTTCTTGGTGCTGGGATGTAACAATGAAAAATTGACTAAAATTTTTAATTCATTAATTTTTTAAAGTAATTAATAATTAACTATCAAAAAATTATTAATTTATTAATTATTAATTTTTAAGTTATTAGTTAATAATTTTAAAATAATTAATTAGCAAAAATTATAATTAATAAATAAAAATCTTTAAACTAATTACATGATCAAATAAATAGTTAATTAATTATTATTTATTAATATTAATTTCATTTTAAATTAAATTATGAATTTAAAATAAAATTAGTAAATTACTAGTTATTAATTAATTATTATTTATTAATTAGTTTATTAATCAATTATTTTCTTATTTATTAATTAGTAATATAATCAATTATTTATTCATTAAATTAAATTAATTAACTTTTTATTATTAAATTAATTAATAATAATTAACTAAAAAATGTGAAGGAAGTGAAGTGGGGTGGCGTGGGGTGGGGTGGGGTGGGGTGGGGGGTTTAAAAACCTAAATATTTCCTTTGAGTGAAAAATTAGTAAAACGTTTTCCATGAAAATATTTTACGGCAAACAAATAGAGCCTAGATAATTATATTGAATCCACTATCGCACTACAAATTTTATGTCATTGCGGTACATCCTAATATATGTACCAGTTCAATTAAAGAGAAGTTCGAACTCGAGATTTTTAATTTACAAGCTAATACTTTTAGTGGGGCGAGTAAGATTGTATAATTTTTTTTCTATTTTCTAGAGTTATTGTTCATGTTTTGTTTAATTTTGGGCATTAATCTATCTTAGGCTTTCGGTCTCCGTTCCAAGCACATGAATTTATATTGGACGTTTAGATTTTGTTTCAAGTAATACGTAACGATGATAACAAAATTTGAATCAAAATTTCAGAATACATTTTTTATCCTGACTAACCAAGTTAGACTCTAAGGGCCAATATAATTTAGAAAAAGAATTATGTTATCATGCTAGTTTATGCCTAAATTTAAAACTGCTCCGCAAACTATTCGTATCAACGAAAATTTCTTTTTGGGATCGGCGGTGTTAGATTGCTGTAACGAGACGGAAGAAGATTCATCATTTCATATATGGTAGAATGAAAAACAACAATTAAGGAGGATTGAATGATTGACATGGTTAGCCAATCAATGACGGTCACATATCCTTCATGAGAGGTTACTTTTTAGGAGACTTTGGACGTAAAGAAAACTTAATTTGTATTCTTTCATAATGTTATTCATGTCAAAACTAATTCTTTTTTTTCAAATAGCTCTAAAGTCCCTCACTAGGGGACAAGGGAGGGGCGGGCCCCCCAACCTCTAAAAATATATATATATATATATTTTTTTTTAAAATAGATTTGTCCTCCCAATAAATAGATTAAAAGTTATAAAAATTTACAAGATATTGGTTAACTTAGGTGGTTTGTAACAAGTACATCTGTATAGTTAGTGAGAGTTTGAATCACTATAATTGTATTTTTTTTTTCTAGTTTTTGCCTAGTTTTAAGTTGTTAAAAAAATAAAAAATAAAAGAAAGGCTAGGGAAGTGTCACGTAGGCACTTCCTTTGCTAATTGTCATTGCCGAGAAAACGCACGTTAAGAGGTACGTACATATGTTGTACCTTTTTTAAAAAAAAAAAATTCTATCATTTAAAAACTGAAAAAATAAAAAAATTGTAAAAGTCCTAAGAAACATAGAGTTAGTTGTGGTGATTAGTCACAAATACCATTATATTGATGGTGTGCGTTCAAGTCACTATAGTTACATTTTATTTTTTGTCAGTTTTTGTTAGTATGTTTATGTCTATTAGATTTAAATAGATATATATATATATATATATATATATATATATATATATATATATATAAATTTTAATCTTAAATGTAAAAATTAAATCTCTTTTTTACTAACAAATAAAAATATTGTACAAATTTTTTTTTTTAACATCTAATACTCGACTTCTGACTTCATCCCTACGCTCACACATGCACTACTCTTCTTCTTTCCACATCTCTTCGGAACACAACGAAATAACGTAGATAATTAGTAGAGCTTGTTGTTGATTGAACGAAGGTAAAGAATCAATTTGATATATCACCCGCTTACTAGACACACATTGCTGGAAACTTGATCAAGGTGATGCTCAAAGAGCTAATCGAGCCATTCGACATAGACGTGCATACACGTGCACACACACATAAAAAAAAAAATTCTTCTACCAATTCGTCCAACAATCTAGAACAGTCGCACACAAATAAACCCCGTTACATTTGGAGCCCATTTATTATGTCACAAGGCAGCTAACCATTGCCCGATGAAAGAATTTTTCTTCAAAGAGGCATACAAACATTGATCCTTAAACACACACTTAAAGCACAAACACTTACATATCCATCCCCCTAAACCACAATTTTTCTTAATTCTAAAATAAAATGATTTAAAAATTGGATATCTTTTAATTAATTTCAGAAAGTAATATATTATTTTTTGTGCCTTTCTAGTGAGGTCCTTAACTAGAGAGTCTAGACGGTACATAGGGCAAAAATAGTTATTATTATGTTTGTGGTGTTGTTTGTTTTGTGTTTGTGATCACATTGCATAATTACCCTATAGGGTCTTTTTTGCATTTGTCTTAAATTAAGTTTCACAAGGGATTTAGGGGTAATCCAGTGACGGGTTACTCCTTATCATATTGAAGATCATGGTTTGAATTCCATGGGAGTGGGAGAAGGAAAAAAATATATATATAATTTCACAATAACAACCACCATCTTTTCTTTTTAAGGTTTAGTTAGTATATAGTTTAAAAGTTGGGGGAACTTCTGATTATTGTAATGAATTCCATGGGAGAAAGTGCGAAATTATATATGAGAGGTATTGACATTTGCAAAAGTCGAATTATAAGTATAATTTCATTCGCAAAACATCTTTTCGCGATAAATTTCTATGATCTTGATGGTCTTTTTTCTTTTACTTCTTGACATAGATGCATTGAAAATCATGAGCAGAATATTTCTTTACCTCCCCAAATACAACATTCTAAATATATTGAAATTAATAAGCACAAACATTTGTTCTCTCTATACATGATTCATTTACTTAGAAAGTGTAAAAATAAATGCGTATTTACCTTTATTTTCAACTCTATATCTCCTCATATAACTTCTCACCTTCTTAAGAATATGGATGGACTCGGAAATTTTTTAGTAAGAATTATAATATAGGATTTGATAATTATATAAATAATACTCTTTCAATGAGGCTAAAAATATTCATATATTTAGAATTTTTAATAGAATTTTGTGGTATTCACCACTGCATGCAAGATGACTTCGCAGTCAGTGCATAAGCTTTTGGTTACATATATATCAAAGTGGTTCAGTATAGGGGTTTAGATAAGGTGATTTCTTGATATAGTATTAGAATTTAAGTATCAAAAAATTTAGGGTTTAAAATTTATCATCACTTATTTAAAAATATTAAAACTGTCAAAACACAAAACTAAAAAATTAACTTCGCCTGCAAAAACATCATGTGCATTAAAGAAAAAGGAAATTCTAAATACTGCTAAAACATACAAAATAAAATCCAAGTGCACGTAAAAAACAGCTCACTACACTATATACCAAACCTAATCTAAAGCCACACACAATATAATTTCCCACGAAATTTTCTTGCCCCACTGCACAGCCATCCAACACTTGAATGGATAATTTCATGCCTTCTTTTTTCTAATTTGTTGAGTAGGTAGCGGACAAAATCTCGTGTGTATAGAATTAAAAAAAGGGATCATAATCTCCTTTAAGATGAATGAGTAATAACGTTAAATTCACGAGTGAGATGATGCTTAATTTGATATAGTTTGTCAAGTAAGTGGAGTATGTATGTGATTATTGTAACACGAATAAGTCACAACATTAAATTCATGTAACATATTTCACCTAATGAGATAATTCTTGATTTGATATAGTTTGTCGGGCAAGTGGTTTAAGTGATTGTTGTAATAAAAATATGGTGAGAATCATAGAACATACATATATACAATTTTTTACTTGTTCGTTATTTTCCTCATGTCCAAATTAAATAAAATATATGCAAAAAAATAATAAAAAACGTTTTCATCAAATTAATTCATTGGTTTCCTTGGTCTAGCTTCACATCAAAATGCAGGAAGGAAGGAAATTGAGGCTCTTTTTGGCCTACTTTTTAGATACTTTAAAGTGTTTTATGTGAGTTTAAAAGTTGAAGTTAATCATTTCTGAAGGAGTTTTACATATTGTTTGCAACAAATGAATTCCATAAAATTTTGTGGAATTCATTTGCAAATTAAACTTTTTGTGTTTGGAAGCACCACTTTAAAAAATTAGAAATTCAAGATTTGCAAATCCTAGATTTACTCAAGCTTTACCTAAATCCTTGCTCAAGAGGTGGAATTTGTAATTCCAAGCCATAAAATTAGTCCGTCATCTTTTAAAGACTAAATTGTCCTCTAAATTTTATTTCCTTTTTATTGTTTTTAGTCTTTTGGTCTCATTTTCTATGTAATTATTTTTTCTTATTTTTCTTGCAAGCTTCTTCACAATAAATTTATTTTCTATATTTCTTAATCTAGATTTTTTTTGGGTATTCAAATTAAAAGCCCAAATTATAAGTTATTTATTCATTCATCCTTAATTTCAGGTAATCTTAACATACATAATTAATCATCTAAAATTACAAATTATTTATTCGTATTATTTATTCATCTATCTATTCGTATTATTTATTCATCAATATTGATTAATTAAATTTAATTCTAAAATTGATTAATGATATTGATGGAATATATTTTCTATCAAAATTTTAAAAATATAGCTTCAAGATATAGGGGCATAAAAGGAATATCTACAATAAATATATTTATAAATCTTAGAATTGATTTAATCCTGTTTTTCAGTTCTAAATACGAGAATTCATTTTTAAATCCAAATCCTCACAGAATTCATTTATAAATCAAATGAATTACACAACACAAAGGTTTCCAAACGCTATGTTTATAAAAACTAAAAAATATTGAATAATAAGAAGCTCCAAATTGGACAATAAGAAGCTCCAAATTAAAGTTTTTGAAAAAAAAATGCGAAACTATTTTTTCATAATTCAGAAAGCTGTTTTTTATTTTATTTTCTCTCAAATGTATCCATTCATATTTTTAAAAGTCTAATGTTGCCCTCAAAATTTTTAAAATCTAACATTACTCAACATACACTAAATAGTTAATGACTTTTGTTTAACAATACTTCTAACCAAACTTCTACTTCTAAAAATTCTACAATTCAAAAATTAAAATTTGACCGTTAAGCCAATGAGACCCTAAATGGTGATTGTTGCAAGGAAGGATAAAATAAAGACAAAATGTCCACTAATTAGCAATGAGCATATTTCAAGTTATAGTCATATAACTGTTAGGGCATCCTCAATTGAGTCTCTAAACAGTAATGACTGCTATTTTAGAGACTCCATTGATCAAAATTCATCACTAATGGGGGTCTCTAAAATATTATTTGATAATTTTTGGTAAAATTATGACATCACTCAAGTTTTGAGTCTCCAAAATAGCACCTAGTCTCTATTTTTTTCAACAAATTTGTTGAAGAAAATGGAGACTATACAAGAAGATAAAAATGAGTCTCCAAAAAAAATAGTTCAGATCTGATGATGTCAGATCAATCTGACATCGTCAGATCTAAAAAACAAAAAAACAAAAAAAAGGAGCACAAACAGCAGCAAAAAAAAAGGGAGCACAAACAGCAGCGGAGGGAAATGGGGAAGATGGGTGGGTGCGTGGGGGTGGGAGGGGTACAGCGAATGGGAAGAGAAAGGAGTGGGGAGGGGCGGGGGAGGGGGAAGGGGGGTGCAGCTGCGTGCAGCGTAGGGAAAAAGAAAGGGGGATGGTGGGTGGGTACGTGGGGGTGGAAGGGGTGCAGCGAAGGGGAAGAGAAAGAGAGGGGTGTGGGTGCGTGAGGGAAGAGGGGGGAGGGGAGGGAGGGAGGAGGGAGGTGCAGTTGCGTGCAGCGTAGGGAAAGGGAAAGGGAAATAAAGGAAGGGGGGGGGGGGGGGGGTGTGGTAGGGTTATTATTATTATTTTAATTATATTTTTTTATATATTTATTTAGGGTTTTTTAAAATGGATTTTGTAATTAAGCTTTTTTAATTAGATTTTTTAATTAAGGTTTTGCATTTAGCGTTTTTTAATTAGACATTTTTTCTAATTATGGTTTTATATTTTATTTTTTTATTCTAATTTTTAATTTTAGTTTTTTTAGTTTGGTAAATTTTTTTATTGCTGCTTGTTTTTTTTTTTTTTTGAACCGATATTACTACTTGTTGAAAAAATAAATTTTTTTACTTTATTTTTAGTTTAGGTGAAAAAAATTAATTAATGGGTAAATTTAATTAATATTTTTTTTACGTATGATTTTTTTTTAAATGCTATGTTCGTCGCAATTTATTTATTTATTGGTTAAAATATTCGTTAAAGAAATTTAAATAATTTAAATAAAAATTAATTAAAAATAAGTAACACACGAAAAAAAAACATATAATCAAATTATTATATAAAATTAAAATTAACACAATATAGAGACTCAATTTTATAGATATCATCACCGGGAATTTTTTTTTTATCTTGGTCTTTAAATGAGTCTTTAAAACAGTTTTTTCACCTTAGTTTTTAAATGGATCTCTAAAATACTATTTAATCTCTATATAAATTTCTAAAATAATAAATAGAGATCTATTATAAAAACTTTATTAAAGATAGCCTTATACAAATGTATATTGTAGCTCGCAATTATTATGACACCCCTCGGTTGTAATAATGACAAAAGATTGTAGAAGTCTCATGGGAAACAATGCAATCCAATATATACTCTGCTACCGTGCTCCGCTAAGATATGATACATGAGTAGATCCGCTATGGATCAACGGGGATTATAATTCCTGTGTTTCAGTCTTTACTAATCTCATTATCCTTTTTTTTATGTAGATACATTTTTTATTTGAAAAAGTAATTAATCTTCACTAAAATAATATTATTTATATAATTATAAAATTATGTATTAGAGTTCACACTATAAAAAAAAAATTTATTTAATCTAATTATGAAATGTTAGTTTTTGATCAGTTGAAATGTTTTAACAGTAAAACTTTGGTTAAAAGTATTATTGAACAAAAGCTGTTGACTGTTTGACATATAGTGGACAATGTTGGGTTTTAAAATTTTTGAGAGTAATGTTGGGATTTAAATCATATGGAGAGGTATATTTGATAAAGGAAAAAAAAATCAACTTCCTACATTATGTAGAAACAGTTTTGCGAAAGCGTTTATTTAAAAGTTCTAATTTAAAGCTTCTTATTTTTTAGTTTTTTTTAATTTTAAATTTTACCTAAAAACTCTTTAAAAGATAAATGAAATTAATAAGTTAGTTTTAACTTCTAAACTTAAAAAAAATACTTTTAAATTTGTAAACATTATGCTAAACAAACCCTAAATCTATTCCTGTATCAATATATCACATATCAAATATCAAAATGCATGCAAGTAATTTTATTTTTATTTTTTAATCTTTTCAACTAAACTTAATCAAATAGTTTCATTTTTTTCTCTTGTAACGCATGTGGGGCGGCAAAAGCTTCCAAATAAATAATAATTACAAGTCCGTGTTAGCATTATCATTCTCTCGATACGTGCAAAAAGGAAAAAAAAAATATATATATATAGGATGTTAGGCACATAGAATTTATTGAGGTGGACATAAATAATTTAAACACAGAGAATGATGATGGAAGTATAAGGATCATTATTAAAGGTCGTCAGATTCATAGGTTATGGTTGCAAGAATTTAATAATATGCCTGAAATTCTCCCCATCATGAAGCAGCTAGTTATCATCATAACAACGACGACCAACATATGCAGAGCATTACTAGTCTTCATGGTGCTATGATTCTATTCTGTAGTTTTATTGATCTATCCAATCTTTTTTAGCTAGTTGTGACCATGCATGCGTGGAGTTATAAATATTGTCGAAGGCACCGTTTTTACTTAATTCTAATAACGAGTGGAAAATTTTTTGGACTTATATCAATAACGTGAAATTCTAAAACATATAATTTCGTTTAAAAGATGCATAGTTTAAATTAATTATGCACAAAAGTTATTGAGATTAGTTTTAAAAAATTATCAATTTTCTGACTAATTTTTGAATCCGAGACATAAAAAAATTATCTTCTTAAATTTTAAACGTTTTATTACTAGACTAACTCTTGCGTTTATGATCAAGGCACTATTACTTTTCTACCATTAAGTTGGAATAAATTTTTGCGTCATGCGCTTGGGAGGCTATGATTTTTTTAGCATGCTTAATAGGGTAGCAACTCTATATATATTTCTAATGTCAGAATCTAGGGATAGCTGCTGCTTATTCTTTCATTTTCTAAAATTACCTTAATTATATAGTGCTTGTATATGCTTTCCTAATCTCTTTATCACTCTCCTTTTAAGCTTCTTAATTATTAATTAGTGGTATAAGGATGCTGCACTTACGAGAAGAAGCATGCGCTTGTCCTTGGAATTTGACTAAGTTGGAATCGCTAGAGGCTTTGTTGATTATAATAAATAATATAATAAATTTTTATTTATCAGTTTAAATTTTTAGATAAAATGGTTAATTAACATGCTTTACTTTAGAGTTGCACTCAACAAACTTGAGTATTTTTTTGCCAAGGAACAAAGATAAATGCGTTGAGAGTCATGGAGTTTAAGATAATATCCCATGATCCTTAACATCATATTAGAACTGAGTTTTAATTAAATCTTGTCTAGGTGAAAATTTACATGAGTTGTTTGGCTGCTTCCCACTTGTAAGATGAACGATATGGGTTAAATTTCAGAGATAATTATAATACTTAAGTCCGTACTTGATGATATAAAATTTATAAATAAGATACAAAAATATGGGTTTTCGTCAAAAAGGTTGAAGATCCACCTAAATTGGTTTTGGGGGGTATTTACAGCCATGGTGGCTTATTCTAAAGGTGTTGGATGTGATGGCTCCTATGCGGACGGTCGAGTAGTTTAGGGCATGGTGGTGCTTTAATGGTGATGATGACTTCAGTGATTTTGCGGAAGGCCATCTTGGTGTTGGGAGTAGGCGTTAATGTTGTCTGTTGGGCTCGGGTCGTCTGGGCAGACCTGGACATCTTGGTGTCTGGGTTCTTAATCCGGCTGTCATGATCTGAGTGGCTCCACGTCGTACGGCTATTATATGCCCACCAAATCTTGTTTATCATACATCCAGTTATGTGCGCCTCATTTCTCATCTAGTTAATTTACTCACCTTAGTGTTAGTTTACGAATACAGTTCATGCTACTAACTCACTTACCTTAATGTTAACTCATTTGTTTAAACAACTAACTGTTTCTTTAAATTGGATCACTCGTGAGGTTGATATTATAATATACAATTTCTCTCACAAGGGAAGTCATAAATTTCAAAATCACTTTATAAAATATTAAACTTCTTTATTTAGTACCAATTAATTCTAAAATAAAACTCATAATTTTTAACAAAATGAATTATATGCTTGCCTAAAGGGTTCACGTTTGGTTCAAGTAGTGAAGGTCTTGAATTAGAATCTTGAAGTTTTTGGGTGGGAATTTATTGGGGAAGGGCATTAGAAAGTTAAGTAAAAAATGACTATTGGAAAAAGAACACCACTTGGGTAAAATGAGATACAAGAAACAAGAAAAAAGAGAAAATGGAAACTCAAAACTCTTCAGAGACATTTTTTTTTTTCTCTAAATAATGGAATTGATTGGTAAATAAACAACAACCTCAATCCTAAATGGCGAGTGTCTAGTTGGGGGCTGAATATTGATGATGCATGTGAATTTTGCCTTATGGTTCTTAGGATGGTGATCATTTATTTTTTCAATGTAACTTTTGTATCCGGAAGAAAGTGCTGAATATGAGCTTAATTCATAATCTTTTATATTGATGGTTGGGCTAGTATTGATCGTTGGAGTCAGGAGCGGATGCATCATGAGGTCAGTGGGGCTACTGACCCAGTGAATTTTTTTATACGTATATGTAATTTTGGGTAAAAAGATAAATTAACATCCACTGAAAAAAAAAATTGTAAAGAGAATTATGATATGTGTATAGTTATTTTTTAACTTTTTATGATACATTATTTAATTACTATATGTTGTTCATTCAAAATTATTCGTATAGTTTCGACTTGTTAAATTGTTTGCTATAGCCCCACAGAAGAAAATTTATGGATCCGACCCTGGTTGGAGTTATAGTCATTGTAGAGGCTCTAACCTTCAAGCAGTCTTGACTTAACTTGTTTTTGGTGTTGTTAGCTATAACATTCAGCCTAAAAGAAACAATAGACTTCATGGAAATGGGGTTTTTTCAGATAAGCATCTTTTAGCACGGATCCTAATTATTGTTAGGCAGAAAATTCGACTTTATTGTAGGTTCAAGTGTAATGATTTGAATAGAAAGATCTATAAAAATTGGAAAATAGAGTTTTTGGTAGAGTAGGATTACTGGTTTTCTTTTGACTTGTAAATTGTATTTGTTGAATATTATTAATATGAAATGAATATACTTGTTTGTTTAGCAAAAAATTTGAAAAAAAAAAAAAAAAAAGCCCAATCCTAATGGTTCTTTTTCTTTTGTTTCGAAGACTGCTACTAGTGAGTGTATTTGAGATATGAATCGTTTTTAGTATGAAATAAATTTTTAGATGAGCCTGACTCACATAATTTTAGTCATTAATTTTATGTGTTGCGTATGTATTGACATGCATTCAATGAGAAATCTTTCTAAATGTGAATGCAATATGACTAACCAAAAAAAGAAAACCAGAAAAAAGGTTTCCTAAAGACATCATCTCATTCTTAGATACTGACCAAATGGAATCTGAGTGGAGCAAATCCGATCGTACAGTTTTTTAACCCAAAGGCTGGTTGCTCTTATCTTTTCTCTCCCTCTCTTTATTTATTTTTTGGTGCGAGAATGTTGAGATGAATAGCCAATACTAGATAGGATAAGATTAAAAATGAATTGATAAGGAAAAAGGTGGGAATAGTTGATCGAGGATACAATGAGAATTTTTTTTAAAATGATTTAAACATGTTAGGAGATGATTGACAAAAACAAATATTAAAATGTGCAAATGTATGAAGTTAGTATACTATAAGAAAAACAATGGAAGACTTCAACGATGACACTTGTACAGATCTCGGGTACATAAAACATTTGATAAGAATGAGTGTCGTGTTTAAATTCATATAACGTATCCCACTTAACAAAATAAGACTTAATTTGATTTTATTTAATTTAATTTTGTCGGAGCTGGTTTTGCTCTTATCAAAGCTTATCCTACATTCAAACTTTGATGATCAGTCCCTAAATCTAATTTTATAGTAGGAGGCGTGACCCATATCTTGAAAAAGCATATGCGAGCAAATACTGCCTCAATTCCAGATTGATTATGAAGATTAGGTAGATATCAAAGTAGGCAGACACTTTTCTCGACTGCGTATAATGAGAATTTTTTATACCAAGGTATCCTTTATTGTAAAAATTAACTAATATCATACTAATTCATACCTGAATGATCATTAAGGCTATAGAGCTACCGTAATGGATTTGCATAATGACTCACAACGTTATGATACTACCAGAAAATCTTTACTTGCAGTGTTACTCAGGGTCTTTAATCTCTTCCTCAGAGGCAGTCTGAAGCATTAGCAGCATCTGTCTGTACAAAATTGCAAGATGCTGAAGAAACTACACAACTTTTGACATTGCATTGCAATGTGGTCGGCATGGAGAGACACTTAAAATCTCTCATAATTCACTTAAAAGCAAACCGGTCCAGCCTCCGAAAAAAACACACACAGATACTTTAACGTCTCCTTTAATCATAAATCACAAACTACACTTTTTTTCCCGGAAAAGCATTAACAACATTTTTGTGTCCCCCAAAAATCATTTCCCAAATTCGAAAAAGCTTGTCTTTCGTGT
Organism: Ehretia macrophylla; assembly: GCA_037974665.1. Lineage (NCBI taxonomy): Eukaryota > Viridiplantae > Streptophyta > Magnoliopsida > Boraginales > Ehretiaceae > Ehretia > Ehretia macrophylla. The sequence continues at coordinate 46,156,465 of CM075777.1, read as the reverse complement.
CTTATTAGGCTCAAAAGCTTCAACGGTCCAAGGCTGCTGTGTTTCTAGCAAGACCCAATTAATACTAAATTCTTGTTAACCTTGATTTCTCATGAGTAACCTTGGACTTGTTAGTGATTCGAAACTCATTAAAATTAGTTTGTAATTAGGGACATCTTCGAATTTCGAGTAAGGATTAGTCCCATACCTTCAGATGTAGAGAGGTCTCGTAACTTTAATAAAAAAAAAACCTTAGACTTGTTAGAATATTTGAATAATTTCGAGCACACAAAGTATTACACAAGAAAAACAAATTTTCAGTAATAGTCCTTAATGATTACTTGGATTTGTAAAATAGTCTTTCATGTTTGAAAGGAGTTTTCCATGTTGGCTATAAGCGTTCAAAGTAGTCTTTGTCGTTATTTTTCCATTAAAACGCGATGAAAAACAACTACGTAATCATGTACAAGTCATTTTTTGGAACCTAACTTGAAAATTCAAGCAAACACTTGAGATCAAATTAAAAATCCGAAAGACTATTTCGTAGGTATATAAAAATAATGTCGTAAACTTTTGTCCAAATTTTATGGACAGATAATGATCACAAGGACAATTTTGACAACTTTTGTGTATAGTAGGTGTTGAAGATGATAAATAATAAAATAAACACCTCCCTAACAGCTGAAATTTTTTGATAAGTTGATAATTTAACATGGTATCAGAACTTAAGAACCAAAAGGTCTTGGGTTCAAAATTCACCGCACCCATTTAAAAAATATTAAAATTGTCCAAGTTTAAGGCTCAAAAACTAACTCCGCCTATACTTGCGGTGGCGTGTTGAAGATGGAAAATAATAAAACAAACCCCTCTCCCTAAAGCTGAAGCTTTTAGATGAGATGTTAGTGGTCACTTAACAGTAGGAACTTATATAACATTGAAGAGTAATTTCAAAATCAAATTGGACATTGGAAATTATTAGTAAAATTTGCCTACACAAGTCATTTAAAGATGGATTTCATGGGGGTATAACAGAAGAGACTAATTAGACGACTTTTATGTATAGTAAGATAACTCATGTCTTAGTTTTTAGTATTTTAAATTTCTTTTTGTAATGAGCAATTCACTTTAGACAATATCACACTAAATTCACGTAATGCAACGATGCTTCTGAATGTATTTTTATAGCATTGGAGACTAATTTAAAAATCAAAGTGTTCAAGATCAAGATGGAGATAAAAAAATAAAATAATAAAAAAACCTATTTGATTAATGTATGCTCTAGGCTTAAATACCAATATTGAGTACAAAATCCTCATGCACACCCTCCAATGTGGCTTGCTGTTTATCCTGGGCTAACGCACGCTTGCACAAAACATTGTATCGACACATCTCAACATTCTTGGTGGAAATTTGTGAATTATTGACCAGTTTTGATACAAGAAGATAGAGTAACAATGATTTTCGTACTTTGATAATGATGTATCAGATATTAATGCTTTTGATGTTCCTTGGAGATGGGTTGGCTTTGCTTTTTTTTAGATGGCATAGAGATTCTAGTTAGATGATTGAATTCGATTATCAAATTATATATCGGGCGAAATTTGATTACTAATTCGTAAATTATCAGATACAGTGATGTGTTTTTACATATGTACTAAATCAGTAAAAAACATAACTCTATAATAATAAAGAATGTCGAACTCGCAATCTTATAAAAATAATTTCACTCTAGTATCACTAAACCAGATCCATTGGGCCTGCCTTGGCTTTTCTTGCTTGCATGGTTCCAATTCAATCATGGTAGTGAAGCACTGTTTTATCCTTTTCGTCAAAAGTGTGCTTGAAAGGGCCTCACTTTCACTTTATATTTTTATTGGAGATGACAAAAGGTTGAGTTGTTGGGGACCATGCTGGCCGTGTATAAGACCAATGTCACCCTTTCTTTGTTTGACTGGTACACACACTTTTGCTAGCTAGCCCGACACTATCTTTTGTTGGAACTGGTTTATTTATACGATATGAAATTTCTTAATCTTTACTATATAAAGGATAGTGTTTGATAGACATTATCCGGTTAGCATTTGTAGAACGTTATTTTTATAAAATATGATTCTAAAATAGGGTTTAGGTCAAATTAGCTATTAGTGTATTTCATATTTTTATAAATTGTTTGACATTAGAAAACGTGATTAAGTCGTACTAGGAAAATATTGAATATCACGTTTTTAGAGAAAGCCATAATAGCCTACCACAATCACCATACGCAAAAATTAGTAAAATAATTTCGACCTCTCTTGAATAAAAAAATAAAATAAAAAACTAGTTTAGGTCGTCAAAAGTCATTTAAAATTACGTTTTGATTTCAAACGATCTTTTTGGGTTTGCAAAACATAAGGCGGATTAGATTCTTAGTTCAACATAAATTTAAGCCCAAGAAAGAAACTTCAAGCTTATTGTGATATCACAAAAGATATTACCATCAAATATAGCAATTTCACAAAATGATCATAGTAAAACATTAATATAATGGAAACTTCAAGCTTATTGTCATAATGAAACGGTACAAACAACTATTATACATAAAACAAATAATTGTGGTTTGATTGAAAATCCTTTTGAAGTTTATCATTACCCTCAAACAAAAGTTAAAAAGAAAAAAGATTGAAAAGAAAGAAATAGAGAGTAATGATGATATGAATTGTATCCTTCTTGTACTTTAAGACATTTTTTTTTTTTTTTGGGGGTCAATGTACTTTAAGACATTCAAAGAAGCAAATTATATCTTCATCATTATTTTCTTTTTAACCTTCACTTTGCCTTTAGAATAGGTTGCTTGGAGTAAAGTATGTAATAAAGTTCTTGACTAGACTATCTCTACAAAAAAAAAGAAAAAAAAGTTGATTTAACATAGATTGCAAGAGATTGAATTGATGGATTTCATCATAGTGGGAGAATTTGGTACTTGTGAGTGGTGGAGCCTATAATGATTCCATGAACCAATGCCATGATTAAATGAACAATGTACAACTTTTATCATTCTACGCCTTTTTTTTTTTTTTATGACAGAAATTTTTTGTTGAAAAACGCTTCGGACGATTAGGAGTATGAAACTTGAGAACATGTGACTTTGTTTAGAAAAAATATGCTCTAAATTAATGAGACACAATATGTGATTTGAATTTGAGACATGAGCATTTATTGTTTGCTTGTCCTTATATAAAAATGATTGTTTTGTCAAAGAAAGGAAAATAACTATTATATGAAACATGAAATTCAACCTTTATTTTCATCAGATCATGAAAATTTGATTTTATCTATTGGGAAAATCAATGATAAGTCAAGTGATCATAACAATTACATTTCTGAGAGGAGATGCTTTCAAAATAATTAACAACTGTAGTGGTTTTTTAACATTGATTAAATTTATTGAGTAGAATACAAAAAAATCTATATGTTTTGTTTAATGATTATGTTATCTCTTGTAATATCTTATATATCACCCTAAAATCTTGTGTTTTATAGAATGTTCCACGTTTTCCTCCAAATTCACTCTTATTTAACTCTATTATCATTGATGTGTAAATAATCGTATTATCCTTTATTTTTCTTTTCACTTGAGACAAAATAGATTAAGAATGTGATGTCTTGGCCTTGAGTTATCTTCCTTCTGCATATATTTAGTGCATCTGATCTTCTGGTTCGTTCTCCATTTTGATATGAAGCCAACTACAAGTGCATCTGATCTTCTGGTATGTTAATGGCCATGTAATATTTTTTTTATGAGAGAGCATAAATTTGAATTTGGAACTTGACACAATAAATCACTACTCGACCATTCAATTCAATCCTTGGAGGCGACATAATTCACTCGTTATATATACCAAAGGAATCAAACTTATTGTATCTAGCTACTCAAATCTAGAAATCTCAGTAGGCTCAAAGTTTGCATTCAGACTTCACAGTGTCGTTTGGTTAGTTTATTGTGATCTCGGATCAAATAGAAGCCACAACTAGCAATTAAGAAAACTTGAGTAGAGTAATTGTTTTACAGCAAAAGAAATAAAGCTTTGCTCATATGCGTTACTACATGAAGAATCCTGCTATATGGTACTACTATTTGTATTACTCAATATTTTTCATCTCCTATTTAATAAATATCACGTCCTTTATCTTCTTTAAATAAATATGTTCCATTTACAGTAACATTTGTCACATAAAATACTAATTAAGATTGAATTTTGAGTTGTACAAATTGCGTGATATATATCATTAGTATTACATAAAATTATTCAATTCAAACTCTCATCCACCACCATCTTTTTTGGGTGAAGAAGATAATGTAGCATTCACAGAGTATCCTGAATCTATAAGATCAAAAAAATTTATAAGAAGAAAGGATTAAGTACTGGGAATGTTAGTTATTCGATGTATAAATAAATTATTAGAAATTTTACATTTAGTAATCCAATCTGTACATGTACTGATTTACTGACACATTCCGTACCAACGACTTTTCTTTTGTTCGTGGTTTAAGTGACTTGAGGGCATTTGGGCGAGCCCATAAAGCCTAATGCAATTTTATGTAGACCTGTGCATGGGAATTTAGAGCTAGGTGAAATTGCAATCAATCATTTGATGCAATTAGAGCCAGAGTCCAGAGATTATTGGGAATTATGTGCTTTTACCAAATAAGTTATGCAAGTATTAATAGATGGAATGACGTGAAAAGAGTAAGAAAATTAATGAAAGATCATGGCCTTAATAAAACGTCTCGAATTATATTGTTATTAATTGAAAAATCAAATAGTTTTTGTTTTTTTTGCTCAAAGGCAAGTGTGTATTCATTAAAATATATGACAAAGTTACATCATAGACCCATTACAAACAACCACAAACCAGCTAGCCTAGAATGCTAAAATCAATATGTCAACCATTACAAATGTTTCTATTAAGAGCAGTATTTTTGAACTTCCATCCTGTAGATAAATTATATCGAATATCAAAGCGAATTTTCTCCGACAGTTGGTCATCAATAGTTGCTATTTGCTTGAAAATTCTACTGTTCTTTTCATTCCATAAGTAATAGATAGAAGTTGTCCAGTAGAGGCGAAGAACAGTAGATTGAAGCCTTTTCCGTTTGCAAAATGTATTCATCCATTGAAGCACTTGGTCCCAGTTAAAGATGCTTGAGTTGATTCTGCAGAGTGAGATACCAGCCTTCCAAATCTTTTTAGAGAAGTTGAAACATCAAATGATCTCTAGTTTCCGAGATAAGACCACAGAGCACACAAAAGTAATTTATTTGGATTCCCCAACTAGCCATTCTATGCTTGGTAGGGAAACAATCATGAATGGCAAGCCAAGCAATAAAGCTATGCCGAGGAATATGACCCTTGAACCAAATCAGCTCATGCCAAGTCACAAGAGGGTACTTGTCCCTGATTGCTTCCCAAGTATGGTGTAAAGAAAATTTTCCTTTGGGACTAGGCACCCAAATAGTTTCATCTTCCCTGTTGTTATCTGCAATCAAGAGAATAACATCATTAATAATCGATTGCAGTCTTGTATGGCTACCAGCATGTGAGTTATGAGTAACTTCAGCCACAGTGGATCGTAAAGAAATGCTAGAGGAAGAAAAGATGCTGCTAGCAAAATGGTCATTGAGGATGCCAAGTAGATGCCAACAGTCAAACCAAAAGAAAGTATTTTGCCCATTGCCCAATCTGATAAGAATGAATTTCTTAGCAAGGTCTTTGAGTTTCAGCAACTTACGCCACCCCTAGGCTGCATGATGCCAACAGTCAAACCAAAAGAAAGTATTTTGCCCATTGCCCAATCTGATAAGAATGAATTTCTTAGCAAGGTCTTTGAGTGTCAGCAACTTACGCCACCCCTAGGCTGTATTTGTGGGGCAATCAATATCCCAAATAGATCTACCTTTAAGTAGGTTGATTTTAATCCATCGAAGCCAGACAGAGTCCTTACCAATAAAGATGTTTCAATAGTATCTGAGATTAGAGGCAATGTTGATATCCTCCAGCTTTTTGATATCCAAACCACCTTCCTCAGGGGGCCGAGTGAGATGATTCCAAGATATTTTTGTTGTACCTCTAGACTCCAGGTTGCCATTCCAGAGAAACATAACCATCTTCTTCTCAATCTCTTTCAGGATCAGTTTAGGAAGCATGAAAATGCCAAGCCAATAAGACTGAACAAATAGTTGATTGAAGACATCAAACAAATTACGTCTACAAGCATCCCTAATGTAAGCTTTCAGCTAGTTAAAAAATAATAACAACAAAAAAGGCTAGTTAGAAGATTAGAAAACATACTTGTATATTGACTTGTAAAATGTCATGCATCTGGAAATCTTTCAGACTTTCACCCAATTGGTTATTACCCAAATTAGAAAATTTTCAAATTTTATCCATGTACAGATGCTTTTTGTGTATAATCACGTTTTTTTTTTCCTGTCAATTTTTAATGCCATATGTTGAAAGAAGTTCCAAGAATCCATTAATTATTTTCTTCGTATCATTTGCCTTATTTATTGTGTTCAAATGCATTTCAAGTTGTAATTCAAATAGGTGATTAAATTTAGTGGAAACAATGATTAGTTATTGTTTTATCTGTTTGACCAAAAAAGAAAAAGAAAAAGAAAAGAATGGGAACTTAGCTTGAAACGTGTTTCTTATCTTGCTACGGCTATTCAAAGCTTCATCTCCTATTTTCTACCAGGGTGAAGTCTGCTCCCTATGTTAATAATAAAAGGAAGGGTGAAGTGCATAAGATCTTTTTATATTTTTATTAAAGTGTACATGACCTCCTTATATTTTTAAAAGTGCATGTTTTTTTAAACGCAGCACGGTTATCCCCTCTACTTTTCCATTAACTTTGTTGATAGAAAATAATAAAAGACATAAATACGTCTATTTTTTTCGCTCTATTTTCTTTTTCCCTTTTACTTTATTTATCTTTACGCATAGGGTTCTTTTACACCTTAATAAAAATATAGAGGGATTTTATGCACTTTACCCTAAAAAGAATGAACTCTCTCATTCTAGAAACAAAGAAGGAAGTAGTTTATATGTCTTTTTTTTTTTTTTTTTAAATTTAAAAGGAGGTCTAACTGATGATATCAATAGATGTATGACGTAGCTATCAAGCTACTCAATAATCCATTGAGCACATGTTGCACCCTTCATGTCGAAAGTGCGTGAAGTACTTGATGAAATAAACACTCGTCTAACTGATACGTCAAGGCATATCTTGAAAATCAAGTTGTATATTTGTTAGTTTCACCGTAAACATGACATATACGAAATCTGAGATTTTGCGGCGTTGGTTTATATGTCTCTTTCCAACATGCTAAGAATAAAAGATGATCTTGTCCACCTCTATTTGAGCTTCTTAGGATTAAAAAACTACCTATTTCTGTAGATTAATGATAGACAATATGATGTAATATGTTTAAATACAGGTCCTCATATGGCAAGCAACTGCAAAAAAAAAAAAACATTTATAAGGAAATTTAAATAAAGTAAATTAGTGGACTTTTCGTGATGCTTCATTGCTTCTCCACTTTTTTTTTTTTAAAATAAATTTGGATGACGTGAGAATCCAGCTGATAGAATTCGACTACTAAATTATTCGGCAAGACTCGACCACCAATTGATAGACTTCCGGGTGTATCGGTGCGTCTCCACATTTTCTCTAAGTCGGTCAAGGGAGAACTTTAGAGTAATGAAAAGTGTCGAACTTATAACTTGACATGAACGATTTCATTTTACTACCGTTGGACCATGCCCGTAAGGGCCATTACTTCTCTACTTATATGATCAAAGTTGAAAAATAATTAATTACTCTCTTGTACTCTAAGTTGTTGATACTTATCCTTTTAAGGTTTGCTGGAAATTGTTCACTAATTCAAACAAGCAACCCTTTCAAAAAAAAAAAAAATTCAAACAAGCAACTGGTGGATTGAAAAAATCGATTCTAGATAAATCCAAGTCATCGATGAAAATCTAAACAATAATGCACATTTCATTTTTTCTTTATAGTTACGATATCTTTTGCTTCTAGTACTAAAAATATTTTATTATGTTCTTGACAACTAAAATAAATCAGGTTTCAATTTTTTTATAACGCCACATTATTTTCCATTTATGAAGAAGGAGAAATTTCACGTCAAATTGAGAGAAGTGGAGAAGATGGTAAAGATTTTTCCGAAAAGTTGAGTAGCAATGGCACGAATGTGGATAAATATATCTTTCATATGTTTTCTAAATACAGCATAGAAATCACATGGTTATGGTCGTGGGCCAGACGAGCATGGATCAAAGGCTGAAAAGCCTAGCCCGTGGGCAATTTGTCTTGGACAGGTGCCGACACCAAGGCCTGGGCCAGAGCCCAGATACGGAGGCCTGCGTCAGGAAGGATTGATCTAAAAAAGAAGCTAACCTTGCACGAGATAAAGTGGGAGCATAGGCTCAGATGTTCTATAATCTTGAGAGGATCAAGCTTATCCCTCGGGGCGGGGAGTTACAAATTTAATAGAGGGATTAAGATTTAAATAAAAAAATTGATGAGAGAAAAAAAAAAAGGAAATAGAGGAAATAGTAATATTTGTTTAATAATACTACATAAATTTTTTTTAAAAATAAAAAACCGGCCCCCCAAACTCTACCCCTGCTTATCGCTTGCCAAGATTAGCGCCAAAGCGAGGATCAGACATATCCTTAGCCAAGCTTAACACCAACTCTAGAGAGGCAAGGCCTAGCAAACTTAATTGTAAATTTGTCGGGTCGACAATTATAGAAATCTTCCATAAAAAATACCAAACCTTGCGATCAAAGATATTGAAATCAAGTAATACATTCTCATTATAGATATTGTTAAAAGGGCTTAATTAATTTGGAGTATGTGTTGAATTACTCCATTACACCATAAAATTTATAAATCAAAGATAAATTCATCTTAGTTGTACTTAAAAAGAAAAGACAAAATCTTAAAAACGATGGAGGATTGCATACTTGCTCATGGAAGATTAAGGCTCGAAACAAAGAACTAAACTTTTTTTTTTTTTTAATTCAAAAGGAGACCTAAAGCCATACATATATATAAGTGTAGTCAGCAAAATTTGAGTTCGAAATTTTTTACAAATATTACGAGTATCATGTCATTAAATTAAAGGGTATTTGCACTAATAACCAAACTTTGATGACCTTTGACTGCGCTTGTCGGCCAAATCAAATAATCTAACAGCAACATGGGTCTTCCTTTGTTGTCTTAACTTGTCCACTCAATAGTGTAGCTTGGTATTCTATTGGAAAACAAACCAGTGACAATTACGCACTGCGGAAGCAACGTTTGTCTTTCCTACCACTTTTATATTAAACTTGAATCTGGCTACAATATGGGGAAGATTCAATTGGCCGAGGCTAAACACACATGTGATAAAACTATTAGAGTGGTTAAATCACCTTTTTCCACAATAATTAGTGTTTTTTTCTTTTTGCATCTTTGGATTCAAATTGAGAAGATTCTTGGATATTACGAGCTTGCATAGACAATGACAGGCGCCAACTAGTTTCGGATTTGCTAAGACTTTTTGTATATTTAGGATTTGGTCACCACGTAATTTTTCTATGTAGGGAAATCAAGCAATTCGAAGTTTGTACGAAATTGATTCGTTGAAAACTTGTTTGACATAGTTATCAGCTTCATAAAATTATTAAATTATTGAATGCATGCTTTTTTACGTTCGTTAATTTTAAAAATTTGGATAAGAGTTCGATAAAAAGTCAAATAAAAGGTCAACTCGATAATTTTTTTAATTGAATATATATAAAATTGCCAAAATCAACTTACTAAAGCTCATTTTAGATTTGATTCAGGAAGCTAACAAGTCAAACTTAATAAAAAGTTCAAATTTAATTGAACAACCTAGTATAAGGCATTATAATTATTCTTGAGTCTTAAATGTTAATTTATAATCTTGACACTCTAAACATCATGAATCATGACCACATTTTTCTAGAAGTGGGAACAAACAAAATAGTTAAGTTATTTACACACAAAAAAAATATAGAAAAGAAAAGTAGGTAAATGTTAATTTATCATCCATATATAAGGCATTATAATTATTCTTGAGTCTTAAATAACAAAAATACTAAAATGAATATGGAATGCAACACTACAACAATTTATCAAGTCGATTATCGAGTCATGAAACATGCCTTATCAATCATCTTATACCATTTTCGTTAGTATCCTAATTGCATTAAATTTCATGTAGAACCATAAATATCTGTATTTGGATGCAATCAAAACATGAAAAACATGTCACTAAAGATAGAGTAAAGTGATCATATAACAACTCATTTTAATTAAAAATTTGAGTTCAAACTTGTATCCTCTATCCTAAATTAAATATGATTCTATTTAAAATAATTTTTTCGTCATAAAAAAAAAAGACGACTACACACCATAAGGTTTGTATAAAGGTTTGTGTTTGATGACGACATAAGGCATCGTCAATTGAAGTATCGTTTTCCTCAAATTTCACTCTTCAACACTTATATACTTTTTAAATACTCAAACATCTCCTATCACTATCTCGCAATTCATCCAAGGTTTTTGAGCACATATTTTTCCACCTTTCTTCCTACTTGGCTAACAAAATAATCCACACATGGGGGTCTTACCTCCAACAGTAGTCAAATAAGTAAGGTTGCCAAATCCATGAATTAAGATTTAAAGACACAATTAATGCCAAAGAGAATAGTCTGTTATATCAAATTGTGTCCAGATTCATCCTCCCAACAAAGCCATCCACATCAATTTAAACATACCTAAAATCCTATAAAGCTCACATGAAACCATCCAAAAATCTGTGTCAGAACCCATTTTCTTTCTGATAAATATCACCACGCAGATTAGATTATTACTTTCTCTCCTCTCTCCTCTCTCCTCTCTCCTCTATCATCACACGAATATTCAAATTTACCAAAATACCCCTCTCATTTTTCCTTCTCTCTTGTTCTCTCTGAACTTCAGAATTACCAAAATACCCCTCTCTAAGTATATGTTATAATCACACTAACTTTAAGCATATCAATATTTTATAAACTCTTAATCATACATTTAAAATACTCTTTTTCAATTTTGTCCTTTTCCCTCTCCCTCCAATATTATAACTCCCAAAACCACCACCTTTCAACTCCCCTCCACCAAAACAGAGACCTAAAAGCTTTCAATGGCAGCTTCAATGGCCTCTCTTTACATCAAGACTCCATCTTTCTCAAAAACCCACAAAACCCAATTCACCTCACCCCTCCCACTACCCATCCCCACCCTCAAAACTCGGTCCACGGCTCGGCCTGCCCGGCTAATCTCCTCAGCTTTAATCGAGCCGGATGGGGGAAAACTTGTGGACCTTGTGATACCAGAGGCTCAAAAGGCCCAGAAAAAAGATCAGGCCTTGGGCCTGCCCAGAATTAGGCTCTCGAAAATTGATCTCCAGTGGGTTCATGTCCTCTCTGAAGGATGGGCCAGCCCATTGAAGGGATTCATGAGAGAGTCCGAGTTCCTCCAAACTCTTCATTTCAACTGCCTCCGACTCGCCGACGGCTCTGTCGTCAACATGTCGGTGCCGATCGTCCTCGCCGTTGACGATGGTCAGAAGCAGAGGATCGGTCAGTCGAGCAGTGTGGCTCTTGTGGACGATAAAGATCGCCCAATTGCTATTTTGAACGAGTAAGAGCATTTTCGTCGTTTTACCTTATCTATCTCATGGCTCCTTTTAATTTTAATTTTTCAAATATTTTTGGTGTTTAACTGAAAGTATGGGATTGTTATAGCCGTTTGTGTTGATGGGTATGTTATGGTTTGTGATTATAATGTGATGGTACTTTTGTTCAATTTGTTTATATTAAATTGAATTAATGAAATTAATATTTCGTGGAAATTTTTTTAGCTTTTTTATAGTGGTTCGATTGTATTTTTTTAATGAAATAAATTTAGCTCTTGTTTATAGTCATAATCATTAAAAGTCAATTTAAACGAGTAAGGGCATTCTGGTCATTTTCCCGAGCCAATGGTGTTCCGTCTTTTTTTCCTTTTTTCTTTATGCATTTATGAAATTGTTTTTGTGTTTGTAATAATGGGTATGTTTTGGTTTTGGGCAAAAACCATTTTGGTCCCTGAAGTTTGGTATAAAGTCCAAATTAGTCCCTAAGGTTTACAAAAAGTCCAAATAGGTCCCTTCCATTATCTATAACTTAATAGTCAAAGATTTGACTAAATAAAAAGACTTAAATGCCCTTACTTTAGTGGTTAGAGATTTGGAGGGAAAGAAAAAAAAAAAAAAAGATTGAGACCATGCAGCAGGCGCAACTATTTAAGCACTCAACCTATTTTTTTTTTCTTTTCTCACTTTCAATTCATGCTCTTTCTCACCCAAAAAAAAAAAAAACAACGACAACAAATGTTGAATTTAGTATCAGGTAGCCACTAATTGTGGCTTTTAAAGTCTTAAATTTTGGATATATGTCCTCTAACTACAAATAATGGTTGACTTTTTACTAACTTAAAAAATGTATTGAGGTGCAATATTAGACAATAGAATATATAACCTTGTAATAAATTCACTATAATTCACATGTAATGGATTCCTCGTCATTTGAAAAAAAAAAAAATAATAATAATAATAGACGAGGAATTCGTTACATGTAAATTATTTTTTCACATTTAATTTTTGTATTTTTTTCATCTATTATTATTTTTTCTTTTTTGTTTTCAAATGACGAAAAAAATGGTTTGGGTGCTTAAATAGTTGTGCTTGTTGCATGGTTCCAAATTTTTTTTTTCCTTCCCTCCAAATCTCCAACCATTAAAGCAAGGGCATTTAAGTCTTTTTATTTAGTCAAATATTTGAATATTAAGTCATAAATAATTGTAGGGACCTATTTGGTCTTTTTGTAAACCTCAGGGACTAGTTTGGGTTTTATACCAAACCTCAGGGACTAAAATGGTTTTTGCCCTTTTGGTTTTTGATTAAAATAAGATGGTAATTGTTCTTCTCTCTCTCTTTTTTTTTTTTTGTAATGTGAATTAGACCATTTATTGTACAGGGGTGTTTCGATTATCGAGTCATGATCTTATACCATTTTCGTTAGTATCCTAATTGCATTAAATTTCATGTAGAACCATAAAGGTCTCTATTTGGATGCAATCAAACATAGAAAACTTGTCACTAAAGATTGAGTAAAGTGATCATATAATTAAATATGATTCTATTTAAAATAATTTTTTTGTCATAAAAAGAAGACGTACTACGCAATATAGAATTTGTATAAAGGTTTGTGTTTGCTGACGACATAATGCATCGTCAATTGAAGTACTGTTGGACTTTGTTGGAAAGGTACGTAGGTGTTCGACATGTCTCTTGCTTGCGTACTTCTTTAGTATGAAAGTTTGTTTAGAGGTCTTATTCATCATGTTTACCGTTCTACTCAAATTTCGCTCTTTCAATACTTATATACTTTTTAAATACTCAAATATTTCATGTCACTATCTTACAATCCGTCTAAAATTTTTGAGTACATATTTTTCAACCTTTCTTCCTACAAAACAATCCACACACGGGAGTTTTACCTCCAACAGTAGTCAAAGAAGTAGGGTGCACAAATCAAAGAGATTAACAATATTAAAATTAAGATTTAAAGACACAATTAATGCCAAAGAGAATAGTCTGTTATATCAAAAAAATTGTGTCCAGGTTCATCCTCCCAACAATGCCATCCACATCAATTTAAACAAACCTAAAATCCTATAAAGCTCACATGAAACCATCCAAAAATCTGTGTCAGAACCCATTTTCTTTCTGATAAATATCACGACGCAGATTAGATTATTAATTTCTCTCCTCTCTTCTCTCAATTCATCATCACACGAATATTCAAATTTACCAAAATACCCCCTCTTATTTTTTCTTCTCGCTGGCTCTCTCTGAACTACAAAATTACCAAAATACCCCTCCCTAAGTATATGTTTAGGGATATATTATAGTCACAGTAACTTTAAGCGGATCAATATTTTAGCGGATCAATATTTTATAAACTCTTAATCATACATTTAAAATACTCTTTTTCAATTTTGTCCTTTTCCCTCTCCCTCCAATATTATAACTCCCCAAACCCGCACCTGTCAACCTCCCTCCACCAAAAGAGAGATCTTTCGACCTCCCTCCACCAAAAGAGAGACCTAAAAGCTTTCAATGGCAGCTTCAATGGCCTCTCTTTACATCAAGACTCCATCTTTCTCAAAAACCCACAAAACCCAATTCACCTCACCCCTCCCACTACCCATCCCCACCCTCAAAACCCGGTCCACGGCCAGGCCTGCCCGGCTAATCTCCTCGGCTTTAATCGAGCCGGATGGGGGAAAACTTGTGGACCTTGTGATACCAGAGGCTCAAAAGGCCCAGAAAAAAGATCAGGCCTTGGGCCTGCCCAGAATTAGGCTCTCGAAAATTGATCTCCAGTGGGTTCATGTCCTCTCTGAAGGATGGGCCAGCCCGTTGAAGGGATTCATGAGAGAGTCCGAGTTCCTCCAAACACTTCATTTCAACTGCCTCCGACTCGCCGACGGCTCCGTCGTCAACATGTCGGTGCCGATCGTCCTCGCCGTTGACGATGGTCAGAAGCAGAGGATCGGTCAGTCGAGCAGTGTGGCTCTTGTGGACGATAAAGATCGCCCAGTTGCTATTTTGAAAGAGTAAGGGCATTTTCTTCGTTTTACCTTATCTATCTCGTGGCTCCTTTTAATTTTAATTTTTCAAATGTTTTTGGTGTTTAATTGCAAGTATGGGATTGTTATAGCGTTTGTGTTGATGGGTATGTTATGGTTTGTGATTATAATGTGATGGTACTTTTGTTCAATTTGTTTATATTAAGTTGAATTAATGAAATTAATATTTCGTGGAAAAAATTTAGCTTTTTTATAGTAGTTCGATCGCATTTTTTAAAATTTTTTTTAATGAAATAAATTTTGCTCTTGTTTATAGTCATAATCATTAAAAGTCAATTTAGATGAGTAAGGGCATTCTGGTCATTTCCCGAGCCAATGGCGTTCCATCTTTTTTTCCTTTTTTCTTTATGCATTTATGAAATTTTTTGTGTGTTTGTAATAATGGGTATGTTTTGGTTTGTGATTAAAATAAGATGGTAATTGTTCTTCTCTTTTTTTTTTTTTTTTTTTTTGTAATGTGAATTAGACCATTTATTGTATAGGGGTGTTTCGATTATTAGTAATAATTAGAGTAAAACTTATGTTATATATCTTGTATATTAGTGAATAATTAATAAAGGTGGTTGGTTTTTGAGTTTTGGTGGCGGTAAAATTTGAACAATGGAATTAACATATGGAAAAAGACTTATTTAGCTCTTGCTATCTTTGTGTATTAATCATAAATGTGCGATCTTTTTCTTCTTTTATCCCAAAAAAGTCATAAAAGTGTTTCCTTTATTCTTGGTGGTGTAAGATTAGGGATTGATCATGCTACAGCTGGAAATTGTTTAGTTCAAGTTCTTTGCTTACAAAAATGCTGTGTCATTTGTTTGATATAGGATTAGCAAAATGTGTAAATCTTTAGGGGCACATTGAACAAGGCATATTAGAATCTTGTTTGGCATTACAGAGTTGTTTGGAGAAAGGAGAGAAACGTTCCGTGGCTTAGATAAGCTGGTAGTTTCATAGAAGTAATTGCAGACTGAGTATGTAGGTGGTCTGGCAATAAAGCAGATGGTTCTACTTTCTTGGTTTTGATTTACTGTACTGCGTCAGCAATGCAACAGGTTTATACGCTCCGAATTGTCTACGTTGTGCATGGTGTAACTTTGAAAGATACTGATAAACAATTTGTTAAGGTAGTTATCACTTATACCAGGATTAGCTCTCGTACGTGGTGTGGGGAAAGAGAGTAAAAAATTTTGGCTTTCTACAACGTCGTTGAGGTTTTGTAGTTTTTCCAAGTTGAGCAATATATGTGTTCAGAAATCCTGGAAATCTGAACACGTGTATGTGTGTTATTAGATGGAGATTGCAAAGCTATTTCTAGCGGAAATATCAATTGAGGTTGAAATTTGCTGGGCTATTATAGCTTTGTAATTTTTGTGTAGATGTTGACTTGTGGAGAAATGTTTCCTCACTGTTATAATTTATTGCTATAGTATATAACTTGCTCTGTTCATGTAAAGGACATAACTCCGTGGTCTTATAAGAGTAACGCCATATTTCAAGAGTGACATACCAAGTCAAGCTATTATTTTTCCTTCCATCAGTTTCTCTTGACCTCTTGTTCGGATAAGCTTTTGTATAGATTGATGATCTATTGGTTAAGTGCATTCTGTTTGATTTAGAGTAATTTTATATGTAAACTGAACTTTAGGACTTTTTGTATGTGTTATGCTATTATTTAACAAAAGTCAAAATGATACTTCATTTATTTTATTTTTTATTTTTATTTTTTGAGAAAGATACTTCATTGATAACGATGATTTGTTGCCAGGAAACTCTATCTACTGTCGGTGGTACTGGTCAACAGTACTATTCACGGGTTACTATTCATATACCAATAATCTTTTTTGTGTATGAGTGTCCATCTTTTGCTTGAGTGGTGAATATCCACTGTCCAATATTTCATAACAAAACTGAACTTTTAGGACTTTTTGTATGTGTCATGCTATTATTTAATCAAGTCAAAATGATACTTCATTAATAACGATGATTTGTTGCCAAGAAACTCTATCTGCTGTTTCTGTTGGTTTAAGCTGTAGTGTACGTTTCTTATGCCTCATTTGTTGGAATTTCCTTCCTGCTATTTACTTTTCATTAGCACACATGAATAATTTTGAAGTGCATCAAAGGACTTATTGATAAGATTTTTCGCAAATATAATACAGGACTTTTTCGACCCATGAGTTGGTTGACGAGTGATAATTTGGTGAAAATTTTTATATGTACAAGGACTCGACACAATATGGAAAAGCTCAAATTACTGGGCTGGTTAACAGAAGCAACCTATTTCTGTTATAGATTAATATAACAATTAGATTTCCTTAATCACTGAAGTTAAGTATTGTGGTTGCTCAACACGTGTAACTCTTAAATCCTATTTTGAAGGGTGGGTAACTCACTCCTATTTGTTTATCCCAATATAGTAAATGTTGTATAGCTAAAGCGGAGCTTGTTTGAGTAGGTATTTGTAACAGATACTGTTATACAGTCAAATAAAAGCCTGGTTAGGGGGGTATTTTCAGCTTGGTTGTTGGTGGATCCTCGATAATATAATGCATCTGCAGGTTGTGTATATTATTACTTTTGTCTGTTGTGGACTCTTGTTGCTTTTTATTGAAGAATATTGTTTTTGCTTCCTACTTTTTGTTGTTGTGGTATCTTTTTTTATATACCAGAGGTATTTCCTCACTTTGGAATATATTGTCCTTCTTCTAAGTAATGTCCGTTAATCTTTCCCTAATTAGCAACTTAATGACTCGCCAATATCTATGCAGCATTGAAATTTATAAGCACAATAAGGAAGAACGAATAGCACGGACTTGGGGTACCTCTGCCCCTGGTCTGCCTTATGCTGAGGAAGCTATAACAAATGCTGGAAATTGGCTTATTGGTGGCGATTTGGAAGTTCTGGAGCCAATAAAGTACCATGATGGTCTTGATCGCTTCCGCCTTTCCCCTGCACAACTTCGTGAGGAATTTACTAGGCGAAACGCAGATGCCGTGTTTGCTTTCCAGCTCAGAAATCCTGTGCACAATGGCCATGCTTTATTGATGACTGATACACGCCGTCGCCTTCTTGAGATGGGATATGAGAATCCCATCCTTTTGCTTCACCCATTGGGAGGTTTCACAAAGGCAGATGATGTTCCACTTAATTGGCGAATGAAGCAACATGAGAAGGTATGTGTTGAATGAATTATCATGCCCTACTATATTAATGTTACTACTACCTTGTATTTGTATGAGCGGTGTAGCTGTAGGTCCAGATGCTCTTCTGTGTCTTGTCATTATTTGCTAGGCTATGAGGGCTGGATATATATTGTTTTGCTTAAAACAGTATATGTATTCACAACATGCTTTCTCGGATCCCCCCGATTTAAAGGCCTTGCAAGAAATCTGGGGTATCCAAAATGCCCTAACTTATGTTACAATCGTAGAACTTGGAAGTGTAGTTCACTCATTCTTGCTATGCCATCTCCTGGAGCCTTGTGTGGCTTACTGATCTTATTTCATTATACTGCTATAGGTGCTTGAAGATGGTGTTCTTGATCCAGAGACTACAGTAGTTTCTATATTCCCATCTCCCATGCACTATGCTGGCCCGACAGAGGTACAGTGGCATGCTAAGGCTCGCATCAATGCTGGGGCCAACTTTTACATTGTGGGCCGAGACCCAGCTGGCATGAGCCATCCAATTGAGAAAAGAGATCTGTATGATGCAGATCATGGGAAGAAAGTATTAAGCATGGCTCCTGGACTAGAGAGGTTGAACATTTTGCCTTTTAAGGTATACAAACGATCAATGCCTTTATTAACTTCATTACTTATGTCTTCATGGTCATCCTGAAATTCAAAGAGTAAGAATTATAAATCTTACGATGGTAATATTTTTATTGTAATGGCAGGTAGCAGCATATGATAAGACTCAGGGTAAAATGGCGTTCTTTGATCCATCGAGGCCTCAAGATTTCCTTTTCATATCAGGCACCAAGGTATCTGTTTTTCTTTTCTTTTTTTCCCGATATGGTGCTTCCCATATAAATTGGGATATTCTTGAAAATCTTACCGTATACTTATAAAAGAAGCTCAAGAAAATTGGCAAATGATAGGCTGCTACCGTTGTCAAAGCAACCAAATATGTTAAAGCAAGTAATGTTATATTCTACATGTTTCTCTCTTTGGCATTTTCGGTCTCTGACAACTTCCATTTTCCAGATGCGAACACTTGCAAGGAACAAAGAGAACCCTCCGGATGGATTTATGTGCCCTGGTGGCTGGAAAGTGCTGGTGGACTACTATGATAGTTTGGCACCAGCTGAGAACGGCCGAGTACCTGAACCTGTCCCTGCTTGAGATAGTGTGGCGTGTGAAGAAACGTGTTGTAATATGTTTGGGAGAAACACGAAAACCTATTTATCTCCAATTGCATGATTGATTTAAGGTTTGGTGAAGATCCTACCTTCTCTCAAAGATGAATCATTCTGAGGCACTGTTACTGAATTGTAACAATTTGCCTCTATCTGTAACATAGTCATAAAGATGGTATCTTTACATTATGCACTTGTGTTTGGGGATACTCTTTGTAACATATTATGATTGTGCTTCTATTTAAATATCCATTGTGGGTTTGTCTTGTGAAAGGCTTAGGCTTAGGTTTTGTTTAGCTTGACTGTAAAATTTTAGCTTTGACTTATAAAGTTTTTAACCGTAGAATTTTAGTTAGAAGTGTAGCTGAACAAAAGTCATATGATTATTTGGCCTATGTTGGCTAATGTTGGGATTTTAAAAATTTATAGGGCAATTTTAGATTTTAAAAAATATAGAATGGTATATTTGAGAAAGAAAAAAAAAATAGTTTAACTAATGATTTTAAACTTTGATCTTTAATCCTTATTGATGCATAAATGAAATATTTGCTTTTGAATCTTTTATTTATATAGCTTATCAATTGGATGGTAATAAGTTTTGACACTTGAAATTTCCTTCAAGCCACTCGTTATTGAGAACATGTTTGTTTATAATGTTATGATATTATCAATGAGTGTGAATAATGTGGATAGTATATCATTTTTAATTTGTATAATGCTATAAGGGGGTCTTTGCTATTTGCTGGTTGCTTTCAATTAAAAAAAGAAAATATTAATACAAATAATTAAGTAATAATATATTATAATTAATATTCTAAAATTCAAAGTTCAAATACGGTTTCGACTTTATATTCAAAGTTCAAATACGGTTTCGGCTTTATTGAAAAAAAAATAAAAATTGTTTCCTTAAAAAAAGAAACAAAAAAAAAAAGAAGACGAGCCCCTTCTGGATCCGCGTTGTTCTGTTGACGATAAACTGAGATGCGGGTGAGCCCCAACACGATTTGTCTTCTGCGCAGCTTCGAATGCTCACAGAGGTTGCTGTTTAAACTAAAATGAAAGGTAAGATCATACACTAGCATCTCTAAAGTTCAAAACTTTTTTTGTTCTGTTTTTTTTTTTTTTGCTTATTTTCAATATGGAAAATATCATATTTTTATGGTTTAATTGTACCTTTATTTTTATAATACGTTTCCGTTTCATTTTATTCAATTCCCACATTTGATTTGTGTTTTTCTTGTTGTAAAATTTTGTTTCATGAATATTCTAGGTGGAAATTATATGAATTAAGTAATTAATAAGATGGCCCTGCAATTTTGGGTTTCTAAATTGATTAGCATGTGGAAAAAGGAAATGTTTACTAAGTTTAATAGTTGTATCTTGTCGTTAAAAATTTTCAAAAGTTCGTAATTCTTGCATAGACTAAGACCATAAATTCATATATCGTTTCAGTCAATCATTTTTTGTCACGTCATTGACGATTAGTGTTTTTTTTATTTTTTTTATTTTTTTTATTTTTTGGTTGTCGGAGACGATTAGTTTTTGAAACTTACAAAAATGTTTCTTGTGCAAGTGGGACGATGATGTTGCAAGAAATGAATGGCTTAGATCATGAGTGGGACTATGGGCAAGTCTAGGCAAGAATTTGCTATAGTTTTTCTCCTCTTAACACGGCGGTTGTTTCCTGAACATAGACACGAAAACAAAACAATTAAGAGTGGTAAGTGGTTTTGTAACAGTATATTAGTTTTGATTAGATACCTCTTAATAATCTGTAAGGTAGAAAGTGATACCCTCAAGTTGCGGTTAGAATTAGAGATTGTGAATTGTGATATAGGGAAGGGGACTAGGATCCTGGGTTTTCTTGGTTGATCGAAAGCTTTAGGTGAATGTGGTCAGTTCATATAGCTGATCTCACCTAGCGAAATAATTTTAGTTTGGTCTGATTGAATGCCTCAGGTTTTAGTGAAGCCGGGAATATGTAGGAAAGATTTGAAAATATGAATTTTTACTACAACAGATTGAAAAACAAAAAGGTGATGAACAGATAGTGTTAAGAGTAAACCAAACCAAACCAAGCCTTGTCCCATTAGATGGAGTAATTATCTGGATCCTCTTAATAAAAGCATATAGATAGAAAATACAACTATATGGAGCTATGCTAAAAAGTCAAGACCGAGGTAGAAAATACAATTACCAAATGAAAAAGAGAAACGACTTGTCTAAAATAGTTAGAATAAAAAAATGAAGTGTTGCACCAATTTCAGAAAAGGGAAAGTTCATTTATCTATGTTTGATGTGAATAAAATTTCTTCATAAATGTAAAAAAGTGGAGAGCTCGGTAAGTTTTATGTTAGCTATTAACAAGATATTATCTTGACTAGAGACGAGCTACCCCCATGAAACACTAAATTTAGTGTATGGCATCCTGCCATGGTTTCTTTGAGACTCTTGGATCATCATACCTCGTGATTTTTGCCTAGATTTTCATTAGCGTATTGAGGTTCATTTTGTGCATTTTTGGTTTAGTATGTCGAAAAATGCAAGACCTTCAAGATGTGCACTATATTTATATTAAGCTACTCCATCAGTGATAGTAAAGATGTACAAGTAAATAACAAAGTGTTATGGAAGGCATAAGCAAGTACATAATGTCATGGAAGACTATATTTGCCTATGATTTGATTGCTGATCAAATGTGTCTATAATTTAAGTTCTGGCGGCTCCTATAACTGAAAAATGGCTTCTGAGGAACTGGTATGCTTTTAAGAAGCCAACCGACTGGCCAAGATAGAGTGCCAACCATGACACAAACGGCCCATTGCTGCCAGTTCAACCTCTCTGTATTTGCAAACCTCTTCAGCAGTTCAACCATCACAACCTGAAGCAGAATTACTGCAACAA
Organism: Ehretia macrophylla; assembly: GCA_037974665.1. NCBI lineage: Eukaryota > Viridiplantae > Streptophyta > Magnoliopsida > Boraginales > Ehretiaceae > Ehretia > Ehretia macrophylla. The sequence continues at coordinate 46,134,416 of CM075777.1, read as the reverse complement.
TTATACCCCAAAACAATTTTTTTCTCTGCAGCCCTTTAAACACGTTCTTTTCAAACTTTCTTGTGTTGAATATGATAAAGATTTGGCAGAGAACAAAAATGTTGAAGATCATGGTATCCTTTTCTCTGGGATTTAGATTGAAGATCTCTTCACCCTTGAACTGTATGGTTAGCAAAATTGTGATCTGATATAGAGCTTGAATTACTATATTTCTCCATATGGTATTGGTTATGAATGGTCCATTCAAATCTACAGGTGGCTGTTGCATTAGCTCTTCAGTAGGCTTCTCTACAGTCAGAGCCACAGCTGCAAGTGTACCAACTATCAACTTTGACCAGAGTACTTGGAGTGCCGCATATGGAACTTCACCTGCTGAAATGGCTGTGACTATGTTGATAGTTGGAGGTGTGCTAGCAGAAATTGTTGTCACAAAGTCATACACTAGCGAAGCAATGCTAGCAGTGAGCTGGAATTGGGTAAATATCTGGATGTTGTTGTGCGTACCTCTTCCCCATCTCAGAACTCTGGTCACAGCAGCAAAGTTGTCATCCTTGATGATGATATCTGAATTTTCTTTTGCAATGTCAGTTACATCAGTCCCAAGAGCGAGCCCCACATCAGCTTCTCTAAGTGCCGGTGCATCATCCATGCCGTCTCCAGTAACGGCAACCACATGGCCTTTCTGCTTCAAGGAACGTACCATTAGACGTTTGTCAAATGTAGTGGCTCTTGCAACCACACGGATTTTATCAACCTTCTCCAATCTCTCATTGGGTTCATAATTTTGAAATTCAAACCCTTCAACTATTTCTCCTGTGGCTATCTCTTGATTTGGCTTGATTATGCCACATTCTATGGCGGCTGCTCTAGCAGTGGGCAGATTGTCCTTGGTGACCATCTTGATATCCACTCCAGCAAGTCGGCAATCTATCAAAGCTTTCTTTATCTCAGGTCGACATGGGTTTTTCAGACCTACAAATCCTATCAAGTTGAGGCACTCTTCTTTAAGCTTGGATTGGATACCGCTGTCATCTTCATCATCATTTGCTGCTTCAATTTTTTTATGTGCCAGAGCAATGCACTGAGTGCAATTGGTTTCCATCTCTTGAATTATCTTCTCCAGTGCCTCTCTTGTGCTATCATTGATACAACTGATGGTCCCATTTCCCTCATAAAAATGTGAACACAAATCAAGTATCGCCCTTGGTGTTCCCCTCTTGTGGACATGGACAGTTTTGTCAGCCTTCTTCTGGATCACTATTCTGCCATTTGAGGTCTCGTCCTGGAGCACAGTATAGTTTTCCCTCATTTGTTTGACATCCATACCCGTTTCTTGGTCACACCAATCATGAATCGCTTTTTCAATTTGATTGTCACTAAGATCTGACACATTTTCTGATGGGTTCTCAGTGGTGTTCCAGCCAATTCCTTCACAGAGTAATTCAAGAACTTCTGACTCGAGAGAGGAGGAAGGTAGATCTTCATTTCCAATCACCTTTAGGCCTACCCAACATTGACTGACCTTTAGGTAGTTTAGTGTCAGTGTGCCCCTTTTGTTTGTGCAAATCACGGTCACGGCACCAGTAGCTTCACATGCTGAAAGATTTCTCACAAAGGCATATTCTGCTGCCATCCTTTTGGTTGAATATCCAATAGTTATTGTGACAGCCAGCAGAAGACCTTCAGGAATAGCGGTTGATGCAATTGCAATTGGTGTGGCCAAAATTCCAATGATGGCATTGCACACTTGATGAATGTCTGTCTGGCCAGGAATGAATATCGAGTATCCATCATCGTCATGCATATTTCCTATGAAATAACGTGTCAGCAATACAAGAAGAACTAGAGAAGCAACAACAAGACCTACCGCCGCGATCTGTAAGGTTAGCTTATGTAGCTTCACTTGTAAAGGAGTCCTCTCAGCAAAATCACGGCGTTGCAGGCTTATCATCTTTCCCCATTTTGTGTTCATCCCTACCGCTGTGACAATCATTTCCGCAGAACCATTAGTCACTACAGTACCAGAAAGCAAGAATGGATTTTGGATGTGATTGACCTCCACGGGTTCCATTACTGCCGTAATGTTGGAGTCGTCCACCTTTAAGGACTGTCCATCCACGTAAAGGCCATCTGCAGGAACTTGATTGCCAACTTTCAGGCAAACAACATCGCCAACAACTGCATCAAGTATTGAAATTTGCTGCTTTTGCCCATCTCTTATGACCTCAATGGGGATATTGTCAAAAGCTTTTGATAGCTTGTAGATTTGTATTCTAGGCCAGACATTACTGAAAGCTGTGACAGTAATCACTAGAAAGACAGCAACCAATATGCTTCCCCCATCAGACCATCCTTTTGGCCCGTGTCTTTTGATGCCGAAACCAAGAGATAGCGCTGCACATATAAGCAGGATAATGATGATGGGATCTTTCAAGGTCTCCAAAACAGTTTGCCACGTCCGTGGAGGTGGCCTTTGGAACATGTTTGAACCATAGGCTTGGCGTCTGTTGGCAAGGTCTTCAACATGGCCTCGGATCCCTGTCTTTGCATTAGTTTTAAGAGCTGAGGCCACTCCTTCAACCCCTCCGTTTTCCTCAAGAAGTGCAAGATTCTTCTCTTCAACGAGCTCGCTGAGGGTAGTTCGGCTGATAGTAAAACCTTCTGGTTCAACATCTACCACTCTAAAAGATGGTGATTGCAAAAGATTTTGTGATAACCCATCTTGGTGATTGACTGCGATCTCAGTGGCTAGAGAGAGTAGAGCCCTAGTGCTATAAAGAGTCGTATAAGCTCTTCGCCATCTCTTTCGGGCAGTGTTGAGAACAGGAGCCAACTCTACTCCTTCAAAGCTCACTTGCAAAACTTCGGACATGGAAATTGATAGTTCCAAAAGAAATGGACTCGTAAGTGTGATTGAGTGGGCTAAAGGTTTATATGCAATATATAGGTTCATATAGACTCTCTCTCTCTCTCTCTGTATATATATATATATATATATTCCAGAAGAAGATATAGACTCTCTCTCTCTCTCTCTCTTTATATATATATATATATATATATATATATATATGTATATAACAAGAAAGTAGTATATTTGTTCGTACTTGAAGAAAACAAAATGTGTTCTCAATTGTCACTTATTTATCTTGGATCGTTCTGTGTACAATTCGTAGTTAATGTTATTTTATTTGGAGACGGAAGATTTCTGAAATGGTGCATGATGGTACAGAAATTTTATGGAAATTGCAGTGAAAATGAGAGCCTAGTACATGTGACCAACAGTGATTAGTCAGCAATCATTAAATAGTAATTGCTTAGTTTCCAATATTAGCACCCGACAAGATCTCGCAGTCAGTTTATGACATTGTTTCTTGGGCTCGAACCGAAAAATCAATGAGGATCTGAATCATACCAATAGAGAGCCACTATGTGTTTGTGGGCGCATGTCAAACTAAGTGATGTGTTGTTTCAATCTAGTTCTAGCAGGTGTTTGTGCTTCAGTTTTGGCTTCTTATTTTAGGCATTAAAAAGGTTAACTGGTCATGAGCGGGAAATTTATCTTCGTCATGTCTCTGTTTCAAATTAACTAATAAGATAATTTCTGAAAAATTAGTCTCGTTCGGCCTTATGCTCGACTAATTTTGAAAGTTTTATGTATTTCGAGATTTGGCCTCTCTACTGTGAGTGAGAATAACTTTCTAGAAGATTTACCGTCACAAAAAAAAAAAAGATAAACATATTCGATTTGCTTAATCTCCAATCTTTACAGGCAAAATAAGAGGATATTTATAGGTACTTAGAAAAGTTTGCATGAGAATTGGAGTGGTGCTACTTTGAATGCGAGATGTTTTGAAATTAATTTTTGATAAATATGATATTTTTTTATATATGTTGTAATATTAATTTAGACATTTCTTGAATTTAAAAAAAAAAAATTGTGGTGGTGCTCACATTCTAGTCAAGTATATTCAATGTGGTCCTGATCTTTATATATCAATTATCTAAACGCTTGTATGTTGGTTACTTTTTTCCACTTTTACGCGTTAATATTACAAAAAAATTATTGTGGTCTAATGTCACAGGAATGGGAAAAGGCCAAAGCATTGAAAAAAGTAGAGATAATTATCATGTTTTTGAAGACTGACTATCAGAAGATGTCAAACAGGTTAGGTAGGCTTTTGGGGTTTTATAACGAAAAAGAAGTGTGAATGTGTGGGTTAGTAAAAAGTAAAATTTGTGAGAGGGATAAGCGACGTGCAAACTTTGATACCCTCCTCGTCTTGTTTCGTTGAAGTTTCCGCTTTGGAAAACTCTTCCGTTAAGTATCTGAATGCTAAATCGACCACACAAAAGTTAAAATTAGATGCTCTAGGCAATAAATGAATATACCACTTTAGTGAACAAGAAAAAGATTTTACCGGTTATGGTGCTCATTCTGATTAATTTATTTTGGATCGTGGACATAGCTAGATGATCAAATTACGTTAAAATAAGTGTGCTTTTATGATGTTTTGTATGAGTGCCTATGTCCTTGTTTCCCAACATTGCTATCAATAGTTTGATCTATGTTACGAAATTTTAAGTATTTTGAGTCGTAAAAATACCCCTCTTGTAAAAATACAAGTTACTACTGCGTATAAACAATTCAAAGTGAATTTCAACTTTTCTTGAACCCCGTACATAGCAGAAGCGTCGTGAATCACCTGCCGTTTTAGCTTCTATGAACTGTAATTGTTTTCATATTGTCGATTATGAAGCGTGTTGTGTATGTGTGTGAAAGTGTGTGTGTGTGTGAGTGTGTGTCTGTTGTGTGTGTGTGTGTGTGTGTGTGTGTGTGAGTGAGTTTGTGTGTGTGTGTGTATTGAAAAAGGATTCCCTAGTGGTGGGTTAACTTCTTGGCTTGTGAAAAATTAGGGATTGAATTTCATGAGAGTGGGTGGAACAAAAGAAAAGAAAAGAAAAAAAAAAAAACTTCAAAGCAGTATGAAAACAGGAGAATTTAATGACATCCCAGGAATTTTTTATTTATTTTTGTTAATCCCTGGAATAAATTGTTTACTGAAAAGAACATGGCATATCAAGTGGTTTGCACTGAACAGAATTATTTTCCACGCGAGGCTAATGAAATACTTATGAGAACATCTGGTACAGTAAATTGTGAGGATCATTTTTCTTTTTCTTTTTTTAGGATCATTAATACTTACGAGAAATACTCTAATTATAACGACTCAGGTTCAATTACTCGTCTGTCAATATGCATTACTGGTTCAAAGTACTTAAAAGCCATATTGACAATAGTAGTAGTAAACTCATATCATTATAAATTGAACACATATCTGTTATTTGAACTAATATGGAACAGAATATCACTCTAATCACGCAAAATATAACATTTTTCACAGGAAAATGTTACAATAGCCACCACCGTACCCTGAACAACTCAATAGAGACTTGCTCTCTTGTTAGGTTTAAGGATTTACGAGTGACTACTAATTATCGAGTAACAGCCCCCTTCGTCCCTTGGTTGAAGATTGCAAATGGCTGTTCCTCTGGCATCCAAACTGTCGACTGGAGCATGTTTATCGTGAGAGCAAATCATTGTGTTGATTGGTTAGCCATCTATTAGTCTTTTGCAACCATATGGATCATATGCCATTGCTTATCTCCCCCCTCAGTTGCTTCAGCTCGTGGAGAAAGAGAAGAGGGCGTTTCATCCCCTAGGATGATTGTTTAGTTTTCTTTAGACTTAGCCTCCTTTACTGAACCAAAAAAAAAAAAAAAGGATTGCCTTGAGGCTAATGAAACATAAACCATCTGTTTCTGAAAACATATACTAGTGGAGTAATTCTGAGAAAAACGAATTAGGAAGACTTCTGAGAAAGACTCTTCTATTAGTAATAATCAAATTTTTCTTAGTTCTTTTTGTCTTTTATACAGAATCAATCAACAGGCCTAGAAAAATGTATCTTCTATTCAATTCTGAAACTGAAGAGCAAATCATCCCAGGACAAATTCCAAAGAGCAAATTCTTATCCTGTCTCTGAATTTATTCGTTATGCCTTTCTTGTCGAACTATTTCTGAGTATGCAGCCGAATAGACATCAAATATTCTATGGAGGTATCATACTAAACCATCTTCACAGGTAGTTATGACTCGCTAGTCGTATTATTCATGATGTTTGATTGAAATACTTGGAAATAGACTTGTCCTGGAATTTGCATTTGCAGCTGGTTTCATAACATTTTCTGTCATAATTCACCCCGGGTGCAGGTTTGCGTGGATTGTAAAATATCGACATTTTCGTGTGTGTTTGACTGGCTAGCTAATCAACAAGCAAAACTTATAAAAGATGCAGAAGTTTTGGTTAGTGATGCACAGATAAATGAAGCCATAATATCAATTGGTGCTATATGCCATGGCGGCATTGAAGACAGAATATGAAACAACTAGAAACAAACATCAACGATGATTGATGTTGTTTTCTTCAAATAGATAATTATTCTTACGAAAACTACTAGTGAATGAAAGCTAGTAACAAACTAATTTGCTATGCTAACCTATTACCTATTCTTACAGACTTGAGGTTCTTCCATGTGAAATAGCTAGATATTGGTTTCTTTGGAACAGGGATACACTTGACCAGCCAGCCGATTGGCCAAGACGCGGCTGCCATTCCTATACATGCTCCCCATTGCCCCCAATTCAACCTCTCTGTATCTGCAAACTTCTTGAGGAATTCCACCATCACCACTTGAAGAATGACAGTAACTGCAATTATTCCCATGAACAACTTGTTCTTGTATATTCCCTCAAAGACATTCTTCTTCTCCAGTTTTCTTGCGTTGAATTCGTTGAATATTTGACAAAGAACAAAAGTATTGAAGATTAGAGTGTCTTTTACCTTCTCACTAACACCAAAAATTGACTCACCTTTGAACTGCAATGTCAAAAGAATTGTTATCTGATATAAGGCTTGAGCTAGTAGGTTCCTCCACATAATGTTTGTGATAAGTGGCTCGGTTCGCCCCACGGGTGGCTTTTCCATTAGATCCTTTGTTGGCTTCTCGGTGGCAAGAGCCAAGGCCCCCAATGTGTCCATGATGAGGTTTACCCACAACAACTGAACGGCTGTTAATGGCACCTCACCAGCTGATACTGCAGCAACAAAGTTGATCACCAAAGCTGCAACATTCACAGTAAGCTGGAACTGGATGAATTTCTGAATGTTGTTGTAGACGCATCTTCCCCATTTGAGAACCGTAGCAACAGAAGCAAAATTGTCATCCAAGATGACGATATCTGAACTTTCTTTAGCCACATCTGTACCTTGAATCCCCATAGATAGTCCTATATCAGCTTCCTTCAATGCTGGAGCATCGTTAGTGCCATCGCCTGTCACTGCAACGACATGGCCTTTCTTTTTCAAACATTGCACCATCAAGAGCTTGGCGAATGGGGATGATCTGGGCATGACTCGTAGTTTATCGACTGTTTCCATTTGTTCCTCTTCTGTGTAGTTACGAAATTCTACACCTTCTACCACTGCTTCATCTATTTTCTCATCAGCCCGAAGTATTCCACATTCAGTGGCTATGGCTCTTGCGGTAAAAACATTGTCACCAGTGATCATTTTGATGTTTACACCGGCATACTGACAATCTTCCACGGCTTTCTTCACACCAGGACGACATGGATCCTTCAGGCCTACAAGCCCCAGAAGGGTCAAGCAGTTGTCTGGTATCTTTTGGTTTGTTTCTACACAACCATTCTCCGACTCTTGAATTTGCTTATGTGCAAATCCAATGCATCGAAGACTGCTTGCTGCCATACCTTGAATTATCTGATCAAACATCTCCTTCTTATGATCATCAAGAGCTTTCAAGTTCCCATCTTGATCATAATAATGTGTGCACATTGCCAAAATCATTTCAGCAGCTCCTTTCCAGTGTGCATGGACTGTGTTGTCCATAACTTTCTTTGTCAAAACACCACTCATCTTTTTCTTAGAATTGAATGCTTCCACATGTAGAATGGCATGATTTCGCTTTACTAGCTCCATATCCATTTGTAATTCCAGCACAGCCCATTGAAGGATTGCTTTTTCTGTTGGATTTCCTGAGAACTCAAAGTTGGATACTGAATGAGTCGACTTATAAATATCACCTGTTGTGTTGAGACCAACCCCCTGGTGGAGCAATTCGATAACATTGGCTGCAATTGAAGTGTAACTTCTTCCTTCTATCGGCTCTCGACCTATCCAAAACTTGGTTACCTTCATTTGATTCATTGTGAGAGTACCTGTTTTATCAGTACATATAATCGTGGCAGAGCCCATGGTCTCACAAGCTGATAGCTTTCTCACCATAGCCTCGTCCGCCATCATTCTCTTCATTGAATATGCAAGAGTAAGCGTGACGGCCAAAGGTAGGCCTTCTGGAATTGCAACAACTACAATTGTAACTGCATCTGCTATAATTCCCACCACAGCATTGATCACATCGTCAACCTTTGTCTTGCTGCCATTGAATTCTTTATTTCTAGATTCGTCTTTCGTGGTCCCTGTAAAGTATCTCACCAACAACACCACAAGAACTAAGAAAGCAACGGCTAAACCAACCTTACCAATTGCTGAAGTTAGCTTGTTCAATCTGGATTGGAGAGGCGTTTCTTCACTTGAATCGCGAGTAATCGTGCTCATCATCTCCCCCCAAGTTGTGTTCATTCCAACAGATGTAACAAGCATTTTAGCATATCCATCAGCCACCTTGGTTCCAGAGAACAAGAATGGATTTCGATTGCAATTAACTTCAACATGATCACTTTCACCAGTCATGCTCGATTCATCAACTTGTAACGAATGCCCTTCTACGAACAATCCATCAGCAGGTACCTGATCACCAATATTCAAGCAAACAACATCTCCAACAACGATTTCAAATATCGAAATTGGTTGTCGCCTGCCATTCCTAACAGCTTCCACTTGTATATTATTACTAACTTTTGAAAGCTTATCGAATTGTCTGTTTTGCCTAAAATTACTTATAGCAGAAACAGAGATGACGAGGAAAACAGCAACAAATATGCTGCCACCATCATACCATCCTTCTTTTGGCCCATGCTCTTTGATGCCAAATCCAAGAGAAAACGCAGCACAAACCATTAGAATTAGAATAGTAGGATCTTTAAATGCTTCCCACACAAAGTTGAAGAAACTTTTCACAGGTGGTTTACGATAAGTGTTAGCCCCAAAAGCTTCTTTTCGACATAAAACATCTGTAACATCACCAACAATTCCATGATTGACATCACTTTTTAAGGTAGTAGCTATACCTTCAATGCCTCCATGTTGGTCAAGTTTGTTAAGGCTTTTCTCCTTAACAAGCTTTGCAAAGCTTGAAGCATCAATGTCAATATCAATGGCGACTCTATCAGATGGAATAGGTGAATACTTGACTGTGTTTATGGTAACTCTTTTTGATGCCACAGTTGAAAGCTTCCTCTTATTTTTGACAACTTCTTTGAAGAGAGAGAGAAAGACACGTCCACAAAAGAAATTTGCGCGAGCCAAACGCCATCTCTTTTTGTTGGTTGGCAGCAGGTTGATCATAACAAAATCCATGCAATCAAAGTTTGCTTCAAATAAAATAGTAGTACCTTAAAACACAAATTAAAACAGTTCACACACAATAAGAATAAAATCTAAAATTTACAGCAATGGAAGAAGCCAAATATAGGAAAACGAGAAAGAAAAACAAGAATAATAATAATAAAAAATGAATGGTTGAGGACTCTCACTATGTCAGCAAGTGTATAATCTCTCGAGCTTTGGAATAGATTGATGGTATTCAGTAACTTGGTTGTGAATGATCCTAACTAGGTGCATATATATAGGTAAATATAACCGCGTTACTTCCTTGGGGAGAAAGAATTTGCTACAGTAACCTTCTTAGATCTTGCCTCCCAAAATATGAAGCCTATTTAGAGGTAGACACTTAACTAATACGCTTTATTGGGTCTTTCCAAAATGTTTCATTGCAAAGTTTTAGAATGCATAAAGTTTTCCAGTTTTTGGAAACTGTTATAAGATATTTATTACTGTGACTTTCCACAATACTTCAGTTAAAAATCTTAGAAAATATGAAGTTTTGTGGTCCCAGAGAGTTAAGTTACTCACTAATGTGTACTTTCAGGACGTTTCGGGCAAAAATTTTAGAATGTAGAAATTTTGTAATCCGATGCTTAAATAAGTGATTCACCATTTTGTCCTTCTAAGATGTTTATGTGTATAATTTAAAAAAAAAAAGTAAAAAAAATTCACAATCTTGGAAACTTAAATTAGTGATTCACCATTAATTATTCATTAACTTAAATTAGTGAGTTAATGAAATCTATTGCTTATTTAATAAAAATTAATGATTTAATTTTTTTTTAAACTTAAAACCTTTAATTACAATCGTAATCATTACTGAACAATTTCACTCAACTCATCTTTTGACATTTTTCTTTTTTGGTCGTATCTGTCAACTAATTTAGCTTTAACACTTGATCAATGTTTACCACGCCTCTTATCATTAACTATCACAGTTCCGTTCCGCGTCATAGGGTGTTACGTTACGTATAAGCAGGCATTGCTTCGTATAGGGTATTTTTGACTATAGTCAACCTGTAGATATAGTATAATATTTAAAACAAAAAAAAAATGCAATACAAACTTGGTCTTTGTTTAATCATGTTACTTGAAAGGCTAGCAATAGCTTCAACCCTTTTATTATTGTTTTTTTATTTTGAGAAATGTGGTTGATGGTTCCATAATTGATTATGCTTGGCTCTAAAGCACTTTTTGGTAATTCGCGAAGAAAAGAGGAATCTTATTTGGCTCATCTATCCTTACCTGAGGTTTAAGATTCCAGAATTTTACGTTAATGGCCTTTTGGAACTTTCTCAGGCATTGCATGGGATAACTTGGTACCAAATAAATGATTATTCGAACAAGTTTGAGATTGCAAGTCAGTTGGACGTTCACATCAATGATTATTATTATTATTATTATTATTCTTGTTATTTTATTTTATTTTATTTTTATTTTTATTTTAATAATAATAATAATTATTATTTTTATTATTATTATTATTGCAAAAGATCGAAACTAAATATAAAAGTTATATTTTTATGAGGTATGTTAGTCATTTTAAAATAAGCTAACTTAATGGTAATACACGTGGCCAGTCCTTAGTCATTTGAGGGTTAGTATTAATATAAGGGCACGTATCTCAAGAGAGATAACTAATATTGGGCACATGTACTCTATTTTATTTCATTGTCTATGTTGTGCGCTCTCTCTCTCTCTCTCTCCTCCTTCTCTCTTATTATTTGTTCTAGCCAACTTTTAGTCCAAAGAGGGCCTTCGGAGCAACCCCAGGGTCCATTGTTTTGCAGTTAATAAGATGACGAAACCTGAACTGACATAAGAACCAAATTCTGATCTTAACAGGATGACACCATCTGTGAGACTAAAATGATCCCATGAGCAATGATAAAAGGTTTTTGCCTTTTCCTCATAAGAAAAACAATTGCACATCTATAATTTGTCTTGCTCTTTGCAACTAGGAATGATCTTTCTTTTGATTGTTGTATGACGTACTAATGTTTTTGTAATTGTACATGAACTTGATCATGAGAATAACACTGGTGTAAAACATTCTTACTTAAATTACTTCAATTTTGAAAAAAATATATTAACTACAAAAGGCATAACTATTAGCATGATCTTGAGACTTTTAGCTAAGGATAAAGGATGACATGGTGGAGAAAAACAAAACCTGGCGCATCTAGATAAGGGAAAATGTCACATTTAGTCCCTATTGTTTCTTTTTAGTTTTAATTTGGTTTTTATTATTTAAAATATCTCAATTTTATCTCTATTATTTTTAAAAAAAGTCTCAATTTCGTCCTTATTATTTTTTTAAAGTTTTAAATTCGTCCTTATTATTCAAAATTAGTCAACTTAGTCCCTATTACTTTCTAAAAAAATTAAATTCGTCTCTATTGATTCTCAAAAGATTTCAATTTAATCATTGAATAATAAAAACGAATTTGAAACCTTAAAAAAATAATAGGGACAAAATTAAAACTTTTAGGAAAATAATAGGAAAGAAATTGAATTTTTTTAAAACAATAGGGACGAAATTGAAACTTTTGAGAAACAAGAAGAATGAGATTGATAAATTTTAAATAATAGGGATGAAATTAAAACTTTTAAAAAAATAATAAAAACAAAATTGAAATATTTTAAACAATAAAGATTAAACTAAAACTAATTAAAAAAAAAAACAATAGGGACTAAGTGTGGAATTTTCCCTCCAGATAAACATGTTTAATTACTCCTTTGTTGTGATCCTCTTGAGTTGTGTTGGTTAAACAAAGCGTATGGAGCCACTTTTTAAATTGCGCTACCAGTTTATAGCCTTAGTCAACCTTCGTTTTATCATGTATGGTTTATTATCCGAATTTCGAATTCTGTACACGTCACATTTTTGGAGTTGGTATGAGGATTTTGGATTCCAGATATTGTTAACTTAATACTTAATAAATTAATTAATTTTTTTTTTAAATAATAAATTATTTGTCCCAACTTGCTACCAATATAAAAAATTAATAATTTCAATAAAATTATAAAATATAGACAATATAGTTAAAATATTTCATTTATATTTTATAGACCCAAGTATTTTATAATTAATACTTTATTAAAAAATGTACATAATAAATTGACTAAGGAATTTTCTCAAAATATAAATCAATAGTAGTTTGTCTTTTATTGAACTTCAAATCTAATTGAATTTTTCTTGTATCGTAACAAGAAATTTTGGAGTATCATTAATGCTTTGAGTGTTTTTTTGCATGACACTGATTCCTAAAGTCGTGTATTATTATCAACTTTAATTTTAGTTTCATCTTGAGAACGCCTTATTATGTTGACAGTGATCTCATTTATACTCAAAACATATGTAATTGTGTCATTTCCACTGAGAGAATTCAAGCGGTGGTTTTAAGGTACCCCAACTCATTGATTATTACGCCCAATTCATTAATCATGTATCTATCTTTATAAATTGATAATTAATAATTTAACGATAAATTAATATTTTACTAAATTAAGTAAATTTTAGTAGTCTCAATATTATTAATTTAAAGATGTTATAATATTGTATAGGGTTAATACCACTTTTGGTTCTTTATCTTTGACCTCATTGACACTTTGGTCTCTTATCTTCAAAAGTGAGACATTTCAGTCCTTTATCTTTTAAAGTTGGGACACTGTTACTCTTTGTCGTTGATTCTGTTAAAAAAAAAATGAAAAAAACTTGTAGTTGACCAAAGTACCCCCGCAATTTGGTGGTGGTAGCGGTGGTGGTTGTAGGGGTATTTTGGTCAATTATGTATTTTTCTGTCTTTTTTAATAGAATCAGCGACAAGGACTAACGGTGTCCCAACTTTAAAAGATAAGAGACTGAAATGTCTCATTTTTGAAGATAAATGACTAAAGTGTCAATGAGATCAAAGATAAAGGGACCAAAAGTGGTATTAACCCTATTGTATATTTTGATTTTAGCTCATGTTAGGGTTTCAAAGGCCTCTTATTAAAAATGATTTTACTGGTTTTCGGCCTAAACATTAATCTAAAAGGCCAAACCACTATATGAAATCATCATTGAAATCCAATCATACTTTTAGAGTTCCAAAATACAATTATATTATCATCTCATTTAAAAGTTTAAACATAAAATTAAGAGATATACATTTATTTATTGTCTTGAAAAGTGGAGTTTAATTATTTTGATTTTAACTCTGATATACACAAGAGAATTGTAATAGTATGCTACATTTTATCTCAACTCTTGAATGATTTTTCCAAATTTGCAGATATATGAGAGTTGTAACATTGTTTCTCACTCCAGTACTAGAAAGAGGATGAAAAGGTGCATCCCTCCTCTTCCGGAAGAGATCATATTCAACATCCTCGTTTGGCTTCCTGCAGACATTCTTTACAATGTCATGAGGTACGTTTGCCGAGAGTGGTACAAGATAATCCAAGATCCTTGTTTCATCAATGAACATCTTCTCCGGTCAAATTATGGCATCTTGTGGCGTGGCCCAAACAATCCTAACCTAAAGCTTCCGTCTAGTTATTATGTGCTGGCTACTTGCGATGGCTTACTTTTGTATTCAAGCAACGAAGTTTTGCACGTTATGAATCCAATTACAGGGCAAGAGTTAGCCCTCCCTCGATTCCCGTCTGATATAGAAACACGTAGTGTTGGCATGGCACATGCTGCGTCTTCAAGAGTATTCAAGGTGATCCACATGTTCTACGATAAACAATGTTCCTCCATTCACTGTGAAATAATAAGCGTGGGTGTTGATAGAGCATGGAGACAAGTTGATACCAAGCCTTTATCTCATTTAGCTCTTAAACAATTACATTGGTCTATCCCATATTCGCTGGAGAGTCTGTGCATTGGACCTTGCTCAATATTTCATCTACTCTAACCTTAGATACTGAAACTGAAACCTTTCAGCTACATCCTCTTCCTGAAGGTTACAAGGAAAGAGGAAAACGCTTCTTGGTGATGGGCCACTCCTTTCGTTTTATGGCTCGTGCTAGCAAATTCTTATGGGAGGTTTGGGTATTGGCAGAAAAAGGAACTGTATTAGGCTGGACAAAGCTAGCCGACATTGATTTACAAGGTGATCAGAGGAATATGGTTGAGCCCAATATTTGCCCCCCTGGATGTGATATTGTTCCTATTGGCTGGTTGAAGAATAGAGAGGTGGCGGTCTTCCGTCGCTGTCCATGTCGAATGACTTCCGCCGCCGCCATTAACTTTGCCATTGCCGTGGCCGAAGCGGTCCCGATTGAGTCACTAAATGCCTTTGCTTATATTGTGAAAACTGGGAAAATCAATTCATTCAAGTTGGAGATCATGTCTTTGTTCCAGGAATTCAATAGCCACTTGAGCACCTTGATATCGCCGAAAGGCTTATTGTAGTTCAATTCTCTTGCATTTTCAGAATGCCTTCAGTTAGTATTTGCAAGTAGTAAACATTTGCAAGTGTCATGTGTTCTTATTACTTGATACACCCTTTCTCTCCGTTTTTCGCTACCTTGTCTTGAGATTAATTATATAACTTTCAGCTTCACACTACTTTTGATGGCCCCCTGCTCTGCAATTTTGAATTAGTATGAGGTAAATGAGTTGTTCACCTAATATCAGTGCTGTAAAGAAAATATGTTACTAGTGGCAGTGCATTTACTCCAACTAGTCAATTTTATCCAGTAATTGTTCAAGGCCAGAGGTTTTACGTTACTAACAAATGACCACAGGACGGGCTTTTTACAACTTGCGACATAAATTAATTTTTCGTGCAAAAAATCTGTTGCATTATAGCTGTTATTGTTGAATAGTAGATTTCATATCATGGACATAAACAAAAGGTTGAACTACGTTAAATTTGTATGTCTTTCTTTTTTTTTTTTTTTTTTTCTCTCGTTCCATGCAAGTGTGCACCATCTTATTACCAGCAGTCATATGGCAAATAACTCTCTACCTTCACTAGGTCTGTTTAAATTAATTTCTAGTGCGTCTCACTCTCAACCTTTGTGAATTTTGGATTAAACATGAAGATGTGTGGGCAGAAAGTTATCTGAAAAGTATGCAATGTTCTGCATCAATTAAATAATTCTGGCCTCATTAAAAGGAAGTAATGGAAGGGTGATATCTCTATTGCCGAACATTTTAATTGCACTGTTTCTGGAAAGAAAAGGAAATAAATTAAAATGGTTCGATGGCTAAAACTTATTTCCAATTATGTGAAGCTTAATGTGGATGAAAGTGTTCAAGTTCAATCACAGCTAGGAATAGGTAGAGGTATTATTCATGTCAGTAAAGACAGCTTGTTTAGATGTTTTTATATTCCTTTCTCCACTCAATCTGCTATAAAAGCTGAGTTACTTGCTCTTAACTATGGTCTTAGATTTTGTTTAGATTTGGGCCTTTATAATGTTTGGGTAGAAATGAATTTTTTAAGTGCAGTTCAGCTTGTGTGCAGAAACAAACAAAGTTCATGGGAAATTACTCAAGAATTAAGGAGAGCAAGAAGATATCTGAATACTTGCAATGGGACTCTAACTCACATCCTCCGCGAAGGTAATCAATCGGCTGACTTTCTTGCTAATTTGGGAGCAAAAACATTGTGTGCTACTATATTGCAAGCACTACAAAAAATTAAATTAAATTTTGCAAGAGACGGTTCTCCTTACCGTGTCGTCGCCAATTTGGAATTTGCGACGGCACGGTGAAGGGAAACGTCCGTCAAACACGAGGTGGTGGTCAAAATCGTACCCCTCACCAAGCTGTCACCAATTTGTCGATAACTGTGAAATTATCTCCAACTCTTCTCCAATTCTTCCGTCACCAAGCTCTAGCCAAATTTTCCGTCTCCAAGCCGTCACAACAGTTTGCTGCTACTGTGTCCTCGCCAACTTAATCCGTCCCCAAACTATCACAAAAATTATCCTCACCAAGCCCTCGTCAACCTTTCCTGTCACCTGGTCGTCACCAATGTTTGGCGTCACCGAGCACTCGCCAACTTAGCCCCTCACCAAACCGTCACCAAAATTGTCATCGCCAAGCCTTCGGCCAAAATTAAATTAAAATTAAAAAAGGAAAAACTGTGGACCATGTACAACCAAACAACAATTAAAACAAACTAAATATACAATAAAAGAGCTACCAAAGCAGAATTATTTTATTAACTAGTACATATCTGAAATATTATCTCATAGACTAGTTGTCTAAACATTTGAAACAAAAATCAATAACGTGTGTTGCATCCCAAACATTTGGACCAAAAAGCAATATTGTGTGTCACGTCCCAAAAGTTCACCAAAGCCTTTAGAAGCATTAGCTCTAACACCTGAAATTTAAAGTGCTCATCTCAGTAGTATATTCCTTAATATTGGCAATAACAATATATTTTCAGTGCAATTGAGCAACTTGTATAATACATTTGGGTATACAAAACCTATAATGTATTCATTATAATTGTATAAGTCCACCGTAGCGGGATGCACAAAAGCATTAGCTAAAAATGTTTACTAACCCAAGAAAATATATTCATATAACATGAAAATAACTAAAGCATTTAAAACTAGAACTTACATAGACATAATCACAATCAAATTTTGATGGATCCAGGAGCTTGATAACCAAAGAAATGGTAGATGACATTGAACTTCTTTCCCTTATAAGTTCCTTCTTTCAATAAAAATCATTTTAGAGAAAAGAGTTGATGAAAAGCAAAAAGGTACTGTTTAAGTTCAAACATGCACAAAAGCAAGTCCAATTATAGCCTGTAAAATATTTGTTAGTCCTTGCAGCAAATAAACATTGATAAAATAAATTAAAAGATCATGAAAAACTTAGCGCGATATGTTCTTGAACAATCATATGGGCAATTTTTATAATTAGAATAGCAGAATTAATATAAAAAATTTAATTAAAATGTTGACAATCAAAATTTAAATTTAAATTAAATAGCCATAAACGATCTTGTCTCAATCCTAGACAAACACAAACAAATTTGTTGGTGTACGTCATACTCAGTATCATAAAATCCCAGATGAGACCAGACCTTTCAGAACTTGTATATAAGGGGTTTCATCTTCTCTCTCTGTGTTCCTCATATGCAAATAAAACTTCCAGAAAGTCGAAGTCAAAATGTTTCCTTTCCTCTCTTTCTATTATATTTATGATTTATGACAAGGTTGAAGCAGGATCCTCTTCATTTACGTTGGCTCCTACTGTTGTCCATTACCTATAATAACATGTTTTTATTATGATAATTATCGTGTATACAATGTTTCTTTTCATCACTCAATTAACTATATTTAAACTAACTTCATCCTATATTCCACACGACTAGATTGCATGCGAAATTTCAAGGTCATAGGAATTATCAACTCATAAGAAATGATAGATTGTCAAAGGAAATTTGGAACCTATTTCCTGCTAGTAATAGCTATACACGTCTCTTAAATCGTCCAGAAATCGCAATATGAACAATTTGGATTTTTATTATGCAAAAATTGTATCAATGATGGGAATTGAATGTTAAATAAGTAGAAAGTCCATAAAGAGGATTCTAATTTCATAAATATGTCTAAATAATACATCTAATAATTTCTACATATACACCCAGCTAAAAATAACACACAAGATTGTATAGGATGCCTGTACTAATTGGCTGCATAAATCAACATCTTTATACACCCCTAAATAAACAAGAACCTAAGGTCATTTTTCCTCATGGAACACATAACAAAGAATGCAACATGGAGGACAAAAAGTAATCATTACCTTGTGGTGCTATTTGAGGGACCTTAAACACTCTCTCATTTGTTCTACGTTTGTAACTGGCTTGACTGGCAATAAGCTCTGTAATTTTTCTATGATAATAGAAATGCTTCTTTACCTCATGTTTTTGACAAGATGATATTGAGTACGAAGCATAATTTATATATACAGATCATTCCAATAAACTCAAACCTTCTTTTCCTCCACAACAGGTGCAGGAGGTTTTACAGCAACAGGATCTTCAGGTGGCAATCCAAGCTTCCTTCTTCTTTCTGCCTATAAAAATCAGAGATACATTGTTGTAAGCATACTACTGCATGTAACGAACAATTCGGAGTAGACATCCTAATTATCAATGTGACAATACGATTAAGAAAACTGTAGCTTAATCCTGCCACATTCAGCCCTGTGATAAGCAGCTTCACCACATAAAATATGACCATAATAGAGAGACAGCTCAGCGTTTAAGCTTACAGGGTAAAGACTAATCATGGTTTTCCAAATCAAAAGACTTATGAAGTGTAAAGGCATATATTTTAATTTGATCTCAGCCTTTTCTTGTAGACAGACATTTACTACTTTGACAACAAGCTGATTACCGGATGATTGAAAATAGATATTAAGAAAAGAGAATCTAACACTAGGAAAAATCATCCAGACCTTGTCTTCTTCCAATTTCTGACGGATTTTTTCTTTAGCTCTTCTCTCTTCCTCTTTCTCTGCTTTCCGCAAGGCAATTATACTGCAAGATGAAAGCACCATATTCTAGGGCAATAAGCAAAAGTCGCTTACAAAACATACCAATGTGTATATATTAGAAGTGAAACTAAAAGTTTTCTTTCATTTTCTTCCTCAATTCGCTTTGCTTCAAGAAGTTCCTTTCCAATTCGAATTCTTTCCTAAAATAAATTTAATACCCAAAATTCATATAATAGTAACAGAACTATGTAGATTAATAGTGACGAGAACGGTAGAATTTTATCATGAAATTGAAGTGGGCATTGGAATATTTATCATGTCATGACCACAGGAAAAAAATCCAACGTAAGGTGCTATATCTGTAAATTCAATCAAAAAAGAAGCAAATATTAATATTTTCTGATGAGTTTACAGTTAGAAGAAGTGACAAGGAAATAAAAGGTACCTTCTCTCTTTCTCTTTCCATTCGCCTCTCTTCTTCTTCTTTCTTTTTACGAGCTTTCTCCCTGATATCATATCAAGTGATAAAAGTGAACAATTGAAATTTTAACAACAAAAAAGTGACAACAAGTTGATGGAAGAATAGGAAGAGTGAATATAAGCGGTAAGTGAAGCTAATACATGCAGACACTGAGGACAACAGAAAATTGGTGGGAAAACCCAAATAATTTATGTCTGAGACTACTAATAAGATGGCATATTCTTCAAGGAAAATGATAAAGGTGTGACAACCCGAATAATCAGCTCTTGCTGTTCTTGGAACCTTCTCTTCTAATTAAGTATACCTAGTGTGACAGATCCAGTATGAACAACATGTTAGAACAAATGTGACCTATGTCCTTCACTCTGTTGGATGTTGGCTGATTAATAAATATATAAAAAGGAAAATTTGGAGATTTCAAGTGAACTGTCATCAAAGTCCTCTGGATGCACAATTCAATCAGCATGCGGCATAACATTAATGGAATAAGAGGCAGAAAGCAGGGGGTTCTTGCCCGATCATTCAACAAGTCCCTTAATGTATGCTACCATTCTTCTTTTGAGAAGAGTGTTTATAGATATCCTACTTCCAAGCTTCTTAAAGGAAGCTGATTAATTTAGGAGGAGCCTATTTCCCCTATAAAATAAAATATTTGTGGTTCAAGTTACCAACTAGTATATCTTACCACAAGAAGATTTCCTATGATTCGTACTTATAATCTATGTTACCATTTGAATTATTTAAATTGCGATGATGTATCCTATCCAGCAAAATTTTATGTGCGGAACCACATGAAGATCCGCTAATTTTCAACAGAAACGTAGTCTTAGTGAGCAGACCACATTAGCATACAAACAATTGCCAACTCCAAGACCATAGGCAAGCTTGCTGTTCTAGATTAGCTTTCCAATTTTGCCTTTATTTTAAGCTTTCTGTATTACCTTCAAATGAAAATGAGTATCTAGTATGTCCAGATATTCATTCAGTTCCCTATACCAAATAGTGCTCAAAGAAGAGAGAATACTCGTTCTGCAGATTAATAAGCAACTAAAAATAGATTACTATAATTGGGACATGGACTGAATTACTTTTTTCTTAGAAACTCAAATACTTTTAGCCATTTACAATCTGAAACTCTAGTTGATGATTGAACAGTGTTACTTTACAGACAAAGATGAAGTTTGAGAAATGCTAATTTTTGCTGACCGTTGTATAGAAGATTGATAAGGATAGTCATTACATCATTGCTTAGCTAACTAGGTGATAGAATTCTGAGCTATGTAAACAGTTAGTTAGCCTAGTGTAACTGTTCAGGTTAATGCTTAACAGCTAAGCAAGTAGTTCAGCTACACAGCTGGCTGCAACTATAAATACTTGTATGATGTAACTGTTCATTAAAATCAATTAATAATATTCAATCATTTTTTCAGAAAATTCTCTCTGTTCATATTTTTTCATGGTATCATAGAGCTTCCTTTTTTTTTTTCGATCCTTGAGGTCCTTCAATGGAGATCATCAACAATATCCATTAAAGCTTCAATCTGCAGCTTTCTTCACAAAAACAAAGCCTTATTGAAGCTCGATTGTGCAAACTCAGTTGAGAAAACACTCATTTTTCACACAATCAAACCCTAATTTTTTTTCATTCTTTTCGAGTTCACCATTGGAGAACACCTCGTACTTCCTCATAGCTCAGATCTGCAGCTCAAAAACTGCAATCGAAGCATCGCAATTACTTCTTCTTTTATAGTTTGCAACAACAGATTCACTTCAATAGTTTTCAAAAACCCTAATTTTTCATCATCTGAAACCCTAGCTTCCATTAATGGCTGCCTTTGAGCTTCCTCCAAAACTTAAACTTCTCCTTCAAAACTTCAACTCTCTAGTTCATATCAAACTAGACAACACAAATTATAGTATTTGGAGAACACAGATTCAAACAGTTCTTCAAGGCTATAATCAACTTGATCAAGTTTCTGGCACAAAACCTTGCCCTACTCCACAAATCACAGATGCTCAAGGAAAATCCATTCCCAATCCTGTTTATACAGAGTGGATCACCGTGGATACACACCTAAGATCTTGTCTTTTTGCCTTTATCACCCCACAAGTGTTACCTTATGTTCACCATCTACCAACTTTCTCTGAAATCTGGAAGACTCTAGCACAGAGGTTCTATTCAATGATTTTGGTCCTATGCCTATCAACTCAAAATACAGCTGTACACACTCCACAAAGGAGAACAGTCAATGCAAGCATATCTTGACACCATCAAAAACCTCACAGAACATCTTGCAGTTGCTGGAGAGCCTCTAAAGGATGCATATATTACTTTCATAGTTCTTAAGGGTCTACCACCAGAGTATGCTTCTTTCAAATCCACAGTCAGACTTAGGTCTGACCCTCTCCCTCTGCCCACATTGTTTAGTCATCTTCTCACTAAAGAACTGAACCTTCACCTACAAAACAAACTTGTCTTCTCAGACAATTCATCCAACTCTGTTCATACTGCTCTTCATGCTAATAGAGGAAGAGGTAGAGGAAATTCAAACAGAGGTAGAGGTAGACAAGGTAACTCGAAAGGAGGTAAAGGACAAAGGGGATCAGGAAGAGGATATTTTACTTCTCAACCAATCTCTCAGACTCAATCTAGCCCTCACATCACTGATCAAGTTCTCTACTGTCAAATTTGTGGCAAAAAGAACCATTCAGCATTGGAATGTTGTCACAGATTTGACAGTACAAACTATCCAGTGCCACAAAAAGCAGACAAACAGGCCTATACAGCCCAAACATGCACTTTTTCTTCTTCTTCTGACCCTTCTTTCCCTTGGTACCTAGACTCCGGAGCAAATGCACATGTGACAAATGACAGTACCAATTTCCAGTACCAACATCTTTACACTAGTCAAGACTCTGTGTCAGTTGGTAGTGGTCAAACTCTTCCTATCACCAGCATTGGATCTGGTAAACTCTACACCTCTACAGCTTCTTTACATTTATCTAATGTCCTATTTATTCCTCAAATTTCTACTAAATTACTATCTGTTTATCAACTAACTAAGGACAATAATTGTGCTATTGTTTTTACATCCAAGGAGGTGCAAATCTGGGACAATACTACCCACAAACTCCTGTTCAAAAGCCCCTGTAACAAGGGTCTCTATCCCCTGCCCTCATCTGCATCTTCTTCAATTGCACATTCTACCACTCCAGTGATAGCACATTTGTAATGTTCCGATCCCTCACGAGACCGGATGCTCTAATAACCAAGCTATTCTCAACCCAATTCCAAGCCCGGTCACAAAATTTAAGAAAAACGGATAGAGTTTTTCCTGTACTGTGGATATTCTGAAAACCTGTAAACACTCAAGAAAGCCACAACACAATAAGGCAAGCTTTTATAACTAAAGTTCAAAGGTTCAAGGCCATCCGAGCCTTGAGACATACAATAATTTAGTTTCACACAAGCATGCAACCAACTTGACTTCTTCATAAAACCACTTATCATGCCATTGTATGATAACTTTGAAACATACTTAGAAGTTGAACCAACATGTATCAAAACAATCACACCCAAGCATGCAAAACAACTAGAAATAGAAACATAAGTTATTACAAGCCATAGAATTACCACTGCTACTGCAGTCATTTGTCTTCCAGCTTACATATTACTCAAATACATACATGAGCCTTAAAGCCCCAAAATAGATTATAACATAGAACAACAAATTCTTCACATAGCAACTAGAAAGCACATCCACCTCAAACAATAATCACACAGTAACTAAGGAAACTCCTCTAACTGCGCCACCTGAAACATGTTAGCTAGGTATGAGCAACCACTGTTGCCTAGTGAGGGATAAAGTCTTCCGGAGCGTGCAATGCAACAAGTAATACAGTTAAACATTAATAGCAATTAAAATAATTCAAGAATGACAACAGATTAAGTAACCACACATTAAAAATGATACATTACACTTAACCCCAACACTCCAATCTTCACTTGATCTTCATTCACGATTCACGAACCACGATCACTGTGCCGGCATAACCTCAATCACTTCAGTGGGTATATTATGGATGTACCTAGATAATCCTACGACCCAACACCCCCTGGCAATCTCCGAACCAGGCGAGTGATGGAATAGGGTACGGAGATCAAATATCCACTGGCAAGCCCGCCGTCGCCCAGCCGATATTACACTATTGTTGCACAACCAATATGCAATGCACTTAACAATGGCAAGACAATATTAACAATATAAGCAATAACACGTGGAATGATCAACAAAGTAGGTTGATATCGAAACAGTTAGAAAAGAAGCAGTCTCATATAAGTAATTAAGAAATTTACAAAGGGGCATATTCAAAATTCACATAGAACTATACCAAAAGCTCCAAAACATCTTGAAACTACATTTAAACACACAAGAAGTCATTCCAAGGTCTTAGAAGCGTGTGATAATTGAATTTGCACTTAAACCCCTTTAATATTTAATCCGTTTTCCTTCCAAACTCATGTTAATGATTCAAATTCAAGGGGAAGCTATACCAATCTTCTAATTAACCCTTAAGGTACCCTTACAACCCTCAACCATGTTCAATTACCCGCAATTACCCCAAAAGTCCCAATTTTTCTCTTATAGCTTTGAACTACACATACTTTAACCAGGCTTCAAACAAGGGTTGGCAAAACTTCTATAGCACCTAGGTAGCCTAAGAATACTAAATGTGAAGCCTGAATCCACCCGTATTGCATTAATCCCGAAACCCCTTTTAAAAAGTCGACTATTTCACGTTTTATGCAAGTTTAGAGCAATTCAAGTGAACGGGGCTATTGGACTACCTTCATTAGTACCTAAGGCATCTATTAGAAGCAATGAATCAAGCCAATACGTACAATTACACAAAACCCTAGAAATCCCTTCACTATTCACCTCAAAGATCAAAGTAATGATTCAAACCGTTTAAAATGCATTCTAATGGCTTAAATGTGTTCTCTAGCACCTATATACAACGTATAATAGCATAGATAAGCATTACAATAGCATTTGATCACATTTCTAACAAATCAAAAAATGAGCAACAATTTTAAAATGTGCAAACAAGCATGAAAACCCTTACCTAATGCGCGTAGGAGCACATAGGAGGCTTGCACACACCCTAAACTACTTGTTCTAGGCTTGGAGAGGCTTAGATTGAAGAATTGAAGAGCAAAATCACTTCTCTTGGCTGCTAGAGGGCTGTTCGGTTTTTGAACAGTAATTCCTGCATTTTTTTGTTTTGTTTTTGCTAAGTTATGAACTTATGTTGTGTTTGGTTGGATATATATTAAGTTGGGGCATATATGGTCTTCTAAAATGAGTCTAATAAGCTTTAAAACGAGTCTAAAGTGCAAAATGAGTGCTAGCTAATTAAAACACTGAGTTAAGTTACATAACACTATTCATTAGATTGGCAAAACATTTTCTAAACGAGTGTTCCTATCGCTCTTAGCTGAAAAGCATATTTTTTTACGTCCTAAAATAATTAATATGATTTAAGAAAAATGCTAATTCAAGGTAATTAAGTAGATGAAAAATGTAATGAATAGTAATTACATAGAGTAACAAGTAATGCACATAAGAAATGCGCAAATAGTGGATGCAATAGCTAAAAGGTGTACGGTGGAGTTCTCGGGCATCACAACATTCCTGCACCACTCAGCTACCTACTGCAACTCTTTGGCACTATAGATTAGGCCATCCTTCAAAGAATGTTTCAAATACATTGTCTTCTATACTTCATGTCAGACTGAATTACACATCTGCAGATTGTACTTCCTGTTTAGTTTCTAAATCCCATAGACTAGCATTTTCTGCTTCTATTACTACTACTACTGCTCCATTTCAACTCATTCATTCAGATGTATGGGGTCCTTCCCCAATACAATCTTGTAAGGAATTCAAATATTATATTGTCTACATTGATGATTTCTCTAAGTTCACTTGGGTTTATCCTTTAAAATTCAAGTCTGAGGCATTTTTTACTTTTCAACATTTCTCAACAATGATAAATACTCAATTCCAAACACAAATACAAATCCTAAGGACTGATAATGGCAAGGAGTATCTTAACAAACAATTTAGCTCCTATTTACAGTCTTTAGGCATTTTACATCAAACCTCTTGCCCCCACACCCCAGAACAAAATGGAAAATCTGAAAGGAAACATATACACCTAGTTGAAACTGCCATTACTCTACTACAACAAGCACATCTTCCCACAAAATATTGGCTAGAAGCAGTGGCTACTGCCAATTTCCTCATTAACAGACTCCCTTCCTCAACTCTTCATAATATTTCTCCTTATGAATGCCTTTACTCCACTAAACCTAATTATTCTCTACTAAGAGTTTTTGGATGTCTCTGTTTCCCCTGGCTTAGGCCTTACTCTAAACATAATCTGGAGGCAAGGTCAAAGCCTTGTGTCTTTTTGGGCTACTGCCCCAATACAAAGGGCTATAAGTGTCTTGATCCTTCCACAGAAAGGGTTTATTCTTCTAGACATGTTAGGTTCCATGAACATCACTTTTCCTACTCTACAACCAACACAGAATCTCTACAAGACCTATTATCTATCTTTATTCCTTCCTGTGCTGAATACTCTTCCACAGATACACAGGAGTATCTCCCTGCCCCTCTAGTTCCTCAAATGGTTAGTCATTCTTCACCCAGTCCTCCTTCGACAAGTCAAAATATATCATCTTTTAACTCAGAAACTTCCTCATCTACCGTTGAAACTCCTAATAATACTCCAACAGAAACTCCACAGTCACTACTCAACACTGAGTCCACACAGACCCCTTCAGGCTCTTCTCAGAACACTCAATCACAATCTCAAACTCCTGATTCTCCACTCTTTGCTGCTCAACAAACTGCAGCCTCCTTTCCCTCAAGATCTTCTAGTATAGAGTCTTCCCCATCTTCAGCTCCTCTGCCACTCCATCCTATGTTAACCAGGTCCAAAACTGGTTGTCTCCCTCCTCCACTATACAACCTAAATTCCCTGATCACTATTCCACCCACAATTGAGCCTTCTACCTATAAAGAAGTTGCCAAACATAGTGCCTGGGTGTCTGCTATGCAAGAAGAATATAAGGCCCTTCAACATCAACAGACATGGACATTAGTACCTTTTACCACCTTCAAGACAACCCATTGGCTGCAAAGGGGTGTATAGAATCAAAAGACATGCAAATGGCAGTGTGGCTAGGTACAAAGCCAGGCTTGTTGCCAAAGGCTATCATCAAGAATATGGCCTAGACTACACAGAAACCTTCAGCCCAGTAGTTAAGGCTCAAACTATCAGGCTTGTACTCTCTATGGCTGTTCAGTTTAAGTGGCCCCTTAGGCAAATAGATGTATCTAATGCCTTTTTACATGGCACCTTAAATGATGAAGTCTATATGACTCAACCTACAGGCTTTGAAGATAAACAAAATCCAACATATGTTTGCAAACTCCAAAAATCTTTATATGGCCTCAAACAAGCCCCTAGGGCTTGGTATCAGCTCTTATCCACTTTTCTACAAAACCAAGGATTCAGTTGTAGCAAGGCAGACACCTCTCTCTTTGTCTCCTACACTTCTACCACCATAATCATTATTCTTGTCTATGTGGATGACCTAGTCATCATTGGCAACTCCTCTATTGCTATTTCAAAACTGATTCACTCAATGAGCAGTCAGTTTGCTATGAAGGATCTAGGATCCCTTATATACTTTCTTGGGATTTAGGTCCAATACACCTCTAATAATTTCCTGCTACACCAACATAAATATGCTTGTGATCTCTTACAGAAATCTGGGATGATGGACTGCAATACATCTCCTACTCCAACATTTTTTAAACTACAAACTCAGTCCACCAACATGCTACAACCTTACTCTAATCCCTCTCAATACAGAAGCATAGTTGGAGCCTTACAGTATTTAACCCTCACAAGGCCAGATCTGTAGTTTTCTGTCAATACCTTATGCCAACACATGCACAATCCCACAGAGGGTGATTTTCAGTCCCTAAAGAAGACTCTTAGATATGTGAAAGCAACCATTTCACAAGGATTGCTATTCAGACCTGGACCCTTCACATTTTCAGCATTTTCTGACTCTGATTGGGCTAGTGACACTCTTGACAGAAAATCTACAACAGGGTTTTGTATTTATTCGGGCCATAATTTGATATCTTGGTGCTCCAAGAAACAACCTACTGTGGCTAGATCCTCTACAGAGGCAGAGTACAGGGCCATGGCATACACTACAACAGAGATAATGTGGCTCACATATTTGCTCAAAGATCTGCATCTCAGTCATACTATTCCTACACTCTACTGTGATAACAAATCAGCTCTGGCTCTAACAGCAAATCCCGTGTACCATGGCAGGACTAAACATATAGCCATAGACTACCATTTTGTTCAGGATCAAGTGAGCACTAATGCCATCAAAGTGGCTCATATACCATCAGCTGAGTAGATAGCAGATCTCTTCACCAAAGCTCTCTCCAAAACACAGTTCAACAGGCTAAAAGACAAACTGCCAATGGCCAAGGCCAAGCTTAGTTTGAGGGGGGATGATAAGGATAGTCATTACATCATTGCTTAGCTAACTAGGTGATAGAATTCTGAGCTATATAAACAGTTAGTTAGCCTAGTGTAACTGTTCAGGTTAGTGCTTAACAACTAAGCAAGTAGTTCAGCTACATAGCTGGCTGCAACTATAAATACTTGTATAATGTAACTGTTCATTAAAATCAATTAATAATATTCAATCATTTTTTCAGAAAATTCTCTCTGTTCATATTTCTTCAAAGATTTTGGTCAAATTGCATCATTGTGATTGCTAAATCTATCATTACATGCCTGTATTCAACAACTCAATTTTAGTGTCAAAGACCCAGGTGATTGTTATTTGTCCATCAGGACATTACTATATCATGCTAAAGGATAATAACCAGAATATACAGTGTCTCAAAATGAGTAAACACAATATACAAGGAAGTCACTAAATAAAAGCACAAGGACAAATTTGATATGTACCTTAATTCTTGTGCTTTCATCTTTATCTCTTCCGGAGTAAGAGAAGGTTTTGAAGCCTCAGCTTCCTTGCTGACAGGTACCTACACATTGGTCATATTACAGCACATGGTCACATTCAAAATGACTTTCAAAACACAGTGCACCAGAGATGGTCAAATGAATTCAATTATGTTAATAGAGATTAGACAAATTATCCAAAGTCCTGTACCCTGAAGTTGAAAGCTTAAAATTTTCCACAATCTAAAGTCATAAAATTGTACCCCTTACATAAGTATGTCATTTAATTAAAATCAAAAATAAAAAACATATATATATATATATATATATATATATGTATGTATGTATGTATATACATATCTATATGTAAATATATTATATATATTTATATAACAAAAAACAATAAAATAAAATTACCTTATTATTGGGGGAGGGAGGGGACTGTGGGTCGCGGGGGTGGAGGGCTGTGGGTCTCGGGGTATGGCGGTGGGGGTGCTGCATGCGGGGTGTTGTGGGTGGGAGACGGGGGTGGAGGCGCTACGGGGTGGGGGTAGGGTACCGTCGTGGGGAAGGGGGGTTTGGGTAATTTTTTTTTTGGTCAAGAGTTTGGGAAATTCAAATTTTAAAACAAATCTGATGTCTTTTTTTTTTTAAAATTAAAAAGCCCAAATTGGAGACGAAAAAGCTTGGCCCGTCACCACAATGGCTCAATAGGCCAAATTGGAGATGGACCAAGCTGGTCCGTCTTTAATTTTTGGAGACGGACAGCTTGGTCCATCTCCATTTTATGGCTCAATATTTTTTTTAATGTGTAATTATTTTTTTATTACATTATTTTACTATATCTTTTTAATGTGTATTTAAAATTAATCTTGAGTATGATTTACTATTAATAAAAAATTATTACTACTAATTTATAAAATTGGAGAACTATGTAATTAATTTATCAAATGAATACAAATTTTAAATTAATCAAATAATTAAATAGATACTTTTGGAGATGGTTTACAAGATCGTCTCTAAATAGTGACCAATTGGAGACGATTTACAATAGTCCGTCTTCAAATAAGCAAATTTTTTTTTTTGGTTTTATTTTTTATTATATTTGTTTAAGGGATACTAAGAGTACTATAAAAAAATTAAATTTTTAAATAACATATTAAAATAATTTAAACTAATTTTTTTAAATTGAAAATATCTTTAGAATTATATGAATTTTTTCCTTTTATCAAACTATAACGCTTAACATTACTAGTTTAATTAATTATTATAATTAAAATCAATACATAAACAAAATTAAAATTAAGATATTTCATTAATAAATCTTAATCATTAATTATTAACAAAAAATTGATGACCGCGTACTAATAAATAAGTCATCACCACGATATCGCCAAGTGGTAGCTATGTAGTCGCCAATTTGACTCTTTTGAAGGGGGTAATTTGATTGTGAAAATGGAATAACAGAGTTTTGGGTGAGGGATTGGAGACAGGAGGCGTTCCCGTCTCCAAAATTAGAGACGGGAGGCGTTCCCGTCTCCAATTTTGGAGACGGGAGGCGTTCCCGTCTTCAATTTTGGAGACGAGAGGCTTTCCCATCTCCAATTTTGGAGACGGCGAAGTATGCCGTCACTAACAGTGACAGCTTGGTGACAGTTTTTTTCGTCTCACACTATGTCGTCACTGTCCTGTCACAAAATTAGTGTCAACCTTTCCTTTCACCAAGTCGTCGCCATATTGGTGACGGGATGGTGACGGCCCATCGCAAAATTCAATTTTTTTTGTAGTGAAGATACAACAGACCACAGAGCTTCAAGGAATGATCAAGATAGATAAACTTGGTTTGCCTTGTTCTAGAGTCTGATATAGGATTAGGTTGTGATTTGCTATCTAAATTTAATTTATTTATAGGTCTTTGTAAAAAAGAGTGCTTGTACTCCTTTTAGAGTATATGAATGATGGGGCAGATAAATCTTTCCACAAATGTTAGGTTATATGTTCCCCTTCGTTTTTGTAACTTTTTTTTGGTATTAATAAAATTTCGGAGGGTATCGTCCCTTTCTTTTTTTTTTTTTGAAAAAAAACCTTTGTGAATTTTGGTGTTTTTATTTCATTATCCAGCTTGTATTAATTTTTGGAACAAAACTGCCCTTTACTAGTAACAGGTGAAATATCCACATCCTTCTTGTGTTTAACGTAATAAGCTAGTTACCTCCTTAGCGTCCATCGTTAATAAATATTTACCAACCAACCAAACCTTATTGAGCAGCTGCTGCGCGCATTTAATATTGGATTTAGTACAAAAATTAAATTGCGTACGTACTCAGTCTTAGCAAACAGTGCTAAGTGAAGTTGCGTGTACTAAGTGAAGTTGCGTGCGTGTTGAGACTTCGAAATTTGAGAGTCAATTTGGATGATGAAGAACACCAATTCCAATTCATTAGCAATAGTTATATGGCAATAGGATTAGATAATTATATTAAGTCTATTCACGCTCCTCAGATTACATTTTTCCTTTTGTGGATGGCAATGTTCTGTATGATTCATATTTATTTGTGGAAGTGGATCGGAGTAAACAGTTGATATTTTTGAAATTTAAGGAGTTTGTTGACACAGAAATCATGGAAAATGATAAAGAAAAAAGATACTTTAGAGTGGTTATTACAAGGGGTGTACCAATGTGGTGATTAAACATCATGATGATAAAGGATTACATGCAATATTTTGAAAAAAATACAAATGTTTTATGAGAATATTAAAATCATTATGGTAGAGACGTTCGTATACTAGACCGACATGACACAATATTTCTAAGTTCTATTGGGTTTGTGCTTCAAAATGTAAACACGTGATTCTTACGCATTGATAAAAATCACATTACTAAAAAAGACGTTCAAAAAAATTAACATTTTGAAATCTCTCCGATCAGTTCTACAGTCTTTATTTTGTTTCTCTCCCTCTTCATATTCACGTTGGTTTAAGGATTTAGGAGTTACTACTTATTGTCCAGTAACAGCCCCCTTCGTCCCTTGGTTGAAGATTGCAAATGGCTGTTCCTCTGGCATCCAAACTGTCGACTGGAGCATGTTTATCGTGAGAACAAATCATTGTGTTGATTGGTTAGCCACCTATTAGTCTATTGCAACCATATGGATCATATGACATTGCTTATCTCCCCCCTCAGTTACTTCAGCTCGTGGAGAAAGAGAAGAGGGCGTTTCATCCCCTAGGATGATTGTTTAGTTTTCTTTCGACTTGGCCTCCTTTACTGAACCAAAAAAAAAAAAAAAAAGGATTGCCTTGAGGCTAATGAAACATAAAACATCTGTTTCTGAAAACATATACTAGTGGAGTAATTCTGAGAAAAACGAATTAGTAAGACTTCTGAGAAAGACTCTTCTGTTAGTAATAATCAGATTTTTCTTAGTTCCTATTCTCTTTTATACAGAATCAATCAACAGGCCTAGAAAAATGTCTCTTCTATTCAATTCTGAAACTGAAGAGCAAATCATCCTAGGACAAAGTCCAAAGAGCAAATTCTTATCCTGACTCTGAATTTATTCGTTATGCCTTTCCTGTCGAACTATTTATGAGTATGCAGCCGAATAGACATCAAATATTCTATGGAGGTATCATACTAAACCATCTTCATAGGTAGTTATGACTCGCTAGTCGTATTATTCATGATGTTTGATTGAAATACTTGGAAATAGACTTGTCCTGGAATTTGCATTCGCAGCTGGTTTCATAACATTTTCTGTCATAATTCACCCCAGGTGCAGGTTTGCGTGGATTGTAAAATATCGACATTTTCGTGTGTGTTTGACTGGCTAGCTAATCAACAAGCAAAACTTATAAAAGATGCAGAAGTTTTGGTTAGTGATGCACAGATAAATGAAGCCATAATATCAATTGGTACTATATGTCATGGCGGCATTGAAGACAGAATATGAAACAACTAGAAACAAACATCAACGATGATTGATGTTGTTTTCTTCGAATAGATAATTATTCTTACGAAAACTACTAGTGAATGAAAGCTAGTTACAAAGTAATTTGCTATGCTAACCTATTACCTATTCTTACAGACTTGATGTTCTTCCATGTGAAATAGCTAGATATTGGTTTCTTTGGAACAGGGATACACTTGACCAGCCAGCCGATTGGCCAAGACACGGCTGCCATTCCTATACATGCTCCCCATTGCCCCCAATTCAACCTCTCTGTATCTGCAAACTTCTTGAGGAATTCCACCATCACCACTTGAAGAATGACAGTAACTGCAATTATTCCCATGAACAACTTGTTCTTGTATATTCCCTCAAAGACATTCTTCTTCTCCAGTTTTCTTGCGTTGAATTCGTTGAATATTTGACAAAGAACAAAAGTATTGAAGATTAGTGTGTCTTTTACCTTCTCACTAACACCAAAAATTGACTCACCTTTGAACTGCAATGTCAAAAGAATTGTTATTTGATATAAGGCTTGAGTTAGTAAGTTCCTCCACATAATGTTTGTGATAAGTGGCTCGGTTCGCCCCACAGGTGGCTTTTCCATTAGATCCTTTGTTGGCTTCTCGGTAGCAAGAGCCAAGGCCCCCAATGTGTCCATGATGAGGTTTACCCACAACAACTGAACGACTGTTAATGGCACCTCACCAGCTGATACTGCAGCAACAAAGTTGATCACCAAAGCTGCAACATTCACAGTAAGCTGGAACTGGATGAATTTCTGAATGTTGTTGTAGACGCATCTTCCCCATTTGAGAACCGTAGCAACTGAAGCAAAATTGTCATCCAAGATGACGATATCTGAACTCTCTTTAGCGACTTCTGTACCTTGAATCCCCATAGATAGTCCTATATCAGCTTCCTTCAATGCTGGAGCATCATTAGTGCCATCGCCCGTCACTGCAACGACATGGCCTTTCTTTTTCAAACATTGCACCATCAAGAGCTTGTCGAATGGAGATGATCTGGCCATGACTCGTATTTTATCAACTTTCTCCATTTGTTCCTCTTCTGTGTAGTTACGGAATTCTACACCTTCTACCACTGCTCCATCTATTTCCTCATCAGCCCGAAGTATTCCACATTCAGTGGCTATGGCTCTTGCAGTAAAAACATTGTCACCAGTGATCATTTTGATGGTGACACCGGCATACTGACAATCTTCCACGGCTTTCTTCACACCAGGCCGACATGGATCCTTCAGACCGACAAGCCCCAGAAGGATCAAGCAGTTGTCTGGTATCTTCTTGTTTGTTTCTTCAATGTCATTCTCTGACACTTGAATTTGCTTGTGCGCAAATGCAATGCATCGAAGGCTGCTAGCTGCCATACCTTGAATTATCTGATCAAACATCTCCTTCTTATGATCATCAAGAGCTTTCAAGTTCCCATCTTCATCATAATAATGGGTGCACATTGCCAAAATCATTTCAGCAGCTCCTTTCCAGTGTGCATGGACTGTGTTATCCATAAATTTCTTTGTCAAAACGCCACTCATTTTTTTCTGTGAATTGAACGATTCCACATGTAGAATGGCATGATTTCGCTTTACCAGCTCCATATCCATTTGTAATTCGATCACAGCCCATTGAAGGATTGCTTTTTCTGTTGGATTTCCTGAGAACTCAAAGTTGGATACTGAATGAGTCGACTTATAAACATCACCTGTTGTGTTGAGACCAACCCCCTGGTGGAGCAATTCGATAACATTGGCTGCAATTGAAGTGTAACTTCTTCCTTCTATCGGCTCTCGACCTATCCAAAACTTGGTTACATTCATTTGATTCATTGTGAGAGTACCTGTTTTATCAGTACATATGATTGTGGCAGAGCCCATGGTCTCACAGGCTGATAGCTTTCTCACCATAGCCTGGTCTGCCATCATCCTCTTCATTGAATATGCAAGAGTAAGCGTGACGGCCAAAGGTAGGCCTTCTGGAATTGCAACAACTACAATTGTAACTGCATCTGCTATAATTCCCACCACCGCATTGATCACATCGTCAACCTTTGTCTTGCTGCCATTGAATTCTTTATTTCCAGATTCATCTTTCGTGGTCCCTGTAAAGTATCTCACCAACAACACCACAAGAACTAAGAAAGCAACGGCTAAACCAAACTTACCAATTGCTGAAGTTAGCTTGTTCAATCTGGATTGGAGAGGCGTTTTTTCACTTGAATCGCGACTAATCGTGCTCATCATCTCCCCCCAAGTTGTGTTCATTCCAACAGATGTAACAAGCATTTTAGCATATCCATCAGCCACCTTGGTTCCAGAGAACAAGAACGGATTTCGATTGTGATTAACTTCAACATGATCACTTTCACCAGTCATGCTCGATTCATCAACTTGTAACGAATGCCCTTCTAAGAACAATCCATCAGCAGGTACCTGATCACCAATATTCAAGCAAACAACATCTCCAACAACGATTTCAAATATCAAAATTGGTTGTCGCCTACCATTCCTAACAACTTCCACTTGTATATTATTACTAACTTTTGAAAGCTTATCAAATTGTCTGTTTTGCCTAAAATTACTTATGGCAGAAACAGAGATGACAAGAAAAATAGCAACAAATATGCTGCCACCATCATACCATCCTTCTTTTGGCCCATGCTTTTTGATGCCAAATCCAAGAGAAAACGCAGCACAAACCATTAGAATTAGAATTGTAGGATCTTTCAATGCCTCCCACACAAAGTGGAAGAAACTTTTTGCAGGTGGTTTACGATAAGTGTTAGACCCAAAACCTTCTTTTCTACGTAAAACATCTGAAACATCACCAAAAATTCCATGATTGACATCACTTTTTAAGATAGTAGCTATACCTTCAATGCCTCCTAGTTGGTCAAGTTGATCAAGGCTTTTCTGCTTAACAAGCTTTGCAAAGCTTGAAGCATCAATGTCAATATCAATGACGACTCTATCAGATGGAATAGGTGAATACTTGGCTGTGTTTATGGTAAGTCTTTTTGATGCCACAGTTGAAAGCTTCCTCTTATTTTTGACAACTTCTCTGAAGAGAGAAAGAAAGACACGTTCACAAAAGAAATTTGCGCTAGCCAGACGCCATCTCTTTTTGTTGGTTGGCAGGTTGATCATAACAAAATCCATGCAATCAAAGTTCACTTCAAATAAAATAGTAGTACCTTAAAACACAAAAAAGTTCACACACAATAAGAATTAAACTTAAAATCTACAGCAATGGAAGAAGCGAAATATAGGAAAACGAGAAAAAAAGAAGAAGAACAAGAATACAAAAGATTGAATGGTTAAGGGCTCTCACTCTGTCAGCAGATGAATAAATTGATGGAATTCAGTAATTAGCTTGGTTGTGAATGACCTCAACTAGTGCATATATATAGATAATATAACCGCGTTACTTCCCTGGGGTTCTGCCATGACGTCTATGCAACTAATTAAAGAATTTGCTACAGTAACCTTCTCAGTTGTTTCATTCCAAATTTTAGGTAATATGAAGTCTATTTAGAGGTAGACACTTAACTAATACACGTTATTGTGTCTTTCCAAGATGTTTCATTGCAAAGTTTTAGAATACATGAAGTTTTCTTGTTCTTGGAGACTGTTATAGGATATTTATTACTGTGACCTTCTAGGATGTTTCAGTTAAAGATCTTAGAAAATAAGAAGTTTTTGTGGTCCCAAGAGTTAAGGAAGTGATTTACTATTGTATCCTTCCAGGATGTTTCAGTCAAAATTTTGGAATGTAGAAAAGTTTTGTGATCCGATGCTTAAATAAGTGATTCACCATGCATTTTGTCCTTCTAAGATGTTTATGTGTATAATTCAAAAAAAAAAAGTAAAAAAATTTCATAATCTTGGAAACTTAAATTTGTGATTCACTATCACATCCATGTAATTATTTTTGAGATAATGAAATTTCTTTCTTATTTAATAAAAATTAATGATTTAATATTTTTTTTAATACAACGAAACTGAACCAGTAATTTAAACTTAAGAAATTTTGATTACAATCATTCACTATCGGATAATTTTACCCAACTCATCTTTTGACAATTTTTTTTTTTGGTCGTATCTTTGACTAATTTAGCATTTTTTCTTTTGAGAAATTTGGTTCATAGTTCCATAATTAATGGGTGAATACTCCAACAATTATAACTATGAGGAATTTGTTTAACAAATGCTTTTCGATTATGCTTGGCCTCAAAAAAAGGGGGGGAAAAAAGAAAAGAAGAAGAGTGATTATGCTTCGTTCTAAAGCATTTTTTTGGTAATTCGTCAAGAAAAGAGGGATCTCATTTGACACAGCTGTCCTTGCCTGAGGTTTGAGATTGCAGAATTTTACGTTAATTAATCATCAATTCAATATATTCTTCAAACGTGTTTGAGATTGCAAGTCAGTTGGACGTTCACATCAATACCTAAAATTTAAAAAGGCTGAGAAGGGGAGTTGCGTTTTGAACTGTTATAAAAATAGTCATTAGGGTTTTGGTCTAATAGTATATAACTCGCTATGTATATCAGATACTGTGAGTTCGAACATTGCTAGTTACATTGTACGGCCAGCTGACCTATTTTTCTTGATTTTATTCAAAAATTACTAAACTATTACCTCATCTAAAATGTTAAGTTGGTAAAGAAAGATTTATTATATTTATTTATTATTTTTGATCGACGAGCCATCTCATATGTAAATGGATTCATTTTAGGCTTTGCATGTGGATTATTTTTTTATTTTTTATTTTATTTTTTCAAATAGGTGGCTGCTAGCTATACTTGACAGTTTGGTAACCAAGACTCTGATATATATTTATTTACCACCTTGTCAAAGGTGGCCACTACTATGCTGTAATAGGTTTAGAATGAAATGGTATTTCTGATTCCTTTTTGAATTCTCATACTTGATGTAAAGTAATGAACTTCAAAATCGTTGTATTCCCTATATAATGTGATTTTCCAATATTTGTGATTAACCATTCTAGACAAAACACATGGTATTAGTCCATTTCCATATTCTTGAAAATGAACCCATTTATCAAATGATTAGAATGCTCTCTCAATAATAATAACAAAAGTTAATCCTTATAATTACTATTATTATTGTTGTTATTATTATTATTATTATTTATTAATGTTATCATTATTACTCTTTTAAATGACCAAAATGTCCTTTCAAAACATAAAATGTACATAATAGTAAAAGGGCAGTCCTTATTATTATTATTATTATTATTATTATTATTATTATTATTGTCATTAATAATAATTATTATTATCATCATCATCATCATCATTATTATTATCATTAGTATGATTTATGATATCATATTATTTTTGAATGACAATAATACTCTTTCAAAGCATAACATGTGTATTTAATAATAAAATGATAATCCTTATCATTATTATTGTTATTTATTAATATGAATATTAGTATTATCATTAATCTTTGTTAATATTATTACTTTTATTATTATGTAGGATTATTATTTTTACTATTACCATTATTATTATTATTATAAAAAAAGTATATGTATATAACAATAAAAGGGCAATTCTGTTATTTTATAAAAGTTAGTCCCAATAGTACTTTAGTATACTGACTACCAAATATGAGTTTGAAATCAATATATTAATTTCTGTCTTCATTGCTATATCATATCAAGCATGGCGTACTATTTATCAAAGTCATTCCATTTTTAGTTTCATTCTACTTCTTATCTTATTTAATTCTTATTCAAATTATTTCAAGATACCAATCACTACCTAAAAACTTAAATTATTAACAGAGAAAAATTTATTAATTAAATTTATTTATTGTCTTCAATAAAAAATATAATGCTGAAGAAGGTTCCAACCAAAATATGAATGAAAACTTTATTTGTCAAGAATTAAGATGCTATGATTAATCCTAGAAAATGCGGACAACTACCGCAACCTAACACCAATCGAGGAGTACTGAAACTTATCCCCATGGTGTATGGTAAAACTCTAGTGAGCTCATGATAATTAGATCATCTCATCTCAATCACACTACGTAAGCACATGAGGGACACCAACCCTGACCAAAATTACAAATACATTCCACAAAGACTAAGACTTGCAGATTAGGTTTCGAAGACTCATTATAATTAAAGTAATATGAATTTATGTATTTCTATCATAAATATAGTTTAACTTTTAACTGATTTAATACGTTAAGAAGCTTAGCGATAGCCCAAGATTTGTAATTTTAGGAGAGAATTAATGTGATTCTGTCAGGTGTAGGTTTGTATGTTGTTTTTTTCTTTTTTTTTTTTCTGTCTAGGTGAGTTTTGATGTTATAAAAAAACTTGCAAATTACTTTTTTTAATAGTTTTGTTTAATTGCAATGGGTAAAATGTTTTTGATAACATTTTGTTAATAATTATTCATGAGATTACTTTTTTTTAAATGGTTTAAAATTATAGTTTAATTGCAAAGAACAGTTTTTTAAATTGCTTAATATTTCTAAAAACCTGTTACAGTAGAGAATTTGTAGCAGAACCAAATGCAATGATTAAAGTCATTTGTAATATTTTTTTAGTCTTTTTGTAGCAGTTTTAAAATGTTGTAAGAGTTCAAAAATGTGGTAGTATGATAAAGTTCCTTCTTCAAATTGGATCATAGGTGAAGGAAGGTGTTTGATTACACAGTCCTTTCCGCATAAAAAAATAAAATAATAAAGTTCAAGATTACCTTATAATAAGATCTTCTTATAGAATTTTTTTTTTTTGTTGGCTAACTAAGCAAATAATTCTATGAATTCAACTTAAAAGGTACAAGTTTAAGCGTGATTGGAAGCTATACAAACAATATTTTTCAGAAAATAGAATTCTCATCAAGACTCCAAGCTAAGCAGATTTCCCTACTAACAAAAAAACATGCATGTTTTTCGTATTTCTTCCGGTACCAATTTTGCATCCAATGTCTTTCTTTTATCTGTTGCAAGATCTGGCTCTTCAGTTTTTAGCCTAAAAGGAGTGTGAACCCTCCTATTTCATTCCAGGCATAAATGTTAGATATATAGAGGCACACAAGAACAATTTTAAGCACAAGAGCTTGACGTCTATTGTCATTGTAAAAGACAGTAATCAAGCCAAGGACAACATTCCACTTACAAATCCTTTTTTTTGGTTAACTTGGAATACATCCCCACCTCAATCAACCCGCTGGATTAGACACCGTCATGAGATATTAAACCCAATAATGAGCACACCGGCATCTCAGTACTATCTGATCTAACGGCTGAGTGTGAATTAAATTTGGGGGTACAATGATTTGACTCAAAATATATACCAATTCAATCAAAAATATAATTTTCAATAACAGTTAAAAAATTCAAATTTACATCTATAATTATTCGTCATTTCTCACTTACCACAATTAATCAACCCAGGATACAGTACTATATTAAAATTAAAGTCCTTTCTTAGCTCAGATCTTAGTCTTTGTCAGTCGCTCGGGGACATAAATACAAGAAAGTTGGTCTTTGTTTAATCGTACAAAATCGTCCTTTTCTAAATCATGTCTACTTGACAGGATAACAATAGCTGACCCTTTGTTATCTTTTCTTTTCTGTAAATTTCTACTGTTAGTTCCTATATATATATATTCTACATTAAGTCTTATCAAGTCTTTCAGTTTTCATCAATTGATTGTGATTTGCCTCATTCAAATTAATTTTTATTTAATCGCTTCTCCACACTTGTTCATTATGCCACCACTTGAAAAAGTTTTTTGAGTGACTATCCCCTCGTAACCTTATAATTTTATGAATACGTAGTATATATTAACAGAACCGTTGATATATACACACTTGTTCATTATGCCACCACTTGAAAAAGTATATAATTTATTTATAATTATATTAATAATTCATAACTGTTGAATTTTACTTCTAATATTATAATTTTATGAGCATATCCATCCTTCTCTCTTCTTTGGATTAAATATAAGGGCCTTCTCTTTCCCTTATTTATGTATCCTCCTAAACTATATGAAAAATAGAGAGAAAAAACGGGACATTAAACATAAATCATGTCAAAGATATTCACCGTTTTTTTAACAAATTATTAAATATTGTGCATATATAAACAAATATGCTCGACAAGGTTATATATGCTAATTGCTTTGTGAAAATCATTCCATTTCCTTTTCCTTTTCATTCCAAACAATGAAATAATAAATCCTTTTATTTCATTTTCCTTCATATTTTTCTCCTATCAAAACAAATGAATCTTGATCCTCTCATTTCTTTTGTGATTTTTCTTCTCCTGTCCTTTTCTTTCTCCTTGACTTCAACTTTCCAAACATACCCTTATTTTATCATTTAATAGAACCATTTTTTTCGAATGAATTGAATCACTTGGTGGGGGTAGGTCTATATTCTCATTACACCTATGTGGAATTGGATGAGGCAGAATCAATGCTTCTTGATCAAGCATCTTTTGGGAAATTCATAAGAAAATAAATT
Organism: Ehretia macrophylla; assembly: GCA_037974665.1. NCBI lineage: Eukaryota > Viridiplantae > Streptophyta > Magnoliopsida > Boraginales > Ehretiaceae > Ehretia > Ehretia macrophylla. The sequence continues at coordinate 46,093,251 of CM075777.1, read as the reverse complement.
TTCAGTTCCACCAATTTATTCTTGCGTGAAATTTGAGATTCCACAAACTTTACGTTTACCTTCAACTAAATTATATTCTCAGGAATTGCATGGAAATGACTTGGTACAAAAAAAAAAAAAAAAAAAAAGGTTTCTTGACAAAGACTTTGTTAGTCATTTTATTTAAACGTCTAAAAAGGTACCTGTCGTATTTTGAAACTGCCACTAAAACAGAATACATTGGCTGACCTATTTTCACTTTGAAAAGCTCAATGAGGTTACGAGCAGAATAAAGATTTATTATTTGAGTTAGCCGTGAAATTTTAGCTTTTGAGTTGTAGAGTTTTTAGTAATAAGACTTTAGTTAAAAGTGATGTTGAACAAAAGTCGTTTAGTGTTTTGCTTATATTGGATAATGTTGAGCTTTCAAAAATATAGGGATCATATATTTGAGAAAAAAGAAAGAAAAATAGCTTCGGTGTATGAAAAAATAATTTTACAAGTCTTTTTCTAAAAACTCCAATTTTTCGACAAAAAAAAAGTTCTAATTTAGAACTTTTTAATTTTTAACTTTGGTTTTAACCTAAAAACTCTTTAAAATATGTGTCAAACAGACTAGTTTCAGCTTCGACTATTCTCGGAATTATACTTAACCTAGCCCAGTCAATAAGTTGGAACTTATGCTTACGATATATGGTGATCTCAAACACACTACGTAAGAGTACACGGTGGACACCTTATCTGAACAAAATTTGCGAAAATATTCCACAAAGACTAAGGGCAAGACTAGACTTCAGATCATAAGTTAAAAACCTTTTGAATTTTAATGGACAGCTTCTCTCAGCATGTTCTCAACTCCTCCATCAACAATTAAATTTGATATTTTTTTGGCGGGCAAACTTTTGATATTGTACACTTACTAATCAAACATGTCTTGCAACAGCAGCCACGATTCCATGTAAAGCATGTTTATAGGGAAGTAGAAGTTAGAAGTGGGACAATTTTTGGATTAATAGGTTATTGATAGAGTGATGGTCCAATTTGTCCTATCATCATCATTTGTAAAAATTTTAGAGGGCAATTTGGACCGAAAGTTTGTAAAATAAAAAACATGTAAGTTTGGGTAAACTTAGTTTTTAAAGGAGCAAGGTTTAGTGGTTGTCTACAATGCTTCCTCGAATTTTAAAGTTATTTCCAACATTTCAAAACTTATATCATGGTAATCATGTATATATAAGTTTTCAAATTCTTCCTTACCCTTATTTTTATGTTAAAATGGGTCGAAAAAATGGTAATGTGACCACGTACGTGCTATTGTTTGGAAACTAATTTGGATATTGGATTAGTTAATATTAGAGACCAACTTAAAAACTTGAAAGATAATCTTGCAAGGATGTAAAAGTAACATCGTGATTTTCTGTTTAAATTTGATAAAAAGATAATGAAAAAGTCGCCAATTTGATGGTATTGGGTGATGTGGGGAAAAATCCGATTTGATGTGAATGGACAAGATTGACCCTAGAGTCCGAATACGAAAACGCCCGAACCTCTGACCCAAGTGCGTTGACCTGACCCCGCCCACTGACGGGGCTTCTGGCCTGACCTGAGTAGGATTTGACCCTACTCGAGGACATCTCAAGAGGTCGAAGTCATAGCAATATATATACTGACCCAAGGACACCCCAAGAGATCGGGACCTATAAGCTACCTTAGTGGTAAAACACGTGGCAGTCCCTAATTTGAGGGTTAGTATTAATATAAGGACACTCATCTCAAGAGAGATAACTAATATTGGGCACATGTACTCTATTTTATTTCATGTCTATCTTGTGCTCTCTCCTCCTTCTCTCTTATTAATTTGTTCTAGCCAACTTTTAGTCCAGAGAGGCCCCCCGAGGGTAACTCCAAGGTCCCTTGTTTTGCAGGTAATAAGACGACAAAATTCGAATTGACACAAAAACTAAATTCTGACCTTAAAAGGATGGCACCATCTGTGAGACTAAAATGATCCCATGAGCAATGATAAAAGGTTTTTGTCTTTTCCTCATAAGAAAAACAACTGCACATCTATAATTTGTCTTGCTCTTTGAAACTAGGAATGATCTTTCTTTTGATTGTTGTATGACGTACTAATGTTTTTGTAATTGTACGTGAACTTGATCGTGAGAATAACCCTGGTGCAAAACATTCTTACTTAAATTACTTCAATTTTGAAAAAATTATATTAACTACAAAAGGCATAACTATTAGCATGATCTTGAGACTTTTAGCTAAGGATAAAGTATGACATGGTGGAGAAAAACAAAACCTGGCGCATCTAGATAAGGGAAAATGTCACATTTAGTCCCTATTATTTCTTTTTAGTTTTAATTTGGTCTTTATTATTTAAAATATCTCAATTTTATCCCTATTATTTTTTAAAAAGTCTCAATTTCATCCCTATTATTTTTAAAAAATCTCAATTTCATCATTATTTTTTTTTTTAAGTATTAAATTAGTCCCTATTGTTAAAAATTAGTCAATTTAGTCCTTATTGTTTCTAAAAAAATTCAAATTCGTCCCTATTGTTTCTCAAAATATTTCAATTTAATTTCTGAATAATATGGATGAATTTAAAACCTTAAAAAAATAATAGAGAGGAAATTGAAATTTTTAGGAAAACAATAGGGAAGAAATTAAAAATTTTTAAAATAATAGAGACTAAATTGAAATTTTTGAAAAATAATAAAGATGAAATTGAGAAATTTTAAACAATAGGGATGAAATTGAAACTTTTGAAAAAATAATATAAATGAAATTGAGACATTTTAAACAATAAGAACCAAATTAAAACTAATTAAAAAGAAACAATAGGGACTAAATATGGAATTTTCCCTCTTGATAAACATGTATTACTCCTTTGTTGCGATCCCCTCGAGTTGTGTTGGTTAAACGTACGCATGGAGCCACTTTTTAAATTGTGCTACCAGTTTATTGCCTTGGTCAACCTTCGGTTTTATCATGTATGGTTTATTATCCGAACTTCAAATTTTGTACATGTCACATTTTTGAAGCTGATATGAGGATTTTGGATTCCAGATATAATAGAATATTTTTAACTTAATATTTGATAAATTAATAATTTTTTAAAAAAATAATTAAAACTATAATATAGTTAAAATATTTCATTTGTATTTGTAGACCCAGTATTTTATAAATTAATACTTTCCTAAAAAATGTATATAATAAATAATTGATTAAGAAATTTTCTCAAAATATGAATCAATAGTAGTTTGTCTGTTATTGAACTTCAAATCTATTTGAATCTTTTTTGTATCGCAACAAGAAGTTTTGGAGTATCTTAATGCTTTAAGTGATTTTTTGTATGACACCGATTTTAAAAGTTGTGTATCATTATCAACTTTAACTTCAGTTTTATCTTGAGAACGCCTTGTCATGTTGACAATGATCTCATTTATGCTCAAAACATATTTTACTAAATTAAGTAAATTTAAATAGTCCCAATATTATTAATTTAAAGATGTTAAAATATTGTATATTTTGATTTTTGCTCATGTTAGGGTTTCAAAGGCATCTTATTTTATTAAAAAATGATTTTGCTGGTTTTCGGCCTAAACATTAATCTAAAAGGCCAAACCACTATATGAAATCATCATTGAAATCCAATCATACTTTTAGAGTCCCAAAATACCAGGGAAACTCACCCTATAAGAACTAAGAAGCACTAAAAGGGAAAAAAAAAAAAAAAAGAAAGAGAGAAAAAGGAAGAAAATATTGAACTGAGTTTTATTTGGTGTAGGGGTATAGCTTGGAAGAACAACAGACCCACTCTCACCCTAAAACAAACACAGAGATGGCTTACGCTGGCCATCTGAGAAGCAGCTTGAAGCTGCTCAGCACCGTCGATGGCAGCAGTATACATGAAGAGAAAGGAAAGCGGAACAAGCTAGAGGTAGTATGGTTTTTGGCTGCTGTGTTTATTACCATAAAATATTTAATCATTCCCTTTCTTCTCATTTACTATCATCATTAGATATTCATCGATCACTAAGAATGAAACTTGCGAGAAATGAGAAAAAGTAGGGTAAATTACAGAAGAAAAAATAAATAAAAAACTACATTAATGGCACATTAAACGTAATTTGGAAAACTTCTATGATTTGTAAAAACGTGGGGGAAACCCTCTCATTGTTACCTGGCATAGTTTGATTTGCACTGCAACAATTTATAGGATTATCTAAAATTGTAATGGTACTATAAAATTTAACATGTAACTTTAACAAAATATAGTTTAGTAAACCTCTATAGTTGTTGTAAAGTGCAAAATAACCCTCTTGTCGAACCGTAATAATCTAATAGACCTCGCAACAAAAAGTTTTCGACTTTTCGATACACATAGGGACGGTTGAGCCACATTCTTATAGATCCTGAAGATTTATGTACCACAGTATTTAAATTGCAACTTTGGCAAATATACGAACTTTTGGCATTTTACCCATAAGAAAATAAATTTTCCATCTATTGTTAGTTCTTTTCTTTCGACTAGTAATTCATATTTTTTTGTGTTTGATCATTAGGATAGTTTGGATGATGGGCAAGTAAGTCTCCCATCCTCCTGGAAGGTAAGGTTTATATATATTTCCCTCATTTTTGTACTCGATCTTTTAATCAATAAAATACCAGAGGGTGCAGCCCCCCTTTCACAAAAAAAATAATAATAACAATTGATCATTACAATAAAACTCATGCAAAACATTCTTACTTCTATTGCTGTTATTTGAAAAAAATTACATTTGTTGAAATACAATTATGTCACATGAAAAAATCATAACCCAAAACAGTTATAAATGATCTTGGACTACTCATTTTACTACCAATTAGTTTCAAAGGTGAATGGAATCCCATAATTCTTAACATGGAATCAGAGTTATACCTTATTCAATCTTCTCCATACATGTATGATAGCTCGCTAACTAACCCAGTCTAGTCCATTTATGTGTGTCCCCTTCCTTATCTCATCTTTGTAACTCACTCCCTTTGATGTCAACTTTCATATGCAATTTTTTTCAAATCAGGTCACATATATTATAATACAATTTATTTTACACAAAAAAATCATAAATGACTTTTCCAACTTTGCAGATATATGAGAATCGTAGCATTGTTTCTCACTCCAGTACTAGAAAGAGGATGAAAAGGTGCATGATCCCTTCTCTTCCAGAAGAGATGATATTCAACATCCTGGTTTGGCTTCCCGCAGATATTCTTTACAATGTCACGAGGTACGTCTGCCGAGAGTGGTACAAGATAATCCAAGACCCTATTTTCATCAATGAACATCTTATCCGGTCAAATTATGGCATCTTGTTACCGTGGCGTGGCCCATATCCTAACTATTCTCATTTTGTTCAAATGGGCAAATCAGATATTCACATAACTTCTAACTTAAAGCTTCCGTCTCATTATACTGTGCTACTGACTACTAGCAATGGCTTACTTTTGCACGCAAGCAACGAAGGTTTGCTCGTTATGAATCCAATTACAAGGCAAGAGCTAGCCCTCCCTCAATTCTCATCTGCTATAAAAACACATACTATTGGCATGGCATATGCTGCGTCTTCAAGAGTATTCGAGGTGATCCACATGCTCTACGATAAACGATGGTCCTCCATTCACTGTGAAATAATAAGCGTGGGTGTTGATAGAGCATCGAGACAAGTTGATACCAAGCCTTTATCTCATCACTTAACTCGTGAACAATTACATTGGTCTACCCCATATTCAGCTGGAGAGTCTGTGCATTGGACCTTGCTCAGTATTTCATCTACTCTAAGCTTAGATGCTGAAACTGAAACCTTTCAGTTGCATCCTCTTCCTGAAGGTTGCAAGAAAAGAGAAAAACGCTTTTTGGTGATGGGCTACTCCTTTTCTTTTATGGCTCTTGCTAGCAGATTCTTATGGGAGGTTTGGGTATTGGCAGGAAAAGGAAGAGTATTATGCTGGACAAAGCTAGCCGATATTGATTTACGAGGTCAGAGGAATATGGTTGAGCCCAATATTTGCCCCCCTGAATGTGATTTTTATCCTATTGGCTGGTTGAAGAATAGAGAGGCGGTGGTCTTCCGTGTCTGTCCAGGTCGAATACGTTTCGATGCCATTAATGTTGTCTTTGTCGTGGCCGCTGCGGCCCCCCTTGAGTCCCACCCTCCTTCACGAAATTGCTTTGTTTATAATGTGAAAACTGGGAAAATCAATTCATTCAAGTTGGAGATCATGACTCGGTTCCAGGAATTCAAGAGCTATTTCAGCACCTTGATATCGCCGAAAGGCTTATTGTAGTAGTTCAATTCTCTTGCATTTCAGAATGCCTTCAGTTAGTATTTTTACCTTTGGCCCGTTAAGTGAGCACATCATCTAAAAGTTTAAATTGTTAAAGAGGAGTTTGTTGTATTATTTATAAGAGAAATGTTATATATCACTTTAATTTTCAACACGTGCTCCTCAAAGAATAAATAATTGTCTGTCAAATAGTAAACATTTGCAATTTCTGTCATGTTTTCTTATTAGAATTAATCTCGACTCTTTTGAGATTTCAATAGCCTACAAGTTGAAACTGCCTTGTCTTTGCTTTTCGTTACCTTGTCTTGAGATTAATTAACCTTCAGCTTCACACTTTTGATGGCCACCTGCTCAGCAATTTTGAATTTGTAAGAGGTAAATGAGTTGTATGTTCACCTAATTAGTGCAATAAAGAAAATGTTATTAATGGCAATGCATTTACTCCAACTAGTCAATTTAATCCAGTAGTTGTTCGAAGGCTAGAGGTTTTACATTACCAACAAATGGACACAGGACGGTCTTTTTGCAACTTGCGACATAAATACAAGGGTAAAAAATTTTAGAGGTCATTAAACTATGCTTTGAGTCTTATTTTACCCACTCAACATGTTTTAGTTCCAAAAGGACTATTAATCTTATAGTGTGGTTCTATTGTGCCCATTCTATCCATTTTTTGACTTATGGAGTACCAACATGTGCATGACACATGCATCAATAAGGGTGAAAACGTAATTTGACTATAAAATTACAAAAAAAACTCTTTCGTATTTATAATTTAGCCCCAAAACCTGAATTGAATTGTAAAATGGCCACCTAATAAACTCCTTCGCAATCCAACCCCAATACCCCCATATACCCATCTGCAGTTGCTTAACCCTTGCTCTCTTTGCACATTTGCCCAAAGATTTTGAATTTCTTATAAAATCCCCTTAATTTCTTAAAAATTAATCAATTTCTTTCAACATTGCTCGTTCAAAATCATTAAAGTATTTCTTCAAATTATTCAAACGTCATCTTAATTTTGTCCAAAATTATTCAAATATTTTGTCCTCATTTTGATTTCCTCATTTATTTCAAAAAAATTAAAAAAAAACCCTCAAAATAGAAAGTTCAACAAATTCACTAAACTGATAATCATTTTGCACCCGCACATTCACTTCACACACAAACATGCACCCGCACACACCATATCACATGAAAATACTTCAAACCACCTGGGCTAACCATCAACCAAAACACATGGTGTGAGCCTCATATAATGTGGACCTACTTGTATGTGAGTGGGCTGATGGTCAGCAGCGCGGGTGGTTTGAAAAATTATTCCAAAACTAAACACCTGTTCACAATAAATAGCCACCTACTAACATAACTGTACACAAAAACAAAAATTAACCAAATAACTTGTATCTTTACATGTTAAATATCCAAAAAAATCAGTTTGCATTCCAAAAACCAAAAAAAGTCATAGTAACTATTAAACAATAACATTCACAATCGGAAAACCAATCTAATACATCATTTTTGTTTCTAATTAGTTTTTGCAAGATAACTAGAAGAATCAGTTAAGCCTCTCAATAGAACAACTTAACACATTCATTGGGTTGATGCTTCTTCATGCTTTCTCTTTCTTCCTTTTCCTCTTAGATTATCAATGGCATTTGTTCTTCGAGGTTTAGGTACTTCAACTGTCGGGGTATGACATTCTGCCTAGAAGAACCTGCAGCAGAGCTATTGCCTTCACCATGGGTTAACCCATCAGTTGGTTGAGATGATGATCTCTGCCTTCCCCTACCCCTCCCTGAACCTCTTCCTCTACTTTTGCCTTGGACTTAACCAGCCTCTACTCCTGCCTCTGGTTGAGATAGGAATATTGGTCTTCCCTTACCTCTTCCCTTGGCCTGTCAAAACCAAATGAAAGGATTAGTAGTAAAATATTTTCATAAATAAAAAGTTCAAATTGGTTTCTATTACTTACAACAAAATCCTAGAATAAATATTAGAAAAGACAATGAAAATCATAACATAAAATCCTTACAACAAAAGCCTAGAACAAATAGTTAAAAAGAACAAATAAATAATTAGAAAAAAAACCATACAACAAAACCCAAGAACAAAAAGCATTATAAAAAAAAAATTAGGTATTTATATTCTATAAACAAATATATGTTAGCCTTGAGACAATTTTTTGTCACTAAGTTGGTAACTTGCATCCAGAACTAATGATTTACCTTGAGATTTTACTGCATGGGTTACATAAGTTTTACTTCTACTTTCGTCTTTTTACATTTGTTTCTCAAATGTGATCTCTGTACCAACTGTGTTGGGGTGTTCAGCACCTTGTACGTGAGCTCTTTTTTGAGGAGTTATCTTGTTCTATTTACCAGAGACAAATTACCAAATCTTAAAAGAAATAAAATTTTACTAGCTCTTGGTTCGCAGTATAAAAGGTAATAACAGGCTACTTGCATTATCAATTTGCAAGAAAGAACAAAAAGAATAATCTTACAAGTAGTCAAAATAATCAAAGCCGTACAAGCATTCGCAAACAAAAGCATTTAGAAATCGGCCAACTCGATTTTCGCTTAAAAAATTTAACGAATACATTATAAAATTGTAGATCCAACAAACATTCAAAAATAAAAAGACAAATTTTGCATTAGAAACCGACTTTAGGCAGAACCACTTACCATATATAAGATCCACTTCCGCATCCTACAGGCCTGCCTGCCTAATAGCCCACGACATTTGCCAAATTCAAGAAAATGTTAACGAAATTTGAAAAAGAAACAAAAATTTGAAAATATTAGATTGAGTTTGAGAGAAGATTGAGAGAGTGGTGAGTTTGAGACAAACCCTAGCCCTAATTTGTTTGTTTGGGTGTTCAGTCCAACGAGTGAGTATATGGTGGGGGTGGGGGGGGGGGGGGTGGGGGGCTTGGGGTTAGATTGCAAATGCGTTTATTTCATTGGCCAATTTACAATTAAATTCAGGTTTGGGGCTAAATTATAAATACAAAAGAGTTTTTTTTTTTTAAAGTCAAATTACCTTTTTACCCTTATTGATGCATGTGCCATGCGCATGTTGGTGCTCCGTCAAACCAAAAATGGACGGAATGGGCACAATAGAACCACATTATAAAACTAATGGTCACTTTGAAACCAAAAAAAAATTAAGTGGGCAAAATAAGACTCAAAACATAGTTTAATGGCCTCTAAAATTATTTACCCTATATACAATAATTAGAGGCCATGTTTCCACAACCAACACTCTTCACTTGGCCCAAAGTCTTCCATGAGCCGAGTGATGAGCGTTTTTCATGCCGGGTGTAGACTTTAGTAGCCATGTGCATGTGAGGAAGGGTTTAGGTCTTTTTTCGTGCAAAAGATATGTTTGTATTATAGTTATTATTGTTGAATAATAGATTTTGCATGGTAGACGTAAACGGAGGATCGAATCACATTAAATTTGTATGTTTTTTTTTCTCTCTCATTCCGTGCAAATGTGTGCACCATGCATCCTATTCCCAACAGTCATATGTGTGTAGATTGTGGTGTTACATATATAACAGGGGCGGAGCTATGTTGGTGAATATGTATGCATAGGCGTACACTGAGGCACAAAATTCTAGTCTAGCATAATTGGTTAAATATTAACTCCTGGCAGCAGCAATCATTATATTTTTTTCCCTTCTTCTTTTCTCCTACAGGCGTACGCTAACTTAGAGTTTAAAATTGTGTTCTTGTACTAAAAGGTATCGTAGCTTAATTGGTTACTTACTTATAGGTGTAGTGGAATATCACAAGTTCAATTCATGGCACCAGTATTTATTGTATTTCTTTCCCTTCTTTTCTTTCTTTTTATTGTAAACTAAAACTTAAATATAAAGAAAGCAATACTAAAACAAGAGAGAATTTGAGAGAGTAAGATTGTTAATTTCTTCAAGTGTGTTTCCTTCTTACAAACTCCCTCTATTTATAGAGTTTTCTACCATCTTGATGACATATTCATTACATCACATTTACATCACATTTTATATACATATAATAATCTCCATTATACAAGAATCCTATAAGCATCTTTTGACCATTCAATTGTTGTAATTTTTCACTAACAAAAGAATCGTATAAAAGAATTTATTTTTCTTGATAAGTTCATAACGATGAATATCCACAATATCGTATTTTCATAACACTCCCCCTTGGATATTCATTCTATAAGAATATACCTCATTAAAACCTTACTAGGAAAAAACCCAGTGGGATAAAAATCCTAGTGAAGGAAAAATAGTAGGATATTCTTGATATACGCTTCTTGAGCTGCCTCATTAAAACCCTTGCTAGGAAAACCCATTGGGATAAAACCTATGCTAAGAGAAAAAGAGTACATCGCGTATATGGCTCCCCCTCTTCTGAGCATATCAACATTGATCACGAAGTCAGCACATGCCAATTTTACATACCAATTTCTCGAATGTTGATGTAGGCACTGACTTAGTGAATAAATCTGCTAGATTCTCACTTGAACGAATTTGAAGAACATCAATCTCACCTTTCTTTTGAAGTTCATGAATGAAAAAGAATTTTGGTGAGATATGCTTAGTTCTGTCACCTTTGATGTATCCTCTTTTTACTTGTGAAATGCATGTAGGATTATCTTCATATATGATTGTTGGATCCACTTTATTTGTTGAAAGGTTTCATTCTTCTCAAATGTGATGAATCAAAGATTTTAACCAAACGCATTCTCGACTTGCCTCATGAAGTGCTAGAATCTCTACATGATTTGAAGAAGTTGCGGCAATAGTTTGCTTTGTAGATCGCCAAGAGATAGCAGTACCACCATATGTAAATAAATATCTAGTCTGTGATCTTCCTTTATGGGGGTCTGACTTATATCCTACATCTGCATATCCAATCAAGTGTGGTTGCTTAAGCCTTGAATACAATAATCTCATATCAGTTGTTCCACGAAGGTAATGAAAAATATATTTTATGCCAGTCCAATGCCTTCGTGTTGGTGCTGAACTATATCTTGCTAATAAATTGACAGAGAAAGCGATATCAGGACGTGTGTTGTTAGCAAGATACATTAGTGCTCCAATTGCACTAAGATATGGTACTTCTGGGCCAAGAATTTCTTCACCATCTTCTTTGGGACGAAATGGATCCTTCTTGGTGTCGAGGGATCGAACAACCATTGGTGTACTTACCGGATGAGCCTTATCCATGCTAAATCTTTTCAACACCTTTTCTGTGTAGGTTGACTGATGCAAGAATATTTCATTTGATAAATGTTCAATCTACAACCCGAGACAGAATTTTGTTTTTTCGAGATCTTTCATTTCAAATTCTTTACTCAGATATGTGGTTGTCGCTGCAAGTTGTTCAATAGTCCCTATTATATTTAGATCATCAACATATACTGCAATAATAACAAATCCATAGTTTGATTTCTTGGTGAAAACACATGGACTTATTGGACTATTGTCATATCGTTTTTTTAGTAAATTTGTACTGAGACGATTCTACCACATTCGCCCCGATTGTTTTAATCCATACAACGATCGTTGTGATTTGATTGAGTACATTTCTCGAGGTTTCGAGCCACATGATTCAGGCATTTTCAGTCCTTCAAGGACTTTCATGTAGATATCATTTTCAAGTGAGCCATATAGGTAGACTGTTACCACATCCATAAGACGCATATGAAGTTTTTTAGAAATTTCCAGACTAATTAAAAACCTAAAGGTAATTGCATCCATTACCGGAGAATATGTTTCTTCATAATCAATTCTAGGCCTTTGTGAGAATCCTTGTGCTATAAGTCGTGCTTTATATCTTACAATTTCATTATTTTCATTGCGCTTTCGAACGAATACCCATTTGTAGCTTACAGGTTTCACATTTTTAAGTGTTTGAACTACTGGCCCAAAAACTTCACGTTTTGCAAGTGATTTTAATTCTGCTTGGATTGCGTCTTTTCATTTTGGCCAATCATTTCTATGTCGACATTCTTGGACAGATTTTGGTTCAAGATCCTTGTTTTCATTCATCAAATCAGTAGCTATTGCATATGCAAATTTTTCGTCAATATCAATTTCATTTCGGTCCCATCGTCTTCCTGTAGCAACATAATTAATTGAGATCTCCTCATTATTACTTTCAATATTTGTATCATGTTCAGGTACCTGAAAATTGACTGAGGATCCCTTTTTCTTGTGTCGCGACAACTATAGGATTTTCAATAATTTCAGGAGTGACAACCTGCTTATCATGTCCTTTTTTTCTTTCGAGTATTTTTATTCTTAGAACCGACAGGTCTACCATGCTTCTGACGTGCAGTAAATTCATTTGCCATTGTATTGATAGATTGCTCATTTGAAACATCAATTCTGGCTGGAGCATTTAATGCTGGTATATGCGACTTAGTCACCTTTTTCTCATCAGTGAATGCATCTGGCAATTGATTTGCAACCCTTTGCAGATGAATAATTTTCTGAACTTCTAGTTCCGATTGATTTGTTCGAGGATCAAAATAAGATGCGAACGGTGCATTCCATGAAAGTTATTGTTTCTCTATCTTCCGTTTTTCTCCCCCTAAGACTGGGAATGTTGCCTCATCAAATTGGCAATCAGCAAAACGTGCTGTAAAAAGATCTCCAGTTAAAGGTTCAAGATATTTGACAATTGATGGAGATTCAAAACCAACATAAATTCCCAGTCTTCTTTGTGGTCCCATTTTTGTTCGTTGTGGTGGAGCAATTGGTACATATACTGCACAACCAAAAATTCTTAAATGGGATATATTTGGTTCTTGGCCAGAGACAAGCTGTAGTGGGGAGTATTTATGATAAGCAGTTGGTCTTGTTCGAACCAATGCTACAGCATGTAATATAGCATATGCCCAAGCAGAACTAGGCAACTTAGTTCTCATAAGTAATGGTCTAGCAATTAGCTATAGGCGTTTAATAAAAGATTCAGCTAAACCATTTTGCGTATGTGTATGTGCCACAGGGTGCTCAACAGTAATCCCAATAGACATATAATAGTCATTGAATGCTTGGGATGTAAATTCTCCTGCATTATCAAGCCGGATTTTCTTAATTGTGTGATCCGAAAATTGTGAAACGTAATCGAATTATTTGTGCAAGTAGTCTTGTAAATGCCACATTTCGAGAGGACAATAGACAGATTTGTGACCAACGAGTTGAGGCATCTATTAATACCATAAAATATCGAAATGGTCCACATGATGGAATAATAGGTCCACATATATCCCCTTGAATTCGTTCTAAAAATGCAGGAGCTTCATTATTAATTTTAGTAGGGGATGGCCTTTTAATAAAAAAACTACATTAATGGCACATTAAACGTAATTTGGAAAACTTCTATGATTTGCAAAAACGTGGGAAAAACCCTTTCATTGTTACCGGGCATAGTTTGACTTGCACTCCAACAATTTATAGGATTATCTAAGATTGTAATGGTAACATAAAATCTAACATGCAACTTTAACAAAATATAGTTTAATAAATCTCTATAGTTGTTGTAAAGTGCAAAATAACCCTCTTGATGAACCGTAATAATCTAATAAACCTCGCAACAAAAAGCTTTCGACTTTTCGATACACATAGGGACGGTTGAGCCGCATTCTTATAGATCCTAAAGATTTATGTACCACAGTATTTAAATTGCAACCTTGGCAAATATACGAGCTTTTGGCATATTCCCCCTCAGAAAATAAATTTTCCATCTATTGTTAGTCCTTTTCTTTCGACGACTAGTAATTCATATTTATCTTGGCCATTGTATGACTTGCGTATTTTTTTTGTATTTGATCATTAGGATAGTTTGGATGATGGGGCAAGAAAGTCCACCATCCTCCTAGAAGGTAAGGTTTATATTCCCCTCATTTCTGTACTCTTTTAATCAATAAAATCCTGAAGGGTGCCGCCCCTTTCACAAAAAAAAAAAAAATGATAATTACAATAAAACTCATGCAAAACATTCTTACTTCTCTATTGCTGTTATTTGGAAAAAAATTATATTTGTTGAAATACAATTATGTCACATGAAAAAATCATGACCCGAAAAAGTTATATATGATCTTGGATTACTTTTTCTAGTATCAATTAGTTTTAAAGGTGAATCGAATCCATAATTCTTAACATAGAATTAGAGTTAGACCTCATTCAATCTTCTCCATCAATGTATGATAGCTTGCTGACTAACCCAGTCTAGTCCATTTATGTGTGTCCCTTTCCTTATCCCATTTTGCTAACTCACTCATTTTGATGTCAACTTTCATATGCAATTTTTTTTCAAATCAGGTCACATTTTAGGGTATGTTATAATACAATTTATTTTACACAGAAAAATCATAAATTTTAAAACTACTATATAACGATCTTGGATTACTCTTAATATTAATTTATTTAGGATGAATAACTAGGATTCTTAACAATATTAAGCACGAAGGGCATAGCTACTTGCATTTGAAAGTTTTAGGCAAGGACAAAGGATGGCATGATGGAGGGAAATATGACCTAGCCCACCCAATTAAATATGTATTACCGGGGATTCTACTAGTTAGATTTCACATTATATTAGAATGTAAATTGACCACCCTTATTGAAACTTTAATCAGTTAGATTGGGTATTAAATTATCACTTTAGCTAAAAGTTTAAATTGCTAGTTAACAATTTATATTATTTGTTAATTATCTTCAGCACGTGCCCCCACAAGTGTAGATCAAATTTGTTTTTTAGCCTTACACATAGATAGTTTTAATATTTTAAACGGATAGTAGTGAGATCACTTGAATCGAAGACCTTTCATTTAATAATTAGGACTTTGATATTATATTATATTATCATTTCATTTAAAAGTTTAAATATAGAATTAAGAAATATACAATTATTTATTGTCTTAAAAAGTGGAGTTTAATTATTTTGATTTTAACTCTGATATACACAAGAGAATTGTAATAGTATGCTACATTTTATCTCATCTCTTGAATGATTTTTCCAAATTTGCAGATATATGAGAATTGTAACATTGTTTCTCACTCCAGTACTAGAAAGACGATGAAAAGGTGCATCCCTCCTCTTCCGGAAGAGATCATATTCAACATCCTCGTTTGGCTTCCTGCAGACATTCTTTACAATTTCATGAGGTACGTTTGCCGAGAGTGGTACAAGATAATCCAAGATCCTATTTTCATCAATGAACATCTTCTCCGGTCAAATTATGGCATCTTGTGGCGTGGCCCAAACAATCCTAACCTAAAGCTTCCCTCGATTCCCGTCTGATATAGAAACACGTAGTGTTGGCATTGCATATGCTGCGTCTTCAAGAGTATTCAAGGTGATCCACATGTTCTACGATAAACAATGTTCCTCCATTCACTGTGAAATAATAAGCGTGGGTGTTGATAGAGCATGGAGACAAGTTGATACCAAGCCTTTATCTCATTTAGCTCTTAAACAATTACATTGGTCTATCCCATATTCAGCTGGAGAATATGTGCATTGGACCTTGCTCAGTATTTCATCTACTCTAACCTTAGATACTGAAACTGAAACCTTTCAGCTGCATCCTCTTCCCGAAGGTTACAAGGAAAGAGGAAACCGCTTCTTGGTGATGGGCCACTCCTTTCGTTTTATGGCTTGTGCTAGCAAATTCTTATGGGAGGTTTGGGTATTGGCAGAAAAAGGAACTGTATTAGGCTGGACAAAGCTAGCCGACATTGATTTACAAGGTGATCAGAGGAATATGGTTGAGCCCAATATTTGCCCCCCTGGATGTGATATTGTTCCTATTGGCTGGTTGAAGAATAGAGAGGTGGTGGTCTTCCGTCGCTGTCCATGTCGAATGACTTCCGCCGCCGCCATTAACTTTGCCATTGCCGTGGCCGAAGCGGTCCCGATTGAGTCACTAAATGCCTTTGCTTATATTGTGAAAACTGGGAAAATCAATTCATTCAAGTTGGAGATCATGTCTTTGTTCCAGGAATTCAATAGCCACTTGAGCACCTTGATATCGCCGAAAGGCTTATTGTAGTTCAATTCTCTTGCATTTTCAGAATGCCTTCAGTTAGTATTTGCAAGTAGTAAACATTTGCAAGTGTCATGTGTTCTTATTAGTTGATACAACCTTTGTCTCCGCTTTTCGCTACCTTGTCTTGAGATTAATTATATAACCTTCAGCTTCACACTACTTTTGATGGCCACCTGCTCTGCAATTTTGAATTAGTATGAGGTAAATGAGTTGTTCACCTAATATCAGTGCAGTAAAGAAAATATGTTACTAATGGCAGTGCATTTACTCCAACTAGTAAATTTTATCCAGTAATTGTTCAAGGCCAGAGGTTTTACGTTACTAACAAATCACCACAGGACGGTCTTTTTACAACTTGCGACATAAATTAATTTTTCGTGCAAAAAATCTGTTGCATTATAGCTGTTATTGTTGAATAGTAGATTTCATATCGTGGACATAAACGAAGGGTTGAACTATGTTAAATTTGTATGTCTTTCTTCTTTTTTTTTTTTTTTTTTTTTCTCTCGTTCCATGCAAGTGTGCACCATCCTATTACCAGCAGTCATATGGCAAATAACTCTCTACCTTCATTAGGTCTGTTTAAATTAATTTCTAGTAAATCTCACTCTCAACCTTTGTGAATTTTGGATTAAACATGAAGATGTGTGAGCAGAAAGTTATCTGAAAAGTATGCAATGTTCTGCATCAATTAAATAATTCTGGCCTCATTAAAAGGAAGTAATGGAAGGGTGATATCTCTATTGCCGGACATTTTAATTGGACTGTTTCTGGAAAGAAAAGGAAAGAAATTAAAATGGTTCGATGGCTAAAACCTATTTCCAATTATGTGAAGCTTAATGTGGATGAAAGTGTTCAAGTTCAATCACAGCTAGGAGTAGGTAGAGGTATTATTCATGACAGTAAAGACAGCTTGTTTAGATGTTTTTATATTCCTTTCTCCACTCAATCTGCTATAAAAGCTAAGTTACTTGCTCTTAACTATGGTCTTAGATTGTGTTTAGATTTGGGCTTTTATAATGTTTGGGTAGAAATGAATTTTTTAAGTGCAGTTCAACTTGTGTGCAGAAACAAACAAAGTTCATGGGAAATTACTCAAGAATTAAGGAGAGCAAGAAGATATCTGAATACTTGCAATGGGACTCTAACTCACATCCTCCGCGAAGGTAATCAATCGGCTGACTTTCTTGCTAATTTGGGAGCAAAAGCATTGTGTGCTACTATATTGCAAACATACCACAAAGAGCTTCAAGGAATGATCAAGATAGTTAAATTTGGTTTGCCTTGTTCTAGAGTCTGATATAGGATTAGGTTGTGATTTGCTATCTAAATTTAATTTATTTATAGGTCTTTGTAAAAAGGAGTGCTTGTATATGAAGGATGGGGCAGATAAGTCTTTCCACAAATGTTAGGTTATATGTTTCCCTTCGTTTTTGTAATTTTTTTTTGGTATTAATAAAATTTTTGAGGGCATCGTCCCTTTCTTTTTTTTTTTTTGAAAAAAAACCTTTGTGAATTTTGGTGTTTTTATTTCTTTATCTAGCTTGTATTAATTTTTGGAACAAAACTGCCCTTTACTAATAACAGGTGAAATATCCACATCCTTCTTGTGTGTAACGTAATAAGCTAGTTATCTTCTTAGTGTCCATCGTCAATAAATATTTACCAACCAACCAAACCTTATTGAGCAGCTGCTGCGCGCATTTAATATTGGATTTAGTACAAAAATTAAATTGCGTACGTACTCAGTCTTAGCAAACAGTGCTAAGTGAAGTTGCGTGCGTGTTGAGACTTTGAAAATTTGAGAGTCAATTTGGATGATTAAGAACACCAATTCCAATTCATTAGCAATAGTTATATGGCAGTAGGATTAGAGAATTATATTAAGTCTATTCACGCTCCTCAGAGACTTAATTTTTTAACATTTTTCCTTTTGTGGATGGCAATGTTCTGTATGATTCATATTTATTTGTGGAAGTGGATCGGAGGAAACAGTTGATATTTTTGAAATTTAAGGAGTTTGTTGACACAAAAATCATGGAAAATGATAAAGAAAAAAGATAGTTTAGAGTGGTTATTACAAGGGGTGTGCCAATGTGGTGATTAAACATCTTGATGATAGAGGATTACATGCAATATTTTGAAAAAAATACAAATGTTTTATGAGAATATTAAAATCATTATGGTAGAGACGTTCGTATGCTACACCGACATGACACAATATTTCTAAGTTCTATCGGGTTTGTACTTCAAAATGTAAACACGTGATTCTTACGCGTTGCTACAACTCACATTACAAAAAAAGACGTTCAAAAAAATTAACATTTTGAAATCTCTTCAATCAATTCTACAGTCTTTATTTTGTTTCTCTCCCTCTTCATATTCACGTTGGTTTAAGGATTTAGGAGTTACTACTTATTGTCCAGTAACAGCCCCCTTCGTCCCTTGGTTGAAGATTGCAAATGGATGTTCCTCTGGCATCCAAACTGTCGACTGGAGCATGTTTATCGTGAGAGCAAATCATTGTGTTGATTGGTTAGCCACCTATTAGTCTTTTGCAACCATATGGATCATATGCCATTGCTTATCTCCCCCCTCAGTTGCTTCAGCTCGTGGAGAAAGAGAAGAGGGCGTTTCATCCCCTAGGATGATTGTTTAGTTTTCTTTAGACTTAGCCTCCTTTACTGAACCAAAAAAAAAAACAAAAAGGATTGCCTTGAGGCTAATGAAACATAAAACATCTGTTTCTGAAAACATATACTAGTGGAGTAATTCTGAGAAAAACGAATTAGTAAGACTTCTGAGAAAGACTCTTCTATTAGTAATAATCAATTTTTTCTTAGTTCTTTTTGTCTTTTATACAGAATCAATCAACAGGCCTAGAAAAATGTATCTTCTATTCAATTCTGAAACTGAAGAGCAAATCATCCCAGGACAAATTCCAAAGAGCAAATTCTTATCCTGTCACTGAATTTATTCGTTATGCCTTTCTTGTCGAACTATTTCCGAGTATGCAGCCGAACAGACATCAAATATTCCATGGAGGTATCATACTAAACCATCTTCATAGGTAGTTATGACTCGAGAGTCGTATTTATTCATGATGTTTGATTGAAATACTTGGAGATAGACTTGTCCTGGAATTTGCATTTGCAACTTGTTTCATGACATTTTACGTCATAATTCACCCCCAGATGTAGGTTTGCGCCGATTGTAAAATATCGACATTTTCATGTGTGCGCGACTGGCTAGCTAATCCAAAAACAAAGCTTATAAAAGATGCAGGAGTTTTGGTTAGTGATGCACTGATAAATGAAGCCATAATATTAATTGGTACTATATGTCATTACGGCATTGAAGACAGAATATGAAACAACTAGAAACAAACATCAACGATGATTGATGTTGTTTTCTTCGAATAGATAATTATTCTTACGAAAACTACTAGTGAATGAAAGCTAGTAACAAACTAATTTGCTAGGCTAACCTATTACCTATTCTTACAGACTTGAGGTTCTTCCATGTGAAATAGCTAGATATTGGTTTCTTTGGAACAGGGATACACTTGACCAGCCAGCCGATTGGCCAAGACGCGGCTGCCATTCCTATACATGCTCCCCATTGCCCCCAATTCAACCTCTCTGTATCTGCAAACTTCTTTAGGAATTCCACCATTACCACTTGAAGAATGATTGTAACTGCAATTATTCCCATGAACAACTTGTTCTTGTATATTCCCTCAAAGACATTCTTCTTCTCCAGTTTTCTTGCGTTGAATTCGTTGAATATTTGACAAAGAACAAGAGTATTGAAGATTAGTGTGTCTTTTACCTTCTCACTAACACCAAAAATTGACTCACCTTTGAACTGCAATGTCAAAAGAATTGTTATCTGATATAAGGCTTGAGTTAGTAGGTTCCTCCACATAATGTTTGTGATAAGTGGCTCGGTTCGCCCCACGGGTGGCTTTTCCATTAGATCCTTTGTTGGCTTCTCGGTAGCAAGAGCCAAGGCCCCCAATGTGTCCATGATGAGGTTTACCCACAACAACTGGACGGCTGTTAATGGCACCTCACCAGCTGATACTGCAGCAACAAAGTTGATCACCAAAGCTGCAACATTCACAGTAAGCTGGAACTGGATAAATTTCTGAATGTTGTTGTAGACGCATCTTCCCCATTTGAGAACCGTAGCAACAGAAGCAAAATTGTCATCCAAGATGACGATATCTGAACTCTCTTTAGCTACTTCTGTACCTTGAATCCCCATAGATAGTCCTATATCAGCTTCCTTCAATGCTGGAGCATCATTAGTGCCATCGCCTGTCACTGCAACGACATGGCCTTTCTTTTTCAAACATTGCACCATCAAGAGCTTGTCGAATGGAGATGATCTGGCCATGACTCGTATTTTATCGACTTTCTCCATTTGTTCCTCTTCTGTGTAGTTACGAAATTCTACACCTTCTACCACTGCTCCATCTATTTCCTCATCAGCCTGAAGTATTCCACATTCAGTGGCTATGGCTTTTGCGGTAAAAACATTGTCACCAGTGATCATTTTGATGCTTACACCGGCATACTGGCAATCTTCCACGGCTTTCTTCACACCAGGCCGACATGGATCCTTCAAGCCTACAAGCCCCAGAAGGGTCAAGCAGTTGTCTGGTATCTTTTGGTTTGTTTCTACACAACCATTCTCCGACTCTTGAATTTGCTTATGTGCAAATCCAATGCATCGAAGACTGCTTGCTGCCATACCTTGAATTATCTGATCAAACATCTCCTTCTTATGATCATCAAGAGCTTTCAAGTTCCCATCTTGATCATAATAATGTGTGCACATTGCCAAAATCATTTCAGCAGCTCCTTTCCAGTGTGCATGGACTGTGTTGTCCATAACTTTCTTTGTCAAAACACCACTCATCTTTTTCTTAGAATTGAATGCTTCCACATGTAGAATGGCATGATTTCGCTTTACCAGCTCCATATCCATTTGTAATTCCAGCACAGCCCATTGAAGGATTGCTTTTTCTGTTGGATTTCCTGAGAACTCAAAGTTGGATACTGAATGAGTCGACTTATAAACATCACCTGTTGTGTTGAGACCAACCCCCTGGTGGAGCAATTCGATAACATTGGCTGCAATTGAAGTGTAACTTCTTCCTTCTATCGGCTCTCGACCTAGCCAAAACTTGGTTACCTTCATTTGATTCATTGTGAGAGTACCTGTTTTATCAGTACATATGATCGTGGCAGAGCCCATGGTCTCACAAGCTGATAGCTTTCTCACCATAGCCTGGTCTGCCATCATCCTCTTCATTGAATATGCAAGAGTAAGCGTGACGGCCAAAGGTAGGCCTTCTGGAATTGCAACAACTACAATTGTTACTGCATCTGCTATAATTCCCACCACCGCATTGATCACATCGTCAACCTTTGTCTTGCTGCCATTGAATTCTTTATTTCCAGATTCATCTTTCGTGGTCCCTGTAAAGTATCTCACCAACAACACCACAAGAACTAAGAAAGCAACGGCTAAACCAACCTTACCAATTGCTGAAGTTAGCTTGTTCAATCTGGATTGGAGAGGCGTTTCTTCACTTGAATCGCGACTAATCGTGCTCATCATCTCCCCCCAAGTTGTGTTCATTCCAACAGATGTAACAAGCATTTTAGCATATCCATCAGCCACCTTGGTTCCAGAGAACAAGAACGGATTTCGATTGTGATTAACTTCAACATGATCACTTTCACCAGTCATGCTCGATTCATCAACTTGTAACGAATGCCCTTCTAAGAACAATCCATCAGCAGGTACCTGATCACCAATATTCAAGCAAACAACATCTCCAACAACGATTTCAAATATCGAAATTGGCTGTCGCCTACCATTCCTAACAATTTCCACTTGTATATTATTACTAACTTTTGAAAGCTTATCAAATTGTCTGTTTTGCCTAAAATTACTTGTGGCAGAAACAGAGATGACAAGAAAAATAGCGACAAATATGCTGCCACCATCATACCATCCTTCTTTTGGCCCATGCTCTTTCATGCCAAATCCAAGAGAAAACGCAGCACAAACCATTAGAATTAGAATTGTAGGATCTTTGAATGCCTCCCACACAAAGTGGAAGAAACTTTTCGCAGGTGGTTTACGATAAGTGTTAGACCCAAAACCTTCTTTTCTACGTAAAACATCTGAAACATCACCAAAAATTCCATGATTGACTTCACTTTTTAAGATAGTAGCTATACCTTCAATGCCTCCTAGTTGGTCAAGTTGATCAAGGCTTTTCTGCTTAACAAGCTTTGCAAAGCTTGAAGCATCAATGTCAATATCAATGACGACTCTATCAGATGGAATAGGTGAATACTTGGCTGTGTTTATGGTAAGTCTTTTTGATGCCACAGTTGAAAGCTTCCTCTTATTTTTGACAACTTCTCTGAAGAGAGAAAGAAAGACACGTTCACAAAAGAAATTTGCGCGAGCCAGACGCCATCTCTTTTTGTTGGTTGGCAGGTTGATCATAACAAAATCCATGCAATCAAAGTTCGCTTCAAATAAAATAGTAGTACCTTAAAACACAAAAAAGTTCACACACAATAAGAATTAAACTTAAAATTTACAGCAATGGAAGAAGCGAAATATAGGAAAACGAGAAAAAAAGAAGAACAAGAATACAAAAGATTGAATGGTTAAGGGCTCTCACTATGTCAGCAGATGAATAAATTGATGGAATTCAGTAATTAGCTTGGTTGTGAATGACCTCAACTAGTGCATATATATAGATAATATAACCGCGTTACTTCCCTGGGGTTCTGCCATGACGTCTATGCAACTAATTAAAGAATTTGCTACAGTAACCTTCTCAGTTGTTTCATTCCAAATTTTAGGTAATATGAAGTCTATTTAGAGGTAGATACTTAACTAATACGCGTTATTGTGTCTTTCCAAGATGTTTCATTGCAATGTTTTAGAATGCATGAAGTTTTCTTGTTCTTGGAGACTGTTATAGGATATTTATTACTGTGACCTTCTAGGATGTTTCAGTTAAAAATCTTAGAAAGTAAGAAGCTTTTGTGGTCCCAAGAGTTAAGGAAGTGATTCACTATTGTATCCTTCCAGGATGTTTCCTTCAAAATTTTGGAATGTAGAAAATTTTTGTGATCCGATGCTTAAATAAGTGATTCACCATGCATTTTGTCCTTCTAAGATGTTTATGTGTATAATTCAAAAAAAAAAGTAAAAAAATTTCATAATCTTGGAAACTTAAATTTGTGATTCACTATCACATCCATGTAATTATTTTTGAGATAATGAAATTTCTTTCATATTTAATAAAAATTAATGATTTAATATTTTTTTTAATTCAACGAAACTGAACCAGTAATTTAAACTTAGAAATTTTGATTACAATCATTCACTATCGGATAATTTTACCCAACTCATCTTTTGACAATTTTTTTTTTTGGTCGTATCTTTGACTAATTTAGCATTTTTTCTTTTGAGAAATTTGGTTCATAGTTCCATAATTAATGGGTGAATACTCCAACAATTATAACTATGAGGAATTTGTTTAACAAATGCTTTCGA
Source organism: Ehretia macrophylla (assembly GCA_037974665.1). Classification (NCBI taxonomy): domain Eukaryota; kingdom Viridiplantae; phylum Streptophyta; class Magnoliopsida; order Boraginales; family Ehretiaceae; genus Ehretia; species Ehretia macrophylla. Next base: position 46,069,275 of record CM075777.1, on the reverse strand, counting down.
TTATGCTTGGCCTCAAAAAAAGGGGGGGGAAAAGAAAAGAAGAAGAGTGATTATGCTTCGTTCTAAAGCATTTTTTTGGTAATTCGTCAAGAAAAGAGGGATCTCATTTGACACAGCTGTCCTTGCCTGAGGTTTGAGATTGCAGAATTTTACGTTAATTAATCATCAATTCAATATATTCTTCAAACGTGTTTGAGATTGCAAGTCAGTTGGACGTTCACATCAATACCTAAAATTAAAAAGGCTGAGAAGGGGAGTTGCGTTTTGAACTATCATAAAAATAGTCATTAGGGTTTTAGTCTAATAGTATATAACTCGCTATGTATATCAGATACTGTGAGTTCGAACCTTGTTAGTTACATTGTACGGCCAACTGACCTATTTTTCTTGATTTTATTTAAAAATTACTAAACTATTACCTCATCTAAAATATTAAGTTGGTAAAGAAAGATTTATTATATTTATTTATTATTTTTGATCGACGAGCCATCTCATATGTAAATGGATTCATTTTAGGCTTTGCATGTGGATTATTTTTTTATTTTTTATTTTATTTTTTCAAATAGGTGGCTGCTAGCTATACTTGACAGTTTGGTAACCAAGACTCTGATATATATTTATTTACCACCTTGTCAAAGGTGGCCACTGCGATGCTGTAATAGGTTTAGAATGAAATGGTATTTCTGATTCCTTTTTGAATTCTCATACTTGATGTAAAGTAATGAACTTCAAAATCGTTGTATTCCCTATATAATGTGATTTTCCAAAATTTGTGATTAACCATTCTAGACAAAACACATGGTATTAGTCCATTTCCATATTCTTGAAAATGAACCCATTTATCAAATGATTAGAATGCTCTCTCAATAATAATAACAAAAGTTAATCCTTATAATTACTATTATTATTGTTGTTATTATTATTATTATTATTTATTAATGTTATCATTATTACTCTTTTAAATGACCAAAATGTCCTTTCAAAACATAAAATGTAAATAATAGTAAAAAGGAAATCCTTATTATTATTATTATTATTATTATTATTATTATTATTATTATTATTATTGTCATTAATAATAATTATTATTATCATCATCATCATCATCATTATTATTATCATTAGTATGATTTATGATATCATATTATTTTTGAATGACCATAATACTCTTTCAAAGCTTAACGTGTGTTTTTAATAATAAAAGGATAATCCTTATCATTATTATTGTTATTTATTAATATGAATATTAGTATTATCATTAATCTTTGTTAATATTATTACTTTTATTATTATGTAGGATTATTATTTTTACTATTACCATTATTATTATTATTATAAAAAAAAAGTATATGTATATAACAATAAAAGGGCAATTCTGTTATTTTATAAAAGTTAGTCCCAATAGTACTTTAGTATACTGACTACCAAATATGAGTTTGAAATCAATATATTAATTTCTATCTTCATTGCTATATCATATCAAGCATGGCGTACTATTTATCAAAGTCATTCCATTTTCAGTTTCATTCTATTTCTTAACTTATTTAATTCTTATTCAAATTATTTCAAGATACCAATCACTACCTAAAAACTTAAATTATTAACAGAGAAAAATTTATTAAGTAAATTTATTTATTGTCTTCAATAAAAAAATATAATGCTGAAGAAGGTTCCAACCAAAATATGAATGAAAACTTTATTTGTCAAGAATTAAGATGCCATGATTAATCCTAGAAAATGCGGACAACTACCGCAACCTAACACCAATCGAGGAGTACTGAAACTTATCCCCATGGTGTATGGTAAAACTCTAGTGAGCTCATGATAATTAGATCATCTCATCTCAATCACACTATGTAAGCACATGAGGGACACCAACCCTAACCAAAATTACGAATACATTCCACAAAGACTAAGACTTGCAGATTAGGTTTCGAAGACTCGTTATAATTAAAGTAATATGAATTTATGTATTTCTATCATAAATATCGTTTAACTTTTAACTGATTTAATACGTTAAGACGCGTTGCTATAGCACGAGATTTGTAATTTTAGGATAGATTTAATGTGATTCTGTCAGGTGTAAGTTTGTTTGTTTTTTTTTTCTTTTTTTTTTTCTGTCTAGGTGAGTTTTGATGTTATAAAAAAACTTGCAAATTACTTTTTTTAATAGTTTTGTTTAATTGCAATGGGTAAAATGTTTTTGATAACATTTTGTTAATAATTATTCATGAGATTACTTTTTTTTAAATGGTATAAAATTATAGTTTAATTGCAAAGAACAGTTTTTTAAATTGTTGCTTAATATTTCTAAAAACCTGTTACAGTAGAGAATTTGTAGCGGAACCAAATGCAATGATTAAAGTCATTTGTAATACTTTTTTAGTCTTTTTGTAGCAGTTTTAAAATGTTGTAAGAGTTCAAAAATGTGGTAGTATGATAAAGTTACTTCTTCAAATTGGATCATAGGTGAAGGAGGGTGTTTGATTACACAGTCCTTTCCGCATAAAAAAATAAAATAATAAAGTTCAAGATTACCTTATAATAAGATCTTCTTATAGAAATTTTTTTTTTTTTTGGCTAACTAAGCAAATAATTCTATGAATTCAACTTAAAAGGTACAAGTTTAAGCGTGATTGGAAGCTATACAAACAATATTTTTCAGAAAATAGAATTCTCATCAAGACTCCAAGCTAAGCAGATTTCCCTACTAACAAAAAAACATGCATGTTTTTCGTATTTCTTCCGGTACCAATTTTGCATCCAATGTCTTTCTTTTATCTGTTGCAAGATCTGGCTCTTCAGTTTTTAGCCTAAAAGGAGTGTGAACCCTCCTATTTCTTTCCAGGCATAAATGTTAGATATATAGAGGCACACGAACAATTTTAAGCACAAGAGCTTGACATCTATTGTCATTGTAAAAGACAGTAATCAAGCCAAGGACAACATTCCACTTACAAATCGTTTTTTTTGGTTAACTTGGAATACATCCCCACCTCAATCAACCCGCCGGATTAGATACCGTCATGAGATATTAAACCCAATAATGAGCACACCGGCATCTCAGTACTATCTGATCTAACGGCTGAGTGTGAATCAAATTTGAGGGTACAATAATTTGACTCAAAACATATACCAATTCAATCAAAAATATAATTTTCAATAACAGTTAATAAATTCAAATTTACATCTATAATTATTCGTCATTTCTCACTTACCATAACGCCACCCCTTAGGGTCTTCCGCTTACAAATCTTGGCTCTAACTTTAGTCCTTTGCAGTCCCTTCAAATAGAAAATCTTTTCCTAAATCCACACATAGTGAATAGGTGGTCCCTAAGTTCAAAAGCTTGACCACAAAAGAAGCAGTAACAATTAATCAACCCAGGATATAGTACTATATTATACTTAAACTCCTTTTTTAGCTCAGATCTTAGCCTTTGTGAGTCGTTCGGGGACATAATTACAAGAAAGTTGGTCTTTGTTTAATCGTACAAAATCGTCCTTTTCTAAATCATGTCTACTTGACAGGATAACAATAGCTGACCCTTTGTTATCTTTTCTTTTCTGTAAATTTCTACTGTTAGTTCCTATATATATATATTCTACATTAAGTCTTATCAAGTCTTTCAGTTTTCATCAATTGATTGTGATTTGCCTCATTCAAATTAATTTTTATTTAATCGCTTCTCCACACTTGTTCATTATGCCACCACTTGAAAAAGTTTTTTGAGTGATTACCCCTCGTAACTTTATAATTTTATGAATACGTAGTATATATTAACAGTACCGTTGATATATACACACTTGTTCATTATGCCACCACTTGAAAAAGTATATAATTTATTTATAATTATATCAATAATTTATAACTGTTAAATCTTACTTCTAATATTATAATTTTATGAGCATATCCATCCTTCTCTCTTCTTTGGATTAAAATTTTTATAAGGGCCTTCTCTTTCCCTTATTTATGTATCCTCCTAAACTATATGAAAAATAGAGAGAAAGAACAGGACATTAAACATAAATCATGTCAAAGATATTCACCGTTTTTTTTAACAAATTATTAAATATTGTGCATAAACAAATATGCTCGACAAGGTTATATATGCTAATTGCTTTGTGAAAATCATTCCATTTCCTTTTCCTTTTCATTCCATACAACGAAATAATAAATCCTTTTATTTCATTTTCCTTCATATTTTTCTCCTATTAAAACAAATGAATCATGATCCTCTCATTTCTTTGTGATTTTTCTTCTCCTGTCCTTTTCTTTCTCCTTGCCTTCAACTTTCCAAACATACCCTTATTTTATCATTTAATAGAACAATTTTTTTCGAATGAATTGAATCACTTGGTGGGGGTAGGTCTATATTCTCATTACACCTATGTGGAATTGGATGAGGCAGAATCAATGCTTCTTGATCAAGCATCTTTTGGGAAATTCATAAGAAAAGAAATTTTCAGTTCCACCAATTTATTCTTGCGTGAGATTTGAGATTCCACAAACTTTACGTTTACCCTCAACTAAATTATATTCTCAGGAATTGCATGGAAATGACTTGGTACAAAAAAAAAAAAAAAAAGGTTTCTTGACAAAGAATTTGTTAGTCATTTTATTTAAACGTCTAAAAAGGTACCTGTCGTATTTTGAAACTGCCACTAAAACAGAATACATTGGCTGACCTATTTTCACTTTGATCCAGAAAAGCTCAATGAGGTTACGAGCAGAATAAAGATTTATTATTTGAGTTAGTCGTGAAATATTAGCTTTTGAGTTGTAGAGTTTTTAGTAATAAGACTTTAGTTAAAAGTGATGTTGAACAAAAGTCGTTTAGTGTTTTGCTTATATTGGATAATGTTGAGCTTTCAAAAATATGGAGATCGTATATTTGAGAAAAAAGAAAGAAAAATAGCTTCGGTGTATGGAAAAATAATTTTACAAGTCTTTTTCTAAAAACTTCAATTTTTTGACCAAAAAAAAAGTTCTAATTTAAAACTTTTTATTTTTTAACTTTGATTTTAACCTAAAAGCTCTTTAAAATATGTGTCAAACAGACTAGTTTCAACTTCAACTATTGTCGGAATTATACTTAACCTAGCCCAGTCAATAAGTTGGAACTTATGCTTACGATATGTGGTGATCTCAAACACACTACGTAAGAGTACACGATGGACACCTTATCTGAACAAAATTTGCGAAAATATTCCACAAAGACTAAGGGCAAGACTAGACTTCAGATCATAAGTTAAAAACCTTTTGAATTTTAATGGACAGCTTCTCTCAGCATGTTCTCAACTCCTCCATCAACAATTAAATTTGATATTTTTTTAGCGGTCAAACTTTTGATATTGTACACTTACTAATCAAACATGTCTTGCAACAGCAGCCAAGATTCCATGTGAAGCATGTTTATAGGGAAGTAAAAGTTAGAAGTGGGACAATTTTTGGATTAATAGATTATTGATAGAGTGATGGTCCAATTTGTCCTATCATCATCATTTGTAAAAATTTTAGAGGGCAATTTGGACCGAAAGTTTGTAAAATAAAAAACATGTAAGTTTGGGTAAACTTAGTTTTTAAAGGAGCAAGTTTTAGTGTTTGTCTACAATGCTTCCTCGAATTTTAAAATTATTTCCAACATTTCAAAACTAATATCATGGTAATCATGCATATATAAGTTTTCAAATTCTTCCTTACCCTTATTTTTATGTTAAAATGGGTCGAAAAAATGGTAATAATGTGACCACGTACGTGCTATTGTTTGGAAACTAATTTGGATATTGGATTAGTTAATATTAGAGACCAACTTCAAAACTTGAAAGATAATCTTGCAAGGATGTGAAAGTAACATTGTGATTTTCTGTTTAAATTTGATAAAAAGATAATGAAAAGGCCGCCAATTTGATAATATTGGGTGATGTGGGGAAAAATCCGATCTAGTGTGAATGGACAAGATTGACCCTAGAGTCCGAATACGAAAATGTCCGAACCTCCGACCCAAGTGCGTTGACCTGACCCCGCCCACTGACGAGACTTCTGGCCTGACCTGAGTAGGATCTTACCCTACTTGAGGACATCTCAAGAGGTCGAAGTCATAGCAATATATATACCGACCCAAGGACACCCAAGAGATCAGGACCTATAAGCTAACTTAGTGGTAATACACGTGGCAGTCCCTAATTTGAGGGTTAGTATTAATATAAGGACACCCATCTCAAGAGAGATAACTAATATTGGGCACATGTACTCTATTTTATTTCATGTCTATCTTGTGCTCTCTCCGCCTTCTCTCTTATTAATTTGTTCTAGCCAACTTTTAGTCCAGAGAGGCCCCCCGGGGGCAACCCCAGAGTCCCTTGTTTTGTAGGTAATAAGACGACAAAATCCGAACTGGCACAAAAACTAAATTCTAACCTTAAAAGGATGGCACCATCTGTGAGACTAAAATGATCCCATGAACAATGATAAAAGGTTTTTGCCTTTTCCTCAGAAGAAAAACAACTGCACATCTATAATTTGTCTTGCTCTTTGCAACTTGGAATGATCTTTCTTTTGATTGTTGTATGACGTACTAATGTTTTTGTAATTGTACATGAACTTGATCATGAGAATAACCCTGGTGCAAAACATTCTTACTTAAATTACTTCAATTTTAAAAAAAATATATTAACTACAAAAGGCATAACTATTAGCATGATCTTGAGACTTTTAGCTAAGGATAAAGGATGACACGGTGGAGAAAAACAAAACCTAGCGCATCTAGATAAGGGAAAATGTCACATTTAGTCCCTATTGTTTCTTTTTAGTTTTAATTTGGTTTCTATTATTTAAAATGTCTCAATTTTATCCCTATTATTTTTAAAAAAAGTCTCAATTTCATCTCTATTATTTTTAAAAAAGTTTCAATTTCATCATTATTATATATTTAAAGTATTAAATTAGTCCATATTGTTAAAAATTAGTCAATTTAGTCCCTACTATTTTTTTAAAAAATTCAAATTCGTCCCTATTGTTTCTCAAAAGATTTCAATTTAATCTTTGAATAATATGGACGAATTTAAATTCTTAAGAAAATAATAGGGACAAAATTGAAATTTTTAGGAAAATAATAGGAAAGAAATTAAAACTTTTTAATATAATAGAGACGAAATTGAAACTTTTGAAAAATAATAAGGATGAAAATGAGAAATTTTAAACAATAGGGATGCAATTGAAACTTTTGAAAAAAAATAATTTGAACAAAATTGAAACATTTTAAACAATAGGAACCAAACTAAAACTAATTAAAAAGAAACAATAGGGACTAAATATGGAATTTTCCCTCTAGATAAACATGTATTACTCCTTTGTTGCGATCCCCTCGAGTTGTGTTGGTTAAACGTACGCATGGAGCCACTTTTTAAATTGTGCTACCAGTTTATTGCCTTGGTCAACCTTCGGTTTTATCATGAATGATTTATTATACGATTTTCAAATTTTGTACATGTCACATTTTTGAGGCTGATACGAGGATTTTGGATTTCAGATATAATAGAATATTTTTAACTTAATATTCGATAAATTAATAATTTCTTTTAAAAATAATTAAAACTATAATATAGTTAAAATATTTCATTTGTATTTGTAGACCCAGCATTTTATAAATTAATACTTTCCTAAAAAATGTATATAATAAATTGACTAAGAAATTTTTTAAAAATATGAATCAATAGTAGTTTGTCTGTTATTGAACTTCAAATCTATTTGAATCTTTCTTGTATCACAACAAGAAGTTTTGGAGTATCTTAATGCTTTAAGTGATTTTTTGCATGATACCGATTCTAAAAGTTGTGTATTATTATCAACTTTAACTTCAATTTTATCTTGAGAACGCCTTGTCATGTTGACAATGATCTCATTTATGTTCAAAACATATTTTACTAAATTAAGTAAATTTAAGCAGTCCCAATATTATTAATTTAAAGATTTTTAAAATATTGTATATTTTGATTTTTGCTCATGTTAGGGTTTCAAAGGCATCTTATTTTATTAAAAAATGATTTTGCTGGTTTTCGGCCTAAACATTAATCTAAAAGGCCAAACCACTATATGAAATCATCACTGAAATCCAATCATACTTTTAGAGTCGTCCGAAAGTACAAGGGAAACTCACCCTATAAGAAGCACTAAAAAGGGAAAGAAAAAAAAAAAAAGAAAGAAAGAAAGAGAGAAAAAGGAAGGAAATATTAAACTGAGTTTTATTTGGTGTAGGGGTATAGCTTGGAAGAACAACAGACCCACTCTCACCCTAAAACAAACACAGAGATGGCTTACGCTGGCCGTCTGAGAAGCAGCTTGATGACCAACTCAGCACCGTCGATGGCAGCAGTATACATGAAGCAAAAGGAAAGCGGAACAAGTTAGAGGTAATATGGTTTTTGGCTGCTGTGTTTATTACCATAAAATATTTAATCATTCCCTTTCTTCTCATTTACTATCATCATTAGATATTCATCGATCACTAAGAATGAAACTTGCGAGAAATAAGAAAAAGTAGGGTAAATTACAAAAGAAAATAAATAAAAAACTACATTAATGGCACATTAAACGTAATTTGGGAAACTTCTATGATTTGTAAAAACGTGGGGGAAACCCTCTCATTGTTACCTGGCATAGTTTGATTTGCACTCCAACAATTTATAGGATTATCTAAAATTGTAATGGTACCATAAAATTTAACATGTAACTTTAACAAAATATAATTTAGTAAACCTCTATAGTTGTTGTAAAGTGCAAAATAACCCTCTTGTCGAACCGTAATAATCTAATAAACCTCGCAACAAAAAGCTTTCGACTTTTCGATAAACATAGGGACGGTTGAGCCACATTCTTATAGATCCTGAAGATTTATGTACCACAGTATTTCAATTGCAACTTTGGCAAATATACGAGCTTTTGGCATTTTACCCATAAGAAAATAAATTTTCCATCTATTATTAGTGTAACGCCCCGACCCAACCCTGCGCTAAAGGTTAAGTCCGGACCCGATACACGGACATTATCTCCTCTGTACCGTGGACATTCTAGATACCTGCAAACTCTCAAATAAATCCTCAACAAGATAAAACAAGATTTTCATAACTAAATATTTAAAGGTTCAAGGCCATCCGAGCCTTGAAGCATCCAACAGTTTCAAAACCACATAAGCATGCAGGTAACTTGATTTCAACATAATCTAATAGTCATGCCATTCTAAGATAACATTAAAACATTCTTAAAAGATGAAACATCCAACATTAGGTCATTCACTCTCAAGCATGCAAAATGATTAAAAGCAGAAACATAAGTTATTACAAGTCATAGTTTTCCAAATCTACACTACGACTAACTATCTTTCAACTTTGCAACAACCAACATATACACGGCCCTGAGGCCACAAAATAGATACACAAGTGTCATAAAGCAACAAGAAGGCACATCCACCTCAGAACAACACACACACGGCAACTAGGGCAAAGGCTCTGTCTGCATCTCTTCCTCCTCCACTACTACCTCAACAAGCTGGGGATCACCCTCAGCGTCTCCTGAAACATATATCGAGGTATGAGCAACCACTGTTGCCCAGTGAGGGATAAAGTCTCCCGGGGTGTGCAATGCAACAAGTAAAACAGTTAAACAACAATAATAATTAAACAATTTAAGAAGTAACAATAGCTTAAATAACCACACTTAAAAAAAGATACATTTCACTTAACCCCAACACCAAATCTTCAATCCACGAACACGATCCACGAACCACGATCACGATCACGATAAGCCGGCATAATCCCAAACATTCCAGTGGGTGTACTCCGGATGTACCCTGATAATCCTATGACCCAACACCCCCGGGCAATCTCCGGACCAGGCGAGTGAGGGAATAGAGCACGGAGTTTGAATATCCACTGGCAAGGCATCTGCCGCCCATCCGATATTCAACACATCCGCCCCTGACACTATGGTTGCGCAACCACTATGCAATGCACTTTACAATGGCAAGTTGATATCAATAATATATGCAATAACACGAAGGAGGATCAACAAAGTAGGTTGACCTCGATGCAGTTAGAATAGAAGCAATTTATTCAACAAATAAGCAGTTTTACAAAGGAGTATATACAAGACAAGTATAGAATCATGCTAAGAGCTCTAAAACAACTTGAAGTCTCATTTAACCACTCAAGAAGTCGTGCCAAGGTCTTAGAAGTGCGAGACAACCGAATTTGCACCTAAACCCCTTTGTTTTCCAAGCTATTTCTCTTCCAAACCAAAGTTAACGATTCAATTTCAAAGGAAAACTATACCAACCTTCTAACTAACCCTTAAGGAACCCTTTCAACCCTCTAACCCATTCAAATGCCCGCAATTACCCCGAAAACCCCAAATTCCCTCTTATAGCTTTATACCACACATACCTCATCCGGGCTTCAAACAAGGGCTAACAAAGCTTCTATAGCACCTAGGTAGCCTAAGAATACTAAAAGTGAAGCTTGAATCCACCCGGATTTGCATTAACCCCGAAACCCCTTTGTTAAAGTCGACTATTTCACGTTTTATGCGATTTTAGAGCAATTCAAGTGTACGGGGCTATTAGGAGTGTTGAATCAAGCTAATACGTGCAATTACACAAAACCCTAGAAAAACGTCACTATTCACCTCATAAATCAAACTAACGATTCTAACTGTTTAAAAGGCGAAACAATGGCTCAAATATATTCTCTAGCACTCATATACAAGGTATAATAGCATAGATAATCAATACAATAACATTTGGTCACATTTTCAACAAATCAAGAAATTGACAACTATTTTAAAATGCAAAAATAAGCCGTAAAATCCCTCACCAATACGCGTAGGAGCACCTAGGAAGCTTGCACACACCCTAAACTACTAGCTCTAGGCTTGGATTGGCTTGGCTTGAAGAGTTGAAGAGCAAAATCATTTTTTTCCTTCTCCTTGGTGTTCTCGGCCCTGCTATAGTAAATTCTGCACATTTTTTTTCTTTTTGTTTTGTGTTTTGGTGCTTATAAGGTTATATAGTGAGGTTGAGTTGAGGTGGTGTCAAGTGGTTGCTTAAGTGGACTTCTAAAATACGCATTGCTAACTTTAAAACAAGCCTAAGGTGTAAAACATAGGCTAGCTAATTAAAAGACTAAGTTAGTTACGTAATACTATTAATTGAACTACGAAAATTATTTTCTAAATGAGCTCTCCTATCGCTTCTAGCTCAATTGCACATTTTTTCCACTCCTCTAACAATTAATGTGATTTAATGAAAATGTTAATTCACTAATAGAATGTAGTTTGAAAACGAGATGAATAGTAGCTAAAGAAGACAGTTAATAAAGCACAGAAGGAAATGCGCAAACAATGGATGCAACAGTAATTAAATGCAAGGCAAAAAGCTCGAGCGTCACAGTTAGTCCTTTTCTTTCGACTAGTAATACATATTTCTCTTGACCATTGTATGACTTGCGTATTTTTTTGTGTTTGATCATTAGGATAGTTTGGATAATAGGGCAAGTAAGTCCCCTATCCTCCTGAAAGGTAAGGTGTATATTTCCCTCATTTTTGTACTCTTTTAATCAATAAAATACCAGAGGGTGCAGCCCCTCTTTCACAAAAAAAATAATAATAACAATTGATCATTACAATAAAACTCATGCAAAACATTCTTACTTCTATTGCTGTTATTTGAAAAAAATTACATTTGTTGAAATACAATTATGTCACATGAAAAAATCATAACCCAAAACAGTTATAAATGATCTTGGACTACTCTTTTTACTACCAATTAGTTTCAAAGGTGAATCGAATCCCCTAATTCTTAATATGGAATCAGAGTTATACCTTATTCAATCTTTTCCATCCATGTATGGTAGCTTGCTAACTAACCCAGTCTAGTCCATTTATGTGTGTCCCCTTCCTTATCTCATCTTTGTAACTCACTCACTTTGATGTCAACTTACATATGCAATTTTTTTCAAATCAGGTCACATATATTATAATACAATTTATTTTACACAAAAAAATCATAAATGACTTTTCCAACTTTGCAGATATATGAGAATCGTAGCAATGTTTCTCACTCCAGTTCTAGAAAGAGGATGAAAAGGTGCATGATCCCTTCTCTTCCAGAAGAGATGATATTCAACATCCTGGTTTGGCTTCCTGCAGATATTCTTTACAATGTCATGAGGTACGTCTGCCGAGAGTGGTACAAGATAATCCAAGACCCTATTTTCATCAATGAACATCTTCTCCGGTCAAATTATGGCATCTTATTACCGTGGCGTGGCCCATATCCTAACTATTCTCATTTTGTTCAAATGGGCAAATCAGATATTCACATAACTTCTAACTTAAAGCTTCCGTCTCATTATACTGTTCTACTGACTACTAGCAATGGCTTACTTTTGCACGCAAGCAACGAAGGTTTGATCGTTATGAATCCAATTACAAGGCAAGAGCTAGCCCTCCCTCAATTCTCATCTGCTATAAAAACTCATACTATTGGCACGGCATATGCTGCGTCTTCAAGAGTATTCAAGGTGATCCACATGCTCTACGATAAACGATGGTCCTCCATTCACTGTGAAATAATAAGCGTGGGTGTTGATAGAGCATCGAGACAAATTGATACCAAGCCTTTATCTCATCACTTAGCTCGTGAATAATTACATTGGTCTACCCCATATTCAGCTGGAGAGTCTGTGCATTGGACCTTGCTCAGTATTTCATCTACTCTAAGCTTAGATGCTGAAACTGAAACCTTTCAGTTGCATCCTCTTCCTGAAGGTTGCAAGAAAAGAGAAAAACGCTTTTTGGTGATGGGCAACTCCTTTTCTTTTATGGCTCTTGCTAGCAGATTCTTATGGGAGGCTTGGGTATTGGCAGGAAAAGGAAGAGTATTATGCTGGACAAAGCTAGCCGATATTGATTTACGAGGTCAGAGGAATATGGTTGAGCCTAATATTTGCCCCCCTGAATGTGATTTTTATCCTATTGGCTGGTTGAAGAATAGAGAGGCGGTGGTCTTCCGTGTCTATCCAGGTCGAATACGTTTCGATGCCATTAATTTTGTCTTTGTCGTGGCCGCTGCGGCCCCCCTTGAGTCCCACCCTCCTTCACGAAATTGCTTTGTTTATAATGTGAAAACTGGGAAAATCAATTCATTCAAGTTGGAGATCATGACTCGGTTCCAGGAATTCAAGAGCTATTTCAGCACTTTGATATCGTCGAAAGGCTTATTGTAGTAGTAGTTCAATTCTCTTGCTTTTCAGAATGCCTTCAGTTATTATTTTTACCTTAGACTCGTTAAGTGAGCACATCATCTAAAAGTTTAAATTGTTAAAGAGAAATTTGTTGTATTATTTATAATTTTCAACACGTGCTCCTCAAAAAATAAATAATTGTCGGTCAAATAGTAAACATTTGCAATTTCTGTCATGTGTTCTTATTAGAATTAATCTCTTGATTCTTTTGAGATTTCAATAGCCTACAAGTTGAAACTGCCTTGTCTCTGCTTTTCGTTACCTTGTCTTGAGATTAATTAACCTTCAGCTTCACACTTTTGATGGCCACCTGCTGATCAGCAATTTTGAATTTGTAAGAGGTAAATGAGTTGTATGTTCACCTAATTAGTGCAATAAAGAAAATATGTTACTAATGGCAATGCATTTACTCCAACTAGTCAATTTAATCCAGTAGTTGTTCGAAGGCCAGAGGTTTTACATTACCAACAAATGGCCACAGGACGGTCTTTTTGCAACTTGCGACATAAATACAATAATTAGAGGCCATGTTTCCGCTGCCAACAGTCTTCACTTGGCCCAAAGTCTTCCATGAGCCGAGTGATGAGCGTTTTTCATGCGGGGTGTAGACTTTAGCAGCCATGTGCATGTGAGGAAGGGTTTAAGTCTTTTCCGGTACTAAAGATATGTTTGTATTATAGCTATTATTGTTGAATAATAGATTTTGCGTCGTAGACGTAGATGGAGGATCGAACACACATAAAATTTGTATGTTTTTTTTTTTTTTTTCTCTCTCATTCCGTACAAATTTGTGGACCATGCATCCTATTCCCAACAGTCATATGGTAACAATCTTATAAATCTCACCATCCTATTCCCTACAGTCTTAATTATGAGAAGGGAAAATTTTACAAATAATCCTTATTGTTACCTAATTGTTTCAGTTTAGTCTCTATTATTTTATTTGTCTCAATTTAGTTCATATTGTTTACAAAAAAATCTCAATTTTATCCCTATTGTTTAAAATTTCTCAATTTCGTCCTTATTATTTTTAAAAAGTTTCAATTTCATCCTTATTATTTTAAAAAATTTTTAATTTCATCTCTATTGTTTTCTTAAAGTTTGAAATTCATCTTTATTATTCAAGGACTAAAATAAAATTTTCTGAGAAATAATAGGGACAAATTTAAATTTTTTTGAAAATAATAAGGACGAAACTGAAACTTTTGGCAAACAATAAGGATGAAATTAAAAACTTTAAACAATAGGGATGAAATTGAAACTTTTGGCAAAATAATAGGGACTAAATTGAGACATTTTAAACAATAGGGACCAAACTAAATTTTTTTGTAAACAATAGGGACTAAATGTGAGATTTTTCCTTATGAGAATATTGAAATCATTATGGTAGATAGAGGATAACTAGTCTATATATATATATATATATATATATATATAAGCTCAAGGGGGTGTATTTAGATAAGGACATTGTTGTTATTTTGTCTTTTAAGGGAGTCAAGTATCAATGAAGTCTAGGACTAACATTCTGAATTCGAAAAAACACACATAATATGTGAGATCATTGCAATATAGGATGGGAGGTAGATAGCTTATTATGATAAGCATAGGGGAATATGGTATACCTTTCACCATTTCTCCAAAGGGACCTTTTTTCTTAATCTCATAATCACGTCTTCTACTTTGGGGAGTGGAAATTACATTTTGATGAACTCTTTCCCTATTTTAAAAAAAAAAATTAAAGGAAAGAGACGTTTGGATACTAGACCGACATGACACAATATTACTAAATTCTATTAGGGTTGTGTTTCAAAATGGTAGCACGTAGTTCTTACATAGTGGTGAGGCCCACATTACTCAAAGAGACGTTCAAAATATTTAACATTTTGAAGTATCTCCGGCCAATTCTATCATCTTTGTATTGTTTCTCTCCCTTTTCATATTCCCGTTAGTTTTGCATGAAAAGGCTCGTCTTAAGAGAAACATAGTGTTTATGGTGAGATAGGACTATTCTTTGCGTTAATTTGTTTCTTATTAATTTTCTTTTTAAAGACATACTTTTTGACTCCTAAAAACACTAGGATAATTAAATAGGAAAAAAAAATTACTTGGGAATCGGGCCTTAGGTTTTGGAAGGAGAAGAATAAAAAAGAAAAAGTAAAAAGAAATTATGAGAGTTTTGTTTGTTTAGGGGTAAACTACTACAGTATCGAATTTCATTTGGATGTTACCACCTCACAACACATAAATAAAAACGTAGTTTCAGTCAAAATTCTGAAAAATAAATTTAAAAGAAACAAATTATCAAGAACAACACACTCACAAAAACACAAAGATGGCAGATCAGGACGACAGTAGACATGAAGCCAGTGAAAAGCAGAAGTTAGACGTAAAAAAATGCTCTTTGGTTACTGTGTTTTATTTTCATTAATCTTCTCTTTTACTAAAATCATTAGCTCTTCATCTCTTTAATTTGTCCTTGTTTCTCTATCTGTTAAAAAAACAAAAGTAAATGTCAAATTTTAATGCAAATTTTAGGATGTTTTAGAATTACAAATACAATTTCCATTGATATTTAGGTTAAATACTAAGGCTCCGTTTGTTTGCCGTAAAATATTCTTCCAGAAAATATTTTCCTACTTTTACGGTGTTTAGTAACACCAGAAAATTGGTCAACCAAAAAACATTTTACAGTCAAAAATTGTGGGCTACTTTTTGCAGATTTTCCAGTGTTTGGTAACACCGAAAAATTGATCAACCGGAAAACATTTTCCGGTCAAAAATGGTAGGCTACTTTTTGGAGATTTTCCGCTGTTTGGTAACACCGGAAAATTGGTCAACTGGAAAATGTTTTCCGGTAAAAAATGACGGCTAGTTCAAATTTTGGAAAAATATTTTCATTTCTTTGGGAGATGAAAATATTTTCCGGAACTTAACCACCCCTATTTTATGTGTATATATTTTTTTATATAAATCTCATGTCGGAAAATATTTTTTATTGTACATCCAAACACCAGAAAATATTTTCCAGTATTCTATTTTCCAAGAAAATATTTTCCTCTAACAAGTTATTTTACGACAAACAAACGGAGCTCAGGAAAATATTTTCCTCTGCAAACATTTTCCACTGAAAACATTTTACACAAGTAAGTTATTTTACGGTAAACAAATGAAGAAAAATATTTTATTTTTCAAGAAAATATTTTCCACTTAAAATATTTTCCACAAGTAAGTTATTTTACGGCAAACAAACAGAGCCTAAGCATGCTTGAAACTTCAAAATCAAGATACAATTTTTTTTTTTTAACCTTTGGTTCATGGAGTATTATATATGTTATTAACTACTCATCTAAAGCTTGTATTACTACAGAGGGGTTTGTTATATGTGTTTATTGTCTTTACTATGCTCCTTTATATGCAAACTGTTAAGAATCATGGGGTTTTATTGTTAAATAAAACTAATTGTGGCCAAGTTGAATAGCTTAAGTAGCCGAAGGTAGCGATTGGTATACTGAAATAGATTTGGGCAGGATTGAAATGAAATTGAAAATGGAATGAACTTGGGAATGAAAATGACATGTTTGGTATGCTCTAAGAATTAAGAGTAGTAATGTGAATGACTTGTATAATATGACATAATTGTATTTTTACTATTATAGAATTAAAAATAATAATAAATATAAACATAACAGTAAATAATATAAACTTAAATAATAATAAAATAACAATAATAATAATAATAATAATAATAATAATAATAACAACAACAACAACAATAAATAATAATAATAATAACAAAATAATAAATAATAAATAATAATAATAATTATTATTATTATTATAAAAATAATTATTATTAATAATAAAATTAAAATTAAAATTAAAATAATAATAACAACAACAATTATTATAAAAATAAATAAAAATAATAAAAATTATAAAAATAAAAATTATTAATAACAAAATTAAAATAAAAATTAAAATTAAAATAATAATAACAATAATAATAACAACAACAATTATTAAATTGGTATTATTATTCTTATTTTTATTTTTTTTTTTATTTTTTTTTTTATTATTTTACTTTATTATTCTTATTTTAATCACTTTTATTATTTTTTATTTTTTTATTATTATTTTATTTATTATTATTATTATTATTATTATTATTATTATCATTTTTATTTTTATTTTTATAATTATTATTATTATTATTATTATTATTATTTTCATAATAATATTATTATATTTTTAATTATTATTATTTAATCACTTTTATTATTTTTTTTTTTTGTTTTTATTATTATTTTCATTATAATTTTTATAATAATAATTATTTATAAAAGTTATGTTATATAAGGGTATAGTAATCAAGTTTATTCCCAAATACATGGGAATAAGTCATTCTTATATATTTGGTCTATGGTTATTCACATGTATGTGTGAATGGGATTCCCTTGAGAATGATATTCCCAAGTCCATTCCCTCATCCCAAACATGGGAATTAAAATAGAATTGGAAATGTCATTCCATTCCTAACTCATTCTCACATACCGATCACTGTCTAAAAGTTTATGATTTTTTTTATGTGGGACAAGTGTTTGGAAGATTGAATATGCGTAGACCTTATTTTGAGATGATCACACTTAGAAGATTGAATACGCATATGGTAGATAACACATGTGGAAGATTGAAAGTGTATGGACTATGCACACGCGAAAGATTAAAGACAAGTGGACCTAATTTGAGATGGGTCGTACGCGAAAGATGAATGAGAAAGTACTAGACCATGGGCCTAGCTCTGATACCATATTAAGAATCATGTGGTTCCATCTTAAAACCAATTGGTGCCAAGTGGAGTAACCCAGGATTTTATTAAGTGGTCTAAGAATTTATGATTTTTCTATGTGGACAAGTGTATATTCTAATACAGAATTCTTTTGAGTGTTGTGCATGAACAAAATAAGTGAAGTTATCAATACAAATACCTGATTCCACCAAATGGTTAATATTTGGTTTGATTTGGTTTCGTTTTGTGTCAAAACAAACACTTAATTCTTTTTTTTTCTCTCTTTCTCTCTACGCAACCAATTTTGTTAGCGTTAGTGGTTATGTTTAACAATTTTTGGCCTTTGGTCATGTATGCATTGAAAAAATTATGCTGTTCTGATATACTTAACTATAAAATTATTGGAATTGGTAAAATACAAAAAATATGTTTAGTCACTGATTTGAAATAATAATAAAAAAACGTTTAATTAACAATTTGAAACTCCTTGATGTTACCCTATTTTATTACAACCATAAAAAATATATATCAAGCAAATTAAAGCTTATTGTTCATATAAGTAGCATTTTCTTGTATCTTTCCAGATGCTTAGTAGTCTCTTGGAATTGGATTCGGGACTATTGTCGTTACGGTTATTCTCATCATTTTGTAACTAATCCCTCCTTATTAGAACACGTTGAAACAGCATTATGTCATCTCTTTCCAATAGTCAGATACAAGTTGTGGGGAAAGTAATTACATATAACAATTAGGCTTTAATCTTTTTGGTTTTTTTGCTCGGCATGTAAATTATTTCACTCCATATCTCAAAGCATTTACAACATATATAAACAAAAGGCAAAGACAGAGGATATATATCTAATTAAGTGGAGTTAAAGCTAATCTTCCAATCTCTACACAAAAAATAGTTTTCTATACTATGTGAGTATTTACTTCTTAAGCTAATTTTGTCCCTAATATCACAAATGATTTTCTCGGTAATTGTTCCTCGATCTGCATATTGAAGTTGAACTTTCTGCTGTTCTCGCTCTCTGCACAAGTTGTAGATGTACAAACAAAGGTAGTCTTGATGATACCCGCTTTGAGGCTCCGGCCCTTACCCAACAATGTAAGCTTTAATCTTGTCTCTGAACTAACATAAAAAATAGGTATATATATATATAGGTTGATTCAAATGAAAATTTAAATTCCAAAGTTCTTTTTTTTTTTTTTTTTGCCAATTAAGCAAATGATTGTTCAAACTCAAAGCCATATTTTATTTTTTGGGGTCGATAAGGTACATATAAGTTTTTTTTTTTTTTTTTCAATAAAAGGAGGGGTTCTTCCCTCCGGGAATTTTATTAATATCAAAATAAATGTACAAAAGCGGAAGGGGACACAAAGCCGGAACCTCCATAGGGATTGGAGAACTACCTGCCCCAAAAGCCCAGCTAATCTAAAAGGAACGCAATTTGTTCCTTTTTACAAGAGCCTAAACAAAAGATTATGATATAACAAAAATGCAACGCATAACGTACTGTTAACAGAAAAGGGGAACAGAAGCAAGAACCTCTTTCCAAGTAAATCTAAAATGTGGTAATTGAAGTTTATCAATTCTGATCATACCTCTTAATTGCTTTTGATCATTTATATTTTCAAAAATGCAGCAAGTTTCCGCAAAGGCACCTTGGTTGGCAAGCAGGTCGGCAGGTTGATTTCCTTCCCTATAAATGTGCGAGATGAAGCCTTGACAATCTTTGAGTAAACTGTTGGCTTTACAGATATCATAAGAATTCTCCCAATTACCAGATTTATTATTCTGTATAGCATGGACAACTCCTTTTGCATCCATTTCCACCCAAATTTTCTTGATGTTTCTGGTTTTGCAGATTGTTAAACCAGCAATGAGGGCCATGACCTCAACTTTGTAGGCAGAGGTGCATTCCACTGGCAAATAGAAACCCCAGATAAAGGAACCTTTGTAATCTCTTAGAATTCCCCCTCCACTAGCTTTCCCCAAGTCTTGAAAGAAACTGCCATCCACATTCAGTTTATAGTACCCTTCCACAGGTTTTTTCCATAAGACGACACAAGGGGCTTTATAGGACTGTTGACTTTTGAAAGAGCAAGAAAAGAGCTCGACAATAGCAAAAACACCTTTCCATTGCCATTTTTCAAGGAGGTCTGTTGCAAAAAGTTGTGCCACCATTCTGATAATTCTTCAAATTATTCTAGCAGGATTGAATCCCAAACCTCTATGCTTAGCATCATTTATTTCATTCCAAATAAACCAGCATATAAGGATAGGGATCAAAGTTCTAATATGCCCTTTGTAGGTATAGTCTCTAGAGAAGAGCCAACAAGAGAACCAATGTTTAATGGAGGCAGATAAAGGAATTTTAACTTTAAAGATATCTGCGAAGTGAGTCCAAACTTTCTGTGCAGCTGAACTTTCGAAGAAACAATGACTAATAGATTCCACCTCCTAACAACAATGGCACTTGGAAGCCAAAATAAATCCTTTTTGTTGCAGTCTACTATCAGTTGGAAGACAATTATTGACAAGTCTCCAGAAAAAGAATGATATCTTTAGGGGAAGTGAACCACACCAAGCATAGGATAAAGCAAGCTGAGAAGGCTTCTTTTGGCGGATCTTGTTCCAAGCACTCTTAATAGAGAAATTTCCATCTTGAATGAGACTCCAAAATGGCTTATCTTGTGAATTGGGATCAATATGAATTTTAAGGATCTCTTGAACATAATTTTCAGGAAGAACTGAATTTAGAAGATCAATATTCCAATTGTTATTGAGTATGAAATTCTTAACTTTGATGAATGATGTTCCTCTGTGATCTGTATAGTCTTTCAGAGCAGAGTTTCCCCACCAAACATCATGCCAAAAGAACATATTTGTTGTACCAATTTTCCACCTAATGAACTTTTCAGCAAGAGTTCCAACTTTTTTCATTCTTCTCCACAGAGGTGAATCATGAATAGAATTCTTAACAATACTTGGATGTTTGTTAACACAATACTTGTTGTTCATGAACTGTGCCCAAGTGTTGTTAGAAGTTCTAAAACGCCACCAAATCTTCATTTCCATGGCAGTATTAAGATCTTTCATATTTCTGAATCCCAAGCCCCCTTATGAAATGGGAAAACAGGAAGTCTTCCAAGAAGACCAGTGCATCTTGTAAGAATCAGATTTAGAACCCCAAAGGAATCTATTGAACATTTTTTCAACCCGATCAATCACCTGATTAGTAGGACAGACCACTTGCAAGAAATGAAGAGGCATAGCCGATAATGTTCTTTTTATTAAAGTGATTCTGTCACCTGGTGAAAGAAGTTTAGTCTCCCAACCAAGCAGTCTATTGGATATTTTTTTGTAATAGCCCATCATAAATAAAAAAAATTATTTGCTCCCTTAAACAGTGGCACCCCGAGGTAAGTGACTGAAAATTTTTTTTTGTTGAAAACCAGTAGCTGCAGCAATGATTTTGGCCCTGATAGGATTAGCTTTTCTAAAAATAAGAAAGCCACTTTTAAGATGGTTGACCTTTTGGTCAGAGATTGTTTCATACTCTTCGAGGAAACTCATCAATTTGGAAATAGCATGTTTACTGCCATTCGAGAATATGATGATGTCATCTGGAAATGAAAGATGGGAGATGGAGATTCTAGCACCTGTATTATATCTTAGAGATGGAAATTTCCCATATAAGATATTTAAGCTTCTAGAAAGATATTCAGCTGCAATAATAAATAAGGCTGGAGAAATCGGGTCTCCCTGTCTTAAACCTCTGGAAGATTTGAAGAAGCCGGCTGTTTCTCCATTGATAAGAACAGAAAACCAACAATAAGATATGTACCTCGTGATTTTAGAGATCCACTCTTCATTGAACCCAAAACATTTGAGAATTTTGACAATAAAATTCTATTGAACTCTGTCATAAGCCTTCATCATATCAAGTTTGAAGATGACATTGCCTCATCTAGTGTGTTTATCGATATAGTGAACAAGTTCTTGAGCAAGAAGAATATTATCTCCAATTTGTCTCCCTGAAGTGAATCCACTTTGATTGCCAGAGATAAGTTTAGGGAGAAAGCCAGGAAGCCTTTCAGCAAGAATTTTATTGATGATCTTGTTAAGAACATTACACAGGCTAATAGGTCTGAATTCACTCCACTTTCTGGCGCCCTCAGATTTAGGGACAAGAACAATAGAGGTAGCAGTGACCCCTCTAGGCATATGTGCTCCTTGAAAAAAGTCTATGATAGCTTCATTCAGATCATTAGCAATGATATTCCATCAAGATTGGTAAAAAAGAGAAGAAAAATCATCTGGACCAGCTGAACTGTTGGGATCAATGGAAAAGACCACTTTCTTAATTTCCTCCAGTGAGGGATTTTTGTTGAGTTCTAGATTATCGGCTTCTGCAATAATACTTGGAATGAGGTCCCATTGGCCTTCCAAGATGTTGTTCGACTGTTGATTATCATCACTCAGTAAATTGGAGAAGAATTCAACAGCATTCTTTTTTATTTCTTCGAGATCTTCAATTACATCTCCCTTGTCATTTTTTATGCTCCATATGAAATTCTTTTGTCTTCTTTTCTTCATGATGGCCTGGAAGTATTTAGTGTTTCTGTCACCTTCAGCTAACCATTTGCATCCCGTTTTTTGTTTCCAGAATCCTTCATCAACAGCCAAATATTTATTCAGTTTAGCTTCTGCCTTAGAGAGGTTTTCTCTATTGTCTGGGGAAGGAAGATTTGAGAAAAGGCTTTCCATGTAACTGACTTCCTCCTCAGCTTCGATGATTTTTTGGAAAATGTTTCCAAACACCTATTTATTACATCTCCTTAAAGTTGCTTTCAATCTTGTCAACTTAATCCAAAACTTCATTAAACCATTATACTCAACAGTGAGTTTCCAATTATCATTGACAAGATCCTGGAAAGTGTAATGCTTTGTCCACACATTGAGGAATCTGAAATTAGAAGGGCCAGAGAGAATAGTATTTTGGCAACTGATCAACAAGGGGCAGTGGTCAAAACCTGATCTGGGAAGGTGTTAGACTCTAGTACTTGAGAAAATATTGGTCTATTCTTCATTTGTGCAAACTCGGTCCAGCCTTTGCAACATAGTATTATTTGTCCAAGTGAAGGGGTTTCCTTCAAAACCTGCATCATTTAAACCACAATTGGACAAACAAGAGGCAAAATCATCCATACCATTCACATTAGGGGGTCCACCGCGTTTTCTCTCACTTGCAGCAAGAATGATGTTAAAATCTCCACCCACTAACCATGGACCGGCAAAAGAATTAGAAACAGCCCAAAGTTCTTCCCATAGATCCATTCTTTCATACCTGTTACTTTTAGCATAAACAAAGGAAGCCACAATTTTATTCTTCAACCAAGAACAATCCATAGAAATAGTAAGGCTTTGTGTATGATCTCTCACCATCGAACAACTTATAGAATCCTCCCAAAAAACCCAAATTTTATTAGAGCAATTGAAACTAGCAAACTGGAAACCAATTTGTCTGGCATAAAAGTTGATATTATCCTGCTTCACCATAGGTTCAAGAATAGTAACAAATTTGGGTTTGTGAATTTTGATTAATTTCTTGAGTCTACGAAGACTTTTCGCCCCCGCAATACCCCTAATGTTCCAAATAATTCCTTTAATCATTGGGCAGGTTTTTGAGAGATATCTTCTTTTATTTTTAAACTTAAGCTTCTGCTTCGGGTAAGAGGCGGGGATTTATTTTGGGGGTATTTTGGAATCTCAAATTGAGGAAGAACATTCGATTTGGATGTTATATCTTCCATGTATTTGCTCATGTGGATCTCTCTTGGATGAATATTAAATAGGGGGTCAGAGCTGTCATTGCTCTCTAATATTTCTTTGCTCTGGTCAGATACAAAATTTAGATCTCTAGGATTTTCAATGGGTAATTGTGATTGATTAGAGTAAGCAGCTGAATTAAAGGCACCATCAATTTCTGGATGAAGACATGCTACTAAGGACAGGTTCTCTTTATTTTCGTTGGTTTTATCATTTAAGGCATGAGTTAACTCTTTGTTTCCAAATAAAACAACTTCCACATTAATGCCCTGTATTGACTGAGTGGAGATGGGGCTGGGGATTTTGTCTTGCGAACGGACAGAATTAAGGATTAATGCATTGCTATCAACTACTTTTTCTTGTGAATTAAATTTTGTTTCATGATTTTGGTGCAAACTTTTCGAGGAAGTAGGTGTAGAGCAATGAACAAGAACTTGTTGCACATTAATAGGGGGATCTTCCTTTAGGTTGCAGACTGCTTCCGACCCAGATCTTTTAGTAGTCAATTGTTGTGCATCATTTTCACTACTCTTGTTGTCTGAAGCAGGACAAACCTCATTGTTTCTGGCACTGGGATTATTGATTTGAAGCCCAAATGGTAATTGGAGGATTCTCCAAATTAGAAATTATCTAAATCCTTGTAAGTAACTTATATAAGGTACATATAAGTTAAACATGAAGATGTGTGGGCAGAAAGTTATCTGAAAAGTATGCAATGTTCTGCATCAATTAAATAATTCTGGCCTCATTAAAAGGAAGTAATGGAAGGGTGATATCCTATTGACGAACATTTTAATTGCACTGTTTCTGGAAAGAAAAGGAAAGAAATTAAAATGGTTCGATGGCTAAAACCTATTTCCAATTATGTCAAGCTTAATGTGGATGAAAGTGTTCAAGTTCAATCACAGCTAGGAGTAGGTAGAGGTATTATTCACGCTCCTCAGAGACTTAATTTTTTAACATTTTTCCTTTTGTGGATGGCAATGTTCTGTATGATTCATATTTATTTGTGGAAGTGGATCGGAGTAAACAGTTGATATTTTTGAAATTTAAGGAGTTTGTTGACACAAAAATCATGGAAAATGATAAAGAAAAAAGATAGTTTAGAGTGGTTATTACAAGGGGTGTGCCAATGTGGTGATTAAACATCTTGATGATAGAGGATTACATGCAATATTTTGAAAAAAATACAAATGTTTTATGAGAATATTAAAATCATTATGGTAGAGACGTTCGTATGCTACACCGACATGACACAATATTTCTAAGTTCTATCGGGTTTGTACTTCAAAATGTAAACACGTGATTCTTACGCGTTGATAAAAATCACATTACAAAAAAAGACGTTCAAAAAAATTAACATTTTGAAATCTCTTCAATCAATTCTACAGTCTTTATTTTGTTTCTCTCCCTCTTCATATTCACGTTGGTTTAAGGATTTAGGAGTTACTACTTATTGTCCAGTAACAGCCCCCTTCGTCCCTTGGTTGAAGATTGCAAATGGCTGTTCCTCTGGCATCCAAACTGTCGACTGGAGCATGTTTATCGTGAGAGCAAATCATTGTGTTGATTGGTTAGCCACCTATTAGTCTTTTGCAACCATATGGATCATATGCCATTGCTTATCTCCCCCCTCAGTTGCTTCAGCTCGTGGAGAAAGAGAAGAGGGCGTTTCATCCCCTAGGATGATTGTTTAGTTTTCTTTAGACTTAGCCTCCTTTACTGAACCAAAAAAAAAACAAAAAGGATTGCCTTGAGGCTAATGAAACATAAAACATCTGTTTCTGAAAACATATACTAGTGGAGTAATTCTGAGAAAAACGAATTAGTAAGACTTCTGAGAAAGACTCTTCTATTAGTAATAATCAATTTTTTCTTAGTTCTTTTTGTCTTTTATACAGAATCAATCAACAGGCCTAGAAAAATGTATCTTCTATTCAATTCTGAAACTGAAGAGCAAATCATCCCAGGACAAATTCCAAAGAGCAAATTCTTATCCTGTCTCTGAATTTATTCGTTATGCCTTTCTTGTCGAACTATTTCCGAGTATGCAGCCGAACAGACATCAAATATTCCATGGAGGTATCATACTAAACCATCTTCATAGGTAGTTATGACTCGAGAGTCGTATTTATTCATGATGTTTGATTGAAATACTTGGAGATAGACTTGTCCTGGAATTTGCATTTGCAACTTGTTTCATGACATTTTACGTCATAATTCACCCCCAGATGTAGGTTTGCGCCGATTGTAAAATATCGACATTTTCATGTGTGCGCGACTGGCTAGCTAATCCAAAAACAAAGCTTATAAAAGATGCAGGAGTTTTGGTTAGTGATGCACTGATAAATGAAGCCATAATATTAATTGGTACTATATGTCATTACGGCATTGAAGACAGAATATGAAACAACTAGAAACAAACATCAACGATGATTGATGTTGTTTTCTTCGAATAGATAATTATTCTTACGAAAACTACTAGTGAATGAAAGCTAGTAACAAACTAATTTGCTATGCTAACCTATTACCTATTCTTACAGACTTGAGGTTCTTCCATGTGAAATAGCTAGATATTGGTTTCTTTGGAACAGGGATACACTTGACCAGCCAGCCGATTGGTCAAGACGCGGCTGCCTTTCCTATACATGCTCACCATTCCCCCCAATTCAACCTCTCTGTATCTGCAAACTTCTTTAGGAATTCCACCATCACCACTTGAAGAATGATTGTAACTGCAATTATTCCTATGAACAACTTGTTCTTGTATATTCCCTCAAAGACATTCTTCTTCTCCAGTTTTCTTGCGTTGAATTCGTTGAATATTTGACAAAGAACAAAAGTATTGAAGATTAGTGTGTCTTTTACCTTCTCACTAACACCAAAAATTGACTCACCTTTGAACTGTAATATCAAAAAGAATTGTTATCTGATATAAGGCTTGAGCTAGTAGGTTCCTCCACATGATGTTTGTGATAAGTGGCTCGGTTCGCCCCACGGGTGGCTTTTCCATTAGATCCTTTGTTGGCTTCTCGGTAGCAAGAGCCAAGGCCCCCAATGTGTCCATGATGAGGTTTACCCACAACAACTGGACGGCTGTTAATGGCACCTCACCAGCTGATACTGCAGCAACAAAGTTGATCACCAAAGCTGCAACATTCACAGTAAGCTGGAACTGGATAAATTTCTGAATGTTGTTGTAGACGCATCTTCCCCATTTGAGAACCGTAGCAACAGAAGCAAAATTGTCATCCAAGATGACGATATCTGAACTCTCTTTAGCTACTTCTGTACCTTGAATCCCCATAGATAGTCCTATATCAGCTTCCTTCAATGCTGGAGCATCATTAGTGCCATCGCCTGTCACTGCAACGACATGGCCTTTCTTTTTCAAACATTGCACCATCAAGAGCTTGTCGAATGGAGATGATCTGGCCATGACTCGTATTTTATCGACTTTCTCCATTTGTTCCTCTTCTGTGTAGTTACGAAATTCTACACCTTCTACCACTGCTCCATCTATTTCCTCATCAGCCTGAAGTATTCCACATTCAGTGGCTATGGCTTTTGCGGTAAAAACATTGTCACCAGTGATCATTTTGATGCTTACACCGGCATACTGGCAATCTTCCACGGCTTTCTTCACACCAGGCCGACATGGATCCTTCAAGCCTACAAGCCCCAGAAGGGTCAAGCAGTTGTCTGGTATCTTTTGGTTTGTTTCTACACAACCATTCTCCGACTCTTGGATTTGCTTATGTGCAAATCCAATGCATCGAAGACTGCTTGCGGCCATACCTTGAATTATCTGATCAAACATCTCCTTCTTATGATCATCAAGAGCTTTCAAGTTCCCATCTTGATCATAATAATGTGTGCACATTGCCAAAATCATTTCAGCAGCTCCTTTCCAGTGTGCATGGACTGTGTTGTCCATAACTTTCTTTGTCAAAACACCACTCATCTTTTTCTTAGAATTGAATGCTTCCACATGTAGAATGGCATGATTTCGCTTTACCAGCTCCATATCCATTTGTAATTCCAGCACAGCCCATTGAAGGATTGCTTTTTCTGTTGGATTTCCTGAGAACTCAAAGTTGGATACTGAATGAGTCGACTTATAAACATCACCTGTTGTGTTGAGACCAACCCCCTGGTGGAGCAATTCGATAACATTGGCTGCAATTGAAGTGTAACTTCTTCCTTCTATCGGCTCTCGACCTAGCCAAAACTTGGTTACCTTCATTTGATTCATTGTGAGAGTACCTGTTTTATCAGTACATATGATCGTGGCAGAGCCCATGGTCTCACAAGCTGATAGCTTTCTCACCATAGCCTGGTCTGCCATCATCCTCTTCATTGAATATGCAAGAGTAAGCGTGACGGCCAAAGGTAGGCCTTCTGGAATTGCAACAACTACAATTGTTACTGCATCTGCTATAATTCCCACCACCGCATTGATCACATCGTCAACCTTTGTCTTGCTGCCATTGAATTCTTTATTTCCAGATTCATCTTTCGTGGTCCCTGTAAAGTATCTCACCAACAACACCACAAGAACTAAGAAAGCAACGGCTAAACCAACCTTACCAATTGCTGAAGTTAGCTTGTTCAATCTGGATTGGAGAGGCGTTTCTTCACTTGAATCGCGACTAATCGTGCTCATCATCTCCCCCCAAGTTGTGTTCATTCCAACAGATGTAACAAGCATTTTAGCATATCCATCAGCCACCTTGGTTCCAGAGAACAAGAACGGATTTCGATTGTGATTAACTTCAACATGATCACTTTCACCAGTCATGCTCGATTCATCAACTTGTAACGAATGCCCTTCTAAGAACAATCCATCAGCAGGTACCTGATCACCAATATTCAAGCAAACAACATCTCCAACAACGATTTCAAATATCGAAATTGGCTGTCGCCTACCATTCCTAACAATTTCCACTTGTATATTATTACTAACTTTTGAAAGCTTATCAAATTGTCTGTTTTGCCTAAAATTACTTGTGGCAGAAACAGAGATGACAAGAAAAATAGCGACAAATATGCTGCCACCATCATACCATCCTTCTTTTGGCCCATGCTCTTTCATGCCAAATCCAAGAGAAAACGCAGCACAAACCATTAGAATTAGAATTGTAGGATCTTTGAATGCCTCCCACACAAAGTGGAAGAAACTTTTCGCAGGTGGTTTACGATAAGTGTTAGACCCAAAACCTTCTTTTCTACGTAAAACATCTGAAACATCACCAAAAATTCCATGATTGACTTCACTTTTTAAGATAGTAGCTATACCTTCAATGCCTCCTAGTTGGTCAAGTTGATCAAGGCTTTTCTGCTTAACAAGCTTTGCAAAGCTTGAAGCATCAATGTCAATATCAATGACGACTCTATCAGATGGAATAGGTGAATACTTGGCTGTGTTTATGGTAAGTCTTTTTGATGCCACAGTTGAAAGCTTCCTCTTATTTTTGACAACTTCTCTGAAGAGAGAAAGAAAGACACGTTCACAAAAGAAATTTGCGCGAGCCAGACGCCATCTCTTTTTGTTGGTTGGCAGGTTGATCATAACAAAATCCATGCAATCAAAGTTCGCTTCAAATAAAATAGTAGTACCTTAAAACACAAAAAAGTTCACACACAATAAGAATTAAACTTAAAATTTACAGCAATGGAAGAAGCGAAATATAGGAAAACGAGAAAAAAAGAAGAACAAGAATACAAAAGATTGAATG
This sequence comes from Ehretia macrophylla, assembly GCA_037974665.1. Taxonomy (NCBI): domain Eukaryota; kingdom Viridiplantae; phylum Streptophyta; class Magnoliopsida; order Boraginales; family Ehretiaceae; genus Ehretia; species Ehretia macrophylla. The sequence goes on along the minus strand of CM075777.1, from coordinate 46,039,617 downwards.
GTTAAGGGCTCTCACTATGTCAGCAGATGAATAAATTGATGGAATTCAGTAATTAGCTTGGTTGTGAATGACCTCAACTAGTGCATATATATAGATAATATAACCGCGTTACTTCCCTGGGGTTCTGCCATGACGTCTATGCAACTAATTAAAGAATTTGCTACAGTAACCTTCTCAGTTGTTTCATTCCAAATTTTAGGTAATATGAAGTCTATTTAGAGGTAGATACTTAACTAATACGCGTTATTGTGTCTTTCCAAGATGTTTCATTGCAATGTTTTAGAATGCATGAAGTTTTCTTGTTCTTGGAGACTGTTATAGGATATTTATTACTGTGACCTTCTAGGATGTTTCAGTTAAAAATCTTAGAAAGTAAGAAGCTTTTGTGGTCCCAAGAGTTAAGGAAGTGATTCACTATTGTATCCTTCCAGGATGTTTCCTTCAAAATTTTGGAATGTAGAAAATTTTTGTGATCCGATGCTTAAATAAGTGATTCACCATGCATTTTGTCCTTCTAAGATGTTTATGTGTATAATTCAAAAAAAAAAGTAAAAAAATTTCATAATCTTGGAAACTTAAATTTGTGATTCACTATCACATCCATGTAATTATTTTTGAGATAATGAAATTTCTTTCATATTTAATAAAAATTAATGATTTAATATTTTTTTTAATTCAACGAAACTGAACCAGTAATTTAAACTTAGAAATTTTGATTACAATCATTCACTATCGGATAATTTTACCCAACTCATCTTTTGACAATTTTTTTTTTTTGGTCGTATCTTTGACTAATTTAGCATTTTTTCTTTTGAGAAATTTGGTTCATAGTTCCATAATTAATGGGTGAATACTCCAACAATTATAACTATGAGGAATTTGTTTAACAAATGCTTTTCGATTATGCTTGGCCTCAAAAAAAGGGGGGAAAAAAGAAAAGAAGAAGAGTGATTATGCTTCGTTCTAAAGCATTTTTTTGGTAATTCGTCAAGAAAAGAGGGATCTCATTTGACACAGCTGTCCTTGCCTGAGGTTTGAGATTGCAGAATTTTACGTTAATTAATCATCAATTCAATATATTCTTCAAACGTGTTTGAGATTGCAAGTCAGTTGGACGTTCACATCAATACCTAAAATTAAAAAGGCTGAGAAGGGGAGTTGCGTTTTGAACTATCATAAAAATAGTCATTAGGGTTTTGGTCTAATAGTATATAACTCGCTATGTATATCAGATACTGTGAGTTCGAACCTTGTTAGTTACATTGTACGGCCAACTGACCTATTTTTCTTGATTTTATTCAAAAATTACTAAACTATTACCTCATCTAAAATATTAAGTTGGTAAAGAAAGATTTATTATATTTATTTATTATTTTTGATCGACGAGCCATCTCATATGTAAATGGATTCATTTTAGGCTTTGCATGTGGATTATTTTTTTTTTTTTTTTATTTTTTCAAATAGGTGGCTGCTAGCTATACTTGACAGTTTGGTAACCAAGACTCTGATATATATTTATTTACCACCTTGTCAAAGGTGGCCACTGCGATGCTGTAATAGGTTTAGAAGGAAATGGTATTTCTGATTCCTTTTTGAATTCTCATACTTGATGTAAAGTAAGGAACTTCAAAATCGGTGTATTCCCTATATAATGTGATTTTCCAAAATTTGTGATTAACCATTCTAGACAAAACACATGGTATTAGTCCATTTCCATATTCTTGAAAATGAACCCATTTATCAAATGATTAGAATGCTCTCTCAATAATAATAACAAAAGTTAATCCTTATAATTACTATTATTATTGTTGTTATTATTATTATTATTATTTATTAATGTTATCATTATTACTCTTTTAAATGACCAAAATGTCCTTTCAAAACATAAAATGTACATAATAGTAAAAGGGCAGTCCTTATTATTATTATTATTATTATTATTATTATTGTAATTAATAATAATTATTATTATCATCATCATCATCATTATTATTATTATCATTAGTATGATTTATGATATCATATTATTTTTGAATGATCATAATACTCTTTCAAAGCATAACATGTGTATTAAAAAATAAAAGGATAATCCTTATCATTATTATTGTTATTTATTAATATGAATATTAGTATTATCATTAATCTTTGTTAATATTATTACTTTTATTATTATGTAGGATTATTATTTTTACTATTACCATTATTATTATTATTATAAAAAAAAAGTATATGTATATAACAATAAAAGGGCAATTCTGTTATTTTATAAAAGTTAGTCCCAATAGTACTTTAGTATACTGACTACTAAATATGAGTTTGAAATTAATATATTGATTTCTGTCTTCATTGCTATATCATATCAACCATGGCGTACTATTTATCAAAGTCATTCCATTTTCAGTTTCATTCTATTTCTTAACTTATTTAATTCTTATTCAAATTATTTCAAGATACCAATCACTACCTAAAAACTTAAATTATTAACAGAGAAAAATTTATTAAGTAAATTTATTTATTGTCTTCAATAAAAAAATATAATGCTGAAGAAGGTTCCAACCAAAATATGAATGAAAACTTTATTTGTCAAGAATTAAGATGCCATGATTAATCCTAGAAAATGCGGACAACTACCGCAACCTAACACCAATCGAGGAGTACTGAAACTTATCCCCATGGTGTATGGTAAAACTCTAGTGAGCTCATGATAATTAGATCATCTCATCTCAATCACACTATGTAAGCACATGAGGGACACCAACCCTAACCAAAATTACGAATACATTCCACAAAGACTAAGACTTGCAGATTAGGTTTCGAAGACTCGTTATAATTAAAGTAATATGAATTTATGTATTTCTATCATAAATATCGTTTAACTTTTAACTGATTTAATACGTTAAGACGCGTTGCTATAGCACGAGATTTGTAATTTTAGGATAGATTTAATGTGATTCTGTCAGGTGTAAGTTTGTTTGTTTTTTTTTTCTTTTTTTTTTTTCTGTCTAGGTGAGTTTTGATGTTATAAAAAAACTTGCAAATTACTTTTTTTAATAGTTTTGTTTAATTGCAATGGGTAAAATGTTTTTGATAACATTTTGTTAATAATTATTCATGAGATTACTTTTTTTTAAATGGTATAAAATTATAGTTTAATTGCAAAGAAAGGTTTTTTAAATTGTTGCTTAATATTTCTAAAAACATGTTACACTAGAGAATTTGTAGCGGAACCAAATGCAATGGTTAAAGTCATTTGTAATACTTTTTTAGTCTTTTTGTAGCAGTTTTAAATGTTGTAAGAGTTCAAAAATGTGGTAGTATGATAAAGTTACTTCTTCAAATTGGATCACAGGTGAAGGAGGGTGTTTGATTACACAGTCCTTGCCGCATAAAAAAATAAAATAATAAAGTTCAAGATTACCTTATAAAAAGATCTTCTTATAGAATATATATATATATATATATATATATATATTTGCTAACTAAGCAAATAATTCTATGAGTTCAACTTAAAAGGTAAGTTTAAGCGTGATTGGAAGCAACACAAACAATATTTTTCAGAAAATAGAATTCTCATCAAGACTTCAAGCTAAGCAGATTTCCCTACTAACAAAAAAACATGTTTTTTGTATTTCTTCCGGTACCAATTTTGCATCTAATGTCTCTGTTGCAGGGTCTGGCTCTTCAGTTTTTAGCCTAAGGAGTGTGAACCCTCCTATTTCTTTCCAGCCATAAATGTTAGATATATAGAGGCACACAAGAACAATTTTAAGCACAAGAGCTTGACGTCTATTGTCTTTGTAAAAGACAGTAATCAAGCCGAGGACAACATTCCACTTACAAATCCTTTTTTTTTTTTTTTTGGTTAACTTGGAATACATCCCCACCTCAATCAACCCGCCAGATTAGACACCGTCATGAGATATTAAGCCCAATAATGAGCACACCAGCATCCCAGTACTATCTGATCTAACGACTGGTGTAAACTAAATTTAGGGGTACAACGATCTAACTCAAAACACATACCAATTCAATCAAAAATATAATTCTTAATAACAGTTAAAAAAACTCAAATCTACATCTATAATTATTCGTCATTTCTCACTTTCCATAACGCCACCCCTTAGGGTCTTCCGCTTACAAATCTTGGCTCTAACTTTAGTCCTTTGCAGTCCCTTCAAATAAAAAATCTTTTCCTAAATCCACACATAGTGAATAGGTGGTCCCTAAGTTCAAAAGCTTGACCACAAAAGAAGCAGTAACAATTAATCAACCCAGGATATAGTACTATATTAAAATTAAAGTCCTTTCTTAGCTCAGATCTGAGTCTTTGTCAGTCGCTCGGGGACATAATTACAAGAAAGTTGGTCTTTGTTTAATCATACAAAATCATCCTTTTCTAAATCATGTCTACTTGACAGGATAACAATAGCTGACCCTTTGTTATCTTTTCTTTTCTGTAAATTTCTACCGTTAGTTCCTATATATATATATATATATATATATATATGTTCTACATTAAGTCTTATCAAGTCTTTCAGTTTTCATCAATTGATTGTGATTTGCCTCATTCAAATTAATTTTCATTTAATCGCTTCTCCACACTTGTTCATTATGCCACCACTTGAAAAAGCTTTTTTGAGTGACCACCCCCTCGTAACCTTATAACTTTATGAATACGTAGTATATATCAACGGTACCATTGATATATACACACTTGTTCATTATGCCACAACTTGGAAAAGTATATAATTTATTCATAATTATATTAATAATTTACAACTGTTGAATCTTATTTTTAATATAATATTATAATTTTATGAACAGATTCATCCTTCTCTCTTCTTTGGATTAAATTTTTTATAAGGGCCTTCTCTTTCCCTTATTTATGTTTCCTCCTAAACTATATGAAAAATAAAGAGAAAGAACGGGACATTAAACATAAATCATGTCAAAGATATTCACCGTTTTTTTAACAAATTATTAAATATTGTGCATATATAAACAAATATGCTCGACAAATATATGCTAATTGCTTTGTGAAAATCATTCCATTTCCTTTTCCTTTTCATTCCAAACAATGAAATAATAAATCCTTTTATTTCATTTTCTTTCATATTTTTCTCCTATCCAAACAAATGAATCTTGATCCTCTCATTTCTTTTGTGATTTTTCTTCTCCTGTCCTTTTCTTTCTCCTTGACTTCAACTTTCCAAACATACCCTTATTTTATCATTTAATAGAACGATTTTTTTCGAATGAATTGAATCACTTGGTGGGGGTAGGTCTATATTCTCATTACACCTATGTGGAATTGGATGAGGCAGAATCAATGCTTCTTGATCAAGCATCTTTTGGGAAATTCATAAGAAAATAAATTTTCAGTTCCACCAATTTATTCTTGCGTGAAATTTGAGATTCCACAAACTTTACGTTTACCTTCAACTAAATTATATTCTCAGGAATTGCATGGAAATGACTTGGTACATAAAAAAAAAAGGTTTCTTGACAAAGACTTTGTTAGTCATTTTATTTAAACGTCTAAAAAGGTACCTGTCGTATTTTGAAACTGCCACTAGAACAGAATACATTGGCTGACCTATTTTCACTTTGAAAAGCTCAATGAGGTTACGAGCAGAATAAAGATTTATTATTTGAGTTAGCCGTGAAATTTTAGCTTTTGAGTTGTAGAGTTTTTAGTAATAAGACTTTAGTTAAAAGTGATGTTGAACAAAAGTCGTTTAGTGTTTTGCTTATATTGGATAATGTTGAGCTTTCAAAAATATAGGGATCATATATTTGAGAAAAAAGAAAGAAAAATAGCTTCGGTGTATGAAAAAATAATTTTACAAGTCTTTTTCTAAAAACTCCAATTTTTCGACAAAAAAAAAGTTCTAATTTAGAACTTTTTAATTTTTAACTTTGGTTTTAACCTAAAAACTCTTTAAAATATGTGTCAAACAAACTAGTTTCAGCTTCGACTATTCTCGGAATTATACTTAACCTAGCCCAGTCAATAAGTTGGAACTTATGCTTACGATATATGGTGATCTCAAACACACTACGTAAGAGTACACGGTGGACACCTTATCTGAACAAAATTTGCGAAAATATTCCACAAAGACTAAGGGCAAGACTAGACTTCAGATCATAAGTTAAAAACCTTTTGAATTTTAATGGACAGCTTCTCTCAGCATGTTCTCAACTCCTCCATCAACAATTAAATTTGATATTTTTTTAGCGGGCAAACTTTTGATATTGTACACTTACTAATCAAACATGTCTTGCAACAGCAGCCACGATTCCATGTAAAGCATGTTTATAGGGAAGTAGAAGTTAGAAGTGGGACAATTTTTGGATTAATAGGTTATTGATAGAGTGATGGTCCAATTTGTCCTATCATCATCATTTGTAAAAATTTTAGAGGGCAATTTGGACCGAAAGTTTGTAAAATAAAAAACATGTAAGTTCGGGTAAACTTAGTTTTTAAAGGAGCAAGTTTTAGTGTTTGTCTACAATGCTTCCTCGAATTTTAAAATTATTTCCAACATTTCAAAACTAATATCATGGTAATCATGTATATATAAGTTTTCAAATTCTTCCTTACCCTTATTTTTATGTTAAAATGGGTCGAAAAAATGGTAATAATGTGACCACGTACGTGCTATTGTTTGGAAACTAATTTGGATATTGGATTAGTTAATATTAGAGACCAACTTAAAAACTTGAAAGATAATCTTGCAAGGATGTGAAAGTAACATTGTGATTTTCTGTTTAAATTTGATAAAAAGATAATGAAAAGGCCGCCAATTTGATAATATTGGGTGATGTGGGGAAAAATCCGATCTGGTGTGAATGGACAAGATTGACCCTAGAGTCCGAATACGAAAATGCCCGAACCTCTGACCCAAGTGCGTTGACCTGACCCTGCCCACTGACGAGACTTCTGGCATGACCTGAGTAGGATCTAACCCTACTCAAGGACATCTCAAGAGGTCGAAGTCATAGCAATATATATACCGACCCAAGGACACCCAAGAGATCAGGACCTATAAGCTACTTTAGTGGTAATACACGTGGCAGTCCCTAATTTGAGGGTTAGTATTAATATAAGGACACCCATCTCAAGAGAGATAACTAATATTGGGCACATGTACTCTATTTTATTTCATGTCTATCTTGTGCTCTCTCCTCCTTCTCTCTTATTAATTTGTTCTAGCCAACTTTTAGTCCAGAGAGGCCCCCCGGGGGCAACCCCAGAGTCCCTTGTTTTGCAGGTAATAAGATGACAAAATCCGAACTGACACAAAAACTAAATTCTGACCTTAAAAGGATGGCACCATCTGTGAGACTCAAATGATCCCATGAGCAATGATAAAAGGTTTTTGCCTTTTCCTCATAAGAAAAACATGCACATCTATAATTTGTCTTGCTCTTTGCAACTTGGAATGATCTTTCTTTTGATTGTTGTATGACGTCGTACTAATGTTTTTGTAATTGTACATGAACTTGATCATGAGAATAACCCTGGTGCAAAACATTCTTACTTAAATTACTTCAATTTTAAAAAAATTATATTAACTACAAAAGGCATAACTATTAGCATGATCTTCAGACTTTTAGCTAAGGATAAAGGATGACACGGTGGAGAAAAACAGAACCTGGCGCATCTAGATAAGGGAAAATGCCACATTTAGTCCTTATTGTTTCTTTTTAGTTTTAATTTGGTCTCTATTATTTAAAATGTCTCAATTTTATTCCTATTATTTTTTAAAAAGTCTCAATTTCATCCCTATTATTTTTAAAAAATCTCAATTTCATCGTTATTATTTATTTAAAGTATTAAATTAGTTCATATTATTAAAAATTAGTCAATTTAGTTCCTACTATTTTCTAAAAAAATTCAAATTCATCCCTATTGTTTCTCAAAAGATTTCAATTTAGTCTCTGGATAATATGGATGAATTTAAAATCTTAAGAAAATAATAGGGACGAAATTGAAATTTTTAGAAAAATAATAGGGACGAAATTAAAATTTTTAGAAAAATAATAGGGAAGAAATTAAAACTTTTTAAAATAATAGAGACGAAATTGAAACTTTTGAAAAATAATAAGGATGAAAATGAAAAATTTTAAACAATAAGGATGAAATTGAAACTTTTGAAAAAAATAATTTAAACAAAATTGAGACATTTTAAAAAATAGGAACCAAACTAAAACTAATTAAAAAGAAACAATGGGGACTAAATATGGAATTTTCCCTCTAGATAAACATGTATTACTCCTTTGTTGCGATCCCCTCGAGTTGTGTTGGTTAAACGTACGCATGCATGGAGCCACTTTTTAAATTGTGCTACCAGTTTATTGCCTTGGTCAACCTTCGGTTTTATCATGTATGATTTATTATCCGAATTTCAAATTTTGTACATGTCACATTTTTGAAGCTGATATGAGGATTTTGGATTTCAGATATAATAGAATGTTTTTAACTTAATATTCGATAAATTAATAATTTTTTTAAAAAATAATTAAAACTATAATATAGTTAAAATATTTCATTTGTATTTGTAGAGCCAGAATGTTATAAATTAATACTTTGCTAAAAAATGAATATAATAAATTGACTAAGAAATTTTTTCAAAATATAAATTAATAGTAGTTTGTCTGTTATTGAACTTCAAATCTATTTGAATCTTTCTTGTATCACAACAAGAAGTTTTGGAGTATCTTAATGCTTTAAGTGATTTTTTGCATGATACCGATTCCAAAAGTTGTGTATTATTATCAACTTTAACTTCAATTTTATCTTGAGAACGCCTTGTCATGTTGAAAATGATCTCATTTATGCTCAAAACATATTTTACTAAATTAAGTAAATTTAAGCAGTCCCAATATTATTAATTTAAAGAATTTTAAAATATTGTATATTTTGATTTTTGCTCATGTTAGGGTTTCAAAGGCATCTTATTTTATTAAAAAATGATTTTGCTGGTTTTCGGCCTAAACATTAATCTAAAAGGCCAAACCACTATATGAAATCATCACTGAAATCCAATCATACTTTTAGAGTCGTCCGAAAATACAAGGGAAACTCACCCTATAAGAAGCACTAAAAAGGGCAAAAAAAAAAAAAAAAAAAGAAAGAAAGAGAGAAAAAGGAAGGAAATATTAAACTGAGTTTTATTTGGTGTAGGGGTATAGCTTGGAAAAAACAACAGACCCACTCTCACCCTAAAACAAACACAGAGATGGCTTACGCTGGCCGTCTGAGAAGCAGCTTGAAGCTGCTCAGCACCGTCGATGGCAGCAGTATACATGAAGCAAAAGGAAAGCGGAACAAGTTACAGGTAATATGGGTTTTGGCTGCTGTGTCTATTACCATAAACTATTTAATCATTCCCTTTCTTCTCATTTACTATCATCATTAGATATTGATCGATCACTAAGAATGAACCTTGGGAGAAATAAGAAAAAGTAGGGTAAATTACAGAAGAAAAAATAAATAAAAAACTACATTAATGGCACATTAAACGTAATTTGGAAAACTTCTATGATTTGTAAAAACGTGGGGGAAACCCTCTCATTGTTACCTGGCATAGTTTGATTCGCACTCCAACAATTTATAGGATTATCTAAAATTGTAATGGTACCATAAAATTTAACATGTAACTTTAACAAAATGTAGTTTATTAGATTATTACGGTTCAACAAGAGGGTTATTTTGTACTTTACAACAACTATAGAGGTAAAATTGAACATGTAACTTTAACAAAATGTAGTTTAGTAAACCTCTATAGTTGTTGTAAAGTACAAAATAACCCTCTTGTTGAACCGTAATAATCTAATAAACCTCGCAACCAAAAGCTTTCGACTTTTCGATACACATAGGGACGGTTGAGCCACATTCTTATAGATCCTGAAGATTTATGTACCACAGTATTTAAATTGCAACTTTGGCAAATATACGAGCTTTTGGCATTTTACCCATAAGAAAATAAATTTTCCATCTATTGTTAGTCCTTTTCTTTCGACTAGTAATACATATTTCTCTTGACCATTTTATGACTTGCGTATTTTTTTGTGTTTGATCATTAGGATAGTTTGGATGATAGGACAAGTAAGTCTCCCATCCTCCTGAAAGGTAAGGTTTATATTTCCCTCATTTTTGTACTCTTTTAATCAATAAAATACCAGAGGGTGCAGCCCCTCTTTCACAAAAAAAATAATAATAACAATTGATCATTACAATAAAACTCATGCAAAACATTCTTACTTCTATTGCTGTTATTTGAAAAAAATTACATTTGTTGAAATACAATTATGTCACATGAACAAATCATAACCCAAAACAGTTAAAAATGATCCTGGACTACTCCTATTACTACCAAATAGATTCAAAAGTGAATCGAATCCCTTAATTCTTAATATGGAATCAGAGTTATACCTTATTCAATCTTTTCCATCCATGTATGATAGCTTGCTAACTAACCCAGTCTAGTCCATTTATGTGTGTCCCCTTCCTTATCTCATCTTTGTAACTCACTCACTTTGATGTCAACTTTCATATGCAATTTTTTTCAAATCAGGTCACATATATTATAATACAATTTATTTTACACAAAAAAATCATAAATGACTTTTCCAACTTTGCAGATATATGAGAATCGTAGCAATGTTTCTCACTCCAGTTCTAGAAAGAGGATGAAAAGGTGCATGATCCCTTCTCTTCCAGAAGAGATGATATTCAACATCCTGGTTTGGCTTCCTGCAGATATTCTTTACAATGTCATGAGGTACGTCTGCCGAGAGTGGTACAAGATAATCCAAGACCCTATTTTCATCAATTAACATCTTCTCCGGTCAAATTATGGCATCTTGTTACCGTGGCGTGGCCCATATCCTAACTATTCTCATTTTGTTCAAATGGGCAAATCAGATATTCACATAACTTCTAACTTAAAGCTTCCGTCTCATTATTCTGTGCTACTGACTACTAGCAATGGCTTACTTTTGCACGCAAGCAACGAAGGTTTGCTCGTTATGAATCCAATTACAAGGCAAGAGCGTGGGTGATCCACACATACTATTGGCATGGCATATGCTGCGTCTTCAAGAGTATTCAAGGTGATCCACATGCTCTACGATAAACGATGGTCCTCCATTCACTGTGAAATAATAAGCGTGGGTGTTGATAGAGCATCGAGACAAGTTGATACCAAGCCTTTATCTCATCACTTAGCTCGTGAATAATTTACATTGGTCTACCCCATATTCAGCTGGAGAGTCTGTGCATTGGACCTTGCTCAGTATTTCATCTACTCTAAGCTTAGATGCTGAAACTGAAACCTTTCAGTTGCATCCCCTTCCCGAAGGTTGCAAGAAAAGAGAAAAACGCTTTTTGGTGATGGGCAACTCCTTTTCTTTTATGGCTCTTGCTAGCAGATTCTTATGGGAGGTTTGGGTATTGACAGTAAAAGGAAGAGTATTATGTTTGACAAAGCTAGCCGATATTCATTTACGATGTCAGAGTAATATGGTTGATCCCAATATTTGCCCCCCTGAATCTGATTTTTATCCTATTGGCTGGTTGAAGAATACAGAGGCGGTGGTCTTCGGTGTCTGTCCAGGTCGAATACGTTTCGATGCCATTAATTTTGTCTTTGTCGTGGCCGCTACGGCCCCCCTTGAGTCCCACCCTCCTTCACGAAATTGCTTTGTTTATAATGTGAAAACTGGGAAAATCAATTAATTCAAGTTGGAGATCATGACTCGGTCCCAGGAATTCAAGAGCTATATCAGCACCTTGATATCGCCGAAAGGCTTATTGTAGTAGTTCAGTTCTCTTGCATTTCAGAATGCCTTCAGTTAGTATTTTTACCTTTGGCCCGTTTAGTGAGCACATCATCTAAAAGTTTAAATTGCTAAAGAGGAGTTTGTTGTATTATTTATAAGAAAAATGCTATATATCACTTTAATTTTCAACACGTGCTCCTCAAAGAATAAATAATTGTCGGTCAAATAGTAAACATTTGCAATTTCTGTCATGTGTTCTTATTAGAATTAATCTCTTGATTCTTTTGAGATTTCAATAGCCTACAAGTTGAAACTGCCTTGTCTCTGCTTTTCGTTACCTTGTCTTGAGATTAATTAACCTTCAGCTTCACACTTTTGATGGCCACCTGCTCAGCAATTTTGAATTTGTAAGAGGTAAATGAGTTGTATGTTCACCTAATTAGTGCAATAAAGAAATTATGTTACTAATGGCAATGCATTTACTCCAACTAGTCAATTTAAGTAGTTGTTCGAAGGCCAGAGGTTTTACATTACCAACAAATGGCCACAGGACGGTCTTTTTGCAACTTGCGACATAAATACAATAATTAGAGGCCATGTTTCCACAGCCAACACTCTTCACTTGGCCCAAAGTCTTCCATGAGCCGAGTGATGAGCGTTTTTCATGCGGGGTGTAGACTTTAGCAACCATGTGCAAGTGAGGAAGGGTTTAGGTCTTTTTCCGTGCAAAAGATATGTTTGTATTATAGCCATTATTGTTGAATAATAGATTTTGCATCATGGACGTAAACGGAGGATCGAATCACATTAAATTTGTATGTTTTTTTTTTTTTTCTCTCTCATTCCGTGCAAATGTGTGCACCATGCATCCTATTCCCAACAGTCATATGCGTGTAGATTGTGGTGTCACATACATAACAGGGGCGGAGCTATGTTGGTGAATATGTATGCACAGGCGTACACTGAAACACAAAATTCTAATCTAGCATAATTGGTTAAGTATTAACTCCTGACAGCAGCAATCATTATATTCTTTTTCCTTCTTCTTTTCTCCTACAGGCGTACGCTAACTTAGAGTTTAAAATTGTGTTCTTGTACTAAAAGGTATTGTAGCTTAATTGGTTACTTACTTGTAGGTGTAGTGGAAGGTCACAAATTCAATTCATGGCACCAGCATTTATTGTATTTCTTTCCCTTCTTTTCTTTCTTTTTTCCTTTTTAGCAACTGCATTTTTTAAGCAGTGAGACAAATGCAATTTTTTTCCTTCTTCTTTTCTTTTTTTTTTCTTTTTCAGCACTTGTATTTTTTTCCTTTTTCAAAAATTTATGTTTTTGAGTTTTTTTCTTTATGATTCAAAAATTTATGTTTTTGAATTTTTTCTTTATGATTGTGTGTTTTTTCTTTTTAACTAGAAAAAATAAACAAACAAACAAAAGTGAGAGGACACATAATGCAAGCACCGTGTTATTGATCAGGTATCGGGTGCCTACACTGACCCTCAGTGCTTGGCTTCGCCACTGCGTACATAAATACACACGTATACACATAACACTAGATTTTGGCTCCATTTGTTTGCTGTAAAATATTTTTCTGAAAAATATTTTCTTAATTTATGGTGTTTGACAACACTAGAAAATTGATCAACCGTACAACATTTAAGAAAAATATTTAGTTAAAAAGAGTGAAAAATATTTTTATCTCCCACATCGTAAAAATATAAATTCTTAGACCAACTTATAAGATTTTGGATTAATCCACTTGGCACCAATTGGTTGGTTTTAAAATGGAAACACATGATATTTAGCAAGATACAAGTTGGGGAAAAGTGATTACATACAACAATTAGGCTTTTAATCTACTTTTCTTTTCTCTGCAAGTAAATCATTTTTCATTCTACAACTCAAAACATTTACCATATATATAAATAGAAGGCAAAGACAGGCGATCTAAATCTAATTATGTGGAGTCAAAACTAATCTTCCAATCGCTCTACACAAAAAGTAGTTCTTTATATTGTGTGAGTATTTACGTCTTAAATTAATTTTGCCGCTAATATCAGAAATGATTTGATTTTCTCGATAATTTGTTCTTGGGTCTGCGTAATGGAGTTAAAGATTATGTTATTCTACTCTCTCCCTCTACAATTTATAGATGCACGTACAAAAGGTAATCTTGATGATATCCGGTTTAAGACTCCGACCCTTATCAACAATGTAATTAGGCTTTGATCTTGTCACTGCATCAGTAACATTAACAATAGGTAAGATGTAAATTTTTAGTTCTTAAATTTGAATATCTACCGATATAAAAGTTAATTGTATGGAGAACAAATAGATTTAATTCCACAGTTCTTATCCTTTTTTGGCCAATTAAGCAAGTGATTTTATCAAACTCAAAATTACTGTCGTACATATATGTTAGTTACAAGGATTTAGATAATTTCTAATTAGAGATAGTTGGAGAATCCTCCAATTACCATTTGGGCTTCAAATCAATGACTAAATTTGCACCATCTCACTACTCAGTTATGTTAGACATAGACACACACACACACACACACACACACACATATATATATAAACTTATTTAAGAAAAAAGAATATACACACCCACTTAAGATAAAGAATCATATTTGAGCCAAAACACTGTTGATTTATATTTAACACTAAAATAACACATTTTTCATCTTTAAAAAAACTAATTTAAGAATAAAATTTATCCAAAAGTTATAATTCTAAAATTAATTTAAGAAACTGTGAAAATTTGTTAGGGATGAATAATGCAAATCATTGTTGCTGCAATATTCATATTAGACTATATTACACAAATATATAATTTCTTATTAAATAGTTGCAAAACAACATTGTGTTGGCGTTAAGCATAAATGAGTAGTTAGATGGCGCCAAATCTAATCATTGATTTTTATTTTATTTATTTTTATTTAAGGGAACCCTGAAGCAATCTACATCACATAGGATATTATAACGAGAATGGATTTCGAAATCTCTTACATCTAAAAATCCATATCACTAGACTAAATGGCCAGTGGTTGATCATTGATTTTAAGTGGAGCTAATTTGTCACTCACCTAAAAAGTAATTGAAGAATCTCCAATTAGTACTCCTTAATTTGAGAGGATCAAATCCTATTTACAAAAGGCTAATGTTATATCCAGTTGGGAACACTAATACAAAATAGTTTAGACCTCTCTTCAATAACTAAAAAAGGGTGCCCTAATTATAGCAGGTAAAGGTTTGGAAAATTATTGAATAAATTAATAGAGTCCCGCGTATAACTCATCCTATCATCGTTAAATGTAAAAATTATAAAGGGTTGTTAAGACCAACATTTGGTAGACGCATGTTTAAGGATGCATGAGAAAAAAAAATCATATATGTTAGGTTAACTATTTTTTCTTTTTTTTTAAAAAGAAAATGATGGATCAAACAATTTTCGAAATCAAGACTAAAGATTGAACATATTTTGACTCTCAAAATACCTAGGGTAAACGCATCATAAGTTTTGAAAGAAAAAAAAAAAGAAAGAAGAAGAAACGATTGAACAATAGTCTTTTTAAGTCGTACAACAAATATCGTATGTTATCGATGAAAATTGATATCACAATATCCATACACTTATAGTAAGGAATATATCACTATACCAAGGGCCATGTGGTAAAACAGTAGTTTTTGTTGTTTGTAGGAGAATAATATATATATATATTTGTACATAAATATAAATTATAAAAACACAATAATAAAAAGAAAGAATTTGTTCACAGCGTAAAGTATATGGGGTCATCAACTGTGCGCCCCAACAGCAGAAGATGGCACATGCACAAAAACACACAGATGGCCTACACCGGCCGTCTTAGAAGCCGCTTGAAGCTGATGAGCACAGCCGAAGACGACGATGATGGTAGAAACGGAAATCGAAATAAGTTAGAGGTAATATGATTTTTGTTTGCTTATCCTTGTTTCATTTCCATCATCTTTATCCCTTCATCTTTTTTCAATTCTATATCTAGGGGCGGAGCCAAAAAATTTTGTGAGTGGGAGCTAAAATTTATAATTTTTGAATTATACGAATTTTTTTTTTCAAAAAATACATATAATTTTAACGTTTTTATGGGACAATAGGGACTAAAATCCATAATTTTTGAACTATATGAGTACTTTTATTTTTCAGTGAGGGATAATTAATTTTTTTAAACTAAAAATACATAGATATCTAATTTTTTTTTTTAAATATATAGAAATTTTAACATTTTTATAGGCCAGTGGGGTTAAAATTCATAATTTTTTAACTATACTAGTACTTTTATTTTTCAGTGGGGTCTAATTAATTTTTTTTAACTAAAAATGCATGGATATCTAATTTCTTTTAAAAAAATATATAGAAATTTTGACGATTTTTATGGGTCAGTGGGGACTGCAGCCCCCACTGGCCCCAATGTGCCTCCGTCAGTGTCTATATCCAAGATTTCTCATGCTTTGTAACTTCAGTTTTGAATCTTGTATGTATGACTTATGTATGTATGATTTTATATTGTACATGAACATAAGGATCCAAGAAGAAAACATATGAGAGAAAGAGATAGCTCCGTAAGAAAACTAGGTTATCCATGTTAAGTGATCGCCTCATTTAAAAACTTAAACCCTTACAGAAAGGTTTGTTGTTTTTATTTATTATATTCAATACACCTCCTCATGTGTAGATTAGATTATTTTTAATTGAGCGTTACATGTGTACCTAATTTTACAAATAGATGATTCTAGTCGAACCTTTCGGTATTTAGATTTTGATACCATATTAGGTGACCATCTCAATTAAAAACTTAAACTATTACACAAAAGTTTGTTATATTTATTTATTGTATTCAACGTTCCAAGAGGGAAGTCACACTACAAATTAGAGAGCGAGAAATATCCCATGCCGATCGAGAGAGAATATTCATGTAAAAAGGGTTTATGGCTTATGCTACATTTTATCTTATCTCTTGAATGATTTTTCCAACTGTGTAGCTATATGAGAAACGTAACACTGTTTCTACTAGAAAGAAAATGAAACAATGTTAGGATGTGAGATTGCATACTAGCACACGGTAGGATGCGAGATTGCTTACCAATACACAGTAGGATGCGAGATTGTTTGCCAGTACACGGTAGGATGCAAGATTACCTACCAACACATAGTAAGATGTGAAATTGCCTGCCAACAAACAGTAGGGTATGACGTTGTGTACCAACGAATGGTAGGTTGCGAAATGATACACAAATAACACGTCTCGATTATGTAGGCTACTCTCAAGCATGTAGTAGCCATGCAAGCCCCTCCAACTCGAGCACATTAACTTACATGTAGCCTCCTCAACAGTTTACATAGAGAATTATAATCCGTATGAACTCACACACGGAGATCCGAAGACCACTCCATCTAGGCTCCTAGCCTCGTGGTCCGCCCTCTACGACAACATGAGATGTAGCCTACTCTCGACCGTGGGCAAACAGTAAGTAAATAAAGTCCGCCCTTGAGCGTAGCCCACACAAAATGCCTCTCTATAGAAGGACCAAGCCGGAGTTGTTTCGCTAACGAGCAACTACTCCCTAACTCGAAGACTCTTCGACTTAGGGAGTGGGGGGACAAACTGTTAATACAAAAAATGGGCTTGGACCCTCGGTCCAACCATGATAGTTCGCTTAGCCCAAAATGACGTTAATGCTTGGGCCAAGGCCAGTATATAGCACCTTAAGTTGCAGCCTACTACCGAAAGAGCCCACACGAAGGCCCTTAGCTTCACGCTAGGCCCAAATATCAGGTTATCTCATATGGGTAATTGATGACGGATTCGAGCACAACCCATGGCCTCGTCGGGTGCCAACGGGTAAATGGCCAAGAAAGAGTCCTAAGGGAATGGTCTACCGTAGCGAATAAGCGACCGCGAAGGGCACCTTAAGAGACTAGGCTACTATGAGCGGATGATGATCGACAAGTTCGAATGAAGGCTTATCCTATGGGATAAGTAATTACCTCCTCGAAGTAGTTTGCTCAAGTTACAAGTCCTAGGGGATAAACGACTCCGGATCTATTGCGTTCACCCAGCCTACGAGAAACGGATAATCGACGAAGGATTCAAGATAGAGACTACATCAATCCTACGCGATAAGCGACAAAGTAGTCTACGGAAAGTACAAGTCCCAAGGGCCCATGACTCTTGACTTGACCACACCTATAAGTAGGTCACGCCTATACAAGGAGAGGGCATCGAGTACAAGCCTCACTAGCCTTACTTCACATCTCCCCTCCACATCTTCACTGCCTACACTCCCTAAAACGATGCCAAAATTACGGTAGTCTCCGCCTTCCCTACCTTACTTTCTTCATTTTTTGTCTTACCCAATAACCTACTGACTTGAGCGTCGGAATTTCTTTGGCCAGCACCACACCGGTGTCCCAAGACTCATGCCGCTTTTCTCATTTTCTATCCTTGCAGGTTGCTAGTGGCTCTGAATTCGTAATTTTAGATTTTGGCATCTACAATCCTTTCCCCGAAGGTTCTGGTAAACAAATAAAAAAAAATTTGACGATGGACAACTCATTTTCTAATATGACTCGTTGCAGTAAATTCTTGGGGGAGGTTTGGTTATTGGCAAAAAAAAGAATTGTAGGCTGGAAAAAGTTAGCCAACGTTGATTTACAAGATCAGATCAATGTGCTTGAGCCTGGAATTTTTCCCCCGGAATATGATATTTATCCTATCGGGTGGTTGAAGAATAGGGATGTGGTGGTCTTCCGTGTCGAACGTCCTTCATGAAATTGCATAGTTTATGTTGTAAAAACTAGAAAAATCACTTCATTCTAGTTTGATATGAATCCCAACCGGAGGGATTTGGCTCATCTATAATTACATTCTCTACAAGTTCATACAATACTCATTTCGATTAATGACACGCGTCAATAAATCTCATCTATGGACCACATTTAATCTTGTTAAACTAGCTTACCAACTATGGTTAGAAAACATTAAATACAAATCTAACTACCATATTTATTAGCAAACAAGTATGGAAACATATAATTCTAAAAAACAAAAGAGGAAAAAAAAAACCCATTCCTGTTAGCAAGATGAATGATTTCAAAAAAATGGGGGGAAAAAAAAAGAAGAAGAAGAAAAAGCAAGATCAAACAGTTTTTTGTTCTCTTTTTGGGTAATGACTTTTGTGGGTTCAAAAGTTTCATCTATTATATTTGCATAATAAATTTTGGAGAAAATTATGAACTTATAATTGATGTAGAGAAATTTATGAATAATATTTTATAATTTAATTTATTAGATATTGTGTTTCTCTTTACTACACTTAATATTTTATTCTCTCAAATTTATACTCTTCCATTATTTTGTGAGGTTTTAGGCGAAATGTAATTTGCAGGGCTTGCGAATTCCCTCGTTATAAGATAATTAGAAATAAAGCGACTAACTCTACAGTGTCAAGTCGAGTTAGCTTAAACAAATATCATATGACTTCGTACGACAGAGAAAAAATCTAATGGCTTCACTATTTTTTTATTTTGTCCAACTTCTATCTCATTTTCTATATACTTCAAAGACCATTGACTTAGATTTTTTTTTTTTTCCTTTTTGAATCGTTGTTCTTATTCTTACTTCTTGGAAGACAAAAGAGAAAAAAGTACGGATTGGAAGCTTCCAACTTGATCTTGTGTTGTTTTTTTTTTTTTGGGAATCGTTGGTCTTGTAAGTAATGGGTTTTTTTTTCTTGTTCTTTTAGAATTATATACTTCCATATTTATTTGCTAATTAAATATGGTAGTTTAGATTTTGTATTTAATGCTTTATAACCATGGTTGGTAATCTAGTTTAGCAAGATTAAATGTGGTCCATAGATTAAATTTATTGACACGTAATATTAATTTAAAGAAGTATTATATAGAATCGTAAAGAATGTAATTATAGAGGAGCCAAATCCTAACCGGAGATATCAGAGCCACTTCAATACCTTGATTTCGCCAAAAGACCTTTAATTGAAGGTCTAAGCCACTCTTAAATTACTTTCAAATGATGTTTTACACTCAAAGAATAAATCTCAAAACTTTTCGCATAATTATACTACACTAAAGCAAATGCCTAGTGATAGTTTCTGTTCTTATTTCCTTCCTTGGCTTTTTTTAGATGGGTGATGGTCTTTGGACTATCATCATCACCATTATTGTCATCATTATCTTTCTCAGTGAAACAACGAAAACTTTTCCACACGGCTGACAGACATCACCCCCTCTGATAGGGGGTGAGCCCCACCCATGCATGTCAAATAATTTTCCGTGGAACTAATCTCTCTTGTCAGTAACTGATGATCATTGATCATAGACCAGTTTGAGATTGCAAAATCTATCACTAGACTTATATTCATTGCGAGAAGATGAATTATTGCCTTCATGCTTTTGATACTGCTACGTCTTAAAAGTTATATACATCCGATAATCACAAATAATACTTTTTTTTCACATGTAATTCTCATAATTAGTGGTTTAGTTAAAACTTGTTTAGAATTCTTGAAACTCAACTATTGTGAGGTTATTATGATTATTAAAGCTTAGGCATTGAACTCAAATTCTTAAATCATTAATTAGTTATTGGGGACCACTACAAAAAAAGTTTGTATTAGTGACACTTTTTTTGCAGTGGTTTTAGAAACCGCCGCGAATTATGCATTTTCATGCAATTTTGAGGCGGTTCGAGGAACCGCCGCTAATACCTCCACATAGGCGGCGATTTTCTGAAACCGCCGCTAAACGTCAAAGACTTTTAGCGGCGGTTCCCTAAAAGCGCTACTAATGTTGCTAATTAGCGGCGGTTTTAAAGAACTGCCGCTAAAAGTCCAAGACATTTAGCGGCAGTTCCTCAAAACCGCCGCTAAAGGTTAAACATTTATTCAACTTTCCACGCGCGAATTATTCCCGCATTTTTTAACTATAGGCGGCGGCTTTTGAAAACCGCCGTCTATGAAAATTATTAGATTTTATTTTTTTATTTGTTTCATATGTGTTTTATTATTAATGTTATATATGTAAAATGTAAAACATATTTTTTATTTTTTTGTCATAATATAGGTGGCGGCTAACGTGTGATAAATTCTTTTTTTTTATTTTTTTCTAGTAGGTTCTTTGACAAGTATAAAAGTTAAGTTTTTTTATATTTTTCACTAAACTTCAACAATAATTTATTATAAAAACTGCCGCTTATGAGTATTAAAGAAAAATTTATAGTAAACCACCTCCTATAGACTAATATTAAAAATATGAATATACTTGAATATGATTTTAACTTGAAATATAATACATATAACAATATAAATATTATGTGATGATGATTATAGTGATTTTTCAATTAAACTATTGAGTTTAAAGCCATATTAGTTATCTTTTAAGTATTTGTTCAAATTTAAATATATTTTCTATAATTATAAATTTTACTAACCCATATATCCTCTTCATTCCATCTCAATTATTACTTTAAGTACAATTGCTTTAACTCTTACACAATTTTCCTCCAAATACAATCTTATATATATTATATATTATTTTTTATCCAAATACTCTTTTTGATGGTTTATATACTATTTTTTTGTTAAATTTTATTCAATTTTAGTATTACCATAGATTAATTATGTTCAAATTCATTTTTTATTCAATTATATATATACATTTTATTAGTGAATTTTATTGTACTTCTAATGAAGGTAAATCAAAATTAAGCTCCAATAAAGCATTTACTTCATTTCCAACCACCAAAGATTTGACCATTAATGCTAACTTCATGTTTTAAAGCAAAATATGCTCCAATTTTATGTTTACTGCATGAATACTCCGATGTGGCACTATAACTCTTCACATTTCTATTAAAAAATGAAAATATGAACCGAGTATTTAAATTTTTCATGGTGCCATAAACCTTGAAGTTCACTTATCTATATCTTTGGTTGTATCTAAATATTACACCATACTCAAAGCGGAGCCATCTCTTAGTGAGTGAAAGTTGTAGTTCTCAGTCACTACATTTTTTTTAATTAAAAATATAAGCATTTTTTTGGATATTTTTAGATTGAAATGTCAATTTAGTTATCACAAAAAAAAACTATCTATATATGAATATTAAATATTTGTTTCTAGTCCTCATGATTTTAGGTATAAAAAAACGTATCATTAGGTATAACATTTAAATGGTCTTCCACATAGTCTTGGAATATTTATCACCCTAAAAAATTGAAAAGTTTATATATTAACATTTGAGAAAAATAATGACTGGAAAAGATTGTTAATACTTTTATTGATGAGAAGGAACTAATACAAAAAGTTAGATTTATTACTAAATGACTTAATGAAAGTTTCACTCCAATAGACCTAGGCACTCTATAATATTAATTAGTTTCATCTAATTCACAATTTCAAAATTATTGTGGCTTAAATAATTTTTTTTAGATTTAACAAGTTTAAAATTAAAATTAATTAAAAAAATATAGTAGGTTAATATAATTTTTAACTTTTTTAACCCTAAATAACCTATACATATAACTTAACCTAAAAACAATCCCAACCCTCCCCCAATTCTCTCAACCGCCGCCCCCTCCCTCCCTCTCTCTTGGATAACTGTACCACACCACCACCACAAAGGCTTCATGTCCACCTCGGCACGACCACCACGGCACAGCTTCACCACCACGACGGCACCATCACCACCACGACGGCACCATCACCACCACCGCGGTACCGCTACCACCGTCTGCTGGTTTTTTTTTTCTTTTAAGCATGAACTATATCTCCAACAATCAAAAAATGACTAATTTTTATGAGAATAGTTACGAGTAAGTTACTATGTTTTCCCTCATGATATTTTAGGTCCTTAACAATAGTTAATATGTGTTTACTGTCTTAGATCGTATTTTTGGTGAACATACATGATCTACTTATATCCTTTGAGGTTTGACCAAAACCATGATATGTGGGTTTTATTCGCCTTAATCAATTATTGCTTCTTGTGTTGTGAGAATTTCACTTCTGTTGCTTTAAGCATCTCTCGTAGCACCCAATCAACTGATTACTTGTCTTTAACTATAATGCCAGGAAGTTTAGGAAGGCACTACTTGTATTTCACAGATATAAATAATACAATTGTGATAAAATTACAGTATAAAGGAATTCGAAATACAACAAGAGCATCCCTTGGATTATGGGACTAAAACAACAAAAAAATCTTAGCCTAATCTAGAAGATGTGCTATGCGATATTTGAACTCACATATGTGAGGTTTGAGTCGTGCAAGACTCTTCCTTAACATTAACAATAGATGGTTCTCGATTTGTTCAATGGACTATGATTAAATAAAGCAGTTTAGTTGCTAAGTGTGATATAGTACCTTGAGATCCTATTCTTGCTTGGTGAACCGTAATTGAGAGTGCAGATTTTTCCCAACAATAAAACAACAAAAAAGTCTAAAAAAGAGCTTGTAAACTAAAGCAATGATCAAGAGTGGAAGTAATTGAGCACGAAAACATTATTTTGGTGATGAGAGTATTTGATTTGTTTCAATTCATCTAAGAAATTAGATTTCACAACCTTCTGAATGTTAAGCTGATATTCTCTTCCAACAGATTGCTTGCTAAACATGAGATTCCTACTAATGTTGTGCCCTTTGAAGATCTTAACTTGGCTGAATAGCTGTCAAATACCATTTCTAGCTTTTAATTTGTGTCGGCTAAAGTGATCTTTAGCCTCATGATATCAGTTACTAGCTAGTCCCATATGAACCCCTCATATGGGGCGCCATTTGTTTTGAATATATTTCTTCCAGGTAATGATTGATTTTCAAGCAGTTGAAAAACAGAGTCCAAGAACCTGCTTTTGAAATTGGTCTAGAACCTCTATGTACAATGGTCTGTGACTTTGGAGATTTGTACCTTGTGTTAGTTCTATAGTCACAAGATTGCCATTTGTATCTTGCTAAGAAGTTTATTTGATGACAGATAAACAACAATCTTCGTTGTTATGATATTGCAATGGAGCTAAGTTCAAGCACTTGAAGCTCTTCCACAGAATTATGCTGCCAAGTACTTCATCAGTAAATAAACTTTTCTTTCTTCCCCTTTTCTTCCCAGCACAAACCTTCAACTTTACTTTTATGGCCAATATATTTTCTTCCTCTTTTTGTGTTTCATAGCTATTACAACAATTCTCTAACTCTTAGAAGTTCATATTTCATTTCTCTTCTTGAATTATTAGAACTTATTGCATTCCTAAAAATATAAACATATACGCTATAGGACTCATAGAGAGATGGATTAGTTTGCTAAAATCTATGCTTATGTTCTTGTTTATGACATAAGACCCCTGATTAAATATTCATATGCATCTTTCTTTGCAATAAAGAACTCATACGAGTTGCTTAGATGGAGAGGAATATATACTGGGCATAGTATATAGGTTAACCTAACCAATCAAATAGGATTATCAAGAATAAAATAAGATGAAGAAGTGGAGCACATGCTGATATGATTGATCTGATGGTAGCACAAAAGTATGTTAATGCAATAGATTTGACCAAAAAAACAATAGATCATAGATTTTGAGAGAGAGTGAGCGAGTGAGTGTCACAGTAACTTTATTACTCAAAATTTTCTTCTCTCAACTGTAGATTATGATTTGAAGTCTTTTAATACAATGTATAGATGACCACAGATAGCTTTGCATATCGCTTATGTTTATTCTTCTTTGAAATGAAATTTTTGCAATTCTATACATTTTTCTCTTCATTTCTGTGGATATTGGGATATAGCTTAAGGTCTTTATGCATTTATGCAAGAGGGTAGAAGATAATGGTTATATTATTATACAGCTTGACTTAAATAGATATTATTAAGTAACTGGCTGAACATTTTGCTTCTTTGCTCATTCTTGGTACTATAATTCTATGGGTCCTTCAGTCCCATCTTATTGGCAATCATAGGTGTAAGTTATTTTTAATCGCATGAATCTTAGAATTATTGTTACTGTATGACCATAGTTGTGTTTTATGCTCCTTTCATCATTATATGTTGCTAAACTTGATACTGCTCCATCAGTCTCCTTAGTAGAAAAGCTAGCTTCTATTGTCAATCTCCTAATTCTTAGGTTGTTAATTCTTATGATTGATACCATGACTGAGCATTGTGTAGTACTTGTAATGATCATTCTTCCAAGTTTGGCTTATGTGTCGTCTTGTACATTTATATATCCAGTGTTTAGATTTAGCCATGTGAAGCCATATATATACAGGGCAAAAATATGGATTTCACTACTAAGGTCCTCGATTCCAGAAACTTTTCAGATCTTTGTGCAGCCAAACCAACTGATTCTTGAAGGCCATATGTTCCTTGATACTATATGCTGAACTAAAAGATTTTTGCATACTAGAGAGTGATGTGTGACATAAGAAAATTGTCTTCCGTTATCATATTATTGTACCATGTCTTATGGTTGACTATCCTCTACTTTGTTGTTCTATTTGGTATCATCTATGCATGTTTGTCACATTTCTGCTGAAAGCCTTTACTACTTGAGTACTCAGAACTCTTGGGTGTATTTTTGTTGTAAGGAATGGCTAAGTTAGAAGTGGAGGTGACAAACCTTGCAGCAAAAGCTAGAAAAGGTATCTCTTACCCATATATCATATAATGATAAAATTATGTTTACATGATTAACTTTCTTGCTTGCTGATGTATCTTCTCTACTGATGTATATCACTTTTTATAGACAATTGGAGTTTAGTAATTTTGTTAAAAATCAATCATCTAATGTGAAAACTGCTACCATCTTTCGAAGACTAGTTACATATACTTCTCGTCTTTCAAGAATTTTGCCTATGACTTTAATTCGAGGTAATTGCTAATATTCAGAACTCCTTCAACTTGAATTTATTTGCAAAGGTTCTTTGTTGGCCTGTTCTTTATGAGTTTGCTTTTTGTTATCCTTTTATGTTTTTACTTGTACTTGATATTAGGATTCTAAAGCCCATAAAATCTTTCCTGAAATCTCATCTTACTGTGTATATGACATATGCATGACATATGCATGACATATGCAGGGAAGCAGTGAAATGACTTAAAAAATTCTAGTCAAGATGTTGAAGAGTTCAAGAATAAAGTTATATTGATTACTAAATTCCAGCATAGAGTCTTTGTTAGACTTTTGGGATGTATTGAATGAGAAGAAAAACTCATTTTGTATTTTGTTTGAACCTTCAAACAGCTTTCCTCATCTTAGTATTCTAAATTTACATGAGATTGACAATTTAGAGAGTTTGTACTTGTTTTAGAAATCCTTTAGTGTTATCGTAGCAAGATGAGTTACCCTGGAATGTTGTATTAATGCTTTGTTAATTTTTATCAATTGAATATTTAGATGCCTTTGACATTTAGTCATTTAACAATGTACCCACTATCCTATTTTCTGGTTACAAGAATCATTGTCTACACAATATTTAATTTTTTTAAATTTCATGAGAAACCGCCGCTTATACAACATATATATATTTTTTAATTTCGTAGAAAGTATTAGCAGCGGTTCTTTGAACTGCCGCGAAATGTATTACCAGCGGTTTATGGAATCGCAGCTAAAGGTATTCGCAGTGGTTCTTGAACCGCCGCAAATACTTTTCGCGACGTGTTTAAACACGGCGGTTCACCAAACCGCCGCGAAAGGTTTAGCGGTGGTTATAAACCGCCGCGAATAACGATTAAAATTGCCGCTAATAACTTTTTTTTTTTGTAGTGCTGGGGGAAGGAGGCGGGGGTGGGCGTTGGATTATAGGACAAGGTGCGAGGAAATCTTAAATCCGCTCCATTGTCATTTCCAAATTAGTTCATTCTAGAGGAAATCAATGCTGTTAAATATGTCATCTTAATACCTGTCCAAGACATCATATTCTTGAGCCAAAGTCATCCTCATAGACTCTATTCAATAATTAAACAAAATTCTCAAATTTCTTTAGCTCAACAAGGTAAACAAATTCCATTATCCTAAAAAAGTTGAAAAGAACAAAAACTATGAATAAATGCATTCTTCTTTTATAAGATGACACAAAATATAAGGTCCCAAAATAGTACATAAATATAAATTATAAAAATACAAAATAAATAAAAAGAAAGAATTTGTTCACAGCGTAAAGTATATATAATGGCATCATTGTGCGCCCCACACATTACAAGAAAACAGTGCACGGGCGATGGATTTGGGCGATAGATTTTTTTCGTAGTAAATTGGCTACTGATGGACTACGAAATTGTTACGGGCAACTAAGTCCGTAGCCCGTCCGTAGCCAACTTAGGCCACAATGAAATAGCGACAAAAAATAGCTACGGACAATAATTTTAATTATAAAAAAAATAAAAAATATTATTCTGTAGCCTAGCCGTGACAAATTTGCTACGGACTAGCTACGGATTATTTAATTAATTCGACAATAAAAATCATAATATATTACGTAGCCGTGCGGTAGCCAAAAAGCCACAGATTGACTACGGACTATATATTATTCCAAAAAATATCCATAAAAAATAAACGACCGGAGAGAAAAATAAAAATAACAAACTCCATAGCGCATCCGTGGCAATTGGCTACGGATAGGTTATGAAAAAATAGAAATTTGTAGCCCATCTGTAGCCAATTGCCACAAATGGGCTACGGACTTTCAGAAAAAAAAATGCAGCTTATTGGTTTTAATTTAAATAATGAAATTTTGATTACACATACAACGTAGTATACTTCACTTGAGATGCTAGTTTTCCATATAAAAATAAACTTGGACCATATTATATTATCGTGCGTATTTAAATAGAAAAATCTCATACAAAGTCATTAGCCGTTTGAATTGAAGTTATCATGTCCTCACTTACATTGTGTTATTGTTAATAAACGTTCAATCTAGGGGTCTAAAAACTCTCACATTGTGTCTAAACTTCATAAATATGAAAAATATAAAGATATAAACACGCTTTAATACGTTGTTCCTACCTATTAACAAGTTAGAATTCATACTATTAGTGGTCCGTAGCCCATCCGTGGTAATTGACTACATAATTTAACTTTTCCGTAGCCCATCCATAACCAATTGTCACGGATGGGCTATGGACTTTTAGAAAGAAAAAAAAAAGGCAGTTTGTCGGTTTTAATTTAAATTATGAAATTTTGATTACACATACAACGTAGTAAACTTCACTTGAGATGCTAGTTTCCATATAAAAATAAACTTGGTTCGTATTATATTATCGTGCGCATTTAAATAGAAAAATCTCATGCGAAGTCATTAGGTGTTTAAATCGAAGTTATCATGTCCTCACTTAACATTGCGTTAATGTTAATAAATGTTCAATATAGGGGTCCAAAAACTCTCACATTGTGTCTAAACTTCATAAATATGAAAAATATAAAGATATAAACACGCTTTAATACGTTGTTCATACTATTAACAAGTTAAAATTCATATTATTAGGGGTCTGTAGCCCAACCGTGGCAATTGACTACGAATGGGCTAAGGAATTTAACTTTTCCGTAGCCCATTCGTAGCCAATTGCCACGGATGGGCTACGGACTTTCAGAAGAAAAAAAATGTAGTTTATCGGTTTTAATTTAAATTATGGAATTGTGATTACACATACAACGTAGTAAACTTCACTTGAGATACTAGTTTTCCATATAAAAATAAACTTGGTCTATATTATATTATCGTGCGTATTTAAATAGAAAAATCTCATACGAAGTCATTAGGCGTTTAAATCGAAGTTATCATGTCCTCACTAACATTGCATTAATGTTAATAAACGTTCAATATAGGGGTCTAAAAACTCTCACATTGTGTCTAAACTTCATAAATATGAAAAATATAAAGATATAAACACGCTTTAATATGTTGTTCTTACCTATTAACAAATTAAAATTCATATTATTAGAGGTCTGTAGTCTATCCGTGGCAATTGGCTATGGATGGGCTACGGAATTTAACTTTTCCGTAGCCCATCTGTAGCCAATTGCCACAAATGGGCTACGGACTTTCAGAAAAAAAAATGCAGCTTATTGGTTTTAATTTAAATAATGAAATTTTGATTACACATACAACGTAGTATACTTCACTTGAGATGCTAGTTTTCCATATAAAAATAAACTTGGACCATATTATATTATCGTGCGTATTTAAATAGAAAAATCTCATACGAAGCCATTAGGCGTTTAAATCGAAGTTATCATGTCCTCACTTAACTTTGCGTTAATGTTAATAAACGTTCAATATAGGGGTCCAAAAACTCTCACATTGTGTCTAAACTTCATAAATATGAAAAATATAATGATATAAACACGCTTTAATAAGTTGTTCCAACCTAATAACTAGTTAAAATTCATATTATTAAGGGTCCGTAGCCCATCCGTGGCAATTGGCTACGGATGGGCTATGAAATTTAACTTTTCCGTAGCCATTTGCCACGGATGGGCTACGGACTTTCAGAAAAAAAAATGCGGCTTATTGGTTTTAATTTAAATAATGAAATTTTGATTACACATACAACGTAGAAAATTTCACTTGAGATGCTAATTTTCCATATAAAAATAAACTTGGTTCGTATTATATTATCATGCATATTTAAATAAAAAAATCTCATACGAAGTCATTAGGCGTTTAAATCGAAGTTATCATGTCATCACTTAACATTGCGTTAATATTAATAAACGTTCAATATAGGGGTTCAAAAACTCTCACATTGTGTCTAAACTTCATAAATATGAAAAATATAAAGATATAAACATGCTTTAATACGTTGTTCTTGCCTAATAACAAGTTAAAATTCATATTATTAGGAGTCCGTAGCCCATCTGTGGCAATTGGCTACGTATGGGCTACGGAATTTAACTATTTCGTAGCCCAACAATAGCCAATTGCCACGGATGGGCTATGGACTTTCAAAAAAAAAAAAAAGGGTTTATCGATTTTAATTTTAATTATGGAATTTTGATTACACATACAACGTAGTAAACTTCACTTGAGATGCTAGTTTTCCATATAAAAATAAACTTGGTCCGTATTTTATTATCGTGCGTATTTTAATAGAAAAATCTCATACGAAGTTATTAGACGTTTAAATCGAAGATATCATGTCCTCACTTAACATTGCGTTAATGTTAATAAACGTTCAATATAGGGGTTCAAAAACTCTCATATTGTGTCTAAACTTCATAAATATGAAAAATATAAAGATATAAACACGCTTTAATACGTTGTTTCTACCTATTAACAAGTTAAAATTCATATTATTAGAGATCCGTAGCCCATCCGTATCCAATTCCGTAGCCCATCCGTGGCAATTGGCTACGGATGGGCTACGGAATTTAACTTTTTCGTAGCCCATCCGTAGCTAATTGCCACGGATGGGATATGGACTTTCAGAAAAAAAATACGATTTATCAATTTTAATTTATATTATGGAATTTTGATTACACATACAACGTAGTAAACTTCACTTGAGATGCTAGATTTCCATATAAAAATAAACTTGGTCCGTATTATATTTTCGTGCATATTTAAATTGAAAAATCTCATACGAAGTCATTATGCGTTTAAATCGAAGTTATCATGTACTCACTTAACATTGCGTTAATATTAATAAATGTTCAATATAGGGGTCCAAAAACTCTTACATTGTGTCTAAATTTCATAAATATGAAAAATATAAAGATATGAACATGCTTTAATACGTTGTTCGTACCTAATAACAAGTTAAAATTCATATTATTAGGGGTCCGTAGTCCATCTGTGGCAATTGGCTACGGATGGGCTACGTAATTTAACTTTTCTGTAGCCCATCCGTAGCCAATTGCCACGGATGGGCTACAGACTTTCAGAAAAAAAATGCGATTTATCGGTTTTAATTTAAATTATGGAATTTTGATTACACATACAACGTAGAAAATTTCACTTGAAATGCTAGTTTTCCATATAAAAATAAACTTGGTCCGTATTATATTATCGTGCATATTTAAATAGAAAAATCTAATACGAAGTCATTAGGCGTTTAAATCAAAATTATCATGTCCTCACTTAACATTGCGGTAATATTAATAAACGTTCAATATAGGGGTGCAAAAACTCTCACATTGTGTCTAAACTTTATAAATATGAAAAATATAAAGATATAAACACGCTTTAATACGTTATTCTACCTATTAACAAGTTAAAATTCATATTATTAGGAGTTCGTAGTCCATCTGCGGCAATTGGCTACGGATGGGCTATGAACTTTCAGAAAAAAAAGCGGTTTATCGGTTTTAATTTAAATTATGGAATTTTGATTACAATACAACAAAGTAAACGTCACTTGAGATTCTAATTTTCCATATAAAAATAAATTTGGTCCGTATTATATTATCGTGCGTATTTAAATAGAAAAATCTCATACGAAGTCATTAGGCGTTTAAATCGAAGTTATCATGTTATCACATAACATTGCATTAATGTTAATAAACGTTCAACATAGGAGTCCAAAAACTCTCACATTGTGTCTAAACTTCATAAATATGAAAAATATAAAGATATAAACACGCTTTATTACGTTCTTCCTACCAATTAACAACTTAGAATTCATACTATTAGGGGTTCGTAGCCCATCCGTGGCAATTGGCTACGGATGGGCTACGAATTTATATTTTTCCGTAACCCATCCGTAGTCAATTGCCATGGATGGGTTACGGACTTTCAGGAAAAAAAAGGCAGTTTATCGATTTTAATTTAAATTATAGAATTTTGATTACACATAAAACGTAGTAAACTTCATTTGAGATGCTAGTTTTCCATATAAAAATAAACTTGGTCCGTATTTTATTATCATGCGTATTTTAATAGAAAAATCTCATACGAAGTCATTAGGCGATTAAATCGAAGTTATTATGTCATCACTTAACATTACGTAAATGTTAATAACCGTTCAATATAGGGGTCCAAAAACTGTCACATTGTGTCTAAATATCATAGATATGAAAAATATAAAGATATAAACACGCTTTAATACGTTGTTCCTACCTATTAACAAATTAGAATTCATATTATTAGGGGTCCGTATCCCATCCATGGCAATTGGCTACGGATGGGCTACGGAATTTAACTTTTTTGTAGCCCATTCGTAGCCAATTGCCACGGATGGGCTGCGAACTTTCTGAAAAAAATTAAAATTTATATTTTAGTGACGTGGCTACGGACGGGCTACGGACTCATAGATTTCCATAGCCCATCCGTAGCCAAGTCATTAAACAAAAAAAAAAACTAAGGATGTATAAAATATATATACATAATTTGTCAAGCATAGATGTCTATAATAATTAACATAAGAACCATAAGTCGATACAAGCGTACATAAATCGTAAATCAGATATCTTGTTTCAAATGAATTTTAATTATAAAAAACTAACAAGAAGTTTCCCAAAATAAAACTTTTGTCTCGTTCTACAACCACGATGTCCACGTTGACCTCCACGACTCCGATTGTCGGTAAACCCAGGGTCTTGTCCAGCTCCCTCACCACGAAAGTCATCAGCCATGAGTAGAAGCCGACCTTGTATATCCTCAAATTGAGTTTCGAAATATTGTCGTGCTTCTGCTCTACGTTCTTGCAGACTCTGAAATTGAGTTTCAAAGTATTGACGATCTTCCGCTCTATGTTCTTTCAAAGTCTGAAATTGAGCTTCAAAATATTGACGATCTGCTGCTCTACGCTCTTCCATTGTTTGAAGTTGAGTTTGCAAATGGTTGAGAGTTCTATCATTGTTGCCTATAGAAGTAGAAATATCATTTAGTTTTTCCAAAATTTGATCAAATATAGAACTAGAAGCACGACTAGAACTAACACCTCTCCTCCTTTCTTGCTTATCTATTTGTGACACTCTCTCTGCATGAATATATTCCTCCGGAATATTGGTTTCTATAGGCGTTTCACGATATAAGTTTTCTTCCATCTCAACATCACCAATATAACTCAAATTCTGAACAAAGCTTCTGTTCTTGGTAGTATTAGTTCTAATGAATGATTTGGTTTCCTCTGGTAGTCTATTAAATTCTTCTTGATTTATATAACGATCTTGATACTAATAAGCTTGTTGCCTATTCAGAGATAGCATATGAAGATACCAAGTATAGTTGAATTTCTTACTTTCAACCCCATCAAATGAAACCTCGAAGTACTCAAAACTTTGCGTAAGGGCTACTCCATATGGCAAGGATTTGTTGTTCTTAGCCGCATAAATCATGTGACGAACAATCATATACGGTAAGTTCACTTGTCTACCACTAACCAACAAATATACAATATAAGCATCTCCTTGAAGTGTCCTTTCATCATTAATATTTCTATGTACAAGACAAAAGCCTACAAAGTTTACCCAAATTTTCTTTAGTATGAGCAACTCTCTCTTATTTGGTGAATATCCTCTATGAGCAGTTCTATCATACATTTCCGCCTAGAAAAATCTCAAACAATTATCTTTGTCTTCAGGCTCCATTCTACTTTCTGGCCAACCAGTGGTGTCATAAGCTTTTACCCTTTCGTTTCTTATATTAAAGATTGTAGCTATAATATCCAGGGTTAACTCAATATCAACACCTCTAACTCTAGTTTTTACAACAACAATTTCATCATTTTCCATATTAGCATAAAATTCACAAATTAAAAGTGGATAAACAAGACAATGAATATGTAGGAAGTCATACCAACCTTGTTGTTGCAGGAATTCATAAATTGTAATACTTTGTATGTCCTCGTCTATCAAACACTTTCCATACAATATCGGCTTGCCAACCTCGTTGTTTGCACGTGTGGGAGGAGGATCCCTATCCGGACTTGGAAGCCTTGTAGAAGCTTTTGTATTGGTTTTCTTAGGAAGATTTTTTTTCCCACTTTTTCTTGTATCCACCATGATAAAATACAGAGATTTTGAGCTTTTGGGAAATGGGTAATATGACTATGGAACAAAATTTGAGATTTAATGGCTAAATTTTGAGTTTAAGACAACTTTACTTATATTTTGGCTTAGGGCTTAAAAAACTTAGGGTTTGGAAAAACTCTTTGTAGATTTGGAGGTTTTGCCAAGTGGGTAATGTGATTATGGAAGAAATTTTGAGGTTTAATGGCTATATTTTGAGAATTTGAGAAAGAGTTTTAGAGTTTTTCTTGCAATGAAGTTGAAGAAATTGGTGTTTTGAAACACTATTTGGAGATTTTGATGTTTTGTGGGATGGGTAATGTGATTGTGGAATAAATTTTGAGATTTAATGGTTAGTTTTTAATGATTTTAGAGAGATTTCGATAGAGTTTTAGAAAAGAAAAAAAGAAAGGTAAAGAGATGTGAAGTTGGGGAAAAAGATAGGATTTGGGGGTGGGTTTGCTGATTTTTAGTAGTTAAAATAAAAAAATTTAAAAAAAAATTAAAAAAAAAAATTTCAAGCAGGTTACGGCCCGCTAGCCGTCAAGCACTGGTGGCCTACCAAGAGGCTGGCTACCAGGTCGGCCGGCACCTCGTCTGGTGGGGACAGCGGGCAAGGCTGTCCCCGCGTCCCCAAGGCGGCCGGCGGGCTGTGTCCTGCTCCCTACCGAATTTTTTTTTAATTTGTACTGAATGTTTAAAACATTTTCCCCAAAATTTTCCCCCAAATTCACTTCACTATTTCTTTCTCTTACAAAAAAACCTCTATCTCTTAACTCCACCACCATCACTACCACCACCACCACCACCACCACCACCACCATTATTACCATCAACACCACTGCCATCACCATCAAGACTACCACCACCACCAACAAAGACTCCATCAGCACCACAAGGTCTTCCATCACTACCATGTAGGGCACCATTATCATCATCACCATCTAGGGTACCATCACCATCACCATCACCATTACCACCACCACCACCACTATCATCATCAACACCACTACCATCACCATCAAGAGCACCACCAAGGGTACTATCATCACCACCAACAAAGGCTTCATCACCACCACAAGGTCCTCCATCACCACCATGTATGTAAAACCCAGCACGTGAGCTTATACGTAATTACACTAATTATAATACATTTATATCATTTCATGTGCATTAGCATCAATTAATATGCCTTAACAACATTCAACAAGCATATTCATCGTTTTGCATGCCAAAATGTTCAATTTCGTGTATTATGGAGTTTCACGTGTCGTAGGCATTAATTGTACTTCAAATACGTCAAGAGCAGTAACTAATTAGTTGCAAACTAACCAAAATGGCAAACTAGTAGTACACAACATAGTTGGAGGGCACTCTTGTAATTTGGCTCACTAGATATTTGATCACCTAATTTCTACTATGCTTGCCCACTCAAAACACGCAATACACTCTGCACACACATTAAAATCCTGCACATACACTCACACACACACTCATACATGATCAAAGAGGGAAAAGAGAGGGAGAGAATAAAAGAGGAAAAGAAGAAGAAAGAAGGGAATTTCAGCCTTGTTCCAAGCTAATTCTACATCTCTCAGCTAGTCTCAAGAGTTCTTTGGCTTTCCATTGTTTCTATACTCAAGTTTGAGGTGAGGGTTGTTTTTCAAAATGCTTTTCAAGATACATTAAGCATGGTCAATGATTATACTTGTGTTTAGAGCTTGATTGGGTGCTTACATGTAATATATATATGTATATTTGAACTTGTTGAGAGGTGTATTGAGTTGTTGAGGGTGTTGAGGTTGTAGAGCTTGGAGCTTGAACATGAATTATTGGGTGTGTCATTGATGTGGGATGAACTTGGTTGAGTTTGAAGCCTTGTATGATGCCTAGTAGCCATTCAGAACTTGTTTGTATGTTGGTAGATGGATTGGTTGTGGTATAGGTGAATTGGGTAGAATTTTGGTATTTTTCGTGCAGCTATCCGAGTGTTACAGCCCCTATCCGGTCACCCGGATAGAGGCCTCAACGCCCAGTAGAAAGCTTTGATCCGGGCGTTACCTGCTTCTTCCGGTCGACCGGATTAAGGCCTCAGCGCCCGGATGACTGACAGCTTTGCGCAGTGATTTTGCGGAATCCATATCTCATTCGTTTCAACTCCGAATTGAGTTACGTTTGATTCTAGAGTTATCTATATTCGATAAGCTTCGATTTTAGACAAAAATCAGATTAATTGGAGTTAGGGAAAGTAGGAAAATTTACCTCCTAAATTAAGATGATGCAATAGTATTGGGAACGCTTGTATGATGAATCAACCTTCCTTATTGACTTCCACATTACATCTTATAAGTTCTAAATGCAAGGTATTATGATTGTTGTATGGCTACATGACTATACGAATTTTAAAGGTAAGATGTTGTAATTATTTACACGTTTATATACTGGAATATGTTAAAGATTGGTTGCATGATTATGTGATCGGAGGTAACCTACTTTGTTGCCTCCTTTACCTATTAATGCATATATCTTGCTTGTCATGATAATGATTGCATGCGTGATGGTTGCAACCACAATTATGGGTATGGTAGCGTTCGTTTCCCCTGGGTAGCAACGGGCTCCCTGTAGGTCTCGACTACTATAGTCCCCGGTGATTATCCGAATATCACCTAATGTTTGGAGTTGGGGAAAAATAATGATGATGATTGATTCAAGGCCAGCCGACTACAACAACTGTAAGGAAAAATTGTATCATTTGATATATGGTAAACCTACCCTCGCTTGGGCCCTTGAGGACCTCGGAGGGTAGAGTGACGTGTTATTGCTTGTTTATTGATTCTTGTACTTAATTGCACTGATGCATATCAGGTTTTCATGAAAGGTTTTCAAATGTCGAATTGTTTGCAAAAACCACCAGAGACCATTAACCCTCGCTGAGCTAAGTGTAGCTCATCCCTTTATATGACAATTTTTCAAGTGAGGCCGAGGTTGAGCCTGTGCTAGGGACTCAAGTTGAAGGCGATGCTTATTTGTGTGATGAGACGGACTTTTGCTTGCTATGATTCTAGTTGCTTGTAGTTGGTTAAGCATATGTATTGAACTATGTTATAATTTGTACAACTTTAAGTGTTGTAATATTCTTTTGGATAATAGATTGTAAATCTTATTAATAGACTATTCTTTTAAGGCCTCGTGGGCATTGATGGTTGAGGCATACCGGAGGGTTGAATGTAGGCCTTGTATATATGAATGATCAAGTTAATGAATGTTAGTGCCAATAGTTTTGGGGCACCATTCTTGAAGTTACTTGTGGTTATTATTTATGTTTAGGTCACGAACGAATGATTGTATAGGTTATTTATCTAGTGCACGTCACGTTCCGACCTTGTCTTGGCAACGAGTTCGGGTTCGGGGCGTGACACCTTTAGGTGGTATCAGAGCTTAGCTATTTAGCTAGGCGTAAGCTAGATTTGGAACCCCTGGTTAGTGGGTAGGAAACTTGAGATGAGAATATGTTAGAGTATTTTCGGGAACTTATATGCTTAGGTATACTTATGTGCTTAACGTGATGTATTCACTTCTTATCTATGTGTAACCTAGATGTAGGAGCATTGTTAACACATGTATTTACGTTAATCTCATATCATAAGGCATGCGTATTATATAATCATGAGTGGTCCATATGCTATGTTTATAGATGGCAGGTCGTAATACCCGCGCAAATGTTGGAGCACAAGGAACGGGGAATGTTGACCCGGCTAACCCCGGAATAGCCATGTTCAATATGATGGAAACTGCGTTAGATCGTATGAGTAGGGTGATGGAGCAACAAGCGAATATGAATGCGGGTAACAACAACAATAATAATAACAATGGTGGTGGCAACAACAACAATAACAACCGAGGTAGTGAAGATGATACGTTGAAAGGCTTCCTAGGGTATGGACCTTCTAAGTTCTTGGGTGAGCCTGATAGTGAGAAGGCAGAGGCGTGGCTTGCCAAGGTGGAGAAGATTTTTGTGGCCATGGATTACAATGATGAGAAGAAGGTGGCCTTTGCAACTTTATTGCTAGAGGAGGATGCAGAGGAATGGTGGAGGAATGAGAAGGAGCGTTGGGAGCGAAATGGTACCCCAACAACATGGGCTAACTTTGTGAGGTCTTTCAAAGGAAACTATGTGTCGGAGGTGGCTCGAGAGAGAAAGGAAGAAGAGTTCCTTACTGTGAGGCAAGGAAGCTTATCGGTGGTGCAATATGAAGCCCGATTCAACAAACTCTCCAAGTATTTGCCGAGATTGGTCCAAACAGAGAGTGCAAGGATCAAACACTTTGTTCGGGGACTAAGGCCCGAAATTCATGATTTTCTTGCATCTCACCGTTTTACTGATTATGCCGAGATGGTTGATTAGGCATCGCGAGTTGAGAAGAGGAGATTGGATACTCGTGGGGGACCAAGTCAAGTGAGTAAGAGGCCAATGTTGTCACAAGCACCTCAGAGATCGTATTCAGCCCAAAGTCAAGTTAGATCAGCTCCTACCCGACTACAATCAAGTGCTTCAATTACTCAATCGGCAAGTGGTTCGTCAGGTAGTGCTACTGTTGCTAAGAATGTGGTGTGTAGTTATTGTGGTAGAAAGGGGCATGTTGAGGCCTAGTGTTGGAAGAAAATGGGCAAGTGTTTGGGGTGCGGAAGTGATAAGTACTTCGCTAAGGATTGTCTGAAAAGGCAGAACAGAGGCACACCAAATCAGGCCGTTAGGAATGCACCGGCGCAGAAAGTCCAAGCACGGGTGTCGGCTGTTGATCAAGAGGAGATTCCAGAGGCTGCAGCCGTGGTTGAAGGTACTTTCTTAATTTTACAACAACCGGTAACGGTGCTTATTGATACTGGAACCACGTATTCTTTTATTTCACCTCAATGTGTGCATCGCATCAAGCTGCCAGTAAGACCTTTATCATGTCATGTAGAAGTTAGCAATCCCATGGGCACCAAACATGTTTCTAAATATGGATGTAGAGGATGTAAAATTCAAATAAAGGACCGGGAGTTTTTGGTTGATCTCATTGTACTCCCTTTTCAAAAGTATGATGTCATATTGGGAATGGATTGGTTAGCTTGTCATTATGCCCAACTAGATTGTCGAACGAAGGTTGTAAAATTGCAAGTACCGGGTCAACCGGTGGTTGAGGTGAAAGGTAGAGGTGATTTTTCAAGTAATGCTATTGTTTCCTCTATCAAAGCTATGAAATTAATGAGGAAGGGATGCAGTGGATACTTGGCTTATTTGATTAACAAGCCAACCGATCAAGCTAGGCTTGTAGAGGTGCCAGTGGTGAAGGAATATGTTGATGTGTTTCCGGAAGAATTACCGAGATTGCCACCAAATAGGGAGATTGACTTTGTAATTGAGGTATTTCTGGGTACTCAACCCATCTCAAAGGCACCATATCGGATGGCCCCGACTGAATTGCAAGAATTGAAGATTCAATTGCAAGGATTGCTAGAAAAAGGATTTGTACAATCTAGTTCATCTCCTTGGGAAGCCCCAGTATTGTTCGTGAAGAAGAAAGATAGCACCTTGAGACTATGTATCTATTATCGAGGGTTGAATCATGTGACTGTTAAGAACAAATATCCCTTGCCATTGATAGATGAGCTATTTGATCAATTACAAGGAGCTAAAGTTTATTTGAAGTTTGATTTGAGGCAGAGTTACTATCAGCTTCGCATCAAGAAGGAAGATGTGCCTAAGTTAGCTTTTAGGACAAGGTACGGGCATTATGAATTTGTTGTAATGCCCTTTGGACTAACGAATGCTCCTGCTGCCTTTATGGACTTGATGCATAGGGTGTTCCAACCTTACTTGGATCAATTCGTGGTGATATTCATCGATGATATCTTGGTGTATTCCAAGACAGAGGAGGAGCATGAGAAGCATTTACATATGGTGTTACAGAAGTTGAGAGAACATCAGTTGTATGCCAAGTTTAGCAAATGCGAGTTTTGGCTTCAACAAGTTGTTTTTTTAGGGCATATAATCTCCCAAGTGGGGATAGTAGTGGATCCCTCGAAGATTGAAGTGGTGCAGTCATGGAAGAGACCCGAGAATGTTATGGAGGTGCGCAGTTTTCTTGGGCTAACTGGGTACTATAGGAGGTTCATGAAAGATTTCTCAAAGATTGCCAGCCCTCTTACAAGATTGACACAAAAGAAGGTGAGCTTCAAATGGGATGGTAAGTGTGAAAATAGCTTCCAAGAGTTGAAGAAGAGATTAACAGTCGCTCCTATCGTAGCATTGCCCGAGGGAAGTCAAGGGTTTGTCATTTACGGTGATGCTTCAAAGGAGGGATTAGGATGTGTGTTAATGCAAAATGGTCAAGTTATTGTTTATGCCTCTCGGAAGTTGAAGCCCTATGAGGTGAATTACCCCACACATGATTTAGAGTTGGCGGCGATAGTATTCGCATTGAAGAAGTGGAGACATTATTTATGGGGAAGCAGGTTCGAGATTTTCACCAACCACAAAAGCTTGAAATATTTATTTTCTCAAAAAGAGTTGAACATGAGGCAAAGGAGATGGATGGAACTCTTGGAGGACTACAATTGCACCATCAACTATGTGCCTGAAAAAGCTAATGTGGTGGCAGATGCATTGAGCCGAAAGGAAAGCTTGGCAAAATTAGGGGTAAACGCTCATCTAATGATTAAATCATCATTGCTATTTCAAATCAAGGAAGCTCAACAACAAGATCCACAATTTTTGAAGATAAAAGAAGACAATCCGGATTTCAAACAACAAGATAGATTGTGGAGATTTCGTAATCGAGTTTGTATACCAAATGATCCAGAATTGAAGAAGAAGATACTTGAGGAAGCTCATAATACAAGGTATACAATGCATCCTGGAGGAACAAAGATGTACCGAGATTTGAGACAATTCTATTGGTAGAACAACATGAAGTGGGAGATTGCAGAATTTGTGTCACGTTGCTTGACATGTCAAAGGGTTAAGGCAGAACATCAAAGACCCGCAGGACTTTTACAACCTTTGGAGATTCCACAATGGAAATAGGAGCACACAACAATGGATTTTGTGACAGAATTGCCGATGTCACCTCGAGGTTGTGATACTGTTTGGGTGATCGTGGATCGGTTGACGAAAACAGCCCATTTCATAGCAATAAATAAGACGGATAGCTTGGAAAAACGAGTTAATTTGTACATAGCTAACATTGTGAA
Organism: Ehretia macrophylla; assembly: GCA_037974665.1. NCBI lineage: Eukaryota > Viridiplantae > Streptophyta > Magnoliopsida > Boraginales > Ehretiaceae > Ehretia > Ehretia macrophylla. Next base: position 45,998,588 of record CM075777.1, on the reverse strand, counting down.
ATTGCATGGTGTACCTGTGAGCATAGTGTCTGAAAGGGATCCAAGGTTCACGTCGCGGCTTTGGCAAAAGTTTCAAGAGACGTTGGGGACAAAGTTAAGTTTCAGTACAACTTACCATCCTCAAACTGACGGGCAGTCTGAAAGGACCATTCAGATCTTAGAGAACATGCTTGGAGGACATGCTACGAGCTTGTGCATTGGACTTCAGAGGAACATGGGAAAAACATTTGTCGTTGGCAGAATTTGCCTACAACAACAACTATCAAGTGACGATTAGCATGGCACATTACGAGGCCTTGTACGGACAGAAGTGTAGATCTCCTCTATATTGGAGTGAGGTTTGTGAGATGAGGGCTATTGATCCTACATTATTACCAAAGATGATAGAGAAAATAGAGAATGTACAATTAATATGGAAAAGGATGCTCACCGCTCAGAGTAGGCAGAAAAGCTATGCCAATAGAAGAAGAAGAGACTTAGAGTTTGAAGTGGGTGATAAGGTGTTTCTGAAATTGTCTTCTCGAAAAGGATTGATTCGGCATAGCAAGGGTGGTAAGTTAAGTCAGAGATACGTGGGACCATTTGAGATTGTGAAGAAAATTAGCAAGTTAGCATACCGATTGAGTCTACCAACAAATCTTTCCGGTATACATGACGTGTTCCATGCCTCGATGTTAAGAAAGTATCAACTCGACCCTTTTCATATCTTAGAGCCAGAACCGCTACAACTTCGTGAGAACCTCTCCTATGAAGAGAGGCCCATGCGAATTTTAGATGAACAAGTACGTGAGTTGCGGAGAAAGGAGATTCCTATGGTAAAAGTATTGTGGAACAACCACGGGATCGAGGAAGCAACCTAGGAGTTACGGGATCAAATGGAGAAGCAGTATCCGGAGTTGTTTTCAAAGTAAGAAGAAATTGCAAGGACGCAATTCTTCTAAGGAGGGGAGGATGTAAAACCCAGCACGTGAGCTTATATGTAATTACACTAATTATAATACATTTATATCATTTCATGTGCATTAGCATCAATTAATATGCCTTAACAACATTCAACAAGCATATTCATCGTTTTGCATGCCAAAATGTTCAATTTCGTGTATTATGGAGTTTCACGTGTCGTAGGCATTAATTGTACTTCAAATACGTCAAGAGTAGTAACTAATTAGTTACAAATCAACCAAAATGGCAAACTAGTAGTACATAACATAGTTGGAAGGCACTCTTGTAATTTGGCTCACTAGATATTTGATCACCAAATTTCTACTATGCTTGCCCACTCAAAACACACAATACACTCTACACACACTAAAATCCTGCACACACACTCACACACACACTCATACACGATCGAAGAGGAAAAAGAGAGGGAGAGAAGAAAAGAGGAAAAGAAGAAGAAAGAAGGGAATTTCAGCCTTGTTCCAAGCCAATTCTACATGTCTCAGCTAGTCTCAAGAGTTCTTTGGCTTTCCATTGTTTCTATACTCAAGTTTGAGGTGAGGGTTGTTTTTCAAAATGCTTTTCAAGATACATTAAGCATGGTCAATGATTATACTAGTGTTTAGAGCTTGATTGGGTGCTTACATGTAATATATATATGTATATTTGAACTTGTTGAGAGGTGTATTGAGTTGTTGAGGGTGTTGATGTTGTAGAGCTTGAAGCTTGAACATGAATTATTGGGTGTTGTTGGTCATTGATGTGGGATGAACTTGGTTGAGTTTGAAGCCTTGTATGATGCCTAGTAGCCATTTAGAACTTGTTTGTATGTTGGTAGATGGATTAGTTGTGGTATAGGTGAATTGGGTAGAATTTTGGTGTTTTTCGTGCAGCTATTCGGGTGTTACAGCCCTTATCCGGTCGCCCGGATAGAGGCCTCAACGCCCAGTAGAAAGCTTTGATCCGGGCGTTACCTGCTTCTTCCGGTCGACCGGATTAAGGCCTCAGCGCCCGGATGTTTGACAACTCTGCGCAGTGATTTTGCGGAGGCCATATCTCATTCGTTTCAACTCCGAATTGAGTTCCGTTTGATTCTAGAGTTATCTAAATTCGATAAGTTTCGACTTTAGACAAAAATCAGATTAATTGGAGTTTGGAAAAGTAGGAAAATTTACCTCCTAAGTTAAGCTAATGCAAAAGTATTAGAAACGCTTGTATGATGAATCAACCTTCCTTATTGACTTCCATATTACATCTTATAAGTTCTAAATGCAAGGTATTATAATTGTTGCCTGTCTACATGACTATACGAATTCTAAATGTAAGATGTTGTAATTATTTACACGTTTATATACTAGAATATGTTAAAGATTGGTGGCATGATTATGTGATCGGAGGTAACCTACTTTGTTGCCTCCTTTACCTGTTGATGCATATATCTTGCTTGTCATGATAATGATTGCATGCGCGATGGTTGCAACCACAATTATGGGTATGGTAGCGTTCGTTTTCCCTGGGTAGCAACGGGCTACCAGTAGGTCTCGACTACCATGGTCCCCGGTGATTATCCGGATATCACCTAATGTTTAAAGTTGGGGAAAAATAATGATGATGATTGATTCAAGGCCGGCTGACTACAACAACTGTAAGGAAAAATTGTATCGTTTGATATATGGTAAGCTTACTTCTGCTTGGGCTCTTGAGGACCTCGGAGGGTAGAGTGACGTGTTATTGCTTGTTTATTGATTCTTGTACTTAATTGCACTGATGCATATCAGGTTTTCATGAAAGGTTTTCAAATGTCGAATTGTTTGCAAAAACCACCAGAGACCATTAACCCTCGCTGAGCTAAGTGTAGCTCATCCCTTTATATGACAATTTTTCAAGTGAGGCCGAGGTTGAGCCTGTGCTAGAGACTCCTGTTGAAGGCGATGCTTATTTGTGTAATGAGACGGTCTTTTGCTTGCTATGATTCTAGTTGCTTGTAGTTGGTTAAGCATATGTATTGAACTATGTTATAATTTGTACAACTTGAGGTGTTGATATATTCTTTTGGATAATGGATTGTAAATCTTATTAATAGACTATTCTTTTGAGGCCTCGTGGGCATTGATAGTTGAGGCATGCCGGAGGGTTGAATGTAGGCCTTGTATATTTGAATGATCAAGTTAATGAATGTTAGTGCCAATAGTTTTGGGGCACCATTCTTGAAGTTACTTGAGGTTATTATTTATGTTTAGGTCACAAACGAATGATTGTACAGGTTATTTATCTAGTCCACGTCACGTTACGACCTTGTCTTGGCAACGAGTTCGGGGTCGGGGCGTGACAATGTAGGCTACCATTACCATCACCACCATCTAAGGCACCATCACCACCTCTAACTCTACCACCATCACCACCAAAGACACTACCACCATCTCTCTTTCTATTTTCTACTAATAAGTATTTTATTATATACATTTTCCTTTAATTTTTTGTCTAGTATAGACATATTTATATGTATATAATATGAATCTGGGTAATGTGTAATTTTTCTTATTTTCATTTGTCGAATTTATTATTTTTGTATTTAATGTTATGTTTAATTCTAATTGTTTTAAGTGAGGTTTTTACATAAATATTTGGTAGTGATATTCGTTGTGACTTCTTTGATATCAATGTTATATTGTAGTGATATTTGTTTTCATTAATTAACAATAGATTAACTAGTGGGTCATAAATTGTGTTTAAATAATTTCACCACCAAGCACATTACTTAACTGTATCTTGTACTATTAATTTCTTTAATGGAATGAACATATATTATGATACAGAAGTTGAGAAAATGGAAACACACCGACAACAGTGGATGAATGATCGATTAACATCTAAGGGATTATTAAATCATAAGTTCGTTCATGGAGTAGATGAAGAATTCATTCCTTTTGCGTGTAGTCAACGAAAGTACATGGATGTAGACAAAATTAGATGTCCTTGTGCGAAATGTAAGAATTGTGACTTTAAGGACCTTCATACTTGTAGACATCATATCTACTCATGGGGGTTCATGAGGCATTACTATGTTTGGACTTCACACGGGGAGCATGATGACCTCAATCAGGATAACAACCATAATGTTGGTGATCATTATGGATATGATAAAGGAAATAGTTATAAGACAATGGTGTTTGATGCATTTGACCCATCAAATGTACCACCAACTCCTTATCAACCAATTGAAGATGAGCCTAATATGGAGTCAAAATATTTGTATGATCTATTAAAAAGTGCAGATGAACCTTTTAGGAGTGGATGTGAGGTCACTAATCTGTCAGCGGTGTCTTTGTTGTTGAATATCAAGTCAGAGGAGAATATGTCTGAACATTGTTTTAATCGAATTGTTGAAGTTATTCAAAGAATGTTGCCTAAGGATAATACTTTGCCTGAGAACTACTATAGGTTTAAAAGTGAAATGAGTCCTTTAAGTTTTAGTTGCATGAAGATTGACGAGTATGTAAATGGATGTACGTTATATTACAAAGATAGAGATCAAATCAAATCTTGTCCAAGGTGTGGTCACCCACGGTTTAAACCTACAGAAGTTAGGAAAAAATGTGGTAGACCAATTGTCTTCAAACGATTGAGGTATCTACCATTAACGCCCAAGTTAACCAAATTATACATGTCTCCCGCAACAGCTAAACATATGCAATGGCATTTTAGACACCAAGTTGAGAATGAAAAATTTTGTCATCCATCCGATGCTGAGGCATAGAAACAATTTGATAAAATGTATCCAAACTTTGCTTTTGAACCGAGAAATGTACGTCTTGAACTTTTTTCTGATGGTTTTAACTCATTCAACTCTTCTTCTCAACCTTATTCTTGTTGGCCTGTGATAATCACACCATACAATATTTCACCATGGATGTGTATGAAGGATCCTGTAATGTTCTTGACCCTTCTTATTCCTGGGACAAAGAGTCCGGGAAAGAGTATAGATATATACCTTGAGCCTCTGATTGAAGAGTTGATTGTGAGAAGTAGGGGTACCTTATTATGATGTGTCGTCCAAGTCCAATTTCCAATTGAGGGCAGTTTTAATGTGGACAATTAATGATTTCCCAGCATATGACATGTTATCTGGCTGGAGTACACACGGCAAATTGTCATGTTCGTATTGTATAGGATATTCTCAGGCATTTCAATTAATTGCAGGGAGAAATAATTGTTTCTTTGACTGCCATCGGCAGTTCTTACCAAGAAATCATCTCTTTCGACGAGAAAAGAAGAACTTCCGAAAAAATCTGATAGAGAGATCAGACCCTCCCCCAAGATTGAGTGGTGAGGATATATGGGAAGAAGTTCGAGATCTTCCGACCATAAATGAATTGGGTAAAGATAAAATAGATGGTTTTGGAAGAAAGCATAACTGGACAAAAAAAAGCATCTTTTTGGATTTGCCTTATTGGCAGTCACAGCTTGTGCGTCATAATCTAGACGTCATGCATATAGAGAAGAATATTTTTGATAATGTCTTTAACACTATAATGAACATGAAGGGGAAGACAAATGATACAAAAAATTCAAGGGCTGATATTGAGAGAATTTGTGATCGTACTGAATTATGCATTAAAGATGGCGTGATGAAAATGGCCTTGCATACTCTCCCGATTCCAGCTAGGAAAGCAATTTTGGAGTGGGTCAAAGAGTTGAAATTTCCTGATGGATATGCATAAAATATAGCAAGGTGTGTTAACATGAACGATTTAAAGTTGTCACATATGAAGAGCCATGATTGCCATGTATTTATAGAGAGATTGCTTCCTATAGCCTTACAAGAGTTATTGCCAAATAGTGTATGAGAACCTTTTACCAAACTAAGCTTGTTTTTCCGAAACATTTGTTGCTCGTCTCTTGAAATAATTGACCTTGAAAGAATGCAACAAAATATTGCGATCACCCTTTGTAAGTTGGAAAAGATCTTACCTTCAGCCTTCTTTGACTCAATGGAGCATTTGACAGTACACTTGGTTCATGAAGCAATTTGCGGCGGTCCTGTACAATATCGGTGGATGTACCATTTTGAGAGGTTTTTGCATGTTTTGAAGATAAAGGTGAAAAATAAAGCACGTGTTGAGGGATCTATATGTGAAGCATATCTTATCCTTGAAACATCAACATTTTGTTCATATTATTTCGAACCGCACGTGCAATCAAAACAAGAAACATCGGTCGAAATAAAGAGTCTGTGGGTGCGGATTACCCTGAAGGGTGTTTACCCATATTCAAGCATCCAGGTCATCCGATGGGGAAGAAGATCTCTAAAGATTTAGACGATCGAGATTTCAATGCTACTCACTTGTATGTTTTGATGAACTGCGAAGAAATGTCCCCATATATTAAGTAAGTTCATGACTCAACTCTTTAGTTCTATTAAAGATCTTATATATATAATCCACTAAATAATACTATACAGGACGTTTGAGGGTGATCTTCGAATGAAGAATCCATTATTTACTAATTCACAAATCAATAACAACATTGAGAAATTTTTCCCGGCTTGGTTACGTTACCATGTTAGTATTACTACTTTTTAACGTCCTTAATAATATATTCGATTCATTCCGACCTTGACGTTTGTTATTGTTCCTAATTTACCCCTTTCAGCTTACCCACAATAACATTTTGGATGATCGCGTGAAATATCTTTCAATGGGTCCAAGTAAGGTGGTCAGTACATGGTTAAAGTACTTGGTGAATGGGTACAGATTTCACACTTTAGAGTATGGATCTTCAAAGACAACAATGAATAGTGGAGTTACTGTGAAAGGGACAACGCCTGATAATGAGGAGAGTGATTATTATGGTCTGTTGACTGATATTATTGAGTTAGAATACCATAATGGAACTTTGAAGCACATAAGAGTTGTCCTTTTCAAGTGTGTGTGGTTTGATTCTCACAATGATAAAGGATTAAAGGTTTATCCAAAATATCGCTTGATTGATATAAATGTGAAGAAAAAATACCCAAAGTATGACCCCTTTGTCTTAGCCGAGCATGCACATCAAGCATATTACGTCAGGTATCCTGGTGCTAAGAGAGAACGGGCAGCTTGGTCAGTTGTATGCAAAATCAGATCAAGGAACCAATTTGATAAGGAGTCAAACAATGATGATAATGATAAAGATGAACAGTTGGCTTTTCAGTCCGATGAGATGAACGTGACATTGGTACAATCAGATGATCATGATGATGTCGTATTGCGTTGTCTTGAATCAAGTGAATGCATTGATGTGGTTGGAGATGTAGAAGAAGAGCACCAGGACAATGCCCAAAATGATGATAAAGATCATGAAAGTGACTCTGATAATGACATAGAATCTGAATACAATGAATTATCTGATTGAGATTTTGTACTTATAAATTCAATATTTTGTATGTCAACTGAATGTGAATTGTATGACTGATAATCAAAAAATATAATAAAAAGTGGTTATAGTATCTCTTCATTTATAGAATATATTGTACATCTCTTTGTATCTTATGGTTTTTTTTGTAGCAATCATGGTTAGAGCTGGTAAATCGCAAGCAGATAAGACACGATCTGGCATGCCATCAACTTCGTCCTCCGCAGCCCGTGGTGAAGCTGATAGTAAGTCCCCTACTACTGCAAGGTCATCAGTTCATTCCACTGGACTATCTACCCTTTTGTGTGACATTAGAGTGACTAACGAGGATCGTCATGATAATACCACGCCCACGTCCAGCGTCCAGCAAGAAACGGAACATCCAGAATCATCATCACATGCAGTTGGCACAACAAATTGGTAGGCTATGGGATTCAAGTCACTCGAGCAGTACGCCACATGGCTGGAAGATAGACATACTCACATTCGATTATATAATAACGGGTGATATTACAATTAAATTAAATGATAGGGCAATTACTTTGATTGTTTGTTATTAGTTCTTGAAGTTATAATAAGGTAATACAAGTGACACTAACTTATATAATTGATATACTTGTTAACAGATTTGTACCTGCTTCGGTAGTAAGAGATTTTAAGTCAATATTTGCAGGTGGATTCACATAACCTTGGATTACTTATGGAGAAATTCCGGATGATGTCAAAGACCGATGGTTTTGCTCTTTTGAGGTTTTATAAACTTTAATGCAGTCAATATCTATTATATTATACACTTGTACATTTATACGTGCGTATTCAATGAATACATGTTCGCATTTACTTATATTTGTCGTTGCAGAGAGATTATAAGTGGCACCCATGTGACAGGACACACATCAAGCATTGCTTCCATTATAAGGCGGCGGAGAGAATGAAAGACCAATTGGCTAAGGATCGTAAATTTGACAAGCCTCTTAAGTAGATGACATTAGATAATTGGGAGCAAATGCAAGTAAGATGGCGCGAACCAAAATGGATAGATAAATCAAATGCGGCCAAGAAAAATAGGGAGAAAAATCAATCGGTACATTACACAAGTGCCACCTCCTTTCATGAGGTTATGAGAAGGATGGTATGTAACTTAAATTTAATAGCCGTTTAAATTTTTCTATCTCAATATTCTAGTTTTTGAGTAATTACTACTTATGAAGTTAATAACGTAGGCCGACACAATAAACGCCCCTGTCTATAAAGCAGATGTTTTCAAGGTCGCTCACAGTAAAAAGGAGGGTGATGGTATACAATTCTCTGGTCCAAAGGCTGCTCAGACGATAGTAAGTATTTATACAGTGTATTACTTTTACTGTCGTTTAATTTTATATAATTTATATAATTTTATAGGTGATTCTGATATCACACCTCATTTAAAAACCTAAACTGTTACACAAAAATTTATCATATTTATTGTATTCAACGTTCCAAGAGAGAGGTGACATTACAAATTAGAGAGCGAGAAATATCCTATGTGAATCGATAGAGAATATTCATGTAAAAAGGGTTTACGGCTTATGCTACATTTTATCTCTATCTCTTGAATGATTTTTCCAACTGTGCAGCTATATGAGAAACGTAACACTGTTTCTACTAGAAAGAAAATGAAAAGGTACATCCCTTGTGTTCCAGAAGAGATCATATTCAACATCCTCGTTTGGCTTCCTGCAAACATTCTTTATAATGTCATGAGGCGAGTCTGGAAAGAGTGGAATAAGATAATCCAAGACCCTATTTTCATTCATGAACACCTTCTCCGGTCAAATTATGGCATAATCCTGATCCAAATCGTAGTTGTTCCAATCTACAATATAATGCTTATTTTGTGGAAATGGGGACGACATCAAATATTCAAGTACTAACATCCAACTTAAAGCTTTGGTATGATTCTGTGCCACTATCTACTTGCAATGGGTTAGTCTTGTGCCGAAAAAACTCTCGCCGTTTACTTGTTGGAAATCCCATTACAAGGCAAAAGCTGGTCCTCCCTCGACTTTCATCTGCTACAGCAACTACAAATACTGGCATTGCATACGTTGCGTCTTTAAGAGTATTTAAGGTGGTTCGGAGTCACTACGACGTTAAAAATGCCTCCATCTGTTGTGATATAACAAGTGTGGGCGTTGATAAAGCATGGAGACAAGTTGAAACCAAAAATTTATCTCCTTTAGCTTTGGAACTCTTTTGTTATAGCCCATATTCAACTGGAGGCTCTGTGTATTGGACCATGTTTAATAGTTCGTTTACTTTGGCCATGGATGCTGAAACCGAAACCTTTCAACTACATCCTCTTCATCAAGGTTATGAGAAAAGAGAAAAACACTATTTGGTGATGGGCAATTCATTTTCTTTTATGACTTGTTGCAGTAAATTCTTGTGTGAGGTTTGGTTACTTGCAGAACAAGGCTGGACCAAATTAGACAACATTGATTTACAAGGTCAGAGGAATGTGATTGAGCCTAGGTTTTGCCGACCTGAATGTTATATTTATCCAATCGGGTAGTTGAAGAAGAATAGGGAGGTGGTGGTATTCCGTGTCGAATGGCCATCAAGAAATTGCATAGTTTATGTTGTGAAAACTAGGAAAATCAGTTCATTCCAGTTGGATACGCATCAGTACCAGAGATACCAGAGCCACTTGAGTACATTGATTTCACCAAAAGGCCTTTAATTTAATGAGAGGTCTAATCCGATCTTAAATAATTATTTTGAAATGATGTTTTACAGTTTGATAATCGATCTCGAGACTTTTTATACAAAAAAACAAGAATCATATCCAACTAGAGCAAATGCCTAGTTGTAGTTTCTGTTCTTATTGGCATCCTTCCCAAGTTTCTTTTTAGATGGTTTATAGTCTTTGGATCATCTTTATCTTTCTCAATGTAAAACTAGGAAAACTATTCCACACAGCTAACGTACGCCACCCCGTCTAATATTGGGTGGGCCCCACCCCTGTTGAATAATTTTCTGTGAAACTAATCACTCTTATCAGTAACTGATGATGTTTATTGATAATATATTAGTGAGTGATGGCAAAATCTATCATAGGACTTGTATTCATTAAGGGGAAGTAATGACGTGTAGTCTTTTGAGTCATTCTTATATTAGTATTTGAATCAAAAGACTACAACGTCATTACTTAAACTCTACAATCATGTTACGTGAACATCCTCCTATTTGTTGTTGTCACAGTAGATTTAGAAATATGTTCGTAAGCTCGAACCGTGCTTAAAGAATCGCATCTTGAAGATTTATGATGTTAAAAAATTATCAATTTAAAAGTAGAATTTCGATCACTACGGGTAATCTAATCTGTGACATTTTACGACAAAAAGAAAGGTGTTATGGCAATTAAAACACATCCAATATTCACTTATATGAATGTAAACCTGACCTGAACCGCCATTGGGCACAAACCGACCCGCAAGTTGTCACCTGACCTCACATTAAATGCTAGATAGGACATAAAGGTTTTAACTGTTAGGTAATGATTTTATCCAGAGGACAAGAGTCCGGGGCAAACATGAATAGTGTCTCGCCTAATTAAGCATTTAATGCTACCTGTCTTAATTGCTAGTATAAATACTTCATGCAATGCTTACATTCGAGGTAATTGAACTCTCATTAATTGCTTTTTACCTTCTACGATTATCTGTAACTAACTCTCACATTGGAGGGGAAACACAGGTCATAACCCCTACATTCCTTCCCTTCTTTTACAAATATACACTGAGCTCAGGTTGAATCAATATCTCAACTGTTATCATTTACAAATAATTTTCTTTTTCACATGTAATTCTCATTTGTTTTGAATTCTTGAAACTCAAGTATAGTAGGGTCATTATGGGTATTAAAGGGAAGGCATTGAACTCAAATTGTATAACTCATATTCGAGCTCTTTCCAACGTTTATATTTATATTTGTTATTTATCATACTTTTAGTTCATGTCTTTAAAATAATTTTTAAAAAAGAATAAAAAGATCAGCGAGTACTCCCTATTTCCCACAGGAGTTTGGAGATCTACTGAGGGGCTAGTCTATGGTGGCTATCTATATCTCTCTAAGAAGGCAAGGCCTTCCTAAAAACCAAAAAAATCAAGAGCTTTTCCAATATAATAGTTTAGCAAATGCAAGGGCAAAAGGAGGCAGGGGTGGCTGTTGGGTGATATTCCTAATAACACAAGGTGCAAGGACAGATTTCCTCACCTTAAATCTACCCTATTGTCATCCCTAGTCCATAATATCAAATTAGTTCATTCTGCCATTAGGATTTTGGTCCAGTGGTAAGTTACTCACTTTGTATGCGAGAGATTACGAATAGAGATGGCAATGGAGACAGGGATTGCGGGTACCTGCCCCACCCCCACCCCAACCCCAACCCCAAATAGGGCAGAGATTAAGGCGAGAAATGGGAAATGGGGCGGGGGATAGGGATCAACTTTTAATCCCCGCGCGGAGACGGGGCGGGGTGCGGGGATAAGCGTTTCCCACCCCCGCATACCCCGCCCCGCATATATAGATAGTTATTTTTATTATTTTAGTATTATATATGTATTAAAATTATATATATAAAAGTATAAAAAATAACATTAAACAAAGTATTATAAAATGGAAAAGAAAAATTAGATTATTTGAAAGGATTTTATAATTATTCTTGAAACCACTGTATACCGTAACTTGAGATTTACTATCATTTGACATAAGGGGTAAAAGCCATCTAAGTCCCTAACTTTTTGGTCTTGGGACGATCAGGTCCCTCAGTTTTTTTTTTATCTTCTCAAGTCCATACAAATTTACTCCGTTAAACTTGCTTAACAGTCAAATAATTAACCAAACAAAAACCCCATTTTACCCTTTCAATCAATCTTCCCCAAAACCCACCCTAACCACACCACACACCACCGTTCACTCAACACAAACACACACACGGCCACACACACATAAATGGCCATACACATGCGCACACACGGCCGCAAAGATCCACAATTAGCAAAATATATATTTTTAAGCAACAAAAATGCAGAACGCAACTTTTGGATTGGCTTTGGGCTTGAAAATGGATCTGAAAATGGAGAATCATATAGGATTAACTTTGGGTTTGTGTTGGTTTTGGAATCGTAAGCTTTTTCTTTTTGGTGCTAAATAAAGAATTCATCGATTTGAGGAAGATTATAGCCGTCCTCTCCAACTGTAGCTAAGTTGTTCGACAAAATGTTACAAAGAGCTGTAGTTATGTTTGATCTAATTTTTTTTTCATCTTTTTTACTTCATCAATCATCCCCTTGGGCGCTATTGACCAAAGATTAAAACGTTTTTAAACTGTATTTTATGTAGTGTTTTATGTGTGTGTTTGTGTGAGTGGCCGTGTGTGTTTATGTGTTTGTGTTGGTTGTGTGAACAGTATCAGTGCGGTGGGGTTGTGTTTTGGGGAAGATGGATTGGAAGGGTAAAATAGGATTTTTACGTGGTCAACTATTTGACCGTTAAGCTATATTAACAGGGTTAGTTTGTATGGACTTGAGAAGAGAAAAAAAATAACTAAGGGACCTGATTGTCCCAAGACCAAAAAGTTAGGGACTTGGATGGTTTTTACCCTTTGACATAAATACCTCAATTTTAGTATTGTTCATAGTGAATTAAGAGATTTGTTAGTTATTTCAGTTGCACTTCAAAAAACTTCAAATAACATAAGTAAAGATGAATTTTAAAGAATTGCAACTAATATTATATGTGACATACGATAAGAAAAAAAATTATAATAATCAATGCAATCTCACTAGCACAAAAAAATATTTTTTTTCAAGTAGAGTTCTCATACATAATAGTTAAGTCAAAATTTATTTTAAATATTTGAGACTCAATTACTATAATATTATTTTTACTATTTAATTGCAATAATAATTAATATTAGACTTTATTTAAGATCTATATTTATATTTATTATTAATATAAGTTTCATTTATACTTTGAAGTTGCATGATTCAAATTAATTATAATTCTTAAGGTTTAAAAATGATAATAAAAACCCCACGGGTAATCCCCATTCTCCACGGAGATTGGGGGGCGGGGGCGGGGGCGGGGGACGGCGGTATAGAATGCGGGGACGGGACGGGGGATGGGGATCTTTTTGAGTGGCGGGGTGGGACGTGGGGATAGCTCCCCCCGCCCCTACCCCGCCCCATTGCCATTCCTAATTACGAACTCGATTCGCGCTAGTTACATATATGTATTGTCATAGCCTTTAAGCCTCTCTTGAATCAACAAAAAAAAAAAAAGAGAGAGTTCATTCTAAAGGAAATCAATGCTGTCAAATATGTCATCTCATAACCTGTCCAAGACATCGTATTCTTGAGCCAATTTTATCGTCATAAACTCTATTCTACAATTAAACAAAATTCTCAATCTTCTTCCTCTAAACAAGGTAAACAAAATCCATTATCCTAAAAAAGTTCAAAAGAACAAAAACTATGAATAAATGCATTCTGCTTTGCTACAAATGAAACAAGTTTCTGTTGTATCAACTTTGAATCCCCACTCCTTCAATGGGAAAATAGAAACGATTGCCAACCCATTTTTCGGAAGATCCTTTATACTCTATTGTAGGCAACCCATTTGCTAAACAAGCGACGGATATAAAAGACTTGGAGTGCACTTGAAAGGGCAAGCAAAAGATACTCTCCAACCGTGTAGAATATAACTCGCTTCCTTGTGCTCTCATTAGCTGCAGCAGGCAAAAAAATTGAAAAGCAAATGTTTATTATAATACAGTACAATATCATAGGATGTGACATAAGCCTACCCCAGCATGAACATAAAAAGAGGTTAATGCGCCATTTATGCCATGTTTCTGTGTTTATCAAAGATGATTTTATCCATTAGCACCAATAGAACTGTCCAAGTACAAATTCTATTTTCAGGGCACAAGTCACTAAAAGGAACCTTTATAAATGGTCAAAAACTGCAGCCGTCAAGGTAGATAGCAAGCCTGCTCCTAATAACAAACTAGTGCGCCTCAGTAAGGTACACAAACAAAAAAATCCTCCCTTGAATCCACCCAATCAAAAATCCTCCCATTCTCAGCTTTTGCTCATGGAGCTATAATTTTCATTAGAAATTACAATCCGGAGCAAAATGAAAATACAGTATTGGCACCCACCCCCCCCCCCCCCCCCCCCCCCCCCCCAAAACAACAAAACACACACACACATAGTGGTTATGACAACCTGGCAATAGTCTTATTTTTAAAACTATTATCAAATTCAAGTTTTTCTTCAAAAGACTGACGAAAAATAGTGTAAACTCTGTTTTTAGTACCTCTAAATATTCCTCTTTATCAACTGGAAACAGAAAACGGAAAAAACTACTAGGAAATTTCTTGAAACTACTTTTTCCTAACTCAGTTATCAGGAATTGGTTTTTGAGAATAGGCCGCATATGGGCTAGCTACAAATTGTCAAAGACAGACAATTTCAAGGAAATTTTGCAAAACATCTGCATTATGCAACCAACCAATTTAAAAGGAAAAAGATTAGTGGCCTTACTATGACGATGCTGAGCATCACGTGCCTTCAAGTACTTATGCTCTGTTGTAAGAGATTCCAAAGCCTCCCTCAACTTAGCAATTTTAACATTTACAGGGTCCAAATGCTCTGTAAGAAAACACTCCATAAAGGTAACATTCTATAATTGAAGGAACAAAAGGAAAAGCAAAGAAAGCTAAATAACATCCTGCTGCCAATGCTACAATTGATATCGGATAATGAACATGCCACAAGAAGCTACATGTAAAATGTCTACTAATACATATATACCAAAAACTGGAAATAAGAAAAAAATTCAGAAGAACATAACTTACCATCTTTAGCCCGGTCATGTTCACCAGGTATATGGCCAACATGTATGTAGAAAGAGACAGTTTCTAGAGTTGAATCAGTATTGTGGAAGCAGAATTTGTACATGCCACTTCTTGGGGCCTTGAATTCAAATTTGTCTCTAGATGTTCCCTTCAAAGTTTGCACCACATTACCCCCAAGAGATGTTACCTAGATAAACTTATATAAGAACAAACAAATCAATACTCTAGCTATATATATCTTCTTCTTTATTTTTTGTTTTTTGGTAATCAAAGTAGCTCATATATCGTCCAAAAGCATCTGCCTTTTCTTTTCCCTTTTTTACCGCAGGACAAGGAGAATGAGCAAAAGGAGAGCATATAATGTAATTGTCCCACCCGATTGACAAAAAATAGCATGTTGATCAATTACAACCTTCTCATAATAGTCAAGGCCATCTTGTTTAAGCTGGCCAATTATAATCAAATTTTGCAAATTGACTATGTGCAACTCAACACAATACTCGTTGATCATTACCAATATAGAATCCAACAACATTTGCTAGAGAAAGTTTCATAAGCTTTGGGAATTCTGGCTTCCAGCTAGTGGTCTTCTCTGTGCACAACCAAAATCTTAAACTATTTCTTTTTCATATAATAACATATTATAGTATCAATCTTATGGCCAAATGAATATACACATTTCGAAGAAACAAACATGATTTTCATACATCGTGTCGAAGCAATTCTTGAATCTTCAACCTATTAGGCTCCATCTCAAGGCCACTCTAATTTTATTTTTGGATCTATTTTATCTAACCTTCCATGATTTATTTGAACATTGTTAACGCTAACTACACATGCAAATTTTTATTAACAAGAAACATTTATGTTAACCGTCTCAAAAGCTAGAGTTAAACTTCCGCAAGCAAAAGTTCCTGCATCATGGATTTGACCAAAAAGGGAGCTGAAGCAATAAAGTACTCTTCCTGTGACATACAAAAACTAAAGATCTGATCATCAATGTCAGTGCATCCTGGCATTTGGCAAAATAATGTAATGACTAGAAGTGCTACTGATAATAATGATCCACATAAAAGGCTGCATAACCCAATATCATCATACTTACGTGCATTATTAACCATTCGGATTGATGGGCAGGTACTAATATTTCAGATTGATGTATAACGTGAGGTCTTTTCCGTGGTTGCTAAAATATCGAGATAGCTCCTTAAAGAAGTACACTAGAAAAGACGAAAAATATTGGATACAAAAAAAAGAGAAGAGAAAGAGGTAAGTGAAAAGGAGAGAACATCATCTTCATCCAAAATTTCTTCAAACAACATCGAGCTCCGAGAGTTCAACACATCAAAAGATATACAATTACACCTGAAAAGCCCATCTTTTTATGTATTTAACGCAAATACCCACTAATTTTTTTCCATTTCCCACAAATTCTTCATCATCAAAAAATAAAATAAATAAATGACAACAAGCAAAATCTTATATATGAGGAGAATTATTAAAATAAAGCATGAAAATTACACCCATCGTTTATATATTTCAACTTTGACCCAGCATTTTCTTTCAATTTCCCATAAATTCTTCATCAACAAAAACAAAAATTAGAAAATCAAAAAAGAAATAATCGTAAATGTTTTCATACAAAATCTGTGTGTGTAGAGAGAGAGAAAGAGAGAAAGGGTGTACGGTGAAGTCGATGCCGGGGTGATCGGAGCTCCAGAAGACGTCGTGATCGACGACGACGAAGTTACCAGAAACAGAGTCGCCTTCGTACAAAACGTACTCGTACACGCACTCCTCTCCGGTCACTGTCACCGCCAGCGGCGTCACTGTTGTGAAGCTACTGCTCAGCACCAGCAGAAGCAGCAATGAGCACGTCCTCCACGCATGCACCCTCCCGCACCTGATCCTTCGTTCCTCCATTTTCTTTTTTCTTTTTTTTTCCAAATTGTGAATTTTTTTTCCAAGAGAGAAATGTGAATTTGAAAGACGAGATGAGTCGTGATACGTTATGCTTTGCTCTTTTTTTTTTTTTTTTGAGTTAAATTATACGTTGTCGTTTTAGTGTAGGATTAGTTCGAGTAGACCAATCGCAACGAGCCATGTCAGCATGAAAGTGTCTTACTAACGTATCAAGCACTCATTAATGGACTTATCAGAAAATAATAAAAAAGCACTCATTGATGGACATTAGTTTTTTTTTTTTTGGTCAATGATGGACATTAGTTGGATAATGGCTTTTTTACTTTCATTTCCTTTTTAGGAAAAAAACAATTAATTTTTTAATATTTTTCACTGAATATTACTAGTTAATGTCATATTCGTTAAGGAAAAATTGTTTAAAACAACTTAATGGATGTCAGTCCATAGGATGGACGCCAAATATATGTAATACCTCTATTAGATAGCTTGAGATGTGTTAGTCATTTTTAAACAATTTTTCCTCCGTTAAATAGCATATGTTAAATGAACGTGTATCTTTCTATCATCAATCAAGCCAAGGAGCTAGTATGAGCTTGCATGGCCTAAGAGAATCCTCTACCAAGCATAAATAATAGGCGTGATAGAACTTGTTGTTGAGACGGATTCACAAGTAGTGTTCAAATTGTTGAAAGGATCCATCTTTAGAAATAATTTTCTTAAGTTTTTGATTAAAGATTGTCGAATGATACTATCATGCCACTATGAATATCATATAAAACATATCTATCGGAAACCAAATTACAATGCTTATTGACTTGCAAATTACAGACTATAAAAATCATTGAAATTCTATATTGTGGATCATGTTTTAGCTCTTTCCTCAAGTTGTTAAAAAAGAATAGGAAAAGGCATAACATCCTTAAGATGACTGTTTTGGAATTTGCTTGGCCTTCATTTTGAAAAGGAAAAAGGCCATGCAAGAAGTAGGTACGGATATATATTTAGATCAATAGAGGCTATAATTTTAAAATATTAAAAGATTTATGTGTTTTTTCAATATATATATATATATATATATATATATATATATTTTTTTTTATGTATTTTTAATTAAAAAAATTAATTAACTCCCATTAAAAAAATATACTCATATAATTAAAAAATTATTTATTTTAATTAATCCATATTTGCCTACTATTCACACAAGAGGGCAAGTGGAACTTTTTTGAGATTCAATCATTGATCAGTACATGTTTCTTAATTAATAAAACATAGTCTTTATCATATGAAGTTGTCTCACTAATTAAAAATTTCAAACCACTAACTCATTTAAAGGAACTAAAGTAATCAAAGTGGTGTGTTCTGTCCCATTTGTGGTTCTATCTCAGTGTTCTTGTATTGCATCTTGAAACAACCTCTGTGTTTCCTTGGAAAAAATGGAAGAAAGTGAACAAATCCAAATGCCGAGAGTCAAGCTCGGTTCTCAGGGACTAGAGGTGACCCTGGTCTTTAAATTTATTTTGGCTCTAAATTTAAAAATTCAGGTCTTTAAAATAGCTAAAAATAATAATTTTTTATGAATAATCTCCACCATTAGAGATACCCTAACATCTATTACCACATAGGATTTTAGGTTCCTTATTAGTGTCACCACTGTTTGAAGTATTTTGGGTCTAAGGCTAGTTGTTGAATCTGAGGGTTGCAAGGGATATTATTAAGTTCCCAAATTTTGTCTCAAGAATCTAAAGCTGAACATTTAATCTAATTTCGGTTTGAGTGGGGAATGGTTTTTTTTCCTGTAGTTAAGTTCAGTGGCGGAGTTAGGCACCCGAAGTTAAGAAATGCACTGCAGCAACAAGTCAATAACAGGGATTAAGAGGCACCCATCTATATATAAAATAATATATATGAGTGGACTAATACAAATATACAACAACACAAATATTTATCTCAACTCTAACAAAATAATTCAAAACATTAAAGTAACTAATTTATTCTTACTTTGAGAAGATATAAGACCATGGAATAAGGCATTAACAAATATTTATCTAAAAAAAAAATACTTCCAATCCGGTTAAGTTGTGCGTGTGTTATGTGTTGTTTTGAGATTTGAGAATGAGAGAATAGATAAGGTGCGTTTGTTTTGTGGTGAAAGAGAGAAGTAAAAGTAGAAAGAAAAGTAAAGTAGTGGTCCTAGTGAATTTAGGTGTTTTGTCCGATATTTATTAGCTATGTAATATATATATTTTTAAATTAATTTATATTTACGAATATACCCCTCACTTGTGAGGGGTAAGTGTGCACCCCCTGAGAGCAAGGTGCCTCCGCCTCCTAAGTTGTTGTGTGTGATTTTCATTATCTAGTGTGTGATATAGATAGCATGTTTATGTATTTAACAGAAGTTCTCAACGTTACTTGTTAGCATACCTCGATCAGTGAGTTATTACGCACTCTTCCAAGAGGTTGGTTCTAGGCAAATCTCTTGGCTGTCTGCATCTCTACCTCCTTTATCACTAAGCAGTCATTTAGGGGCCTTAGCTAGTGATTCGAGTAGGTGGAAACGAGGGGCAACAGCCTTGTCAAGGCACAGGCCAAACCAAGTCCTGAGTTGGTTAATTGAACCAAAACTAAAATGAAAATTTTACGCAACAATGTGCAATTCGATGTACATAACTCAGAGCTTAGTTACTAATAAATGATTGTTTGTCACGATCAAAGAGCTAAGGAGCTTCTGCTCCAGAATTGAACGAAACATATTCCCAGCACAAAGGGAAGATTGATGCCAAGCAAAAAGTAATCTGTCAGGTGTCATATGTGAATATTCTCAGTTTATTTTCCTTCTTGATCTGCAGGTATCAAGACTGGGATTTGGATGTTGCGGACTTTCTGGGGTATATAACGCTACCCTCTCGCATGAAGAAGGATGTTCGGTGATTAAGGGCAACTTTTGACAGTGGCATTACTTTCTTCGACACATCAGATCTATATGGACGATATGACAATAAGATCATGGTCGGAAAGGCAAGAATATAGTTTCAACTCTGAACTTCTGGTTGAACTTTTGATTGCATATATCAGTGTGACAGAATTATAGTATACATTTGAACGAAGAAACCATAAATCAAACTCAATACGAAGATGACCATAAAAGAAGCACATATTTGCCAGGCAGTATGCACCAGGAAATGTGATGTTCTTAAATTAATATGTTCTACTAATTTTGTTTTCTTCACAGGCTTTGAAGAAGCTTCCTAGAGAAAAAGTTCAGTTAGCAACAAAGTTTGGTGTTACCGTGTAAGGAGAAGGTAGATTTGGTGTTAATGGTAAACATGAATACGTGAGAGCGTGCTGTGAGGCTAGCCTTAAGAGGCTTGATGTCAATTATATTGATCTGTACTATCAGCACCGCGTGGATCCTTCTATACCAATTGAGGACACTGTAAGAATCATGTCGCCATAAATTTGCTTTTGAAATGAAAACTTTGAAACAGTTGATGATTTGAGGTCGAATCCAAGGTAGATGGGAGAACTGAAGAAGCTAGTGGAGGAAGGCAAAGTAAAATACATTGGGCTCTCAGAAGCTAATGCAGACACACTACGAAGAGCGCATTCTGTTCATCCAATTACTGCCATACAAATGGAGTATTCTTTGTGGACTCGGGAGATGGAAGAAGCCATTATTCCCCTTTGCCGGTTTGCGACATCTAGTTTTAATTGATTACTTCTGTCAAATACAGCAAACTTTTTCATTTCCATAAGGGTAAAATTTATGTTCCCAGACTCATAGTCGTCTGTCAGAAATATGACATTGTTGAAAGATTCACCTGATGCTTCAGTTAAGCTAGTTCATGTATCTTTACCAATTAACCAATAACGTACATTTAGAGGACAATCAACACACGGTTCTTTTTTCCCCTTTTATCTTTCATGATAAATTGGCCAAATTCAGGGGAGAAAGAAAAGAATTGTAAGATATACGTCTTATTTTATCTAATACTCATCAAGCAAGCTATCTTTCTGCAGAGAGCTTGGAATAGGAATCGTAGCATACAGTCCTCTTGGTCGCGGTTTCTTTGGTGGGAAAGCAGTTGTAGAGAAAGTGCCTCCAGAGAGTCAATTGGTAAGCCAGCACAATATTGTCCTTGTCAATGGTTCTCTTGTTCCATTGGTTAAATCTTTAACCCACCTCTCCGAGGGGACAGTAATAATTAACCTGAGGTTTTATCCAAAAACCGATAGGTGTTAGGTACCGTATAGCCATGACATTATGCTACTACATTTGTGGTTGGTTTATTTTTGCTATTGACCTTTTTTTTGTTTCTTATTTCGCAATCACAGCATCTGTTTCCACGTTATGTTGGCAAAAATTTAGAGAGGAATAAAATCCTTTTCGGACGTTTAGCAGAATTGGCTAATAAGCATGTCTGCACAACTTCTCAACTAGCTTTGGCATGGCTGCTTCATCAAGGTGATGATGTTGTGTCACACCCCCAAAAAAAATTTACCAAATTAAACTCAGGGACGCGATGCCGCAAGTCTAAAAATATTTCTCCTCCTAAACCCGCAAGACTCTAATACCACAATCCATAAAACTAAATTCCACAAAATTCTTTATCAGAGCAACTAAAACTCTCAATTAAATCAAACGGTACCTCTGAATATCTATTACAAAAATATAATATTTTACAAATAACATTCTTTCTAGAATATTATTGTTCTCATAATACCCCTTAATTGCGAGGATTGATCTCATAGGGTGGTCTCTAAACCCATGTATCTCGGATAGCTCAGTAATCCCTGTCTCTACACAATCATAATAAAATAATATAATGAGCGAAATAATGCTCAGTAAGAAGGACACCCGGAGTCAGGCTCTGAGGGTTGTCCAAATTAAATGATGCAATATAGAAATTAGAATTAAATCAAACGTCCAATGTGGAGTCAAGGTACAGGAGTATTCAGAAGAGGGACGAACGGAAAGTCGTTAGTTTACACAAGTCCATAACCGAATCATAACTTGATCAATACAAAACATACACATAAGACTAATATCAGAGTTACGCAACCGGATATCATAACAACCTAAGCAGTTATCTCACAAATCCATCTATTCTGAAGCAGCATACAAACTTAACTATATTTCAAAGCATAATATCGTAGTTATCTTATAACACATAAATATCGCCTAGAGCCATGATAGTGATAGCTAAATTCCCCACACGATAACAGAAAGCTTCTAAGTCTCGTCCTCAAACGGTGAACTATCTCCCACCATTGAGGTTACAAAATGACCACCTGCGGCCCATGCCTCCGTAGGGTGAAGCGTCCCTCACCTACGAGTACAAAGCTAAGAATATGCGACAGTTTCACACGCCGAAAGGTTGTCACAGCTCTAAGGATAACACATAGCAACTAATACAATCAGTACTTAAATGCCACAGTCCTTCACTAGAAGTTGAGTACAAGATTTCAAAAGATGAGTGAATCGGAACGGAGTTAACAAATTTTGGTATATGAGACCTTAAATTGAAACAGTAGGGAAAGAACCAAAGGAGACCTAGGTGCAAAAATGTTGTCCAACTTACCTCAATCGAACCTTAAGTTAATTCAACGTTTCTTTCTAAAGTGATAAGCACATTGCTGGCTTGAGCTTGCTGCAAAATAGTAAATATACTCTATAATTTAACATGTATATAAGAAAATAACTTAAAAGATAACAAGTATACTTTAACTCATTACTTATGACTACATTTTATTAATTAATCAAAACTTGTCCAAGTCCTTTAGTATTTTCTTGTTTTCTTGTTGTTGATTGCGTACTTAAAGTGAAATATCTACTAATTAGTCCCCAACTTCATCTTCCTTAACGTTAAGATCATTCCTACCACATTTCCTTTGCGTTGTTCTTATTTTGACTTTTCCTTGCATTTTCTTTTTTTTTTTTTCTTCGAAATTATAATCTCACGCTAGTTTGGTACTGCAATATATAAATTCAAGCTAAGATATAAAGAGAAATATGCATAATTATTATTTAGTCTCTCTTTGAGTGGACATAGATTTTATGTTAGCGAAATATATCATTTTATTAGTAATACCCGAAGAGTGATTTGTTACTAGCATCTAATAACTTAAAAATCATATTATATATATCAACTAAAGGTTTTTCACTTGTACCTGCTACTACTGCTATAAGTCATATATACATATAGCATATTACTAAACTTACGTCTATATTATTCATTACTTAAACATAACATACACATGAGGCATGTAAGGTTCGATTTTCCATTCTCTTTCTTTCCTTCTCGTTTTCTTACTGTTGTTTTTCAACTACGTGGCTCATGTTCACCTTCCACCATTACAACCATTTCACACCTATATTTTCATACATACAACAACACACACGCATAGAGTTAACTTGCAGGCACACACATACTCTAATATTATACCCACACGGCACACTATACATACATATATACAGCTAAGTTATGGACACACACACACACACACACACACCCCTTCCCCCAAGCTTCCTGCTTCTTTATCTGTTACAACCCCACATTAACATATATACGCACACATACATGTACGCGTAACATATACCGCCACCACAACCAACTTTCACCACTTCGTATAGTAGCCACAACAACCCCAAAGCTATCCTTAAACCCATTCACTGAATCTTATTTGTTTTTTATGATAATTTAATTCCATTATCTAAATTCTCATTCCTTATACTCACTTTATTACACCATTAGATATATGAATCAACTACAAACAAAATCTATAATTTATCAAAGCACTTCATAGCTTACCCAGTTGAAATAAGATAATTAATCTAAAGGATGACGCCTCTCGTGAACTGAAATCACCATAATCAAATTGTTGCTATTTGTTTCTTTGTCACTCTCTTCTCCCTCTCTACCTTTCGTTTCTCTCTCTGCCTCTATCTCTCTGTCTCTGTTTCTTTTTCCCTTACAGATCCTTCTTTTCCTTTTTATAATCTTGTTTTGTTCTCATCTTTTTAATCTCTCTCATCTGCATGCATGCTAATGCTCCAAAATGTTGCCAGGCAGTAGCTTGGGAAAAGTTGGCCTGCTGATTCATTTTAATTCTCCACTTTTATTTAATGGGGACTATTATCTCATGATGAAAATTTTTACTGAATTGCCAGTGGACCCACGAATTGATTTTAATAAAACCCAATTCACAAGTTTATACTTATACAATATTAGTTTCATGTCCTAAATTTATCTGAATCGTATTCAAATCTTTGTCTATTTTAAATTGACGTTACATTTACATAAATAAAAGAACAATTTAACTAAGTCCATTAACTGAACTTCATTCAAATACGGATTTATTTATTCCTAACTTGATTTAAATTCAAATATTACATTAAATCCTAATATACTGAACACGAAATATAACAATTACCATTAATTAATCTTACTTTAACTATTTATTTTAACTTGCTTATAGTAGGGGTGTCACATGTCCCTATTCCTGGTAAGCTCAACCCTGCAACAAATATTCTTCTGTTTCTGAAGTTTCATTTCAACATGCTGCAACAATTAATGAGTTTAAGTACTGTAGACTCTCAGAGTCTACAATTTAAGCTCATTAATGACTTCAACATGATCGGACATTTGGGCCAGTTAAATAGTTCTCTTTGAAACTTTACAGGAACAACTAAGCTTAGGAACCACGAGAATAACATCGGATCAGTGACTTTGAAGCTTACAGAGAAGGATTCGGAAGAAATTTCTGAAGCAGTGCCCTCTGATCAAGTGTTTGGTGAAAAAGAGGGGGATAACTTTTCCGGGTACTCGTGGAAATTCGCAAATACTCCTCCAAAAATAAGGAATCTGTTGATAACATAAAACTTGAATGTGACACTTCGGAAATGGCTATGATCTACCATTGTTTGTTCCATAATTACACAAAGTATTCATAATTCATGTGGTTGTTTTGTTAAATGTGACTATTGATGCTCTCTTTTCAGTCTTGCTATGGTGATCTAAGTTATTTGCTTGAGAATAGTAGGTTTATTATATTATTTATTTTTTTTAACACATTTCTACAAGTGTAAGCAGAGTTAATTTTTAAGCCTTGCACTTGGATTTTTAAATGAGTTGCGGTGAGTTTTGAACTCATAACTTTTTACTACCTAGTCTATGATACCATGTTAAGTGATCACATCATCTAGAAGTTTAAGCTGGTAAAAATTGAATTACGGTTGTATTTTTCGAGAATGTCTTTATTTTTAAATCTCTTTAGGCTAAAAATCAATCTAATCGTTGTTGAAAAAAATAATACACATATAAATGCTAAAACTGTATTTTTTTAATTTAACTAAACAAAAATTCTACATCCACCGCTGTTTATACACGAATCTTCTTCGTGAGCTAATCTCATCTTGTCTTCCAGGAAACGCAACTTGTTGGAAAACAGAAGCAACCAGCTAGGAACGAAGAGAAGTATACAATGCCACATCTAATATAATGCTACAGAAATCTAGCGAAAGATGGAATAAGGAGGACTCGTTAGAAAATTCATGCCACATTCGGCTTCTCCAACCGTCTCCTTCACGTATAACTTGGAAGAGCTGCATAGGCATTTTCCTAAAAACCCCTTTATGTGTGACCCATAACGCATGCAAGAAGTTGCCTATAGCTGCATAGGCACAACTTTGATATTATAAGAACATAAAATTTTATACTAAAATCAATTAGTGTTAGATAAAATAGTCCATAATCTTGTATTTTGGTCTTGAAATTTATAATTTATCGATGTGTAACAATTAAATTTTCCAACACTACATTTTTGGCTTCTTTACTTCTTTCTTTCACTTCTTACTGCTAAAATTACACATGGCAGAAATTCATTCCTAATGGCAACAATTATATCCATACCCAACTCAAATATCCATTTCATGGAGAATAGATGCCACTAAAATGGGTCAGGTATTTTTTACATACATGTGAGATTTACTCTCACCTATTTAACCTAGATATACAGCTTGCCGGACGCAAATTTTGTTCGAGTAATACATACTGTTCATATATATGGCCACACATCGTACTGTGCATTAATGAAGAAGAATTATCTTCACCTACTAAACCAAGTAACAATTTTATGACGATCACTGTCATCTTTATCGCGCGAATTAAATAACTCTCAAATATGACATTATGCTGCAAAGCTGAATGTTTACTCATGTATTTGAATTTTGTAATTCCAAATAAAATCTCAGAGCAATTAAAGATGTTAATTGGCATCCTCTAGCATATAATGTTCTACACATGTATTGATTATTATTCATAAACATTTAATTTGGCTCCCCATGAAGTCAAACAATAACTCTTTTCAACTTCACCCTATATATCCGTGAGAAGCATAATAACCCCATTAAGCATAAAGCTATGCTAACTATCATAGTCATTAGTGACAGAGTTAGGTAGTGGAGGTGGAAGTGGCACTACGGTAGCGAAATCAGTAATCGAAAGTAGGGGCACTCATCTATTCACAATTTTTTTTATATAAATTACAAAAAAAAAAAATGTACTTTATGTCTAAAATCATGATTTTAATAATGAGATATTACGATATGCTATAACTAAATTAATATTTAATTTAAGCGCATTATACCACAAATGGAGTCTTCAAGGCATGATGGATTGACGAGATCCTTTTTGTAAGTATTATCTCTGTATTTTATCTCAATCATTTGGATGATAATATATAATTTCATGGCATAAATGATTATATGCATGCTGGTAGTTTTTCTAAGTTGATGCCAGTTCAATGTTGTTTTAAATATTTTTGTGCATTATCTTTAATATTCATTTCATTAGTTGCAAAAGAAAATTGTCGGAAATTGATTTCTTTTCCAAAAGAAAAAAAAGAAAATCCATACCCTATTAAACAAACAAAAAAAAAAGAGTTAAAAATTCAATTTAAATTGAGAATAAAAAAATTTCAAGTATAACACGTACAAACTAAAATAATATTTTTTACATTAAAATAACACTTGAAACAACTACTATCTAAAAAAATTGCACCAATTAAAATAAATATATAAAAAGAACACATATTAATTAAAATAAGAAATATTTATTAAATCTATTAAAAAGAAATGCATAAATTAAAATAACAATTGAATGAGTAAAAATAATAAAAAAAATAAAACAAATAAAGAAACAATAAAAAAAAAAAAAGAAAAAAAAAAAACAAACACCTTGACAAAGAAATCTTCCTAACAGACAAAATGATTGCAAGCCTAGGGTAGGTGGGCAGATCGAGCCACTTGGGGCGTCATGAAACTTGTAGATCTTGTTCTATTTGACATGGTAAAATGGATAACATTGAGATAAATAATTTGACATGACAGGTTGGAATGTACTGACAATATTATCACCCGTAAATATAGAAGTGCATTATCATCTGCAAACATAGAACTGCGTATAATGCGGGCATCAATCTTTGAAGACGGAAAATGAATAGTATAATTATTTATGTAATTACGATTTTTATTAATCGTTGTTCTAATCGACCATTTTCTTTTTTCTGTCCTTAGTTTCATATGATAATAATAGAACTAATGGATTATAAACTTTACTTTCCTCACGCAACTTAATATGTGCACTAATATCATTACATGAAAGTTCTAGATCTTGTTTTGTTTGACATGACAAATGGCAGAACACTAACATAATTGGTTTGACATGTAATTGCATTACACTAAGATAAATCTTTTGACATGATGAACCGTAATAGCTTTTGCTCTTGTCACTTGTAAAAATTAGACAGTGCGTAACGCGAGCATCAATCTAATCTCAATATGACCATGATGAACAAACTAATGGATTACAAACTTAACCTTCCTCACCCAACTAAATGTGCAACCAATCTCATTATCCAGTAAGAACTATTTCCATATTGAATTTCAAAATATTTCAATTGAAGAAACAGTTGGAAACTCGAGAGAAAGTCAGTGTAGAACATGGGTTGCTGGATAATATATAAATAAAAAGTGATAGTGAAGTAAAATCACTCATGCGAAGTTATGGATTTGACACTCCCAATTGTTCTGTAGTTTTTCTCTTAACTGATTTGATACATATGTAGGAATGCATCGTTACATCTGAAAATTTACCAATTAGTGATGGAGCTCCACTAAATAATTCAATAATTGAATTCTGTCAGCTGAATTCTTACGTTATTAAAAAAAAAAAAAAAAATCTCATTACCATGAAACTTCTAGATCTTTACCTTACACCGTTAAAGTCGAATACGTGATCGATAATTGAGTATTTGATCAACTTGCCATTCTAAATGGGACACGTGCAAGAAATTTGAATTGTCCTACACAAATATCATCACAATTTCAGCATGAAAACCTTGGCGTGTTAAGAAGATAGTGACCTCTCAATGTTCTAGGCAGGGCTGTCTCTAACCACCTAGAAGTATCCTGGCCTCATACTCAATCTTGCTTTCTGGTTGATTTTCACCCACTTCATCATATGTGTGGCCACATGAGTCCACGTTACAAAGTATCTTCTAAAGTACTAAAGCAACATACGTGGACCTCAAAATATCCACCACCTTTGTCTGGTCCCATCCACTATAAAAACCAAAGCTAAACTCCTCGATTATTGCAACAATCGAGTGACATAGTAACATTTGCAAGCTTTGTTCTGATCTTGGTATTTGCAAACCTTTGTTCATTGTTTCGTTTTTGTTAAATACGCAAGTGTTTCATTAAATTTAACGAACCATAATACAAGAGAGTATAGATCATGGCTGCTTCAGCTACCATGCAAGCAATGTTGGGAAGCCCATTGTCCCGTGTCAATAACAGAACTGGCCTTAACCAATTTGCACCTTCAGTGTGTGTACCATGCGTGCCAAGGAGAGGTAACTTCAGAGTCAGGAGCATGGCCGAGGTAATTTACCCTATTAAAAAGGGGTTTGTTATACTTATTAATTTATTATTTTCAACAAATTTCTGCACCTGTATAGTAGATTCGTGAATAATTTTAATATTTTAAATATGTAGCGGTGGAATTTGAACCTAAAATTGTTTTAGTAACCTAACCTGCAATACTATATTAAACTATCATCTTATCTAAAAATTTAAACAATTAAAAAGCGATTTGTTATATTTATTTATTGTTTTTAACTTTTTTTTAGCCATCTGCATAGCTGATCAGTTTGGCAGTGAATATCTTCATGTTTTATGTTAGCCAAGAGTTTTGTTGCTGAGTTTTAATGGTTTTTTAATTTGTATATATGGTTTTTGCAGGATCAAGAGAAAGAGAAATCAGGCCTTGATGTTGAGGCACCCAAGGCAACTCAGCCAATCAACCCAAGCCCTGCTCCTAAACCAAAGGTTGTGATCCTTGATTAGTAAATGTGATTTTGAAAAATCTTTCTTGATCATCTACATTAATAAAAGTAAAAAAAGGAAACAAAGAAATAGTGTATAATTAAATAGTTTGGCCCCCTCCCCCCACCCTCAGTGTAAACGAGGTTTTTTTTTTTTTTTATATTTAGAGTCATATAATAAACGAGATAATAAAAACGAAACTTGAATAGAACCATTTTAGTAACCGGACTCTCACGTCCTCTTATTATGACCTATAAAATATATATAAAATGTTACAAATTTTTCATTTTCTTTTAAATAAAGTTGGACATTACATAGCCTTGTTTAAACATGAATCTAAACACTTTTTTCCACATTCATGCAGGCACCAAAGGCCAAGACCAACTTTACAGACATTTTTGCCTTCAGTGGACCTGGACCTGAGAGGATCAATGGCAGGCTAGCAATGATAGGCTTTGTTACAGCCATTGGCGTAGAACTAGCCAATGGTCAGGATTTGTTTGCCCAAGTTTCCAATGGTGGGATTGCATGGTTCCTTGGGACAAGTGTTGTGCTATCTTTAGCATCTTTGGTTCCTCTCTTCAAAGGAGTCAGTGCTGAATCCAAATCAGATGGTTTGATGACTTCTGATGCTGAGATTTGGAATGGTAGATTTGCTATGTTGGGTTTGATTGCTTTAGCTTTCACTGAGTACGTGAAAGGTGGTGCTTTGATATAGAGTGCTTATAGTTTTGGGTAGTGGAATTGTACACAGCTAAGTGAAGTAGCATGGTAAAATTTGAAAATTGTACTCATGTAGTTTTAAGAAATGATATAAAATAAACATTTGGAATGTTGCACTATATTTCTTTACTAAAACTCTTCAAAACGGGTACTAGACCTCTCCATCCCATGTTAAAGTTAGATGATCTAACGCCCCGGGCGTTTTGAACGGTGACCCATTTATTCAATCTTCCAGTTATAGAAGAAGGGTAAGATGTATATCAAACTTCAATTTGCTCAGTCTAAAAAAGTCTACTAGCTTAATAAAGTTGTCATCAAGCCTTATACCGTGAAGTCAGTTATCAGAATTTGATTACATTCTTAATACTCATCTCCATCGAATTCATTTTTAAGTATTCTACTGTCCTTCTTACGATGTATTACCTTCATACATTTGCACATTTACATTTGCACATTTTAGTATGTGCCTCGATACCTGCCTAATTGTCTAAATTATACACGCACAATAATTGTTAGAGAAATCACAAATTATTTCCCTCACACATAATGTGGTCCTTGAAGACTGCAGATGTCACTGCTAGAGTCATAAGCAGCAGTTGCTTTACATCACTGAATATTTTATTCGAAACGCCTCATGATCTTCAATCAATTATGTGCTTCAACATAATTTCCGGGAGTAAGGGATCTATAAAATTTTTAGCTACAATATACAAACATACCTACGGATTTACATATAGACATCTCCCTCACTCTCTCGCTCTCTTGCGTGCTTTCTCTCGGAGAAGGCCCCAGGCACATGTCAGAGATACTGTAATTTACATTCACAATAACACAGAAAGAAAATAAGGAAGAGAAGATTCTCATTTTGGGTTGTTAAACATAATGCTATTAATTTGGTCGATGCCTATATCAGATATAGGCTCAATGGGCTGCTTATCACCATCAATGGAGAGTGGATTGCTTAGAGGTTCCCTCGTGAATTCATCTGCAGAATACACAATAAAGCTCGACCCATCAGACTAAAATGAGAAGATGGTTAAAATGGCATATCGTTCGTGTAAAACTCCATCCATCAGACTAACATGAGAAAGTGGATAAAATGGCATATCGTTTGTGTAAAGCTCGATCCATCTGACTAACATGAGAAGATGGATAAAATGGCATATCGCACGACAATGTCTTATTACCCACAGTTGTCACACAGAGAAAAATGAATTCACTAAAGCCAGGGAAAAAGCTACTACTATTTAAGGTCATCCTGGTTTTCCAGTAGGAGAATATAAACTTACCGAACATTGTGTTGAAAGACGCCGGAGGAGGAGTAGACATGAAGTTGAGGCCGATATAAAATCCAATTGCCAATACTACTGTCATCATTAGATATGCTGGCACAGCCAAAGCCCAGTACCTGAAATGGTAAATGATGACTGATGAAGGCACAGCATTAATGACACGCCAATCTCTCAACAGCGCACTTTTAAGACTGCGGTTGGTGTCAGTTCATGGATCTCCAAGTGTTTCACCAAGGAAACATTTGATGTTTGTAATCCACCTTGTTCTTGCTTGACAGCTAGCGACACATGCAATATCATGTCACCAGAAAGTGAGATCTCGCACAAATGAAGTACATGATTCATCTTTCGCTAGCAACTTCTCCAGATTTTACTTGCATTCTTATTCTCTTAAATAATATTTGGTAAATCCAAGTTCGAGTAATAATAATGGAAAAGTTTAATTTCTCTAGGTATAAAGTCATTTGAAGCTACGGAAATAGATGTGCATAGTACGCACCCCAAAAGGTCACAAGAATTACGAAAAATATTTCACAGCGGTGTGAATTTCAGAATTTGGTCTTCTTCCATAAGTGAGAGTTTAAATTTTTCCTCATCAATTCATGGTAAGGAGCATAGGCACCGGAAGAGATTAACTAGCTTGATAACAGGGAAACAATAAGATACCGTCCTGACCTGCTTGGGTAATAGGAGATCCCAATGGAACGCAAGCAATGCTCCGGAACATATGCCCATATCATGAAAATAACTGCTCAAGGATAAACATTAAGACTTTAAAAAAAAATCAAGACGCACCGGTTCAAAGAGTATATACAGAAAAAACTATATTTATTGTCACTTACTAAACAAAACATTAATATATCCCGCTAGCCATTTCCAATAACACCCCTTTTTTCCAATTAGTATATCTAAGGCCATTTCAATACTATCGATGGTAAACGTCAAAAGGTTCAAACCGCTTATGCAAGCTAATGAGCCGAATCAGTAAAACTGAAGAAATTTCAGTTCTAACTCCTAAAGATACAGATTATGCTCGACTTCATTAAAGACACTGATGATGGTTGACATTCTGGCCCAGCAAGTGATGGCACAGCTACTTCTACGTCATAGCTTGGCTTGGTGTTGTATCAGGCACCGAAAACAAGATATTATTCTTGAATCTAGAGACAAAAGCCATTTTGTCTTAAGTATGTTTAACATATATATTGTCAAAAGGAGGCTTGGTGGTGGAGTAACGACGTTCAAGATAAAGTTAAGGACAAGAGAGAGTGTTATAAAATGTGCCAAAAAGATTGTAATCATGGAAATTTGGAGAGATACAAAGTAGCAAAAAAGGAAGCAAAGAAGGCAATTAGTGAGGCTAAAACAAAAGCATATGAGGAACTTTATAGGCGACTTGATACAAAAGAAGGAGAAAAAGAGGTATTTAAGCTTGCAAAAGTTAGGGAAAGGAAAACTAGGGACCCAAGTCAGGTGAAATGTATTAAAGATGAAGATGATAAGGTACTAGTTAAAGAAGATGAGATAAAGGAGCGGTGGAATAACTATTTTTAAAAGCTTTTTAACGAGGGTCACTCTAGTAATATAAACTGGGGACAACTAGAAAGATCAGAAGAGGAGTTAAACCGCACATTTTATAGGCGAATAGGAAGAGAAGAGATTAAAGGAGCACTCAAAAAGATGAAAGTTGGAAGGACTGTAGGTCCAGATGGTATCTCAATCGAAGTATGGAGATGCATGGGCGATGAAAGTATAGCATGGCTAACAAGGCTTTTTAACGTAATTTTGATGAGCAAGAAAATGGCTGATACCTGGCGAAAGAGCACCTTAGTCCCAATATACAAAAATAAAGGAGATATCCAAAATTATGCCAATTACCGAGGAATTAAATTAATGAGCCATACTATGAAACTCTAGGAAAGAGTGATTGAAATGAGAATAAGGAGAAATACATGGGTGTCAGAAAATAAATTTGGTTTTATGCCTGGAAGATCAACAATGGAAGCTATCTTTTTGCTAAGGAGGTTAATAGAACAATATCGAGGGAACCAGAAAGACTTACACATGGTGTTTATTGACTTGGGGAAGACATATGATCGAGTTTCTAGAGAAGTTCTATGGAGAGTGCTGGAGAAAAAGGGTGTTTGTGTGACAAACATTGAGGTGATAAAAGAAATGAATGAGGGAGCGATGACTAGTGTAAGGACGAGTGGAGAAGAGTCTAGTCTTTTCCCGATTACAATAGGACTATATCAAGGATCTGCCTTGAACCCATATCTTTTCGCACTAGTTATAGATGAACTCACTAGTCAAATCCAAGATGCAGTACCACGGTGCATGTTATTTGTGGATGATATTGTTTTGATCGATGAGTCTAGAGAAGGTGTAAATACTAAGCTAGAATTATGGAGATCTACTTTAGAATCTAAGGGTTTTAAGCTAAGTAGATCAAAGACAGAATATATGGAATGTATGTTTAGCAAAAATAAGTCGATAAATGCGATAGAGGTAAGATTAGACTCAGAAAGAATACAAAAAAAAAAAAAAGAGTTTTAGATACTTGTACTCTATGGTTCAACAAGATGGGAAGATAAATGCGGACGTTGATCATAGAATCAAAGTAGGATGGATGAAGTGGAGAAATGCGTCATGAATCTTGTGTGATCGAAAAATACCACTTAAGCTAAAAGGAAAGTTCTATAAGATAGCCATTAGGCCTGCTATGTTATATGATTCGGAGTGTTGGGCAGTAAAATATCAACATGTTCATAAAATGTCAGTGGCCGAAATGAGAATGTTGAGATAGATGTGTGACAAAACTAGGAAGGACAAGATTAGGAACGCGGTGATACGTGAAATAGTAGGAGTAGCCCCGATTGAGGATAAGATGAAGGGAAATCGTCTGAGATGGTTTGGCCACGTAAGGAGATGACCTGTTGAGGCGCCTGTTAGAAGGTGCAAATGTTTAAAAATAATACACAATAAGAGGGGTAGAGGTAGGCCTAAGATTACTTGAACGAAGAGAATTAGACGAGACCTCACGTGCATGGATCTCATAGAGGAGATGACTCTCGACATAAAAGAATGGTGTCGCATAATCCATATAGCCGACCCCACCTAATGGGACAAGGCTTAGTTTGGTTTGGTTTGGTTTATGTTTAACATATATATTGTAAATAATTTTGCGAACTGCTTCAACTTTGTCCAAACATTTGGAAGAGACACGAGTTCTCAACCGAAAATAAAATGCACTTATGCACCTAAAAGGCAATCTATGTATGGAGTGGGACTCAATTAACTAAACCATTTCAACCTTAACCAGCCCCGAACCCAAATAAGTAAAAACAATTTCACAGACTTGAGCAGCCATAGTAAAGGAAGTTAGAAGCAAGCGTGACAAATCAGACCTGTTGCAACAACTGTAGTAATGGACCCAACAAATCCATAAACTTCTGAAGGCTTGGGACCATGCTCCCCGGAGACATCAAATTCGGAAGCCTTGTCATCTGTATCTGGGAAAGACAACAGGGTTGCCCTCCTGTTTCTGGAGAAACTAAGAGTCCTTCTTGGACTGTTGACAGAACAACGGTCCTCCATCACACTTTATCATACAGAGTTCCAGATGCAACCACAGTTTATATGGCACGTCCACCAACAGATCTTAGCTCCACTGCTGCACGATTACAAATTGCTGTAATTTCAGAGAAGAAAAAACTGATATTACTACGGAGCCTAGACAAAAAGAACAAACAAGTTAAATCTCATTTCCAGCCATAAAACAAGACAAGTGCACAATGGAGATACAAAGACAAAGGGTAAGGAAATGAAAGCAAAAAAAGGTAGTAAAAAACCAAAGGGACTATATGTCACGGGGACAGGACAGTGGGCAAATGCATGCACACATATATCTGCAAGTATATTGCTCATATGACTAGGATCAAGAGAGAAGAATTTCAACAGACACTTTCCTCACAAGCAAAATCTATCACCATATCAGAAATAAATAAACTATACCTATATGATCAAAAGTTTGACAAAATAATATCTCAGAACAATCAAAAGTTCGAACGGACATCCCTTAAATCAACAATGGTCTTGACATTCATGTTGACAGGAAAGAAGAAACAAACAGTGAACAACTAACAAGATACAAACATTTTCATCCAAAAACATATAATTGTAAATGATAAGTAAATCCAATAAACAGAAGAGTCAATTACTGCTATCTCAATGCAAGTTATTCAACTTTACCAAGTGCTCCCTATTCTTACTGCCCAGCATGCAAAACTTAAAATAATTCACAGATTGAGTTCAATTCTCTCTTTGTCCCACTTCTTCTTGTTTCCCTCCAACTTGCTGAATTTTTCCAGTCAAAATCTTTAGCAAAAATTATTGGCAGCCGAATCTCTATCAAATGAAAACTTCAAACGCTTTTACAATCCCCTGAAAGCCCCAGAATTTCCAATAGTCTCTCAGAAAATATCAAAGCTACCAAGAACATTTGGTAGTGTTAGACAGTGAAGCTATTTCACTGCCATAGAATTCTCTACAAATCTTTCCCAGAACGTGGCTAGTATTGCGATCAGTCAGCTCTACATGTTTTGACTTCATTTGTTCAGATCTCATCCAACATGAACAAGGGCATCTCAATCATAATTTGCATTAAAGGCTCTCCACTTTCCTCAAATGCTTCAACAGCATATCTCACATCTATAAAACCATCAGAGTTCAACTTCTGTACTTGAAATATAACCTAAATGCTTTCATTTTCCAAACAGGTCCCTGGAATTCGATCCTCTTTTCAGGAAACAAAATATCATGCCCTTATGTATACAAGGGACACATATTTTGTAGCTAACATGCTCATTGATAAATTTTACACCCATTCTTCAACTGACTCCACTATCAGTTCTTCATCATATCAGAGCACCCCCTCATATCCAAGAAAAAAGAAAAGGCGAATTCAAACAGAGGCGGATCCAGGAAAGTTAATAGTCTCCGATACATTTATTCTCATAAACATTTCCTTATTCTTCAACAGACTCCACCACCAAATCTTCACCACATTAAAGCACCCCCAACTTCAAAAGCAAGATTAAAGATGGATCCGACAAAAAGATATATTCCCAGTCTCTTATTGATTCATTCTCATAGAAATAGAAAAAAATAACTCTTTAATTGGTATTTGTAATATACATATCACCATCACCAAATATCTACAATCATCGTCAAAGTATTCTTGATCACATTCAAATGCAGATAATCATGTTACGGATACAGATTCTTACTATGCACAACACCATCTCCAAATAACCATAATCATCAAACATTCTTCATCACAGAATCAAAAGCAAAACAATCATGGTATTGATACAGATTCTCAACATGCATAGCACCAAAACCAAATCACTATAATGGCATAGTGCAAAAGAAGACACCCATTGTTTTTCTGAAGTTATGTGTTAGACATTGTGGTAACATAATAATTTAATGAGCAATAACACCCTATGATTTATAAGAATGTTGCTTCTTACCCCTTTTATGTCTGGTCACGGCAAAGATTTTCTGCCACATTATAGAGAGTAATTAGATTATTACGAGCACAGGTCTCATGTGCAACTTCGGTAAAGCACGGGTTTTTCCCCTTGACCCCAACTGTAATTATCAAACTTTCCTTGATCATAAAATGAAAACCAGATAATCATGGTATTCACGCACATACTTAATATGCATTTCACCATCAAGTAAACATGTAACCATGCAAAAATCCACTTTTTTGTTGCATACAGTAGACCCAAAGTGGGTCCGAGCCTTCCCTAAAACCAGAGCATATCAGGAGCTTCATCCACCAGAATGTAACTTTGGTACAACATAAAATATAAAAATGAATTAAACCTACATTTTCAATCTTGTTTCTTCCCTTTAAGGTAAAATTACGTAAACAATAAACGATAAATGGCATAATAATCCAAAATAACTGAAAAAATAAATAAATAAACTAACGAAAATATTGATGGGTCAAAACAAAATTACAAGATTTAGCAGCTCTTAATTGAACTTGTAACTTTTCCATCACAAATTGCGTAATATAATGACATGAAACTCAGAAAAATAAATTAAATAGAAATTAAATGAAAAAGAATATAGCAAATGGAAGAGAAGAAAATTTGATGCTTACCTTTCAGGTATACAGTGTAGGCTGGAGTGGGTTCACCAAGAGCGATCCTGATGTTGCGCGCTTTTAGAAAGTTGGGTGTGTCTGTTGGCCGAGAACTTCTAATATCGTTATTATTATTTTAATAAAAGGGAGGCCTAAGGAGCGAGCTCGCAATCGCACATATAACGAGTTATATAATAATAGACCAAAATTGTAGTGGTACAAGTAATATATTATTGTAACTATATAATACGTTATCTAGTATGAGAGAATTTAAATTTACTGTTTTGTTTTTATTTTCCTATTTTGCTTTTCTAGGATTCGTGAAGGAAAAAAATTAGAAAAATGCATAATTGTTTAATTATTTTGGTTTTTGTAAAACATTAATAAGGTGTTACTAATATGGAGACTAGGTTTGATGCTCAAGGTGGATTCTCAAACAATTATCATTGAAATTGATATAGAATTCATTTACAAAGCCAACACTGTTTAAGGCTTTGGATCAAATTTACACAAATTATGATGATATATCAAACTCATTGTTGCCATCATTTGCATTACTCAAAGTTCGTTTTCTACTAACGAGAAGGAATGGCAACAAAGCACTTTATGGAAAAATTCTCACTTGATATTCGACCATTCAGTATATAAGTGAAAAAAGTAAACATATATTTCTGAGAGATCGAATGTCAAATCCCAGTTGGAAGACCAATCCCCTTCTAAAAAGATTGTTATGTCAAGGTCATAAATTGTCTATCCACACGACAAAGTAATTGAATTTGCACATTTTTCCAACTATATGAGATTTTTAATACTAGAAATAATTATGCTCTGTTTGAAAGGGCACGTTTCAAGTTAAAGATCCACTTGGTGTACGAAACTATTGAAACGATTTTGGAACCTATTGTCAAAAAAATTGCAAGGGCGTTCCCTTGTACAACATGAACTTGGTTTATGTAAACGACATTGTTAAAAAGCCACAAGCGCTTTCATGAAATGTTGACTTTACAATCCTAAACATGATGACTTTTCCGGCACCCACTAAATCAAGTCTTTATCCCACTAAGTAAGATCGAATATCCTTTTGCATAGGTAATTATGCAAGCAAAACTAAAATCTAAGAACGTTAAAACTCGGCCAAGAACAGAAAATTTTCTTCTTGATTGCTATACAAACGGTTGAGGAGAGAGAGTTATCCAGCAAAAGATCACCTTATTGAGGAGCTACATTTGATTGATCACCTGTTTTATTCATTACATCCATCATATTTCGAAAATTTCACTACAGGTGTTGGGCTCTCTACATGCTCAAACATATA
This sequence comes from Ehretia macrophylla, assembly GCA_037974665.1. Classification (NCBI taxonomy): domain Eukaryota; kingdom Viridiplantae; phylum Streptophyta; class Magnoliopsida; order Boraginales; family Ehretiaceae; genus Ehretia; species Ehretia macrophylla. Next base: position 45,959,546 of record CM075777.1, on the reverse strand, counting down.
AACACAAAAAGAATGACAAGAATATATCTCTACTATTTTCATGTGTGTATATATATACATAAAAGGCGATCATCTTCTTGACTAGTTTTGTCACACCAGCGCCTCCACATCACGCCCGTGTCCGTTCAACTCGCCATTCCGAAGCTTATCACCGTCTTCTCCACCATAATTATCCTGTTTCCAGCAGAAAAGGAAGAGACTATTATTAATACGCAATCAGAGTATATAGACTAATATACCGGCAGTTCCATTGACACAAGTCACTTACGTATAGAAGCTGTACAAATTAACTATTTCAGACATTCAAAACACAACCTTAAATAGGAAAGTGGAAACACGGCTTAACAGGCATTCCGCTATATTTTACGCTTCTGTTGTTGATCACTATATTTGTGGGTAATACCTCAGCAATTTTATAAAATATATATACGTTTAGCACAAAGGATTTTAATCAGTGGGGTGGGCGGCGGTTGTTTACAGATCTTAATAATATATGAGCATGCAATGTAGTGATGTACCATTGTACTAACTTCAACAGGCAGAGCTACTGCAAACAAATTTATGTTGCCGGGATTGAAACTGAGACCACTGCAAAAGGACAACGAATCAGCAATATAAGATGAAGAACAAAGAAATTTAAAAATTGGTAAATGATTAGTTTATTCTATAATTACACTTTGTAGGTCATCGGACGAATACGTCTGATAGTTATTGGGATTCTAATTCTCAGCCATGCCTAAATTAGATAATATGGTGTCTAACCAGAAGGAAATTCAACAGGCAAGGACGTCTTTTTTGTGCTGCTCAAATTGTCCAAAGGAGTCGGACATTATCTCAGAAGTGTTTCAATAATGTTCAGAGAACATACCTGCGAGACATAACTAGCTGCCACACATATGGGATGAAGAACTCCTCGGGATGACTTTCTTGTTCATAGGTGAAACGCAATTGTGTAAACATCTATTTTAAAAAGGAAGAACCTGTGTTAAGAAATTATCGTCCAATAATATCATAATTTGTTATAAGATATCACATTGATCCAGCAAGAAAAGAATTTTCTTTCTACCTTCATGCCTTCACCTCTCCAGGATCGGCAATTATTTATTATGATCTGGAGTACTTTCTCCACAGACCATTCACCATCCATTTTCTGGGCATCCATGCGGCTGTTAAAGAAATCTAAGACCTGTGCAATCGGAAGGCCGCTATCAATATGACGATGTGCACTTAATAGTAGCTGTTCTGAGATTGATGAAGCTTGAAGGCTATTTAGTAGAAATATCACCCAACATTCCTCTTGAATTTGCTTGACACAAGTTATTACGCAGATTTATCCATAAAGACATGTACACACACACTTCTAATGGAATACACATACATAAATATATAATGAAAATACATATGGATTTACAAGCTGATTGAATTGAAAGCACCAGAGACATACCGTAAATATGTTCTCGAGCAGCTCATTAAAACGTGGATGATTCTTGAAAGGCTGGAAAACCTCCTGTCTGTGCATTATGGCATAAACAACCTGCCAGGTGCAGCAGATAGCAATGAGAACATGGACAAGATTGCAAAATATTGAAAAGCCAATTTGACAAACACAGAAAGGTGCAACTACAGTATCATGTCTGACCTAATGTAAGGCAGACTCAAGCTCACAAGTCACCGTGAATGATCAGGTGCAAGGCTCAAGCCTAAGGTGACCCTCGACTTATCCAACTAGTCATCTTGTATTGATGCAGGAACATAGAAAGTTTATGATGTGCAAGACACCATATGAAGAAGTATATCATGCATGAGTAAAGATGCTAGAGCTCATGGGACGTACGCTCTTTTCTTTCACTAGTCATCCACCGTCCGTAACCAATTTTTTTCCCTTTCTTATGACAGATAATTTTGGCATAGAATTTGAATTAAATCCAATATGATGGCCTAATTTTTTTTCTGAGAAGAAAAATTACAAGCAGCAAGATAATGATACTTGAAGATTTCTCCATCTAAATAGGATTTGTCCCCCACTCAGCTTAGGCAGTGCACTGCCTCACGCCTTGCACCAAGGCCCTGAAGTCTTATTGCCCCTATTACCCCTACCACTCCCTTCATCCCAACAAGACGGTCCGCAATTTTGAATTGTATCATTTGGGCAAAGAGTATACTTTTCACCAAGGAGAAATACAAACATTAAACTTCACAATGCAGTTGATTCGTAAGAAGGGACTCAAAAAAGTAATGGATGGGGTAATAGAGAAGTGTGAATATGTAATACCCAGCAATACTTTGAATGAGATGAAAATACCTCAGGGTTCCGTGGCAGAGCATAAGTTAGGATTGCGTTCAATATTTCCAGAACTATTCTCAGAAAGTCGGTGAAAATATGCAATTCTGCTGACTGCAAGAAACATATTACTACTTAAACAAGGTATATTCAACCATAAGACACATAGTGCAACCCGACAATATAAAAAAAAACATAATAACAGAAACAGAGAGTGCATTACTGCATCTTCTGCAATGCTGTCTCCTTCCCTTGATTCGCCATCGGCCATATGCATCTTATCATTTTTCATTTCTGCTAATTTATTGTACCTAAATTTGGAAGTATATAGACATTACATACAGTACCTCTATCCCAAAGATGTTTCTAATAGCAGAACAGAGGATAAGAGGCATACTTGCGTGAAAGCATATCAAAGAGGCTAATCAACCGTTGTGATGCATAGGCACTAAGGCGATGGACATGAGGTGCCATGTTTGCCAAAGTTGCAAGACAATTTGTGTGGAGATAAACATCCTGTTCCAATTAAATATGTAAAACTCAGAAGTCAACTTTTTCAGATGCAATGTGCATATGCATGCATATAAAACATGATAATATTATACTCTATGAGAATGGATATCTGTAGAAGATTATCATGCGAGACTAAACAAGATATACAAGTTACAATTAAGTTAAGCCATCAGCGTAACTCTTATATAGGTTGACATGTAGGTCTGCATAAGACCCTGGATTCTTTTTCTTTTCCTTTTACTTTTTGCATTTTCCCTTTTTCCTTATTGGTGTGTGTCTATGCATGTGTTGTGGTGGTGGGGGGTTGCTGGGCAGGGAGCAATTAGAGAAGCTCTAGATGCCAATATTTTATGGTAAAACTCACTGCACTTAATTTGGTCTCTCTCCTTTCGACCAAAAAAACATAAAAATTGGTCTCTCTCTCCTGCAAGTCAATCAACAATTAACACTTTTTTCCACTCAGTGACTCAAGGGAGTATCAATGGCAAAACGACTTTGGACCGCAGGACTTGATTGTTATATTCAAGTAACAGATGAAATTTTAGGTGCCTTATGAATATATATTCCAAATGAAGACAAGGATTCATTCCTTTACATCACGAAGCTTATGGCATTTCTTCTCTTTTTCGTTTTCAAAACTACACGCTATATTAACCTTCTAGAACATCAAAATTATAAGCATCAACATCAGCACCAACTATGATTTGGGACCTCAAGAGACCTGCTGAGAGTATCATCTAGCATACTGCATCTGAAGAATTTGCAGAGAGAGTTTGATTGACTCTTTCAATTTGTATCTAAAGACTACAGAGAACAGACTTTGATACTAAGACGATTTCTGAGAGAATTAATAAATATTTATCCACAAAAACAACCGAAAGATAAGAATTAAATACAGAAGAACACACTAAAGCAGACGCTTGCAGTCATACCCGCAGCTTGGATAGGTTGTACTTTACAGTCCTAATGAGAACGACAACCATGAGAGAACCAAGAGATGTTTGATGGAGGAGACGCTCTTGATACCATGGAACACTAGGCAGCATCTGCAGATTTAAATAAATTATTCATATATCATATAAGATCTTTTAAAGTTTATAATGAGCCTTCACAGAGAACTCTTACCAGTTTGTGAATGCTGGCATTAAAAGACGAATCTTGACTAAGGATAAGAAGGATAATCAGCACCATATAGATATGGTTGGAAGTCCTACTTGAGGCATTGTACAACGTTTCCAGCAGGGGCATCAACTGTTGATTCATTAAAAAATATATATCACCTTAAGCTTTGTAGCAGTAATGTTTATTGATGTAAATGCACCAAGTCTAACCCTTGCTCATGCAAATCAGTACCCTTCCCACCAAAAGAGAAAAGAGGAAGTCGTCAAGATGCTTAAGATGTTGAGTCAACTATGTACTTTTTATACTAATATAGGTGATCAACCTGTCATCCAAGAAGAAATGCATGCATTTCCCCTTGTCTGGCATCCACCAAGCTTATGGTCACTGGTCGCGGTTCCCCTTCTACCACCCCAACATAAACCCAGCAAAGGAAAAGGGTAAAGGACAAACAAGTGCTATGAAAAACTAGAATGCGCAGCAGACAAGCTGTCGTTTAGATCAGAATTTTTCCGTTTTCATATCAGTTGATGCAAGAACAATGTCAACAACTATCTTTAATGCCTAGGAAACATAAGGTTCATTTTCCTTATTTACTCCTCAATCTTTTGTCTATTCTCTTCCTCATTTCTTTCAGGGTGAAGGGGTTTGTTTTCCTTAGAATTGGTAACCCTAACTTCAGCATAGAATGGAAACAATAAATTTCTGTTTCTTACCAGTGTATCTATATCTGTTCGTACCAACACATACTCTAGAAAGTCTGAGTTCCCATGCACCAGCGAGTAAAGCAAAAGGACAGAAGTTTCGTCAGACAAGTACCTGGCAGCCCAAAACCCCATGAAATCAAATCAAAAACTCGAGCAATATTGCAGGCCACCATATTTTACTGTCAGGATCTTGGAACTAAGCATTTGCAGATGTTCATGCCTGCCTCAGTGAGCCACTTTGTGTGTGTGTGAGAGAGAGAGAGAGAGTAGCACTTTGTGTTGTTTAAGATTCTATAGCATTTTGCACTGTTTAAGATTCTGTACTTTCGCCAAAGCCTTATAACACGGGCATTATTTTCCGGCAGAAAGTGCAAAAGGGTTTGAAACTCGTACATATAAAAGATTCTTTAACAGTCATATAGCTTTTCAAAAATACAATTTTCTTGTTGAATGCAGATATTAAAAGAAAAGCTATGAAGCTCCTCATCGACCATGACAAACTAATAAAAATCTACTTCCACAGTGGAATGACGTAAGATGCAAAACATGCAACATGCTTTAGAGGCATGTGATTCTAACAGGTTTGTTCACTAAAACGCATAGCTCTGTTGCAGCAAAAGCACCACTGATGGTCTCAACTTGTACAGATCATGAATGAAACTCCCACATTTTCGAGTTGAAGGAAAGCAGAATTGAGAAAGCTCTGCAGAAGAAATTGTACACATTTTGAAGAACAAATTTCTTACTCAATGGAAAATGAGGAGTTCAGAAGTGAAGCCTGGAGACCAAACAGACAATCAAGAGATCATACAGCAAGATGGACTTGAAGTGAAATTCTTCTTCTTTGTGCTGAGAGCAGAAGGCAAAAGAAATACTTACATGCCAAGAGTATCAAACAAAGAAGCAAATGGTAATCTAACAACCGGACCACTGTGTGCATTCCCCTCAATATCCACTCGATCAACTGTTGGGAGAGGACCAAGAATTAATCAAATCAAACACACCACATTACTTGAAAGATTATGTTCAGAAGACGCAAAAACTCACGTTCAATATCGCGAGCATTTTCTAAGGCCTTGCAGAAACGGTTTTCTGAAAAACACGTTTCTTCCTTGGGGATCGAATCTGATATGCTATAACCACTTTTATCTTTCACATAGTCCGCAATAACACATTTCCGATAATGAACAAGAACAAGTAAAATACTAAGACTGATGTCTGCTAAAGCACTTCTTGAAGCTTCACCACTTGAGCGAACAAGGAAATTAAAGGGCAACAGCACAAAATTTGCTGCAAGTCAAAGCCAAAGTATAAGTTTCAATTAATAAAACAGATGACAATACTCTCAAGGGTTTTCACAAAAAATCAAACAAGTCAAAAATTGAACAGAATATTGGAAGATGGGAAAAAATGCAGAAGAAGAAATAAACACAATAGATAAACCACAGAAGCAGAATAATACACACACAAGAGGATGATAATATCATAATACCAGCTACTGAGCCAACTCGTTGTAGAACACCAAGCTGGTTTTCTTCGGAAAATATCGTATAAGATGAACTATTTACAGGAAAATGGGGTCGACTGATGTAATTAAGAAGCAGCTTGCGAACAACAGAACCAACAATGGAACTTTCCTGCAATAGATCAAGAAACAATAAAATGATGAAGATGACAGATTTGTGAACTAATGAAAAAGGATAAATGAAAATTCGTTTCTGTCACCTGAGCCATTGCTGCATCAGTGAAAGGATGAAAATCACTTGGCCCAGGTGATGGCCCAGACCGTAGCTGCGTTGACATGGTTATAAGAGTGAAGTTGAGTAGTTCATAATGGAGAAGATACGTGCTTGGACTGGCAGAAAAAATAGCATATTATTAGGAAACCATGGTTTCAAGATTGAAATTGAGATATACATTGAAATATTCATGACATACCTTACATCTACTTTGCCAATAAAGGTAAGCACACTATGCATAAGGAAATATTGAATATCTTGATCTGCTTCAAGGAAGGGGAAGTGTTGTTAGAAAGATCAAGCAGGTACAAACTAATATTATAGGAAGGGCCTGCTCAACTAAAAGTTAGAAATGTCGAAGGCTTCCAAATATATCGTAAGCTAAACTGGTACTGATTAATCATATAGAAAGAGCTATTAAGGGAAAGCTTTTGAAAAATGGCACAGTAATATTTGGGTCCCAGAATTACTTTTTCCTGCATATGACAGCCTAAGCCACTTTGGTTCAGAATGATAGCTCAAGAATTTCAGGAGGGAGGATATTGTAAAGAGTCTGCTTTGGCTGCATATGGCATCCTAACCCACTTTGCATTAAGAATGATTTATCAAGAATTTTCAGGGAGTCTGCTTTGCTCCTTACCAAGCAAACTGTATTTCCTCAGATCTCCTTGCCTCTTTGATTGTCGCAAAGATGATTTAATCAAGCTTGAGACTTCAAGAGTTCTATATGATATTTCAGTAAGCCAATTATCAAAGATGTATTAAAGTATACTTCGCTTCAATATTGTTTCCTGTCTCTTGGATTAGCTTACATCACGTTCCTTCAAATCTACCATTTAAATTCCCACTGAAAGAGCATATGTGATAAAAGTAGGCATAAAAGCTTGGAAAAGTTTGCAGGTTCTCGCTGCAGGAGATCAAAGGATGCATAAGCTAAGCTTTACTGTACAAGGTTAACAATCTTAAATAATAGGCAACTGCTAGCAATGGAAGAAGGCATTACTGGAATAACTGTTGGGCACATGTTAGAAATAATTGCCAGTACAGATGTTCTAAGAACAGAGAGAAATTAAAAGTTACTGATCTCTGCTCCCTGAAAAAAGTTCTAATACATACAGAAATCATCTAGCTCCACCCTATCCACTTCCCCAAGGAAGACAAAAAAGTCTAAGTAAACATAACAACAAAAAAAAGGAAAAAAAAATTCATTATTAAAACTGAAGATCTAATAACCAAAAAGAAAGACATAAAAATACCATATAAGTAAATCACCTGTAGAAAAATCATTTGGTACTTCCTCCTTTTCATCTAGAGATAGATATAATTCTTCAAAGTTATCATTCTTGGAATATTCAATTAAGTACTTCAGGAAAACAGATGAGATGTACAATGCATTAAGAGCTCTCATGAAAGCTGCCGGTTGCACTCCAGAACTTGAGGTACACTCTTGCAAACACCATCCCAGGTTAACTAAAATCTTGGCAAGGTGCCTTGTGTAGCAGTTGTTCTGCACTGAAGGATGCAGGAAGCTACATATTAGCAACTTCACATCCAGAATGAAGTGAAAGAGAGGGAAAAGTAAAAGAGTCATATAATGCACCACACTTTGATTTGATTTTGACGATGGTAACAAGAAAGAAGTCACAGAACCCCATAAATATCTTTCGCAGCATGACAGGTTAAGAGACACAGAAGCATAGAGTCACACGATGAACTATATAATTAACTAGCCATTGCATTGAGTATCAGTAATGGCCTTTTGATAGGAATTTCAGCGTTCAAGGAACAGGAATAACCAGCTGGTCTTTCAAAATTCTCTTCATTAGAATAGACAGATCATAGGTAGGTTTTAACAACTTATTCAACATGTTGCCTAAATTGGTTATTTATGATTGGAAAGTAATGTTGAAATTGACTCCTCTGAAGAATTGATAAGAGACACATTAATAATGATACCATAGGAGAACTCCAAAAGGTAATATTCCATTGGTTGAGATGCAAGGGATTGATTTATGAAGCAGGAGCGAATTTGAAAGTGCAAATAGATATTTTATATAAATATTTTTTATTAAGTCTCATATATTATTTTAAATCATATAGTATCTTATTTTGACATTTTATTGATATTTATCCACATAAAAATTTATTTTCCCAATATTTTATAGTAAATATATATTAAAAAACAATATTTAATTTTGCATATCACTAAACACTTGAGTACCTTTCCTTGATGGTTGTTGCAGCACATTCATTAAGTGAGGTCAGCAGTCCGAATCCAAGGACCAACACTTTTATGAGGATAGTAAATATTATGCCTAGGGAGCATTCCAGTGCATTATGGAAGAGTGCAGCACCCCATGTGTCAATTTATTATTCATGCAAAATGGAAAAAATTATAGAATGCGGATTTGACCAAGACAATTGGCAGATTTGACCAGCCAAATTCATGAACACACGGCAAACTTAGTTCTCACTCTCTGGAATTGCAAAGAGAATGAACTATCTCACTAGTTGTGCAAATTATGTGACTGAGGTGGCTCATAATTATGTTTATCGGAACTCATTTGAGATAAGTTAAAATAACTAAGCAACCAGAGATAAATTCCATATCAGAACTTGTGCAAGACAGAGAAAATGAATAACTTCTTGTTTTACTCTACTCAACTTGACTGGGCGATGTGTCCTAATTATCCCTGCTAAGTTAGTTCTTTTTTCGTGCTTCATTGAAAATTAGAAGCTACAGTACAAAAGTGAATGTAAGCTTGATGTATATTTCAGGTTCAGTGACAGATTACGTTCTACCAAGACATAATATCATGTGATTAAGAATAATTAATGAAGAACGATTGCCCTTGCCCAGTTCAGCTCCACAAGAAGACGGTTTTTCTGAATTTAAAGTTACATGAGTTAAGCCCTTCCCTCAAAATGATGATGCGACTTACAAACATAAGAAAATATGATGATCTGAAGCTTATAGCATGACAAAAATAACATAACAGCTCAAGTGGCAAATAATGTCACGGCTAGCATGACAAGCGTGAACCAATACTATTTTTCTAAAGCGGCAAAACTTGTCTCATCCATGACACGCTCTATTGAACTTTTTGCAAGTAAAACTCATTACGTGTCTGACGAACATGGATCGTAATAAATGAAGTGATCAACTCACGACACTTCACCTCTACTCCCAGCATGTACTAATAATTACCATATGGCGTGAGAAAACATAAATCCTAACTTTCAGGTAACTGACAAGGATGTGAGCATGTCAAGCATGCTATGTTTCTAAAGCGGCAAAGCTTGTCTGATCCATCAAGCAATCCATTAGATTTTCTGCGAGTAAAACTAGTTACAAGACTAAAGAACGCGGATCGCGACAACTTAAGTGATGAACTCATGACACTTCACCTCTACAACCTGCATGTACTTATAATCACAACATAGTGCGGCAAACGTAAATCCTCACTTTCAGGTGACCACTAAGCTCTACATAGTGAAACCGAAAGCAAAATAATTATAATCGTTGAACAAAAGGAAAACACTTTAGCATACGCACAAAAGCGACAATTTAGCTCCTTGGATCACAATTTTGCTACTTAAACTTTAATTAATTACTAGCTCTGGTGCTACTAATGTACTAGTCGAATATCCCATGGCATTTTGAAAAAATGCGACTTGTTTTCTCTTATCGAAGAGAATCAACCACTTCCATTAACCCCAACCGTGCATCGATAGATTTTTCCATTTTGGTTGAATATCACATGTGATAAAAGTAATTATACACTAAAATTATGCAAATATAATATACATAAAAGGTAATCAAAAAGTTGAGCTAATAATGTGGAAACTGGAAATGTAAAAATTAAAATTATCCGTTAATTTTTCTTCACGCTAATAAAAAACATATATTAAGCAACAATTAATTAAATTATACAGAGTTTAAGCAACTTTTTAAGCGAATTTTTCAGAACTAAATTAATTTCAAAAAAATAGAAAATGAGAAGAGGGAACTAACCGAAGACTTCGCAAGCGTGACGAACACGGTGAGGAGGCCAATGGAGGTTGAGCGGAAGCTCTAGAAGCTTCTGCCAGTAATCGGAGCCGAGCGGATACGACTTCTCGCCGATGAACGCTCCGATAAGGTACTCCGCCGTATCCTGCTGCCGCGCGCTCCGCGGCGTCGATGGTACTGCCCCCATTTCTTACCGTAATCACACACTTACTATGTGTGTGTATATATATGTGTATGTATGTATGTGCTTGTGTATGTACAGTTTTCGGAATGGCAATGTTGTAAATATGTGAGGGAAAATGTCTGAGGCTTTGTATTGTTGGATCTGAGAGAGAGCTTAGAGGCGAAGGTTTTAAAGAGAACACAAGTTTGAGTTTTTATTTTTTATTTTTTGAGTTTTTATTAAGATAAACAATGGGAGTTGAAATTGTCATGAATTGACGAAAAACACCCTTGTTCTCTTTTTTCTTTTCATTGTTCAAATAACACGAGTTTGAGTTTTTATTTTTTATTTTTTGAGATTTTATTAAGATTAACAATGAGAGTTGAAACTGTCATGAATTGACGAAAAACACCCTTGTTCTCTTTTTTCTTTTCACTTTTTTAATATATTTGAACAATCATTTAACACTTATTATCTCGTAACAATATAGAGAAGAATACGTTTTTATAAAAAAAGGAGATAATGTGAAAGTAAAGGAAAGTAGAGGTTAGATTTTTTTCTTGGAAGCACTTGCTTGAATGTAAAATATGGTTTGAGTGTGTAGATATGGTGTAGTGAAAAGCATTTAAACAAATCATGTTAATTTTTCAGGAACAAAATCTTGTGAAAAATTTACTAATTTGGAAAAATCTTTATAGTAACTTTCTTACAACTGAAAAGGAAAATACAAACTAACCAATTTTCCTAGTCTTGTAATGTGAAGAATAAGATCATTGTTTGATATAGGAGATTTGAGAAAATGTCTAAGTAATACTTTTTTTGATTTGGTTATATGAGTTAGCATGGACACCTGAAACCATGCTAAGAGAAAGTAAATTTATCATTTAACATTCAAATTCCTCTTTTAGAGTATTAATTAAGAACGTAAAGGATAATACGTGGATAAATGTAGAAGTTCAAGTTTATATGGTCAATTAAAAACATAATTTTATAAAGGAAAACACTCAAATTCAGGCATAGGTCACATTATTTGAACAATCTAAAAATTATTAACTTTTTACCACGTAATTGTGAGTTGGACCAAATATTTATTTATACTTTTCTTAGGCCCGAAGAACACATTTTTTCTTGCTTAATCATGGAGAAGCATACAGAAAGGAGTAGTGCTTATTTCTTACTAACAATTAGTGTTTTCTTTACCTAAAGAAAATGACACCGTTTATGACACCGTTTTTCTTACTTAATTCTTACTAACATTTAGTTTTTTATTTGTAGATTAATTAGCAATAAATGGAAGACGAAAAAAAACCCTATTTTATTATTTTTTTTTATTGCATTTGAGTTGTTCATATCTATGTTGGAACATAAAACTAAGTATTATCAAACTACGCATTGAATAATAAAATTTATCACAAGGTCATTATAAGCAAAATATTTAGTCCATCACAAAATGACTAAGCATAATATAAATTTCCTTCAAATAATGTTATCCTCCCGACACAAAAAATAATAATAATAATGTTATCCTAAAAAATTTTAAATGCCACATCGAAACATTATAATTATTTTTTCCTCCTTAATTCTCTTCACTTTAAGGATCAACAACAAACTCTTATTTCAACAACAAAAAAAAATCCCAACTCACGATACTAAATTCACAAATGATGGAGAGATTTCCAATTTTGACCAATATCTTCTTCTTTTACTTTTGGATTGTATATGAGAAAAATGAAACTTCTAGATAAATTTTGTCCTAATAGAAAAGGGTAATTTTGTCTTTACAACTTGGTTGGTGGAGTCTCATTATAAATTAATAGTCTTCTTGTCAATAGCCGCTGGTTTATTTTTCCGTCGGCAACTTCCTTACGTGGCAATCCTCCACGCTTTTGGTACGCTGAGTGGAGACCCAGTCGTTTCCTAGGAGCGTAACATCCATCGCAATCTGAGACTAGAATATGATGTGCAAATTAAAAAATTTTATTTATTAGAATTAATGTTTTAATTTATCGCATTTATAACAAAAAGTACAACGGTTAAACCAAAGGTCTGTTGATATTTTTCATATTAAATTTTGATCACCGACTATTACATATTATTGTCCACCACGCGCTTAGAGAGGTTTGTAGACTGTGTATTTGACACAAATTTCACGTCTTTTCGTGCTTTGCGACCTGCGAAGCTAACATGCACCAAGAATTTCATCAATGTTTGACTTTTAAGAATCCATAGTGCGACGAGACTTGTTTTTGGTGCCGTACCATGCACTTTTTAGTGCCTTTAGATCTTACATTCATGCTTTTGTAGATGATAAATTATATTTTCCATATTAGTAGTTGTATCCATGTTCGGACCAATTCTCTTTGTGTAGGATGTACTTAGCTTTAACTTTTAAGTTTTATTTAATTTTGATGACGTCAATTTCGAATTTTATTCTCTTATTTTAAGTTCAATTTAATATGAGAATTTTTTATTTTTCAAGGAAAGTGTGTAATCTTACAACTTAAAAAAAATATAAGAATGCCTTGGATCATAAATAAAGGGATTTTCTACTTTCCAACACTGAAGTTAGTAGACAATGAGAGAAAAGAGGTTTTAGAAGCACCTCAAACAGGGCAAGACTAATATAAATAGATGAGTGTACGTGTGTGGAAATTTGGAGTCTAGTAGATAGGGTAAGAAATAATTTCATATGTCACAGTGAATATGTCATTCACTTATATGCTCTTACTGATAAAGTCTTTCCTTTGTTGAGACTGTTGTGAATCTCGAGATGAGGAACCTATATCCGGGTCTCTAAGAATGAGATATGCAACCACCGGCGGAGCTATGTGCATCTCAGGGGGTTCACATGAGCCCCCTGAAATTTAGAGTTTTTTTTTTTTTTCCTTCTAAAAATATTCTTTTATTTTTATTTTCTCTCTTCTCATGATTTTTTTTTCCTTTATGTGCATCTCAGGGATTCTCATGCTTTTAGTTTAATTGTACACTTAATTCAATTTCAAATTTTTAAATAATTTTTAGACTTTCTTTTTTATGTTTAATTGATTATTTTGTATATTTGATTAAACAGTTCAATTCAAATACTGACGATTTCTATATTTCTAAATATTTTAATATTTTTTTATCATGATAATGATTTTAGGGATAAAGATAATAATTTTATTTTTTAATTTATATAAAATATATTTGTATTTCTTTAACTCTAGGGAGTAGAGCGGCATTCCCTAACTCAGGGTGCTTGGTTCCGCCACTGTATGCAGCACAATAATAATGGAATTTCAGGATTTTAGAGGTTAGCTGTGTAGAGTCATAGTCATTTTGAGCATTAATCTTATTGAGTTACCTAAGTCCTCTGGCTCATCACTGATACTAATATAAAAAGATGTATGTCATTTACTTATGCTCTTGGTGATGATAGTCTTTCCTCTACTGAGATAGTTGTGAATCTCAAGGCTTGGAATCCATATTTGATTCTCTAAAAATGAGATTTGCGACAAAATAATAATGCAACTTCAAGATTCGGGAGTTGGCTGCATTGAGTCACAGTCATTTTGAGTGTTAGATCTTATTGATTTATCTAAGTCCTCTGGCTGCTACTGACCTGACAACTTTTTGAGTGGCTTAGCATATAAATATATGCACATACATTGTATAAACTCATTTTAAATTTTGAATTATTAAAAGTTTTGGAATAGCAATATTCTTTGTATAACTTTTAATTATATAAACTGAAATGATAAAATAGATACGAATAAAATAAACACTAAATATCTGGCCATTAAAATCATTTTTTAAGTCAAACAGTAATAAGAGAATTTGTGATATTAGTATTATATCTCTTCTTCTTTATCTCTTAGAATAATGTAATGGCTTAAGGTTTTCTCCTTGCAAGTAAAATAAACGAAGGCTTACCTATTTAGGTAATGAATTTTATTTAACATTAGGGATAACTAGGAAGAAGCAAAAATTATCAAAGTTCGTAAATGGTGATTGATGAGGTTGAAATTCTTCAATCTAAGATTTCTAGACTCTTCGTCTAGCTCACGTCTAAACGTCCAAGATCAGATTATGCCCCTTTGCCACGCAACTTAGATATAGCCAAAAATGAAAGGAGTGGGTGAATTAACCTCTAAATATTTAGTGGAGTAATCGGGTAGTAATTTGTTATTATTAAATATTTGATCATATTTAAATTTATGTTTTCTTATTATAAATATTAAGACCAAGAGAACTATATATTCGGGTGTATTGTTATATCACAAAATTTATAATGTTAATTACATTGGGGGTGCATTGTTGTAAGAATCGATTTGAGTTAAAATGATTCTCAGTTTCACTGCACACCTTGGATATACGACGTTCTAGATGTTTGCAATAAATAAGCAATAAATAAGGTGTAAGGATCTCTTACCTCTATTCATAATGGTTACCACTTTACCTTTTATCTATGCAAATACAATAAAGAAATCAAAGCTTCCCATATATATATGAATAAGATCATATTTTACTTTCAAGTTTCAAAAAGTGAAAACTACTTCGGTATCAGGAACATAGCCATGCCAACCATCGCATATACACAAATTGAAGGGTAAATTGCGTCACGAGTTATTGAATTTGTACGTTTCATTTTTCACTAAATTTTTTCTCATTTTAAATTGTCAACTAAATAATTTTTTTTTGTTTCATTCACCCACTTAGTTTTTTTCATTGATGGATATTCATTTTTAATTGGTAAAGCTTAAAACATTTTTTACACCTACTGAAAACCATAAGTTGCATAGATCTCAAGTTAACTGAAAACCGAGATTTAGAAGTAGTCTAATGGTAAGTTACTTTCTTTAGTAGTTAGAAGATTAGGGTTCAAATTTTACGAAAGTGAGGGTAAAAAATAAAATAAAATAAAAAACTAAAACAAAAAGTTCACTGAAAACCACTCAATGCTAGAAGTGTTGCATTACCTGCAAATTAATTGCAAGTGTAAATGCAACAACTGCATGATATGATACTGGAGATTCTTTAGCCATTTTCTTACCACCTATTGCCAATTCTTCAAAAAAGATAATTAAAAAAAAAAAGAAGAAGAAGGAGAAGAAGAAGAAGTACTTACTCCCGATTATCTACAGCCGAAACCCTTCTAAACATAAGAGTACTGTTTCTTTTACGAGCAACTTAACCAATACCGCGCATCAAGCCAATGTCTTTGATAATTAACACGTAATTTCATTTTAAAATGAATTGATTTTAGATAGAGCAACCTAAAATCTCATACTATATATATAGTCTTTGAAGGAGCTTGTCGATGATTGAAAAACAGTGACGGAGTCACATGGTCTTGAAAGTGTGCCAAAGCTCAACTAAAAATTATTTTTTTGGTAAAAGAAAAAAAAATTTATATTGTACATCTCTCACAACCCTTTTTATTATGTTATTTCACCTCTCACTATATAAATGTACCCGTTTACTTCTAAATTTAACTTGGCTAGACATTATAATAATTTTTTAATA
Source organism: Ehretia macrophylla (assembly GCA_037974665.1). Lineage (NCBI taxonomy): Eukaryota > Viridiplantae > Streptophyta > Magnoliopsida > Boraginales > Ehretiaceae > Ehretia > Ehretia macrophylla. The sequence goes on along the minus strand of CM075777.1, from coordinate 45,943,507 downwards.
CGAGAGAACCGTATTGATGAGGACCAGTCTTTTACATTCTGAAACATCAGATAAAGATGTTTAGGTAAAAAGAGATTCATTGCTGAACGAATATTCATACAAACTGCTTAAAGTTTTTCGCCCCAGCCATCTTAAAATTCCAGACTAGTTATTGGACCAACAGATAAACAAGATTGTGGCCTTCTTTTGGCCTGTAACAAGAAACACAACTTTTCCTACAAGGGACGCTCTGCCCTTCGGCAAAAGGTCATCTGGCTTTTTATCTCACGGCCAAACAATCGTTTTACCGGAGGAAAGAATTTTTAATGTCCACAGTTTCTTTGTCATGTTCTCATCATCATTAAGTAAAATCTTTCTCATCTTCAACTTTCAAAATTAACTAGGCTTGCCAAAATCCTTAATGCCCCTGCATAATCTTTGCCTTGAGCTTCTACATCACCACCATGGTCTACATCTTGATCTTGGTCAGTTGACATCATTTTGTCCATAGTTGTTTCCTCAAGTTTCTCTTGTCTTTCATCATCTGCTACTGGATCTTGTATTGCCTTTGCCAAGAAACTCATCATCTGCTTTTGTCTAATTTCAGTCCCTTCAATTCTTTCTTCCAATGCTTTAAGATAAGCTCTAGCGTTCTCTTCCTCCTGTCTAAGCTTCTCTATCTTCGCCATCAGAATCTCCTTCTCACGCCTCAAACGCTGAATTTCTCCGTCTGATTCGAACACGTCCATCTGATCATCACAAGAGTCTAGACCTTGGTTTGAAGCTTGGGGATGACGATTTCCCATAAATGGTTCATTGGAGTAGGGAGAATTTGATTCCAGGGGCTCATCCTTCACTAGGCCTAAGGGATTCATACCTGGATAGTTTTGAAGAAAGTGAGAGCAAATACTATGTGTTTAACCCTTACTAACAATGGCGAATCTAAAATATTGTATACGTCAGTTGATGTTAAAATAGCTTTAAAAATAAAAACGTGAAAGATAAAATAATGGATAGTCTTTACAGGCCGTCTCAAATAATTTGGGGATCTTAGATGATCAACTAAATAAGGACCTTAATAATTAAATTTTTTTTCAATAAAAAAAATTTAAAATTTTTTACTAAAATAATCATTATAAATAAAATGACATTTCTCCAATGTCCTTTCTCTTTATTAAGTCTTTCTTAACATATTTATTGGGCTTAATAATTAAGTTTTATTAAGTCTATTGCATATAAGAACAATTAATAAAAAAATGAATATAAGTAAAAAAAGTAATTATTTCAAGTTAAGATATATATAAATATGTAAACAATATCAAAATTTATCACATAAAAAAATTTAAAAAAAGAGTTGAATGTATACTTCTATGTTTTCTTTTTTGGGACAGTCCTGCTTTCTTATATTATATGCAAAATTAATATCACAATAAACAAAAAGCGTTTAAGTGCTGACCTTCAATAGTTCAAAAATCGATTAAATGCTGACCGTTTGACATTCTTTTACTAAATTAACATTTTTTTTTTAAACTTGGGGCCTCCAAGCTAAGGGGGCCTCGGGCACAAGCCCAAGCTGCCCATAGCTTGGGCCGGGTCTACTCTTTTAAGTATTTGGAGGATCATGACTACAATTTCGTAAAAAATAACAGATTCGCCCTTGCTTACTAAGGTTGCAAGGGTCACTTAGGCTATTTTCAATGGGGGGCTCTAAAATGTAAAATTTTTTATTTTTGTGCATTTTTAGAGCCTCATACCCTAAAATGTAACACTATTCATGAAAAAAGTACATGGAATTCATCACTTTTGGGTTAAAAGATACCAAAATAGAGTCCCAGGCTCCAAAATATTCAGCAAACTCTATGAATAGTGCTACTTTTTAGGGTATGGGGTTCTAAAAATGTATAAAAATACCAAAAAATAGAAAGTTTTACATTTTAAAATCCCCCCATTGAGCTTGCCCTTAGGGGATTAGTAAGAGCCTTCCACTAATGTGGCAAAAATTGAATCTTTCAAGCTTCAATGGAAAAAAACAAGAAAATGAATCAAAAGTATTTGGATCAAAACTTTGGAAGAAAGTAGATGAAAAAAAGCTTTGAGAACCATTGTCTCAATAGAAGCCAAGGATCTAGAAAGAACTAAAGGCTTATTATAAAGTTTGTCACAACCAATAAATTTCATGAATAAATGAAGACAACATGCACAATATTTATATACTGTGTTCAAGTTGGCACTTTTACACAGTAGGATGATAATGTGTTGAGAATTTTCCAGAGGGTCATCAAGGAGATATTTCGAGGCTCCACTTATTTTTTAATACTACTTGCTTTTTATAGAAGGGGCCATGACCTATTCAGTCTATAAATTAGGCAAGTTGATGTGCAAGTTGATCAAGAATAATATAATGAGCTTCCAGATGGTCGTAGAAACCATAATTCACAGCCGACACAGTCTCCAACGAGAATCCCTCTTTTCACTCTTATTTTTTGAAAACCATCCAATGAGTGTTCAAAAATAATATCGGGTTAAGACTATCAGGTTACTAAAATATAAAACTTATTAAATTTAAAAAAATTTAGAAATTTAATCTTTAAAAAATATTATTAATGATTTAAATATATATGAGTTTTATCACTTTTCACAACTTTTGATGTAAAATAAATCTTTAAACTACATTTAGGGTACTAAATTTAACACTCCAAATGTAAAATAGATCTCTATTTTGTCTCAAAAATAATAAAAAGTGATTGATCTCATATATATTTAAATTATTAATAATATTTTTTAAAAACTTAGTCTTTAAATTTTTTTCAATTTAATAAGTTTTATATTTTAATAACCCTTAATAAGGATAGTTTAACTAATTAAGGTCTTCTCCAAAATTAAGGTATTCTCCGATAACATCTTTAAATATTTATTTGTCGTAAATGTTGACAAATTGTTGGTTCTAAATTTCTATAACAACCAATGCCTTATCTCAAGCATTCTCTAAAAAGTAAGGAATCGTCAACAAGAATCAGCTTTCTCAAAATTTGACGAAACGGAATCCACCCCTTAAAAATAGTACCAAAGATAAAAATAAGAAAGTTATTGGCGTAAAATAAAATATATTTTCTCTAAAAATAGGAACTCATTAAAAATAGAGAAGTTGTTTGAGTGAAAATAAGATAAGAGATACCTAAAAATTTAAAATCAACTCCAAACTCCCAATAGTTAAGGAAAAAAATAAAGAAACTATTGGAGTTGACCTAAAGAATGAAAGAGTAATGATAGACGTCACCCTTTTTTTATTACTTAATAATCACCTCCTAATTGATATGTCAACTAGATAAATTAATTTTATTTCTCTCTCTTCTTTTTATAATTTTTTCTTTCTCTTTTATTTAAACTCTACCAGACATTCACTTCTCTCTTTCTACTCTTCACTGCATACTTTTTCATATTTCTTCTCTTTTTCTTGACGAATTGATAGTTGCCGAAAATGAAAGAAATTCTTAATATTGACGCATTAAACAACTTGGCATAATTCTCAGAGCCACATCCCTTGTTTTCCTGCTTCGTGAGGGCTTCATGTGTGGTGAGATCTATTCTCATTTTAACAAATTTTCCTTGATGTGTGTGTTTTAATGATTTCTTTAGACTAGCTTTAATAGTCTCTCTATTTTTTTTTTTACATGTAGGGAGTTTAGGCTTACCTTCTTATATTTGGGAACTCTCTATTTCAATTTCACTCTAGTAATTTCCCTACTTTTAATTGATCTTTTTTTTTAATACTAAATCATGTTATTTTTTGTGATGTAGAGAGCCAATTTTGGCTCTCTACATCTAGGGAGCATAGCAAAGAAAAGATGAGCTCCACATTCTAGGAAACTTTGCATAGAGAGTCTGCTGAAGGAGATTTTATCTTTTTACCTCCCTAAAATAGCTAAGGAACCACTTTAGGGAGGCTTTTGAAAATGGTCTTATCTCATTGTCTGTCCTTCCTTGCTTGCAATCTTGCAGCGATCTTAGACCATCTAATGAAGAAAAATAATACAAAGTTACCATAAACAACACAAGACGAAGGCATCGTACGAGAAAGAGTTTTATCCATATAAAGTGGCGGTTTCATATAAAAGTTGAGGCATCCCTCTCTAATATTTTTCTTAGCATTCAGTATGCAGAGTTCTTCAACAATCTTTTGGTTCGATTTTACCTGTAATTAGGAGTGCTATCTCCACAAGTCTTACCAATATCATTGAAAGCAAAGAGTATGGCTATGTGATTTCGGCCAAACTATTTGATGCGTCAATATTGATAATTTTTTTCATTTTCGGCAACTATCAATTCATAAAAGAAGAAGAGAAAAAATCTGAAAAAAATGCAGTGAATAGTACACAGAGAAGAGCGAAGGTCTGGTAGGACTAAACAAAAGAGAAAGAAAGAGAAAATACGAAACTTTAATTAAAGGAGAGAAAGAAAAATGAAAAATAAAGAGAGAAAAATTAATAAAAGAATAGAGAGAAATAAAATAAAATTCATAAAAAAAGAGAGAGGAAAAAAATAAATTTAGCTAGTCAGCATGTCAACTAGATATACCAACTAAGAGGTAATAGTTGGGTGTTGAAAAGAGAGTGACGTCTACATTACTCGGAGTGAAAATACCCAAAGTCTTGACTAAAAAATTTGACTTAAAACTCGCAAGTAGCAAGAGTTCTACTTATCGAGCTATCGTTATCTATGCAAGTAATACCTATAAAGAAATACATATACTTTGTTAAACGAACGATAGATTTCATTTCCTACAATACCAAAATTCAAACTCTTCTCTCTTGCATGAACAACATATGAATGCTTCAGATTTTATGTAGAGATTACTTACTTGTCTAAATTTGACTAAATCAACTGCAATCAATATTCTTGCAGAACATCGACGATTCACTTATTACTCTTCGTTATGCAAAATTTTGATTCTCTCTCTTTTTGCCTTTTGTTTTTTTTGGGTTATCCCAGGGGTGAAGCCAGGCACTGAGGGTCAATTTAAGCACTCGGTGCCTGACTTCGCCTTTGACAATGACACAATTAATAACAAATGGTTTCGGGGATACTCATTTATACATAAACTAATATTTAATTTACGTACATTATAACAATTAAAAATTGTAAACACTTAAGTATATACAAAATTTTCAAGACATGACTCTACTCGTATAATAATGACGTAACAAGAAAAATAGAGAAGAATAAATGACTATATATAGTAATACAAAATGTACCTTGCATCAATTAAAATAAATAAATAAATTATATATTTAATTACACCCCTAAAAATCAACAACAATAAAAATAAAATCACAATAAAACACACATTGAAATTACATATGTAATAACACCCCTAAAAATCAACAACATTAAAAAATAAATTCATCAAATAAAAATTTCTTCTTTTTTATACTATGATTAAACTTCTTTCAGTATATGGAACACACAACAAACCACTCCAAATTTGTTTATAGTTTCATTTAGAAAAATGAAATTTTACAAGTAGTAAATCACATGTCTTTTTTTTAAAAAACTTTTACATAGATCACCAGTCACAAAGTTTAAGATATCAATAGAATAATCACAGCAGAGATGCAAGAACCGGTTACGAATTAAGCCAGACATAATGATTAATATAAAGTTACCATGCTAAATGATTTAAGTTACGAGTTCTTGTATATTTACATAATGAACTTGATGACTTGAAAAATAACAAGTGTAACATAATGCTTAAATTTATAGAAGTAGTTGAGTACTTACAGTTCTAAAAAGATTCACCAGCACTGCAAGTCGATGTTGCTCAATGAAAATTGGGAATGATCTTTTTTTTTTTTTTTTTTTTTCTGTCAACGAATGATATTAACTATACCGCAATCTGCCGACCAAGACATAACTCTACATCGAGTTCTAACCAACAAAAAAAAAAAAAACAGATGCATATATTTTTTTAATTAAATAAATATACATTAGTTTACTAAAATACCCCATATGTAGCTCTTCCTATGGGTTATCCCTTCTATCAATTCACAACTTGTCCGTGAGAAGTTGTGATTAACAAGCAATAATGACATGTTTCCTGTTAATGACAATAATGAGTGCGAACTAAGTACGTAAGCAGACGTAGAACAAGAAATGTTAAAAGAAGGTACCTACTTCAATATTACTTTTAACAATCTTTTTTTTTTTCGTTCAATTTGAGGGAGACTTAAGTCAATTTACATTACTTAAAATGATGTACACTTTGAGAATAGATTTCAGGACCTCTCACACCTAAAATGAGAATCATACAACTAGAGCAAATGGACTTTATCAATTCCTCTATAATTAGTTTGCGGATGCCACTAAATATATTGTTCTATTTTCATAATTTTTAAATGTTTTAAACATCTATCAATGAGAAATGCATAAAAATAAAGTCATGCGTGCTTATTTGATTACAATCTCTGCCAAATATCCGATGATTTTTATAGTTATATTTATACTTGATAATCTTCGATTGCATGACTATATATATACATGTTTGATTTATTTGGAAGAGCATGATTATCAAGTTCTTTTGCTTATTAGTATGCGTTAGTCTTGATCTAAATAAATAATCCCAAATGCACGCTACCCGTTATAGCAAGTTTGAATGCACATTTTTGTTATAAACTCTATATTATAATTATAATTTAAATAGAATAGACAAAATGTTTAAGGATTCTTTAACTTTATATGTATTTGTTTTTAAAAAATTATGGCTTTTCTAACTTATATGTATTTTTTTCAAATTAATTTTGGTGCTTGTTACTTGAATGAAGTTTTTTTTTTTTTGCTAAGTTACTTGAATGAAGTTACAATCCACTGAAATTCAGTCATTTGTCGCTCTGATTCGTAAAAAAAAATAAAAAAAGTTACTTTTGAAGAACTTATGGTTGTTTGTATAATATAATGGGGGGTTAATTTCCACAATTACTCTCTAAAGTATATATATGATTTTCCTTGTTATAGTGCTTATATCTCCACAAGTATAATGGAATGGGGTGGGGTGGGGTGCGGTGGGGGGGTGGTATTAATTTCCACACACACACATATATATACATTTATTTAATTTATATATATGTAGTGATATATACATCTAAGAGATATTTCATAAAGATATTAGAAATGAAAATTCAAAGATATATACATCTAATAGATATTTCATAAAGATATTAAAAATGGAAATTCAAATTAATATACAATTTCATGATACAACAAATGAAATTAACATTGTATATCTGGAAATGAACATTTATTTTGTGATATTCATATCACACCATCAAGATGTTAAACGGTTCAAAAGTCAAATTGGAAGTATATTACATGATTAAAATTAGAAGTACTAATCATGTGATTCAATTAAAAAGATGAATATTTTGGGCAGGACAAGTTGCATGATATTCTTAATAGTAAACCAATTAAATTATATCAAACCAAACCAAGTCTTATTCTACTAGATATTTTGAGGTCGGTAACATGTTATTGTTAATGATAATTTGAAATTGAGTAATGCTAGACATCACCCTTATTTTATCACCTAATTGTCACCTCCTAGCATATAGATTATTTTTATTCTTTTTTCAATCTTATTAATTTTATTTAATTTCTCTTTCCCTTTTATTAATTTTTCTCTCTCTTGTTTTTCCATTTTTATCTCCTTAATCAATGTTTTCTTTTCTTCTCTTCTCTCTCTTTTGTTTACTACACGTTTAGCGCATTTTTTTTTCTTCTTCAGATTTTTCTCTTTTCTTGAGGAATTGATAATTGCTACAATGGAAGAAATTATTGTTTTAGGTGCATCAAATAGCTTGGAAGAAATCTCAGACCCACATTCATTTGATATAGGTAAGCTCTTTTCATTCAACATGTTTTCAGTTTTTGTTATTGGTATGCTGATTTTTAATTGTTGATGGATTTCAATGAATTAATAAATGGAGTTTGTATCAGGCTATAAATTATCAGGTTTTAGTTTGTATTGCATACATATTTATGATTTAACAAGCTTGCCTCTTAGTTGAGGCTTGCTAGTATTAAGTTCAATTGAAGAAGAAAAAATGAAAAATTTATGTACCATAGACATGAAATTTAATGTTAGCAACACTGATTATGGGGGGTTATTTGCGAATCCTCATGTTTTCTTTTACTGCTTTTTATTTTGGTGTCCGCTTGGGGAAGGGAGGGGGGTATTATACTTTATTGGTTTATTTTATCAATCTATTAAACTTTTCAAAAATCCATATTACACAACTTATCTTATTGCTGAAATGGCATTCGCATGCCATCTGAATGTTTATCTTACGACCAAGACCAAGTTGGTGTACCTCTCATGTCTTGGAATAGGCTTGACTTGCAACAGTGTTTATGGTTTTTTTGTTCGCCCAAAAGTTAAATTGCTTCATGACAAAATATTTATTTATAACAATTTGTTCTCATACATCAAACATGTTATAGTTGTAGGACCTCATTTTGCACTGGAATTTATTCCACGAAAAATAATGCATTTGCTTGCTGGCTTAGTTGTGATATTATATTACTTTATGTAAAACATGATTACTAATGAGGTTCTTGCTCTTTTTCTTTTTCTTTTTTTCTTTTTTTCTGTGCATGTAGGTGACGAAAATAATGTAGCTTTGCGAGCAGATGAAACTACAACAGTGGTCAATACACCAAAGAGGCAAAGTGAAGATACAAATTTTAGTGGAGGTAATGTGGAAGTTCCAAAAATAGGAATTCTATTTGAGTCTTATCAAGAAGTGTGTGACTTTTATAATCAATATGCAAAAGTTATCGGATTTGGAACAATAAGAGGAGGACAAATATTGGAGATGATGGGTAAAAGAAATCGTTCACTCTTGCATGCTCTAAATCGGGTAAGCCTAGGCATAATGCTCCAAATGATTTTCTGAAAAAACCATCGATTAAAACTGATTGTGGGACTAGGACTAGGGCACTGTTGAGGAATGACGGTTTGTATTGTTTAACAGGTGGAATTGAATCATAACCACAATGTCACTCCATTTGATGCGTACATGCATAGAAGTAATAGAAAACTCGATACTCCTAGTAAAAGGCTCCTAGATTTGAATGATACAGTAGGCATTAAAATTAGTAAAACCTATAGCTCATTTGCTATTGAAGCAGGTGGTTTTGAAAATATCCAATTTGGAGAAAAAGATTATAGAAATTATATTATTAAACGAAGGCGTTTAAGGCTTGGTGAAGGTGATGCTGAGGCTCTTCTTAGTTATTTTAGATGAATGCAAAAAAGAAATTCTGATTTTTTCCACGTCATGGAAGTTGATGAAAAACATAGGATGAGGAATGTCTTTTGGGCTGATGCAAGATGTAGAGCAGCATATGAATCATTTAGTGATGTTGTTACATTTGACACAACTTATTTGATAAATAAATATGATATGCCTTTTTCCCCATTTGTTAGTGTGAACCATCATGGTTAATCAATATTGTTGGGTTGTGGATTACTTTCAAACGAAACTACTGAGACATATGTTTGGCTATTCAGGGTGTGGTTAGAATGCATGTTAGGGATTGCACCAAAAGCAATAATAACCAACCAATGTAAAGCCATTCAAAATGTTGTTGCAGAAGTATTTCCCAATTCTCATTATCGCTTGTGCTTATGACATATAATGAAAAAGATTCCAGAAAAATTAGGAAGATATGTAGGCTATCAAGAAATTAGGAGGATTTTACCTATGATTGTGTATGATTCTTTACAAGTTGTTGATTTTGAAATGAAATGGAAAGAAATGATCGTGGAATATGATTTGGAAGATAATGAATGGTTGAAAATTTTATATGAAGATCGCTATCGTTGGGTCCCCATTTACGTAAAGGATATTTTTGGGCAGGAATGTCAAGTAGTCAAAGGAGTGAGAGCATGAATTCTTTCTTTGATGACTATATACACAGTGGAACCAGTCTTAAGCAGTTTGTGGAGCAATACGACATGACTATGTTAAGAAAGATAAAGAATGAAAGGGATGAAGACTTTCGATCATGTAATGCCAACATTCCTCTTATTACAGATCTTTTGATGGAAAAGCAAGCTAGGGAAGTTTATACAAATTGAATATTTAAAATGTTCCAAGATGAGATTAAGAACCTTATATTTTGTAGTAGTACTAAACTTCTTGACGAAGATGGGTCTATATTGACATTTGAAGTTACAGATAATTCTAAGTGGTTTGGCGAATGTGGAAAATCTATGGAGCAAGTTTTATATAAAGTCACTCTTGATATGCAGAATTTAGATGTAAGTTGCATTTGTCATTTATTTGAGTTTTGAGGTATTATTTGCAAACATGCATTATGTGTGTTCATGGATCAAAAAGTTGATGTCATACCAGATAAATATTTTCTATCACTTGGAAAAAAATATATAAAGCGCCTTCATGCATATATAAAAATCTTTTATGATGAATTTGAATCCAAAGAAGAAATTTTGAGGTATAATAAGTTGTACTCACGCCTTATTAGAATTGCACGAATTGGAGCAAAATTTGAAAGAAAGTGTAATAGTGCAATGACTTATTTTGATGAGGTGGAAGAAAAACTTCTTCTTAGTGATGATATTGAAGATAATCAGTGCACAGATCTGCCAATTCAAGGTACTAGAATACCAGAAAATGGTAATGTTGACCAGCTTCAAAGTTCCCATTCAAGTTCTAAATTTTTAAGTCCTTTGAAAGTATCAAGAAAATGACGTCCTTGCTTCAAAAGAAAAGAGTCAAATGTAGAAAAAATTACAAAAGCAGCCAAAAAAAAGGTATATGTAATCCTTTTTGTCTATATTTTCTCTTTTTGATGCATTTCATCTTTTGTCATATAATCAACTTTGATTCTTAATCCTTTCTTGATCATTATCGTTACGTTGGTAAATATTAAGTTGAATTGTGTTTTGTATAGATTGCTCAAAGAAGTTGTTTGCAAAAAGAATCCTCATCTGATATGACACACAAAAGAGACAAAAAGTAAGGAAACATTAGTTTTTTTTTCCATTTTTTTACTTGAATAAGAATCTTATTATTGTCTATATTTATTATTATAGGTCAAAAGATATGTATCAGGTGTACAAAATCTGGAAACTATGTCTCTAAATACTGCAAATACTCTATCAATTGATCCTAGTGGAATACATCAAGTTGCAAACAATGAAACACAATAAAGTACTTCAATTCGATCAGTGATGAATATTCAAGTAAGCTCAAGTTCTATTATCATTCGTCACATTCTTTAATGACTTGTCTGTGATCAATTAATAATAGTTTTATTGATGATCAGCAATTTACAAATGATTTCGGAACACGTCCCAGTTGTATGCAGCTCTTGCAAGTTTACTCTTATCTTACTCAATTTATTTTGTTTCTCTCTCTAACTAATACTTTTCCTTTTCTCCCTAATGTTACATGTCAGCAATGCAAAAGATTTTTAAATGGCAATCCAAATGATGGACAAAATGCATCAAGTAATGACCAATAATCAGAGCTCCGATGGTACAATTGGCCTATATCTACCAACATCCATGGAATTCTATAGAGTTTTATAAGAAAATATTACAAGATGAATTGAGATTTATTTCTATGCACATCTTAACATTATAGATGTAGGTGTTGTTTTTTTATCATTTTGGATTTACATTAAAGATTCAAGTTTTGGATGAAACGTATGTAAAATCTAGCTTTTTTCGAACATGGAAAAAAACATACTAGACTAAATTAATCTAGTGACACCAATTATCTTCTAACTTTTGTATATTTTTTATAATGGTGTATTAAGATGGAATATTTTATTATAATTATTATAACCATTGATATGTTTTTACTAATAACAAAATAAAGGTGTCGAGACACATTGGGCTTAATAGGAACTTATTGAACTATGGTCGATACCAGAGAAGTTCATTCAATCCACAGCCTACCTCGATACACCATACCATTAGCGTTCAAAAGTGTGATATGGTAAGTCACGTGTGTGAACGAATACTCCACTACCTGGTGACAATCATGAACTAACACATTTAGATTAGATGAATTATTTACCAGAAAGAATACATAGGTTGTTGTCCATCTGATTAACAATGATCTCAAGAATTAGTCAAAATTTCAACTATTTTTTATTCATTTTGAAGTTGATGCAAATACAACAACACTTAATACACCATAGGCAATCGAGCAATATAACTAAAAACCAACAAAAGAAAAAAAGAAAACAATTCAGAAATTGAACTGGATATGTCTCAATTGCCATCTGAGAAGGCATTTCAGTACCTTTTGTATCTTGTGAACTGCGAACCCCAATTGGCAGAAGGTTCAGACCTTCAACCAAGAGTTTCGAATTGAAGCAGCTTCAAGCTAGCTTCCCATCATAACTTTTTAAATTCATTGGAATCATGTTGTACCCCCCACTAATCTCTAAGCAAAAGCTGATGCTTTTGTAGTTGTTTAAATTCTCATTAACTGTGTTATTGGGACCTGGATCGACAAAGACATGATAGACTTAAATGCTTGGTCTTGGTTTAATACGGGTTGTTTCTCTTTCGTCAGGCGGCTGAAGTAAAATTATGTTCTACAATTCGTTCATTCAAAAGCACCTTCAAGAGACAAGGAGAGATTAGCAGATTCACATTGTAAGTTCTAGCAGTCTACGTCATAAAGACTTTGAGAGTAATCATATTATCGAACAACTATGGCCACACATACCTAAGTAGAGCCAAATTCTAGCTCACTAAAGAACAACTATAGATTTTCGAAAAGTTTATTAGATTGATAAAATAAACCAATAAATACCCCCTCCATTCCCCAAGCGGACACCAAAAGAAAAAACAGTAAAAGAAAACATGAGGATTCGCAAATAACCCCCCACAATCAGTGTTGCTAACATTAAATTTCATGTCTATGGTACATAAATTTTTCATTTTTTTTCCTTCAATTGAACTCAATACTAGCAAGCCTCAACTAAGAGCCAAGCTTGTTAAATCATAAATATGTATGCAATACAAACTAAAACCTGATAATTTATAACCTGATACAAACTCCATTTATCAAGTCATTGAAATCCATCAACAATTAAAAATCAGCATACCAATAACAAAAACTGAAAACATATTGAATGAAAAGAGCTTACCTATATCAAACGAATGTGGGTTTGAGATTTCCTCCAAGCTATTTGATGCGTCTAAAACAACAATTTCTTCCATTGTAGCAATTACCAATTCCTCAAGAAAAGAGAAAAATCTGAAGAAAAAAAAAATGCAGTAAACGTGTAGTAAACAAAAGAGAGAGAAGAGAAGAAAATGAAACGTTGATTAAGGAGATAAAAAAGGAAAAACAAGAGAGAGAAAAATTAATAAAATGCAAAGAGAAATTACATAAAATTAATAAGATTGAAAAAAGAATAAAAATAAATCTATCTAGTTGGCATGCCAACTAGGAGGTGATAATTGAGTGATAAAATAAGGGTGACGTCCAGCATTACTATTTGAGACTAACCAACTATGTCCCAACTTCATATTATAAAGGCTTTATCTTTACAAAAAATGGCAATTTGCTTACATAATGATTGGCTTTTACACTAGAAATTTTTCCAACCGTAATTTTTAACAAAATATGGTTGAGGCCAATAATTTTCAGAACCAACTCCATGATTAAAATCTTTTCCAGACTACATGGATATTGTAGACCCCGAAATCTACAATTACAAATTTTGGTGGGCACCAGCAACCTACAATATCAAAAGGCCAAAGAACGACATGAGTCTTGGGACACCGGTATGGTGCCGGCCGAAGATACTCCGACGCTCGAGTTAGTGTTTGTTGGAGGATGTACAAAAGAGACGGAAAAGATAAGGTAACTAAGGGAGATTACCGTAGTAGGGGCGGCTGAAGGTACGGAGGTCGGTCGATAGAGAGGGGAAAGGCGAGTATGGCTGAAGATGTCTGATGTTCGTTGCCCTCCCCTTGAGTAGGTATGGCTTATTTATAACTGCTGGTAGACTAGAATCCATGAGCCCTGAGGACTCGCGTCCTTGGAGGACTCTTGTCTCTATTCCTCAGGATCTAATAAGGCCGAAGCCTACTCCAGCTTGTCGTCATTATCCACTCACGAGGGGTTGTATAGCGGAGCTATCTTGCAGTTGCTTGTCCCTAAAGTCTCGGTAGGACTGGATCTTCGTCAACTATCCACACGTGGCGGCGCTAAATGTTGGGCTATCTCAAAGGCCTAAGGCTCGAATGGAGCCTACTGTAGAGGTAGTTAGTGAGTAATTGGACCTCACATGGGCCGTAGTCCTAGTATCATGAGTTGGGTGAGACCAAACGACTAGTTGTGGTAGGACCATAGGTCCAAGCCCAATTTTTGCCACTATAGTTTGTCCCCTACTCCCTGAGTCGAAGAGTCTTCGAGTTAGGGAATAGTTGCGTACAACGCGATATACCTCATGCGAGTCAGGTCATGTGACATTGCAATAGACTACCTTGTCCAGATAAAACAGTAACCCAATATGTCCAAGACTTTTGTCCTCGTATCAACAGGCGATGTATTGCAATGACTAAGGTGTTTGTTGACTCCTTGTCGCTTACTAAGAAGTTCCCTTAAAATTAGAACTGTAGTTCGTCATAAGCGGAGCCTACTGCACTAGTAGACTTCGCGCTTCACACCCTCAAAACGTCGAGTCATTGTTACAGGGCCTACTACGTCGGTAAGCACCGTTCTCACACCATTATGGGGCTAGAGTTAACAACACGGATCCCATTGCATCAGTAGGCTTCATAAAATGCATGCACATTACTAACTCATTAAGAACTGTGGAATTGAGTCGGAGGCTACCATGATCATAGTCTCGGATGAGCTCGCGCACTTTGTTGATGATGTACCATTCGCCTTGGAGCCAACCATGTTGGTAGTCATTGCACTTATAATACGCAAGAACGGGTTTGCTATTGCAAAACCTACTATATTGGTAGGCGTCAACGCTCACGTGCAAAGATATAGCTAGTATCATGGGACCTACAGTGACGGTAGTCCTGGAAATATTACGTCCTTTTGGTAAGCAAGTGTGCAAAGACTACCGTATTGGTAGTCTTTAAAAACGTTTGTGCCTTCTTGATAAGCAATAGCTTGGAGACTATTGTATTCTCTTTTCAATGCGGAGCCTACCTTGTCGTTCTTCCAAATTGTTAAAACTTTGTTGAAGGTAACTCGTTGCCTACCATGGTGTTAGTGTTAAACAAATTCACGCGCCTTCTTGATGTACTAATGAATGCGTAGCCTTTGTCTTGGAAACTACCATGCTGGTAGGCTTGAAAACGTTTTGTCTTCCTATCCAAAAAAGGTGGAAGTGGTGTCAGAGCCTACTATGTTTGCAGGCTTTGAAGTACAAATGCACGCATCCTCTTAATAGATCATATACTATAGAGTTGGTTATGGAGCCTACCATGTTGGTAGGCCTAGAAAGAGAACATATGCGCACCATTATATCATAAATTGGAGGCTCGTGGCGGAGCCTACTATTGGTGGGCTCGAAAGAATGTTCGCACCTTCTTGCCACAGAGTTGGTGTTGGAGCCTACTATGTTTCTTGCCTTTTGTGTTGCTTACTTCTTAGGCTTGCGAAGTCATCGGTGCCTGCCATGTGGTAGACTCCAACTTGTAAAACCTTGTAGAGAGTATCTCACTGCCTACCACCATGAATACACATTTGTGGCCGATGGCTATGGAACATCTTCAAAGTTGTTGTCGAAAAGAATGAATTCGCCGTATGGTATACGTAAGCCTTTTTTAGAACTTAAGTGTCCAATAATAGTGGCTACTCTTGATGATGCTACCATAGGTGATGATTCCAACGTGTGACATGTGTCCCTTTTGACAAAGTCCACCGTAGTGTATGATAAGATGACCCATTTGGTAGAACTTGTGTCACGGAGCCTACCGTGTTGGCAGGCTCGGAAGAATATATCTTCTAGCCTTATTAAAAATTGCAAAGCGTGTGTCATAGAACCTACTGAGCTAGTAGGCTATGCGCTCATATCATCGCAAAAGTAGATCTGTTGTCACGGAACCTACCGTGTTGGTAGTCTTTGTTTCCATATCGCGTCAAACATGTATTAGTTATCGTGGAGCCTACCATGCTGGTAGACTCGAAAAGATGTGCGCGCCCTTGTTAATACATTAAAAATTTTAGAGTGGAATTATAGAGCCTACCGTGTTGGTAGGCTTGAAAAATGATATTCTAACGTCATTGAAGATTGTGAAACTTGTGTCCTCGAAGCCTACTGTATTGGTAGGCTTGAAATATGCATGTAGGTTTTGTTAGGATAGTAGGCACCAATCCTTGGAGCCATATACGCTAGGTCGAATATGTAGGTACCTTTAGTACGGTAGACACCAATCCTTGGGATGGTAGGCACGGAGGGTCTTGGACTCCTCTCTTATGACTACTGTAGGCGCGGAAGGTCTTGGACTTCTCTCTTATGATAACGGTAGGCGCAGAGGGTCAACGACTCATCTTTTGTAATTATGATAGGCATGGAAGGTCGAGTACTCCTCGTTTGCAATCATAGTAGGCGCGGAGGGGAGGGTCGATGACTCCTCCTTTGCAATTACGGTAGGCGCAAGAAGGTCAAGGACTCCTCTTTTGTAATTATGGTAAACGCGGAGGGTCAAAGACTCTTCTTTAATAGTAAGCACAGAGGGTTCATGACACCTCATTTGTAAGCATGGTAAGCTTAGAAGGTCCATGACCCTTGTTTATGTGAACGCGTTAGGTGTTGCTCGAATACATGGGTATTAGTTAGAATTATGTTGTCTCATTGAGTGTGATATAAGTCAAAATTTTGAATCAAACTCTGAGTTGATCTTTATTCATCTTGAGAGGTAATTATACCTCGTGTCCGTGGGCGTACTACATTGCCGTGCTTGTGAGCCTACTACATCAATTTTTCTGTGGGCCTATCGCTAAGGCAAATGGAATTTTATTGAACATATGAAATGAAGCTAATTCAGAGATGTATTTCCTAAGACTAGTACTTTCTAAGATAAGTTGTATTCTAGCTATTTGGGTAGACTGGTATCCAAGGTACTTTGGGATGAGATTATTGTGTAACTTGCTCCAACTAGTATAGGACATCATGTGGGGAACTCAAATACTGCAGTAGTAGTCACAATAATCTTTTTACTACCCTCTCATCTCTCCAATCCCCCACTTGGTGGGGAACTTGATTACCTGGCGGTAGGTGGACGGAATGACCTTCATTTCATGGATCCGCGATCTTCCTAGAACGATGTTGTAGGGGGATTGACAATCCATCACTAAGAACCGAGTGTAGAGATTTATACCTCCTATATAGGTAGGAAGGATGACCTCCCCTATGGTGCTATTCTCCTCGCCGTTAAAGCCTACTAATATGGTCGAATGGTGCATGATACAAGTTTCATCAATTCCTATTTTCCATAGGGTATCTAGTATAATAACATTGGCGAAACTGCCGTTGTCGACGAATATCCGTCTAACCAATCGATTGGCCACCATTAGCGTGATGACTAAGGCATCATGGTGCAGGCCACTTGGGTAGGGTGCTTCATGGCTAGAGAATGTGATAGTATGATCCGGTTTGAACTCCATTGGTCGTGTGGCCTAGAGTCAAGGCCGAATTCAGAGCGGGGGCGCTTCCTTACTGTTGAGTGAGCGATCCCACTAACATCTGCTCTGCTAGTAATAGTATTAACAACGTGTTTGTATCGTGATGTTTCTGGTAAAGCGATATCTTGAGCCCTCATCTTTCTTTCTCCTTGGGCCATCACTTGTCTCTCTTTATCAATTTGCTCTGGGTTGAGTGGTTGTCTGTCATCATAGGGGCGGTTACTTCTTCGGTCTTCAGTGGGGTAGGGCTCGTGCCTCATAGAGCATCGATCAGATAAACTGACTCTACGGCTATCCCTTCGACTGTCACTTCGGCTATAGCGTGAAACAATAGGGTGGTGGTTGGTCACGTCTTCCTCCCACTTGATTTGGGACCAAGCCTTAGCTAGGACATCCTTCATGGTTTTACATGGATATTTTGTTAATTCCTTGTAAAGGTCGAACTCAGGTAGCAGCCCCATGCGGAAGGTGGATATAGCCGTGTCCATGTTGCAGTATGGGATGAAAACATTTTCCTTGTTGAACCTCTCCACGTAGTCACGCAGAAGCTCGCCTCTTCTTTGTATAATCAAGTAGAGATCGTTAGACTGTTTCTAACTTTTTGTTGCTCGCGAATTGCTCCACGAACATGTCTGTCAATTGGGCGAAAGAGGCGATACTAATATTTAGGAGATTGGTGTACTACAGTAGAGCGGGTCCTACCAGGCTAAAGTCGAAGCCCTTGCATATGCATGCTTCCCTTGAATCTCGTGGGATGGCTACCGTGACCATTCTCTGCTTGTATTGCATTATATGATCATCTAGGTCGGTAGTCCCATCGTAGGGTTTCATGTTGGGAAAGTTGAACTTAGAAGGCATTTTTACCATGGTGATGGCATCAACGAATGGAGAGTCGGTAAAGCTATTCGCTGCGCTCCTCTTGATAGGGACAGGCACCCCAGGAATCCTTTGAATGAGATACTCCATCTCCCGAAATCGTTGAAGGAGATCTAGGTTTAGTGTTCCTTCTTGCGACTGTTGCACCGGTAGCTGCTCAGTGGCGGCAACGATTTGGAGGTAGACTCCGCTACCGGGAGTCTATTGTGGTGTGGACCCAAGGGATTGCATAGGTGCCACTATCTGACCGTGAAAGATTGATTTCCCGTGACTCAACGGGGTAGGGGCTGCTGTGAGGGTCTTGACCCTCTCCTCAAGCTCGATGTTTTGTGCCTCGAGTTCCTTCAGCTTGTCCTTGTATGCTTCCATCTCAGCCATCAAGGCCTACATTTGTACTTGGGCATTATTTTGAGTGCTTGTTTTGGCCATGGCCATGGCTTTTGTCGTGAGCTGGACTAATCGAAGATTAAAAGCCTTCTGAACAGGTAACTAAGTTGCTAGGGCCCCACGGTGGGCGCCAAATTGTAGACTCTGAAATCTACAATTACGAATTTCGGTGGGCACCAAAAACCTACAATATCAAAAGGCCAAAGAACGACATGAGTCTTGAGACACCGGTGTGGTGCCGGCCGAAGACACTCCGACACTCAAATCAGTGTTTGTTGGAGGATGTACAAAAAAGACATAAAATATAAGGTAACTAAGGGAGACTACCGTAGTAGGGGCGGCTGAAGGTACGGAGGTCAGTCGATAGAGAGGGAAAAACGAGTATGGCTGAAGATGTTTGATGTTTGTTGCCCTCCACTTGTGTAAGTACGACTTATTTATAACTGCTGGTAGACTAGAATTTATGAGTCCTAGGGACTCGCGTTCTTGGATGACTCTTGTCTCTATCCCTCAAAATCTGATAAGGCCGAAGCCTACTCCAACTTGTCGTCATCATCCACTCACGAAGGGTTGGATAGCGGAGCTATCTCGCAGTTGCTTGTCCCTAAAGTCTCGGTAGGGCCGGATCTTCGTCAACTATCCACACGTGGTGGCGCCAAACGTTGGGCTCTCTCAAAGGCCTAGGGCTCGAGTGGAGCCTACCGTAGAGGTAGTTAGTGAGTAATTGGACCTCACATGGGCTGTAGCCCCAGTATCATGAGTTGGGTGAGACCAAACGACTAGTCGCGGTAGGATCATAGGTCCAAGCCCAATTTTTGCCACTACAAATATGAAACATTTTTCACTTGCACAAAATTGAGATTTCTTCAGATCAATAAGCAAACTTTATGAAGACAGACTTCTTTTTTTTATATTGAAGGTAGACTTAAATCGTACAACACATATAAAAGATTGTTACATATGAGAATTGACATTGCAATCTCTCGCACTTACACGGAAGAGCATATCACTAGACCGAAGGCCTATTGATAAGACAGACTTCAATATACATATCATTCCAGAAGCATTGTTGATAATTTACACTAAAAGATTTTACAGTAAATTTCTATAGCCAAAAGACGTGTACTGATAAACCAAAGAAATATTTCTGGATTCTTACAATTTTTGTAATTATGCTCTTAGAAGATTCGACAACCTACAATCAACACTAGAATATTAATAAATCGATCTAAATAATCTTCAATCTGTGAAGATTAATCAGCACTAGATTCTGCAAGACTCTACGGTTGGCTAGGACCCGAAAAATCCAGCTGCTGGGCCAAATTATGCAGATATTCTTCATCATCTCCATCAGCACCGAGTAAACCTATTTCATCATCAATTCTCTCATGTAACAAGTCCTCCCAAAGTCCTTGATCAAGTGACTTATCCCAATTAGTAACTTGCTTGTCTCCATCGTCCTCCTGTCGATAATTTTCGTCCAAATTTAATGAGGTTTCACTTGTTGTTTGGGTGCTCATTGCAAATGCATCCAATCTATCCAGGTCTAGATCATCAAATCCATCAATGACTCCATAATTTTGAGGTTCTAGACCACCATGGCCTAATTGTTGAGAATCAAAATTGCTAGGACCTTGATCAATTGGCTTCATTCTCTTGTTACTTATTGCTTCCTCGAGCGCTTTTCTTCGATTATCTTGGGCTATTTGCTCTACAAAACTTGGATTTTGTATTCCTCTTGCCAAGAAACTCATCATCTGGCGCTGTCTAATCTCTGTCTTTTTTATCCGTTGTTCCACGGCTTCAACGTAATCATTAGTCCTTTGTTGTTGCTGTCTTAGTTTCAACAACTCCGCCATTAAAACCTGCTTGTCGCATTTCAACCTTTCAATTTCATCGTGTAGTCCAAAACGGCCTACTTCAACGCACGATCTTAAACCTTCGGTTGAAGCCTGGAGATTATAAGGTGTCCTCCTCTTGATAGTTTTCAAGAGATGCCTTTGTCCCCTCAAAAACCCTTCATGGGCAAACTCCCATTTGTCTGGATCAACCTTCCTAAAGCCCTGCACAAATTTCATTCCCAATCCTTCACAATGAATGGATCATGAATATAACAAATGATTTTATTTAAGAGTTCAATCAAATATCATTGTGCAAGATACAGTAGATACAGTACTATCAGAGTTTTAGCCTGTTGCAACGTTCAAATTGAAAAAGTAAAAAAACCGTTGGAACAAATAATGAACGGCTAATAGAAAGGGATAATCAATAGATGCAACTTGCAAGTACTAGACAATTATTTTCGTGTCATTTTGAAGCGATTCAAAACAGTTTAGAGGTTGTATTATCAAGAAATAAACAAAGAAACAGTAGAAAAAAAAAAGTTTCATTTTGTTAAAACTGCACAAAATCTCCTTGTGGTTTCAAAACTGCATCGTACCCCCTTTTGGCAACTTGCTCATTAAGTATATAGAAAGTATCTTTTCCTGGATTGTTATATATAAGCCTATTGAGAAAATGGGAATCATGAAACTATCTAAATTATTTCCCAAAAAAAAAAAAAAGATATTACTTACATAAGTGTTAAGCTGCCTGACAAAGCTTGAGAAGTTATTGTGCTTGAAGTATCGAGGGAGAATATTTAGGGCAAATGTGTGAGGATCCCAAACAACAAAGCTGTTGTTAGCTTTACTCCAAGAGACAACATCATCGGTCGTAGGATCATCAACAAGATCATACGTTTTGGTGAGGAAAGGCGGAGGGCCTGCCGCGTGAAGCCCCTCGATTGGCTGAGGAACTGCCATGGAAGACTCATTGACATAAGATGAACTTGATTCTGAAAATTCTTGCTTAACTTGGTAGAAAAGATTCATACTTGAGCTTTCTTGATCAAATGAGATAGATTAATCTCACAAGGGTTTTCATCATTTTTCTTTTTGCAAGTGAGATTTAATAGATCTCGAGGTCTGCTTGTTGCCTATAACCATTTTGAGCACTTCACTAGTGTAGTTTTTTTTTTTTAGGAAGGAAAATCAGAAAATAAAATAAAATAAGAAGAAGATTGCAATTGATTACTAAATTTTAGATTCAGACGCATATAACAAATATCGGAGAGAAGAAATGTAAGAGACAGTCTTCTGAGTTACTTTCTGATCAAATAACTCAATGGAAACATGGTGAAGAGATGCATGAATGTGAATCAGAAAGATTGTAAAAATGGTTTGAAGGAGACGGAAAAAGTAGTAGTTTGAAGATATGTTGCAATAAAAGAAAAGAAACAATATTCTAATAGGCTAATCAGAAGCGGTAAACACTAACATATGATTAGATTAAAATCGAAAATATGCATCAGTTTAAACTTTTTTTTTTTTTGGTTAAGTACGCAGTTTGACTTCTGGAGGTTTGAAAGCGTATCAGGGTTTATGTTGGAAAGAGGAAGAAATTAGGGCAACCATGGGATTTTTGGTGGGTTGAGGGGAGGGGGGTTGTTGTGTTTGAGTAGGTGGGAGTGGGTTAAGAGATTAGGAGTCATATGATTTGAGATGGGAAAAAGTGCTTAAGATATTTTTACTGTTTTCAGACTCAAAAAACTGTGTTTCTTACCTGCAACAACATTCGACTCGAAACGATACACACTCAACTCGAAACGAATATTATTATCAGATTTATATAATAGAACTTACCTAATTGAATAAGTCTCAACTTAATGTAGTTTAGTTTGATTTCTAAACCTCCAAACCTGCCCACTTCACCCCAGACATTATTTGCTATGGAATGTGATATATTGCCAAACCTTAGAAACAAATTCTCTAGGCTAAAAAAAGTGGCATCTACATCTATATATATATATAAGTCTCAATGAAAGGATATGAAAAACTGAATTCCAGAAATTTCGGGCCTGGAAAATTCGAGAACAATAATTAAGAAGAACCTCAATAAAAGAAGTTGAGATATTTTCAAGCTAAAAAATATGTTGTACTTTACACTCTTGCTTTCAATCATTTCCTTTCTCTTTTTCTTCCACATATGGGGCCCAGAAATTGGTATTGCGATGGAAATGGATTTGTTTATACCTTGCTTGAGATTCCAGATGATGACATGATTTCTAGAACACTCTGGAATTGAAAATTTTTGTTGTGGTAGGCTTGTTTGGTTGTTAGGATTCAAAATGAAGCCCAAAAAGTAAATCTGCGACTGAATATTATTAAATTATTTCCAGGATGTTTCATGAAGACAAAAAATCTATTCGTTTGGTTTTCCTTGAGCTTTTCGTTATTTCTTGTTTCTGAGCATCACGTTCTGTTAAGATGCTTTTCTGGATCAAGAAAGCGAGCTCCAAATAAGCTGTCCTGCACACATAAACAACAAACTGCAGAAATTTTTCCCTGCATAAACATTCTAATGCTTAAGTTAGTGAGGGTGCTCTTGAGGAAGAAGATGAATATATATAATTCTCTAGAATTGAGTTAGTTACCCTTCATGATAGGCATGGCGGCTTATTTATACCTTCTTCCCTTGGGAATATTCTATCCCCAGATTTTTCGAGATTGTATCTGTATTTTGTTATCCATTCTGTTACGCAACCTTGACCTCTTGGGACGTCATCGGGTCGGGGACTATGTGACTGATATTTTGGAACGTCCTTAGGTCGGGAACTATGAGATCGACCTTTTGGAACGTCCTCGGGTCGGGTCCTAACAGGTCGGTCTTTTGACAAGTCTTGCCTCAAGGCAACGGAGGGTATCTTGGTCTTTTGCTTTAGCTTATATTTTTTTCCCGTATCATGTTTCAAGTTTAAAATGTTGAATTGATAGACGAGAGTAGTATTATAAGTTCATGGCCTAAAAATGATGTTTATAATACTAATTTATAAACCATCCTCATAAAATATTTTTCATCAGCCACAGACATTACAGCGGGGTGAGGTTAATATTTATTACTATGTCAAAGTGGTTACTTGGATGAATTCCAAATTTATAACGTACTATCTTTCGGATCCAATTTTGGAACTCTCTTGATATCTCTACTTTAAATTAACATTTGACTGAAACAAGAGAATTAATCGATATTCAAATTTAACCAATTCATTTCTATCAAAAATACATATTACATTTAAAAATTTATTATGTAATATAATATTTAGTTTCTTTTGTGAAAATGTAATAATTAGTTAAATTTTTGCACAACTAGATTGCTTTGGGATTTAAGAATCCAAGAGAAATATTGGAAATTAATGTTCGTGGCCTAATTAATAAGTCAAAAGTCTCTCTTCTACAAATAGTATGTGAGATCAAGGATTATTAAAATGCAAGTGGCACACACTAGCTAGGGCAAATTCAGTGTATCTTACCCCACGCTTTACTGTAATCACGGACTCAGTACTAGAGCATAAACAAACAAAAAAGCTGCAAAGATGATTAAATTAGACCTTTATAATTAACTAATAAGAGTTTAGTACTAATTGTTTAATGGAGCTTTCGAAGGGTTGTAGAACCAAATATATTCCACATAAAACACACAAAACAATCTCCAATGAGATTTTTTTATTTTTTATTATTAATAAAGAGAAACTTACTTTAGTCAAAACAATGTTGGATTCATTCTTGAGCTACAAATCACTTGATGTATTGGTACGCTTCAATACATGAACTAAATCAGTTAAGGGGAGACTTGAATTTAGAATTTTCGATCTTCAAATAACACTTCTACCATTTATTTTTACTTCTAGGAGTTCTCGAGATATTTCCTTTTACCTTTTAACTTTCTTGTAGGCTCTTATACAATGTGTATTCAAAAGCTAAATAAGACATAATTGTCTTTCATCTAGCAACGAATAGTATTAGGGTTTTTCAATTCGTTGTCCTACGCACATGATAGTATTATTATTTAAAGAGTCCAGCGTTTTAATTACCTGAACCATCCATGCAAATGTAGGCATGTCATTTTAGCCTAGTTCACTATAGAAATTTGGCTAGTTCATGTTCGTAGATTTTTAAGCTGCAGCTTCTACTGCAAAAAACAGCAGCTTTGTAGTAATTAAATTGCATTTGTCAGCTAGAAGATGAGCAAAACTATTGCAGAGGAGATGATTTATCTCCCGAAAGATAATTCGATGTTGGATGTCATATATGTACACGAAATTGTTAACTGAGATGGTTATCCACTGAAATGAATGGTATTTGTGAAAGTCAAAAATTGGTTCCGGGCCGGAGGAGCTCGTAATCCTGTCAGTTGGGCTTGTGCTTCCATTCCGGTAGCATTTTACCTGCAAAACAAAGGATCCTGGGTTGTCCCGGGGGTCTTCTCCGATGATCAAGTCAGTTATGGAGTCCAAATTGCATATAAGCAAAAAGAGAATAAAGGGGAATTGAGAGAGAGAGAATATAGGGCATGTGTACTCCCTATTGGTTACCTCCCTTGTGATGGGCTACTTATATTTATAGTAAAGCTTGCGTGATTAGAGATTGCCACATGTACTTTTGTGGTCCCGATCTCTTGAGATGTCCTCGGGTCGGGCCAGATCGTACTCAGTTTGGGGAAGGACCCCTATCAATGGGCCAGATCGTACTCAGTTTGCCACATGCATATAAGGTTGAATTTCTTCCCTCATCAATATCGTTAGACCTATATAATTGGCGCCTAACTAGTAGAATAAAGCGTAATTTGTTCTATATGCAAAATTGTGGCAACTAGTCAGGAGATAAAAAGACACACAAAAAGATATTCCCTGCAGAATCCAAAACCCTGCTTAAGAAATGATGAATTTAATTAATGAGAATAGGTAGTCTACATCAATAAGCTACCGACTAATAATTTTGATCTTGCATTTTCTAAAGAATAAATTGTTAAAAGATGCAAATTAATCAAGAATCATTTCCATGACAAATTCAAATAAATGTCTCTTGACTAGTAGATTTGATCTAGGCATGCTAGCTACATAATCAAAGGATTCACATATCTAATGCATTATTTGATTAACACAGAAATTGAAGCTCCAGTTAGTTTAAACTTCGCCCCCAAAACAAAATATCTTGAGGTTTAAAAACTTCATTACAGTTGAAATTATTCTTACAATTAAGTAGCTTATGGCTGAAACCATCTTGTAGTGTAAGTGGTTGATTGTTAAGTTGGGCGGATCTAAAATATATTATAAAAAACGGTTAAGTAGTTTGGACCAATATTAGTTGGTTGTGAAAATTAAGTAATTTTTCAAACAAAAATTACAAAGAATTGTATTCTTAAACTATTTTACAGAGTCAGTAAAGATTGTATCCTTTATAACTGTATACTTGAATCAGCCTCCCCTGTTCACTTTGTGTTAGGAATATACCGTGACAAAAATGACGCTATTCAAAATATTTGTAATAGAGCTTTCAACGACGTTTCGTGGGCTGTATACATCCTCTGATACTAACTATCCTATGTCAGTTTCAATTTTTAATGACCAATAAAAATAAAAAATAAAATAAAATAAGAAAAGTTTCGATGTTTTAGTAAGGCTTTATTTTGGACCGTTCAAAACCCATTCACAGATAAAGCATGATAACCATCAGCACGAAACTGTTGTCATCAATTGACGGTGGACACATAATAAAATGAGTAATTGCCTAGCATCCTTTTCTGGAGAATTAGCTCTCCCTAGCTAGCTAGTGATCAATTTATTCATTTCCCTCTCCTTAATTAAAGACAAATTGACAAAACAAAAGTATGCTAGCACCAATCGAAGTCTTAATTATCTTTTATTCCTTTCATAAAAATCAAAAAGAAAAGTATACTAACATCAAAGTTTATTCTTCAAAATTATCTTTGTATGTTAAACAAGATGGTAAATACTATGGTAATTAATAGAAAAATAGAGTTATAATCGTAGGCTACAAAGTCTACGATTAAGATTTCAAACAGTAGAATTCTTGATCCAAACAAGGTGGGCACCAAAAAGGCATTAATAACCTGCAAATCAGAAAATTATTACACCAGACCCGTGTGTCCCATACTTCGTTGGTATAATAGTCATAAACATGTACCAACTGTCCTCTGATGTGGATGTCAGGCTTGGAGAAATCGATCGGCATAACCTTGAATGGATATGGCCTCGTCATTACCCAGTGGGATGGAATGCGAGAGCATGGGATTAACATGCATGATGGGTTTGAGTCGAGCTAACCAGTGTCAATTCAGTCGGCTCGATATACATGAATATCGGGTGAAGAGTAAGACTTCAGTCAGTCCATTGCCCAAAATCACTCAATCACTAACATGTGAGTCCCATATGTCAGTGGAACCCACACGTGTGTGTATGAGTAGTTGGACGATGAGCTGATTGAAAAAAAAATTTATTAGGCGAATTGATTATTGCGATTTTAGGCGAAGTTTGACCAAAATGGACCTTCCAGTCCACAAATTGTATGGCCTTCACTCAATTGGTATGAGCCAAACTCAACCAAATTCTAACCACCGCCACAACAATCACAATTTTGCTTCTGTGTTTTGTTAGTCCAAGTTCCAAGTTCCAAGTTTCAAGTTTCCCCAGAACAATCAATGCTGGTGAGACCGGAGAAAGGTACTTCCCAAATATGGCAAGAAATAAATGTCCCAGGATGGGCCAAATGAGATGCATGCCTGGGCATATAATTGTGACACCTTAGCTGCTTTGTTCGTGCAACTCTATCCTATCTGCACACAAACATGGCTATACATCGATCTTTTGTGATTCCATTCAAATCAGTGGTGCATCATTGAAAGTACTTATGTATGCAGAAGAAGCAAGTGAGCCAGCTTTTGCTCAACTTTCCATAAAAAGAAAGCTTAGGAGAGAGAGCATTTCTTTAAGACATGCACATGTGGAATGATCATAATTATGTACTCGGACATGTTTTGCTGCAGTACTGGTCCATAGCACCAACAGATTCAGCACAAAACTAAATGCTTCTTATTCGATTGTTCATTGGTAATTAATAACAAACCAATGTTTTACATCACTCGACTAAAATTTTACTCATGTTTTATATTGTAATAATTCATATATTAAAATCAATTTAATTTTTTATAATAAGAACTATTACCATTTAAAGAGAGGTAAAATATCACCGTGATAATATATAACAAATAAAATGAATTATGCGCTTGCCGATGAATAACATTATATTTCACATTGCGATTAATATCTATAATTGCTTAGACATGTTTATCAACTGATTTAAACCAACAGTTTTAAGAGCATCTAATGGGTGCTTCATGCAGGAAAGATTCAACTGTCTATCATTTCATTGCCAACATATCAAATCCACTACTTTAATGAAAATCGTGATTAGACATCAAAGTTGGAACTTATCTAGCAACTAACAAATAAATAGGAAGAGCGTGCAACACGATTGCAAAAAGTAAATAAAAAAAAAATACGTTTTCTTAGTGGAGAAATTGTTTGGATTTTACCTTGATAAGATATTGTCTAGTTGCTTCTGACATTTGGCATTTCTCTTAATTAGCATAAAAAAACTTGATTTAATTTAGCATCTAAGTAACAACTCTATTTAAGAGTTTTCAAATTTTGAGAATCATAAAGAGTAGTTCGATGCACAAAATTTTTATTATGCGCGATATTTAAATTAAGGTCAAATCTACTTTCGAAAAAAGTCGAACCTATTTTAAGAATCATAAATATAAAATATTAGAAAGAAGTAACAATTAGACCGTCAACTGATCAAATATTTTTTTTCACTAGAATTGTTGAAGCAAATGTGTTGAATTTTAGGATGATCAATATCCCTATTTTGGGCTAGAACTCAAAAATCCAAGCTGATCAACCAAGATATCCACATCTTCTCCATCTTCAATCCCTGCATCTAGCAACCCTTCCCATAATCCTATATCAACTGATATTTTTCCCTCACTACCACCTTCTTTTCCCACACCATCTTGATCTTCTCTATATCCTTCATTTAGGTTCACATAGGTTTGATCACTTTGTCCTTCCATGTTAACAGCAAGCGTCCCAAGCTCTATATCATCAAATGCTGGAATATTATGACCAAAATAATCCTGATCATCAGGTTCAAGTTTGACAGCAATGTTACTTTCCTGATCAATAGGCCTTCTTCTCTTCTTACTTATAGCTTCCTGTAGCTCTTTTCTTCTCTCCTTCTGTTGCAGCATCTGCTGAACAAAGCCTGGATTTTGTACTGCTCTAGCCAAGAAACTCATCATCTTCTGTTGTTTAACCTCTGTGCCTTCTATTCTTTGTTCCATTGATCTCAGATAAGCTTTAGTATTCTGTTGCTGCTGTCTAAGTTTCACTAATTCCATCATCAGAACCTGCTTATCACGCCTCAATCGATCAACTTCTGCATCTAACCCGAATCGGCCGACTTCAACGCAAGAATCTAAGCCTTGGTTTGAAGCCAGGGGATGAGATGTCGTCTTTCTCCTCCTGATGGTTTTCAGCAGATGTCTTTGTCCCCTTAAAAACCCTTCATTAGCAAATTCCCATCTGTCTGGATCAACCTTTCTAAAGCCCTGCACAATTTCCAATCCTATTCCTTCATAAGATAAGTAATCGTGAACAGTACGATATTGTAGCATAAATAACCACATCAATTAATGCTAAAGTGATGGCAAATGTATATTCCAAGAGCACAAGTTGAGCCAAATATGCTTATGCATTGGAACTTGAAAGTATTAGTTATTCCACTAGATATCAACCATTTTGCTTTCAAATCCATGGAGCAAACAAGAGATCTACACTCAAAAATAGATTAAACAAGCAAAAAAGGAAAGGGAGAAGTACCCTTTTCTCTATTCCAAGTTGTCAAACTGAAACAAACAAATGAATAAGTATTAAAGTAATAGTAGTTCCATTAGCGAAAGTACATCAAGGACATTTCACTACGCTTTCCCTCATTGTTCTCAATCATTAAAGAGTACGATAATTTAACGAAAAACAGCTGCAAGAAAGTACTTGCATTGTGTTGAAAATAGTATACAAGTATAATGATATCTCTTTAAACAGTCTAGGAAGAAGTTTAACAGTTCAAATTTTAAGATGGTATAATCACTTAATATAATATGATAACTCAATTTATTAAACAGTCTCAAGTTTAAATTCCGTTGCCACCCATTTAAAAAGTATTTAAACTATTCATGTGCAATGCTCAAAAAACTAATCCTACCTACACGCACAGGATGTGTGGAAGATAATGTATAGATATAATAATCTCTCTGTAACATCTTAAACTTTTAGATAAAGTGACCACTTAATAAATTATAGTATTCTTTAGTTGCCTCATGATTTATGTACCATGATACCAAACTAATCAAGAAAATTCGATTAGTATACTTGATAACGCAAAGAACACTGTAGTTCTTTATCCTTTTCATTGCTAGTTTCTAAAAGACAATATTCAGATGATAAACACCAATTCTACATATAGTTTTTCTTGTCAATATTAAAAATGAAAGCAAACAACTAAGATCACTCTACCAACTATACTATAAGAGAAGTCGATTATAAGCTATTGAAATGTATTATTTCTAGATTGTATAATCCTATTGAAGATTCAAGATTTACATACGAAACAGCAGTTAGTACATTAGATACTAGTTGCTTCATGAAGCACCACTTAATGGAAATTAACAAATCTAAAGTACTCAATTGGCACATAAAATACATATATAGGGTCACATAATTAGATATATTTCCATGATTTGTGAGCTTTATCAACATGATTAAGATGACAAAATCCATCTCAATTAAATGAAAGTACTTAAAAGTATTCATAATTAAGATTTTAAACTATTTAAAAGAAAATTACTTACATAAGTATTGAGCTGCCTGACAAAGCTTGAGAAATTGTTGTGCTTGAAATACCTAGGAAGAAGATTAATGGCAATGGCCTGAGGATCCCAAACAACAAAACTGTTGTTACCTTTACTCCAAGAAACAGTATCATTAGTGCTTGGATCATCAACAAGGTCATAAGTCTTGGTGAGGAAAGGTGGAGGTCCAGTCTCATGAAGACCCTCCATCGGCTGAGGAATTCCAGCAAAAGATTCATCGGAGTAGGACGAACTCGATACCGGAAGATCCTCCTTCACTATGCCAAAAGGGTTCATTTCCTCGAATCTTCTGAACAAAATGAGAGAATAAACTAAATTTCTTAATCCTGAGGACGCTCCAGAATTTTTTTGATTGCTCGTTCGAGAACTACGATCCTTTATTATCAGCAGGGTTAATCTTACTTCACAGGCATGTAGTTTGAAAGTTGGTTTTCTATGAGAGGTTTGATGGCTATACCTGGTCGATGAGAGCAATGCAGTAATAGTTTTAGGTTTTTCTTGAAGGGTTTAGATTTTCATAGCTGTTTATCCTATAGGGCTATTACAAAAGGATTCAAAAAACTGAAAAAATGAAAATCATTAAGAGTGAAATGGATCTATGAACAGTAGAAGAAACTGGTTTTTCTTCTTCTTCTTCTTTTTTTTTTTTTAAAAAGAAAAAAAAAATTCTCTAAGTTACATCAGAAGATGGGGTTCTAGCGCTCAGAAAGAAGGAAAAGAACTTTGGAAATGTGTTGCAATGGAGGCCAAGAAATTGAAGAAGAAATAATAGGATAGTAGAAGTTTTGAGTCATGAATAGGTGATGCAGATGTCTATATTTTTAAAATATTCTTTAGCACCGTTGAAGCTTGGACAGGTGGAAAGTTAATGATGCAAACCAACAAAAAAAAAATTGTCTTTAGATTTTTTCAGACACTATTCATTTCTTTCTCCTATTGAAGAAGAAATAATAGGATAGTAGAAGTTAGGAAGGTGGTTTGTAACTCTATAGTCTTTCCTTCCTATAAAATATATTCCAATCTATCATTTTAGTTAAAATCAACCTTTTTCTAATGCAATAAATCCATAATGGATTTATATATATTTTTTCAGTTTAAGAAAGTAATACCAAACAATAAGAAACTAGGTCAAAAATCACTATCAAATATGTATATCATGATTTTGGAAAAACAAAATAATCATCGCAATATATGGCGTGTAAAAAGTCAATCTTGATAAAAAGAAAAAGAAAAAGGTCAGATTGGTGTATATTTAGGGAATGGACCAAGTAAAACTTTTTTTATTTGATCTTTTTGAAGTCAAAAGCCATATAAAGGAAATGGAATGAGAATGAATATTTAAAAGAAAATTTTGAGTATATTGAAAATGGAATCCTTCATGTAACCAAAAAGGCAAATGTTAATTCTTTAAAACATATAACAATAAGGGAGGAGGATTGACTCCTTAATCTTCCACATGGTAGCAAAGGTGATGCCACTGGGCTATTGATTCCACAGTAACATGCTCATTCTTATGAACTCATATAATAGGGAAATTTACTACTCAGGAATAATCCCACTATATTTAGGGTTCGGAAAAAAATCGGAACTATTCTTACTCAAAATAGCTTGAAGAAAATTCAATACCTTTTTAATATCCTTCACCATATTTTTTTTATTTATAAGAATTGGGTTCCAGAAAATTCTGGAATTTTATATCATTAGCAAAAAAAAAAAAAAACATAGTTTGTGGTCATGTGGTACCCATTAAATTAAACAGGCTTGGTTGTACTTTCCTTTCTTTTCTGTCTTTTTAATTTCTCTAGATGGAACACACCAGATTTTATTAAATAGCTGTTGAAATCTCTGGGCCCCAATTCTTTGATGACATGATGGGGAACAATAAGCAATATTAGGATTTGTTTGGTCTTTTTCCTTTTTTTATTGAGAAATATATTATAGGATTTATTAAATTTTGTAATGTAACATATATTTTTATACATTCTTTTAAATCAAGTTAAAAATTGACAATATCTGTAATATTTATTATAGATTCTTGAACACGATTTGTTTGGTTCTTGAGATAACATAAAGAAGCTTTTCAGCAAAAATATATTTCCTAATCAAAAGTAAGGAAATATCTAGGGCGACTAAGTATTATAATATACATTGAATAAGTGAAAACCATGTATTATTATATTCATTAAATAAATTAAAGCTTTATCTTCCAGTATTGTCAAGCACATAGGGGGTCCACTACACTGTCATTGATATGGGAGGGGAGCATCTAGATCTTGCATTAAATTAATGCCTAATCATGCTAGGGTACTTAGTGATGAACAAAGCCAATGCCACAACTCAGAAGTGCAAATATTGTCAAGCACATAGACTAATAATTAAAGAGTAAAATGCACCATATTTCTTGTGTTTTTATAAAATTGTATTATAAACTCTGTATTTTAAAAAGTTACATTATAAATTTTGTGTTATGGAAAACGTTACATACACGCCCCAAACTCAAATTCTGCTTAACTCTGTTAGTTAGCATTGTAAAAAGACAAAATTGTCCTCGTTTAAAGACAAATCCGTCAAAGGAGATATTTGCAACTTTTTTGATATCAGAAGGGGGTATTTATCACTTTTTTAATATTAGAGGGAGATATTTACAATATTTTTCATTTTGTAATA
Organism: Ehretia macrophylla; assembly: GCA_037974665.1. NCBI lineage: Eukaryota > Viridiplantae > Streptophyta > Magnoliopsida > Boraginales > Ehretiaceae > Ehretia > Ehretia macrophylla. The sequence continues at coordinate 45,910,070 of CM075777.1, read as the reverse complement.
TCAGAATCATGTGCTAGTCTACCTTCTAAAGAGATCTACAACCTTAAACTAATAAATATCATTTAATTAAAAGAATAAAAAAATGTATAACTTATATAACAGAACATTGATGTCTACCATAAAAAATATAAATCTTATGCTTGAAGTTCAAAGTCATATTGCAACTAGTAATAATCGTACCTTTACTTGGAATCACGTTCTTCTACAAGTAGATTAAAATTTTTAAATCAGTGCAAAATCAACTTCAAATCGAAGGAAAATCACTTTGAAATAGTTTTTCTCTCTAGGATTGTCAATTTTTTTTTATTTTTTTAATCTTTGAATGGGCAATTTACATCTTTATAAAAAAACATAGGGACAATTAGAAACCTTATAAAAAACACAATGGTCAATTTACAACCTTATCGAATACACAATGAGCCATTTACAACCTTATCGAAAACACAAGGGGCAATTAGTAACTGATGTTAAAAAGGGTATTTTCGTCCTTCTGTATGTGTTTTAAAGCTTGATAAATTTCATACTTGCATTTCAAGCGTGTGTATTACACTCATGTTAAAATTGACAGAAAAATAGATGGCAAGGGGTTATATGCAACGTTTTCCATAACACAGGATTTATAACGTGACTTTTTAAAACACAGGGTTTATGATGCAGTTTTATGAAAACACAGAAGAGTATGGTGCATTTTACTCATAATTAAATGAAGAAAATGTTTTCTACGTCAGGACAAGATATTACTGTTGGAAACTTTCTCTTTGCGTTTTATATTAATGTACAAGAAACTATTTCTCTGAGTCAAATTACTCGTGACTTTATTGTGATGCTGAAACTTTTTTTCAATTTATATTGAAAATCAGGCGATTAGATGGAAATAAAATGATGGTTTGATATATGTAGAATACATGAAAGAGAATTAAGTATACCCAAGAATTGAATACAATGATTAAATAATTACTTATTATAATTAAAAATTTTAAATTTAAATTACAATTTTAACTTCTATTATATTAAAAAAAAAATTAAAAAGCACATGGACTTTATTGATGGATTAAGACAAATAGCTGAACAGTAATTATGGATAAGAATAAAGCCAATATATTCTAATTGGCTAAGCATTTCCGGATGGTTGTAGAAATGTAGACCCCAGATGAAAACAATAATTTAATAAGAATTCAAAGCCTAATTAGGGTTCAAGATCGTGAAGCATCTTATACTTTATTGTGAATAAACAAGTATTACTTTTGGGTCTATTGGGGTTCCTGAGAATATTATTGCCACTACGACGAAAAACAAAAGAAGCATATTATTGCCACCGATCTCTGCAAACTACTGTTTTTTTTTTTTCTTTTTTTTTTTTGTCGGATCTGCAAACTACTGTCGAATTCAATTCTGTCTGAAAAAGTATGATGAGATATATTATTTTGGGTTAATAATTAATTTTGGTCCTTTTCATTTTTAGTTTATTTGATATAGTGATCTCTTTAAAAAAATAATATTATAGTCATTTTTCTTCTAAAAATATGGTAACATTAATTCTTTTTTATTTTTTTATTTAAAATTTAACGGTATAATAAAAAATTACATATCACCACTTGACAACCTTGTACTTTTTTCATCAAATTTTAAACCGAATAGTGAAAAAGAACTAACGGTGTCACATATTTAAAAAATAAATAATTGCAATGTTGCACTTTTAAATATGAGGGTCATTATATCAAACACGTTAAATATAAGGAGTCATTATTATTAATGTTAATACCCAATTTAGTCTTATATCTTTAGCATGTTTGACTTAATAGTCCTTTATGTTTAGAAGTGCAATATTATAGTTCTTTATATTTTGAATATGTTAAATCGTTAGTCCTTTCTCACTTTTTTGTTAAAAATTTAACAGAAAAACATGTATTTGTCATGTGATTATATATAATTTTTGTTGCTTATTCCGTCAAATTTTAAACGAAAAATTGAAAAAGGACTAATGGTGTCACATTTTCAAAAGATAGAATATTACAATGTTGCTTTTTTAAAGATAGAGGATCACTATGTCAAAAAGGCTAATTGATAAGGGACTAAAGGTATTAACTCTTATTATTATTTACTATTATTAATATAAAAGATAATAATATAAAATATATAATAATAATAATAATACATAAATGATACAATAGAAAAAAAATAACAATAATATAAAATATCAATATAATAATAATAATAAAAAATAGATGCAATAATAATACATAATCTAATAACAATGATAAATAATATATAAAATATATAATGATATAAATATAATAATAATAATAATAATAATAATAATAATAATATAAAATATAAATATAAATAATAAATAGTAATAATATTATTAAAAATAATAATACATAATGTAAATAAAAAATAAAATTTTTATCATAATAATACAAAATAAAATAATAGATAATAAATAATAAATATAATAATAATAATAATATGCATAAAACTAACCATTATTTTTAATATGATGTTTATTTTGATTCTTAAGATAATAATATATCTATCACAATAAAAGGGCATTCTTGTCATTTTATATAAATCATTCATATTAGTGCTCTGTCATTTTGACTTCCAAACATGGGCTTGAAATCAATATGTCTATTCTCATCTTTATTCGTAAAGCATATCAAGCATGATACACTCTTTCCCAAATTTATTCCATTTTCAGAGTCATTTGATTTATTAATTCATTTCATTCATGTCTAAAATTATTATAGGATACTAATAGCTACCTAAGAGAATTCCTAACCTTCTCATTGAATCGATAGTTTCACCACTCAACATAAAATAGTGCATGATTGGTCATTGGGAACTTCAATTTAGGATTGACAGTGTGTTGATTAATAGTAAAAGATGAGATAATCGTAATGAAAAAAGTAACCATAACCATGTCAATTTAAAAATTGTTAACCATAAACTTAACCCTTAATAATCCAAAAAATTGCGGTTAACCCTCACCGCAATTGTTTACTTTAAAAAAATAGTTTAAATAAAAAACTAACCTAAGAAACATGTAAGAAAATTCAATTTACATGTCAGGAATCCCAAAAATAAAACGAATGAAAACTGATGCACAATAAGATGATAAAATTCCAAATAAATTATAAATCATTGCAATATTGTCCATAAAAAAATACTCAACTCCAATAAGATCTAAGCAGTTTAAGTAACTAGGGCTTTTGATAAAAAAAAAAAATAATAATAACTCAAAGCTTAAAGGAATAGTATTTGGGTTTAGTCCAAATTGGGCTATACTTAAATAATTAAGTGTTAAATTTTTTAAATGTTTAATACTAAAACCTATTGAATTAACTGTTCATTACCCTTTTAAAAATTAAAACCTAACGGGTATCTTATCAAATTTTGTTATCAAGTTTTTTATCGATTCGATTTTAATTTTAAAACTTCTTGTCATCCCTACTTCAATTGGTCCTTACTCTCCTCTTTCACTTGTAAGTGGTACTAGAAACTAACCGCTAGAAGCTCACTTTTTAGCATTCAAAAGGCCACACATTCTACCAGCCGTCCCTACTTGGTAGCCCCAAAAGCGGTACTATAGGACATATTTTGTTTTAAAGAAAAGAAATGTGTAACATTTACAATATGGGTAATTTATAGCAACGCTCGGAAAAATTTGGCGATAAATACTATCGACAAATATCAAACACGACAGAAACTACTCGAACCATCTGTGGAGCCATATTTTGATGCAACAAACAGCTAATCGACATCACAAATTGCGGCAGACGACCTTCAATGAGCATAAACTGCTTCATGGGGAAATTTCTTTCTTTCTGATATCCGTGAAATAAAAAAATAAATCCCACATTATGTCTGTGAAAGGGGACCGAAGTTCAAATATCGGAAAGAAGAAGCTCCCATTATACAATACGAAGAGCTATAATTGGTAAAGCCAAGCAAGCCACCAAACTACATTTATACATACAGCCGTGATAGTGTTTATCGTAATAATAGCAGCTTCTTAAATATGCCATATAATAAGATATATGCTATAATTGGTAAAGCAAAGCAAGCCACCAAACTACAGTTATACATACAGCCATGATAGTGTTTATCATAATAATAGTAGCTTCTTAAAAACAACCATCGCTATTTTATTCAAGCCACAATAGTTTTTGAGTTCTTCCATTTCAGATATGCTTTTAAGCTGCAGCATCAACTGCGTGACCTGCATCTTCCTTCTTCTCAAAACTTTCCAGATATTGCTTCCTGCAAATGAAGAAAGTTAAGATATATGTGGGTCGGTGTTGTCCAAAAGGCAAAACGCGGGAAAAAGGGAAAAAAAGGAGGCAGGCAGAAGGTGATGGGGTGTTAATTGGAATGTAAAAGCCCACACACCTCGCAGGTAGATGATCGTGAGGGCGGTTAAACGGGGTCCAAACTGGATCACCAACAAAGAGCCGCATTGCCTAGAGAGAGAGTGTACAAGCAATTTATGTCAGAAAGGGTATCCAAAGCAATTGCAATATTCGGGTTTACCCCCATGGTCTATGAGATGCATATTGAATCTCCAAAAACTCACATTTTCAACTATACATTTTTCACATGGAGTAGTGATGATGATATAGAAAAAAGAATCCATAGTTTCGAGCCAAAAATGAACACATCTGACATTTCCCCGCTACAGTACATCTATCGGCTATATAAAAAACTAAAGAAAACTTTTCTCCTACTGATATGGGACACATCATATAAATCATACTTCCCATAATTCACTGTATCAAGGGTTTGCTTATAATCAGGGTCTTAATCCATTTAACCATGATTAGAGTTTTCAGCATTAACATGACTTCTAAGAATGTTTGCTTTGCAGTCTATGTGCCACACACAGACACACACAAAGGGAGAGCTTGATATCTAATTCCAAGCTTATGTGAATGCTTATGTTTAGGAAGTACCTTAATGTAGTTGCTTGAATCAAGAGTGAAACGGTGATAAATTCCAGCAGGGAGGACAATCATTGCCCCCTTCTTTAGCCAAACGCGTATCCAAGCATCATTATGATCCCGCACATCAAAGTAGCCTTCACCAGAAAGTAACATAAGATTAGAAAGCTAAATGGAAGGGCAGATAAAATGTCCAACTCTTTGAAGGACTATGTCATCATGGACAAAAAAGGAGAGGAAGGGGATTCAACCACCTATAACTTACCACTTCCTGCAACGCAATAGCGGATCTCTTCATCAGTATGAAGATGCTCTTCAAAGAAGCTTTTGATTTTCTCTTCATAATTGGGCAGCTTCTCTGGGGAAACCTCACAAAAGTCCTGTAGAAGAATGCAGTTCAATTTTGAGGAAAATGTATACAGGAAAACAGTCTGTCTTCAATTACTGGAAATAAATTATTCAACATGTTTCTCCAATATCTTTACGATTCCTACATACCATGTACGAGTAGCCACGAGCTTCACGGATTTTCTTCAAATCTTCATCTGTTTCATATTTATCAGCATCTAATCGCCAGCTAAGCACACCAAGCTCTGAAAATTCAGATACAGCATCAGGAGTACACAAGCGATTGCAGACATGGCACATCCACTTTTTCCTTTGTTTTCTTTCTCATCTTTATTATTACAATTATTATTTATTGTTATTATTATTATTATTTTTTTTTTTGGGGTTTGTGGGGGTGGGGGTGGGGGGGGGGGTGGGGGTGGGGGGGGGGGGTGTGGTTGGTACAGAGGGTTGAGAGTTGAAAGAATAGGACTGAAAAAGGGCATAGCGGAGAAGCAAAGATCTAAAAAAGACCAAGTCAACATTTTCAAAATTCTCACAATTAATTCAGCTGGAAACTTGGGGGAATGAAATGTAGGATAACAGCAATATGTTTGGATGATGCATACCAGAAAGTTTATCGAGGGAGATGTACTCCGGGGGATTACGGTGATGGGGGACTCTTTGGTCTTCATCACTGTCATCCATGTACCATGCCTGTATGACTTCTTCCCTGGGATCCTGCAGGAAAACAGAACATTGAGAGTGAAGCTCAAACCTGATTAATATTAAGTGACTTGTGCAAATTTTGTGAAGTAAAGCAGGCAGGTTGAGAAACAACTGTAGTGATCAACAACAAAAGTACAATCACGGACTTGTAAGTATATATTTGGTGAAGAGAGCCATTTAAGCTGTTACCACAAAAATAGTAATACATAGTTGCTCAGTAGTTAACTAAATCAATGATACAGTCCGAGTGCCGCTCACTTTACCCAGAAAAGGAAAACGAAAGAAAAATATGAGAAAAGATGAGTCTAAAAATATTAGAAAAGTTGAAAGTATTTGGTTAGGCAGCAGAATTTCTTAGAATGCCTCCACATAACTTCAAACAAGGTGGGAATTTTATTACCAATAACCATTTACATCAATATCAATTCTATTCCTTTTCATGGAACAATACATAATCATAGATCAACATTCCTGTAAAACCAGAATTAAATACTAATAGTAAATTGACGAGCCAGAATATCAAGAATCCTGGATTTTGAATATTTTTGGAATTTTAATTGATCTAACAGTAGAACTACAAAAGTCTCAAATTTATACATGTGGCATAGACCTCTGGTACACAATTCGACCTCCTCGCCAGAGTGGATTTTTTTTTCTTTCCCTTTTTTTTCTCCCAATACGGAAAAGGTAGATTAAAGTGGCTAGGCAGGTAGATTGTTTCATATTAGCAGATGTATGGGAAAAAGCCTGTGTACAAGAAAGCATACATACTTAATGTAATCAGTCTCTATACAGCTAAAACCATGCGCCATTATTCATGAAATAATTCCTGTAAATGCAACAACCCGTCTCACCACCACAATCACCCGATGTACAATCCCATTTACAACTGTCGCAAGCTAAGATGGAATATAAGTGAACCTGCCGATCTCCCATACATACATATATACATACATGACATGTGTTTATACACCATTTCAGATAGGAGCTCACAACCATTCTAAGCTCGTATCACTTCGGATCAAATCAGTTGGCTTTCATAAATCCTGAAGTATTTTAATAGGTTTTCAATCCAAGCTCGAGTCATGATGTCTTGGCGTATAAGCTTTGAAGCCTAATCAAGACTCTTAAGATCAACGATAATCCATCACTTTATTTCCCTTCAAAGCTCCTCATTACATTTTGGATTAATTAAACTCATTGATGAGCTCGAAGATTGTCCGTGCTCACTTATTAAATACTCGGTAAACGGTTCTGAGTCTGAAACAGCCTCTCTCTCAATGAGCTAAGTCTGTCTACACCTATCTTTCCCAATCCGTACTATTTTTACGAGTTTTGTGCACTGCATCCGACTCATCAATCTCCCAATACAAGTCATCGTGGATCACGAGCTCGAATTCGAATATGCAGTGAAGCTCAAATAAGAAATTATAAAGCTAATTGCAAACAATCAATTATTATTATTATTATTATTATTTTAAAAAGGGCAGATTATTAAGCAAATGATATTATATACATAAGGAGTAAAACTTGGTAATAACTAATAAATACATATTTATTCAATTTTAGCTATGCAAATCACGAAAAAGAATTATAATAACAAAAACAATAAGACACAAAAATTGAACAAATTAATTTTCAAACTCGCATAAATATATATATATATATATATATATTGAGTGTGTGTGTGAATACCTGGCTATGAGAACCCATTTTGTGTGTTGTGAGCGAATCAGCGATGATGAGAATGAGAGGAATTAATAATAGTCTTTTTAAATTTGTAAATGTGGTGATATTTTTATAGTGTAGTACCGAATGTTGCCCTTCTGAGTTTGATTCGGTTTTGTCCAGATTAATTGAATCTTTAACTGTTGGGGTGGGGGTTAGGGTATTTGTGTCAATTTATAATGTGAAAGTGGAAAACAAGGAATCTCTTTCAGCGTCCACAAGTCTGGTTGAATTCATTAAAATAGAAAAGTAAATAAGAAAAACTGGACAGATGTACACAACACGTGTTTCAAAAGGTACAGGTAACTCGATCTTTATGTCAAAAGTTGTAAACTTGAGTCTTATTAATTACGTTGTATAATTTTAAATATTTTTTAAATCAAAATAAAAAAAGTCGGTTTTTGGGCCTTCACTTTTCAATACTTAGGTTCCGTTTGTTTGTTATAAAATATTTTTTGAATTTTATAATATTTGATAACACTAAAAAATTAGTTAATTGTAAAATATTTTTCGATCAATAATTGCTGCTGCTTTTTTTTAATTTTAAGGTATTTGGTAATACCGTAAAATTGATCAACTATAAAATATTTTTCGGTTAACAATTACGGCTAGTACGAAATTCTGTAAAATATTTTCATTTTCTTTGAGAGAAATTTTTTTTTACGAAACTCACATTATATCTAAACACCATAAAATATTTTTCAATATTCTATTTTTACTGTAAATATTTTACACAAGTAAATTATTTTTCGGCAAACAAACGGAGCCATGGATAAGGTTGGTACGAATCCAAAGAGGTATTCAAAGGAGGGAGAGGGTCCAAAAACAAAATAACGGTAATTTATCAAAATGATTTTTGTTTTTTGTTTTTTTTTATATTTAAATTTAAATTTTGTATTTTGAACAAAATGATTTCTCATTTTTCATTTTGATAATAATTGTTAATTTTTAGAACAAAATCTGTCAAAAAAGAAATTAATGAACATATGAATGACACGTGACTGCAAAATAAATAAATTTTAAAAAGTTTATATTTTATCATGTGATAAAATTTGTGCATTTTGTTTTTGTGTGAGAATTATGATAGTCGACTAGTGATTTTAAACAAAACAAGTTGGGCCGCATAAGGAAGCACATAGGATGTACGAAAACCGCGGAAAAAGTGCATCACTGATTGCGTCATTTCGATGTTTAATTACAATTAAACATGAATAACACCTTTCATGCTGGTCAATACTATAGAATGGTCTTCACAACGTATTCAAGTTGAACTCAATTCATTGACTTCTTCACTGCATTGTAAATAATATCCTTAATTACTTTGTAGTGAAATCAATAAAACAAAGGTGTATGTCGTACTAATAAGTGGACAAATATTTCACATATAACAAGGTCTTGAAAAAGAAGTTGTATATTATCTTATTTTTAGTGATGCGTATTTAATAAGTGAGTATTTAACTGTCCAACCGAATTTAACCTATGTATTTCATTTTTCAGATATGGCCAACTGAACCCATGGTTTTAAGAGTTGATTAGCCTTGGGCCCAACCTTGAGCTCATCTATGAGTTAAAACATTTTTGAATTGGTTCGATCATTCTATTCATTTACATATAGGTGAAAGTCAAATCAAATTTGGCCCAATGTGAGAATTTTTCAACATTTTGAATCAAAATTATAGTCAACTCCACGTTACGTTTATGGAACTTATTACACTTGCAAATAAATTTACAAGCATGTATTATATATGGAGTAGCATCACACACCAAATAGCAATACTCATAATAATATCCACAACCAGTTCTTCCCCCAAATACAGATCATGAGGGCGATTGTATGTTGTGCATACACCATACTGGTACTCCCCTAAATAATCTCATCACATGTTTGTAGGGAAAGTCTTCCCCTCGACACTCGTTCATCCGATCAAGACATATTGCATGGAGTTTTAAATACATGTGTCTTGACCGCGAATGTCGGATGCTACATAGAAGAATTTCCTCCAACTTGCAAATATATATATAGGACAAACCTAATTGAACAAGTGTTTCAAAATGACCAAATAGGATCATACTAATACACTACAAATTCCCCGACATTCACTCAAATTATGAGAACCTAAATAAACCACTTCAAATGTTATTGAAAAAAAAAAAAAAAGACATATGAATGATGGATTCAACACAATGGCATGCTTAAAACCTTATTAATGGAGCAAAATGTTGTCAGTTTCTTCTTTCTAGTGACCTCCCACCTCTTTAAGATCAAAATTTTGTCATAATAGCAATTAATTGATCACACATCTCTTGAATAGTTCTCTTCTTTATATTTATAGTTCTGAAGGAAACATTGGCACAACCCTAGAGTTGACGTCTTGTTACTTAGAAGGCATGCTTCGAATTGTGTGAAAATAGACTCTAGATAGACTCAACACATGCAATTCATCTTTTTTGACATCTCATGTATAATAAAAGTTTCATATATTGAACTACCATCATAATTGTCGAGGTCGGAATCTCGACATTGAGGTCGGGAGCTACTTCTGCTGAGCAGGAAATCTGGGTCAGCTTCTTGACCTGGATTTTCGGGTCGGCTACCTGACCTGCACAAGGAAATGGAAGGAAAAGGCGAGGTGATGACCCGGATTTTCCCCTCGGGTGTGCGAATGATTAGTATGTCCGAATTGGAGAAGTAGTTGAGAGTATTTAATGACGAGTTACCTCAGAAATGAAGGGGTGGAGCTCTATTTATACTAAATTCAAACCTGACAGTATTTAATGCAATGCAGCTTTATATCCCATCAGGGCTTTATGTCCCATCAGAACAGTTGTTTGCCGAGGTCGGGGTTTTCCTGGGTCGGGGCGAGGTTGAATCAGAATCCAAGTTAGGCATTAGCTGAATGTGCTGGGCTTGGCTCGGATTAGCCCTCCTCAGCTCAGAATGGGCACGGTACCTCAGCTCGGGGTCCCCCTCGTCAATCTCCCCCCCCCCCCCCGTCGAGATCGAGAGGGTGAGATCTAGGTTTGGGAATTGATCCCGAGTTGGAGGTGCCCAACCCCGGCAAAGTGGGGATGGCCACGTAAGCGGTGTATACCCTTCAGATGGCTGACACGTCACCTGGCAGTTATGACAAGATGCGACGTTTAGAATTCCCGAGGCGGTTACAGGAGTTGCCTATAAATAGGGCATTGACATCCGAGATTCATTTCACACTTTACTAACGAAATTTGGAGCTTTCAGGTTGGCAACCAGAGTGGTCGGACACTTTTAGCTCGGCAAATATCTTCTCAGGGTATTCAGCTCGGAATCCATTAATTCGGAGCCAATTAGGTCGGAGGCAGTTAGATCGGGTCATCTTCGACAACTAGAGCGGTAGGTACGTCCCGAGTCCCTTTAATTATCCCTGCACATATTTTATTTTATAAACAGGATGGGGAGGTCGGAGTCAGAAGATTCCAGGCGATGGAGGTGAGGTCCTATGGAGGGGATGAGAATCCGTCGAGCTCGGAGTCGACCTCAGATGGGGCCGCGGTGATGACAGAGAAGGTGCATCTCAAGGATCTGCCCGGCAATCTGGGCTCAGGGAAAGTGATGATGATTTCCAAGTGATCGAGGTCAGGCGAGTGCAAGAGGAAGCTAAGGTGGATCCTTTGGCCGACTTGGGAGACTTGGATAATAGGGAAGATGAGGTGCCATTGAACCAGTTGGAAGGAGTTGAGATACCTTAGGAGTACTTAGACGGAGTCTCTACGTCGGAACCGATTGAAGCAGTCCCGGTTAGGGCGGTCCAATCTCGGAGCTCAGCTACAGTCAGTGGTTCGTCGGCTCGAAGGAAAAGGATCGAGCAGTTGTTCGCCTGTTGCAAGCGTGAGTGCCATTCCACGTTGCAGATGGCCAACGCCAGGCTAAAGGATTGGTCGGTGGACCAACACTATAAGCTGAAGGTTCCAGGTCGGAATGAGCCCGCCTGCTATACTCTATTAGATCACTTCACCATCTATGACCTCGCATTCGATGTCATCCGGCTTCCACTTCCCGACTTCATCGCTGGTATTTTGAACTACTTTGAGCTTAGCCCGGGTTAGATATCACCAAATGGTTGGGCCGTGATAGTGGCATTTTATGTATTTTGCCTTGAGAGAAAAATAGAGCTGACCCTGCGTCGGTTCAGGCAGTTCTTTGTGTGCGTGCCCAACCCGAAACAACCAGGGTGGTTTCATTTCGCAGCTCGGGACATCAATTCCATATTCACCAAGTGGTACTCCTCCAATAAAGGCTAGCACAACGACTACTACTGGGTCGAGCTGGCTGTGAACCCGGGGTGCAAGGTTGATTGGAATCCCTCACTAAAGAAGAATGTGAACGATGACCCCAAGCTTCCAGAAGCCGAGTTCGCCGAAGTCGGGGTATTGAGACCCGAGCCGGGTATGCTAATAGATATTGACAATGTCCTTAGGTGGGATAGAATCTGGAGATCCAAGTTGTTCGGGAGAGAACCCGACCAGAAGAAGGAGCACCCTTATCTACTTCCCGAGCTCGAAGAGAATGCAGATTCCGGCTCAGAAGAGGGTCAGTTCGCAGGATCAATGCCCGACCTCCCAGTCTCCTTGTCTACCGTTGTTCCCTTCAGTTTGTATTTGGCTATTTTTCACCTCTATTTTCTTCATTTTTTTGCAAACATGGCGGATAAAGCTTGCGTATGCTCAAATGAAGATGAGGACCGAGGCCAGCGGCGAAGTCTCGGCTCGGTCTGGCTTGGGCTCCACTGTCCCTCAGGAGCAAAGGCAGCGACCCGAGGTTTGTTCCAAGGGGACGTCGGCGTCTCCCCTGACCAAAAGATCGAGCTCGGGTGTGGCGATCCCTGAGCGCTCAGTATCCCGCCCTGATAATAGGAAACGGTCTTGGTCTGAGTACTCCGAGAAAGGCAAGGCCACGGAGGTGAGCCCTCCCAACAAGGATTTTGTGGAGACAGCTAAGGCCACCCGCAATCCCAAGCTGGCATCGGTCCCGGCGGAGCAGCTTTTGCTAGACCTGAGGACGGCCATAGTCATGGTAAGGCATATTTGACCGTGTTGATATGGTTAAGTTTTTTGGCTCAGCTGATCATTTTGTCATCTTTTGTGCAGGTCGAGTCCCACATCCTTTCTGCACATGGCTTACTCGCCCGAGCCCAGGCTCACTGCGTCGAGCTCGAGCAGCTATTCGTCAACTCTTGAGCCGAGCTAGAGGCCCTAAGGGAGGATGTCGCCCAGAGGCGCAAAGCGGACGAGTCGGAGATCAAGCGGCTGAAGAAGGAACTCGACGCGGAGAAGTCCCAGCGCAAGGCCGCGGCCAAGGATGTCGAGCGCTTCAAGAAGGATAAGCGTGAGGCCGATGCGAAGCTTAAGGATCTGTTAGATCAGGTCGGCCCATAGGGGGAAAAGGCGGTGGAAGCCTTTAAGTCCAGCCAAGAGGCTGTGGACTGGTTGGCCACGGAAGGTGGAACGATGGCCAGGTACACCGAGTTGGAGTACTACTTCTGGGGCCAAGTCACAGCTCGGGAAAGAGCGAAGACCTTCTTCCCCGCAACCAAGAATAATTACATCGAAATCTTGAAAGCTCTGCCCCAAGACTTCTGTAAGATTCCCGAGCTACCGGCCGACCTAACGTCCCAAGCCAAGGAGATGATTGAATTTGTTCAGAAGGGCATGGATCAGGTCGAGGATGAAGCCGATGCCACCACCTCCACCGCCGCTCCTAAGTAAATTTTGTAACCGCCCAGGTCGGGCTCTTGTAATTTTAAATTTTCCATTTAATGAAATGGTTGTTTTGTATCTTACTCGAGTTCGTACATGTGTACTTTTCTCTTCACAAATTTCTTAAGTAAGTGAGGTCGGACCAATACAATGGACCTTTCAAACTTAATTTAAATATAAAGAACCGAGCTGGAAGTGATTAATGAATTATCATCCTGATCCGAGCTGGTTAAATAGGCAACTATATAATTATCGCCGACCTGGACTCGTCAGTCCGATTTAAAATTGGTCAAACTAATGTTGACAAATGTTGAGTTCGAGTTTAGACCCAAACTAACGTCCCGACCTGAAGCCGGTTATACCAAGTTGGAACTTAATCCGAACTGGCAAAACTAATCAAATTATTATTGACTATAGCCGAGCTGAAACCTTATCCGAGTTGGTTTACTTGGATCATTAGCTCGAAATTAAGCGTGACCACCGCGTTAATCCGAGTCGGGAGTAGCTCAGTAGCTGAGGCGCTTGAGCCCGGGTAAGGCATTGCACTGGTTTATAAAATATGTTTGTATTGAAATTGTACATAAAGTACTCGAGCTCGGGAGCCGATTACAAAAAATGCTTTGGCTCGGGGCCTTTAGCAAAGACTTCGGCTCGAGGCCTGTACAAAAGTTTCCGGCTCGATGGCCGTTACAAGAGATTCCAGCTCGGGGGCTGTTACACAAAATATCTCTTCAGGTGCTCCACGTGCCATTCATTTTTCAATTGTTTCCCGTATTTTTTGCGGAGGTAGAAGGTCCTAGGTCGGACTTCTTTCACGACTTCGTACGGTCCTTCTCAGGTCTAGGAGAGCTTGTTGCTCAAGCGCGGCAAAAAGATAGCCTTTCTAAGTACAAGCTCGCCAACCTTGATATGTTTAGGCTTGACTTGCTTGGCAAAGGCTCTTTGCATTGCAGCTTTGCTGGCTAGCATCCTGATTTGAGTTACCTCGGAGCTCTTCGGCGAGGTCGAGCCCTTCACGGATCAATGCTCCGTTTATTATCATGGTGGAGTATCATGGTGGAGGGTTCTACTGGTCGGAGACCCGATCTCCACTGGCAGCACCACTTGGGTACCGAAGGTCAGCTCGAAGGGCGATTCTCTCGTTGCCGAGCTGGTGGTGGTCCGCTGGGTCCACAACACCTCGGGAAGAATCGATGTCCACTGGCCCTCTGCTTCCTCCAGCTTGGTTTTCAGAACCTGTAAAATGATTTGGTTAGTCATTTCAACTTGGCCATTACTTTGAGGGTGAGCAATAAATGAGAATCTGAGGTCGATCTCAATCTCAGCACATTTGCCTCGAAAGTATGCACTGTCGAATTGCTTGCCGTGGTCAGTAATGATGACCTTTGGCACCCAAATCTACAAATGATATTTTTCCACACAAAATCCCAAGCTGCTTTTTCTGTTATTCTAGCAATACCTTCGGCCTCAGGCCATTTGGTGAAGTAGTTTATTGCTACGAATGTATACTTCTTTTGGCCTAAGTCGGTTGGCAATGGGCCGATGATATCTAGACCCCATTGATAGAATGGCCACGGGCTCATCATCACTGTGAGGTCTACTGCCGGCTTCCTCTGTACATTGGCGAACCTTTGGCAGGTGTTGCACTTTTTTACATACTCTTTGGCATCTTGTTCTAAGGTTGGCCAGAAATAGCCTTTCCTCAATGCCTTCCGAGCCAGGGCCTTGCCACCCAAGTGGTTTTCACATACTCCTTCATGGATCTCCATGAATTATGTAGTTTCCCCCCTCGGGCCCAACACACTTTAAGAGAGGCCAAGTGTAGGCTCTCTTGTAGAGTTGCCCGGCAATTATGACAAAACTTGAGGCCTGTTTCATGAGTTTTTGAGCTGTTTTTTCATCCTCCGGGGTCATACCTCCCTCCAAATAGTCCACGATTGGTTTGGTCCAATCTAGGCTTAAATTGAGCTCGGCTACGACCTGCATCCCTAACTGGATACTTGGTTCGGATACTTCTTCCACATGGACCAGGGCAGGTCAGTTCTCGTCCAAGGCCAACCTGGACAGGGCGTTAGCCTTCATATTTTCCTTCCTCGGAATTTGCTGTATCGCGAATCTTTTGAGCCCTGAGGTCAAATCCTTGACTCTGTTGAGGTAGGCCAGCATAGTACTGTCCTTGGCTTCGAAATCTCCCGATATCTGACTAGAAACCAATTGAGAGTCGGTGCTCAGGTCGACTGCTTGTGCCCCGAGCTGAACTGCAATCTTTAGCCCCGCAATCACCGCTTTGTACTCAACTTCATTATTGGATGCCAACAAGGCGAACTTGAAGGAGTATTGGTGCTCATGCTGGGTTGGATCGAGGATGACCACCCCAGCTCCGCTTCTAGACTTCCTTGAGGCCTCATCCACATGGACCTTCCACACATCCTCCAGGTCATGCTTGGCTCGGCTAGTGCATTCCACCACAAAGTCCGCGATGGCTTGGGCTTTGATGGTTGTTCTGGGCTGGTAGGTGATGTCAAATTGACTCAGCTTAACTGCCCATTTTAGCAGCCTACCTGACGCCTCCAGCTTGTGCATGATAGATTTGAGTGGGGAATCCGTCATAACCTTAATTGGATGAGCATCAAACTACGGCTTCAGCTTTTTTGCGGCCGTGATGAGCGCGATGGCGAGTTTTTCCAAGGAGGAGTACCTCACCTCGGCCCCTTGCAAGATTTTGCTGACATAATAGACCGGTTTCTGCTCTTTCCCTTCTTCGCGGGCCAGTGCCGCCGCCACTGCTGTCCCTGAGCATGCTAAATATAGTACCGGCTCCTCCCCCATATCAGGTCGGGATAGCAGGGGTGGCGAAACTAAATACCTTTTCAGCTCTTGGAAGGCGTTCTAGTATTCCGTAGTCCATTCGAAGTTCTTAGGATTCCTCAATATTTTGAACAGATGTGCACACTTGTCGGCCGACCTGGACATGAATCTGCTCAACGCCGCGACCTTGCCCGCAAGCACTTAGATGTCCTTTACACAGGTTGGCGGTTCCAGGTCAGGTATCGCTTGAACCTTTTTCGGGTTGGCTTCTATTCCACGGGCTGTGACCATGAAGCCCATAAACTTTTCTGCCTTGACGCCGAATGCGCACTTTTTCGGGTTCAGCTTTATCCCAAAGTGCTCCATTACGGCGAAGGCTTCAGCCAGGTCGGCTACATGATCTTCCGCTCTTCTACTCTTGACCAACTTGTCATCTACATAGATCTCCATATTTAGGCCAATCTGATTTTTGAAAAACTTGTTCACCATCCGAGTGTAGGTAGCTTCAGCATTCTTGAGGGCAAAAGGCATAACCTCATAGTAGTAGAGACCTTTATCGGTGGTGAAGACAGTCTTCTATTTATCTCCGGGAGCAATCTTGATTTGGTTATAGCCTTTGAAGGCATCCATGAAAGAGAGTAGCTCGAATTCAGAGGTGGCATCCACTATCTGATCAATCCGAGGTAGGGAAAAGCAGTCCTTAGGGCAGGCTTTATTGAGGTCGGTAAAGTCGATACACAATCTCCATCCACCCGAGGACTTGGTCACCAGGACCACGTTGGATAACCAAGTTGGGTACTGGATTTCCTTTATGTGGCCGGCGTCGACCAATTTATCCACCTTTTCTGCTATGATTTGTTGCTTACCATAATGGAAATGCTTGCGCTTCTGCTTCACCGGATAGTGATTCGGGTCAGCATTCAGGTGATGCTCAATCACTGCCGGGTCAACACCTGTCATGTCAGAGACAGACCATGCAAATATGTGTTCATTTTTCAAGAGAAATTGGCTTATACCTTTCTTGAGGTCGGCAGAGAGTTCACTTTCGATTTTTGCTCTCTTCGTCTCATCAGAGAGCTCCACCTCTTGAAGGTCTTCAGCTGGGCTTCCCCTCTTCGCATCCCTCTTCTCATCGGGCAAATCTGGTCCCCATCCAACCTGATATTTGGGGTGGAGGGAGTTTTCATAACATTCCTGAGCTGAGAGCTGGGCTCCGCGGATAGTGGTCGTACCGACCAGGGTCGAGAATTTCAGAGCCTGGTGATAAGTTGAAGGGACGACCCTGAAATGGTTGAGTGCTACCCGACCTAAGATCTCATTGTAAGTAGAGTTGTAATCCATCACAATAAAGTTAGCTTGTATCGAAACCTGCTTATCTCCATCTTCTAGCTTCAGCGGGAGGTTGATGACCCCTTCAGCTCGCTGGGCTTGTCCGGTGAAACCAGCTAAAGTGCCCCTCAACGGCCAGAGTCAGCTCCTGTCCAACCCATTTGCTCAAATACTTTTAAGAATAACACTTCTGCCGAGCTTCCAGTATCCACCATCAGCCTCTTCATGGTGAAGTTGGCTATTTCAGCGCTGACCACTAGTGGGTCGTCATGGGGCAATATCACGCCCTCCAAATCTTCTGAGGAGAAGGTGAGCTCCTCCATCTCCGGGACCGGACCCCGCACCGGTCCGTACTCCCTCCCAGCCCGAACATAACCCTTCCTGCCTACCGAGGTCTCCCCACCCGATGCCAATCCTCCCGCAATGGTTTCAATCACAGCCAAACGTCCGCCCTCAGCCTGGCGCCTGGGTGGACTCCTCTCTTTATCTCTTTGATCGTGATTCCGGGTCGGCTGCTGATCTACGTACCTTCGAAGATGACCTCGGGCTATCAGTGCCTCGATCTCCTGTTTTAAGTATTTGCACTTTTCGGTGGTATGGTCGTAGTCCATATGGTAGTGGTAATATTTGGTTCTATTGCGTTTCTCAGGTCGGCCTTTCATCGTTGGAGCTGGAGGCAGGTGGTTCTAGTAGTGGATCTCCATCAAGATCTGCTCCCTTGTGGTATTAAGGGGAGTGAACATAGTGAACCGGGAGTTCTGCTTCGGCTGATGAGGCTGCTTACCTCGGTCGTTTTGGACTTTACCTCCAGGTTGGGTTTAGGAGGTCTCTCACTTCTGATCGCGTCGTTTTGCGCTAAAAATAGTAAGGTTAAATGATTGAAAATATTGTTTACCTTGAATTACCTCTAGCTGTGGCGAGTAGAGGGTCGATCCATGGAGATTGGGTTATCAAGTTAAGTTAAGTCCTTAATTTAGAATTGTTTGACTATCTCCCGTCACGGATAAGTTTGATTAAGTCCAAAAGTCCAAAAGTACGGAAGTACGAAAAATTAAGTCCAAGAAATGTCCACAAAATGTCCAAAGATACGGTAGTAACAAAGTCCAAAAGTGAATTAATCAAAAGTACTAAGTTAAAGAGTCACAACACTCAACACTAAAAATCCAAAGGGTTAATGATTCAGGGTGGTTATAGCTCGGTATACGCAAGTACAAAGTTATTGATTCAGATTAAAAGTTAAGTCTTTCAGAAATAGGGCTACAAGCTCCCATTACTGAAATGAGCTTTTAATTACGTAAGTGATAAAATTAATTAATTAACAAGATTGGATGTGTTGGTACAACCTAACGATTTCCAATCTCTCAATTAATCTTTCACGTATGTAACCTGGAGGTGTCGGTACAACCAGACTAGAATCCATCCGAGATAGTCTCGTATTGCCACTGGTTTACAAAACCAGGCGTATATGTACTTTCAATTAAATATAACATAACTACAAGTATATGTATAATTAATCAAAAAATACTTTAAAATAGAAATACGAGACTTTAATAAATCTAAATCACATCTCACACATACCACCCCGAATCTCGGGTCTAGTGTGGCATAATAAAATGTAAAGTACAAGAAATCATAACGAAAACCAAAATAAAAGAATACTTATCGTGTTGAACAGATTTCGGTAGACCGGTATGATTTCGGTATGATGATGGCTCACTAGACCCTCCCTTTGGAATTAAAACTTTTCACACAACTCAGAATAATAACTAAAACACTCAAACACAAGAGCAAAATGTAAGCTAAGAAGAGAAAATGGTACCAGAAAAATGAAATGAGGAATGGAGTATTTATAGAAAATTTTTGGCACTATTCACAAGTACTATTCAAACCATGATATCATCAATATGTCAGCGTGATATCATTCGCCTAGGTCATCAATGTGTCAGTGTGATGTCATTCACCTAGGTCATCAATGTGTCAGCGTGATGTCATTCGCCTAGGTTATCAATGTGTCAGTGTGATGTTAGCAAAGATACTATTCATACATTGACTTTACTATTCATGCATTGAATTTGACTTTTACTATTCACCCTTTGACTTTGACCAAAAGTTGACTTTGACTTTTACTCTTCACTCGTTGACTTTGACTTTGACCAAAAAATTGACCAAGGCTATTTCAAGGTTTTTCAGCGTCCTGAATCCGTTTTCGTACTCCGTTTGGCCAAATTCAATCTCGATTTGCTCGTGTCAAGGTCGTTATACCTTCCTCCTTCAGTATTGCGCCGAAAATTCACTTCAAAAGTTGGCTTTTGTGGCCATTTTTGCTATTTCTTCTTCAGAACCTATATTGCATTAAATTTGTGTAAAATATACAATTAAGCTTGAAATAATAATGCAATATATATGATTTAATGGGTTAAAGTTACTAAAAATACAGATTTATCAACCACCTCAAACCCATTCTTTGCTTGTCCTCAAGTAAATGTATCAATTACTTCATATATTTATAAATATTAAATCTAAGCAGTCAATGTATTCATACAGTTAAATTTTATAAAATTACAAGATTAACAGTGAATTTGTCTTCCAAACAATTTCACCCCAAGAAATCATTTTGTATCTAGAAGAAATGAAACCAACTTAATTAGAAAAAATCATTTGAGCCTTTTTAAGCACTTGTAACTCAATTAAGAAGTAAGAAAATTAATCACGCAAAATTTGTAAAATCGAAAATATTTTCTATGGATAGTCATGAAATGTTAAAACTCAACTACCTTCCAAATCATGTAGTACTCCCATAGATTTTTTCTATAGATATTTTTTTCTTTTTTTCTTTTTATGAAATAGATGACTCGAATGATAGATGTTGGTTGATTCAACGATTTCATTGAAGTATTGCCTTTTCTTCAGTTGAATTGTGTTTGGTGAAAGAAGGCTGTCTGGCAAGATTTGTATTGATAGCTTTTTCATAACAAAAATGCTCAAAAATGGTTAGAAGAAAGCATTTGTTATGGATTTTTTTGCTGCCTCTTTTTGTTGAATCAACATTTTTTATATTTGAATGATGTTGAGAGAGTCATCTACATATTTTTTTTTTCAAAGGAGTATACCAATCTAAAAAAATAAGTCAAATTTTAATAAAACACAACATCTCACATTAAAAACATCTCAATCTACTTTTTTTTTTGATAATTAATCAAAAACTTCTAATTAAATCATGTGACGCTGTTGGGATGTAATAATAGTTAACAAGGTTTCAAAAAAAAAAAAATCTAGATACAAACTCAACTCTTAGCGGCTAATCATTTTTTCATTTCAAATTCACAGTTCATTCAAATATTTTATCACAATCTAACCATATTTCAACAATTAACCACACAATTTTAATTATTATGAATAAGTGAAGTAATTTTTTTTTTTTTGGTATCAGGTTGGTATCAACTTTTTTTTTTCTTCCTCAAACTCAAACCTTACATTGTCCTCAATGAAAGAAAACTATGTAATGCAAAGTAAAAAGAAAAACACAACCTGATAAACAATCCAAACAAGGGTCCACAAAAACTTTCTGAAAGAAGAACTGTTAAACAAAATCTCAAAAACCAACATTAGTCGTGAGGTCAAATAAAAACTAAAATATGGTAGTTGCGGCTGAGGACTTGAGCTTGAACCTCTCATTGAAGCAAGTTCAGCTCGTAATGCAGCAAACTCTTCCCTCTGTGACTGCTTAAATTCTACAAATTCAGCTTTCAGCTTACTTATATCTCCCAATCCTGCAGCAAGGTTAGTATTCATGGCTTGCAGTTCTTTGTACATTTTTTTTCATTAATGATTCTTCAGATTGATCACCCTGTTGGTGGGAAGAAGTGGCGCCTTCAGCAAATTGAGTGGAAGGTCGTGGAGTATTTAATGCTAAGGGCATTTTTCGAACAGCGTGCTCCAAATGTTTAAAACTCTTCGAGAACTCTGATTCACCATATAAAGTAATAGGGAGATCCATGTATGGCTCATCAGGTGCAAAAGAAAAATCAAACCGTTGAAGCAAAAAAATTATCAGTCGAGGAAAACGAAGTGTAGATGTAGCATCAAACCTCTTCATGTGGTCTATAAGACTCATCATGTTGTCCCCCCCAATAACAGCTCCAACATCAAAAAGAGCACCTTGATAAATCCAATATAAAACTTGTAAAATAACTCCCGTCCTTTCATGATCATGACCATAAGGGCAAAGGTTCTTTTTAACAATGATATCTGTTAACCACATGTCCCTTAGAAGGGAAGATCTCCTTACACCCACACTGTGTGGCAGAACCGGACCCCCACACAAATTTGTAGCAATGTCTAAATCAGTAGATGTAGCAGGGAAATCCATATTTTCCTCATAAAAATAATCATGCCCACACAGTATAGTCATGATATCAGCAGTAGTAAATTGAAATTCGAAACCATCAATTGATGCAGTAAATTTTTCATTATCATATGAAATATGCTCATAAAAACGGCGAATGAGACGAGAAAAAACAGGAACATCAACAAGAGGTGGGTGCAGAAAACAATCAAAAAAATACCCCTAAAAAAATTCAAAAGCACATTGTCCATCTTCGGAGGCCCTCAACGCATCTGAAAAATTAGTTTCGGCCTCAATTTGAGCATTGTCAAGTCTTGTAGTCAATGATAATTTCTACCTTTTGGGACACATAATCTTAATAATAAACAAAAAAAAAATAAATCAGAAAAAACACAAAACAAAATTATATATATATATATATATATATATATATATATATATATATATATATATTAATTTACATAAATACTATTTATTCAAACAACACCAAATAACAACCACAAAATTATCCTTAACACACAGCATTATAAATCATCTGGTTAAATTCTATAACATGTAAATAATATATAAATCTTAGATGTAGGGTAACAAAAATAATAGACATAAATAAATCTACATAAATCTGATTTTTTTTTTTTAATTTTCGTTTTTTTTTTTCAGAATTAAATTTAAAGGAAATCTAACCGAAAATTTAAAATTAAAATCTAACCAAATTCTATATACATACACATATACTTACACATATACATACACATATACATTCATATATACATTCATATATACATACATAAATCTGGAAAAAAAAATCATACCAAAACGAAGATTAAGAGCTATAGAACAACAATAAATTGAAAGTAAGCAGTAAGAATAATCCTAAAGCCTTCAAATATGCGTATATACATACGTAAATAAATATGTAAAAATAGATATAATACTTGAAATAAACTGAAAATAAATGCGAAAATAAGAAAGAAAGCATAAAACTAACCTCTTATGTAGATCTGGAGAAAACTTGGGGTGGGGAAGGGTTTTGTTGAGGTTTGTGGGTGATTTCTGTGGGTGGGGGGGGGGGGGGGGGGGTGTGTTTTTTTTTAGGTTTCAAGGCTGCTGCAATCGGGGCTTATGTTATAAGCCCTGACTGTGGTTGGGCGCTTGAGCGCCTACAGGGCGCTCAATCGCCCTGCTGCGTTCTTTCAGTGAATTTTTTTATTTTTTTATTTTTTTTAATAGCAATAAATACATATATAGCAGATTAACATATATATATATACATAAATAAATATACATTATTTAACATAAATATCTTAACATAAAAAATACATAAATATATATATATATATATATATATATATATATAGATTATATGAATACGAAAACCATAAACAAACCACACTATTTTATTAATCATAAAGACATTACATAAAAGAAATGAAAATACAACAATAGAGGACTATCCTCTAAACTTGGTAATACATGATTAACTTTAATCATTCCTAATATTCCTACGATCCCACTTGACTAGGAGATAAATAAAAAAAATGTAAAGGATGAAAATGCTTGCAAAATAGTACACAACCATGGTAAATTGATCAGGCGTGAGAGTTCCGAACATCATTGTGTTGAATGCAGCTAAATAGAGAAATGAAAGAAAAAAAAAATTTGAGAGAGAGGAGGCGGCAGTGGAGAGAAAGGAAAATGAGGAGAAGAAGAAAGAAAGAGGGCTTTAAACCCGTCAATTAGGTCATACCGCGCTTGAGTGCCCTTTAAGTGTGTTTGAGCGTGATTATTCCCGTTTCTGCCTTAAATGCTTTTGCAAATTCACAAAGTAAGAAGATATAATCTTCCTCAAACCTATTTCCTACAAGAGTTTTTTTTTTTATAAAATAAAATAAAATTGGTACATGAGAAAAATAAATACACGAATTTTAAACCATTTAAATATCCTAAAACAAGTGTAAGAATATACAAATGAACACCGACCAATAGTCATCCATCAAGATTCAAACCTTAAATATGCTTCCAAAAGGAACAGTTGGATCCAGATTTAATTTAAGAAAATTTGAGTTTAGACTAAATTTAGAGTTCATCAACTTAACGAAGAGTTGTCCGCCAGTTTGGAAGGCAACACTGGAAGCCTGGGAAAAGCAAAAATAGGATCCCAACCCTATTTCAGTTTCATACCTATGCAGCAAAGTAAACCACATCCGAACACCAAGTGAATGGCATTAAAATCTGGAAAGTAAATCTACCCGCCATAGCGTAAGAACTGGCCGAAGCAGAGGTGATGAATCACGTATCACTTACCCCTCAAAATGGTATAAGTTATCTTTCTCTCAAATACCTTGAGAGCCACTATTTCCATAACAGTGGAAAAAAACCTCCTAACGTTGAAGTTAACGCCAATTTAAAGCTAATTGGTAACCAAACGACAACATCTAGGACAAACCTTGGAATGTTACCGCCACGAGATCCTAGATTACCCAGAGATCACTTGGGTTCATGTGAGGCACACACCCTAGTACAAACAACACCCTGTTTTATCCTCAGACAGTCACTACCGAATGTTGCCACTGTGTACCCATCCTCCCACCCATTTAGGATGAGTGCGTCACATAAATTGTCAGAGTTTTTCCTTCTAACCGGGAATGGGCACTGGAACCATTTAATGTCAGCCATCAAAACATGCACACACAGTTAAGTGTCGTAGTTTAGCGCCTTCAGGCAAATTTTTTTTTTTTTAAATAATATATTAAAATCAAGGGACTAGCTCTTCCAGAGGTTTCTATGTTCATGTCAGCTAGTACTTTCCTTCGGCACTCACATGGGGCCACAGCCAGTTCCACAGGGTCAAGAGTAAGACAGTGGGGTTTTACGTTACTAACAATACCGTCTGGTGAATGCTTTCACTCCTAACTACCATATCAAGTAATGTCCAAACAGACCCTAAACTACATTAAGTTGGTGGAGTGGCAAGTACTGTTAGACAGAGTTGTACTGGTCAGACAACCGCACACAGAAAACGTACAGTGACCACTAGTATCATGACAATTATACCTTTATGAGTGTTTTTCAAGGTTAAGACCCAAACTACTTTAAGCTGGAGAAATACTCATTTGGTACTAATAAAAATAACAAAAAGAATAAAAATAAAATTAAAAATCCTAGGTTGCCTCCTAGGAGCGCTAAGTTTAACGTCTTCAGCCAGACAGAATTACTTTGAAATTGTTACTCTGCAGGGATTGGATTCTTAAGTTCAATTGACTCTTCACCCCAATTCTTTAACTGGATCGCTGGTTTTAGCCTTTGTCCATTTACAAACATAGTTTTCCCATTTGTTTTATCTTTTATCTTGACAACCCCAGATGGAAAAACTTGTTCAACCTTAAATGGTCCATCCTACCTAGACCTCAATTTTCCTGGAAACAATCGTAACTTAGAATTAAATAACCACACATCTTCTCCAGGAATAAATGACTTACGAATAATCATTTTATCATGCGTTCTCTTCATTTTCTCACTGTAAATCTTGGCATTCTCGTATGCCTCTAAACGCATTTCTTCAAGTTCATTTAGATGGAATAACCTATTTTTACCAGCTTTCTGCAAGTCAAAATTCACAGTTCTAATTGACCAATAAGCCTTATGTTGTAACTCAATAGGTAAATGACATATTTTTCCATAAACTAAACGAAAAGGTGACATTTCTATGGGAGTTTTTTATGCAGTTCTATATGCCCAAAGTGCATCATTCAATCGAGTGGACCAATTTTTCCTATCAAGTCTAACTGTCTTTTCAAGGATTGATTTAATTTCCCTATTAGAAACCTCAACATGTCCACTAGTTTGTGGGTGATATAGAGTTGCAACCTTATGAATGACTGAGTATTTCTTCAACAATTTTTCAAAAGTTCGGTGAATGAAATGACTTCCACCGTCACTAATGATGGCTTTTAGAATTCCAAACCGACAGAAAATATTTTCTTTTATGAATTTCATCACAACAGTGTGATCATTAATCCTTATTGCAATTGCTTCAATCCATTTAGACACGTAATCAACACCAACCAAAATGTATTGAAAACCAAAGGAGATGGGGAAAGGACCCATGAAATCAATACCCCAAACATCAAAAAGTTCACAAACCACGATGAGATTTAAGGGCATCATATCCCTTTTTCCTATGTTACCTGTCATTTGGCATCTTTCATATGCCTTGCAAAACTCATGAGTGTCCTTGATTAATATGGGCCAATAAAAACCCACTTTGTAGAAATTTGATAGCTGTCCGTCGTCCTCCAAAATGTCCCCCACATTCCTGCGAATGACAAAATGACATGATGCTTAGCTGTTCAGACTCGGGTACACATCTACGAATAATTTGATCAGAACAAATACGGAATAGATAAGGATCCTCCCAGAAATAATTCTTTGCAATTGAGAAAAATCGATCTCTCTCAGCCTTGTTCCACTCCTTGGGTATTTTACTAACTGCAAGATAATTCACAATATGAGCATACCAAGGAAGTTTAGGAGTAGAAATTAACAGTAACTGTTCATCAGGAAATGTATCTCTCAGGGGTAACTCATTTTCTATTTCTTGAGTTACAATCCTTGACAAATGATCAGCAACAACATTTTCTTGACCTTTCTTATCCTTGATTGTTAAATCAAATTCTTGAATTAATAACAACCATCGAATAAGCCTAGGTTTAGCATATTTCTTTTCCAACAGGTATCTTAATACCGAGTGGTCAGAATAAATGATTATTTTTTACCCTAACACATAAGACCGAAATTTTTCTAATGCAAAAACTACAGCAAACAATTCTTTCTCTGTGGTGGTATAGTTTTTCTAGGTATCATCTAAAGTTCGGCTGGCGTAATAGATCACACAAGGAACTCGATCCTTGCGTTGACCTAATACAACTCCTATGGCATAATCCGAAGCATCACATATAATTTCAAAAGGAAGAGAATAATCTGGTGGTTGAATAACTGGAGCAGTGGAAAGTGCATTTTTCAGTATTTCAAAAGCAGTAATACATTTTTCATCAAATTGGAATGAAGTATCATGTGCCAACAAATTTGATAAAGGTCTAGCAATTTTACTAAAATCCTTTATAAATCGTCGGTAGAAACCAGCATGTCCAATGAACGATATCACCTGTTTAACAGTTGTTGGAGGGGGCAAATCAGAAATAATATCAACCTTAGCTTTATCAACCCGAACTCTTTCCTTGGATATAATGTGTCCGAGAACAATTCCCTCTTGAACCATGAAATGACTTTTCTCCCAACTAAGTATGAGATTAGATTCCTGACATATTTTCAGCACTAAAGAAAGATTATTCAAACAAGTATCAAATAAAGAGCCAAAGATAGAAAAATCATCCATAAAGATTTCAACAAATTCATCCATCATATCAATGAAAATAGACATCATGCAGCGTTGAAAAGTGGCTGGTGCATTACAAAGGCAAAAAGGCATTCTTCTATAAGCAAACGTGCCAAAAGAACATGTAAAAGTTGTCTTTTTCTGATCTTCAGGGTCCACAGGGATCTGATTGTATCCCGAGTACCCGTTAAGAAAATAGTAATAACCTTGTCCTGCCAACCTGTCCAAAATTTGATCAATGAATGGTAAAGGAAAATAATCATTTCTTGTTGCAGTATTGAGTTTCATATAATCAATACACACACGCCATCCAATTGTAGTGCGGGTAGGTACCAATTCACCTTTATCATTTGTCACCACAGTGATTCCTGATTTCTTAGGTACAACCTGTATAGGACTAACCCATTTACTATCCAAAATAGGATAAATGATACCTGCATCTAACAACTTCACTATTTCCTTCTTTACAACTTCCTTTAT
Source organism: Ehretia macrophylla (assembly GCA_037974665.1). Classification (NCBI taxonomy): domain Eukaryota; kingdom Viridiplantae; phylum Streptophyta; class Magnoliopsida; order Boraginales; family Ehretiaceae; genus Ehretia; species Ehretia macrophylla. The sequence continues at coordinate 45,882,256 of CM075777.1, read as the reverse complement.
GTTCAGGTTCAACTTACGTTGCATCTTTCTAGATGTCTTGGCTCCATCTTTCAAATTAATCTTATGCATGCAAAAAGAGGGATCTATTCCTTTAAGGTCTGCAACAGTCCAGCCTAATGCTTCCTTATTCTTAGACAACACATCTACAAGTTTAGCTTCCTGTTCCAAAGAAAGGTTAGAAGCAATATTAGCTGGAAGTGTTTGATCTACCCCTAGAAAAACATACTTGAGATGACTAAGAAGTTACTTTAGTTCCAACTCATGAGGAGATTGTATAGAAGGAACCATGGGTTCTTTAGAAAGAGTCAATGATGGTTCTATTGCACAAACTTGAAGTTTCTTCATCAAATCTTAAATTGTTTTCAAAAAATTCATCAAATTCCTCCTCAAACCTACTCAACACTACTCATCATCATTCAAAGTATTCTCCAAAAAATCTTTTTGCATAAGACTAAGAAAAGACTCTTCAATTAATGGATCAATCTTATCAAGAATAAAACATTCAAGACCATCATCTCCATCTGCAAACCTAGCAGCATTAGCAACATTCAACTTTACCTTAATATCTCCAAATGTAAACTCCAATTCTCCAGTTGTACAGTGAATTTTTGCATTAGCTGTTGCTAAAAATGGTCTCCCTAATATAACTGGAGTTTGGAACTTTTGAATTTCTCCTGGTTCCATATTTAGCACAACAAATCCATAGGAAAATAAAATTCATCAACCTTTATCAACACATCTTTAATCATGCCCTTAGGAATTCTAAGCGATCTATCAGCCAGTTGAAGGGTGACAGGAGTAGGTTTCAATTCTCCTATATCTAATTGCTAAAAAAGATTAAAGGGGAGAAGATTCACACTAGCTCCTAAATCAAGAAGGACCCGATCTACACAATGATTACCAATATAGCAAGGAATGGTAAATGCACCTGGATCTTTCAATTTTGGTAGAACATGAGAAGTAAGAATGTTGCTTACCTTTTCAGTCAATCTTACTTTGTTTGATATCAAAGATGAATTCCTTCTTTTCTAAGTGCATAAATCCTTAAGAAACTTTGCATAAGCAGGAATTTGCCTGATGATTTCTAACAGAGGTAAATTGATTTTAACTTGCTTAAAGGTTTCAAGCATTTCTTCCCTTTTTGAATCTTTATTAGGTGGAATACCTAATGCCTGTGGAAAGGGTGCCTTGGGACTCAGTGTCAATGGAATATTTTAATGTGAAATAAAAGTTTCAGGTTCATTTACAGTTTCTTTTGATGAATCAACAGTAACTTGAGACTTAGCTTTTTGCTTTACAAGTCTTGCATTTTCGTAAGCTTCGACACTTACCTTGTTATCAACTTTTTTACTACTTCGCATTGTAGTGACAGCTTGAAGATCCTCTACTATTTGACTTGTAGATGCTACATGGGCCTTACCTTTTGGGTTTCCATCTGGTTGGGCAAGGAGTGTTCCTTCTTCCCTTTTTTGAATTGTGTTAGCTAATTGCCCAATTTATCTTTCCAAATTGGCAATTGCCTTTGTATGTGTATTTACCAGTTGCATAGTTGGTTCCCAACTGTGAAGCTTTTTCAAAACATGTTCTTCAAAAGTAGTCCCATAAGAATTGGAACCTGAATTGGAGCTCATAGGTACCTGTCCTTGTAGAACTGAATGAAATCCTAGAGGATAGCTTCTTGGTCTTTGTTGTTGAACATCTTCCCGATTCTGATCCCACCGAAAATTTGGATGATCTCGTGTACCTGGATTATAAGTGTTAGAGAATGGATCATAAGTACGGGGATATCTATAAGCAGCACAAGCTTGCTCTGAAATTGAATTGGGATTTGATGCAAGAACACCTTCACCTGAATCAACTACATGCAATGATTCTTTCCTTTTAACCATTTTTTCCAATACAAGAGTTAGATTTTCAATCTTTGATGTCAAAGAATTGTAATCATTTGATCTTACACTTTCTCTCTTTTCTCTAGATGAAGTTGCACGCTTTCGTGAATTGCTGCTCAGTTTTATGAACAATTCTGTGGCTTCTTCTGGGGATTTTTCAAGAAGTGAGCCATTACAAGCTGAATCGAGCAAACTTTGATTATGCTTATTTAACCCTTGATAGAAATTTTGAGCTAATTGCCAATCTGGAATACTGTGGTGTGGACATTCATAAGTTAAGGTTTCAAATCTGTCCCAAGTCTCATGAAGTGCCTCTCCAGGTAACTGAGAAAAATTATTTAATCGATTCCTACATTCATTGGTTTTTGAAGAAGAGTAAAATCTTTCAAGAAATTCTCTTTGCAATTGATCCCAAGAAGTAATAGAACCATATCGTAATCTGTAAAGCCAATTTTGTGCTTGACCCATTAAAGAGTAAGGAAACAATCTCAATTTAACAACCTCTTCTGAGGCAGTTCTAGTATTGATCGATCTGCATGTATGAACAAAAGTATTAATGTGATCACACGGGTTTTCATTAGAAAGACCGTGGAACAAGGGAAGCATTGAAATCATGTGATACTTTATTTTAAAACTATCATTAGTTCAGGTAAGGCGATAGATTGTGGAGGAACATAATCTTGTGGTGTGAAAAAATCTTTTATGCTCCTCCTCACATTTCCTACTTCTCTACTTTCAACTTGATCCTGATTTTGGTTTTGATTCAGATGTTGATCAGCCATGATTAGAAAAGTTCGTGCTTTGATTCTGGATTTAAAGGTTTTTTCAATTTCTGAATCCAAGACAAAGATGGGTGGCTTTAAATATCTCCGACCATGCATACAAAACTAAAACTCAAAAAGAAACAAAAATAAAATAAAATAAAATAAAATAATAATAATAATAATAATAATAAAGTCTATACGAAATAGCTAAATTGAATTAAATAAAAATAAAAACTAAAATCTAAAATATATACATATAAACACTTATATACATAAATCAAAGACTTACCTTATTTGATGAACACCGATCCCCGGCAACGGCGCCAAATTTTGATCGCTTCGTTTTGCGCTAAAAAATAGTAAGGTTAAATGATTGAAAATATTGCTTACCTTGAATTACCTCTAGCTGTGGTGAGTAGAGGGTCAATCTACGGAGATTGGGCTATCAAGTTAAGTTAAGTCCTTAATTTAAAATTGTTTGACTATCTCCCGTCACGGATAAGTTTGATTAAGTCCAAAAGTCCAAAAGTATGGAAGTACGAAAAATTAAGTCCAAGAAATGTCCAAAGATACGGTAGTAACAAAGTCCAAAAGTGAATTAATCAAAAGTACTAAATTAAAGAGTCACAACACTCAACACTAAAAATCCAAAAGGTTAATGATTCAGGGTGGTTATAGCTCGGTATACGCAAGTACAAAGTTATTGATTTAGATTAAAAGTTAAGTCCTTCAGAAATAGGGCTACAAGCTCCCACTACTGAAATGAGCCTTTAATTTCGTAAGTGATAAGATTAATTAATTAACAAGACTGGATGTGTTGGTACAACCTAACGATTTTCAATCTCTCAATTAATCTTTCACTTATGTAACCTGGAGGTGTCGGTACAACCAGACTAGAATCCATCCGAGATAGTCTCGTATTGCCACTGGTTTACAAAACCGGGCATATATGTACTTTCAATTAAATATAACATAACTGCAAGTATGCGTATAATTAATCAAAGAATACTTAAAAATAAAAATACGAGACTTTAATAAATCTAAATCACAACATATGTACAAGAGTAACCTCACACGTACCACCCCGAATCTCGGGTCTAGTGTGCCATAATAAACTGTAAAGTACAAGAAATCATAACGAAAACCAAAATAAAAGAATATTTATCGTGTTGAACGGATTTTGGTAGACCGGTATGATTTCAGTATGATGATGGCTCACTAGCCCCTCCCTTTGGGATTAAAACTTTGCACACAACTCAGAATAATAACTAAAGCACTCAAACACAAGAGCAAAATCTAAGCTAAGAAGAGAAAATGGTACCAGAAAAATGAAATGAGGAATGAAGTATTTATAGAGAAATTTTGGCATTATTCACAAGTACTATTCAAACCATGATATCATCAATGTGTCAGCGTGATGTCATTCACCTAGGTCATCAATGTGTTAGCGTGATGTCATTCGCCTAGGTCATCAATGTGTCAGCGTGATGTCAGTAAAGATACTATTCACATGTTGACTTTACTATTCATGAATTGACTTTTACTTTGACTATTCACCCGTTGACTTTGACCAAAAGTTCACTTTGACTTTTACTATTCACCTGTTGACTTTGACTTTGACCAAAAAGTTGACCAAAGCTACTTCAAGGTTTTTCAGCGTCTTGAATCCGTTTTCGCACTCCGTTTGGCCAAATTCAATCTCGATTTGCTCATGTCAAGGTCGTTCTTCCTTTCTCCTTTAGTATTGCGCTGAAAATTCACTTCAGAAGTTGGCTTTTGTGGCCATTTTTGCTATTTCTTCTTCAGAACCTATATTGCATTAAATTTGTGCAAAATGTACAATTAAGCTTGAAATAATAATGCAATATACATGATTTAATGGGTTAAAGTTACTAAAAATACAGATTTATCACCTTCTTACTGGCTTCTTTCTCTTTATCATCATCCCTCTTCGTCTGATGGATTTCTTCCTAGTGTATGTACTCTTCTGCTCGTACCATCAGCCCGGCTACAGTATCCACGGGGTCGATGGCCAAGGAGGATGTAAGGGGGCCCGACCTGAGCCCACTCTGGTAAGCCATCAACGCCATGGAGTCCTCCAGGTTGGGGATTCTGAGGGACTCTTCATTGAATCTAGCTGTGTAAGCTTTCAAACTTTCCCCTCTATGCTGCTTCACTAATAGCACTATAGAAGTGTGGCGAGTGGCGCGCCGACTTCCAGCGAAGCGGGATAGGAAAGCCTCAGCCAGCTGATGAAAACTTGCAATAGAACCGGGATGAAGTTTTTGGAACCAGTCCAAGGCATTGTCAACCAGGGTGGTCGGGAATGTCTTCGTCTTCATGAAGTCGGACATGTCATGAAGAGTCATGTGGTGGTCAAAGTTGAGCAAGTGGTTGGCTGGGTCACCGTCCCCGTTGTAGACTGCTAGTTTGGGCATCCGGTTGCCGGTGGGTAGCGGCGTGGCTAGTACCTCGGGTGAGAATGGGCTTACGCCGAGCTGGTTAATGACCTTGGCTATGGCAGCCACGGTCTTGGCCTGCTCGGGGTCGGCTTGAGCCGCCCTTTTACCTATCACCTCCTCGGGTCCCGCCACCGGCTCTAGGAAGCCCTCTTCGTCTTGCGTCCATTTTTGCCTTAGGGCTGGGATGCGGAACTGTGGACGTGCGGGCCACGGCGTAGCTGCTTGAGGAGCCGGGGGGTCCCCAGCTAGCTGGGTTACCTGCTCCTTAAGTTCTTCAAACATCCTCAGCATCATCCTTATCTCCGGTGACAGGCTGGAGTTGGGGTCTCCATCTATCGCGGGGTTGGTTTGGGTGGCTAAATGTATACGTTGGCTAGCTCTAATGTCAGTTTAGGTTGGGTCTTGGCTAGGCACCTGTGTGGTTTCGAGGTCCCCATCCGAGTTGGGCGAGTCCTCTACCGATGCGCTGTGGCTTCTCGTTTGTACCATGATGGTTTCTCAATGAGTAGTGAGGAAGGTGATAGAAAGAACTCTTCCCACAGACGGCGCTAAACTGTCGAGGTCGGAATCTCGACGTTGAGGTCGAGAGCTACTTCTGCTGAGCAGGAAATCTGGGTTGGCTTCTTGACCTGGATTTTCGGGTCGACTACCTGACCTGCACAAGGAAAAGGAAGGAAAAGGCGGGGTGATAACCTGGATTTTCCCCTCGAGTGTATGAATGATTAGTATGTCTGAGTTGGAGAAGTAGCTGAGAGCATTTAATGACGAGTTACCTCAGAAATGAGGGGGTGGAGCTCTATTTATACTAAATTCGGACCTGACAGCATTTAATGCAGTGCAGCTTTATGTCCCATCAGGGCTTTATGTCCCATCAGAATAGCTGTTTGCCGAGGTCGGGGTTATCCTGGGTCAGGGCGAGGTTGAATCAGCATCCAGGTTGGGTATTAGCTGAATGTGCTGGGCTTGGCTCGGATTAGCCCCCCTCAACTCGAAATGGGCACAGTACCTCAGCTCGGGATCCCCCTCGTCAATAATAAAATTAACAATTCCCGATCTTAAAGCTTGTTCTCTTTAATCTCTACCAATGTCGTTAATATTTTTCCAAATTTATCAAATGGAACTACAAAAAAAAAAAAAAAGAGAGATCCTGCAAGAATTTGATGATAGTAATAAATAAAACCAAAATAATACCAATTAATCACCATGTGGTTGTAGCCTATGGTTTCTCTAATGTTCGTCAATTCCTTATCATTTTCGTTATCTTTCAGGTTCAAACTTCATTACAACAATCCAAGCTAAGCCAACTTTTCAAATAGCACATAAGTAAAAATCTAACCTAGATTGTCATGAATTTGGTTTTTCTCATAATATGTTCATTATAAGCAATTATTAGTTCACCATCATTGAATCTATCCAAATCCGATTGATTATGTGATAAGACTTACTGACAATGATTTTTTCAATTAAAAAAATTATTGAATCCGACTAACTATTTGGATCCAACTCACGCACATTTATGAAAGACACATGATGTAAACCTACAAATATGTGAGTGTAGTATGACCTGAGTGGTCGGACACAATATTTTCCCTTTTTAGTTGTCTATGATATCTGCACGCGTGGGGTTCTAGTGTTTACTTTGGCTTTGTCGTGTTTGTTTGTTCAACTGTTTGTTGATGCTCCCTGAAATATCATACACGTGTTGTGTGGAAAGTCTTGTCGTAATTGAAGCTTTCTTTTTTCATCTCTTCTCCTTCTATATTTTCAGCCCATGGAGGAAGATTTGAGCTCTAGTGTCAAAGAGTTGATTTGCATTAATTACCCATACTTGAGCCCAGATTTTGGAGGCCCACCACTCTTTTGAGTTTCGTCTCAAAATGTTCATGATTAATGTGATAGTAAACTATTCAAATTATTACATTTTAATTAAATAAAAAATATACCACCATTAAATCTTCAAAGTACTGCATACACCGAGAAAATATGCAAGTTTTTTTTTTTTTTATAATCCCAACTGCTTCAAAGTCATTAGCTAGGATGGATTGAAGTTTAAATGATTGATTATAAGTCCAATTAGGAGCTAATGATCTGAGTCTAAGAAATTTAATCTTAAACTGCTTCGCTATTCGATTACCAACGACTCAAATGGTCTCATTTTTTTTCGATTCTAAGGGAGACTTAAGTCAATTTACATCACAAGAATGCTGCATACTCTGAAAATTGATTTCGTAATTTTTTGTATTTAAAACGAGAATTATACAATTAAACCAAATGGCTAATTAATGGTAGTCCCATTTTCTATTTAACATTGCTAGGTATCGTAGCAATCTACTCAGGCTAGTTGTGCAAGGTAAACCACAAACATTACCTTTTACTCATTTTTTTTTCTTTTATTCGTTAATAGCAAAAGATTAATCATAAACTGCTTTTCTATTTGACATGCAACTCAAATGGTCCAATTTTCTGTTTAACATTGCTAGGTAGTAGCAATATATTCAAGCTAGTAGTGAAACATAAACCATGAACATTACTTTTTTTTTTCTTCCCTTTTTCTTCATTTATTCGTTAATAGCAAAAGCATAATCTTAAACTACTTTGTGATTCAATTTGCAAAAACGAATGGTCCCATTTTCTGTTTAATATTGCTAAGAAGTTGCAATTTATTCAGGCTAGTTGTGAATGGTAAACCATAATTAATGCATGACCTTTTTCCCTTTTTCTTCTTTTATTCGTTAATAGCAAAAGCTAATATAAACTACTTTAATTTGTCATTCAATTTTCAACTCAAATGCTTCCATTTTCTGTTTAACATTGCTAGGAAGTAGCAATATTTTTTGCTAACAAGGGAAACATCTCTCCCAATCCAGTCCATAAGGATCAGATAGACAGGATTGCTTAACTCAATTTTTGGCAAGCATAGTCTGTGTTGCATCACCTGACCTAATTAGTTAAGCAAGAACCAAAACCCTGAATGCAGAGTCTGTCCTAGAACCGTATCAGGTGAGTCAAGAACGGAACCTCAAAGATGGATGAGAGAATTTGAACATGCGTCTCGCGCAAGATCTCCCCCCACCCTTACCATCTGAGCCAAGCCCTGAGCTAATCTTAAACTGCTTTGCATTCAATCTGCAGCTCGAATGGTGCGATTTTATGTTTATCATGTGGTTTCAATTTATTAGCTAGTTGGGAAAGGTAAACCATAATGCATTTATTACCCTTTTTCCTTTTTCTTCTTTTATTCATTAATAGAAAAAGTTAGAACTGTTTTGTTTTGTGTTTTGCTATTTAATCTGCAACTCGAATGGTCCCATTTTCTATTTAGCATTGCTTCTCTAAAATTGCAGTCGTGGTCCCATTTTCCTTTTTTATTCTTTTATTCAATAATAGCAAAAGCTTAATCTTAAACTCCTTTGCTTAATTTGCTATTCAATTTGCGACTTGAATATATATAGTCCCTTTTTTGGTTTAACATTGCCATGTAGTTATAATTTATTTATTTATTTTTTGATTTAAAAGAAGGTCAACTGACACTATTGTTCACCAACAGTACGAGGTGATGATGTCTTCTCTCTTATTTCCTTCTCAAGTAGAGGCCGCAAGGCTAATAACGCATGATCCATATGATTTTTTCCAAAGGTTTGACGTATTCCGTAATTTCTCCAAGGCATTTGTAATTTATTCAAGAAAGGTAAAACATAGTACATTGTACCTTTTACCCCTTTTTCTTCTTTCATTCATTAATAGCAAAAGCTTAATCTTAAAACTATTTTGTTGTTCAATATGCAACTCAAATGGTCCCGTTTTCTACTTATATTAATCGAGCTAGTTGTGAAAGGTAAAACTTAATACATTACCTTTTTCTCTTTTTTCTTCTTTTATTCGTGGCCTCTAGCTTGGAAGGTTTCCATACTTTCTATATTTGGTGTAAACATAAAATAAGGCATGAAGGTAGGACTGGCAGCTGAGAAGTGCAAAAGTTCTTGATCGGAATGGAATTAGATGTGACAGTTTTAATTGGTTGCCCGAATGGCAATTTTTCCCAGGGGTGAAAATTGATTACTATAACAAAGTACATAACATGATAATGATTCTATTTATAGTCTTGACGAATTTATTCATTGGGTGCAACATCATGACATGGATAACTTTTTCAATGTTTTTTGGGTCAGAAAAATTTAGTACTTTGATTCCCAAATCAAACAATCCCAACTAGGGGTAGTCAGTATACAAAATATTTACAAGCTCAAGTGGAAATTTTTTTAAATCTAGACCTAATCGATTACATTTTGCATACTTAGCAAGTCAATCAAAATTTGATGTATAATTTTTGACACCAGCTTACCAACAAAAAGTATGAGAATCTTACTTTATACACTTGATGTCAGTAGGAGATGATCAATCCTCCAAAAAAATTTCTTTGACAATGTTCGGGCCTCGTGTGTGTGAAATATAAATCTCACATGTATACACGTAAACCTCACACACGTCAAATATTTTCTAGGCTAACCCGTCCTCCAATTCCTTGCATTCATGACTTACCACAAGGTAAACCTACTTATTATCGGTCTCAAAGATAGCCTGATCAAATTATTAGACAAGCCACTCGAAGGGTCAGAGCTTTAGCATGTGCATGTGTTGCATCAAGGGCTAGACATTTTTCAGCTAAATCCTTAGAACTTACACGATCGACAAACAAAATTTAATTTTTGAATTCTGCTTGACGTAACTTACATTGAATATACTTATGATGTCATGATGAACAAGGTTGCTATCAATCATTCCAAACTGATATTAGTTCTCTTATATATATGGGGTTGGCCTCATACACATGTAAAATTCACTTCCTCTCTCACGGACTGATTTCAATTTAGACTAGTATAATTTTTTTCTTTCTTTCTTTCTGAAAGAGACTAAGTCAAATTATACTAGAATATTACGAAAGACACTTATACCCGTCTTATCATACTCTAAAAGTACTAATAATAGAAGAGTTTTCCTGATGAATAAGATGAGCTATACTAGACTATAAACTCATCTCAATCAAGAGAACCACGACAATGGCCATGTGATTGACTGATTGCATCATTTCTTTTGTGAAAAAAAAGGCCTCCATTAATGGGAAAAACGAAGCTCCACTTTTGGCATTTCTCAGACTCTAAAATCTTAATATATCTTGGGTAATTAGATTGATCCGTAAAGGAAAACATACAAGCAACAAAATGGACACTGTTTAGCTCACATTTTGCATCAACAAAATAACAACTACTACTGAATCTTTTTTTTTTTTTTCCAGCAAACCAATGCAAGAGGAGCATTCAATACGTCTTGTTACTTTCGGTTTTGGTTGGTTATCTAACGTTTGCGAGTGTGCCTTTTCCTTGTTTAATCCAATGTACACTATTTCTCTTGGCCCATAGGCTGTCCTCAACCTGATCGAAGCATTAATGATATCTGCTCCAAGAACTGGATAAGATCGTACTAAAAATATATAATTAAATATTTATATATAAATAATTTTTTTTTCAGTTGGGATTAAATTAATTTTTTAATTTAAAAAAATATTCATATTTTAAAAAATACAAATCTAACTCACTCATTAATGACTCTATTTTTTAAATCAATGAGATCAACAGCCCTGCTAGCACCCATATAGATACGCCCATGACAACAAGGCAATACCTCGTCGTGATTAAGATTTCAAGTTCGAAAGTTCTACCTTCTCCAAAAAATGTCATTTACTTGACTAACCTGGAGTATGAATTAAGCGTGTCACTGCACCACAAGTAGGGACAAATTCATGAATTTTTCTCAATGAGGCTAAAACACATTATGTTTGAGTAACATAAATATATATTTTTTTCGGTGGGGACTAATTAATATTTTTTAATTAATAATATATAGATATTTAATTTTTTAACAAAAAACATGGATTTTTCAAAACATTCGTTTTGGCTAATGTCGACAATCTCTACTAACCCAAGTATAAATCCATCTATAATCACAATTTTTTTTATTTATTTAGGGTGAGTTTGTTGTCATAAAAAGCCATTAATGATGTCTGATCAACCTGATTCAACCCAGAACCCCTCGAATCAAGAGCCGAATGACCTAGCCAACTAGTAGGCCCGCACTCGCACATTGATCATAATAATTCATGAAGGGGGGGGGGGGGGGGGGGGGAGTGGGGTTCATTCAATACAACTGAGCCTTCAGCCTGTTGCCTGCTATATATGTTTAGCTTACTGTTAAATATATATATATATATTTATGTACATTTGCACCATATGGGAATTTAGAACAACACATTTTCTTGCTGTGTGTTGCTTTTGAATATATATGTACATCCACACTTATGGCCAGCTTGAAAAATTAATGAACCGTCATATTCAGCAGTGAGTGGCTGCTGGAAGACTGCTGAATTTGGCAAACAATGGTTTTGTCTAAGCTTGCAGTTGAAGTTTCCTTAAGAGGAAAAAGAAGAAAATGATACAAAGAAAGAGCTGAATGAGGAAGTTTATCACTTGTTCACTAATTATGGCGGTTCACGGGGGCCACTCTCAGATTAAGGACTTTTCATAATGTTATAATGTCATAAACGAAATTTTAAAACTATGAACTGAATTACATCATTTTTTAATAACTGCATTAAAAATATATAATTATTAAATATCGATCATAATATTTTAACATTATGAACATATTTATTGCCGGTGTTTCCTACTCTTTTTCCTCCTTTTCTCTAATGTCACCAAAAAATAGCGTTGTTTCAATAAACTGGCCAGTCTTGATTAATTAAAACCAAGTCATTAATTTTCACAAGTGATTTTTTATGAGGACAATACATAAATTCCATCAAATAATTTCAACTTTTAGATGAAGGATTCGATCAATGTGATATTGAAGTTCAATTAGTGAAAAACTCTCTGATGTTTGAGTCTCGCCACTAACATCTATTTCAAAATGAATATTTTAACGTAAAAATCTCAATAAAAAAAATCTTACTTGCATATAAAGAGGCGTGTCGGAGGCAATATATATACAAGAATGCATAGACATGTTACAATGGTAAAGAGGTGAGTATTACTCTAACACTACTCACCAATGACGCATGTTTTTTTTTTTTTTTTTCTAAATAAGTAAAGTGTTTCATTAAAGATATTTGTTGATAAATAAAGTTTGTATAACTCCTGATCAAGGTTGATTAATATGTTGTCCCAGAAACATCTAGCTTAGATTCAGTAGTCATCTGATAAAACATAATTTTGTTCAATTAAACAGATAATTGATTTATTATTTGGATGGTATCATAGTGTATAATGTATCTTTGACCAAAAAAAAATAATAATAGTGTATAATGTATTAAATAAATAGCTATATATTGGATTTCAATCACTTCTTTATTAGTAAGAAAATAAACAATGGAAGTTGCAACCCTCCTTAACTCAACAAAATATTTGAAATAGTATATTAAAGTTTTCAGTATACAAAAGTCACCTTACTCTCACTGATAACGCGTCATAAATCTCATAATATAATAAAGAGTATATTAATTTGAATACTCCTTTGGTCGTATTTAGCCAACTGGAAAGTGTAGATCAAAATAAAAAAATAAAGATTCAAACGAATTTGGCTAGAGCCAAACCACATTTCTGTAAAACTTCATCTTGAAAGAGCATAATTAAATTGGAGCATCCTTCTACATGTGAGAGGTAAATTCTCAAAATTTAGCTTTTTATTTAAGGGAAATATTTTCAAAATCTTTCAAACTTATACAACTATAAAAACTACATCTTGTCTGAAAAAAACATAGTAATTATCAAATTTCCTTTACCTACGCAGTCTGTTTTATCCCCTTTAGTCATTGGATTGTGTACTAGACCTTTGAATATAATACAAGTAAAAAAAAAAAAAAAAAGCAAGCAAAATAGTAGGGTTTTTATGTACTTTTTGTCTAACCTACTGTAATTAATTTTATATCACACGAACACACATAAAGAGATAGAGAGGAGGTCAATAATGCCGACCGCGGGGTCTCCATTTTCTTGATACACAGATGTTCATTTCGTACGAGACAGTCACCCCCATTCCCACCTATGTACGCTACCACACGGGTGCTGTCCTTTTGCCTCCCATTATCGAGAAAGGATATCCTAATAACGTTTTAACGTCATGAGCGAAATTTTATTTATAAAACTATAAATTATTTATACTATTTTATTATAATTGTGTTAATAATTTATAAATATTATATTTTGCTCATATGTCATTCATTCCTCATATCATAAACAGAATTTAATAATTATAAATTATGTTATATCTTTTTATTTTAATTATGTCAATAATTTACAATAGCTATACGTTTCTCATGATGCACACCATCCCCCCCTTACCTAAATTTTACATCTCCAGTCCTTGCAATTTTTACCACATTCAATCATTCATTCCTCGGATCACAACATCCATCTTTTTATTCTCTCATTCAATTTCTTATTCCCTTCTCATCGAAATAGTGTAAGTATGGCACCAAATAGACATCATGAAGGACAGTCCTCTACTATCAATCAATCCATGTTTGGGGCCCTTACTTGCTCTTTTTTCACCAAATAATAGATTGAAACAAAACAATCTATCTCGTCTCCTCTTTTTGGTACATTTGAACCAATATGTTTGCACTTTGTAGGGTGTGTTTGGAAGGATTCATAGCTTCTATGAATTTATATTCTAAGTTTTTTGAATAATTTGTTTTATCTTGTTAGCCCATGAGATACTTGTTAAAGGTTTTTATCAATTTAAGAGATCTTTTTATGTACATCGAACTTCTTAATCTCTTATCAAATTCAATTTCTTCTTTTTATTTTTTTATAACGAGGAACTCACCCTAGATAGATCACATTAGATCCACTCCAAAATTATAAATTCCGTAATATAACAATGCACCACAACACATTGTCTAAGTCAATAAAGTGTCAAATAATATTTGTGATTGGAGAATATAAGCTTAAATTTAAAATTTTTGGCCATAGCTAATTAGTATTTGATCACTCCACTTAACCTTTGGAGACAAGGCGTGAAATTATTTACCTTCGTATGATAACAAAATCATATCAATTGACTTAAAAGAATGCATATCCACCTAGTTGATGAATTAGAAAGCAAATGTGAAAAAGCTCAATGTACCATTTTAAGGATTTCTAGAACAATTTGGTTCCCGACCATCTCCAACAGGTGCCGTAAATCACCATATTTTCTATATGTAGGGATGGTATTAGAGATTTTGGCCTCCAACAGCTTCCCTACACTTATCTCTACATGTAGAGAATCTCTACATTCAAATCATACTATCTCTACATGTAGAGATGCAATAACAAATCCCTAAACTTATCTTTACATCTTACATGTGAAGTAAACACAAAATAGAGAGTTTTTAAAATAGAGAAGCTGTTAGAGTGAAACTGAAATAGGGATTCCTTGAAATAAGGGGTTTACTAAATGTAGGAAAGTTGTTGGAATGAAACTAAAATATTGAATCTCTAGATATAGAGAAAGGGTCCAAATTCTCTACATATAGAAAAAAATATAAATAAACTGTTGGAGTTGGCCTAAGCCCTTCCCCAACAATTCCTTAAATGGCCAAATCCCTTGTAGAGTGGAGTTGTTGGTCCTAAACAACTCCAACAGTTCCCTTATGCGATCCCTTAAAATATAAGGTAACGATTGGTACACTGGAATGGAACAAGCAAAGGAATGAAATGAAATTGGGAATGAGAATGACATATTTGGTATGCTCTAAGAATTAAGAGTAGTAACGTGAATGACATGTATAATATGATAGAATTACCCTTTTATTATTATAGTATTAAAAATAAAAATAAATATAAACATAATCGTAAACAATATAAACATAAATAATAATAATAATAATAATAACAACAACAACAACATCAACAAGAATAAATACTAATAATAATAAAAATTAAAATAATAATAATTATTAATAACAAAATTAAAATAAAAATAATAATAATAATAACAACAACAACAATTATTATTTTTATTATTAATTTTGTTTTATTTTTTTTTTTATTTTATTTTTTATTTTTATTATTATTATTTTATTTTATTATTATTATTAGTATTTTTTATTATTATTTTAATCACTATTATTATTTTTTATTTTTATTATTATTATTTTCATAATAATATTATCATATTTATTATTATTATTATTATTATTATTATTATTTATTTTTTTTTTCATTATAATTTTCATAATAATAATAATTATTATTTTTATAATAATTATTATTATATTTTTAAATTATTATTATTATTATTGTAAAATAAATTATTTTTAAAAGTTATATTATATAAGGGTATGGTAGTCAAATTTATTCCAAACACATAGGAATGGGTCATTCTTATATATTTGGTCTAACTATTCTCATGTATGTGAAAATGAGATTCTCTTGGGAATGATATTCCCAAATTCATTCTTTCATATCAAATATGAGAATTAAAATAAAATTGAGAATGTTATTTCAATCCCAACTCATTATCGCATACTAATCACTGTCTAAAGAATTCTTATACTGATTTTCAATTCACTCGAGCTCACCCCATCCCCTATTTATTTCAATGGTTATATGACTATAATCTCTAAAATAAAATAAAAAAACTATTAAAATGAAACTAAAAACAGGAAATTGCTCCAAATTTCGTAAATGTAGTTTAAAAAAAATGAGAGCGGTGGGAGTTAGCCTAAGAATATATTTTTAGTTGGGTTCTTTGTGTAAAATCTTGGTGCAGCCTTAACTCAAATCATGCTCTCACTATTTACTCTCAACGGAGACATAAATTTTTTTCTCTCTCATCTTTTAATGCAACTTTGTCTTTGACTTGGACTCTGCAGTCTCCCTCACACGCAACACTAGAAATAATACCATCACCACACTTGCTCCCTCCTGAAAATCTTCTTTTTCTTCTTCTTGCTCTTTATTATTCACTTAACATTCTTCTTCACACTAACACCATATATATATATATATATATATATATATATATAACTCGCTATCTTTCCACAAACCCCATCTTTGCGATGGGCTTATTTCGCCATAGCCATTTTTCTCACCAACTTAGGCTCTCATTTACCACCATTACAACCTTAGCCTTTCTTTTACTTGCTTCAGTCTCAGCTTTTGGCCTCAACCCAACTCGCCAATTCAGTAAGTATTTCAACCCTTTTTTGAAAAAGTATTTTAATATGCATACTTAAGAACTTCCGCATTTTAACACTCTTGCAACGCTTAATTTAAAATGATCTTTTACTTTTTGTATAAAAAAAAATCATTGCATAAAGTTATTTGCAATAGCTTGTAAGTAGTTCTGTGACGATTTTCAGTGTTGCAACAGACTAAAAATGTCTTTGTAGGTTTAGGGAGGTACAATACGAAAGAAGAGGTGAAAAGGGGAGTGATAGAGCGGTTCATGAATCAAAGAAGGCTCAACGGTCCAGGATCATCACCACCAACATGTAGATCCAAGTGTGGTGAATGTTCACCATGTAAACCGGTTCATGTCCCAATTCAACCCGGTTTTAGTACGCCATTAGAGTACTATCCAGAAGCTTGGCGTTGCCAGTGTGGCAACAAGTTGTTCATGCCCTAGCTAGCTACAACCCCCCCCCCAAAAAAAAAAAAAAAAGTGTAAAACCTAGTATTTTCATGACTACTATTATTTACATGTACCAACACATTGTAGTAAATATAGCATATATTTTAACAATACATGTTCAGAAACTTTTTAATGTTTTAAGTATTTGGTCTGAAATATTTTTACATTACATTTGCTTTGTTTAGTGTACTAATTCTCTTTTTCATGTGAGTGACAGAAAACCTTGTTGGGAATGTAAGTTTTAGGTGACACTCTCGAGAGGGATACCCCTCTTTGCCTCTTCCTTCTGTCTTGCTTTCACTTTTTTTATTTATTTATTTTTCAATTTTGTTTGTGGTGATTTTTCTTTGAATTGCAATAGTGCAAGTGTGATATCACATGTTAGAGATAGAATGAAAGCAACGGCTGTAATTAATACGTTGTTCCATTTGGTGATAAAGAGATGTTCTAGTTGGATTCTCTCCAATTTATTGCCATTATTCTTTTTTTTTTTTTTTTCTCAATTTGAAAGTGTAGGACTTAGACAACCATGACATGATGTACGAAACTCCTACAACGTGCTTTTGGGTAATTTCATTTCATATTAATTCACAAGGTAATAAGAAAGCATAGGAATAGTTTGTCTAATGAAGCTTGGTTAACTCCGCATAGTAATTTCGACCAAAAAAAAAAAAAAAAGAACTCAGCATAGTAATGAACTTCAACTATATATGTTCTACGCATGTGTGAAACATGGCATTTGAATATGGAGAGGCTTTGAGTTTTCACTAAATAATTGACATTTACATGTGAACCGAAGATGGGCTCCCATTCTTGCTGTTAATTGAATTATGTAGGAAAACAGAAAATACTCTCCGGAGGTCTTTTGAGTTCACGTTAGATTTTATATTAAGGTTCAAACAAGACTTCACCTTAAATTTTATATTAAGGATCAAATTATGAAACACATAATTCTAAATTATTTTTTTCCGTAACAAGAACATTCCTACAAACTTTTTTAAATTAATACAAAAAATTTAAATTCTGAAACACATGACCCATAACGTTGAATCTTCAGGTTGTTTGTTTTCTACAAGTTGTTTTCATTAATATCTTTTTGATCTGTAGCAAGATACGGGGGCATTTATTTCTCTATACAGAGCAGCTTTTTGGTTCGTAGGTGTGTACGTGAAGGGCCCTGAAAGCTATTCATTCATTGATTTATTTTCCAATAATATCCCTCCTGAATCGTTAAATTATCCCAAAAAACTTATCCTGTCAGATTGTGTGAAGTGGGTGTAAGAAAAAAGATCATGCAGTAAAAGCGAAGCTGTCACAAGTCAAATTTTGTTGAGTATGTATCATTTTTAAGGAAAAATTTTTAAAACGACAACGGATTATATATATTTTTTTGTCAAAATTTAACGTTGCCTGGTATCGGTGTGTGTTTTGTAATATTATATAAATTGTTAATGAATCAGAATCATTTGAAATTTCAATCGATTGGAAGATTAACCCCTTTTTCAAAATAATGACGAGAATTTTTATGGTGATTGCAGTTAAAGTTAAGCATACAATTATGTCACGATAATGTTGTTTAGAATAGCTTTGACTATTTTGTAAAAAGCAAGTAACGTAAAAGTTGTAAAAAAAAAAGATGACATAATAAAGTAACAAAAAGCATTATTAATTGACCCAAAAGATAATAGAAATTTATTTCCTTTGGAAGAGTATATATTATAAGAGATAATTCGATCAGAAATATCACTTAAAATGCACAAGGATATTACTATTTTTTGTTAATTTTATTGGAAAAGTATAATTGAAAAGAGAAAATCACTTTCGACAAAATGCACCATTTTAAGTGTTGTTTGTTTGACAAAAGAGGTTAAACTCAATTGGAGCAATCCTCACTTGAGATATAAATAGTCTCAAGTTCAAATCACTTACAGGTAAGTGGAAAATCACAGTTAAAATTAAAGTATACTTTCAGCTCGTATGTTCAAGTCCTACTCTCATCGTTGTTTATGTTGTTGAAGTCAATTTTATGGCTCTGCAAATTAATTAATATGAGGCTCGAGTAAATTGTTACAAAACATCAACTTGTAAAAGAAAAAGTACTCGATTGGGAAAATTCAGAAACTTGTGATCTCCATGTTGATCATTCTATTGATGCAAAACTAATTTTCTTCTTAGGTCTACTAGGTTAGTTTCTTCTACGTGAAGGAAGGAATTAAAAAGAAATGGATCAAAATAAAAATTTAGTCAAGTAGAGTTCTAAAGCCTAAAGTCAATATGGTAGGTTCTCGAATACTTAGAGGTAAAGTTATGAATTTAATATTCGATATCAAGATTTAAATAAAAAGATTAATGACACGAAAAAAATAGGAGGACCGGCGGGAGGCCCGCCCCCTAGCTCCACCCCTATGAATACTCAGCTATAAATTGTCATGCACAACATTTTTGTATAAGATATGGGAAGTATTTGACCAAAAAAAAAAAAAGATATGGGAAGTAAAGAGAACATTCCTCTTAATTGTAATCTTCTTTATTAAGTAAACTGAATGACTGACTGAGTGAAGAGTAAATTTCATTTATTTCTAGGGTTCACCCCTATAGTCAGCTAAATGCATTCAACTAGACCTATTTGGATGTAACCTTTTTAAGACTTTTTCTCAAGTAAAATTTGTATTCACTTAAATTCATTCTTATATGCAAGGCATACAATGTGGTTGATAGCAAGCTTATATTGATCCAAACTTCAATTTGTAGATGTAAGGATGCTTTCATAATATTTTAGCATTATGAATAGAATTCAACAACTATTAATTATTCACAATATTTCATTATAATTGTATTAGTAATTTATAATTATTAAATTTCGTTTATAATATTATAATATTATAAATAAATTAATAATTTATCAAGAATCAGGTTTTCACGAGGAGAGAGAGAGAGAGAGAGAGAACCATTGTCAAAAAATCTTACAGAGGATGCAGAAACTTATACAATCTTATACATAATCCCATGGAATTGAACATGAAATTTTAAAAGTCTATTCACGAGACTTGACAAAATTTACTCATCTTTGTATATGGACATTTTTCTTTCTCTAGAACTATAATTTGCAGGATTGGGTGAGACAAGCTGGCAATGGCAGGAGCTGAAGTGAAACCATCAGACCCAAAGGTCTAGTCAGTTTGCCCATGCTCATACCACACATACATATAGATCATTGAGTTTTTTAACTTGAAAATATATACGGGAAGCTTTTACTAAAGTAAAAAAGGAGAAAAAGGAAAAAGAAACGATTTGAAGTGATTTTTGATTTGACACCATTGTTGGCCTTGCCAGTGAACCAGGATGTATTTATGCAGTAGGATGCTTAATGTTTACTCGTTGCAATTGGACTTTGCTTTGCCTCCAGAAATATTGAGCTCAATGATGAAGATAACAATTCGTCGTGATGCGCTAAGGGCATAGTCTCCAGTAGTATTGAAAGAATTTTTTTTTTTTTATAAGGTCTTGAATTCGACACTATTTATTATTTAAATTTTTTTTTTCATTGACTTAATACATGTATAGGGGCGCACTGTTATACCTGAGAGTTATCAGTTGGTGATCAAGTTCCGTCAATTGAGTTTCTAAATTATCCAAAAAAATAATTCATTGTGATTATCACTAACTCTTTATTAACTTAATTGAACTAGAGCATGCATAAGCGGATGTATTCAGGAGTTAGCCGGAGATACTCTAAACCCGAAAGTGATACCATTAAAGAGTAAATTAGAATTATATTTTTTGAAAAAGTATTTTTAGTTTAAAAAATTAATTTAGTCCCTCTAAAAAAATAGCCCTTATATGAGTGCTAAATCATTTGTTTTAACACTTTTCTAAGTCCTTAAGAACATAAAATGGAACACGCTGCTGCAATGGAATTTGTAATATTGGAGTGAAATCAATACGTTCAAATCTAAGATATTTTCGAAGAGAGAAAAAAGAAAATGGAGTTTACTTCAAACACTTCCAGCCTTAAATCCTTATCCTGATACTTGATGCCCTTGGAAGTATTTTCAACAAAAATCTGACTAATGCTTACTGTTCATACAGTGATTTAGTCAAAGGCATGTTCTCTTCGATTTGAAAGGCTAACGTTGTAGTTTGTGCATCTAGAATGGAAACAAAGACAGTAAAAACCACGCAGACAATTTAGAGTCACTGGCAATACCTAAGAATAACTTGTATAATCCTGCATTCACATTCGGCTAGATTCCTATCTATGCCATGTTTAATGGGGGTAAGGAGGCCTAGTTAAGTCTTAGAAAATATTACCTCCGTAATTGACGGACATCCGACTCTCACTTGATATAAAATTTACATTCGTATGAATTTCACATCATATAAGAGAATAGAATGACGTAAGAATAGTCCATTTAGATGAAATCAACCTCTTCTTTATCTTATTAGATGAAATCGTCCTCTCCCTAGTAATAAGCTTCAAAGACATTCAATAAGGGAGCTCATAAGCGGAGCTTACAAGCCCTTTTTCTTAGACTAGCCAAAGAATTGATTATATTGGAGACTAAAAATTGAAAATTTAAGCCAATATTAAGAACTAGTGGTGAAATTTATCGTTTAGTCAAGTTACATTTTGTTTATGCATGCGAGGGACAAATTTGTTAGTGCTTATAGTTATACTTTTTCTTCGAGCTACATTTCACTGCTTAGTCGCTCGCAGTAATAGGCTTTGTGCACCTTAAGTAATTTAGCATATTAAATTGAAATATATATACATTTAGAGAAAGAGTTGAAGATATATATATATATATATTTTTTTTCTAGAGGAATGATGATTATATGAAGTCTAATAAAACTAATACAAAATCAATCACAATTAATGATAATAAAGTATATTATGACCAATACTGTTAGTGGAGAATAGGACATGATAATTTTAACAATATTAACCGCTAGATCAAGAACTCATATACTTAAAGATACTTAGTCCAAAAATTTAAGTCCATATAAAAAAATCTGATCAGTTTTACGCTGATTGTCGACTATCTAACACAACTCTCTTCTTTTATCTAAACTTGAAATTAATACAATACCAGTGATACAACCTTCCACACGAACAAAATTAAATAAGTCGCACCAATATTCAGAATGTTCCTTTGAGTGGAATAAGAAAACTTATCCATGTGTGAAAACTCAAGACGATATAGTGAAACAAAAGTATCAAAAAGTAAGAGCGAAAATGAGAAAACTTGACCAAGAAAAAGACGAGACAAGAATACGACCACTCTGCAAAGTTGACTACGAGGCGATGATATATCCTTTTCTTAATTGGAAAACTTGTACAGAAGAAAACACACAATATGTCTTTGTTTGCCATGAGCAGAAAAGACACATACAATTTGACGATTATGTTTTCTTTCAGAGAGGATAATTATATAGTTAAGTCACTGAACATTTGTAGCCCCCCGTAGGCCCCCTACTAAATGTGCCCCCGCCGGTGATTAAAAATCACACATAACACAAACTTATAGAATCCAGTAAGTCATGCCGGTAATCAGAGGCAGATCTAGAAATATTTTAAGTACGGGCTGTAACACACAATTCGATAATCATATGAATCATATCTTCTTTCAGAGGGGCTAATTATGCCGGTGAACCCCTACTAGCTCTGCCCCACCGGTGATGAAAAACCACACATAACACAACTCATAAATTATAACAACGGTGGTCGTTTAAACCATAAAATGGAGAGAGACCAACTTTGTTGATCCAAGAAAACATTAGAACTCTTCAGGGTCTTCTTCACAATAGCTACAAAAAAACTACATACAACTTTAAGAATGTAGAAATTCAGCCTAAGAAAATGATTACAATAATTAGTTTGAATGCTATCGATAATTAGGCAAAGGTTCATATCAACAAATTTATATTCCATGTCTCTAGCTTACACTTCAGTGAGTTCGTCATTCTTTTCCTTCTTTCTCCTCGCCGGTTCCCCCATCAGACTCCATCTGGTTTGGTGGAGGTGGCAACACCTGAACCACCATTTCTACCAACACTTCCACACCTTCTCCAAAGCGTTTCTCACATTCCTCTATAATCTGCACACAGTGAGCAAAAAAGAGATGAATCAATTACTCGAAGGGTCTTTTCTTTAAAATTTAAGTCAGACAACATTTGATCAAGTATGGACAGAGCATGTTATGGATGTGGTATCTGCCCTCATGGACATTCACACTACAGTATGACATCAGGTTCATGAATTTGACTGTTCTTATAGACAAGCAGCCTATGTTTTAACTACCGCATTGAAGCTTGATCTTCTTCTTATTAATAAAATGCAATTTCATGGAAGATGAATCATTCTTTTCTTCATCAGATGTATGTGTCCCGACCGTAGGATAAATATATCTTTTTTCTGCCAATTTAACCACACCTATGCTTTATATATATAGATGAATAAATGCAGATTGATGAAGTGGTGGTCTAAGTTCTCTATGATCTCTTTTTTGTCTATTCAAATAATTTAGGTAATACAACTATTGTTGCCAGTCCAAGAAGAAAAATATTGAGAAAGATGAATATTGTGTTCATAAATACACAACCTGACTGCCACTAAACCTTCTGGTGGCAGTCGTTTGAGCTGGAAGTCAGCTCCTTGTGGGAAGGCACGGTCAGAAGTCAGAAGCAGGACTAACGAAACTTCTATTTCCTAGGACCGATTTTTTCATCATGTTATTGTCGGGAAAGGTAAACCATAAATTATGGAGCAGAAACCGAAACTGAACAAGAGGGTACAAAATGGAACTCTTCAGTCCTTCAGACAATTGTTGCAGATTATAGCAACGATCTTACAAACTGCACAACTACAATGTTATAACACATATGAGAATTTTATGTGATGAGCACTGCTATTAGCGGATAATTTTGAACATTCTTAATACGCAAAACAACGCATTGAATGAAAAAATTAACAGAAATCAAACTGTGTGGTGTTTGAATGAAACATATGTTCAACCCGTTGTGTAATAACAGGACAAGAATGTTATGCAATCAATTGAATGAAAACATTAACAGAAGCGTGTGAAAACGATTACCGGATCAATTTCAACGAGAGAAGATGGCCTAATGTTAATGGTGTTGAGAATCTCAGCTTTTGCAAGATCATATTTCTTAGACTTATCCAGAAACTCATTGATGATCTCTCTTGTTTGGTTGCAAGCCGCAGTTTGCTCCAGGTAATCATAAACCTGCAGTAAAATTTGACATATCAGCCACAGAGATCTCGATGAAACATAATGTGCTTCAGTGATGTAAACACAGACCTTGAATTCAGATTGTGCTACAGCAGCTATAATCCTTGCAGGATCTTTTCCAGCACCTCTGGATCTTAGAAAGTCGAGCACTTCAAAATTAGTAAGCGCACCAGCATTAGCTTCAAGTCTGCAAAACAACCAAGTCAGTCCCCCCCAAAAAGGACAAAAACAAAATTCGAACATTCAGCCCAGAACTCTGAAACTGCAATTGGAATTAAAAGTGCATGCTAAAGATGGGACTAGATAAAAGGGAAAAAGTGCATACATCTTCATCAGTGGGAAAGGAGAAACAAAGACCCCAAGCTGCAGAGAACACAATCACTCTCTCAAATACTCACAAAGCAGTTGTTTGTTGCAAAAATTATCTGTCAATATCAACAAAATATATAAAGACAGCAAACATCAGCATTTCCCCTTTTTTTCGAATGAGTAGTACACTCGCTATCAATTACGCCAATGAAAAAATATACAGCCAAAAATGTTACTTTTTCAACTGGTGACCATGATTTTAATTTCACATATGCATGTGTAATCTGAAATTGTAACTACATTGTCATAGTATTAATCCAAAATGAATTCCTGCATTCAAATTACAAAACTCGAAACCTCCAAACTCTTGTGGAAACTGGGAGCATGTAGTGCAACAATACAGCCTATCGGGTATCAGTAATACTCAACAGCCGATAAATACGTGTAGAACCAATATCAAAGTATTTCCACAACATTCCAATATTCTGAAACTTTTTTTCTTCTGCTTAAGAAAGTCCCCACACTCAATCACGAGCTAAAAATTTATATAAACCACACCAAACCAAACTAGGCCCTGTCCCACTATCCCAGTATTTCCACAACATTCCAATATTCTGAAACTTTTTTTCTTCTGCTTAAGAAAGTCCCCACACTCAATCACGAGCTAAAAATTTATATAAACCACACCAAACTAGACCCTGTCCCACTATCCTACTATGTGGGGTCGACTATATAAATCTCTCGACACCTTTCACTTACCACTCTAAAATATCCAAACCAAATCAAACTAAGCAATCGGCTAATTTATTCCTAATACAGCTATAATAAACAACCTAATATACTAATTTAAACACATTAACAAAGTCCTCTAAACCCACTTGAAAACTAAAATGGATTTAAGTAGTGACATTATATGGTTCGACTTTTATCAAACTCAGCTCTGTTAACAGTCCAATCATTGAAAAAACGAAAGAGACTAAACTGACATTGAAAAAAAAAAGAAGACAAAAATCAAAGAAAAATCATGAATATATCCAAGTATGACATAAAAAAGACACTAGAATTAAAGCTAAAAGCTCAAAATCAAGTATACCTGCAAAATAATTGTATAAATAAACGAATTAAATCAAGCACCACTAAGATATTAGGCACGAACCCAAAAAAAATTAAAAGTCAATCCTAGATGATAAAAGGTTAAAAATTACAACATACCATCAACGAGAGACGCATAAAAATGTAAAGCAAGTGTTGTTTATTCTTTTTCTATACATACATGTATACAATATATATTGCGTGTGGGAGAGTGAAGAGATACCAGTGATGGGCTGATGGATTTCGGCCCTGGGAAAGCGGTAGCTCAAAGAGAGGCCCAATTAGACATTTCTTTTGTGTTTTTTTTATAAAATCTGGCCTTTATTAACTTAAAGCTTCGTAATTAGGCCCATAGTATGCTTTGCCACGTGCAGTTGTATATATTTCGTGGTCAAAATCTTCAAGTAAGATTTGAATAACAACCGACCACTCTATCACTGAACTAATAAGGAATAACGGATTTAGGAAGTCGGCTCTTGTTCTTTGGATCAATTTATGACCCAAAAAAATAAGTTCGTCACTCTTTTTCATATATACAGGTTTAAATTTACCCTTAATTGGATAAGGATAAAAGGAGGTCGAAGATATGCTAATCGTCTCATTTCTACATCCAGAGAAGTGCTCAAAATAATTTAATGGAATTAAAGAATTTTGTTTTACCTGGTCTAATTTACAAATTCTTACAAGTAAATACTCAATACCCAAATACCAATCTACTTTCGTTTGGTATTTTGGCCTAAACAAGGAGTTTTTATGTCACGTTGCCGAATATCTCGTTTTAAAACAATAAAAATAGATGGCGAGTGCCTAATCGAATAATAATAAATTTTGAAGATTTTTTTTTGTTTAAATTTTATTTTTTTTTATTTTTGGAAAGTATGAAGCATGAAATTTTTTCAAAAATACATATTTTTTAAAATGAAAATCACGATGTTTTGTTAATAATTTTCAGTTATTAAAAATAAAATTATGAGAAGATTTGTTAAAGTATAACGTTTCTACTACACAAGTTGTGCCGAGTGTCCAAGTCAAGATTTTTAATAAATAGGCAAACACCATTTTATTTGAATATCTTAATTTATGTAAATTTATAGTTGTCTATAATTGCAAATAAAAACTTTTAGTGGTTTTAAATAACTATATATTCCTTACAGAAGCAAAAAAATACATAAGAACTCTTTAGAACTAATCTTATTTTGTTATTTTTTTTTTTTAAGTATAGTGAGTAAAGATATACCTATTTTATTTTTGACGTCACATATTATTTACTTTTCGATGTACATAATTGATATTTTGTTTTTAATATTTGAATTGTCCCCAAGATTGATTGAAATAAGCACCTTCATTTTAACATATTTCATTCTTATTTTATTTTTAATGAGAAACTTAAAACCTTTGATTAAGGACAATAGATATATATTATCAAGACAATCAATATCAAGTGTGCTATATTTATATCGTGAGGTTAATTATTGTGCAGACGGGCAAACTAGCATTGACTCACGCTATTCTATTGATTGTCATACCGTGGCTCATCCCTTATCTCCTGTGTTACTTCAGTGTAATATAACCAACCACTTTCTTTGTGTGTCCAGAAAAGAAAACTAATTGGTAGCTGTAATTTTGCTTATTTTCCACGATATTAAGAGCATATATGATTAATTTGAAATATTACTCAAGTCCGGGACAATAACTTACAAGGGACTCGCTTTAAAATTTATTATATACTATCAAACAAAATTTAATAAATACAAGGGACCTATAGATGTAGACAACCATATGCTAACAACCAATCAAAACCTTAACGTAAAGGAATTACATTTAATCAAAAAGTAATGACGTTATAAACGAAATTAAACGATTAAAAATTATTAATATAATTATAAAAAAATAATGTACGATGCTATAAATGGACTACCGTAAAGCCCAATAGCAAACAAAGAAAGAAGAGCTAAGCCCACAAGAAAAACAAAAAGCACATTGATTAGATAGCATGTCTTCTTTTTTGACTGTCCCAGTCCAAGATCCTCCTTTTCTGTCCACAAGTGTGAAAGAACAAAACAGTTGATCACATGGTTTTCTTCTTGCTTTTTTCTCCTCATTTCACTTTTGCTTTAACACTTCAAAACCAAAAAAGACAAAGACCAAAATCACATATTCCAAAGTATAGAGGAGCCATTTAGCCAACTTAACTTATACTCTAGTAATGCTTTTTACAATCTCAACACTGAGAAAATGCAACCCTGCCTATATCTCGGAATTTGAATTCTGATATGAGTTCAAAGAGTAGGAAGAAAAGAGAATGAAAAAAACAACCCCACCCAATTTCAATATATAGTTAGTGCAAAGCTTCTAAAGGCAATACATTATCCTATACCAAATTATCTATCTGGTAGTCTTCTACATTTATAGCAAGGAAAGTTTAACTCCTATGTCCGTTGTTCCTTTCTGCAGCAATCGCGAGCAGTCTTGAAACGCCTTGAGTCCAGATATCGTACTCTCTCTGATCCCTGCACTCGAACTCTACAACACCTCTCAAGATAGTCTTCAACGCAAAGTATCGCCTCTGGTCACCGCCTTCAAGCAAGTGGCGCCCGGACCAAGCCGGAATATCTTTCAAGACCTCCAATACGACATCTACAAATTCAAAAAGGGAGGCAGATTAAAGCCTTTTGCTTTATCATCTTTTTCTCTATTCAACTGTATACTTGCTTTCTCAAATCCCAAAATAGAAGGACCACACACTTCAAATTCTGTTCACATCATTAGAGAGAGATCAAAAAGCAATAACAACTTACTCTTTTTCTTTTTTGTGATGGTCCCAGCAACATGTCTGCTCTTCATCTTTAGTATTACCTGCAAGAAAAACAAAGAATTGCTAAGTTTATACATCTCTATGAAAAGAGAAAAAGAGTAGATTCATCTAGCTGTTATCATACACAATTTAGTTTTCCATCTTGAAAATTCTACTATAAGTTTCCGTGCTACCTTGAAAATCTAATCAAAAACCTCATGATCGTTAACAAAGTTTAAAGTTCAAAGTATTAAAGTTTAAAGCTACAAATGACCTCAAAAGATGGTTTAATTATCTAGTAATTATGAGAAGCAATCTCACCTGACCCAACCTGTTGATGTAAACAGATACGATTTTCCAATGAAGATCTCCTGCATTTAGCACAATAAATCACATGATCAGCAATCATCATATGGATAAGCTCTTTAGACAATGCCTAGATCAAAAAATTAATCTGAAGGATAGCGCGTTGCAGACTTCAATTCATTCGGAATTTACAGTTTCATCAACTTATAAATAAGGATTCTTCAGATATTTACAAGTTAATTCTACCATTTCTCACAATTAAATGAGAAATTGATAAAACAGTTACCTTTGCGCGTGCGCTTTAGGAGCTCGCAACCTCTTGCTAGCAATTCCCTACTGCAAATTCCAAGAAAATTCTCCTCCGGGACAAGCTCACCACTTGAACTGCCATTACTGCCATCGTTACCACCATTACTGATTCCCATCCCTTTATCCACAGGGATCACTGATGCAATGTTCCACACTTCCTTCAATGTTCTTGCCTTCAATGTTGCTGCACCTCTCAAAGCTACAAACCATTACATCAATCATCAGATAAATTCGAAAACCCCAATGACAAGTTCTAAACAGAATTCTGTGATCTCCATCCTAAACTTGGTTCTGCAGTGAATTTGCGATTGGTTTAAAATGACCCGAGTTCTCTATTGTTTAATAGACGAGTTTAAGCATTTTGATCCAAGTGATTAGACTAAAAGGCTAATAGTCAAACCCAAGTGGTCGTGAATAAATAAAAAATCCTATTAGAGATTCAACTAACAGAAAGATTGCATCTGTTAGAAACATGGCAAATCAATCGTTTACAAGATAGATAATTATTAAAAGAATAAATTAGTGCAGAAATAAATTATATCTAAGTTGTCTTTCTTTAATAATTGACACAAATTATTCACGGTCGTCTGAAAAATTACATACCAGTGGCTGCACCTGCAGTTAAGGTCATGATATCCCCTGGAGAGCGAACATTAACAGCAGAACTAACCACAGACGCCAAGTGCTCGCGCTCAGCACCCATTGCTTCAGCAGCCTCAACACACTGCGCCGCCACTAGGGTAGCAGCGGATGCCACTGCCATGTCGGTTTTGGCCATCTGCTCGTCCTTTCCCTGCACGGACGATGCAGCCGTGGCAGCAGCAATGGCAGCAATAGCAGAAGCAACTGCAGCCACAGAAACAGCAGCATGGAGCTGTGCATTTTGTGCCCTCAACTCTTCCTTCTTTTTCTCCCTCCTGTCCTTCAACCACCTCCCGACCGTTTTTCCACCACCACCCACGGCGGTCCCACTGGTGGCACCGCCTCTGTACTGGGTGTTTACTTGATTGTTCAGCCGACATAACTGCTGACACACGACATACTTTGTCAGTAAACATTAATAGTAGTACATCACCAAACAATGTGTCTATAACAAAAACAATTATTGCGTCCGTCAATGATAAACATTCACGCTCATTCATCAATAAGTGCGGACCCAACACTGCCCGTCCATAACACGTGCACATTGTCACATTTTCGTAACAAACATGCACTAATTAATGTAACAAACCAGACAAATTATAAAATGTGCCAGTTGGTTTTTATGTACGCACCACCCAACTTGTGAATTACATTAATGTGAATTATTTCACACCCTCACTTGAAATTGGACCATTTTTTTGAGGCGTGCGACAAATTAGGCTCCACACGAAGATCCCCATAAATCAACACCAAGCAAAAATAGTCGGTTCGAAAAATAAATCGCAGAAACTATCTTAAACCGTTAATAATTTGATATTTGTACTAAGACAAAAATCTATCAAGACCAAGTCCTCATCTCGTGGGCTCGGGATTATAGATCTAGTGGTGATACGTACAGATTCAAAATTACATATTAATCTAAACATGACAAGAAAATTCTTCCATACGGCAAAACGACTATCTAACTGTTAATAACAAGTGGGTCCCCTATAAGATTAGAGTGCCGAATCGTCGTTTGCCGGAAGAAAGCCTTACCTTACGTGATAAACAAGGTAAAAGGGATAACTTAGTAATAGACACAAGAAGTCATAACAACCATATGTTGTACAAAATTATAGGTACTACTGCAAGTCTCTAATTATTCTGTTGCAGGTAGGTACCAACTCTACCCACCTATTTGAAGGACAATTCAAAGAGAATTTTTAACATCAAGTTCGGGTTATAATATAAAGCATAATGATGTTAAAATTAAGTTTTTTCCATAATAAGAGTAAACTATATTTCGTATCCCATAATAATTATAGTTTTGATATGGCTAAAAAATTGGTCTAGAGGGGCCCATTTTTTTAAAGTCCAAAATTAATGTAACACGAAAGATATCATAGCATTGATTTAGAAGGCAGCACGTGCACGAGACCTTCTGTTATGCATGAGGTTCTGGATCGAACTCATCTTGGCAATAATAAACGTGATTTGTGAAAATTAAACTATTGCTAAAAAAGAGATTCAACTTCAGTGTGTAGAAGAAGAAAAAGCATCCAAGGAGGTACACTTTTTACACACCATCTTGGTGTATTGTCGGATAAAGATAAAGCTGAGATAGGTTTGTCTCTAACTGATCCTATCAGATGTTGCAGGGCTCGTGCTTTGCAGCCAAAATGAGGGAAAAGAAAACATTAACAAAAACATAATAATAACCCATTTGGGTGGTACCACACGTTCATACACGAAACTTTCGTTATGTATAAAATTTAACTGAGTGTCGAATATTTGGACCTTGGAATCATCCATTTCAGAAGGGGAAACAGGAGGGCTGTCAGTGAGAGAACCACCACCATTAAGAGGGCCGCTGCTGTGTGAGAGCCGCCCAGATGTGCGTGGTGATACTTCTTGCTGTATAGCACCCAAAAAAAACAAAATAACTAAAATTGTTAGTTTAATTTAATACTATTATACTTTAGCACAAACCATAAAGGTGAAAAAAATAATAATTAGTCATCATTGAAATGTTGCAGTACCCGTAAGGTATCAAAAATCATTTACAAAAGAACGAAGTTAATAAACAAATAAATAATGATTTTTTCAAGAAATAAATAGAATAGATGGAATGATTGTTTTTTACATGTGATTAAAATAACATGCCTTGAAGAATCAAGCATGAAAAACCTAGAAAATATAGTGCCCATTGTCAAGATGCTTATATATATTCCCAAAGCTCACTTGTATAGTTTCAAGAAACTCTTGTTTTTCCCACAAGACTATTAAAAATAACTTTATTCAAAAAAATATACATTATCAATTCATCTAAAAGCTCAACATAATCCTACAATCTTTTCAACACTCGGATTCGATCTTAAATATTCTCTTTTTTACATAACTTTAATATTAAATAAAATTATTAACTCGTCTAAAAATTTAATATATAAAAGTAGAGTTATTTTATTCAATTTTGTGAACAACACAAAAAAAGTATTTGAGTAAAACAAAAGTCCAGAATCAAGAATGACCCCATTGGAGAACAAAACAAAAACAGAAAATTCCAACACTTTTGGTAACTAAATTCCAACAAAAAATTGGCTCCAAAAAATATTTTTAGATGAACTAGTTTCAACTAGTAAGCATATAGACAAAGTACAAGAATATATTCTATCTTGGTGCATGTCAAGTTTTTTTTCAACTTTTTTTTTCCCACAAATATTCACACACACATCACACACTAAAGGTTGAAGCTTTGGTTTGTACTAAGACAAAGTACTAGAATGTTTTCTATCTTGGTTCACACATATCTACACACACAAACACACGTTTAATGTGTGCATACTTACAGACTGAGACATAATGCGTTCCATGACAAGCTGAGAAGTTTCAGAGGAAGCAAATGAAAAAGGGTTGCCGGAAACAGTAGCAGCAGCAGCAAGAGCAGCCTCTTCTAACTCGCCGGAAACATCCTCCGGGATAGTCCCACCACCAAAAACACCACCATCACCACCTCCACCTCCACCAGCAGTACCATGAAGGGTCTTGGCTAAAACCTGAGATGGAGCTAAGGCTTTTGAGACTTCCAAGGCTGATATGCTCCATGAACGAGAGAGAAACTCCATTGGCTCTCTTGGTGTTTCTGGTGGCCTGAACATGGATTGTATTTGATGATGGTCCATTTTTCTTGGAGTGTTTTAATGTTAATATTAACTGAAGTTGAATTTAGTGAAGTGGTGTGTGAAAATGGAATGGTTGTGTTACCTATATATATATAGAGAGAGAGAGAGAGGGCATGTATTTCTTTGTGTGTGAAAAGTGGTGTGTGTATGTGTGTGTTTTTGTGTTTCACACTTTTCTTTTTTTTTTTTTAACAAATAGAAGGTGAAACTGTGACTGAAACACAATTCTTCTATTATATTATAGCGGTGTAAAGGTGTGTGTGTTTATGTGTTTCTCTTTTTGTTTTTTCTTTGTACTTATCTTTCCCTTTTCTCTTTGGTACTATGATATCCATGTAAGGCTAATGGCATAATGCCACTATATGGCCTACCAAAATAATGTTTAGACTATGAAAGCTTTGTTTTTGAGCCATTGAAGTATATAAAATATAATGGCCCAAAAAAGAAATATATAAAAATAGAAAATGTAATTATGTCATAGATTACCAAATAAATAAATCCAACTTAAATTAATTGTTAAATGAAAAGCAAGATGAATAATATTATGTGAAGAAAGGGTAGGATCAAACTTAAAAGGAATGGACAGTGTGAAAAAATAATTTTTATGTGTAAATCTCTTATGTTCTAAAATTTTGATTTTCAAAATTACTTAGCTCTTATGGGTGCACTAACATTGGTTTATTCCAATAAATTCATCAACTCCCACACTAAGATAACAAATCTAACAAACGCCCCTTCTTCGACATGAATTGGCCAAAAAGTTGTACACTTGGCACAATATAATTTCTGAGATGAATGCTAAAACAAGTATTGCAACAAAAGAGAAAAAAAGAAGAAAAGTAATGCAAAAATGAAAAGAATTAAGTTGAGTTTGAGCTTTTGACCAAAAAAAAAAAAAAGTTAAGTTTGAGCTAAAAGGGTATGTCTAGTGTTCGACCAACAATAATTTGGCCCATTAATACATAATGAATCTCATATATTATGTTATAATTGAATGAGTTATTAACTAAACACAATAATTTTCTTGAGATAGAAAATGGGGTTTAATTTCAAAATAGTTCAACGTTTGAGCTCCATGGGTCCGGATCCAGCCAACATAATATAGAAGCTTATACAAAGATATTGTATTTTATTGTATGTTTGGATGCAGAATGATAGCCTAAGGATAAAGTTCTTCGCCGAATCTCGTCATGGTCAAAGAAGTGATGTAATGTGTGTAGCAATCACAAATTATGGGATCCAATTTTCTATTGGGTCCACGATCGTTGATCATCTGCTTGACCAGTTGCATCTCTGAGTGAAGAGAGACAAGAAGGGGGAATAGATTAGTTAGAACTCTATGATTTTTGCCTCTTTTGAGATTTTGTTTTTGAAAAAAAAAAAAAAAGAATTGGGACTATGCGTTGTGCGATTGTTCCTGCACAAGATGAACTTCAACTCCAAAAACTTCCGAAAAACATTAAACATTTATAGCAAGCTTTCTTTTAAATTCCAATTTTATATGGATCTTGTATTTTACCAAAGATATATTAAAGGGATTGCAAATAACTTCTCGAAATTATCTGAAAATGTAACAAAAGGAGTTGAATGCATAGAAGACTACTTGAATACCACTACACTATGATCAACTCTTTTTTTTATAGCTTGACTCTTTCTTCTCTCTCGATTCCATTCAGATCCTGAACATGAACCTTAAATTTGAATGATAGATAACTAAATGATAACTAAAAAAATGCTTAATTGTTTAATTATTTTTTAGGAATGTTTTCTTATCTACGAGGAAAGTATTAACTAGATGATTTTGTAAATAATTGATACTTATAATATTTTTTTGACTCTATATTACAATCACAAAATCTCGATAATTGTTGCCTTTAGTTATCCTCAATAATTGAAGCTTTGTTTGGCTTACCTGTGAAATTTTAGTTTTTGAGTTGTAGAGCTTTTAGAATAGAGTTTTTGCAAAAAGTGTTGTTGAACAAAAGTCGTTAACTATTTGGCCTGTGTTAGACAACGTAAAGTTTTTCAAAATTTTGAAGATAATATTGAACTTTAAAAATATGAAGGGGTAAATTTGAGAAAAAAGAAAAGAAAAATAGTTTCCTGCATTATGTAAAACAATTTTACAAAAGCTTTTTCTAAAAATGTCCAATTTGGAGTTTCTCAGTTTTTAACTTTTTTCAACTTCAACTTTGACCTAAAAATACTTTTAAAAATAGATAAAATAAGTTATTTCAATTTCTAAACTCATAAAAAATATTTTTAAATATCTAAAAATTAGGTCAAACGAAACCTAAATCATTCACTTGTAGGTTTATCTAAATAATGTTAATAAGGTAACAAAGATGGTGAATTTTTTTTTCGAACAAATGTGAGAGTGATAAGGCCACCTTTTTCTGACTCCTGTTTATTATGCCCAATAATAATTGAACCTTCAGTGAATATTGACATCCAATTTGGGTATATGTATTATTTCTTTTGCAAAGGAAAGGACAAGTATGGACTACAAAAATTGAATGCTATGAAATGACAAGTTAACCTACACCGATAGAACAACTATGAATATTTTTTTTTTGATTACTCAGGCACATCCCTATTTACGATCAACCAGCAGAATATCGACCCAAATTAAACACCATTGAAATGGATCATGTCGGGCTTACTCCCGCCTGACTTAACAGCCGGGGCATGAACCAAACTTGAGGACTAACGGTGCGACCCAACACATATGTCAGTTCGTCTGAAAATAACTATGAATATGCTTGGACAAGTCCATCAAAGTAAGAACAAAAATCCAAATTTAAATATGTTTTAGTAATAGGATAACTATGTCAAAATTTTTATTGCCATACTATCTAGGGAAAAAAAAAGAAGTACATAATTTGGGAAAAACTCAATTTAGTCCATAAAGTTTAGCGTAAAGACCTAAAAAAAAAAAAAAAAAAAGAAAAAAGTACATAATTTGGGAAAAACTAAATTTAGCCCCTGAAGTTTAATATAAAGACCTAACAAGTCATTGTGCTTTAAAAAAATATGATTTTATAGGGACCTATTTGATATTTATACTAAATCTCATAGACTAAATTAATTTTTCCCCTACATACGTAATTATATATGTGTTCCATGAATAACATTTGGCTCGAAACTCTACATTATAATATACTTAATAGTCTACCCATAATAATCAAAACCCTTAATGTTTCATTTTCTTGGCTGTCAAATTAGTGGTCCTTTTAATAAATACTAAAATTAGACCTTTACTCATGAGACTTGCATTTGGATTAAAATGAAACTATTAATACCAAATCTAAACTTTTTTCCCACCATTTTAAATGTAGTATGACTTTCGATTTCATATGAACATATTAGGAAAAATAAGGTATATCAAACATATTGAAAATATGGTTTTGCATAATTTTGATGACTCACTTATCAATTTTCTTTTATATATATTGCATCATAATCTTTCACTTTCAAAGTGAGTCAAAATCATGTTTTATGAGGGATAAAAAAGTAGTGACTATGTTAGAAGTGGTGTGATAAATCAACAGTAAGACTATGATAATTTCTAGTCATCTACATGTATGAATTATTTCTTCAATAAAACCATGATTTCCCATCAAATTTACCATAACACAGAAGAAGAGTAATTTACAATAACAATTTGAGCATCGTTATATTTGCAATAGCCAGTGAAGGAAGTTCATCTTCATGGTAAAATTTTCCTCCATCGAAGTAATTATAGTTCAACATTAATTCAAGTGTTTGTTAATAAATCTCCTCCATATAATTGGATAATTCAACTTTTTTCTTTTCTTTTCTTATGAAGGTGATTAGATTTTGGATTTTAATTTTAGTGATATTTTCCAAAAACTGATCAAGGTGGCAACTAAACCCCACACGGCTTGAACCACAATTTTATGAACTGTAACCATCTGGAAAATTTAATGAATGGGTCCATCTCAAGATAAGGTCGTAACCATGAAGATCAACATGAGAAAGAGGTAACACCACCCCCATGAGTGAATGGTAACGATCAATGATTAGAAGTCATAACCTCCAGCATGTATTAAGGTCCCCGGCCGTGGACTTGTATGGTCTCAATCATTGGTATTAAACCTTCAAAATAATTTTATAGAAAAAAAAAGTTCTTCTACTAACTACAACCTGCCATGTGCATATCGATCGCCCAAGCATGCCAACACATGGAATTAGGCATGGGCGGACCTATACATAGGTCAGCAGGGACAGTCCTAACTAATGGGATTGTAATTTTTGAAATATGTGTATTTTTAAAATACTTTTAGTTTAAAAAATTAATTTAATCTTCATTGAAAAAAATTACTCATATACAAGAATTGATTTTATAATTTTAACCACTGTTAAATAATATTAATCTCAGATCCGCCCTTAGGACTAAGACGGTGTCATCATTTAAGCATCAGAATCTCCTCATGAAACCGCATGTACAATTTGAAGTACATATTGCATGGATATATTTGGGGTTTCAAAATAAAATTTGTACAACATATAGTACATATACATTTGGGATTTAAAAGTAAAATTTTGTTAATTGATCACTTTATTTAAAAAGTTAAATTAGCATAGATGGATTTATTTCATTTATAATTATTTCCAATACGCTCCTTCACATGTATGCAATAATTTTTTTGTTAAGCTTTGCACGTGATGACGTGAATATATTTGTTATAAGTGGGTAAAGCAAGACTCTAATTTATGAACCTTTCGTTAATTTATTACCTCATTTGAAAGATTAACTATTAAAAAAAAATATTATATTTATTTGTTATATTCGATAAATTTAAAGGATGGAATTGGAGCATTATTAGCAAAGCATGGAGGGGAGGCGTGACCCCCGATAGTGAGGATGGAGGTAGGAGATATAAAGCGGTGATTCCATGTTAAAAGCAGTAATTAATTGATGAATTAATCATTGAGTTGCTTCTTCTTTGTTAATTAATATTATGTTGATCTTTCGCTTTTTTGCCATTTGTGATAGTGTCATGATTCTAAAGGGACACCCTAATGATCTATCAAATATTGAAATTGTTAATATTTTATGATCATGATTTATAATGAATTTGAATACAACGTTTCATACTCATGGGGGTGCTAAGGTCCGGAGAGTTCTCCATTATTTTTAAATATTTATATATAAGGTGATAAATAAGCACAGGTGGATTTAAGATTTTTATTTATTAGCGGGGATTAAAAAATTATAATTGAACACTTATATGCATAAAAAAATAATAATAAGGACTAAATAAATTTTTTAGCCTAAAAAAAAAATACACATATTTTAAAATACAAGTCCAACTCACTTATTAATAACTTTATTTTTAAAATCAGTAGTGGTTGCCTCCATTGGTCCCCTATAGATCCACCTCTGTAAATAAGTTTTAGAATTGAAGTAATATCTAGTATCTCTATTTTAGAAGGTACACACACTCCTTTTTATTGGTCAAAATAAATAAGCATTTGTAACTGATAAGCAAACATTAACCAATTTCAAAATCGTAAAAATTAAAAGAGAGCAAACTAAGCAAATCTTGATGGTAGTTAGATAATTAATCATGTGATAGAATATTATATCTAATTGATTTAGCAAATTAAATCAATTTGCAACACGATTTGTCTTACAAATAATGAGCAGAGAATGAAACTGAGAGAAGTTGGTGCAGAACTTTCTAGGGTTTGTGATAATATGATCAACCCTCCAATTGACTCACAAAAAATATATATATGAAAAAAAAACTTCCATTGGTTTCTTGTATTGTTCTTAAAAAAAAAAAATTTATTAGTTCGATCTCTTACATAACAAGTAAAATTTATAATTTTACTAATATTTAAAAAATTAATATCAGTTGGTAGTGATTGAATAGTTTTCTCATCTCATAACCAATATTTGTACACTCATATGCTTGGTTTTCTTGATTCTTACCCTTGTGGCTATATATGTAGATTGTCCATGTCAAGTGGAGCCGGCCGTACAACGGGTACATCTAACAAGGAGGAAAATCACTCACCCTGGTGTTCCATGGGGTTGAGTTGAGAGCCCGCCATGGTTCAGAACACATCACAGGGTTTGGCCACTTGTATGCCCGACAAAAATAGAGGAACCTTCAAACAAAATTTAGCCACTCGTTCTTGGCGGTGATTCAATCAGGGCGGTTCTAAAAAAATTTCTCTGAAAATACGTAAATTTTTAATTATAAGTGTATATTTTTTTTAATAAGGATTAATTAATTTTTTTTAATTAAGTATATATATACAATTAATTTTTTTTAAAAATATATATATAAAATTTTAATATTTTTTCGAATCAATGGGAAGTGCACTCGTTGGCCCTTTGAATTATGAGACTCGTACAAAACACAACTTAAAAAACTCAGCGTTCAAGGACCTGCGAGACTATTGATCTCACTTAAGTACTAGCATAGGGTCAACAATCATAGAGTAGGGTGTTAGGGAGGAATTGGACAAAACAAATGCCTTTAAGAGCGAGTCACATGCATTAGTTTGTGGATCGCGGTCTCACACACTAATCCTTACAAGTACTCGTAGTAGGTCGGTCATCACATCGGTCCCTATGCCCCATTGCTAGAAAGGCTCAACTTCACAACTGTAGCTTCCGCCTCGTACGACTCGTCTATTATTTGGTAGATAACATTGCCAAAGCGTATCATTAGATTTGATTACGAACGAAGGAACGATTAGTGAATATTGAAACTATCACTGCACAACAAGCAAAGGATTGGGGATTCAGTAGTGCACCACGCCATTGGAATGAATAGTTCTTTTCCTACAGAAAAATATAAAAACTTAATCCAAAGAGGGTACTCTATTTTAAGGAAAATTCTTTAAACTATTTAGATATTATGAAACGTTTAGACTTGAGGTTTGTGTGGAGTGTGAACTTCACATAGCCACAAAATTCATGCGCCGCACATAATATGGACTTTTTTAAACTAACCCCTATTTTAATGGAATGTTTGAAAATTACAGCGTGACAAAAGAAATATCCATTTCTTGCGTTTAAATTTGTCAGGAAAATAATTTTTTTTTTTGGTTCAATTGGGGTATACCTTATAGATAAAATTATGTTTCTTTCAGGACGAGTTATATGTACTGAGATTTAACACAGTTAACGTGAATCTGTTCATAACAAAAAGAAGAAGAAACTGTAAAAATTGTTTATTTGTTTGTAACACAGCAACGTGCAGATATGTGTTAAAATGCTCGAGGTAGTATGTACTGTGTACGTCATCATCTCCCTCTTTTGGTTTCATGTTCTCTCGCAGTCCAAAAGCTTCA
Organism: Ehretia macrophylla; assembly: GCA_037974665.1. Classification (NCBI taxonomy): domain Eukaryota; kingdom Viridiplantae; phylum Streptophyta; class Magnoliopsida; order Boraginales; family Ehretiaceae; genus Ehretia; species Ehretia macrophylla. The sequence continues at coordinate 45,842,273 of CM075777.1, read as the reverse complement.
AAAGAAATGCCCTCGAATGAAAACAGACCACCTTTTGCTTTTTTATCATCACATTTCACATACACTTTAATCTCCTCTGCTTTTTGTTTCTTCTTCATTCTCTATGCATCATGTCTCAGAATGGGAATGGAATTTGGTTTGCTTCTTGAAAATGTCATCCTACTTTCGTCTCTCTCTCTGGCCATATATCGTTCAAATTTTATCTCTTAATTTACATAAAACGCGGTATTATTTGACAAGTATCACATATAAATTAAACTACTCGTGAGACATTTATCATGTAAGAGATAAAGAGTAAATGATGTCTTATAAGAAGTAAATATTATCATAACTTTAATATATTACAATATTTAAAACTATTTCAATAGGCTAAAACCCTTACAGATAACTTTATCCATTACATATGATCTTGACATAAGATCTTCAGTTTTTTTTTTTTACATAATAAGGATCGGTTTAAAAAGCCATTGAAATTAAACTATAATTTAAAGACCATTGCAAAAATATAATTTCTTAAACAATTATTAACAAAAAAGTGATAATAAAAATTCTAACTATTGCAAGAAGTTATCTATTATAACGGTTTTTTTTTAAAAATTTTTTGAACAGGACATCACAAAAGGCCTAAGATGTTATACTGAAAATATACTTGTTAACACAAATATTTGTGGCTTCTTTGTCCCATTAGGGAAAATCAAAGTGAATCTTGTTTATTGATATCAGACAAAACAAGCTGCAAAACAGATTACATAAAAATCATTTAACCAGATCAAAAGCGTCATGCGAAGGCAGCAAGGTCAAAAGAATAAGGCTATATGTAGTGGACGGCTTTGAATTTGCTGGAGAATGTTTGCACTTTGTTAACTAATATGCAAACATTCTTTAGTTTAGTTGCAATAATTTAATGGATTTTCACGCAATTCTATATTAACTCTCTAACCTTTTAAAGCATAAAAATTAGTGAAGGATTTCACTTTAACCTTTGCGGTATGGTAAAAACAAAGTTTACATTGATATGCAGCCATTCAAGGACTCTTCAACAAAATGTCCTGTCCAGTTACAGTGCAGTAAAAGAGTATTATTACACGAGAAACTCTTCAATCAGTCTATTTTGAGGTTAATTTTTCATATATTAATAAAAATAATACACGTGTAAGTCTTATAATTTATATATAAAATTGATAAATTAGTCTAGACTGACTCAATAACATGTTTGCTTTCTTCTAAAAATTCTTTGCTGAAAAAGAAAAAGGTAATGCAAAATAATTTTATCTTCAGCTTTATAATGTAAGGAAAAAAAAAAGAATGTTTTACACAGTGCCATTTGGTGCTATTTAAGGATTATCGTAAATAAGCTAACTAGGGACACCTATATATATATAATAAGGATTTCTAACCATTCTTCCATGTATGAATGATTATGATGCGTATAATGGTTTCAAAGTAAGTTCAAATTTTGCTTTTTTAATCTCGTAAATAATGGAAGTTCAAATTTTGCTTTTTTAATCTCGTAAATAATGGAAGTTTCATGCATTGAGTTAACTTATTTTAAATTTGTTCGCTCATGCTTATTCTATTGATCCTATTTAGAATTGCAGTTTAAATTTTAAAATGTAAATATATCTAATTTTTGGTAAGAGATTAAAGATTAATTTCTTACTTTTCTTCATATGGTATTGGGAGCATTTAACATTTCTTTTTAGCCTCACCTCATGAAATTCAAATTTTAGTTTTTTAACCGTTAAAGAAAGTAATTAATCGTTAAACTACTCATAAATCTAAATATATATTAATATATTCTAATACATGCACCAATTTATTTAACTAAAAGAGTCAAAATGAAGACATTTAATCCCCGAACCAATACATACTCTGGATAATGTGACCTCTGGGGTCCTTTTTATCCTTTTCCTCAGTGAACTAAAATGATGGCCTACATGATTGGAAACTGATTTCTCCTAGAAAAAAAAAAGTCCTTAGAAAAAGGAAATGAAATCCAAATAGTCTCGCCATTAAATATCAGGAGACAAAGCAAGAGAAAAGAGATGAAGAACAAAATTAAAGTTGAGAGAGGATCTCATTTTCATCATTAAGTTTGGATACTACCGTGTAGCTTTGAACACCTTATAGGCTTAAGCTTAAGGCCTACCAAATAAATAACCATACACATATCAAAGCTTTCATCTTCTAACTTGGAATTGATACTGAACGTTGATGTAGGTCACTATTTGATGTATCACTTTATCCGCAACCTGATAGCAACATTAGGCTAATGATAGACTTAATCGTATATTCTAAATAAAAAATCTCCTTGCAAAAAAAAAAAAAAAAATCTAATAAAGTCCATACTAAAACCAACTAATATTACCTAAAGTAGTCCATACTAAAAATATATATATATATAAGAAACTTTTGCTACACGAATACACATATTGACTTTTTTTACTGTACGAGTGTATACTCTAAATTTGAATGACTAGTTCTGTCACTGTGCATTAACATATGGCAATTGGGCATGAAATAGCAAAGAATTAATATAATTGCAGAAATGATAGGATAGTGGCACAAGTCCACAGTAGGGAAGGGATGATTAATGCAGACATTAAACTCCCACCAACTTCCGAGGTATTGGAGCTCATATGAACCACTGAACTTGCTCCGTTGAGTACATTGTTTAAACCAAACACTTGGTGGGGAACACTGGGAATCTATCCGGTCCGCCAAGCATTTAGTGAACAAACATCACTCGTAAATTTATTTTGTACACATTTTATGCATCGTGCGTTACGACAAGATAATTCAGTATACAAAATTTTAGTTATGTACGGAATTTGAAAAAATATCAAACTCATAACGTCAAAAGATATTACCAAATGTGAAAAATCACTGTATGTAAATAACGTTATTAGAGAATGAAAGCTTGTTTATGACACATCTTATATATATTTCATGATAATATTTACAAGTATTGCAATGCTTTTCATTTATTTTTTTGGATAAAGTATATAAGATCTTTTTATATTTTAGCGAAAGTGTACAACACCCCCAGTTCAAAAACCTCCTAAACTAGTTCTTGTGATTTTTCAAAAATGCACAACACCCCCTTACCGTTAAAAAATTCATTAAATTTAACTGAGAGTGTACTTCACACGTATTAAGTGAGATTTTTTTTTTTTAACAAATTTATTCATTAAATAATTATAAGAATTGACCAACTTACACTTTAAAAAAAATAATAAAAAAAGTCATCTTCCCCAACCATACACCACCCCCCCCCCCCCCCCCCACCCCCAATCCACGGCACTGCGCAGCCATCTCCCTCCCTATCATCTTCATATCTATATTAATGACTGGATTTGCAATATAAATATTTGGTTACATATTGATGTATTTTCTATCACTAAACTAAATTCGGTATACCATAAACAAAAACAAAAAAAAAAATTGTGTTATATCATGTCATGCAGCAGTTTATTTTGTGTTCTACTTCATTGATGTCTCTCGATCAATATGGATCAAAACCACAATTTATTATCAGAAAAAAAAAAACAACATATGTTGTAATCTTGGTTCATAGAGAAAACTAGTTGTACCTACGTGCATAGGTACTTCTTCTTTTTTTTTTTTATGTGTATGTATATACATATATATATATACTTATATATATATATGTATTATATATATTCCTTTTTATTTTATTTTTTTTGGCCTAAACAAAAGAGAAAAAGGCAAATGAGAGAAAAAAAAAATTGAGGGTATTTACGTTTTTTTATAAAATTCGTTAAATATGATAAATTTTTTAACTGTAGGGAGTGTTGTGCACTTTTAAAATACACAAGGACTAGTTGAAGGGATTTTTGAACTATAGAGGGTGTTATGTATTTTTACTAAAGTACAAAATGGTCTAGTGCTAGTGCACTTCACTCTATTTTTTTTATAAAAAATATGAATTTTATTATAAAATTAATTGATATTAAGTGCAGTAATTTAAATTTTTTTATACTGGTTTAAGAACTAATTATTACTTTTTTTATATGGAACAATTGAGTTTTCCAGCATTTGCATTCACGTGTATAACCAATAATTGATAGTTTAAGGCGTAAAAACGTAGTCGAAATAACAGCCAATTTGAGCTACACTTGTTGAAGCCGCAACTAATAATATGATATAAGAAACATATGCCTGGTGATGTTGACAAGTGTACTTAATGACCGTGGTATAAGAAACAATGAACGAAGAAATTGGTCAAATGTGGATGCATAACATTAAATTAAGATTGTAATATAATGATAAATAAATAAGACGTTGCATCTTAAATAGATTAAACTTAGATGGAGTAATCAAAATGTTATATATTAATTTTAAAACTTGTAATTTTTAATATAAAATAATTAAATTCTCCGACAATACTTTTCACTTAATTTATCGGAGGGTGGCCAATGTCTGCCAAAAGAGCTTGGCCGACAGCATATACCGGCGGACACTTCTTAGTTTACTTATTTTGAGGAGACAATACTAGGGCTCCGTTTGTTTGCCGTAAAATATTTTATGAGAAAATATTTTTTATATTTTACGATATTTGATAATATTAAAAAATTAGTTAATTATAAAATATTTTCTTATAAAAAATTATGGCTGCTTTTGTTTAATTTTATGGTGTTTTGTAACACTAAAAAATTAATCAACTGTCAAATATTTTTCGGTCAATAATTACGGTTAGTACAAAATTCTAGAAAATATTTTCATTTCTTTTGAAAGAAAAAAAATATTTTACGGAACTCACGATACATCCAAACACCAAAAAATATTTTTTAATATTCTATTTTTAAAAAAAATATTTTTCCCTAACAAGTTATTTTACGACAAACAAATGAAGTCTTATAAAATATTTTATTTTTAAAAAAAATATTTTTTATAAATAAATTATTTTACAGCAAATAATAAGAGCCCGGAATTCAACCCTTAATCCACATGAGAAAATACTAATAGTGGTACTATATATTTTGAATTCATTCTCCAAGGAATCTTTGATTATCACCACCACAGTGGCTACTGGTCAACAATATTCAATTATTATCAGTGACATGCCAAGCCCATGTCAAACGAGTCCAATTAATAATAATAATAATATTTGAGACATGTTTAAATACAGAAACTCCAATTTGGATGAACTTGTGTTAGGCATAAAAGAGGCACAAATTTTTTATTTTTTATTTTTTATTTTAAAAAAAGAAGGCACAATTTGAGCAGTCAAATTTGATTTGCAACTGGACTATCAAAGCATTGTGGAGAATATATGTTATCCCTCTTAAGTTCTATTACTTATGTTAGATTTTTAACAGCAACTCAGACACCTTTTTATCTTATATTTAGTTAGAGAAATTGCTTTACAAAAATGCCTCTAAAAAATCTCCTATTTAATTCATTATTGTTTAGGTATTCATCAAATTCTACCCCCAAATTTTAGGAAAACTGAACTCTTTTTTAAGGGTTTCTTCGAATCGAAAATAGTGATTGATTAAAAATACAAAATATATTTTGAATGAAATTAAAATAAGAGTCCTTAAATATAGAGAATCCACTATTTACTCACTATTTTCTTTTAAAAAAATTAAGAAAAGTGTTTGAAGTTGGTCTAAGAAAAGTTGTAAACTTGGTGCTGACTAGTTAGCTAGACATGGTAGAGAAAACTTATTCTTTTAATTGTTTTAATTGTATTCCCCTAGCTTAGCACACTATTCTTATGCAGACTATCTGGCACAAAATTGGATAGTTTTTTCTTTTATTTTTGTTTATTAATACAAGTAAGTTTATTCACATATATATATATATATATATATATATATAGTGAAGAAAAGTTGCCATCATATTTAATGAAATGGATTTTGGATTTGGAGCTATTTACGGCCCCCTACAAATCCACTACATTTATGAATATATACTAGTCCAATATCCATGATCCACTGAACAGATCTTCAATTAAAGGGCGTCTCAAAAGTCAAAACATGGTCCTCAACTCTACAAAACTTAAATAATAGAAGTGCAAGTATATGTGCATATCAATTCATTTAATCAAAAGAATGGAATTGACAAATAATGATTAATGTTTCTTTGATAATAGGAAACTGTTTTTGAAAAATTCTTCGAGTCACGTCATAGTGCCAAATTTTTTGGACAGAAGCGGGTTCAAATTAATCAAATATAAAAAATATTAAAATCGTTTTCAAGAAAATCAATTTTCAAACTAATTTGAGCTCACACGTGTAAATTTTTTATAAATGTTTTAAGCCCTCTATCACTAGACTATTCAATCTTTGTTTTAAAGATAAGTATTAGATTCATATCAATTTATTTTTTTCAATTCAAGTTAGACAAAATCCGTGTTAGTAATTCGTAGATTATTGCTCTCCTCTTTTTTTTTGATTGAAGATTTTTTTATAATATAATAATGTAAGCGAGCTTTAATGATTTTGACCTATCATATGACTTTTCTTTATAATATAAACAAATAATTATTGAATATTTTTTATAATATCATAACATTTTAAGACACATTCATTCCTGTTGCCATTAACTTTTATGTTTTGAATAAAATGTATTACACCAGTTCGAATTAATATGTTAATTTCTTCCATAATTAATAAAATCATAAAAAATTAATATCAATTCGAAATGATAGAAAACAAAAGGTGGAAACAGGCATCGTGAAGCTCTCGTACGTCATAAATCATTTACATCACCATTCACCACCATTACTGTGATAGAGATAGCCATGGCTCAATCAGTTTGACATCTCTCACTATCAAACATAAATTAGCAACAGAGACACTTAATTGACTTCATTTTCCAAAGCGCTCGGTACGGTAAATATTGCCGCATTTGTGACAGTGCAACAGTAAAATTTCAGTCGGCCACTTTTCTTTCAAGGACCTATTATGAGAACTAGTAGTGGTAAATAAAAAAATAATTTGATATACGAAACTAATGTTAATAAAAAAAACTAATTTCTTGTACAAAATTTATATTAATAAAAAATAATAATTTGTTATACAAAATTTTTGGTTTGATTGGAACTTAAGAAAATGCCAAACCGTGTTATTTTATATGTAAAAGACTATTTTTACGATCTAAACATTTGATTTTTAAATCATATAACAGAAACTTTATTGTTGTATTAATTAAATTTTCTTTTTATTGTTGTATTAAAACTCTTTGTATGTAATGACAAACACCCAAAAGAGTACAAGGGAAAAATGAAGATTTCTTTAAGAGATATTTGTGTTGTTTATACTTTTATAAGAGATTATTTTTTCGATACAAATTCATAATTTTTTTATATTTAAAGAAGGTTTAAATTGTATAACATATATTAAAATATATTATTTTATAAATTAATTTCGTAATTTTTTATATTTATAATAAAAAATGTATTATTAAATTAAAAATATGTTAATTTTTAAAATTATACAACGATAACTTTCTTATTACATCAAAATTCATTTAAAAGTGATGATAAACGCACAGAAAAATACAAGGGAAAAATAAAGAGTTGTTCAAAGGGAACATGAAATGGACTAGAGTCACTAGGCCACTCAGTAAGGGTAGGTGAGGCTCCATTGAAGAAAAAAGAAAGTTTTCATCGAAAACAAAAACCGAGAAGTGGAAAAGCAAAGGACCAATACAAGGAAAAGTTTGCAATAATAATTCATACACAAAATTCAAGAAAATTTTAGTGAGAGAAAAGTATTCACTTTTGTATCAAATTCCCAAGGTAAAGACTGAGCTGTGTGGGCTGTGTGCGTCCAGAAGTGTCGTGTCACATAGGTTGTCATATGTTTCTTCCCATGTTGAGCTAGCGTAATTGCACGACCGTACGCCGCCGAAAAGAGGTTGTATCTTACCATAATTGCTTCGTAAAATAAAATTTGATTCATAACTTTATGAATGTTAATATAAATGTGATGAAATAATGTAATTTATATTTAACAAAAAAATAAATATAAATAATTTTTAATTATTAAATTTTCTTCATAACGTTATGATATAAAAGAATTCTTACCTTAGCAGAATAGCATTGGCTGTGTAAGGTGAATGCAGCTCACAATATTTATGGCATTGAAGATACCTTTTTACCGAGGTTTCTTAGGAGGCATTGGTGGTCGAGTGTAACTGTGTGTTGGACTGCCCCGCGGGTGTGCAGAAGGCTGTTTTCAATTGCTGAACGTCGGCAAGAAAAACTTACGAACAGTAAACAGTAATTGTTGCGAGATTATTTTGTGTTATTAATTTTTTAATCGTTTTGATTTTGAAATCGTGTCCATTACAACTTAGTTGAGTTGATTGAGCTTTTCCTTTTTCTTTTTTTATTTTGTTAGAATAATAAACTTAATACTAATCAAGACATTAATTTATATCAAACGAGCCTAAATCCTGAGTCTTAAATCTTTTTAATAAACAGATCAGTCATTCGGTCCTGAATATGAAGATGAACTCTTAATGTATGTGGAGCCCAATCCTATGAGAAGGGAGTGGGGGGGACCATCCAACTTTTTTTTTTTCGATAATCAAAACTACAACGATTAAAAAATTAATATCACAAGACAATTTCGTAACAATTACTATTTCAACTAAACTATTGAAAGAGTTTCACATCATGAAAGGAGATGACACATTTACAATCCAATTAGCTGGAAAGTCACCACTTGTTTTGTACTTTGTAACTCGATCTGACTAGTTTATTCTCAATCCTCCTTACCAGTTGAAATTTTCCCAAGGAGGATGCGTTGCAATCGTTTGAAAATCCTTCACAATATGCTTAGTTCTTGATCAATAGCAAAATCTTTGGTGGCGACAGTTTTAAAGTAATTTTGTATCAATTTCTGTAATGATGTAATCGTAGCCATTTTGTCTGGCAAATAGTCAAACATTCCCTTATAGCAATGGAAATTTCTTCCAACCGTCCGGACATATATAGAAAAGAGAAAAAAATAAGATAGTCATGTAAAAGAAAATCAACCGTGTGAAAGAAAGTGAGAGAGAGAGAGAGATGGGGTTAAACATTTTGAAGTTTAACCTGTAGTTGTATTACTCATAAAAGAATATGTAACATCACAATATAGTACAACGGTGTATCATTTTCAAGAATTATCTATAACTCATCATGTTCACTTTTACTCTTTAATTTTCATTTTTTCACACAACTTATCTACGACTGAAATTCTCACTTTCATATATCACTTTAGGGGCATTGTAAACATTTATAGTAACCACTTAATTATCAGATTTGAATTCTCTCTTAACATTACTTTATAGTGGTGAAATAATGATCTGATATCATGGATTATGACGTTGTGGGGAAAAATCTATTCAATATCCCCTTAATTAGTTCACCGTAGTCATTTGCATTGATGAATTGATTAATTAATTAATTCTAATTTAATATGAACTGGTGATGTAAGTGGAACGTTTCTAATAGCTGCATATTGAACTCTGAGACTTTCGACCAAAGAAAAAAAAACTCTGAGACTTACTATTCTCTATTTATGGCCCAGCCCACTTTCTATATTGGTCGGCCAATTATATAACCAGTCCATATATGTGATTTGGGCTGATAATATGTCGCTGGGTTTGACATCTCGGGACACATGATCCAACTTTGTGTCTAAATTAATCTAAACCATGCTTCCTATGGACCGAGTCATGTGTCCCGGGGTTGGTGCCCTTAGTGTGAGCTCGGACAATCTTGTTGGCCACAAAATATAACTTCTAGTTGATACACTAGGCACCAAGTGAACGAAAATTGATCAATGAACTGAAAAGTCAGTTCCTAAGCTGCCTGCACTTTGTGAAATGTGGAGTTCTGAAATGAAAAATATGAATGCAGTTTTTACATTTCTCATATGAAGATACTCTAAATTCTCACAATCTACAAATGGATTTCATCAATCCAAAACCAAAAGTGAAATGTGCATTTGGTATGTTGTTGTCCTTGAGATATCTATCTATCGAAAGAAAAGGATATTCGGTCTTAAATCCAAGACCGTTTGATAACCAGGCTCTATAATCTCGAACGCAACAAATTACTTCTTGCCCCTAATTGCATCTGCTCATAATCTTATATAGAGTAATGAAAGGAAACAAAGATGCTAGCAATGGAATTTACAAAGGCTTTCTTTATATTGAGCATCATCAAATAAATGATCTAATTTTCAAGTGGCAATCTTTTCTATGTAAAACTTTGATGCATTCTCTACATTAACTTCCAGCCTATCTAAATCCTATATTTTGGCACATCAACGAAGCTTGCACATAAAACTACTTCTCGTATCGGCATTATATCTTAAAGAAAATAACAGTAAAAAAACTCTCTAAAAATCCTTAATAATAGTGCAGCAAAATGCTATATACAACAGATAGATACAATCGACAGCAGGAGAGTATCAGCGCAAAGATAGTATTGTGTTTCTAGCTATAATATTCTATCACTCGCCTTATATATTTACCTAGAGGCCTGCATAGAAGCTACAAGGCCAACTCATGCGCAAAATACCATGTAATGAATGAGAACAAAAGTGGGCAGCGTAGAAGTGATCTCATAAAAGGGATCCAAATATTGTGGTAGTGATCTCATGTATCCTCACAATCAATGTCTATCTCCATGACAGCAGACCGAGGGAAATCGCTACAATGATCAGCCAATTGAAGCCACCTCGTGAGATTAAGCTTGCTGCTTGTACAAACCAAAGGATGAAACAAAATGAATATGAAACTCTGAGAGCATACATATGCATATTCAGATCATAAATGAAGACGCTATGTACTTGTTTCACTAGAATTATTCTTACACTTGCTCTGTGATGACTCTAGAAAACTTCAATTATGCAATGTGCGTAAAGGAGAAAGAAATAAATGGTTTCTTTGATCCATTGGTGATATCTCACCTTTGTTATCACCTTTATCAGCCAAATTCGGGGTTGAAGAAGAAGAATTGTTCGTTACACCAATCCCAAGACGTGCACAATCCATACCCAGTGCACCTAATATGATGTATAAAAAATTGACATTAAAAAGCAATTAGCACTCATGACATTTATCACAACTTGCATTACTGTTATATCATAGCATAGTATTATAGGGTGTAACTTTGTATTTTCCTCGATATTTGTTTGTCCAACTAATAGCTTAAAGACTAAGGTCTTACATTCCCTGAAGCATGGAAAAATAGACGAATTGAGTAGGTTGTAGTAACCCTCAGTACAATCACATCTGTGTGTTAATGGAGAAGTCTTGTTGCACCTGCCTCCTCCACAATCGACCCAGTGGCAAGCTTGAAGAACACATTAGGGGACAAAAGATTAGAATAAGATTTGACACTGAAAGTATACAGAAGGAGAAATGTGTATACGTAATTACGATCAAGGATTGACGCATTAGCTTGTTTTTCCTTTTCCTGAGCTGGAGAGGGGCCTTCTGCACAAGAGAAGTTCATAGTACCTAAGAAGAAAGATAGGAAATGGGATTGACAGAATATTAGTATCAGCAGAATAAAAATTCTTAATCATAACATCAATTCGTAGACAATTCATTCGATTACTTCTCAAATAAATTCATATTTTACTCGTCAACTAATCAATGAAAGAAGACTGTATATTTGACTAGTATCTTCTGTCCTGATTAAGGTATAAATTTCAACCAATTACTTATATTACAACGAGGCATCACCAAGAGGAATTAAACAACAATATAAAATGTCTCAGAACATTTGTCAATGAACATAATGTAAACATACATTTGACCATGCTTTCACATCATGTAATTTGGCTTAGCAAAGATTATTGACCGCTCATATCAACAGCAAGAAAATATCAGAGATCACAATTGCCTTAAATTAGAATATCATTTCTGTCCTTTTTACCATATCTCTTGTTATAGATTGCAAAAGATCTCTGTATCTTACCTTTCTTTTTGTCGTTTTCATCCTGTCTTTCAAAATCACATGGCAATTATTTCGATATCTATTCTATCATCAAATGACAATGTCGGAACCTTGAAGGTAAAGTCATCCTCGATGATTAGCAGCCGTTTCAACTTCATTGGAACACTCAATTGAAAATTTTACTTGCTTTTCCTCCCTCTTTTATTTCTTTGATTTTCCCTTTTTATATTATAGACACAGGGACGTCAAGTTAACTCCTAAGGTACATGAATCAAGAAGAGAAGTCCTAAGGTACTTGAATCAAGAAGAGAACACTTTAGCTATAACATGTGTTCATATATTCCTCGACGCTATGGTCAAGCCAATGAATGTCCATCGGTCTATCTACGTACAATGAACATAATCGAGAAACCGTGCATTCTCATAAGTTTATGCCAATTTTTTCCTCTTTTCACAAAACATATGAATTTGAGACTGGAAATTAAACTGAACCTAAACTAAAACCAATGCTTAGAAAAATAAATCTGAAAAGATCAAGATCATTAGAGCTCAGATTAGCTGATTAATCTTTATCTCCTACATAGTACACCAGATTAGGCTTATTGAAAACCCATGACAAACCCAAGTGTTAGGGTGAAATAATCAAATAGTATAATCATTGGTTTAAAGTTCGAATCACGGTTTTAAAAAAAAAAACTTATGAGAAACTCAAAGTACCATACACCAATACGTGACTAGTTCAATATACCATGTAGCTGTCTGAACCAGTATGCATATCTGATGTAATCAACTCTCTGTGTGTGTGTGTGTGAGAGAGAGAGAGAGAGAGAACTCACAGTCGGGGATGACACAAGGCATAAACTGAAGACCATCCTCATGGTCAAAGCGAGCTTGCTTCCAACCAGGTTCACATTCACAAGCAAAACCGAGAGTGGCATTGTCTGAAGCCTTGCAAGTCCCCTTTCCACATTCCACTTCTTTGCACAAATTATCTGATCAACACAAATTAAAATAAAATAAAATAAAAAACACCTACTCATCAACAAATAATCTCATTCTATTGCTAATTATAGAAATTAGCCACGATATTTTTCTAATACTCTCTAGTACCCCACATTAAGAATCATTTAATTATGCAAATAAAACCAACCCAACAAGTCAAAATTTCGATGCATAAAACTTTTACTATACACAATTTCGATAATCCAATAACTGTCATATAGCATATGACATGTAATAATAATAATAATAATAAAAGATGGTATAGAAACTAACCAAATAGAGGGGATAAAATATCACTTGTGGCAGGCCAAGGTTGAAGAACAAGAATGGTTGCAAGAAAAGCTACAGTGTGAAACGAAGCCATAACTACGAAGCAAAGAAATCAAATGGAGAGAGTTATGAGATGTGAAGGGTAGAGGATTATATATGGGTAGGTGGTTTTTGCAATTAATGAGTGTGCATGAAAAGTGGGAGTTTTTCAAAGGTAGTTTGCAAACTCTCCATGTCCATATATATGGCTAGAGTGATGGAAGTTGATGAACTTGACTTGAAAGTCAAAATGGTGTAAAGTGAAGTTGTTGGGAGTTGAGGTGCGTGTCTTTTTATGTTTCTTGCTTCCAATCTATTTATAGTATTTGATTAAAAAAAAATATATAGTATAGTAGTTTACTTCACCTCGTATCTATTAAGATTCACACTATGTTTGGATTGTACTTGGCAAAGCAATGTAAGATACAAAATGATAATAATAATAATAATGAAACAGAGGATTTTTTTTATTTTTTATTTTTTATTTGCTAAATAAGCGAGACACTGTCAATGCAAAACAACTTTACAAACCCAATCCAAAAGGTTTTTTCTCGCAATGTAAAGATTGGAAAGTGGGTTTCTAATTTGGATTGAAAACAATAATAAATGAAATGAAATAAAACGATTTTATGATTTTTTTTATTTAAATTGAAGAAGAAAAGAAAATGAAAGAATCATTTAAATAAAAAGTTATTTAGATAATATTTTTTCATATTAATTGTTATGTTAAAAAATGTCATTGAAATTATGTAAAACTATTAGGGACAATTAAAACTTTGATAAGAAAAAAAATTTAGTCCTTCCATAATCATTTTAAATGAAAAATTATTTCAATACTCTTTTCATATGTGTTGTTATGCTAAAGAATATAATTGAAATTATATAAGATTATTAGGGACAATTCAAATTTTCATTAAAGGAAACAATTAATGCCTCCATAACCTTTCTCATCTTTCAAAAATCAATCCTAACAAAAGGGTGGAATTTCCTAATCACTCACTTTCCTTTCCGGGAAAGAATGCAATCCGACGCCATCAATATTTGGGTCTAGTGGTAAAGTTACTAGCTTATTTGTGATAAATAGCAGAATCAATTTCCGCTGGTTACATATGTGTTGTACGACCATAAACCTCATTTGAATTATAAAAAAAAAAAAAAAGAGTGCAATCCGACCACTATGTAAAGGGTTAATCTTTGAGACGTAAAACGACTACCGTATTCATTGGTAATTTTTAAATTATTACAATAATAAAATGGTGATGTAGTCATTTGGGCGGTTATCATTTTGAAGGGTTTTTTCTCAATATTTATCCTCTATTTGGATTTAATTTGTTTCTCTCTCAAATTAAGAAAAAATAAAAAAGAAAGGAAAAAATGACTCACGAAAAGATTTAAATGTCTTTAGCTGTTTAATAAAAAAAAGAATATAAGAAAGTTATTTTAATAATTATGCTCTATAATTATTTTTTATTTTTTATTTTCCTTTTCAGTTTAAAGAAAAGATTATAGAATTGTATATTTCCTTTTTTAATTCTTTTTTTGTTATTCAAATCTATGGAGAATCATTTTCCTTTGTTTTTTTATACTTCGTTGAGTGCTTTTTTTTGTTCTCTTATTTGGATTGGAAGAACGAAAAAAATTACCTTTCTTCCATTTTTTATTTTTTATTCCTTCGACAAATTTGGATTGTGACCAATGCCCCACTAGCTAAATAGGCATAATTAACGTGTGAAATACTCCGTCTAAGAAATAAGGTAAGACTGAAATTTAAAGAAATTGATGGGTAATGACATTTTTTTTTCCTTGCAAATGTAAATATGGTTAGTTAAAGCCAATGGGATTAGGACACATTTAAAGGACTCATAAATTTCCATAAATGGGGACCAGCTTTCCTTTCAACCATAAGACACGCATTTGAGATTTGTGATATTGTCTAGCTTTCACGTTTCATAGAATTAGTTGCCTCAATTTTTTTTTTTGGGTCAAAGACATTTACTAGGTGAATGCATTATGGGCTTTGCATCAAATGTCTCTTAGAGTATAATTTTCTTCAACAAAGCTACTACACGCAAGGAAAACATATGTTTTGAATAAGAATAGTGTAATTTTTTCACATATTCATTGAAGTTATGATAGAGTGTATTTGTCGTTAAAAAGACTATACCTTATTTACGAGTCACTTTGGAGTGGGTTTTTGTTTTTTGGTCAACACTTTGAAGTGTGAACAAAATCTGATGCAGCATCTCAACCGTTAATTAATACGGCTAATTAACAGTTATTGAAAACCAGAAGAATAGGCCGATCAATAAAGCTAGAAGGTTGAAGAACTGCAATAAGCTAGTTGGGCTTTAATGAGTCAGATTGTTGGAAGTTGGAATTAATCATGCCATAAATGGCCCAAAGCATCTTAAACGGGGCCTCATTATGAAAGAAGAGGCCCAATGAAGGTGAACCAAACCATCAGTCTCTAAATTTCATAGACCAAAATAAGA
Source organism: Ehretia macrophylla (assembly GCA_037974665.1). Lineage (NCBI taxonomy): Eukaryota > Viridiplantae > Streptophyta > Magnoliopsida > Boraginales > Ehretiaceae > Ehretia > Ehretia macrophylla. Next base: position 45,826,535 of record CM075777.1, on the reverse strand, counting down.
ATCGACCTGTTCGGCCCTTCAGCAAATATTGAGACTTTTTTGTTGTTTCAATCTTTTTGAGAGTTTTTGACACAGACCAAGTCAAACTAAGCTTTTTTCCACTTGGTGAGGGTCGGTTATATGGATCTGTTGATACTACTCATTCTATAGAGAGTCGTCTCATTTATTAGTTCTATATAAATAAGGAATCACCTAAGTATTTCTGTCAACTCATCTTAGGTCTTCCTGTATCCCTCCTATAGGGTACTATTTCCATAAATTTGCATCTTCTAACAGGTACTCACATGTTGTCTTCTAACATGTTCATATTATAGCAGACGATTCTCTCTCATTTTATCCTCAATTAGGGCCACTCCCACTTTTTCTCATATCGTCTCGTTTTTAATTTTGTCATTTCTAGTTCTGCCACACATCTATCTCAACATTTTCATATCCGTCGTTGAAACAAACAAAAAAAAAAAACTTTTTGAGAGTGGACTTGATTCCTTTTGGTGAATCGAATCTTTTATTTGAAATATTATTTGACATTACCTTTGTTGAATTTTTGAAACTAGGAACTTACCGTATAGTAGTATTTTCTGTCTAGTTTATAATGGTCAGGAGTATTTTTTTTTTCTTTCCAAAATTAAGTTGTTAAATAAAAATTAGTGTACCAGTTTGATGAAAAATTTAATAGTGGTAATTGAGCAATCTGACTATTTTTATTTCTTTAAAAGAACACTAAGGATCAACTTACATATTACCATAGGTTGCAACCATTTGTAGAAGCCTGAAATTTTGGCATTTCCACCCACCTATAGTCCAATGCTTGTTGCAATGCAGAGGATACATTGCGTCCAATAACAAGGCTGAGTTGATTGCTCTATGAGAAGGTCTGAGAAGAATGGTGAATTTGAATGTAGACTACAGGGAGATTGAAATTGATTCTCAGTTAATCCTCACTTTAAATAGTACTTTCAAAATCATTCTTGATGATTGTAAAAGAATTCTCTAAGTTAACGTTGGATTCCAAATGAATTACGTGTTTTAAGATAACAGATATATGTATAGATTGGTTAGTTAGTTATGGCACGAATCAACATTTGAAGAGCTCTACCCATGTAGATTAGATTCTACCTACATTGCTCTTGTTGCGGAAGAATGACATACAAGATGAAACGTTCCTTAGAATGCTCGTTGCTTAATCTCTCCAAGCCTGTAGTGGATTATTTGTTATTTTCTGACTTTACCTCCTTTTAGATAAAAGAGAATATTGTAAATTTGAACAATAGGTCTATATATTTTCAAGAGAAGCTTATTTGTCGAAAGAAAATATTTTCATTTCGCTTGCTTGCATTGACAATTCTGGAAGATAACTCCACCTCAAAAAAGAATTCAAAAAAGAAAAAAAAAAGAGGAAAAAACCCATCTCCTTGGGGCTCAAATTATTGATCTTCTTGGAAAATTTAGCCATAAAATTACTTTACTTCTTTCTATTAAAAGATCATCACATTGTTAATAAGGGCCTGAATTATTTTGTTACATACTTACAATTTGATTAGTGATTATTGAGGGAAAGAGTTTTTTTGTTTTTTTTTATAAGTACAATAGAGGCTGAAAGTTGTGACTCGAATTTAGAACCTCTCATTACAATAAATTATTACTTGATTATTTCACTCGACTCGTATGCTATTATATTAGATAGCAGACCCGACACGATCCAAAAGTTTCGGCCATGTGAGGACATTGAAGAGCCGGTATGGCAAATCACTCTTTGCACGGGAAGGATCAAACAAAGTTTTCTGACTCTACAAGTACTTGCTTGCATAAAACCCATGCCATTGAAGTTTAACTAAGGACAAAAATGGTGCTCCCTCGAAGATCTATGGTAAGCTATATATCCATTGCATCGTCTTCATCGTATAAATTGTTGTTTGCTCCTGACTTGCAACACCCCACGTTTGTGTGTGTGTGTGTGTGAGTTTTGTGTTTTGTTCCCTATTTGTCTACATTATTGCTATTGTTACTGTCGGATGAAATCAGGATGTTAGAACGAAGTAAATCAAAATTAATATGGACATAAGATTTTTCGTAGTTTGACTTAAGTCTATGTCCAAGACAGTAGGAGAATGATTATATTATATGATGAAAAAATACAAAATAACCTTCTTATAATAATGTCTTTCTAATCATTCGTGTATACACTCAATATTTTAATTTGCCACACTTGATACAAGGTTAAGAGGCTTATTTTAATCTCGATATAAATATTTTTGATAATCAATGAATGATCTTACTTACTGAGAAAAAAAAAAAGAAAGAAAAATCCATTTCTACACTTTAGTTGATAGCATGTGCTTTGCAAAAAAATAAAATACAATTACACGTACTAGCACAAACAAACTAATTAATAGATCCAACCATGCAATAACAACATGCAGATTTAATATTGTAATCCATGTGGTGAGCACATAACAGACGATGCTTGTACTCTATTTTATATTCTCCATTAATTGGTGCATTGAACCAATGATGCATGCAATTAATTAATCACAGACTATACATAAATAAGGGCAAATTATTTGTATGGTCTTTTAACTATAAGATAAAGAATAATAATTGATTTTCAATATTTTAAAATGAATTTTTTGATCTTTAAACTTATAATTGTGCATATGACGTTGTTAATATATCCTTGATCCAAATTCTATTCAAAACATAATGGTTTTGACCCAAACTTTATTCGAAATTTGACATGCACACGTACTGATCTCATGTTAAAACTATTAAATTTTGAATAAGAATTCGAGATAATTAAAAATTTAAGGAACGAAAAGTTCACTTTGAAAGATTTGGGGTCAATTTTTCTTCCCCAATATAATATGTATGTATATATATATATATGCATGTATAAATATATAATGCCCTAAGGATCTTATTCTTTGAGTACAGAATGTCTCTGGAGAGATGTGGACTGGTGCCCACATGATCAGACTCATCCCATAAGCTTACAGATATATTTGGCTCCACCTAGGAGACAATAAATCAACACCCGAATCAGTTGACTAATCAAAACTCATGTCTTTGGTGTTTATCTCAATCAATAATTGAAAAAAAACAAACTATTTGTCTCATTAACGTGAAACATTTACACCATTAAATTAAATATATATAAAAGTATATATAGAGAGAGATGAAATTTTTACTAGTTATTGACTTAGTTAGCTACCCAATCTAATGAGTATAGAATTTATTCATATTGAGTTAATTAATTTTCTGTTCTTCTTATGAGATTGGTCGAGGGGTTTCTTTTTTTTTTTTTTTTTTTTTGTTTTACTTGATTGAATTTCACTTTTAATCCCTTTCGTACTTATGTATTAGTCTGTTGTGACTAGCTAATCATCCGAGGATAACATGGTATTTTCAAGATAAGACTATTAGATTGATTATCCTGAAATTAATTAACTTTAGAGTTATATATTTAACCTTGTAATGTTTCATGTCGGTAATATATCATGAAATAAGTTTACATTTTAAAATAGTATCGTAAGTTTGAAGAATATATTCTGAATTTATTAATTTGAGCATAATTCATATACAAGCCAAGATACATATTTTTAAACTAATAATTAATATTTCGTTTACAGATTCAGAATTCTGGATACGAGACATGATAAGACATTTTTTAGCATGATTTGGCGACAAATTAAATGTAGTCAAAAGTAAATGTTAAAACGAGTACTAAACATGTGATTCACCAATTCATTAAGTTTTGGAAAGGGTCAATGAACCTGTAGCTACAGTGTTTCCCTAAACCAAACACTTGATAAAGAAAGTGCGAGGAAACAAACCATGTGATTGCCAACTTATCTTTGTCATCTATTAAGCACTAAATAGTATCAATAAATTATAAGTGCTTCTCAACATAGCTTCAAATCTCATGTACCTTGTGATGATAATTAATAAACAGACAATAGTTGAAGACTAGACTTAAAAACAAAAGAACATGACCAAAATTAAATGTTTATAATTAATCTCCCACTTATTTATTTTATTTGTAATTTATATATTTTTTAAAATAATGGAAGCTGAAATCGTAATTTAATCTCAAATTTCTAATTACAACAGGTGATCACTATCCGATTATTCCACCTTACTCCCCCTTACTCTTGGGTGTATCTCAAGATTTATAATTATGTTTCATCGATTTGTTTTTAGTCAATTTAAATGAGGTTTTTTGACATTTTCTATTTCTGTTAGTCATACTAACTTTGAGTAACAAAGAAGATTTTCAAGGATATATATAAAATATATGGTGTGGGAAAAAATCAGCTATGCCGGATCGGAAGATAACTCTTACTATGTTTAATCGGAAATTATGGTTTTTTTGGGACATAGGGCCAAAAAAATATTTCTCTTTTATTTATAATTTGTAACTCATTAAATGCAAAGATTGATGGAACCAAGTCTTTATCCTTGAAATTATATTGTAATACGAAGAAATCTTGACCCACCAATGTTGTGAGATCGCATCATCAAAACAAGAACATTTAATTTTTGCAGACATTGCAAATAAATTCAATTCAACCAACTCCAAGATGAAATAACATCTCATATCAACCATTAGAAGATAGAAAACGAATTCAAACTCAGAAATTTTAATAATTCTCAGTTATGATGAAGTTCCATCAAGTTGCTATCCTTGGTAGTCAAATTTAAGATGCTTGTACTGCTATCAAATTTCTTTCCATCACTATCCAGTGTGTGTCTGCAAATGTTTCAGTAGCCTGTAGGACCTCCTTTCTTTACGGGAATAGATCTATTCATAACGTTATGATATTATGAATAAAATTTTACTGTGTAAATTATTGTTTCAATTATAATGAAATAATGTGAACAATTTAATTATAATGTTATAAAATGATTCTCACTCTTTCTTCACTTCACATATTATAGTTCAACAATTATTTCTTGACCCCAAAAAGATAAAAAGATGAAACACCAAAGTAAGATGTCATGGCTCAAGTTTAGAATCTAAATTCACAAATAAAACTAATATTGTAGACCTGAAAGTAACTGCTTTAGACCTCCAATCTGTTGACAATAAATTATTATCTCGAATCATAACTTAAACTTACAACATTTGATCATAAGCTGCTTTTGTACGATATCTTTCACCAATACTGACATTACAAAAATGATTGTGTCATTTAAAGAGATAGGAGCTCATACACGATTATTATTTAGTGGGGGTAAAAATACATAATTTAGTACTCGTATGTAAATAATTTTTTCTAATAAAGACTAAATTCTATTTTCAACATAATTAAAATACCTTAAAATATACAAATTTTCAAAAAATATAATCTTAACTCACTTTTTAATAATTCCGCTCTAACCCGCTGACTTGTAAATGGTTCGCCTGTAAAGAGAGTCACAGGTAATATGGTCTATACCTTCTATCATGGACTTGGTCTGTTAGTGACATTTCTTGGATCATGAGTAGCTTTAATGAAAAAGCATTAAAGAACTCAACAACTAGGAGAGGTTTTATTTTTTATTTTTTTATTTTTTTTTATATTTATTTTTGGTCCCTACAACTGGGCCGGAGAGGTTGACCATGCCCTAATCTCACCCCTACCAAATAGGATCATTACCAATTGTGTGGACCCCCACAAACCTCTCAATTTTAGTATTTAAACCACCATGGCCTTATGACAAAAAAGAAAAAAAAAAAAAAAAGACACAATGGCCTGATGGCCAGGCAACACCAAGTAAGAATCTGTTCATAATTTTGTAAATTGAATTCAACAATTTTGTATTGTTTACATTATTTAATTATAATTGTATTAATAATTTTCGATTGTAAATCTCACTTATAATATCATAACATTATGAGATGATTAAGTAGGAATAAATATTCCCATAACGTTATGAGTAGAAAAAAATCTTCCCACCTTGACAGGAGTATTTTACACGGATTATGCATGTTCCTTGACCTAATTTCACATGGTTTCTGATCCTCCCTAATCCATTAATGCTAATTACCAGAATAACCTTGTTTCTCATATCATAATAAGACTACTTCCAAGGGCAACATTGGTATGCAAAAAGAAAGTGCTCAACCATTGGGCAAGGAATCAATACCATTCCATTATATCTTCATTCGGATTCTTCTTTTCAGTTTCCTCTTCTCATATCACCTGCAGGCCTCTAGCTATTAAAGACTATTAAATATTACATAACACATTATATTACGAGAGTAGTATAATCAGGCAGGAATGAGTGACGTCAATAGATTCATATAACTGACCACCACCTAATGAGAAAAGGCATGGTTTAGTTTACTATAAGCAGACAATAAAACAGTAAAAACTTTTAAGTCTGCCAAGAAAAAAGAGCAGCAATTAACTTCTGCATCAATAATAAAGACCATTGTGGTGTTGAAAGCAACTGATCATACATAAGAGGAAGAGAAACTTGGAGTACAAATATCATTTGTTGCTTTCTCCTCTTTTCAATTCATTTGTGTTTGACCAGTGGTGGACACCGTCGGTGTCTGCTGTTCGAATCCTTTCTCCGGACCTTGAGTTACCTTAAAAGATGGGGAAAACTGGCAAGTGGATACGAAACTTCTTGACAGGAAAGAAGGATAAGGAGAAAGAGAAGAACATTGCAAATCAATCTGCATTAGTCTTTGCCAATGGACGTCCGACGACACCAATAACAATTCCATCAACAACACCTAAGGAGAAGAAAAGATGGAGCTTTCGAAGATCATCAACCTCAGAACCAGGTCAGGACTTGAAGTCCAGAGACATCATCAATGATACCACCCCACCTGGACAACAGGCATTGATGGAATCAGAAAATGATGATAAGAAGCATGCCTTGGCAATGGCAGCTGCCACGGCTGCAGCTGCTGATGCTGCTGTTGCGGCTGCAAAGGCGGCTGCTGCTGTGATTCAACTCACTGCTGCTGCTGCCTCTGAAAGAGCTACTGCAGTTGAAGAGGCTGCAGCCATCAAGATTCAGTCTTATTATCGCGCCTACTTGGTACTTGCATTCGCGAATCCTTTGGCTACTTCAATTGTGATTCAGTTACTTCTTGAAATGGACTTAAATTGTGTAACATAAATGTGGATTCTTGCACTGTTCTGTTTTTTCCAGGCACGAAAAGCTCTGAATGCATTGAGGGGACTAGTGAAGTTGCAGGCATTGGTAAGGGGACATTTGGTTCGGAAACAGGCAGTTTCTACTCTCAGATGTATGCAAGCATTGGTGACGGTTCAGGCTAGAGCGAGTGCTCAGAGGCTCTGGATGGTCGAAGAATCACAAACCAACAACAATCAGAGACAATTCAATCATAGAAAATCCACACACGAAAATAGATCCCGGCACTCATATCAAGTAAGTCTAATTTTGCCCTCCCTGAGCAAAATTACAGATCCTCACTAGAGTGGCTAACTAGTACTACGCAGAGTTGTTAAACGGCATTCAAATGAATACAGTTCGTTTTGTTTTACTTAGATAATCATCTGATATGTTAAACATACTTTATAACTAATGTGAATTGATAAGAAATTTAAATCCATTTGATAGATCAAGAAATTTTCAACAGATTATTTATTAATAATCTGATATTTGCTCAATGCACATTAGGACTTTGATAGAGGCATGGAAGAGAATGTAAAGATTGTGGAAGTGGATCTTGGTGAATGGAAGGGAAGCACAAAAGGCAGTAACACGTATTCGAACCACGGACAAACAGAGCGATTTGAGCATAGGATTTCCACTCATCGCGCGAGCTCAAAGCACGAACAACAACAGATCTCACCAGCACCATCAGCAATAACTGAAATGAGTCCAAAAGCATGTAGTGGTCATTTCGAGGAGTATTCATTCGACACAGCACAAAGCAGCCCTCCATACTATTCTGCCATATCGAAACCTGACCCTTCAAGAGTTCCATTCGATTATGCTCGGTCAGAATATGGAGAGTCCCCTTACAATGAGTATCCATTCTATCCAAGCTATATGGCTAATACAGAGTCTTCCAGGGCTAAAGTGCGATCACACAGCGCGCCTAAACAACGACCTGAATCGTTTGAGAGACAACTGAGCAGGCGCAGACCATCAATAGAAGGAAGAAATGTTCCAAGGGGTGTGAAGATGCAGAGATCATCTTCACATGTTGGTTCAACTGCTCAGAACTACCAATACCCCTGGTCACTTAAGCTTGATAGATCAACAGTTTCGCTAAAAGGGAGCGAATGTGGATCAACCAGTACCGTTCTCACTAGCACTAACTACTGCAGATCTCTTGTTGGATTCGAGGTGAGTAATGTGCGCGGGACAGATTAGGAATTTTTCTCACTGGAGGCTAAAACATAAAATTTCACAACTATACAGATATATATATTTTTTTCAGTAGTCTAAATGCTTATTTGGCGAAAAATACATGGATATTTTAAAGAAGTTCCTGGACTAGCGAGGGCTACAATCCCCACTAGACATGAACTGCGTCCGCCCTTGAATCTGCAGATTGACTGTGAGAGTTTGAAAAGGAAATACAGGATTGCATTTCAAAGTTTTTGGCTTAAACATGAAAGTTGTATAGCTTTTGATTACTTTCTTGTTTTACTATTGTTCATTGCAGGTCCATGGAAATAGGTACTAATTGCAAATGGCAACGATTACAGGGCATCAGAAAGTAGACCAAGAATGAATTTACGACCATTGTTGAAATTTTTTCTTTTTGATGTTTGTTAATTACAAGGTAAGTGTCTACAATAACCTCAAAGCGGGTTTAATCCTTTTCTGAATTCCGCGCATAGCGAGAGTTTCGTACAATCGAGTGTCGTTCTTTTTATGTCTGTTAATTGCCTGAAGCTCCTATTTGTAAAGTTTTTCTTTAATTCTGTATGTGGTATTTTTATCCATTTGTTTGTGCTAAAATGTAGATGTATAATGCACCAGGGAGGCTGAAAACATAAGAAGTTTTATGTTGTTGATAAAAAATTTATTGTGATATTTTCATTTGATTATAATTTCTTTCTTTTGTCTTCCTCCTCTCGTCCCTAGTCATCCATTCATTTACGTTCTTTTGATCAAGACCTTGTTAAGCATAAGTGGAGGTCTCAATTTGTTGTATTACTATTGTTATGCTGCAAATTTAAAATTTCGAACTCGCAAGCGAGATCAATGATATATCTTGATTTTCATATATAGAGGCTCAAAATATTTAATTCGAGCTATAATTGGAGTTGTCGAAAGAGGAAGAAGACATGAAATTGCACAAAGACTTTTGTGTATTGATATTCAGAGAGATTGTATTTACAATATTATACAACATGCCATTATATAGGCATAGGATTACTTGATGCCTAATACGCTATACATATGGTAAGCTCCTAATTATGGTAGTAATACAACTAAGGTAGTAGTACAACTAAGACGATAGTACAACTATACAAATAACGTGTAAACGTTAACACTCCCCTCAAACTCAAGGTGGTGTAAATGACACAAGCTTAAGATTGGAGATCAAATCCTGAAGACGGCCTGGGGGATGAGCTTTAGTGAAGTGGTTAGCAAGCTGAGCAGCAGAAGGCGTGTACTGGAGTTGCCCTAAACATGTTGTGAATGAAATGACAATCGCACTCGATGTGGCCAGTGCGCTCATGAAAGACATCACTATGGACAATCTGGATGACACTCTGATTATCATAATAAAGAACTGTCTTTGTGCAATTTCATGTCTTCTTCCTCTTTCGACATGGTATCAAAGTTGGGCTTTGGTCAAATCGTAATCGTACACGTGTGACTCATCTCGTTTCTCTCTCATTGACTCGCTTCCCTCTTGTCAACTCTCTCTCGTCTCTTCATTCTCTCCGGGTCACACGTGAAGGGGGTTTTGAATCCCACATCGGAACTCCAATATCAAAAAGACCAATTCATAAGATCATGGGTCAACTCTACTCGACACTAATTAGTTTTAAAATGGAAACTCATGATACTTGTAGTAATACAACTAAGACGATATTACAATTGTACAAATAACGTGAATACGTCAAAAGCATACGTCAAACACAACTCTTCTAAATTCACTGCTATTATACCACATAAATAATTGCACCTTCGACAATTGAATTTTGGCTCAGAAAGTTATCAACACGTGAAGGTAGATTTTTTTTTTTTTGGGTACAATTGAGGCTGAAGTTGTAGTTCAAATTTAAAATTTTTAATTATAATAAGTCGTTATCTGTCTATTCTACCTAATTTTTGGGTTCGTGATGTTAGATTTCAGCTAAATAGTTTCCTGGATTATTTGTACCACTAATTTAGTTTCACATCAATTTTTATATTTAGCCCTTACGACAAACAAATCAATTTTCATGGGGCTATTTAATTCGTTGTCTTATAATTTTATTTGACAACTAGTGAAGATTGTCTTATAACTTGAGCATTTTCTGAAAATCGCTATAGCAATTAGGATCATACTTTTATAAATATTAAGATTTAGGAAACTGAAGCATGAAGATCAGAAAGATTTAATTTCTGGTTGAGTATTGTAATGCAAGGTGAACTGTCAAATGTTAACATGAATGATCCATGCCTAAGCAAATGCAGCTGGAAACCTTCCTCAAGATCTTAAGTTCTTAACCGTTATCCTCATCACCCAAAGTGAAGATGTCGTCATATGATCTGGAGGTCACATGTTGTAATTATAAAAATAATTTTTTGTAAAAATATAAAGTAAGATTGTGTATAATAGACATCAAAATAGACTCAGCCCTTCATCGAACCCCCACATAACAAGAGTTTCGTATATCTCGTTACTCTTTATACCTATAAGAATTTGATATATATATGATAAATCTCATGGTTCTGTGACTCTGTCAGGAACAAGTCTACAACTAGAGAAGTGTTACAAATGGGCCTTTCCTCCCACTTCCTCTGGGCTTGGAGATTTTCTGTCATGTACTTATTATATATGGTTGCAATAAAAAATCTAAAGAAAGAGAAAAAGGTGAATATGTGACTTAGAGGAAAAGTTATTTCCAGATTATTTGGTCATTAAATATGAAATTTGTGCAGGAATCATGTTGAAGTAGAGATGAAGGCAACATGCATGAGGTTTGCCAACTTTCAGAAAGATGACTTTAGTCTGCTATATATCTATCTCTCACAATTGGTGATCAACTGATACTATGTTTTATGCCAATATCTTGAGATTGTATTTATTTGTATGCATAATCTAATGAGATAAAAGTATATCTTTAGATTTTTTACATGCTTTGTTCCAATATGACAAAAAGAGGCTGAACCAGGATTTATTCTCGGTAAAAATTAAAATATATAATTTTTTAACTATATAAATATATATATTTTCAATGAGGCCTTTAACTCTTTTTAACTAACAATACGTGAATATTTATTTTAATTTTTTAGAAAAATACATACATTTTTTTTAAACTTTTTTGTTTTTTGACAAATGGAGGCTACAGCCTCCCACTGGCCAAACATAAATCCGCAAGTGATGACAGGACATTTGTTGCTTGCAATGAAAGAACATTATGGAAATAGACATTGTTTTCCAATAGCATCTTCTTTTCCTTTTTCTTCTTTCTCTCTTTTTTTTCATATATTATTTTTGTGCAATGCTTCTTTGGGTCACAACCTCTATTAATTGCTAAAGCATATATACACCCTGATGAATTTCGTGGTTGGTTATACCCTTTAACGTTTAGGGTAGGTTGAGAAGGAATTTCTTTTTTGTTTCTGTATTTTTTTTTTTTTTTTTTTTGGTTTTCGTAATGGCGAAGAAAAAACTCAATTACTAATAATGTAAATACTATATAAGAGACTTAAGAATTTATAAAAGTAACTTTGGAGGCTACTTTCTTATGAATTAGGACTGAATTTTACCATGAAAAGTTGATCATTTATCTGTATTATGTTAGCCAAAACAACAATATGTTAATCTCTTTGTTGGCAACCTTCAAATCTATGAATTTATACTATCACGGGTGGTTAATTAGTTGGTATCCTCTGTACATTGACTCACTATTCATATATGGATCTCCCATGCATGTAGGGCCGACGACTCCCCCGTTAGTCGGTCATATTCAATTATTGCTAGATTGTAGCAATTTCCCTTATTTATCACTTTAATTTTTTCCATTGTTGAATAGCTAGACTTAGAGTACCGAACTGATTCTTGAACGTTTTGGGACCTATATATATATATATTTTTTTTTTTTTTTTTTGCTGCAAGAAGATTTCATTCACTATCAAAAACTTTGAAAGAACATTTACATGAAGCAAAAAGAAAAAAACCTCCTGATTTTGGGGCCTATTTTTATGTTTTTCGTTTCCTGTTTTTCTATAAATAGAAAAACTAATTGTTATGGCCTAGATGTTGTAATGGCTTTTCAAATTTTGAAATTATGCTTATACATTTTCTTTCTTAAAAGAGTAGACTCTCAATCATCTTCAAATATTTATGATTTTTCAACATAGAGTTTGCTATTACTTGTAATCACGTGTTCTTTATGAGCCATGTGAGATGTTTATCATATGGCCAAAACTTTCTCGCATCTCTCCATGCTGATGGATTAGAACATGGTTTCCAAGATAAATTCCTGCTTTAGAAGAATTCAATCAAAGAATCCCGGGGAGCGTTTGGGACATGGGTAGGAAACTTACTTATATTTCAAATTTAATTAATTAAGAAATTAATTTTTGGGAGCCAGTGACTACTTAATTAGACAATCTTCAAGCGAAGTTATGTGCCCAGAATTTAACATCTCTAATATGAGTTGTGAGTAATTTGAAAGCTTTTTAAGAAAGTTTATCGTTGTGTATATATAAATAAAAAAAGGGAAGAAGAAAAGAATTCAATTAGAGATATCTCCTGAAGTTACATGCGTCTCCCCATGATTCATGGAGTAGGTCTTTTAATGGACCTACAACCCATTCTACGTTCATGAATCTGTTCATAGTATAGATTTTCTAATTTCTTTCTTTCCTTTTCTAAACAAAGGAAGGATCCGTTCATAGTATAGTTAATACTACACGTCATGACAATTTTCAACATGATCGTGTGATACACTAATGATTAAAGTAGCGATTAATACATTGGAATAGAGTTGGGCAGGAATGGAATGAATCGAGGAATGGAATGAAATTGGGAATGGGAATGGGAATGACATGTTTGGTATGCTCTAGGAATTAAGAGTAGTAATGCGAATGACTTGTATAATATGACATAATTGCCTTTTTATTATTATAATATTAAAAATAAGAATAAATATAAACATAATTGTAAACAATATAAACATAAATAATAATAATAATAACAACAACAACACTAAATAATTATAATAATAATAACAAAATAAAAATAATAAATAATAATAATAATAATAATAATAATAATAACAACAACACAACAATAAATAATAATAATAATAATAATAATAATAATAATAATAATAATAATAATAATAACAACAATAAATAATAATAATAATAATAATAATATTAATAACAAAATAAAAATAATAAATTATAAATAATAATAATAATAATAATAACAACAACAACAACAATAAATAATAATAATAATAATAATAATAATAATAATAATAATAATAAAAATAAAATAAAAAAAAAAAAAATAATAAATAATAACAAAAAATTATTATATTTTTAATTATTATTATTATTATTATTATTATTATTATTATTATTATTATTTAATCACTATTATTATTTATTATTATTATTATTATTATCATTTTTTTATTATAATAATAATATTATTATTATTTTCATAATAATATTATTATATTTTTAATTATTATTTTATTTATTTATTATTATTATCATTTTTATTTTTATTATTATTATTATAATAATAATTTTTATTATTATTTTCATAATAATATTATTAAATTTTAATTTTAATTATTATTATTATTTAATCACTATTATATTTTTTATTTTTATTTTTATTATTTTTATTTTTATTATATTTTTTAATTATTATTATTATTATAAAACAAATTATTTATAAAGGGTATGGTAGTCAAGTTGATTCCCAAATACATGCGAATGGGTCATTCCCATGTATTTGGTTTGGAATGGTTATTCCCATGTATGTGGGAATGAGATTCCCTTGGGAATGACATTCCTAAGTTCATTCCTTCATACCAAACATGAGAATTAAAATAGAATTGAGAATGTCATTCCATTCCCAATTCATTCACACATACTAATCACTGGCTAAGTGATCTCGACTATTGATTGTATAAATCCAAACCCTATTTTTATTCTATCACAATATAATCTCTTTCATTTTATTATAAAGTTAATAAAGGATCATGATCTCTTTTTTGAATGTCACATCTCTATGGATTTAGATTTCTTAATGATGTTAGATCAATAGTAGTGAAGTGGTAATATCGTTATTTGATCTTCACACTCAATAGTTTAAATTATTTCATCATAATTATATAATTACTTTACCACAATTAATCTTTTTAATAACGTAATAACATTTTCAGAGAATCCAAATCATTGTGTGGTCATTCAACTGGCTGAATTTCTCACATGGCTGGATGGTCCTCTCTCTCCCTCTCTTTTTTTTTTTTTTTTCGTGTGTCTGAAAGATGGTCCTCTCTCGATATCTAGCACTTACATCAAACGAGTGTACGCAAGAATTAAAACCAAAGTTGCAACAATGGAATAGGTGTTGCCCACATAAAAGTACCTGCCACATCCACTATATTTGGAGAGAGTATCTTTCACATGGTCCGCTTACTGTTTGTACCTGTATTCCATTACCACATCTCACTAACTCAACATTATTGATCATGGTGCATGGTGCCCTGCAGGCTGCACATCCACTTCTCATGGTGGGAAATTTTTACATTTAACTTTTTCTAGAAAAAAGGGAATGAAGAAGCTGTCATTAAAATACGTTTAATCACTATCACATCTAAAAATTTAAATTATTAAAAAGGGTTTATTATATTTATTAATTATTTTCAACATGTCCCGCACGTGGATAATCTAAATATTTTAAATGAGTGATGATGGGATTTGAAACTAAAAATGTTTCGTAATCCGGGCTCTAATTCCTTGTTTAATTACTATTTAATTCATCTAAAAGTTTAAACTATTTGAGAGTCGTTTGTTATAGTTATTTATTATCTTTAACAAAATATACTGTACATGTCTATCGGATCTTTTAGTTTGGGGAGATTTAGATAGGCATTCAAAAGCTTTGCAAGATTGGAGCTTGAAGAGTTGAAGTTGCCAATACCTATAGTTAGGAATTTCTTTCATCGAAGAAAATCAAATTTAATTCCACTTGAATTCTTTAAGAATATAAGATTCTTGAAAAATTTTACCTCTTGATTGGTTAGCGATAAAAAATTTATTTAGTTGATTGCTTACTTCTAATTAGTTAATGTCTTACCTACTGTTGAACAAGTAGGTTGGTTATAAAATTTCGGGTCCCATGAAAGTTGCATTATTCAGACAAAATTAAAAAGGATGTAAGATTCTTGGGCGTAATTGTTATTAATTGTATCTAAAAATAATAAAAGGATTTAAATTCTTGATAATTCATGTCCAGAGAATTTAGTTTTTAAAAAAATTTCAACTCTTGGAATTCTGGGAATTGTAACAAGGTTGATATAAAACTTTTGAACACAATTAAAAATAACATAATAAATCTTCACATATATATAGCTTAGACTTTTAGATGGCCGGATAGGTATTTTAATATGGTATTAAAGTTTAATTGTATTCAAAAGTTTTAATATGAGTTCAAGTGTGGCCACCACTTATTTAAAACTATTAAAACTATCCACATGTAAGGCTAAAAAAAGGCCTTGCCATGACTCAATGAAAATATTTCCCTTTCGAGCCATATGGGCTTAAACTTCACTTTTTTCCCTTTTTCTTTTTGATCCAATATTTATTTTCGAAGGTCTTTGTTTCTGTGTAAAAGCAAACTCTCCAAATTTATGACCAATCTTTTCTTCAATAATTTTACAACGAAAATGAGTTTTTCCATTGTAAATTCATACGGAGCAATCAACGAATTTCGGCATGAACGTGATTTGGCTAGAAGTCTAATCTTCCGGATAGGTCTAGCATAAGTAGGTCATTAAAATTGTTAATTTTTAACACTAAAAAACAAATTCCTCCCACAGTGAGGGGGTGTGTTAAATACAATAAATGATATAACAAATTCCACTATGATATCTTAAGCTTTTTAGATGAGGTGATAATTTAATAAAAACTAATTTTTTTTTGTAATACAAATTTTGCATACGCCATCGTGGTAATATTTAGGAAAGTCTAAATAATAAGGACTGAAAATTGTTTTAAATGAAAATTGGGAAAGAAAATACCAAAGGTTTTGCTTACACGAATAGAAGGTGGTGGCATGATAATTGAATGATTTTGTTTGAGCAAACAAGATTGTATAGAGTATTTAAAAGTGCATACTAGATCTAATGAACAAATAACATGTTTATTATTTGCTAAAGTTTTAGGTAATGTTGTCATTCACTTTCCAGACAATATCATATGTTTCTGATCAAATCTGATATGATATTTATAATAAGACTTGCATAAGAATTTCATTTCATACTACTTTTGCCTGTATTCCACCATGTGGTCGCGATATTTGTTATAAGTAACAATATAATTTAATTCGAGAGGATTCGAATCCTATAATTATTTGATATTGATACTATGGTGCACTATTAGACGTCAATTTAGTTTTGATAATTACCATGTTGAACAACTGGGAAAATCATTATCATGATAGAGATTAAGGAATCAATCAAGAATAATATCTAGTCAAATTTTGTGTGTGCAAGATACAATAGGCGCCAACCAAGAATCAATTTGAATATTATTCAGCCATTTTATGAGGTGGTTCCTTATTGGTGAAAGGGGAAAATGGCAATCACTATCATTCATTTCTATCATCAATAAAAAATGAGGCCATTCAAATTATGTTTGTACAATTTGACCCAAAAAAATAAATAAATAAAGATTGTACATGACATCTTAATTTGCTTTTCTTGGGTATACAACATCGTAGTACTCTCTTGTAGTTTTCTAAAAATATATATTATCCTCTACGGTGTAATTATAGTTTTACCCCATCGCATATCACCATCACTAATCCATTAACTAAAGAAATATTGTGTAATTCTTTTCAAAAGTTACAGGACTAAAATTTCGATTATGGTATTCCAAGCAGGTAATATACACTTTCAATAAATCATACGATGTATAATGCTATTTACCTGCTTTTCTTTAGTTATTTGACAACAAAAAGAATATGGGGAACTCAAGATCCAAGATCCAAGTCACTTTAAGATGAAACATCATAGATGATATATTCCATCATGATACCTTTAATTGATGCCAGAGTATATGCTTGATTGACACCAATAAATTTTTCATCAAAGTCAGTTTTTTTTTTTTTTTTTGATCAATCATCAAAGTCAGTTAACATATAAAAAAAATCCACCTTCGATATAGGTAAGAATATTGTATGGGTAAATTCTCGAAATATATTACAATATGCCTCCATTAAAAATCAATCTCATATTCCATGATTTCACGAGTAGGAATTGAGTGAAAATGAATTGGTTAAAAGGACAATTCTTTTTACTTTATTTTATTCAGGAGAGATCTAAGACTATATAACGTAATCAGCGAGACTCGATCTCGTAATTTCTCGTATAATAGCAAGTAACATTACCACTTGATCAAACCCCTAGTGGCAAAAGGACAATTCTTTACATAATAGGTTGCCAGTTTTATTCCTTAATTAAAAAGAAAGAAAAAATCTAAAGATTTATGAAGTTGAAGAATCTATCGTCGTGTAGGGAAAAAAATTCGGAAAACTTGTCACTTGTTCAGGAAAGTATCAATTTGTCGTCGACAAAATTTGAGGAAAAAAAGTCTATTTCTGATATGATAATTTGTTTATTTATCATAAACTGTTTTTTCCCAATTATTAACTTAGATAAAATTGATTAAGAGATCGCTATAATTGGTCAAATTTTCGCTATTTCAAGGAACATCTATATTCAATCAAAATAAAAATTTATTTTGTTTGAATAAGATATATGCGATAAATTTTTGGACATTTTTAATTTCAATTGAGAAGAATTCTTTAGTTCGACTGTCAAATCGTTTAACATTATAATTTTTACTAAAAACTACTAAGTATTTAAATCAAATACTCAAAATTAAAAAGATGATCGAAAAAATCAAATTACTTGACCAAACACTAACCCATCAATCAATCCACAAAGTATATATGATTGTTAGGTCTAATTGGTGTACAAAACCGAGTGATTAAAGTTACTAATATATACCCTATCTTTTTCTTGGTAAAAAGACCACATGTTAAACATAATGTGTACTTAAAATATTTTTTAGTTACAAATTGCTGCCTGCCATATATAAGCGTATTTTTAATGGAGTCTTCAAATATATTTTTTTTTTAAATTTGGGTGTTTTTAGAGACTCAATGGCTCAAAAAGTAACATTAATGATCTAAATATACGTGAGGTCTATCACTTTTAATTAAAAAAATGCCAAAATAAAGACCGAGTCTCTATTTTATTCCGTAAATTTGTTAAAAAAAATAAAGACTGAATTTCTATTTTGACATCTTTAAAATCAAAAATGATAAATTTTACGTATTTTTATCATAAATAATATTATTTTTAAATATTGAAGTCTTTAAAAATAATCAAATTAAAAAAAATTTATATCTTAAAGACTCGGTTAAAAATAACCTAATCAAATACGAAAAGTTTCCATTACCAATAATTTGCTCGTTTCTCTTTCTGATATATTCCTATCCAACCAGATGCTCCCAAACATCAAACCTGCCATGCTGGCAGTGGCATCTACGATCCCAAATTTGCGTGAGTGATACCCACGTTTGGTCTAGCGATACATTCCAATTTTTGTGTGAAATATCTTTAAGTAAAAAAAGAAAAATTACTCGAGTGATTACATACATGTCTTTCGACAAAAAATAAAAAAGATTACTTACACGTCTGACATCTCCCCATTCAAAGATGCAATGAGACCTAATTTGACCAAGCCGTTGACTACATTAGTCTGCCACTAGCTAGTGATGGTCCACCATCACTTTAATGTTTTGTTCTTTTTGTGAACGGTGGCAAAATTGATGAACAAAAACAGGGTACGGGTGTAATAAGACCATTCGATAATCATCCTCTGATTTTTTTGAATGGAAGCAAAATTGATGAAATATAGGTCTATTACAACTATACTCAATAATTATTTTAAGATATGGGCGTTTAAGAATAGAAATATAGTGTCTAATAAAATTGCTCGTTTATAATTATTTTAAGATATGTTTTATCCTCGCAATACAATAATAGATTAGTAGTACCATGTGACGAGGGGGATCCCGAGCTGAGGTGTGATGTCCGCTTCGAACTGAGGCGGGCTAATCCGAGCCAAGTCCAGCACATTCAGCTAATGTTTTACTTGGATGCTGATTTGACCTCACTTCGACCCAAGAAACCCCGACCTCGGCAAACAGCTGTTCTGATGGGACATAAAGTCCTGATGGGATATAAAGCTGTACTGCATTAAATGCTGTCAGGTCCTAATTTAGTATAAATAGAGCTCTACCCCTTCATTTCTGAGGTAACTCGTCATTAAATGCTCTCAGCTACTTCTCCAGCTCGGACATACTAATCATTCATACACCTGAGGGGAAAATTCAGGTCGTCACCCTACATTTTCCTTCCTTTTCCTTGTGCAGATTAAGTGGCCAACCTGAAAGTTTAACTCGGAGGCCGACCTGAAAGTCCAGCTTGGCAAGCAAAGCTGCCTAACCTCAACTGTGAGATTTTCAACCTCGACAGTTTGGCGCCGTCTGTGGGAAGCGGAGTTCTTTCTATCACTCTCCTCACCACTCATTGAGAAACCATCATGGTACAAACCAGAAGCCACATCGCACCAGTAGAAAACTCACCCAACCTGGACGAGGACCTCGAAACCACTCAAGTGCCTAGCCAAGATCCAACCCAAACCGACATTGGAATGAGCCAGCGTATACACTTAGCCTCAGAAACCAACCCCTCTACAGATGGAGACCTCAACTCCAGCCTGTCACCGGAGATGAGGATGATGCTAAGGATGTTCCAGGAACTAAAGGAGCAAGTAGCCCGGCTAGCAGCGGAACCCCTAGCTCCACAAGCAGCTACGCCGCGGCCCATGCGTCCACAGTTCCGTATCCCATCCCCAGGGCGAACCCAAGAGCAAGATGGGGAAGACTCCTTGGAGCTGGAGGCGAGACCAGTGGAGGCGAGAGGCAAAAGGATGGCCCATGCCGACCCCGAACAGGCTAAGATCGCGGCTGCCATAGCCAAGGTCATTAACCAGCTCGGCGTAAGCCCACTCTTGCCCGAGGTACTGGCAACGCCATTGCCTACCGGCAACCGGATGCCCAACCTGGCAATCTACAATGGGGATGGAGACCCAGCCAGCCACCTGCTCAACTTCGATCGCCATATGACTCTCCATGATATGACCGACCTGATAAAGATGAAGACATTCTCGACCACCCTGGTTGGAAATGCCTTAGACTAGTTCCAAAAACTTCGTCCCGGCTCTATTGCAAGTTTTCATCAACTGGCTGAGGTTTTCCTATCCCGCTTCGCAGGAAGCCGACGCGCCACCCGCCACACTTCTACATTGTTGTTGGTGAAGCAGCATAAAGGGGAAAGTTTGAGGGCTTACACAGCCCGATTCAATGAAAAGTCGCTCAAAATCCCCAACCTTGAGGACTCCATGGTGTTAATGGCTTACCAAAACAGGCTCAGGAAGGGTCCCCTCACATCTTCCTTGGCCATCGACCCCGTGGATACTGTAGCCGAGCTGATGGTATAGGCACAAGGGTACATACACTCGGAGGAAATCCATCAAGCGAAGAGGGACAATAACAAGGAGAAGGAAGCCAGTAAGAGGGGAGAGACCTCCTGAGGCCAACCTGGGGGTAAGACCCAAAATGATCGAGGCAAGCAGCCTCAGCAGCCAAAACAGAACCCCTGGTTCACTATATTCACTCCTCTCAACACCTCAAGAGAGCAGATCCTGATAGAGATCCAGCACTAGAACCACCTACCTCTAGCGCTAAGGACGAAAGGCCGACCTGAAAAGCGCAATAGGACCAAGTATTGCCGCTACCATATGGATTACGGCCACACCATCGAGGAGTGCAAAGATTTGAAACAAAAGATCGAGGCACTAATAGCCCGGGGCCACCTCCGGAGGTACGTAGATCAACAGCCGACCTGGAGTCACGATCAGAGGGACAGAGAGAGAAGTCCACCTAGGCGCTAGGCTAGGGGCGGACATTTGGCTGTGATCGAGACCATCGCGGGAGGGCTGGCGTCGGGTGGGGAGACCTCGGTTGGTAGGAAGGGTTATGTTCGGGCTGGAAGAGAGTATGGGCTGGCTCGGGGTCCGGTTCTGGAGGTAGAGGAGCTCACTTTCTCCTCAGAAGACTTGGAGGGTGTGATATTGCCCCATGACGACCCATTGGTGATCAGCGCTGAAATAGCCAACTTCACTATAAAGAGGCTGATGGTGGACACCGGGAGCTCGGCAAAAGTCCTATTCCTAAGAGCATTTGAGCAGATGAGGTTGAACAGGAGCCGACTCAGACCTTTGAGAGGCACATTGGTTGGATTCACCGGGCATGCCCATCGAGCTGAAGGAGTTATCAACCTCTCACTGAAGCTGGAAGACAGAGACAAGCGGGTTTCGATGCAGGCCAACTTCATTGTGATGGATTGCAACTCCACTTACAATAGGATCTTGGGTCGGGTGGCACTCAATCATTTCAGGGCCGTTCCTTCAACTTACCACCAGGCCTTGAAATTTCTGACCCCGGCCGGTACGACCACCATCCGAGGAGCCCAACTTTCAGCTCGGGAATGTTATGAAAGCTCTCTCCGACCTAAATATCAGGTTGGCTGGGGACCTGATTTACCCGAGGAGAAGAGGGATACTAAGAGAGGGAGCCCGGCTAAAGACCTTCAAGAAGTGGAGCTCTCCGATGAAACAAAGAGGGCAAAGATCGGGAGTGAACTCCCTAATGACCTCAAGAAAGGTATAAGCCAATTTCTTTTGAAAAATGAACACATGTTTGCATGGTCTGCCCCTGACGTAATAGGTATTGACCTGGGAGTGATTGAGCGTCACCTGAATGCCGACCCGAACCACTATCTGGTATAGCAAAAGCGCAGACACTTCCATTATGATAAGCAACAAATCATAGCAGAAGAGGTGGATAAGTTGGTAGACGCCGGCCACATAAAGGAAATCCAATACCCAACTTGACTTCACCGACCTCAATAAAGCTTGCCCCAAAGACTGCTTTCCCTACCACGAATTGATCAGATGGTGGATGACACATCCAGATTCGAGCTACTCTCTTTCATGAATGCCTTCAAAGGCTATAACCAAATAAAGATGGCTCCCGGGGACAAAGAGAAGACTGCTTTCACCACCGATAATGGTCTCTACTACTAAGGTCATGCCTGTTGGCCTCAAGAATGCTGGAGCTACTTACACTCGGATGGTGAACAAAGTTTTCAAAAATCAAATTGGCTGAAATATGAAGATCTATGTAGATGACATGTTGGTCAAAAGCAGAAGGGCGGAAGACCATGTAGCCGACCTGACTGAAGCCTTCGCCGTAATGGAACAATTTGGGATAAAGTTGAACCTGGAAAAATGCACATTCGGCGTCAAGGTAGGAAAGTTTTTGGGTTTCATGGTCACAGCCCGCGAAATAGAAGCCAACACGGAGAAGATTCAGGCGATACTTGACCTGGTATCACCGACCTGCGTGAAGGACGTCCAGGTGCTCGCGGGTAAGGTCGCGACACTGAGTAGATTCATGTCCAGGTCGACCGACAAGTGTGCTTCTCTGTTCAAAATATTGAGGAATCCTAAGAACTTTGAATGGACTACAAAATGCCAGAACGCCTTCAAAGAGCTGAAAAGGTATCTTGCTTCGCTAGCCCTATTATCCCGACCTGAGGTTGGGGAGGAGCTGGTACTCTACTTGGCATGCTCGGGGATAGCAGTGGCGGCGACACTAGTCCGTGAAGAAGGGAAGGACCAGAAACCGGTCTATTATGTCAGCAAAACCTTGCAAGGGGCCGAGGCTAGGTACTCTTCCTTGGAAAAACTCGCCTTCGCGCTCACCAAGGCGGCAAGGAAGCTGAAGCCATACTTTGATGCTCATCCAATTAAGGTCATGACGGATGCCCTGCTCAAGTCCATCATGCATAAGCCGGAGGCGTCGGGCAGGCTACTGAAATGGACAGTTGAGCTGAGTTAATTTGACATCACCTACCAGCATAGAACAACTATCAAAGCCCAAGCCATCGCGAACTTTGTGGTGGAATGCACTGGCCGAGCCGAGCATGACCCGAAGGATGTATAGAAGGTCAATGTGGATGGGGCCTCAAGGAAGTCTAGAAGTGGAGCTGGAGTGGTCATCCTCGACTCGACCCGGTATGAGCCCCAATACTCCCTCAAGTTCTCTTTCTCGGCTTTGAACAATGAAGCTAAGTACGAAGCAGTGATTGCAGGATTGAAAATTACAGCTCAGCTCGGGGCGCAAACAGTCGACCTGAGCACCAACTATCAATTGGTTGCTAGTCAGATATCAGGAGAGTTCGAAGCCAAGGACAATACTATGTTGGCCTACCTCAACAAAGTAAAGGATTTCACCTCAGGGCTCAAGAGGCTCACGGTGCAGCAAATCCCGAGATAGAAAAATATGAAGGCTGACGCTCTGTCTAGGTTGGCCTTAGGCGAGAGCCGACCTGCACTGGTCTATGTGGAAGAAGTTTCCGAACCAAGTATCCAACTGGGTATGCAAGCCGTAGTCGAGCTCAACTTAAGCCCAGATTGGAGCAAACCAATCGTGGACTACTTGGAGGGGGTTATGACCCCGAAGGATGGAAAAGCGGCTCGAAAACTTATGAAACAAGCCTCAAGGTTTGTCATAATAGCTGGGCAACTCTACAAGAGAGCCTACACTTGGCCTCTCTTAAAGTGTGTCGGGCTCGAGGAGGGAAACTATGTACTCCGAGAGATTCATGAAGGGGTATGTGGAAACCACTTGGGTGGCAAGGCTCTGGCTCGGAAGGCATTGAGGCAAGGCTATTTCTGGCCCACTTTGGAACAAGATGCCAAAGAGTATGTAAAAAAGTGTGACACCTGCCAAAGGTTCGCCAGTATACAAAGAAAGCCTTCAGTAGACCTGACAGTGATGATAAGCCCGTGGCCATTCTATCAATGGGGTCTAGATATTATCGGCCCACTGCTAACCAGTGTTGGCCAAAAAAGCACGCCTTCGTAGCTGTAGACTACTTCACCAAATGGCCCGAGACTAAAGGTGTTGCTAGAATAACAGAAAAGGCAGTTTGGGATTTCGTATGGAAAAACATCATCTGCCGATTTGGGGTACCAAAGGTCATCATTATCGACCACGGCAAGCAATTTGACAGTGCATACTTTCGAGGCAAATGTGCTGAGATCGGGATTGACCTTAGATTCTCATCTATTGCTCACCCTAAAAGTAATGGCCAAGTCGAAAGAACTAACCAAATCATTTTGCAGGGACTGAAAACCAAGCTGGAGGAAGCAGAGGGCCAGTAGGCATCGATTCTTTCCGAGGTGTTGTGGGCTCAACGGATCACCACCAGCTCGGCAACGGGAGAATCGCCCTTCGAGCTGACCTTCGGTACTCAAGCAGTGCTGCCAGTGGAGATCGGGTCTTCGACCAGTAGAACCCTCCACCATGATCCAGAAATAAACGAAGCCCTGATCCGTGAAGAGCTCGACCTCGCCGAAGAGCTCCGAGCTAAATCTCAAATCAGAATGCTGGCCAGCAAAGCTGCCATACAAATAGCCTTTGCCAGGCAGGTCAAGCCTAAGCCTATTAAGGTTGGCGATCTCGTACTCAGAAAAGGCCATCTTTTTGCCACGCTCGGGTAACAAGCTCTCCCCGACCTGGAAGGGACCGTACGAAGTCGTGAAAGAAATCCGACCTGAAACCTTCTACCTCCACGAAAAGTACAAAAAATCACTAAAGAATGCATGACACTCAGAACACCTGAAACGGTATTTTGTCTAAGGCCCCGAGCCAAAATATTTTGTAACGGCCCCCGAGCTGAAATCTCCTGTAACGGCCCCCGAGCCGAGACATTTTATAAACGTTTTATTGAGGCCTCGAGCCCAAATACTTTATGTACAAATTCAATACAATGTATTTTGTAAATCAGTGCAATGCCCGACTCGGGCCCAAGCACCTCAGCTACTTAGCTACTGTCAACTCGGATTAACGTGGTAGCCACGCTTAATTACGAGCTGATGATTAAGTAACCAGCTTGGACTAGGTTCCAGTTTGGGTATAATCAATAACAATTTGATTAATGTTTCCAGTTCGAATTAAGGTCCAACTCGGTGTTAGCCGGCTTCAGGTCGGTATGTTAGTTTGGGTCTAAACTCGAACTCAACGTTTGTCAACATTAGTTTGACCAATTTTAAATCGAACTTACAAGTCCAGGCGGTAACGATGATAGTTGTCAGGATTAACCAGCTCGGATTAGGATGAAAATTTATTAATCGTGTCCAGCTCGGTTCTTTATATTTAAATTAAGTTTGAATGGTCCATCATATTGGTCCGACCCCACTTCCTTAAGAAAAATTTGCGAAGAGAAAGGTACACAAGTACGAACTCGAATAAAATGCAAAATATTCATTTCATTATAATTGAAATACAAATTACAAAAAGCCCGAACTGGGTGAGATTACAAGAGTCTGACCCGGGCGAGTTTACAAAAATTTATTTAGGAGTGGCGGTAGAGGTGGTGGCGTCGGCTTCATCCCCGACCTGATCCATGCCCTTCTGAACAAAATCAATCACCTCCTTGGCTTGGGACGTTAGGTCGGTAGGAAGCTCAGGAATCTCCCAGAACTCCTGCGGTAGAGCCTCCAAGATTTCGATGTAATCATTCTTGGTAGCAGGGAAGAAGGTCTTCGCTCTCTCCCGAGCTGCGACTTGGCCCCAGAAGTAGTGTTCTAGCTCAGCGTACCGGGCCATCGCCCCACCCTCCGTGGCCAACAAGTCCACAGCCTCCTAATTGGACTTGAAGGCTTCCACTGCCTTCTCCTCCTGTGGGCCGACCCGATCTAACAGATCCTTAAGCTTCGCCTCGGCCTCGCACTTGTCCTTCTTGAAGCGCTCGACATCCTTGGCCGCGGCCTCGTGTCGAGACTTCTTCGCCTCGAGCTCCCTCTTCAGCCGGTCGATCTCCGTCTCGTCCGCTTTACGCCTCTGGATGGCATCCTCCCTCGGGGCCTCTAGCTCAGCTCGAGAGTCGATGAATCGCTACTCGAGCTCAACGCAGTGAGCCTGGGCTCAGGCGAGCAAGCCAGGTGCCGAAAGGATGTGGGACTCGGCCTGCACGAAAGATGACAAAATGATCAGCCAAGCCAAAAAACTTAACCATATCATCGCGGTCAAATATACCTTACCGTGACTATAGCCGTTGATGCGATCGGGTTGTGCGTTAAAATGTGCGCAAAATAACCAAGTTAAAATACCCGCAAGTGCACGGATCTTTGTAGTGTAGTGTGCTCTGAGTGCGGAATCGTACCACAGGGAAGCTCGCTAGTTTAAGTTAGTGAAGTAGTGTGAAAGTGTTAAAGCGCTTAAGTGACAAATCGCAAGGTAGGTTTGAGTAACGTGCGAGAAATGTAAACTAAATTAAACTAACTAAATTATCTAAGTTATACTAAGTATTAGTGGAATACGAGAGGTGGTGATCTAGGGGTTTGAACATGTAAATGAGGCAATTAATATAGGCTCGATATCTAGTTTATCTAATTCTGCAAGGGTTTAAGCTACAAGCATACACCCAGTTAAGCTAAAAGCTATAGACCTAGTTAATCTACTTAGCTTATTTTAACCAAGTACAACAAAGCAAATTAAACTAAGGAATTAACCTTACAGATAGAAACTATGGTACAACCTATAGTTTCATGGAGTCTATGGTACAACCTATAGACTCACGATTAAAACAATTATATGACACTAAAGTAATACATTCATAATATTAACTACAAGTATAATATTTATGAAGCGAAAGTAAAGCAATCATAACGTCTACCAAAAGCATTACGTATGAAATACTTAATTAAAACAAGTCATACATTGCAATATGAATTGAATAAACTATATCCGAGACCATATATTAAAATACGATCATTTACAATATTCACCCCTAGATATCAATCTACTCAGACATAAATGAATACAAGTTATGTAAATAAAAGAGAGTCAAGAAAGGCTCCCCCATATTGACGAACGCGTATTTCTGATTCCCGAAATTTGAGCAGAGGTCCGACGCAAAATAGCTAGTCGGGCGGAGCTAATTTCCCCCGAATAAGAACTATTAGAGATGAGTTTCCCCCGAATAAGAGCTTTCCTATTAAAAACTATTCGGGCAGAACCTCCCCCGAATAATAACAACTTGGGTCGGACTTCCCCCTAAAAGTAGCTATTCGGGCAAAATTTCCCCGAATAAGAGCTACCTAGGCAGGACTTCCCCCGTATTCTACTACTACTTAATTAACTAAAACTAAAATCAAAACTAACTAGAATTAACTCGGAATTATATCAAAAATATTGATAATACTCCAAAATTAACTCAAGAATTCTCAAAGGGTTGAAGCTCTATTTATAGGCAAAAATTCTGAAATAGTTGACTTTTTTTCGTTTGTTGACTTTGACCAGATTGTTGACCGCAGAATTTTTGGCGTTTTTCACTGTTTTGACCCTCCAAACGATAGAATTTGGCTAAAATCACGCCGTGCGTAGGACTAAAGTCCTACGTTGTGCTCAGAATGCTGTTTCTACCCAAAAAACTGATATGATTTGCCAAAAACGGACATGGGTCACTATTTGAGATCATCTGGGTCAATGTTCCGAGTCCGATTTCTTGCTAGTTTCAGCCAAGTTTCTTTTCTATGAGCTTCATTCTTCAACCGTTTCTCATGCTTTCCCATTCTTACTTCTTGACTTGCAATTTGGATCATTTCGGGCCTGATTCTTCACTTTTCAGTATTTTCCTACATTGCATTGAAAGTATCAAAGTGTTGCATTTATTCCAGAGTTAAGATGCAAATGCAGTACAAATACCATGGTTTGAGTGCTGCAAATGTAGTCACATCAACATCCCCAAACCTAAACATTGCTTGTCCTCAAGCAAGACTGTCTTTAAAACAGATGTGAAAGTGAATTTTTGCATAATTTTTACAAGTCAAAAACAGATGCAAAAATCTATCCTAAATTTTTGTCAAACACATTCCAAAAATAAATCATGAGAAATGCAATCTACTATCTTAAACCTATTCAGCAATTAATGATAAACATGATAAGAGAACCTTTTGCAAATTTTTCTCAAATAAGTACTCTTATTGGAAATCGACTATTGATTGCTTCGGGGTACATATTTAGAAGTAAACTAAGCATATGAAGTTCATATAATTCTCAACTTTCAAGTTATGCAAACAGATTGGACCTTGATATTCTTACCTACATTTGTAATCAAACTCTTGATCATGCCTTAACCCTTTAACATTTGCCAGAAATATAAAAGTACAACTAATAATACCTCTATATAGTGTTCAGTTTCCTTTGCTTTCTGAATATCCCATATAGCGGGCTTTAAGGCCAACAATCCCCCGCCATTATGACTGAGGTTGCCAGGTTTCAAAGGGACCCCTACGTGCCTTAATCACCCGAGATATCCAGGCTCGAAACCTTACACTATAGCACATATCCCAAATTACAATGTCTAGGATAGTGGTGCTTAGAGATTTACAACATATTTACACCAAAAAGTTTATTCAACAGTAAAGGTATGTACAACTCTTTTTTGTTCTATTTTTTTTTCATTGTTTTCATTGTTTTTTTTCTTCTTCTTTTTTTTTTTTTTCAAAGTGTACATACACACATAATAACATAACATACTGTACAGACATGGCATAAGGGTTCAGGTTTCAATCACAAGAAGTTCTTATAACAAACGGTAATCCTATTTCAGTCCTTTCATAATCACATAACTATCAATTGAAGAAAAGAAGAACAACTAGGTTTACTCATGAATACAATACCCTAAAGTTTTTCTTACAGAGTTTCCTCAGAGTTTTTCACAATATATAGCTAACAATAAAAGTTCTCAAATCATCTAAATCATCTTTCTTTAAATAAGTAAGATAGCAAATACTCTTTCTCATGAACACAAATAGTGTATTTCTTGCATATTTTGAAAAAGATTTTTATGAAATATACGCACCCCCACACCGAAACTTTGTTTGTCCTCAAGCAAATAACAATGTAAGACAGTGAGAGTGTAATATGCAAGAAAGAATATAATGACAAATGCTACATCCCCAAACCTATGGTTTGCTTACTCTACAGCGCATGTTGATCAGGTATAAAGGGAAATGTAGTAAGGAAAGATATCACCTGATGTGAAGCATTTTTATGTTGATGTCAAAGCCTTTCTACTAACTTTTGCCAAAAGATGTATCATTCTGCAATTAAAGATTAGTAGACACAGCATTTTACAGATTATCATCAACACAGCAAAAATAAAAGTTAGCTATACTAAAAATAAAAATAGTCAAACAAATATATAGGGGAAAAATCACAAAGAAATATGGTCACGGAAAATAACTAATATATTAAGCAAATAATTTAACTACCCAGACCATTTAACCTCTTTTCTGGGGTTCAAGAGTTATCTATAAATACATAAACAAAGTAAATACAGAGGACTAAAGAAATCATAAAATCACACAGACAAAGGAAAATAAACACATATAAGCATTTTAAAAATCTAGGTTGCCTCCTAGTAGCGCTAAGTTTAACGTCTTCAGCCAGGCGGTTGTGCTGAGTTGTAATGCCTTTAGCTTGGCAGAATCTCATTTATGGAATGCCTGCAAGGTCCTGAAGTTCTACCGATTCAACTTCATGAGGAACCATATTTGGATTGAATGCATGTTTCAATCTTTGTCCATTGACTGTGATGACATGCCCATCTGTGAGATTTTTAATTAAGATAACTCCAGAAGGATATACTTTAACCACTTCATAAGGACCATCCCATCTTGTTCTCAACTTTCCTAGGAAGAACTTCAATTTGGAGTTAAACAACCAAACTTTATCAGAAGGAGAGAAAGTTTTTCTTAAAATAGATCTATCATGAATCCTCTTCATTCTCTCTTTGTAGAGCTTGGCATTCTCATAAGCTTCAAAACGAAGCTCTTCCAATTCACTCAACGCCAACTTCCTACCTTCACCTGCCTGTTGTAAGTCAAAGTTCAGGGCCTTAATAGCCCAATAGGCTTTATGCTCTAATTCAACAGGAAGGTGGCAAGCTTTACCGTATACTAATCTATACAGGGACATACTGATGGGAGTTTTGAAAGCAGTACGGTAGGCCCATAATGCGTCATGCAGATGACTTGACCAATCTTTGCGATCGGGCCTAACCGTTTTCTGAAGAATTGACTTAATCTCCCTATTTGATACCTCTACTTGCCCACTTGTTTGTGGGTGGTAAGGCGTTGCTATCTTATGGTGGACAGAGTATTTTCTCAATAAGGCTTCTAGTGTCCTGTGACGGAAATGCTGTCCTCCGTCACTTATAAGCACACGTGGCACCCCAAATCGAGAAAAGATATTCTCTTTAATGAACTTGACCACAACTTTGTGGTCATTGGTTCGGGTTGCCACTGCTTCTACCCACTTGGACACATAGTCCACACCAACAAGAATATAAGAATAGCCTGAGGAAGGAGGGAAGGGACCCATAAAGTTTATACCCCACACATCGAATATTTCACAAATGAGGATGGGTGTAAGGAGCATCATGTCCCTTCTTGAAATAGAGCCAGCTTGTTGACATTGTGGGCAATTTTTACACATTTGCTGGGCAACTTTGAAAAGAGTGGGCCAGAAGAACCCACTTTGAAGGACTCTGGCAGCCGTCCTTTTTCCTCCAAAATGTCCACCACATGCTTCAGAGTGGCAGAATTGGAGTATACTGTCAAATTCTTCCTCAGGTACACATCTCCTAATGACCTGATCGGCACAAATCTTGAAAAGATAGGGATCTTCCCAGATAAAGTACTTGACTTGTGCCCTGAACCGTTCCTTTTCTCTTTTACCCCAATGAGTTGGAAATTCTTGGGCAGCCAAATAATTGACAAAGTGGGCATACCACGGGGTTTTATGTGAGATGGCAAAAAGTTGTTCATCAGGGAACGTGTCTTGAAAGGCAAAGAGTCAATAGGAGAATCACGTATAAGACGTGATAGATGATCGGCGACAGAATTCTCGCTTCCTTTCTTGTCCTTGATCTCAAGGTCAAACTCTTGAAGGAGTAATAGCCAACGGATTAGACGGGGCTTTGTATCCTTTTTGGTCAGTAAATACCGCAAAGCTGCGTGGTCCGTGTATACTATTACTTTGGATCCTAGGATGTAAGATCTGAATTTGTCCAATGAGAATACTACAGCCAGCAATTCCTTTTCAGTGGTTGAATAGTTCTTTTGTGCATCGTCCAAGGTTTTGCTGGCATAATATATCACGGTAGGTAGTTTATCCCTACGCTGTCCTAATACAGCTCCCACTGCATAGTCTGATGCATCACACATTATCTCAAAGGGGAGACTGTAGTCAGGAGGTTGGATGATAGGAGCAGAGGATAGTAAGGATTTAAGTTTCTCAAAAGCTTCTGAGCACTTGTCATCAAATTTGAACTTAGTATCATTTGCTAGAAGACTAGAAAGTGGTCGGGCTATATGGCTGAAATCCTTGATGAAACGTCGATAAAAATCGGCGTGACCAAGGAATGATCGGATATCACGCACCGTCTTGGGTGCGGGCAGCTTTTCTATTAGCTCGACTTTGGCTGGGTCCACATGGATTCCATCATGTGTAACAACATGACCCAGAACTATACCTTGCATAACCATAAAGTGGCTTTTTTCCCAACTTAGAACCATATTTGTTTCAACGCATCGGTCTAACACTAGAGAAAGGTGTGTGAGGCACTCGTCGAAGGTAGTTCCAAATACTGAGAAGTCATCCATAAAGACTTCCATGAACTTTTCGATCATGTCTGAGAAAAGAGCCATCACACATCTTTGAAACGTCGCAGGAGCATTGCAAAGACCGAAAGGCATGCGTCGGAACGCAAAGGTCCCATAAGGGCATGTGAATGTAGTCTTTTCCTGATCTTCAGGAAAGACTGGGATTTGGTTATATCCCGAATACCCATCCAGAAAGCAGTAGTAGCCTTGTCTGGCTATTCTATCTAGGACTTGGTCAAGAAAGGGTAAAGGGAAGTGGTCTTTCCTTGTTTTGGAATTGAGCTTTCTATAGTCAATGCATACACGCCACCCTGTTGTGGTGCGTGTAGAAATTAGCTCACCTTTATCATTTGGAACCACAGTAATCCCAGATTTCTTCGGTACCACTTGAACCGGACTTACCCATGGACTATCAGAAATTGGGTATATAATACCCGCATCAAGCAACTTAATGATCTCCTTGTGGACGACATCACCCATCTTTGGGTTTAGTCTTCTCTGAAATTCTCGAGAAGGAGTAACTCCTTCCTCGAGATGAATTTTATGCATACACACAGAGGGATCAATGCCTTTCAAGTCAGAAATCGTCCAACCTATCGCCTGTTTATGGGTACTTAGGACCTTTAACAGTTTGTCTTCATGCTCGGGAGTCAAATCCGAGGCAATGATGACTGGAAGAGTCTCATCAGGTCCTAAGTAGGCATACTTAAGATGTTGGGGCAAGGTTTTGAGTTCCAAAACTGGTAGGGACTCAATTGTGGGACATTCTGAAACTTCAGGGAAATAAGTTGTTACTTGATCGTCCTTATTTGGATCAACAATAATGGAAGCAGAGGCGACAATTTCAGTAGAAATGTCACATTCATACAAAAGTCATTCTAACTCAGCTATTTCTTGATTAGGAGTTAGAATCAATTGGGCAAACTCATCTATACATGAGTCAATGGTATCAACATGGAAGCATTCTTCTTCCTCATCTTGATTCAATTTGTTGGCTGCATCAGCAACCCTTAGCTTAGTTCTCATGTTCCCAAATGTTAGTTCTATCATACCCGTCCTACAATAGATAACAGCATCAGCTGTTGCTAGGAATGGTCTGCCTAGTAAAACGGGAGTGGTATTTTTGTTATCAGGGCCTAAGTCCATATCTAACACAATGAAGTCCACTGGGAATAAGAATTCTCCTACTCTAATGATCACATCTTCCACAACACCTCGAGGTCGTCGCTCAGATCTATCTGCCAATTGGAGGGTCACATTAGTCGGTGTTAACACTCCAAGACCTAACATTTGGTAGACTGTGTGAGGGATGAGGTTAACACTAGAT
Organism: Ehretia macrophylla; assembly: GCA_037974665.1. Lineage (NCBI taxonomy): Eukaryota > Viridiplantae > Streptophyta > Magnoliopsida > Boraginales > Ehretiaceae > Ehretia > Ehretia macrophylla. The sequence goes on along the minus strand of CM075777.1, from coordinate 45,792,937 downwards.
CCTAAGTCTAGCAAGGCGCTTTCTATGCGTTGGTCATTAATTAAGCATGGAATGATGAAAGCTATTGGGTCACTGCACTTCTGATGCAGTTCTCTAGTGCAGATATTGTTAACCTTTTCAGTAAGCGGACCTTCTTAGGAATGGAGTTGGTCCGTCTCTTTTTCACACATAAATCCTTTAGAAATTTGGCATAGGCTGGAATTTGTTGTATTACTTCAACTAATGGCAAATTGATCTTAATATCTTTCAGATGCTCTAAGACCTTGAGTTGTTTAGGATCATCAGTCGGCTTTGGACGGGACAGAGCTGTGGGAAAAGGTGCTCGTGAGGATGGTTCAACTATAGGCTCCACCGTTAGGTTTTTATTCCTACGGCAATCTTTAACATCTTTGCTTAAAACCTCAATCTCAGATTCCTCTAATTCCTCAATTTCTTCTGGAACATCCCTAACCTTTACTCTAACTTGGTTATCAATGGTTTTCCCACTCCTAAGGGTAACTACAGCCTTGGCCTGTTCTTGTACTGTCTCAGTTTGGACAGTACTACACTGTCCTCGTGGATTTACCATGGTCTGAGATGGAAGCTTACCCTCGTCTCTCCTACTTAAAGTTTAGGCCATCTGCCCGATTTGTCCTTCAAGTTTAGCAATAGATTGTTGCTGAACTTGGAACATTTGCATAAGTTTGTCAAATTTGTCATCAGATGATGACTGTGCAGGAGGAAGAGTTGGGACATTGTTCCGTTGTGTTCTGAACGGATTGTCCTGTTGGACTGGATAGTAACCAGGAGGGTTATTATTTTGTGGCCTCTGATATTGCTGTTGAGGGAATCGATTGTCAACATTTCCTTGCTGACTTTGTTGATGAGGCTCATAGTTTCCTTGTCTTTTTTGATATTGATGTTGAGGAAACTGAGTATCTTGATTCCCTTATCGCCACGAAAATGCGGGATTGTCTCGCCAGCCTGGATTATACGTGTTAGAATACGGATTGTAATTCCTTGTATATCCTTGGGCGGCACAGATTTGTTCTTGCATGAATTCAGGAAATTGTGAACCGATTGGACAGTCTAGAGTAGAGTGATCTATTGCAGAACATACGGTACAAACTTCCGTGATCTGAGGAGCTGAGGAAGAAGAAGACCCTAGAGAGATGAATTTTTCTAGTTGATGAGCTAGGGCATCTACTTTGTCAGTCAATTGGGAATTAGAACTAGAGTTAACTTCAAACAATGCCCTCTTTTGGGGATTTTGGGTACTCTTACTCTCTCTGTCATCAACAGTGTTTTGGAGAGAGTCTTCAGCAATATTTTCTATTCTTCTCCAAGCTTCGTCTGCTGTGAGGTTATAGAAACCTCCATTGCTCATTGCATTAACTATCATCTTATTATGAAGGGTAAGACCTTTGAAGAAATAATGCAAGAGTTCGGGACGATCAAACCCATGATGAGGACACTGATTCTTAAGATCGTTAAACTTTTCCCACGATTCATGAAATGGTTCTAAGTTTGACTGTGCGAATGTCATGATGCCTGTTCGCAGAGTAGTAGTCTTAGCCATTGGGAAGAACCTATGTAAAAATTTCCGAATAAGTTCTCCCCAAGAAGTGATCACTCCTGCGTCTAGATGATTTAGCCATTGTTTGGCTTTATCTTTCAATGAAAAGGGAAACAGACGCAGGTGAATATTTTCACGGCTCACATTAGGAATGTGAAGCGTTGTGCATGCTTCAATGAATTGCACGATGTGAGCGTGAGGATTTTCATTGCTTTTTCCATAGAAGGAATGAAGCATTGAAATAGTCCCTATTTTGAGCTCAAAATTTATATTGCCAAGAGCCGGTGGGGCTATGGCAAATTCAGGGTCAAAATCACCTGGTGAAAAATGTTGACGTAAAGTCATCGGTTGGTTCACAGGTTGATTAACAGGCTGAGCTATAGGAAGAGGCGGGATATTTACTTCTTGATCTGCCATTGGGAATTTTAACTTCCTACGCAAATTTTTCTCGAGCTCAGGATCAAACGGGGCAAGTTCTGGATCCAAAGAACGACGCCCGTGCATACAACGACTTATAAACTTTAAATACGAAATAAAATTACAAGATTAAAAACTATTAATATACTTTACAAGCAGTAATAGATAAAAGCTCATTGATTAGATAAATCATTAAAATGACTCATCTTCCAATTAATCAAAATTCCTAAAAATTTTAAATTTTTTTTTTAAATTTTTTAATTTTTTTAAAATAAAAAATAAAAATAAAAAATAAAAATAATTTTTTTAAAAATAAAAATAAAAATAAAAATAAAAATAATTTTTTTAAAAAAAAATAAAAATAAAAATAAAAATATTTTTTTTAAAAAAAATATATATATTTATTATTTTATTATTTTATTTATTTATTTATTATTATTTATTTATTTTTTTATTTTTAAATAAAACGGATAAAATAAACACTTAAACAAGTTCACAGATACTTTTATCAAAAACTAAACTATACCGTGCTTCCCCGGCAACGGCGCCAAAAACTTGATGCGATCGGGTTGTGCGTTAAAATGTACGCAAAATAACCAAGTTAAAATACCCGCAAGTGCACGGATCTTTGTAGTGTAGTGTGCTCTGAGTGCGGAATCGTACCACAGGGAAGCTCGCTAGTTTAAGTTAGTAAAGTAGTGTGAAAGTGTTAAAGCGCTTTAAGTGACAAATCGCAAGGTAGGTTTGAGTAGCGTGCGAGAAATGTAAGCTAAATTAAACTAACTAAATTATCTAAGTTATACTAAGTATTAGTGGAATACGAGAGGTGGTGATCTAGGGGTTTGAACATGTAAATGAGGCAATTAATATAGGCTCGATATCTAGTTTATCTAATTCTGCAAGGGTTTAAGCTACAAGCATACACCCAGTTAAGCTAAAAGCTATAGACCTAGTTAATCTACTTAGCTTATTTTAACCAAGTACAACAAAGCAAATTAAACTAAGGAATTAACCTTACAGATAGAAACTATGGTACAACCTATAGTTTCATGGAGTCTATGGTACAACCTATAGACTCACGATTAAAACAATTATATGACACTAAAGTAATGCATTCATAATATTAACTACAAGTATAATATTTATGAAGCGAAAGTAAAGCAATCATAACGTCTACTTAAAAGCATTACGTATGAAATACTTAATTAAAACAAGTCATACATTGCAATATGAATTGAATAAACTATATCCGAGACCATATATTAAAATACGATCATTTACAATATTCACCCCTAGATATCAATCTACTCAGACATAAATGAATACAAGTTATGTAAATAAAAGAGAGTCAAGAAAGGCTCCCCCGTATTGACGAACGCGTATTTCTGATTCCCGAAATTTGAGCAGAGGTCCGACGCAAAATAGCTATTCGGGCGGAGCTAATTTCTCCCGAATAAGAACTATTAGAGATGAGTTTCCCCCGAATAAGAGCTTTCCTATTAAAAACTATTCGGGCAGAACCTCCCCCGAATAATAACAACTTGGGTCGGACTTCCCCCTAAAAGTAGCTATTCGGGAAAAATTTTCCCGAATAAGAGCTACCTAGGCAGGACTTCCCCCGTATTCTACTACTACTTAATTAACTAAAACTAAAATTAAAACTAACTAGAATTAACTCGGAATTATATCAAAAATATTGATAATACTCCAAAATTAACTCAAGAATTCTCAAAGGGTTGAAGCTCTATTTATAGGCAAAAATTCTGAAATAGTTGACTTTTTTTCGTTTGTTGACTTTGACCAGATTGTTGACCGCAGCATTTTTGGGCATTTTTCACTGTTTTGACCCTCCAAACGATGGAATTTGGCTAAAATCACGCCGCGCGCAGGACTAAAGTCCTGCGTTGTGCTCAAAATGCTGTTTCTACCCGAAAAATTGATATGATTTGCCAAAAACGGACATAGGTCACTATTTGAGATCATCTGGGTCAATGTTCCGAGTCCGATTTCTTGCTAGTTTCAGCCAAGTTTCTTTTCTATGAGCTTCATTCTTCAACCGCTTCTCATGCTTTCCCATTCTTACTTCTTGACTTGCAATTTGGATCATTTCGGGCCTGATTCTTCACTTTTCAGTATTTTCCTACATTGCATTGAAAGTATCAAAGTGTTGCATTTATTCCAGAGTTAAGATGCAAATGCAGTACAAATACCATGGTTTGAGTGCTGCAAATGTAGTCACATCAGCCGTCCTCAGGTCGAGCGAAAGCTGCTCCGCCGGGACTGATGCCAGCTTGGGATCGCGGGCGACCTTAGTTGCCTCCACGAAATCCTTGTTGGGAGGGCTCACCTCCATGGCCTTGCCTTTCCCGAAGTACTCGGGTCGAGACCGTTTCCTATTATCGGGGCGGAATGTTGAGCGCTCAGGGATCGCCATGCCCGAGCTCGATCTTTTGGTCTGGGGAGACGCCGGTGTCCCCTTGGAAGAGACCTCGGGTCGCTGCCTTTGATCCTGAGGGACGGTGGAGCCTAAGCCAGACCGAGCTGAGACTTCGCCACTGGCCTCGGTTCTCTTCTTCATCTAAGCATACACAAGTTTTCTCGTATTCGCCATATCTACAAAGAAGCAAAGGAAAAATGTGAGATATAACCAAATATAAACTGGAGAGAACAATAGTAGACAAGAAGGCTGGGAGGTCGGGCATTGATCCTGCGAATTGACTCTCTTCTGAGCCGGACTCCGCATTCTCTTCGGGCTCGGGAAGTAGGTGAGGGTGCTCCATCCTCAGGTCGGGTTCTCTCTCGAATAACTTTGATTTCTAGATTCTGTCCCACCTGATGACGCTATCAATATCAATCAGCATACACGGCTCAGGTCTCAGCACCCTGACCTCGGCAAGTTCCTCTTCTGAGAGCTTGGGGTCATCATTCACAGTCTTTTTCAAGGAAAGATTCCAATCCACTCTACACCCCGGGTTCACGGTCGGCTCGACCCAATAATAGTCGTTGTGTCAGCCCTTGTTGGAGGAGTGCCACTTGGTGAATATGGTATTGTTGACTCGAGCTGCGAAGTGAAACCACCCTAGCTGCTTCGGGTTGGGCTTACAAACAAAGAACTGCCTAAACCGATGCAGGGTCGGCTCTATTTTTCTCTCAAGGCAGAACACATAAAATGCCACCATTACGGCCTAACCGTTAAGTGACATCTGACCCGGGCTAAGCTCGAAGTAATTCAAAATGTCGGCGATAAAGTCGGGAAGTGGAAGCCGGACGACATCGAATGCGAGGTCGTAGATGGTGAAATGGTCGGGTGGAGGATAACAGGCAGGCTCGGTCCGTCCTGGAACCTTCAGCTTGTGGTGTTGGTCCACCAACCAGTCCCTTAGCCTAGCGTTAGCCATCTGGACGGTAGAGTGGCACTCGCGCCTACAACAGGCAAATAACTGCTCTATCCTCTTTCCTCGAGCTGACGAACCGCTGGCTGTAGCTGAGCTCCGAGGTTGGACCGCCCTAACTGGGACTGCTTCAATCGGTTCCGAAGTGGAGACTCCAGCTAAGTACTCCTGTGGTATCTCAACCCCCTCCAACTGGTTCAATGGCTCCTCGTCCTCCCTATCTCCTAAGTCTCCCAGGTCGGCTAAAGGATCTGCCTCGGCTTCTTCTTGCACTTGCTTGATCTCGATCACTTGGCAATCGTCATCACTCTCTTTGAGCCCAGATTGCCAAGATGATTCTTGAGATGCACCTTTGATGTCATCCCCGCGGCCTCTATCTGAAGTCGACTCCGAGCTCGACGGATTCTCATCCCCTCCATAGGACCTCACCTCTATTGCTTGGGAATCTTCCGACTCCGACCTCCCCATCCTGTTTACAAATTAAAATATGTGTGCAGGAATAACTAAAGGGAGTCAGGACGTACCTACCGCTCTAGTTGACAAAGATGACCCGACCTAATTACCTCCGACCTAATTGGCTCCGAGCTGGTAGATTCCGAGCTGAATACCCTGAGAAGATATTTTCCGAGCTAAAAGTGTCCGACCACTCTGGTTGCCGACCTGAAAGCTCTAAATTTCGTAAGTAAAGTGTGAAATGAATCTCGTATATCAAGGCCCTATTTATAGGCAACTATGGTAACCACCTCGGGAATCCCAAACGTCGCATCTTGTCATAACTGGCAAGTGACGTGTCAGCCATCTGAAGGGTATGCATCGCTGACGTGGTTATCCCCACTCTGACGGGGTCGGGCACCTCCAGCTCGGGATTAACTCCCAAATCTAGATCTCGCCTTCTCGATCTTGACTTGGGGGGGGAGGGATTGACGAGGGGGACCCCGAGCTGAGGTGTGATGTCCGCTCCGAGCTGAGGCAGGCTAATTTGAGTCAAGCCCAGCACATTCAGCTAATGCCCTACCTGGATGCTGATTCGACCTCACCCCGACCCAGGAAACCCCGACCTCGGCAAACAGCTGTTCTGATGGGACATAAAACTGCACTGCATTAAATGCTGTCAAGTCCGAATTTAGTATAAATAGAGCTCCACCCTTTCATTTCTGAGGTAACTCGTCATTAAATGCTCTCAGCTATTTATCCAGCTCGGACATACTAATCATTCGTACACCCGAGAGAAAAATCTGGGTCGTCACCCTGCCTTTTCCTCATTTTCCTTGTGCAGATTGAGTGGCCAACCTGAAAGTTCAACTCGGAGGCCGACCTGAAAGTCCAGCTTGGCAAACGGAGCTGCCCAACCTCAACTGTGCGATTTCCAACCCTCGACACCATGCATATAATATATCTTAGAAGCCTACTACGTCCTGGAGCACAACTATATATAAACATCAAGACAACTTCCTCTTACTATGGTCTAGCATCACCATCTTCACTAGCAAGTAAAACAAACGTCATTACACTGAAGACCAAGCCGATGCATGTTCCTCTACCGCCATTGCCACAATAAAAGCCACCTCCATTGCACCATAAATTCACATATACATATAACGGGCGTGCCCGAAGCAGCTTCATAGGTATATACATATATATATATATATATATATAGCAAGTGAACTTGCCTCATTCTAGTAAAAATTGTAACAGAAAAAATGGGCAACGCTGATTATGATCAGTGCAAGCATCGTGTTGAAATACCTCCACCACAACCATTTCTGAAGTCATTTTCATCTTCTCTAAAAGAAACTCTCTTTCCTGATGATCCCTTTAGGATATTGAAAAACCAACCATTTTCTAAGAAACTTGTTTTGGGATTGCAATATTTTGTGCCCATTCTTGAATGGGCTCCTAAGTACACATTTGAGTTCTTCAAAGCTGATCTTATTGCTGGAATCACCATTGCTAGCCTTGCTGTTCCTCAGGGCATAAGCTATGCTGGTCTGGCAAATTTGCCCCCAGTTATTGGACTTTGTAAGTGTTCATCTTTTCATACTAACTCGAAGTTTTATGATTTCTTCGTCTAAGAATTTAAATTGTTAGAAATAAGTTTATTATATTTATTTATTGTTTAAAACACGCTCGCTCACTTGCAGCGAATTATGCTTTATATATTTGGTTGCAGATTCAAGCTTTGTACCACCATTGATATATTCCATGATGGGAAGTTCAAGAGATATAGCTGTTGGAACAGTGGCTGTTCCATCACTACTCATAGGTTCGATGATAGGGAAAGATGTTCATCCGAAGCAGAACCCTGAGCTCTACATTCAGCTAGTTCTCACTGCCACTTTCTGTGCTGGAGTTTTTCAAGCTTCTTTAGGCTTGTTGAGGTCAGTCTCTTGGTGTTCATGATCAAGATATGTGAAAACAGTCCTCATTCTTTTTTTCTTCGATACCGCAAGGATAAAAGTCTCGTGTTACAACAATACGTCTTTAATCAATCAAGGGAGATCTAAAACTTAGGAAAAACCGTTGTCATTAATTTTCTTTATTCTTTTTATATTTTATTGAGTTCACTTTAAGTTGGCTAAAAACAAAGAACATTTAAAGTAACCAGCATGAATCTACATGCATGTGGCTAGATTTGCAATTGACTTCTGTCGTGGTGGTTGAAAACAATGCACTGGAGTGATATATTAATGGCTTAAAATCTGTACTGAAGCATTAAATAGTAAAAAAAGGTAGAAGAATATACTAGAACTAAATATTGGTCACTTGAAAAACTTTAACTTGACACTTCTCTATTATCTCAATTCTCTTTGACTTTTACTTTCTTTTTTTATATCTTAAAGTAAATTCGATTCTTTTTTGAAGTTCGCATATAACGGGAGATTCGCGAACTGCCTTTATTTAACTATCTTAATTTGCAGGCTTGGATTTATCGTAGACTTCCTATCGCATGCAACAATAGTTGGGTTCATGGGTGGAGCAGCCACAGTTGTGTGCCTGCAGCAGCTGAAGGGGATTCTTGGACTAGTTCATTTCACTCATGCAACTGATCTTGTATCAGTTATGCGATCCATCTTTAGCCAAACACATCAGGTTCATCATCAATTACTCCATTTTCTCATCTTCCTTTTTCCCATAAAAATGATTTACATCACCCCTTGATGCGTCACTAACTTGTGAATTTGTCTTACTACACATTTTACGACTAATCATTATTATTTTTTTACGATCAGAAACATCTTTGAAAACCCTTTTAGTTTACACTAGTTAAAGTCTAAAATCCAAGATATATGACTATGCTTGAAAAAAGCATAGTTCAAGTTAATTAGTTACAAATCTTACCGAAAAAAATACTTCTATAAAAACCTTTTTAGTTCATACTAATTAGAGTCTAAAACCCGAGATATATGATTTTGCCCGAAAAATACATAATTCTAAGTACTTAATTAGTCGCAAGTCCTACCGGTTACTATCTTTTCATTATGATTATATGCAACTTTTTTCCCCTTGTTTTCAATTCTTCTAAATGATTGTGGTTATCATTGCAGTGGAGATGGGAAAGTGGAGTCCTAGGTTGTTGTTTCCTCTTCTTCCTCTTCCTCACGAAGTACTTCGTAAGTAAACTTATTTTGATAGTGGATAATTGATTGAAGCAATATTACCAAATGCATAATTAATTTATTAATTTCTCGTACTCTATAATGGAATGCTAATTAAGAAAAAGGAAAAAGAAAAAAAAATTAATTTTGTTGATTCCCTAATAGTAGACAAACCATGTGGGGGTTAACAAAAACCAACTATTGAACGCCAAAATTGCAAAAATTCTCAACATTATGAAAATACTACACGAGAAATTTTACGACGTATAAATAAATAAGTCAAACCACTTTCTTCTTCTTTTTTTTCTTTTCTTTTCTTTACTTTCTTTTTCTTTCTTACTTTTTTTATTTTTTTATTTTTTTTCTGAGATTCAAAAGTAACCTAGTGGTGGGTTACTTACCCAGTCAATTAGGATACCAGGGTTCGAATCTCATGGAGATGGGAGGTAAAAAAATAAAAAATAAACCACTTTTTAACAACTAAACTTCTTACCAATATAATCATTTTAATATTTATATCCTCAACGCTCTTTTATTTTAGTCATTTTTTAAAATTTATTTTTACTTCTTTTGAGCTTAATTTCTCTTAATATATAATTGTGTTGCATGGTTGATGATGAGTAGAGCAAGAGAAAACCAACATTCTTTTGGGTAAATGCTATGGCGCCTCTCACGTCTGTTATCTTGGGAAGTGTTCTTGTTTACTTCACCCACGCTGAAAAACATGGAGTTGAAGTTGTAAGCACTCTCTCCCTCTCTATTGCTCTTCCCTCCTTAAATGCATACTACAATTAAACCCAAGTTTAAACTAGTGAAATATATATAGGTTTACACTAACACACAATTTATGTTGCTAAAATTATTTCCATCTTTATAATTATAACCAACTCTTCTTGAAGAAAAAGTGAATTCCACTCGAGCAATACTTTACCGTCCTTTATGTGGTAAGAAAAGTATTTGACATTTCATACAAAACTTTTACCATATATGCAAAGGTGGTGAACCGCACTCAAGGGCAGAGGCATGTATTATTGAGTAGGGGTTGCAATTTTCACTTATCAATTATTATTATTATTACATAGAACTGCATTTTGATGATTCGTTGAATTGCTTTGTTGCATTTGTTAGATTGGGCACTTGAAGAAAGGGTTGAATCCTCCATCTTTTTCTGAATTGGAATTTGGGTCACCATATCTTATGATAGCCATCAAGACTGGAATCATCACTGGTGTCATCGCTCTAGCTGTAAGTAACATGCATCCTTAACTAAAGCCAATTAATCTGCAGTTCCGACTGGCCCCATAGTACATCCGTCCCTCCTTATTTTAATGCATGGTCGCTTATAGTGACGACATGATGATGTGGCTAATAATTCATATTAAAACTATGTTAATTAAACCGGAGTGTAATACAGTCGATAATGTAAATGAGATGAGAAGAAAACAAAAGGTATACTATAAATAGTAGGGTTGCAGGATTTGGTCAAATCTAAACCCTTAACATTGAATATTGAGTCAAATATAGGAACTAGTGAGTCCATTATAGTTATTAAAGTATATGAATCTAACATTGAATCTAATTTTAGATGATGGATATGTGCAGGAAGGAATAGCAGTTGGGAGAAGTTTTGCAGCATTTAAGAATTATCACATAGATGGGAACAAAGAAATGATAGCTTTTGGTATGATGAATATTGCAGGGTCCTGTACTTCTTGCTACTTGACCTCAGGTACTTCCATAACAAAGTCCCACAGATGTGTTGATATGGATTCCCTACAAGTTAAATATAGGGTAAAGTCAAAAATATCATCGTATTCTATCAAAATTGTATGTTAGACCGTATGCTACCATAATAATTTAATCACGTGCCCTTATGGTTTATAAGATATGTGACAAAAATTCTCCTAATGTTACTAGATATAGAAGGATAGTGAGACACATTCTTATAAATCTAGGAGGCTATTAGATCATTACAATATCACATAGTTTAATATGCAACTTTTTGTCAAAACACAGGAATTTTTTTGCACTTTACCCTTCAATTATATTGTACAATGGCAGAGCCACATAGTTTTGACATTATGCCTGTGCACACCCTTGACTAGAAAAAAAAATTGGGTAAAAAGAAAAATTATTATACTAGACTCTTTTAGTATATGAATACACCTGCTGACTCCTGAGTCCTGATTCCGCCCATGATAAGGTATAGGATAATTCTTATTTATTTTGTACAATCAATTGCACTGCAGGACCATTTTCTCGGACAGCAGTAAACTTCAATGCAGGATGCAAGACTGCAGTGTCCAACATAGTAATGGCAACTGCAGTGATGATAACACTGTTATTTCTCACCCCATTGTTTCATTACACACCACTAGTTGTCCTCTCCTCAATTATATTTGCAGCAATGCTCGGCCTCATAGACTATGAAGCTGCCATTCACCTTTGGAAGATGGACAAATTTGATTTCATGGTCTGCATTGGTGCATACATTGGTGTAGTCTTTGGTAGCGTTGAAATCGGCCTAATGACTGCGGTAAGTGATTATTGACTCAGAGACAATGTGACTAGGAGAGGATCTAAATTTGAACGTACTAACGAAAAGTTTCGTGTGTGATTTAGGTGACATTGTCTATACTCAGGGTCTTCTTATCTGTAGCTAGGCCGAGGACTATCGCCCTCGGTAACATTCCAAATTCTATGACCTACAGAAGCATGGATCAATATCCAGACGCTAATAATGTTCCAGGAATACTAATCTTACACATTGATGCTCCCATCTACTTTGCAAATTCAAGTTACTTGAGAGAAAGGTACATTAAACACAAAGTAGAAATCACATGTTGGCATGCTTTAAGTCATATATAAGTTGTAATGACCAACACATTGAGTCTAATCAATTAGTCCAAAATGTTTAAACTCGTGTTAACAGTAATAGTAAACTCATATTATTATAAATTGAATACAAATCTCTCATACGGGATGTCACATAAGCTATGGCATAAAAAGATGCTAACTTGGTTGTTGATGTTATTAGAATCACAAGATGGGTTGATGAAGAGGAAGATAGGCTGAAATGTTCATCAGAAATAGAGCTACAATATATTGTACTGGACATGAGCGGTAAGTATTTTGATGAGAAAAGAACTACTACGTTTATGTATTGAAGTTGAAATTCTAATGATATGCATGATGCCACAGCTGTTGGAAGCATTGATACAAGTGGAATTAGCATGTTTGAAGAACTCCATAAAAACATGGAGAGGAGATGTCTCAAGGTAGATAGCAAAATTAATTTTATTTCATTATCAAACCCTTCTCAACTCTACATGTGTCAGGATTTTATCCTTGACATTGTCGGTCTCAAACCCAAATAAATAAATAAAAAGTAGCGACAGCCTGTGCTACTTACTTCATTATGAAACCCTTCTCACCGCCTAACTCTGCCTAGGTTTTATCCCTAGTATTGCATCTCTCAAGTTGTCCAAATAAAGGAGGGTGGTGTTAAATAACTGACAACCTGTGTAAACATAACCTGATATTTCACATGGATAATATATATATTTGACCCCACCTAGTTCAATAAGATTAAATCTGATTTGGACTATCAAAGCCTTCCCTAGACTCGTGCATAGCAAAAGTTTCACACACCAGACTTCTATTTATTATTGCATGTCATTGACTTCATATTTTGGTAAGCTAATATGATTTCCTATTGGTTTGATTGTTAGCTTGTATTAGCTAACCCTGGAAGCGAGGTCATGAAGAAGCTAAACAAGGCCACGTTCTTGGACTCTATAGGGCAAGAATGGATGTTTTTAACAGTTGGAGAAGCTGTGAATGCATGCAACTTCATGCTGCACCATGCTTGCAAGCCAAAAGCCAAAGCAATTGACAATGATAACAATGTCTAATGAAACCAAATACCTATGTAGAATACATTTTGCTTCTTTTTTTTATTTTATTTGGGGGGGGGGGGGGGGGGGGGGGGGGGGGGGGGGGATGGGTTTAGTTTTCTCAATGTTGTAGAATAATTGCAACTTTGCTCTCCAATTGGTTCCCATGAGGCACAAAGGGAACCATGTCCACAAATGGATGGAGAGGCTTGGTTCCTTCAATCAAATTTGAGATCCAATCACAACTAAAGCTAGTTTACAATGTCTAAATTTTTTATCATTTAGTCAAATTCAAAGTTGGTCAAGAGTTTTATCCCTAACATTCTCGCTTCTGAGCACAGATAAAAGAACAAGGTGACATTAAGTAGCCAACAACCAGTGTAAACAAGTCAAATTCTTTTCATATAGATTTGAGAGGTCATTATATTACAATTGGGGCATTTCCTACTTGAGATTGGTACAGTAACAAGTTAGCAAAGACCGTTGCATCAACAGGTGAGTTAGATGGGTACACTCAAAAGAGATTTGACATACATAGAACTAACATAGGAAATAGCTCTCAATATTAAAGAATGAAGTTGACAGATCTTATATGACCTATACCACCTAATGGAATAAGCATGGAACTGGTTTGATTTGTTTCAATCAAATAAGATCTTACCTTAGTAATGCTTGTTTCAGCTCTTGCACTTGGCCATTTGTCCCCTACAGGGGAGAGTAGGGAGGGAACTGAAGAACATGTTTTGCCTAAACAACAATATCACACCCAATGAGGCATCACATTCTCCTAGATGCAACCAGATCTCACATTTTGAACTAATAAGAAGCAAGTTCATTTAGGCAAACAAGTGAAGATGTATGATTCCTTCTTAAGTGGCCACCAAACAGAATGCCATGACCATATTACACTTCAAGAAATCATGAAGACTCGAAAACTCAAAGCTGTTGTTCTACAGGTACATCTCCAAGCCTGCAATCACTCAAAAAAACGGCTTGCCAAACCCAAACGAGTCCAAGTAGGATAATCACATCGAGTTAGAATGTAATGTACTCTCGTCACGTGTATGCAAGAAGACACCCAACTAGAGCAATGCGAGCTTCGAGCGTGGCGGGCATTACATGTTAAAAGTACAGGCCTCTCACTTTGACTCCACAGCCGTTGTCCTCTGTCAGACAGTAATATGAGATGAAGAGACCGTGATTGCAATTTTACACTTGCTTGAATAGACGAGGGAGGATTTCATGTGCACTAATATCCAAACCCACTGGATCCCTGAAGAAATTGAAGATTCATATTAGGCTTCATCCGAAAGAGGACTAAAGCCTCCCTTGGTTCCACTGAGTTAAAAAAGCTAAAGGAGGTATGCAAGTTCAGTGTTGCAACAGTATTTTAAATATAGTACCTATAATAAATAATACCAACGTATATTCATTATGCAAGGGCAAAATCTTGCCTGAGTGTGTGTGTGTATGTGAGAGAGAGAGAGAGAGAAGGAGAGACCTGCAAAAGGTTTTGCCTTTCTCAGTGGAACTTGGGACAAACCACAATTTTCTTACAGCAGGTACTTCAAATTGAACAAAGAAACCATCACTTTGTCCATGCTTCCATTTCCTTGATCCTTGCCCTTTCCAGACCTGCAATTAGAGAACATAAGAGTAAAGCAATAACTTAGATTCGAAAACCATTCAGAAGCAAGAAAGAAGATATCGGTGGTATTTGAATTATAGAGAAATCCTAGCATTAGACAGACAGACCCGACTCAAGGCAGTCCATGAGACCAGTAAACTGACATTACTTCTTTGCATTGAAAACCCAAGACAATTGGTCTCATCAGGTGATTACCAATGTTCCATTCAGGAAGGCCGCCTTAAATGAGCCTTACCACATGACAAAAATATTTCACCCCCTTCTTTACACCCTGTTTCATAAGCATTGGCTATCTAAACAAACACACGGATGAAACAAGTCTAGATGGTGAAAAACAACAATAGCCCTATCCTGTTTGATTGTACTAAGCGAAGGGCCATAAAATCAAAATTCCTACATTAACCTCAAACCTGATTCTTATGTCAGAAAACAGAGAAAAGAAAAATCAAGTGAAAGACCAAGATATCCGGTCAGCAAGAGGGTTATTACTTACTGCTATTATACAATGGATCATTGATCAGAAGACTATTGGCTTAAACTTTGCCTATGCATGGTGCCATGTCTGTCCTAACTCACATTCAATTTATGTCATTAAAGAAGATGCAAATAAGTCAAACATTTACCTGTGGATAAGAGATGATATTTTTGGGTACCACTAAGCAAGCAGCTTGAGCGTAAGAATCTTCAGCATACTGCCTAAGAAATGAAAAGCAACTGCTGTGCGTATGGGGTGATTCAAATGCCTGGCATAAGTGCAGAAATAACAGGATTAAGTTAACTGTTCTCAGTTGACCAAATGATGCTAACAACTTCAAAGTTCACCACCCTTCTTTCCAAGAAAAACTGAAATGAATCTCAGCAAGCTAGCAATATGAGCTGAGAAACCAGAAAATTAATGTCTTACCTTATCAATATTGACAGCTGGAGCATATTTCTCAGTGTCCGTCTTTTCCTTATCAAGAAGGAAATAGACTCTAGGATCCACTTTGGAAGTTTCATGCCATGTTTTCACAGCTGTCTCAATTGTTTCAACAAGGAAAGAGAAAATTTCTTTCCCATGTTCTTCAGCTCCATACTTTTCAGACTGCAAAAAAGAGACTAACTTAACTGTCCTCCATCTATTAAGAATATTCCTCCACATAGTTTCTTAGAGTTTTATATCAGTTACTATTAATGAAGAAGCACGTTCTTACCTGCAAAAAATTGAAAGGAAAAGAATCAAAATGGATACTAAACCAGTTACAAGAAAGGGAAATAAGAGCAAAACAAACAGAGCACATACACCCTCTATATACAAGTTATTATATATACAAATGTTTGACAGACATGATGAAAATCAGGTCTCCTTGGACACAAAAAGTTACACTCACCAATTCTGATTTTAATGAATCCAAATGTTTTGCAATATCAACATTAGACCTCATTTTGTCCAATTCTTCAGCTCTCTTTTTATCTTTTGCCAATTGCGAAAGCCTCTTGATCTTTTTCGACACCTCGGAACTCTGTGGATTGTATTTCAAAGCCATCTCAAAAGCAGCTAAGGCCTGCATCGTGGGAGCAGAGGTGTTACCTATTAAATACATGTTGTTGAAGAAACTTATTTGATAAACTAAAAAACAAATACATACATCATCATATCGTTCCATAGCCTCTAATACACATCCTTTCCTGAAATAACCCTGCAGGCTAAGTCAGTGGCATTATGCATCGAAGTTCGAGTTAGTAAATCATCTTTAAATCAAAGAAACATACCTTTTCCCATTCAGGTTTCAAGCTGATTGTTGTCTCCGCATCAGTAAGTGCTTTACTGAGCTTAACCAAATTTAGAAATGCTGCAGCACGGTTGCTGACAGGGGACACATTGGAAGTATATAAGGATATCAAACATGTGAAACTAGATAAAAAGAGTAACACATGTTAAAGGTTTCAAAAGTCAGATTTGTACATCAAAGCCCAACAAACTGCTTAAGACTATGCTAGACTCAGAGCAATTCCCCAAGCCCCCTATTGATAACAAACACCAAGAACCATAAATATGGGACACCCAGTTTCCCCCTTTATAAGTTTTCTATACGTGATCTGGAGCAGGATTCCACATCTACCATAGACTTAGTCCCACAAACACAACGTAAAACATAGCAGAATATGCAAAAGAGGAAGAGATGCCTAACCCAACAGAATATTAGGAAGTCACTACTTCAATTCTTATATCAAGTCCTTGAAGAATAAAACAATTGAAGGGGCAGATGAGCAAGTATCAATTCAACCAGCAAGCCGGGCATGGGCTCAGGTATAAAGCAATTCAAACTTAAGACCTAAGGTGTTGTTCACCTGTGCCCGGTCATCTAATCCACAACATATGGGTTTTCCTCAGACAAACCAAATCTTCTTTCTCCAGTCTCTTTTTACCCTCCTATCTCTTCACATTCTTCTCTCGTAAAATGCCAAAAGTATCGGTTTAATCAGAAAAATATTCTCCCTTATTTCCCCTTTCCTGTACTTCCCATCTTCTACAATGCAAAAGCAGGAATCTACCTTTTTTCCATGTAAACCCATTTGAGTCCTCGCTATTCACTCAAGCCATGCTATTTCTCGTTAACTTCAATCCAAAAAAAAAAAAAGAACCATAACAATATAATTTTAAACTTCGATAAAGATTCAACCTTTATGAATTTTCTTTAATATTCCCTGATAAAGTTTTGAATTTGTAATCGTCCAACACAAGCATTATGAGATCATTTTACACAAAGTTACAAAAATAGACCCATATAAGTTCTCACTATATTTAGTCAATCCATAGCTGATTTCCATTACTTTCAACACCAACACAACTATTAACTTTTACGACCTTTCTAAGAGATTCACTAGCAAAGGTGGGTTTTTTATGGTCATTAATAACAAACCCAGAAATATATAGAACAATACAATTAACAAATTTTGATAAAGATTCAATCTTTACAAATTTTCTCAAAAATTCAACATGTAAAAATTGCATTTTTAATGGTAAAACAAAAAAACATATTCTCTAATGGTTCCAACACTTACTGGGACCTTGTGCACCTACTGAGTTTCGTGCAACGGGCTGCCATTACGAGTTTAAAAAGAAATAAATATGAGTAAAAAGGGTACCTATAGAGAGTGGGATTGGAGGGGTCTTGCTTGATGGCCTGAGTGTAGAGAGCAGCAGCTTTGAGATAGTTTCCAGCTTTGAAGAATTCATTGCCTTGATCTTTTAGTGATGCTTGTTGTGCTTTTGCTTCTGATTCTCCCATTCTTTTTTTCTTTTTTCTTGTGAATTAATTTTCAATTTTATAAATTTTTTGCTTTTTTTTTGGGATATTATTTTAGGGTTTCTGAGATTTCAAATCTGGGGTTTTGGGGTTTGATGTTGGTGTTGGTTGGGGGACCTTTGGTTTCGGTTTATGGTGTTTTTTCTGGGTTAACGGGTCGGGTTGGAGTTAAGAGAACCCAAAGAGAAAAATGGGAATAGAAAAGAGAGAAAAAAAGAAACAAATAAGAAAAAGCAAAGGCAAGAAGGATGTTAAGGCAAGAAGGATGTTAAGGAAATTATTGATTATCAATAACAAACAAGAACAATTTTAGAATAAATCATGTCCATTTTTGGTCAGCAAAAAAATCATGATATGAATGTGATACAACAATTAATATATATATATATATATATATATATATATATATATATATATATATATATATATATATATATATATATATATATATTATTCAATAAATATAGCAATTACATCACTAATATGTTGATTTTTAAGTACATATCAAAAGTTATTGATAATGAAATGTTGAAGTTATTGATAAATTAAGAGTGTTGTTATATACCACTCTATTTTTATCACCTAAATACCATATCCTACATGATGCCTAGTTGACATGCTAAAATAACAAACTTTTTAATTTTTCTTTCTTCGTTTAGTATACCAACTAAGTATACATATAGTAAGTAGTATTTAGGTGATAAAAATGAGGTGATATTTTACATTTTTGAAATTTAATATGATTGTTTTAGAAGTAAAATGTATATATATATATATATATATATAAGACATAACAAATAAAAATATAAAAATAAAAAATTCAGATTAATATAAAATTACAAGATATAACAAATGAAATGAACATTAGTTTACATAATACAAATAGTTTAACCTCTAAAACCAGTCTTTAAGATATTCCGACATATTAGATACACAATATATGTGTAAAAATCTCATCTAAATATTTCATTTTTTGGATAAAATTTGATGTGTTGTGTTGTCACATCTTCGAGGTATGTCCACTCCATGCATTGTTCTTTGATAGGTAGAATATTGAAATTAGACAGAGACGAGGTGGGGGCGGGGTGGTGGCCGGAATTAATCCCTGTGAAGGCAACCACTCCTCTCCTCTAAATTAGACATTTGTTTTTCCTTTTCTAATAGATCGTGGCTGCTCTTGCTCTTTTGATTGTGAGCCACTAAACTTCTACATTTAGCAAGTTTTGCTTTTTCGTGTTCTTTAAATCTCGTAATGCAATGACGCTTCGTTTTCTTTTCTTGTTTCTCAACCATGTAGGAAATGCATTAAGGCAATTCTTGTCAACGTACATGCTGCATCAAGTTTTAACGATGGCCATCAGCCTTCAGAGACATCACATTATGCCTTCTGGTGCCATGGTTATCGCTTAGTTTAACTCCACATTGGGCAGTTCTTTACATGATAACTAAATCGTCACCTCAGATTGACTATGCCTTTCAAAACCCAACATCTTCCTACACAGCATGGGCGAAAAAGTAGATGTAATTTGCAATGCAAATGAAACCTCCTGTAAGGGCCGCTGGGGAGGCGGCTCAACTGCCGTGGAGGGAAACAGAGAAACCAGTTGAATAAGCCCTTGTGTATTCCACTCCCCATGTGTCCGATGCCAAAGATGAGTCTAAAGATGCTGTCATAGCCCAGGCGACAAACGTGTGTGTGCACGTGTGCGCGTGCTCGTTGTCAAATAAAAACATTAATTGCTCGTAGTAAACACTAACATGTACTTTCCTGCCAAAACTTCTTTCTAATTTCTCAAAAAGCAATACATATGTGCATCTCATAGGATATTCTAATGTGGTCCTTCAATTAAGTTATAACAACTAGGCCGCAAGAAAGAACAGAAAGAAAAATTTATGAGGCATTTGCTCAAGCTCCAATCACTTCAGTTGTCTCAGCCGCTGCTTCCTCAGCAGGCCTCTCCAACTTCACGCCAACATCCTCCGAGTAGTTTTCATGGACCTACACAACCAAGCAACATTATTGACTGAAAAGAATACATATCAACATTATGCATAAAGCTTGCCCATAAAGATTTTTGACATTGCCTAAATCATAGAAGCTCCAAGCTCAACTCTCCAAACGTTTTGAGGAAACGTCTTTTACTTCTCCCAGGGAATGGTTAAAAGATACACGAGAATAGAGTACAAAGAAAAACACACGAACATAGATTCATATATGTACCTTGCAACTGCTTTTGGATATATAGGACAAATAGTGGAACTAATAAACCAGAAAATGTGGAAGAAACTAACCTCCATCAATTTGCTGAGGTCAAATTTGGGAGCTTTCAAGATCTTGACCTTGCGAATGAAGACATTCTGCAAAGGGTAAATGCTTGAAGTGGCCTTCTCAATCTCTCTGCCTATAGACTCAGGGATGAACTTCTGGACTAATTCCTTCAAAGCACATGATTGTGCTTGGCTAATCATGATCTCCCGCATCTTCCTCCGAATCTAAGATAAATATACGACAATTCAAGACTGCATTCATTAATTCTAGATATATGGCACAAACAAGATAATAGTATCTGGAATATGTAAGAGTAGTTTACTTGGCGGATCTGGCTTGATTGTGCATAACAGGTCCTCTTTTGCTGGTTCGCACGCTTCTTAGTGAAGGCAATACAGAACATCCTCAAGGTATAGTTATCAGTGGTCTTCACATCAACATGAGCCTCAATCAACGATTGCCATTTCCTCACCAGGGACCTCAACTTATCAGTGGTAAAATTCATACCCTGTCATATTCCCCATTAAAACCATCAGCACTTAATGCATGTGAAAAGAAAATATATATTATTCTTCAGGTTTTAACTATACCCAGAAGTTTGTCAGAACATTCCTTCCTTGCACGTCCTCAGCTCTCAAGCGGATCTTTCTGAAGGCATGGTCCTCATCACCCTGAAGGTCAGCCAAGGATACCTCGAACACACGATGCTTAAGCCCTTCTGAAGCAATCTGATAGAAGAAACTATTATTTTCGGGGACTCGTAATGACTTTTCTAGCGCTTTCACAAATCAAAGTTTCTATTGAACAAAAGCATCATTTAGGAGAAAACAGAGAATACAAGTATAGCTAATATAGCTAACATATTCAGCATAATTTATGCTCTAACAGGTAAGGGATAAATCAATATGCCAACAATAACGATCTAAAAACAATCAAAACAACCTCATTGCAGCACTCTCTCTCAGCTGGGCACATTTTTGTCAAATGAGAAAATCTTTCATCTACAGAAACATACCACAAAGCCCCATCTATTTAGATCATAAGAATGTCCCCTACGTAAAAAATTGGCATATTAACCGAGCAAATTTCCCCAGATCTCAACAATTATCTCTTTATCACTGTAATTGCAGATCAATTTCACTATCAAATTCCTCTAACCAAATCAGCTAAAATAACCAAACCCCCAACTGGGGCCTCGAACTAGAAATAACACTCCCATAAAAATACGCCACTCTCCAATATCAAATATTTCAAGCATTCCGTGCAGCTAAATGAATACATCCAACACAAGTAACAATTCACACATTCACTAAGAATTTTAGAGCCCATCTTATACACAAATATCCGTGCATATAAACACACATTCATTATACATTCTTCCACTTGATTTACAGAACTGAATGGAAATTACCTTAGTACCCTGTGTACGGGTAACTAGGGTTTTCCCGATGTTTTTTACTGTGAAAACCGCTGGTGCCTTGACGTCATACCAATCCTTCTTCGCAAATGGATCCACTCTACACATATGCATACACAATAAGTAAAGAAATAAATGTCATATCCAATACACAAGGTAGCACGAATCTTAGGAAAGTATACACAGCAAATTATCATCGCGCCAAACATGAAATTCTAAATAAATAAATGTCGTATACAATGCACCAGATAACAAGGTCTTAGGAGCAGCGAAAGTAAGTGTTCGCAGCTTTTACAATTACTCACCAAGTGAAATTATCAATAAATAAATAAATGTCGAATCCAATGCACAAGATAGATAATTGAAATTCTCAGACAATTCAAAATTATCAATAAATAAATAAATAAACGTCCGAAGCTTTACGAGTATTCAATACTTTAAATTCTCATCGCGCCAAACATGACCTTAGAGAAAAATAAATAAAAACTTTGCATTTCTACAAAATTGAAAAAAAAAATCAAAAATTCAAAAGATTACAAATAATAAATAAAAAAGACTCACGCTTTCTTCTTTCCTCCTTTCTTTCCCTTGGATATCCGCTTGTTCTTACTGTTACATTGCAAAAAATACGTAGAAATCAAATCAAGTATTCGTATAAAAATACACGTACACATATAGACATATATATATATATATGGCATTTTTTTATATGTATGTATAGGTAGAGAGAGAAAGTACCCGACGGCCATGTTGAGGTGAGCTGAGCTAGAATGTGATCCTTCAGCTAAAACCCTAGCGGCTTCTGTTTCGGCTTTGTGTTGTGGATGGTGTTTATATAGTGGGTTATTGGTGCTTGAGTGGTTGTACGTTGAGGGTTGTTTTGTTTCAAGAGTACAACTATTTGAATGGGCCATTGTTAAGTGGCTTTTAGTTAAATATCTACAGACTTTTAACTTGGGCCTTGTTCGTTAGGCAAATTTCATTTTGGTATTGTAAGAAATTTTCGATTTTATAACTCGTTTAATGTTGGCTAATTGGATTACTCGTGTAATTAGGACAGGTTCCCTCTACTGTATAATTCCCCCTTAGATCTGATTCGTCTTGTAAAGAATGATTTTGATAGAAATGACATTGGTTAATGCTATTGTATAATACATCACCACTTGCAACCAAAAAAAAAAAACTTAATTTTCACTGTGTTCTAAAATTTAATAGTCTGAGATGTTAATTTTTTCTTGAGGAAACGTCATTACATCATAAACGACTTGTTAAAGCGATTTTGTAATTGTTTTCCTAAGGAAGAATATTTATTTGAAGAAATTTTTATTTAAACGGAAATATTTTATTAATAAAAATGTCACAGCTGAACTATTCGCTTGCTGTAAAAATTACATCTCAATTCTAAAAGATTAAATAAAAATTGGAATCTCACATCATAATGAAAGCAACCATTATTAAAGTATGAAAGAAATCTTCAATGTTTCGTACACATGTTATTAATTCTACACATTCTTAACAAGTAACCCAAAAAATTAAAACATCAAAGAAAGAAAAAAGAAATATTTTGCAATCATAAATAATGGTAATTAATAATGAGAAGGTGGTGGTGGTGGTGGTGGTGGTGGAGGAGGTGGAGGTGGAGGCGGAGGCGGCGGAGGTGGTGGCGGTGGTGGCGGACTTCGAGGTGAACAACCAAAAGCACCACAATCCACAGGGTGTGAATAAAAGGCTTTGCATTCTTTAGACGACCGTTGTGCTGGCCTATCAGGAATACAATTCTTCTTGTCATCCATGTCCTCTAACTTGAGACATATCGATGGCTCACCATTGAAATAGTTGTAAGAATACGTGAAATTCTCCAACCTAGGCAATGAACAAATACTTGTAGGAATTTTACCAGACAACTTATTATGCGCCACGTTAAGTTGTTCCAATTTTTTCATACCCGCCATAGATTTAGGCAACATACCAACAAGCTTATTGAAGCTAACATCAAACACTGTTACTTCCTTCAATGATCCTAACTGTTGTGGCAAACATGCACCTAAACTGATGTTCATAAGAATAATCTCGTTTAGGGTTTTGCGCATTTTCGCAATACTTGATGATAAACAACCTTGTAGATCATTGTTGGCTAAGACCATGACAGACACAGGCGAGTTGCCGATGTTTTTGGGTAGTTTTGAATCGAATTTGTTGTTGTTTATGAATAGAGCGTCGAGTTTTAGGTCGAAAAGGGTCGAAGGGATCTTTCCATGGAAGCCATTGTAGCGAATATCAAGGAATTTTAACGAAGGTAGGCAAAGGATAGCAGATGGAAATTCACCTGAGAAGAGATTGTTGCTTACATCAAGCTCGTAAAGAAGACGAAGGTTGCCAAAACCGTCCGGGATCGTACCGCAGAAACGGTTCGAATTGATATGGAAAAGGGCTAAATCTGTGAGGAGGCCAAGCTTTTCTGGTAATGTTCCAGCAATGTCTGCATGGTTGAGGTCAATTCCAGCCACAGTGGTGATATGAGGATCATCTGGTGCTGGTGCACAATAGACTCCTGTGTAGTTGCACACATTGTAACCATGCCAATTTGAAGTGAAGCCTTTAGGGTCAGATGTGATTGATTTTTTCCATGCTTGAAGAGCTTTGTATGCATTCAAGAGCCTAGGGTTTGGTGGTGGAGGTTTATTATGATGATCAGAAGTTTGGTGAGAGGGTTTTGAGAAGAAGAAAAGAATGAAAATGCAGCCCCAAAGGGCTAGATTGAGGTATGGATTAAGCTTGATGATCATGTTGAGATGTTTATTCCATTAATGATCTAAAGAGTTTGTTTTATGTTGCCTATTGCTAATTCAACAAGCAAGCTGGCTATATATAACAATGATTATTGTGTAATCAAATGAATAGAACAAACCTTGACCATATCTTACTTGATTACAAGTTGGTAATTGTTTTTCAAATTCATAGTGATGCAACTAATGATGTCTAGAAGGAATTTTAATCTTTATTTTTATGACGAAGAACGTATCTTAAGTACGAGTATATTAGATCTTCCATATCTATAAATTTAACATTTGGTACAACAACGCCTTTTAATACATGCTCTAGATGAGTTAAGTACTAAGTAATATTTATGTTGGGAAGGTACAAGTTTCAATTTGGAATTTTTAACTACAACCAGGACGGAGCTACACAGGCCCCACTCACTCTATTTTTTTTTTTTTGAAAACATGTGTATTTTAAAGGTACTTTTAAGCTAATATACAATTTAGCCCCTACTAAATAAAATTATCTATGTATACGTGTCAAATTGTGTACACCGTCACTAAAAAAAATCTTGAATCTGCTCTTGAGTACAACAAATTATTATCCGACCACTCTATGTAACCTTTGGAGACATATTAATCCCAATTTGACTTCATGCCTATTTACAAAGTTTATTCGTAATTTCTTCTTCCAATCAATTTGTACTTCATTATTTTATTCAAAGTTGAATGCACAGGCAATGCTAGACAAAAAAGATTATGTTATGAATTTTTTTCACATCGTTGAATGGAAATTAGCTGCTTATCTCACCAGAACACGGTTTTTGATCTTTGCGGCTGAAGCTTCGAACTAATTATTTTATTTTGCATGTGGTATTAAATTACACAATTTGTATGCAAGAGATAACAACAAATTATACATTATACAATTGATGAAAACATTGATTTGTTTTTTATTTTTTGTTAAGTCGTAATACAATAGCTCATTCTAATTCTACGATAATATCCTTGATTTTGTTAATTACGTCATGAGATTAATTAATATGTATAATACATGAATAATTAAACAAGAATGGTGGAAATATTCTCCTACAAGCTTTATTTCTTAGAGACAAGTCGATTATTGACAAAGCAATTATTGTTTTACTATTAGTTAAATAATATATTATACTCCATGTTTTATGCTTATGGGTGTATCTAATTAATTATACTCTTTAGTTTCTTATCTTATGCCTTTGCTTTTATTGATTTAATTGATAGTATGTGCTTGTAACATTTATGAAGAGCTCTAGGATCTTGCAATATTAGGACCACATAACCAACAATTTAATTTCTTTTCTAGCTTTTTCACTATGAAAATGAAAGTGGGTGAGGGTCAAACCTACCAAGTAATTTTCTAGACAATATATGTTGGTATCCATAGAGCAGGTAACTTTTCTTTTGCAATTGAATGAACCCAAGATCAGGTGTATGTGTGTGTGTGTGTGTTTTTTTTTTTTTGGTACCAAGAAAGCAAAGACAAGATTAACCAACAAAGGTGTAGTGATTTTTCTAATAATATGACGTTTCAAAGTTCAGCTCAATCCATATATATATATATATATATATATATATATAATTTATCAATCAATCTGTACATACATTTACCTCTCAATAGACACTAACTCCTATAAACTGTTAGAATATGCTTTTGTTCTACATAGAAAAATCATAATCTCTTAGACCACTTAATAAGATCATGAACTACTTCACTTGGCACCAATTGATTTTAAGTTGAAAACTCAGTTATCTTCACATAGTATCAGAGTTAGGTTCATGGTCTAATCTCACTCATCTTCTGCATGCGACCCATCTCAATCAGGTCCACTTGTCTTCAATCTTTCGCGTGTGCATAGTCCACGCACTTTCAATCTTTCACGTGTGATCCCTCTCAAATTAAGTCACACAACGCACTTTCAATCTTTCACTCGACTTATAACATAACATGCTCTTGCATTCTTTAATCAAACTAGATTGGTTGTTTCAATCTTTCACGTGTGACCCCTCTCAAATTAGGTCACACCATGCACTTTCAATCTTTCACTCGGCTTATAACATAACATGCTCTTGCATTCTTTAATCAAACTAGATTGGTTGTGTTTTATCTATAAACAGTAGAACTTCTTTAAATTAATAGCGTTGGGACCACCAAATTTTATTAATTTAGCGAGATATTAATTTATCCATAAATTAATAACTATTAATTTATAGAGATATTTTTATTTTTTTGGCTTTATAGTAAATATATTATGATTATGATATCTTTTTTTTAAAGTAACTTGTATTTTTTCAATCCAATTTGAAAAGATAAATAATGAGAATATAAGATAAAATTTAATTTAGTAGGATTAGAACAAAATTTCTCTAATCTAGTATCCAAGTTTTTGTAAGATTAGGATGAGAACTAATTTCTCTAATCTTGTATCATAATCTTTGTAGGATTATCTCAATTTTTTCTCTTTAAATAATTAAATATGATATTCAACTAGATTTGAAGTTTAACAAAAGACAAGCTACTCTTGATTCATATTTTAAGAAAATTTCATAGTCAATTTATTATGTACTTTTTAGCTAATTATTAATTTATAAAATATTTGGGTCAATAAAATACAATGAAAATTTTTTAAATGTATTATTTTATAATTTTATCAAATTTACTAACTTTTTACACTAGTCCTAAGTCGGGAACAAACATTTTTATTAATTAAAAGAGATTATTAATTTATCGAGTATTAATTTTTAGAGGTTCTACTGTAGTAAATCATAAAACTTCCCTATCCCCATAGCCAAGTCATATCCTTTAATTTCAAGTATGGCGACGATAATTTTAAATAATTTACACTTTTATCATTTAAAGGAGTTAAATTCATGACCTAGTTGAGGAATATTATGGCTTCTCAACCACTCAAATCATAGACCTCCCTTGGATAGTTTTAAAATGAGGTTGTTAATTACCTCTTTGTCAAAAGTCTATGTAATCCAATTAAAGCTAAGATCACAAGGTGAAGTAGGTGAGCTTGTAGCTGGCAAGAGTATGCACTTACCATGGTCCATTCAAGCACACTACAGAAATTCTTTGTTTTAGTTTTTGAATTGGTTGTGATGTGAAATCTGTGTATATAAATTAGTACCACTTGCATGAGGAAAATGCAAACATAATATAGTCAACCAACAAAAGTTTGATCTGAAAGAAACTTTAGAAATGTGAAAAGATGAATACCTAAATATTCTGAATAGGTCAATGCATTTTTTTTTTCTATTTTTTTAATGACGAAGAGCTCGTATTAGATAAGATCACATTAGATTCATCTCAAGATTACAAATCTTGAGATGCAGCATTATGCCTTAACGCATGTTTCAGTCAATTAAGAGTTAAATAATATTTGAAATGAAAGACAATAGATTCAAACTTAGAACTTTAACTACAATAACTCACTACCACCACTACACTCAATTCTTAAGGGTAAGGTCAATGCATCTTATCCCACAAAAGTATGATAAGTTCCTC
Organism: Ehretia macrophylla; assembly: GCA_037974665.1. NCBI lineage: Eukaryota > Viridiplantae > Streptophyta > Magnoliopsida > Boraginales > Ehretiaceae > Ehretia > Ehretia macrophylla. The sequence goes on along the minus strand of CM075777.1, from coordinate 45,765,151 downwards.
TAATGACAAACTTTACATGTATAATAAAATTTTAGAAACATGAAAGCATAAATACTTGAGTGTTTTCTATAAGTTTTAGTATGCTTCATGTCAAAGTCAATTACCAAACTTAGAAGACCGGGTCATGAAGAATATAATATGTTGCTCGTTATATGTTCGTAAAGATTTGGATCTGTTGTTTTATGACTCAATAAACACAAAGGTAAAAGTAATAGTCGATACACGTAATTCTTGTAATGTAAAAGGTCCAAGAAAAAGTCGGTGTCAAAAGAGGAGAAGAAGAAGAAAAAGAAGAAGAGTAAGAAATTAAAAGAGGAAGATAAGCAAAATGCAATGTTGAAGAAATTAAGTCTTGTAAACTTTTTGACTTCTTATCATGATAATAGCAAAATGCAATAATTTTTAAAAACAATTATCACAGTAGAATCTTGTCTTTTACTTTAGTTAAAGAAAATATTAGTCACATTTTTAGAAATATTATTGAGGTGATGCTGAGAATTTCAGATCAAAGAAGAGGCAGATCAAAATATGTTGCGGAAAAATCCAAATCGATAAAATAAAAAAATAAAAAAATAAAAAAAACCGCAATACAACATACTAACTAGGGAAAATCTGCAAAATTTTTAATTGAAATATTTTTTGAGGATCAAATCTGATAGTAATGGTAAAGTGCTCTCTAATTAGAATTGATTTAGACACAAAAAAAACTCTACAACTTTCATTCCTGGACGTTTTCGGAATGTCACTAATAACCAACAAATGACAATTGTTTTTCCTTGTATGAATCCTATTTAAATGAGATCCTTTCATGTGCACGACAGACCAATTTTCTATATGCTCAGGGAAAATGGGATTTGTGTTAATTGGAAAAGGATAAAAAGCAAAATCTAGGAAGGATCTTGAAGTTATAGTCACCTATAGAGACTTGATTTCAAAGAAAATTAATGAGAAGTGATTGTTTACATATGATTAGATTACTAGACAAATGTGCCTTCTGATTCAAAACCTACACACCTTTTTAATATTCATCATGATTTATCAACATGGAAGAATACGAACCCTCGTTTTTGAAGTGTTTTAAGGACAGTCCCTCCACCCATGGGCATGCCATGCATTGGGGTCTCCACAGTACAAACTGATCATGTCTTGCCTTTCTAGTTTCAACTACTTTCCCAGAAACAGATGTTACAAGAAACAGCTAAACTATATTACAACTTATATAATTCAACAAAATCCTACAAAATTACACACTCAATCCTCAATGAGGTCTTTTTATAAAATACTTTATCAACCACAGTTGGTTATTTAAGGAAACAGCAAAAATTTAATATACAAAACCGACCTTTTATGTTTTTCTCGGGGCGGGGATCTAATACCACCCAGTTCAAGATTGAAGAAAGCTTTCGTCCGTGTTCACCTGAGGGAACACCATCTCAATACCCTGAGGTCAGAGGAAATGAAGGGAAAGACTGCGATGTTAACTTCCAGCTGCTTCTCTGACCGGCTGATGTTCCACGCGCGCAATGTGTAGGAGGAAAAGAGTCTCTTACTGTTAGGAGATGCAAGTTGACATTTATATATACTCATTTATCTCCTAGTTCAACGATTGAATGAATCTCTCTTTCTAGTTCACCTCAGATTACCATCTCAATGCTTTGGGGTGAGAGAAGGAAATGAGGGGATAGACCGCAATATTAACCTCCTGCTGCTTCTCTGGCTAGGCGACACCCCACGCCCGCAATGAGGAGGAGAAACTCTTTTACTGTTAGGTGATGCAGACTTTACGCCACTGATAGGAGATCCATTTGTTTGAAGAATCTCGGGCATTTCATCTTCCTGATCTGTTCCAAAATTGTTATTGAACTTGGATTGCAGTAGGAAGAAATTAGGCTTTCCGAACCCTTGGCTAGCATATAAAGCAGAAGAGGATCCAACAGGAAGAAAGGTTGACTGAGGTGGTATGTTCTTTGAGGGCAATGGAAGCTGCACGGATGGTCTGATAAACAAAAAGTTAAAGAAAAAACCTCAGTTAAATTATAAACGTGAATTTAGAAGTTCGCAGTCCAAAATAACTCGTTTTTTAATATACCTCACAAATGATAAAGGCGTTGCAGGGGGAATATAATCTAGATTCTGCTCTGCATCACTCTGGATCACGGTTCTCTGGTGGCTCCTATCAACTACACTCTTCTCACTCATATCCGTCTCTTCTTCTTCTATGTCAACTTCTGAGCCTATTAAAGCAGAAGCTGAATCAGATGTGGCAAAAGATTTCAAAGCTAACCAGTTGGCGCTTATGACAGAATTAAAAAAAACTGGAAGCACACTAGTGGTACGACTTTCATGAGATTATCATAACTAATCTAACGGAAGCATGTTTTACAACTAACCATCTTTTCTACCAAAAGCATTCTTGCATCCTTCACATCTGCAGTTGACGGAGCATCCAACACCACCCTTCACAGAAAACCACAATATTTCTATCAGCTGATGAATACGACGAAAACATATGACACAGACTGACCGGAGGAAAAACCTGATAGCATTCACAGTATTTCTTCAGGCAACCAGATTTCTTGCAGTTGCATCCTCTTTTATGTCGAGCTGAAGCCGGAGTTTTGCTAGAGTCGTCCTGTTAAAAACAATTACATTATACATGATTCTACAAGGCGAGAAGTAAAAGATTGCAGTATTATTCTCACCCCAGTTTCAGATAGAGGATCAGAGGTCCGAATAACTTTTGGTGCAAAAGCAAGTGGATTTCGAGATTCAATCTGTTTGCGGGTGGCGAGGACAGTTTCTTCATGAATTGGCTTGTTGAAGCAATCTAGACATGAACAGGGTTCCACACAGTACACACCAGCAGCAAAGCATTCACAGTAACTGCAACAAGAAGTCCAAGGTGTAAAACATAGTAACAATGCAGAGATTGAAGCTTATTATTGGAAAACCCTACGTGTGGGAGAAAATTTCATTTTGCTGTTCGAATCTGGATTGTATTTCTCTTTATTTTATTTTTCTCTTGAAGGTTCTTCGGCAGATCCCACTAAGCTTATGGTTTCCATGTAACTTTCTGGTCAAATGTAAACTCATTTCCAAAACATAACTCTAAAGTTCATTATCAATTGACTTTTTGTTTCTACAATCTATATATATACATATCAAACGCTCAAAGTGTAATTTGCACTGGATTTACACCAAAAAGAAAATGTTCGGCCTTTTATGTCATACTAGAAATGGAAACATGAAATCCATGAGACATGCCTGCTAAAGAATCTTCCACACAAGAAGAGAATGACGCAAGATCATTTCGGCAATAGGAGTATGCTTTAAACTCAGAAAACACTTCCATGAGACAACTATAATGAAAATTTTAGATATAGCAAAAATTTCACCAACTTTTTTCGTTACAAACCCTTGCTTAGCCAACGCCTAAAGTTTGGAAAAAGGAAATACCTGAATCAAGATCCTAAGACCTAACACATAGAGGCAACTATATAGTAAGTACAATGACATAAGTACAGTCAAGTGTGAAACACGTAGTCTTGGAGCAAATTAAGGGAAAAGTAAGAACTTACAGTTTTAAGCATTTGGACTTTTTACAGTTACAACGTTTACAAGCTCCCCCTTCTTCGTTTTCCAACCTACGCCTGGAAATACAATTTCAGTTGTCAGATGAAAGCAGTTAATGACACTTCATGCGATATGATCCTTAGAAGACACACGAAAGTATAAATACCTCTTCTTCTTTGGGCTATTCTGACTATAATCTTCATTGACCATATAGCCAGATGCCTGGCTGCTATCTTCCACAAGTCGAGCACCATTTTCTACAGGAGCAATTTCTCTATCTGATTGCATCACATTCACAGGTTTAATTGAGGAATCTAGACTGGTATTTAACAAGTGATGATTGGTAGATGAGCTAGGTGTAATAAGTAGTTGCCTTCCAGGAGCAAAAGCTTCATTCTTCACAACCTTGCAGTCTTTTGAAGCTGTTGCAAGAGCATTCAAATGCAAGCCAATTCCTGGTAAAACACGCCGTGAAGATTCGTTTCCAGTCTTTGTTGGAACTAGCTGATTATTACTGGAGATTGTGTGTCCATCAGACTGCGGCAACATGGCAGAATCAGAAGTTGAATTCTCATGTAAGTGCCTTCTACAAGCTCCCGACAGCTCAAAAACCAGACAACGTCTTCTCATTCCACGATACAAATTAGAAACAGCCTACATCAAACCCAAGAGAACCAGAATCAATTTGAGAAATGTGAAAGTGACATACAACATCTCCTTTACTTCTCATGGAAGAACACAACTTGCAGTCCCAAGGAGTTCGGGGTAAAAAAAAAAAAGAAAGAACAAGAAAATAATCTTTCGGTAATACAGTACTCTTATCAAGGCCAACAAGAAAAACAATTTCTCAAAATTTAGAGGTATAAGTCTTCAAGTTCGAGTGTATCACATCTCATGGCACAGTAAACTTGACTATAAGTAAAGCTATAACACCAGGAAAACATTCTACTTCAAGTTTAATAGTTCCACATAGAAGTTTAGCAATTCAAAAGATTTAAATGTAATGAGAAAATGATGGCAGGTTCAAGACATAAATAAATATGCCAACAGAAACCACCATAGACACGAAGTTTGGGTCCACATACGACCCATAGCATAAACGTGAGAATGCTTATCTGCACCCTGGTAACCCTGATTTTCTCTAACAACTTACTTGATGAGTAACAAAAAATCATATTGAAAAGATATCAATGACAAAGTGAAGCAAAAGCTGGATGCATATCAAACCAAACCCAAGCAAGCTTTATCCCACTAAATGGGGTACCGGATTTGGGTAGGGCCACTCTGGACCCATCCCAATATCCGCACCCTTTCTGGATCTGCGCCACAAGCATCGATCACCGGAGGGGAGGCTCCCACCACATTCCGTGCGAACCGGTCAATGAGCGTGGGGGAGGACCTCCTAGGGGCTTGGCCTCCAGGAACAACGACTTGTGGCAGGGCGATGGCGCGCCCAGCTGCATGGCTCGTGGCTCTTGACCCATAATTGGATCAAGATTCGTAACATATCAAGTGCTGGAAAAAATAAGATTCGTAACGTTTAACCATCTATGAAATTCACATGTCAGCAAGCTTGTCTCATTATGATAATTAACAATATATGAAAATTTTACATGTAAACAACCTTGTTGCCAAAATTGGAGGAGTAAACAAGATATTTCTCACCTCAGGATCTACTGAATCGACTAGGCCCCCAGCCATGCAATTGACGCTCAGAGAAGACATACACCTAATATTGTGGGTCTCAGAAAATTCTTTCACTTCATTTCCCACTTCAGGTTGAGTCAACAGATTTTCTAGTTCACTACCGTCACCAAGTTGATCACCAGAACCAACTGCAACCAAAGCTTGGGCGTTTTCCACATCATTTGATATCGAAGCATAAAACTTTGTTCCAGGATCCATTGAACCCTTGAAAGCCTCTGTATTATTGGGTGAATCAAAAGTTAATAGATCAGCAACATCAGAAATCAACTCCCAATCGCATCCCGTGGATTCCTTATTTTGATCAAGATGGCTTACCCCCTCCACATTCATTTCTTGAACACCCTGAAACATCTTACGATACTCTTCTTGGACATATGGAACAAGTGCTTCGGAGCTGCCAGCCATTTCTGACATAAGTTTGGATTTAAGGCCACAGACAGGTGTTCGGCTGGAGTTAGGACTACATAAATCATAATTCAGAGTGCGTACGAGGTCAACTGCAAGCTTTGGACATTCATAAGATGGCTCAATGGACACTTCAACAGAGCTCCCTGGATTTATAATTTCTTGATTCTCGGTGGAACTAGGAGCCACATCTGCAAACCCCTCATTTCTGTCATCTTTATTCACATTATCAGAAGAAAACTCAGGTTTTGAAGGATCACCAAGCTGATGCCTGAAAGAACAAGTTGAAAACAACAAAGTATGCATTAGAATGCATGAGGGTAAGAGTTTGAGAACAATGGTAATGCAAAAAGTACGGAAAAGCAGACTGTAATACCTTCTTAGGAATCTAGATTCCTTCAAACAACTGACATGGGGTGAAGTAAAAGCTGATGGAGGCGATGCAAAACTGAGAGAATTGAAAGTCTGAGTAACGTGGATAGATTTAACCGGCTTGATAGGGGAAAGACTGTTAAGAAAGTTGAAGACGGGGGAATCCTGCATGGTCAGGGAAAATAATTAGATAACTAAAAGGTCTTCATCATGGAGACCAAAATCCAAATCAATAAATAGAAGAAACTTAATGAGACCTCATTACAGTGTTCAAATACAGAGATCAATTGACAAAATCAGCTAGACTGAAATCAATTCAGGCATCCGAACCCTGAATAAAGCTTATTTTAACAAATGAACTGAAACAAATTTCGAAAGAATTACATATCAAAACACATTTGACTCTCCTCAAATCAGACCTTGATGACCAAGTAAAAACCTCAGACCCAATCGAAAAAGACCAATTCCACAACCTTCAACAACAAAAAACATCTGCAAACCAAAATCATATGTAAAAGTTTCTTAGTTACCAAACAGTAAAAATCAAAGGTCCCAATAGTCAACCACCACTTACTTCCATCAAATTAACCGCAAATCCATTTTCGGAAAGGAAATTGAACCTTCGAAATGAAGGCCAAAAATCAAATCCAAGTCAAGAAATACATGCAGAAACTAAAACCCAAAAGCTATAAAATAAAACCCCCATTTCCCAATATAAAAGAAGATTAAAAAACAATTACGCCACAAATCAAACACCAATTCACACCAAAGCAATTCTCAACGACCCAAAAGCCTAAAACCAAAGAAAAAAATTAAAAAAAGATGCAAACTTTATATTGTAATTTAACCAAAGATCCAAATTTTATGCTATAATTCAACGAAATTTGCAAACATTAGTTGCAATAAACAAAAGATGGAAACTTTATGCTATAATTCAACTAGAAAGCAAACATTATGTAGTAATAAAACAAAAGATCCAGACTTTATGCTATAATTTAAGAAAAAATGCAACATTATGTTGAAGTTAAACAAAAGATCCAAACATTTTCTTATAATTATACAAAAAATGCAAATATTATGTTGTAAATAGACGAAAACAATTACACCACAAATCAAAAACCAATTACACTAAAAAAAGAGAGAGAGAAAAAAAAGGAGAACAACATAAACAAGTTAAACCAAATTTCTCTGACCCAATAGCCTAAAAACAAAGAAAAATAAACAAAATGCAAATTTTATGTTATAATTAAACAAAAAGAGTCAAACTTTCTTATAACTAAACAAAAAATGCAATAATTATGTTGTAATTAAACAAAAGATCCAAAATTTGTGCTATAATTAAACAAAAAAGGCCAACATTATGCTGTAACTAAACAAAGATACAATCCTTATGTCATAATTAAACAAAAAATGCAAAAATTATGTTGCAAAAAATACAACAAATCAGACCTCAAATTTGGACATGGGTGCAGTGATCTGAGTCTTGCTCCTATCTGGTGTGTCCATTACAACCTCTTTGTTCTTCTCACTCTTCTCCACTGAACTTGAACTCTCTCCCTTTTCTCCCATCTCTCTCTCTCTCTCTCTATCTATCTATCTATATGTATATATTTCAACTTTCTATGACCCTTTTGTGTTTTTCAACACATGCCATAACAGAATTACACAAAGTGAAGCACACAGGAAAAACACACACAAATGCACACACACTTTCCCTCTAAAGAGAAATTCAAGCATGAAGCGGGAAGAGAGTGTGAAGAGGGGGGGGGGGGAGGGGGGCGGAGAGGAGGGAGGGGGTGCTACAGGTTTACCACATTGGATTTGGTTTCTTGGTTTTTTCTCTTATGCTGATAAATAAAAAACAAAAGCATAGACACACACGTAGAACAATGCCAACACAGCTGTTTAATGCGTTAATTAATGTTAAAAAAAACAAAAAATACGAAAGTGTCAAAGGCGGGTAAAAAATGAATGGAAAAAGTAACGTAAACTATGAATGCTTTACCAAAATTGCCCTTTTCTTTTGGATACTTTTTTTTTTTTACTTTTTGCTTTATTTTCTTTTGGTAAATTTTTGTTTTTTAAAATAAAAAAAAATTAGGGTTGTGGGTTTTTAGCACATGTGTTGACTTTGTCAACGAAATATTTTGGTTGCATAATTTTCTACCAATTTTAAATTTTAGTTATGTTGTGATCAATTTGGTGTAATTAGTTTGATGCTTATTAATTGTTAGTGTATATATCTAAGAGATAATTGGGAAATATCTAAGTATATAGAATGAAGGATTCTCGCTTTAGATGCGAAAGGTTTTGAGATCAACTTTTATGTATAATATTTTAAATAATATAAAATGACTTAGGCATCCTTTAATTATTTTTTTTTTAAGATTCCATTGGAATATATTGTACAAAAATCATTTATTGGTAATGTTCATGAGTATTACAATGAATTGATGCTTGACCAAAAAACGTATGGTAAATTGATTTTTCGAGTAATGTTATTGACATTTGTATCAAGGCGAAACATAAAAGAGAGTGGGTTATGAACTTTATAACCATTTATGATATTGAATTGTATATTTTCGCAACTGTACATAAAAAAATTATACACTATGATATGCTAGCTCTAGTTTTTTATTTAGCAAGATCTAGAATATAGTGGGAGCAATAATCACAATTAATGATATGATAATTGCAAATAATAATAACTAGACTAACTATAATTTATTTTTCAAATCATTAACTATTTTTAATCTTTAATTTTCTTGGTATGATATTATTTTTCCTTTTGAGCAAGTTCAATGACTCTAATAGATTTGCATTTAATTCTTTACACAGTTACACAGATACAATCTCATAAATAATTATTGAATATTTTTTGTGGTACATGCCACGAAAACATTACCTTATGAACGAAGATTTCCTTAAAGAATTTTTCTGTTTATGGCAGTATGATTAAAATTATGTCATTATGTAAATCTTGCAAAAAAAAAAATCTCACAACATATACTATACTTCATTATGCAACACTTGTTAATTTATTTTTCCAATATGTGTCAATGAAATATTTCCATGATTTAAAAGATTTCTCTAGTCTATGTCAATTAATATAGAGTGATAAATGACACGTGCATCTATAATATCTCCATATTCATTAGTGCATTTTGCACAAAGCTATGCATAAATTATTTGTAGGTTATATCTAGTACTAATTATGAACACATATTGCATTTCTTTGGTCTTTTTCAATTTGAAGAATGTGTTTAGAAAAATAGAAATGTCTTTTCTTTTACTTTTTCTTTTTCCCTCGAGATTATAAAATTTAAATCTTACTTTATGCTTAGAGTAGCTTTCAATTCATCAAGACTAGTAAATATCCAATAATTCATATATATAGTACTGCACATGTAATTTTGAATTAATTACAACTTAACTTATAATAATGTATTAAGTAATTAGTTCCTTTAGATAGAGATGTCGGAGCAAGTGAGAATGTCCCAAATTACCACAATTTGCGTATAAAGATGGTACATAACATATCTCTTGAAACTTTTAGTAATTCCTAAGTTATTCTTATAAATTACAAATACTATAATGAGTTATACATGAATAAACTCTCAAGTTAAACGAAATTTGAGAATCTTATAAAGTTAGGATGAGTGCTAGCTTGTTAAGATAATTTTAGAGTATATATGAGACAAAATGCTTCATAATATGAGATAAAAACGTTACCATCAAATTTTCAGGGTTCGATATATCTTGATAGAGTAGTTACGAGGACTGTGTGGAAGGCCAAAAAAAAAAAGAAAGTGGAAGAGAATAAATTGCATTAAATATTTGGATAGTGTATTAATGGACAGAGTATATTCACATTCATTTTTCCCGTGAACCCCTCCTACCAAAATTAATTCTTCTGGCGTTCTTGAGATGTTGTTAAAAGGCTGGTGGTTACATGCTCAATCGACTGGTAAATTGCAATAAATACATGACGTTGTGTTAAGGACGAGGGCATGTGCATATACACATAGTTGCAGAAATAATTCAATATGTTACGTGGTTCGACCTTCTACTTTCATCCATAATTCAAATTTTTTTTAAAAAAATTAACTATTCAATAATAATAGTTACAAACCTTGCTCAAATGACTTTACGCATGGAAAACCCAAAGCCCTCGCACACTTGCTTACTCTTACACATGGTTACAAGTTTTGAAGACCTATTTATTATAGACTAACACACCTAACCCTACTCGTCTTCATATGTTTGGTTTAGACTTTGATCCAAAATTCAACACGTTAGTGATCAATAAATTTGTGGTCCATAAACATTGTCAATTATTTTTAAGCGTGTATCACGAGTCTTGCTTTCAATCTCATATGACAGTGTGATATGTTTTGAGGGAGACAATTCATCTAATTTGTAGAAAACTAATGAAAGCTTGCGTTAATTTGATCTATTTTTCATGAGTTTAAATCTAAGATTGTAGAAGGTGATGGCGACATTATGTGACCACTTAGTATCTTGTAGTATCTAAGATGAATACATATACATTAAAATCACAAATACAAACACTTTTGGCTAGTTTTACAACTTCTATACTCAAAGACAACTTCAAGAATAGAATACGCCATGGATTGTTGGTCAGTTCACATCAAAGTTTTAAATCCAATTCAGAGATGTGGCCTACCCAAAATTGACATTGATTTTTGGGCAACATCACTAGTGTACGATTGGTTCTATATTCCACTATCATCATCGACTCAGCAATTTTTGCGAGTTGTTAGATATAGACTATATTTGTCATGAACCTTTTGGTTTTACCTTTAACTTTTCACTTTGTCAAAATCTTCTTGTGGGGTTTATTCCCGGAAAAATATAAGATGGAAAATCTTCGTAATTGGTGTTCTTTATCACAGTCTGTGGTCCCTTTGATATGACAAACTTTTGCCATGTGATACCGCGATTCAAATTAATCTAGGGACAAATGATTCTATTTAAAAGAAGTACGATTTAAGTCAATTAGATATAAGACTTATAAAGACTAATATTAAAGGGAATAGTCTCTTAATTGACTTGAACTTGAAAAAAGCAAGCCTCTCACACACGTTTGCATCCACCTGATAATATTAATCTAATAACATTATTAATATTTTTAAGAAGAATAATAATGGTAAAGTGATGAGATACAGTTATAAGAAATGATTTAAAATATTGCATGTAAGAATTAAATAATTGTATCATCATTTAAAACGCTATATATTAATCTTTCTCAAACATTATTATATTATTAAAAAATTTAAATTCTATCCGACTTCACCACTAAACTAATCCGTTACCCTCAAAAAGTTTGCTCACTGAAATGTGTAATCAGCATAATGTGAATAAAATTTTGTGCTTTCCCAACTTCCCACATTCTCTGCTAGAGCAAATGCATGTTGCTATGATGGTGTCGATGGCATGCGTGGTCTAGCACGTGATCACACATGAACTCATTACATATTTTCCTAAAACTGTTCATAGGAATCTGAGATCAGTCAGAAAAAAAAAAAAAAAGAGATTATTATTGAAACTTAGATGTGATTCGAACATATAATTTATGATCAACTCCAATCATAGTCTGCTTTTGTTCTGTGCATTGTCATGGTTCTTTAACACTTTTTGTTAAGTACAGATTCTAACAATATTAATAAACATGTCATAGTTGACTAATTACATAAAGCTCAAATCTATGGTGGACATATATTATTGATCAGATCACAACTTGGAATAGACAAAAAGAAAGTTGTTTACAAATAGTTTAGTGTGTGAATCACTCCAAAGCACATATGGCTTGTTGGGATGCATTTTTTATTTTATTTTTTTAATTAAAGGAATAATTAAGACCGTATTAAGAATGTAATTAAAGAAAATTAATCCACTCACAACGAGAAAAGCTTATTGGCATTTGTTTTTTCCTGCCTGCCAAGGCTAGGAAAATGGGCTTCTTGTCTGACTTTCGTTTTATGGGAAGGGGCTGTGCTTTTTTAAGGAAAGATCATATTAATGTCCAAATGAAAGAAGCTACTGTAGTAAGAAAATTTTGTCCAAACCCTTAGCATGTTACATTTGACCATGTTGATCAATAGAGATAAAAAAAGAATTCAGATCTAACTTGTGTGTGTGTGTTTTTTTTGGGTTGAAACCTGTAATTTGAACTGAGATGAGTTATACGAAAATACTCAGACGAGATTCGAGTGTATGAAGTTATTAGATGAGAAAACTCTCTATAAAAATGAGTAGCGTTGTCAAATCCATAAAATTATCTTACCTAATAAGATAAAATTTGTTTGGTCAAAGCTATAATCATACTAATTGATCACTTTGCAAATTAAAAGACACCGTAAACTCGAAGGTATAAAGTAGAGTCAATCTTGTGCTATCCTTGGCATAATCACATAAATATTCGTGTGATGGCACTCAAATTCAACACTAAAATGTCATCTTTTCAGACTTAACCCAAATCAAGTTAATGTTAAAAGTATCTTCATGATTGATCGATTAGGTCAAATCAGAGATGGACTCAGGCACCTCAATTAAGGATGTGTACAAGAACACTCTTTTGTCCACATGAAATTTTGTTTACTTACTTTAAATTGAGTATCCGTTTTCCTCCCTTTCCTATTAGAATTGCAAATCCCGACCCCCACCCTCACCCTCACCCTCACCCTTATCCTAACCCTATTTTTTTTCCCTTTTCCTAATTACTGCTTCCTTATTCAAATTTCTCCATTTTCCTTTTAAAAAAAATTAAATATTAGTCCCCAATATGAAATTTTTGACTCCACCTTTGATGCTTGGATTTGAGATAGATCATGACCGCTTCAAAGACGATAAACTTTTATTACATTTTATGGACCATTCTAGACTATTGCTATTTTATTTCCTTAAGTTATTCTCGATATTACTGTATTTCAATTGGATTTTCATATGAATGACAATAATCTCTAGGAGCTTTAATTATTTATTTTTTTATTTGAAAACTTTGGACCATGTATTATGTCGTTGTTATGACTTACATGTTCTCAGCAGCCTTGCTTACGGTTTTAGTTTATTTTGCTTAATGCTTTGTGTGCTAAAATAGAGTGTCCTTGCTTAGGTACATGACAACAATTATGTTCTCAAAGTTCGCCTTTAATTTGAAGAATTTGAGGCGTGACAACTATCAATTGAAACAAAAAGTATACAAAGTGCTAAATTTTAACTTATAAAGCCTCTTGGAAGAAAAGAATAACTTAGTTATCAATGAAACACTCCCACTGCTGCATTTGCTAAGAATGGCCTTTATGGATTGAAGGGTTTGTCTTCAATTAAATGAGTTTGAAATACGCCATTCTACTTAGAATAAATATGTCATCAGATTATATTATTTGGATTTGCTTGACACGAAGATTCGAATGACATCATAGTTATACAGAACACAAACCCAAGACAAGATGATGAGACTTGACATTTGACATTCCTACTATATAGTACACCTATAAAAGAGATGATTGAATGACAAAAAATAAGCTAGATCAAGTATTCTGAAACTGAACTAAAAATTAAAAGTATTGTTTTATGTCATCATTTTAACTTTTTTTACATAATAAAAATTTTATTATATAGACGAAAAATTTGATATTTAATACAAAAATTTTACTATATGAAAAAGCCGTAAAAAAATAAAATAATAACATAAAACGTAGTAAAAAACTAATCTCAAAATATCAAAATATTCGGTAGTCAAAATGAAGACCAACCCTTTTTTCCTTTTGTCAAAATAAACAGCAACTTCACTAACCTCCCAAACGAATGGAAAAATAACCAACTATTTATTAGTCAAAACTGGTCAAGAATCCACTATCACTTTAGTTTTTACTACATTTTAAGATTTTTTTTTTCTTTCCAATTATTTTAGTAGCATTTCACAGTACTTTTTAACCTCTTGCTTCGCATATATCGATCTGTAACTTAACGGCTATTTATGATGCTCTTATGTGTATACACAAGTGGGGACTGTGATCTGTAACTGTACCATCAATTCTTTTTTCTCTGCTTTTTATCTTTTTGCTTCACATTCATTAAATTGCCCAAAAAAAAAAAAAGATTAGCCCAAAATGAATTACAACAATGACAAGTGAGCTTTTCAACTGTTCCTTTTACTATTAGTTTGCTATGCTTTGTAATGGGTTTGGTTTTGTTTGTTTTTTATGTGATTTTTGCTGATGGGTCATTTTCTTTAGTCTTTTTTTAAGGTCGTGTGGTTTTTGGTTTGGAAAAATGAGTGAATTTCTGTGATGGGTTATGCTTGTTTTTGTGTATTCTATACTGGGTTTGCTTTGATTATGTGTAATCATGTCGTATCCTTCCGCATATGATGTACATAGTGGGAGTTTCGTGCACTGCACTGGTTGGTCTATAATTTTGGATCTTTTTTAATGCTTGTTTTGGTGCTTATACGTTTTTTTTCTTAATATTTTTGTTAGTGACATTGTTTTGGTATCTCTGAGTGTGTGTGTCTGTGTATGTGCCTGTGTTTGTAGGCAGCCTGCTGTAATTATTATGATAAATATCAGTGCAATCAGTGCTAATTGATAAAAGTACTTGCCAATGTGCTGCTACTGATATCTTAATAGGAGATTTTTCGTAACTGGATCTTTTGCTGCAATTGTGTTCATTGTGTCATTTTTGCTTCCATCGACACTATAAGGTGTTATAGTACTTCCTGGCGTCCATTTATGCTATTTCGGGTTCATGACTGGTACTAATTTGTGCATTTCAACTTGTATTATGATAAATCGCAATGTCACCAGTGCTGATTGGTAGAAGTACATTGTGCTGTTACTGATGTATGCAAGTAGATGATTTCTTTGGTATTGACTTAGGGAGTGTTATGTTTGTAACTGGATCTTGTGTTGCCATTGTGTTCATTGTGTCCTCTTCCTTACCATTGACAACTTATTACGCGTTACTGATGTCCACTCATGCTTAATGTGGTATATTTTGTGTTCTTGACCGGTAATAATTCGTGCATTTTTAGTTTTGTTATGTAACACAATGCTACATGAAACTCAGTAATGCCTGACTACAGCATATTTTTTTCTTCCATTTCGCTAATACTGAAGCCTGCTGATCTTTATGGCTTGCACATATTTAGTACTAAATATGAGCTTAGTCTAACTGATTTTGTGTGCTAAGTTGTAACAGTGAGATGTGGGATTGGCAAGGTGAGGATTATTCTCTTGAAGACAACACCAACATTGGTGAGATTAATGCTTAGGCTTTTCGTTCAGTAATTAACAGATCTTTGAATGAATTCATTGGCGTTGAATACAGTCTTGCTATGATGTGTAGATGTATCTAAATGCATACTCGGTGGAGGGAACGCGACTGAACATTTTTCTTATGTGTTTGACGATGGAACTACCCCTGTTAAGGACTGTGGAGATCTGGCTTACGATGATTCAAACTGTGGTAGGATTTCTCTTTCCTATATGAATGCATCAATTTTCTCTACCTTGTATTCCCTTTTATGCAAATGACATTGGTGATATGAAGAATTATATTATTAGAGGGGGTACATAATAAGGTAATTTCATACAAACGACACTTCCATAAATACACGCGAAACATGTAGCACAAACTTGTCTGTTGTCTGTATATATTCATTCATAGCCTGTAGAATACATATTTTAACATCCACATCTATGAAACTAATACTTAGTGAATACAAAGGTTTTCGCTTAGTTACTTAAAGTGAGAACCATTTTTCTGTTGGCAATTATCTTCATTTTTCATTTTATTTTATTTTATACTTATCATCAACCAAATACAAGAAAAATGGTTATCTAAAAGTTCCGGCCTAAAATGATGTAACAAAAGAGGAGAGTGAAATATTCTCTCTCTTTTCGCTCTCTGATTGTAAAATATGGCCTGTTAAGACATTTCATGCATCAGACATTTTAAGCGTGAAGCATCCATGAACATGGTGCAAATTTTAGTGAACATCTGAATTATGGGATTAATTACAGAAAAGAAGAGCAAGGAAAAAGGGCTATACAGAGAGTCTTCTTTGCAAGTAAAAAGAAGGAGAATGCTACAATTTGAATCTGAAGTGTCAGATGCACCATTTTGCAATGAGGAGATGCCATCCACATTCTTTGCATCACAGGTTTGTCCCAGCTTACAATTTTCTGATGGAAATCATAGCGTGTGTGATATGTTGCCTTGGTCAGGCGATACATTGAGTATTCAATTGATATGGTGAATAGTTGATCATGTTGAATGATTCCGTTATGTGAATGACATGGTCACTTTTTACAGGGATTAAAGAAGGGTTATCACCTCTCTTGCTTCATGTGTCTAGTGTCTAGTGTTTTCACTTACCACCGATTGATTGGTTATATATTGTACTTTTGAAGTCATTGGATTTTGTTTCACTAAAAATTATGCTTGTGCTAAACAATTGATATTTGATAAAAGTGGTCAAGTTGTTTTTGAGTCCCTTATGTTATATATATGAGGTGGTCAACTTTTCAGTGATGCAAAATTGTGAAACAATTTAATATGGCTTATGTGGTGATTAGATTTTTGTTTCTATCTGTAGGAGACAGATAATTCGGTTGAAGATGCTTATTCTGAAATGACGCAGTGGGTATCTGGCTTCGCAGGTTTGTCTCATGATAATATCCGTGATTAGTGGCCGACCTATGATGAGCCATTGGGGAGGGGGAGGAACATGGCCCCTCAAGTTTGAAAATTTTATTTTTCCTCTTTACATCCATGTTAATTTTGCAAACATCCTTGTTAGATGTGATGTTTGTCCCCCTTAAAATTGTATAAAATTCATCTTTGGCCCTTGATATATATTCGAGGGGCCCGCCACTGTCTGTGATATGAAATGTTGATACCAGATTTTTGTATAGGATTTTGACTACGATTCTATGTTTACCAGATAGCACATCTGCATCCGGTAATGAAGCCCTGGATCTGTCATCTGAAGAATGGCTAGCTGACTGCTTTAATGATTCTGAGATGCATTTGAGCTTTGAGGAAACGTATGATTCCTTCAATTATTGCCATCAGCTTAATAATAAATAGATTAGATTGTTCCTTTCTGTTTCTTCTCTATTAGCTCAGTATTAATATCTTTGATTGATCTTGGGAAACAGTAATCTTTCTGTGGTATCTGATGCTCAGGTTTTAGGTATGTGAATATATCTTGACGGTCTTCGTTTCCATTTCTTACCCATACTTCCCTTTGGTACATCGTTCTTTTCTTTAGCGTCCCTGTCTAACATGTAATGTTGGTTCACTGGTTTAGAGCTTGGCAGCAACCCACCTCACAGTGAAGCTAATGTAGTTCAGGAGCAACCTGTTCGTGCTTGTCGAAATGTTGTTTTCAAAGGTCAGTTTTTCATTTTGGACCCTCATGGTTGTTTATGGTATGAGTACTAATCTGCCACAACAATAGGGGAATGTAAGTGAGTTGAGCCGGGTCGAATATTGGAGCTTAGGTTTAATTTTCTTATTGCACTTGAAAATCTTGTTGAGGTGTTAATTTGTTTTCTTAAAGACCAATCTCAAATGAGGTTTCATCAATCGAGATTGTGAGGCTGCTGGGATGTAATTTAATGGTTTACTAAACATGAATACTTTCACTCTGCACAGGTCGAAAATCTTACATGCGCGCACCTCCAAAGTTGGCTTCTTCTGTTGTCTATCCATTTGATTTTATTAAGCCGTGTGGCATCCGTGGAGATGTTACCTTGAAGGACATAAACCAAAAGATACTTACACCACCATCAAAATCAAAGCCAAAAGATGAAGATCCTTCCGTTTCTTATCCAAAATCAGCTTTTTCTGGGAAACCTGTGGTTGGGAAAACTAAAATTCGCACTGAAGGAGGAAAAGGCAGTATTACAATCATGCGAACCAAAGGATGAATTCTATGTAACTGCTTTCCTGAACTTTTTCTCTTGAAGCTTTGTTCCCTTTACTTCTGCGATGACAGTGAAGGAGGATCCTCAAGGGGGGGTCAGCATACAATCTAACTTGAAGCTAGCGTTTTGCTTAATCGTTCATGCTCGCTGAAAGCGTTTCTGTTCCCAATCTAGGCGACGAATGTCATTATCCTTTACCTGACAGATTCTTATGTTTTTTAAGATCTTGATATCTTGGAGATCCTTCTACCTTCTTTGTCTTAGGAAGCTTCATTTGTGTCCCTAATTTTATCGTTGCGCTATGTGTTTGTTTGTTTAGTACTTTTTGTTTAACAAGAAATTATTTGGCGCTGTATATACTTGCAGATATAATTTTACCATTCAAGTACTTTTTCTAACTATATATTTAGACACATTGATTGACTATTTATTCATTTCTAGCGTGACTTGAATCTGTGACCGTCTTCACTTGGGCTTCGTTTGTTTGTCGTAAAATAATTTGTTTGTGTAAAATATTTTCAATGGAAAATATTTTCAAAATAAAATATTTTTATGAGCTTCGTTTGTTGGCCGTAAAATAATTTGTTAGGATAAAATATTTTTTTGGAAAATAGAATACTAAAAAATATTTTTTGGTGTTTGAATGTACAGTGAGTTTTGTAAAATGTTTTATTCTCTCAAAGGACATGAAAATATTTTTCTAAATTTTGTACTAGCTGCAATTATTGATCAGAAAATATTTTTCAATTGATCAATTTTTTGGTATTATCAAATACCGTAAAATTAAGCAAAAATAGTCGTAATTGTTAACTGAAAAATATTTTTCAGTTGATTAATTTTTTTATATTATCAAATACTGAAAAATTATGAAAATATTTTACGACAAACAAACGGAGCCTTAGTTATTCATCTACCCTTGATGATTTTGGAGAGCATATTGTTGTATCTCCCGCCACAGTGATATGTAATACTGCCCTAATAGGGCTACCAGAGGGGGATTTAGATACCCTAATAACGTAATACATTATTAGAAAAAAAATTTAAAGAAACTAAATTCGTTAGGAGGCAAATTTCTTTTTTAGAGTTCAAATTATGATTTTAGTAATTGAATTAATTTAACTTTTCAAATTTCCATGTATATAATCTTCTTGAAATTGAAAAGAAGAAAAACATCATTCCCTTGTATACTTTTAAAGAATCTACTAGAAAGATATTCCAAAATAGGTTTTTCTACTTTAATAAAATTGGACCTAAATTCTCTTATTCATTGTTTTTTACTTTCGTTACAAATTAGATTTTGGATATTTGTTGAATTAAAATGTCTTAATTTTTTTTCTAAATTTAGATTATTTAAAATAACTACATATTTAATTGGATTCAGATTCGAGAACCTCATGCCCATTTCTTGTGAAATACAATTTGGTATACATGTAATAGCCAAAGAGCCACCAGCAATTGGGCCTTTAATTATATCAACCTAGAGCATAAAAATACACCAACTAATATCCAAAAAGACAAACATAAACATCCTCAAAATAGACATTCACTTGAAAGCACGTCTTTAAATCTGTAAAATAATAACGCGTGATAATTTTAATGTCACAAAATGTGATAACATTGCAATCATTTATAAATTTTTTTCTTCATATAAAAAAAGATCAAATTTAATAATCAAATCATTAAACTCTCACAATATAAATGAACCCGACATACAACTTACGACTGTCATATAAATATTGGTTAAATCCGACTGTCGAATCCAAATATTTACCTCTCACTTAACCAAACGATGAAGTCAGCAAAGAGGACAGTAGTTTACAGGTATTTTAGTTGGAAGACATGCACGGAACAGTACAGTTGTACTCTTGAGAATCTTTCTGACAAAAAAACCACCGAAAAACAAAGCTGTCATCATTCATTCCCACATATAGCCAAAAAACAACCTTATATTTAGCTAAATTCCCCGCGCTTTTTTCTCTCTTCTCTCTCTTTCTCTTTCTTTCTTCATCTCCACAAGCTTTTTTTTTTCCCCTCTCTGTCTCTTTTTTTGCGTGTATTATTTAGAAATTCTCTCTCTCTCTGTATACACCCTTTGAATTTGACAAAGAGTATAATAGATAATTTCAAGTGCTTGGTCTCAATTTTTCCTCTCTCTCTTTCTTGTTTTACCTTCTTTTTCTCTTTTTCCATATGTGTGGTTCTGGGTATTTTTCTTTTTCCTAAAAAAAAAGCTTTCTGATTGGTTTCGTTTTTTCTTAATTTTTTTTTATTGTTTGTGTTTTTGCTAGAATTCTTTTGGTGGGTCTATGGTCTTTTGTCAATGAAAGGTTGGTAAAAGAGACATTTGCTTAGTGTTTTTTTTTTTCATTTAAATGCTTTTGTTTGTGGTATTTTTTGTGAAAGATGGATGGTTGATGATGGCAAAGGTCAATATATTGTTTAAGTATTTTTATATTTGTGTTGAATAATTATCTGCCTTATATTTATTTTTCTCTATTTTCTTGTATAGGAGGTATGTTCTAATTAAAGAAATATTTATCTTCCTAATTTGAAGTGAATTTGACATTTTGAAGTTTTTTTTTTGGCATTTTTATTTGAAATTTGAAAAGGGTTACTTTTACCTTTTTTGTTGATCAAATTTCCTTTTTTGGTTTCTGTTTAATTTCAATTAGTAATTTTTCTTAATGATGATAAGTTTGTAAATCCACTTTGATCATCCATTTAAAATCAAACCATTAATATCTTAGCTTGGTTCACACTTTTTGTTGATTGGCGGATAAATATCAAGTTTTGGATTGATTTTTTTTTTTTTTTTTTTCAGAAGTTGGTGCAATTTTGTGTTTTGATTCTTGAAAAATGGATTTGAAGCCAAGTGAAGAAGGTGGAGATGTGGTTCCTATAACTGAGAAAGAAGAGAGCCAAGGCTCCAATTTGAAAAACAGAGGAAGCCTTAGTGATAAGAATATGGTGTCAATGAGCCCCGGAAGCATTAGCAGAAAAGATATGATTTTTCGGGCTGATCAGATTGATCTGAAAAGCTTGGATGTTCAGTTGGAGAAGCATTTAAGCCGTGTTTGGTCGAAATCTGTAGACAACCAAAGGCCTATGGAGGCATGGGAGATTGATCCATCCAAATTGGAAATAAGATATCTTGTAGCTCAGGGCACCTATGGTACCGTATACAGGGCTAATTACGATAATCAAGATGTTGCAGGTTTAGTTCTCCATTTCTCTTCCTGAGTTGTTGTTTCTAATATGTTTAGTGCGTTCTGTAAGACTTATGCTTATATATCCACAATTAAACATATGTTTCCTTAAAAAAATTGACATGTAAATTGAATTGTTGATGTCCATTGACTAGTTATATATGTATACTTTTGTGCTCTTTCAATTTATTGGTGATATTCAACAATGTGGTCTTCAAACATGGGATTACTTTGTGATTGATTCTCATGTATAGAATAGTGATATTAAGAAATTGCAATTGCTATTGATTTGTGAATTGAAATCCTCCTAGTTGCAAAGGCCGATGGTCAGAGTGGACTCCTCTTCTCTGGCGCTTACTGTCTTTCTCCACGTTTTATTCTTATGTATTTATGTTAAACATCAAAGATAACATATTAATCGCACTTTGCTACTTCTAAGTTGATGCTCTTTTGGTGAAAAGTAGTCTAGTTTAACACTGCCTACGGCCTCTGATGATTGTGTTTCACATATTCAAAAGACGTTCCATGAGTTGTTTGTATTTTACGTACAATGTTCTTCTTAGAGTTTCTTTACTTATGCTGTGTAGTTAAGCTTTTGGACTGGGGAGAGGATGGGATTGCCACAGTTGCTGAAACTGCTACATTAAGAGCATCGTTTAAGCAGGAGGTTGCTGTCTGGCACAAGCTTGACCATCCGAACGTCACAAAAGTAAAAATTGGCTCCTAATTGATCCCTTTATTGTTGTTTTACATTCCTTTTCATTCTACTTGCTTAATAAACGTGACAATGGTATTCATCATTACATTGCTGTTCAAGTTTATGCATGTTCGGTAGATAATATCTACCTCTTCCTTACATAAAAGTGCTGGTTGCTTGTAGTTTGTTGGTGCTTCAATGGGGACATCAAATCTTAAAATTCCATCTAAAAATCCAAGCGACGGTTATACCACACTTCCATCAAGGGCATGTTGCGTTGTTGTGGAATTCCTCCCTGGAGGAACACTGAAAAACCTTTTATACAGAAACAGGAAAAAGAAACTTGCTTTCAAGGATGTAATTCGACTTGCTTTGGACCTATCAAGAGGGTCAGTTTTCCTTGAGCTATCTGTGAATGGAATAAGTAGTTCCCAGATTTAACTTCTCCTTTTGAATTTTGCAGGTTGAGCTATCTACACTCTCAAAAGATTGTACACCGTGATGTCAAAGCCGAAAATATGTTGCTCGATTCTGATAGAACTTTAAAAATTGCTGATTTTGGTGTTGCTCGTGTTGAAGCTCAGAATCCAAAGGACATGACAGGTGAAACTGGAACTCTCTGGTACATGGCCCCAGAGGTACATAAAGTAGCCAAATGAACGCTTGCATTTTATATATATCTGCTACTTGAGTGTCAGAAATCTGTTGTTCCCCCCACCCCGTTGACAATGCTTTCAGAGAAATGCCACTTCCGGTCCCTATACATGCAAGCTTACTTATTTGCAGTATTGTTGTAATTTCTATCACTGCCCACTCCCATTCCATTTCTTTCCGTCCTTTTCTGAAGCAAATTCCTCTCAGTACCAGGCTAGAATATGTTCGTCTTCTTGAAATCTCCATAGGGATTAGAAAATTTTGGATACGTGTCCATGTATTATTTTGTTGGCAAAGAAATCCCCTTGGGTTGGTGGGATTATTTGGACTAGAACGTTGCTGTCTGTTCCTCTGCCATCTTCTTAGTAATGATGAATCATGTTCTCAAAGTATCCAGTA
This sequence comes from Ehretia macrophylla, assembly GCA_037974665.1. Lineage (NCBI taxonomy): Eukaryota > Viridiplantae > Streptophyta > Magnoliopsida > Boraginales > Ehretiaceae > Ehretia > Ehretia macrophylla. The sequence goes on along the minus strand of CM075777.1, from coordinate 45,742,178 downwards.
TATTTCGAGATGATGCCTAGATGTGTGGCATTGAAATAAGTCTGCGAAATCTAGTTCAACTTGTTTCTCTAATTGCTCTGACATAATCGCTGCTTTATGCAGGTTCTTGATGGCCGGCCCTACAACAGAAAATGTGATGTCTACAGCTTTGGCATTTGTTTATGGGAAATCTACTGCTGTGATCTTCCCTATGCAGATCTTAGCTTTGCTGCAGTTTCTTCTGCAATTGTTAGACAGGTCAGTTTGACATGAAGTTTATTCTTTTATAACATGTTGTAGTTGTGCCGTCTTTTTCCATTTTGTACTTGCGTTACTCCTGCTGCAGAAATTCTGACCAAAGTCTGTCTAATTGACTTTAAAGAGCAGTTTGAATTGCAAACCTTTCGTTTAATCGTGGAAAATGGTTTAAGAAATCACAGTTACGTCCAGTTATGTGAATTTAAATTGCAAAATATTGGACCTTTATCGACTTGATTTTTCTTTTTCTTTTCCTTTTCCTAAGTGTGCTTCATCAACTCCGGTTAGATTGCATTTATCAAATCCATCTAGTGAAGAGATTCCATTTTCTAAAATCCCACGAAAGATAACGTGATTTATAATCTTGAGCAGTCGAGAAGGCAAGACGATTAGAAGTAGGATATTTTCTTGTCATAACCATATTGTCCATCTGCACGTGAACCATATTTGGTTGGATATTCAGCGATATGTTATCCCACGCGTGGTCCTTCGTTACTTTGTCTTTAATTTCCAACTTAATATTCATGTCGCATCTGCATATACATTGTGGAATCGCCATCTATGTGAATGATAATCACATTGATGGTGTAGCAGCCAATGTGATTAGTATTGCAGTCATTGTCTCGTTATATTGCTGCAATTTTCTCAATAATCATAACATGTCACTTGTTTACTCGCTCTCCTTTGTTCTGTGGTGCCTTTGAATGTTTATTTCCTACGAATAGGTCAAGAGTTCAAGGGCTAGCTAGTAGCGAAGAAAGACATATCCGTAACATGTCATTTTATGTAATGTGCGTGGAGATCACTATGATATATTTACATTTATCGTTACAACATGATTAACATCGCTGTTTTCTTTGTGTTCAGAATCTGAGGCCAGAAATTCCCCGGTGTTGTCCAAGTGTTTTGGCAAATATCATGAGAAAATGCTGGGATGCAAACCCGGATAAACGCCCTGACATGAATGAGGTAGTGAGATTGTTAGAAGCCGTTGATACAAGGAAGGGCGGAGGGATGATACCGGAAGACCAAGCTGCAGGCTGTTTCTGCTTCTCTCCCCTTCGGGGACCATAAAATCTTTTCCTTTCCTTCTCGCCTTCTATCAGAATGATCTGTTTTATTCATTGAAGCGCTCGAGGTGTTACTCGTGAATTCTATAATTTCGTTTCCGTTGTTATTATCTGGAAATTGCCAATGGAAGTTCGAAATTTCAAATAGTTGATCTTTCTCTTGTGGCTGCAAGGATCTCAATTATTGCATAATCTTGGATTTACTAAATTTTCATAAAATAAATCTGCCTTGATTATTTACTCCAATGCCTTTCAAACTCGAAAACTTATTTGGTCAGTCCGGCTGACCATTAGCCCACTCACATATACATTGTCTCTAGTGTGATGATCAGTCCGAGCTGATCAAAGAATTTTCATTCAAACTCATATAAGTGAGAAGAGTGTAAATAATTACCGATCATAATCTCGAGAAACGCTTTCGTTAGGAGATGATTTTAATCTCAAAATACAGACCACTGTTATTATTTTACGTATGCTTCAACTATTCCATTGAAGGAAAATTCTCTAGTCCAACAATCAGACTATGCGACTGTGAGAGATGGGATTTACTCCGTGTTAGTACAGCGCAGATCCGACTGTCGAATTGGAGATCGAAACATTTTTTGGGAGAAAAATGCTGAGTGGCTATATCAAGTGCTCTAGGTCACCTAGGAGATTATTCTTTTTTTTTTTTGTTACGTAAGTAATCGATTGTATTAAACAAAAACATTTACAACTTTACATACGCAAAAGAAGCAATGGGCCAACTCAATTGGTTGTCCTTAACATCTAGCTATACAAAATGCTACCCTCAATATTTCATGCTCTACATATAGCACTATTCAAAAAACTATATCTATATTTTCAAACTTTGTAAAGCCTAATTTTTACGTCAAAGTGAACACGATCAAAGATATGTTCCTCCGTGAAAGCGCCCTGATTGTGCAACCTGAAATTCCTTTCCTTTCACACATAAAAAACAGTAGCATTGAACAATAATCTAATCATAGCAACTTGAAAGGTATTCAAGTTGCATTGGCGTGCCATCCAGTTAGTAATAAGATCCCAATTGTACGAGAGATTATTCTTCACACAACAGTGAATAGGTATAAAAATAAGAGGTCTACTAAAAGGAATATATATATACACGAAGGATGTTACATTTTTCAAAAATCAATATCGGGACCTTTTACACCTAAAGCAAGAATCATATTACTAAATCAAATGGCCAATGATATGCAAAGCAATATTTCATATACAACAAGTTTCAAATGTGATGTTTCTATTTTTAAGATAAACTACTCCAAAAATTTCTTATATTCAACGTGTTCGAAAATTAAATCCTTTTTAACTTTTTAAATTAAATCTTTTAGCACTTTAACTCAATTATAAATAACATCCTTGGTTTTTTTTGTATTTTTTATTAAAAAATTAAAAAATTCATTTTTTTTTTGGTCAAAAAAAATTAACGATTCGATCACGTGAAATGTACGGCAAATATAAAGAATATTTAGCATCACAAAGAATTCTTTTTGCTTTCCACGGTCTTGGGGGTAGGTCCAAAATTCTGATGTTGTCCTACGAGTCGCTTTCGCATTTATATTCTCATGTCTCAAAGAATATTTATATTCTGCCAACTAATATATAAATATTATATTCTCCACTTCATGGTTGTTCTCCAAACTATTCCTTCATCATGAGTCGTGGCATATGTATTCTTCATGCAGATAGAATTTTGCAAGTGAAATACATTCAGGGCGGAGTTAGGCCCCGTGGGGACTCGGCCCTCCAAGGGTTTTTTTTTTTTCGAAAAAAAAATTATATATTATCATTAAAAAGTATTATTCTTATTATTTTTTTTCTTTTGTTATTAATTTTTTTATTTAAATCTTGATCTTTCAATATTAAATTTATGACTCTATCTTTATAAATAATTAACTTTGTACCCCTAAAAGTTGTAAGTTTTGGCTTATGTACCAATTACATCTTGGTTAGGGCTTAGCACCGTATGCGTCGTGTTTTATGTTGATGAGGGATATGATATTACTGTACTTTAGAGTTAGTTGTAAGTTTAAATAATAACTTAAGTCAAGTATTTTGAACATAATTGATAGCTTTATTCCAAAATAGTCAATCTCAAATCTACAAGAATTTCAACAAAATAAATAAATAAATAAATAATCTACAAGTATGGTTTTGTTTGCTGGTATGAGGTTTTGCAGTTGAACCGTGACATTGGGTATCAAAGGGAACAACGGCAGTACAAATTTTAAGTGTTGTATGAGACAAAGAATTACATCACAAAAAAGTAGTAGAAATCACCTCATGAACCCATATAGAAACCTCTAAAATCCTACATCAGGTAGTTGGTTTTAACTTGTAAGTTATATTTATGTTCTTAACGAGAACCAGGGCCGGCCCGAGCCCTGGGCTAAGGGGGCCTGGGCACAGACCCCTTTAGCCCAGGGGCCTCAATTTAAAAAAATTGTTTATTTTTTTTTTAAGATAAGAGTTTATTTTAAACTAGTGTCCTTTAATTGAGACAAAGAGGACCTTAAAGTCCCAATACCTGCTCATTAAACGAGCAGACCTTCATTAATAAATTGGTTGAGACTCTAAGGCCCTATTGGCCCCAATTAAAAGAATTTTTAATTTTTTTTAATGATTGGTTGATACTCTATCTTTTTGTTAACTTATAATATTATACTATTTTATAATTCTAATTTTGATATTTTTTTATTTTATTTTATTTGTAGTGATTATTTTAGTAGAAAACTTATAATTTTTGTATTGAGAAAAAAATCTAATTATTAAGACCCACATTTAGATAATTGTCCAAAATTCTTAAATTGTTTGAGACGACTCTCACAATAACGTTAGATCTAAATAAGAAGTAACTGTAATATTTCACATTTGTAAGTTAGCATCATATACTAAAGTAATACTTTTGAGTAATATTAAATTCAGCACAATTATTCTTAAGTCTAATAATACAAGTCTCTTTTGTAAGTCTGAGCTTAAAAATGTGGCAATATATTTCAATTTGAGTTCGACAGGTCCCAATGATTGCTCAATTAGCTAGCCTTCTAGGATACATTGGAACTAGCAATTTGCTTCATTTTCGGAAAATTCTTGATGAGACCTACACATGTAGATTTCATCACTAGAGAAACTTACGTCAAGCTGAACTGATCAAATAATTTTCCTTTATTTTTTAATTGGGAATTAAGGGGACTTCTAAGAGAGATTGGACCAATTCTCATCAAATTGAAGTTCAAAATTGGAAAAATGGTCAAGGTTATAGATTTTTACTTCATCATATCTGCATTTGAGTTACACTAAGAGAAAATTTAATATTTGTTCAAAATCAGAAGCATGTTGAAAACAAGAAGCTTCAGCAGTGGTTATTACAAGCTTTCAACATCACCACCAACTTCACTTACTGCAGTCACATGGCCTTCACCATTAGCAACTTCTGCATCTACAGCTGCTTTAGCATTAGAAACAAGATCTGAAGGCACATTCAGTTCATCTTCCCCGTTGATCGCGCTTGGCTTGTTCAAGTCTGAGCTAAACCTTATGGAAGGCTCTCTAACACTACATGGTTCAGAAGAATATGGGGAATTCCTTTCCTCATTCACTTTTTCTGTAGCATTCTGTGCTGTTTCTAAAGAAGACCTGGCCATAGGCTCAGCATCTTTCATGTTCACTTCGGAGGAAGCTGAATTAGTATTAACTTCTACATCAGAGGTATCGTCTGCACTGACACACAACCTACTTTGCGTGTCAACTAGATTGCAATGGTTTACTTCAGGTTTAAGCTGCGCCATGCTTTCATCAATCCCAGATTTCTGATTATCATTAGCTTCCTCAACTGCATCCGTTGGAGAAGTTTCAACTGGCCCTTTGTTTGCATCACCCGTTTTAGCCTCTGCACATGACTGAGTCGAGTCTTTAGCAAGGGGATCTTGTACAGGGTTTTCCAAGTCAAGATGGCTAGTACTTGCAGCTGAGGGGGAGGAAGACTTCATGCTAGAGGAACATTCTGCAACTTGCTTGGATAGAACCAAGCCGATCTCTTTGCTCAAACCAGGCTCTTTGCTAGAGTGTTGGATATCTGATCTCGAAATAGAATCTAAATCACTAGGTGCAGGAGAACCGATGCTATTTGGAGCAGCTGAATCAGGAGAATCAGAATCCATTGCATCAACTTTGTCAAATTTCTTGTTCAGGTGAACGTTGGCATCGTTACAAGCATCTCCGTCATGCTCATCAGAGGAGTCCATGTCAGATTTTTTTACCAAAGCAGGCAATTGACTATGAGTGTCCTTCAATTCAACAGTCTTCATACCTATAGTTGAAAGTAAAGTACGGATAAAGTTACAAAAACATGTCCAAAGGTAAATATGACAATTTCAAAGAAAAGTTCGAGTGGAAAATAACATTAAATTTTTAGCAGGAAAAAGAAAGAAGAAAATATGGAAGTATTCATATTACCCTCATGCATATCTTGCTTCCATAGCTGCTTCTGCAACATATCAGTCCCAGGAAACACCAACATATTCAAGGACTTCATATCTTTCTTAAGTGATTCCTTGAGCGAATTGAAACCAAAAACTACAGTCCATGTTTGCATATGTTCAGATATGGCGGGAATTATCAATCTTTCAACTTTGAGAGAAGAGAGGACCTGCAATATTTATAGTCACTACAGGTCATTGAACAAGACAACACCAAGGAGAAAGAAGGGGGAGATTGGTTATGAAACAGGAGGAAAATAGACTTCAGCATTTACGTGAATCAATATTCTACATTAGAACTCGGATGATGTTCGTAGATGCAAAGGCTTACTTCAACGTCCAACACAATGGAAAGACTGCAAATTTGACCTCCAAGAAGTATTACCACTGTGATCATATGCATGCATGTCTTCAACATTTGACCTTTCATCTTTCCCATATGTATAAAGTGTTCTTCCAAAATGGAGTAACAATCTCCACTAGAGGTCTTAAAAGAGAACACTTGCGGTTACTTTCCACATATTCCCTTCAAACCATGTATATTTTAGCACCTTTTTATTGGCACAAAGTGAAGTGATATTTCTTATTTATGAATTTGTTTGCACATCTTTTAGTGCCAGAGCTATTCTTCAAAGCTTTCAAATGCATCCAAATGAACTTACTAGTCGGTGAAAATTCATTTTGGCAGGAAAATGAAATTTCAAATTATAGCGAGGGGCATAATTGGAATAGGAAAAGAAAAAATGCGTTGACCTTTCCAACGGTCACAAGAACGTGCAACTAGCCAAAGGAGAAGGTGTGACAATATTTATGGGACCGAAGGAATATATATGGACTACATCAAACTAGTGGACGGAGAGATGCAGGCCATTGGCCACCTGTCTACAAAAAAACAAATGAAAAATGATAAAGAAACAGTTCCCTGTAATAGTTCCAAAGAAATTTTATAAGATTGCATCAAGGAGCACCTATAGACAGATAATATACTGTTTTGCAGGAAGGGCATAAGATCCCATGTCGTAACAGTTTTCACTAACATAAAGCAGCATGTTTTGACAAGAAATGATGCAAGAAAATGAGGAATTGTGTTTTCATACTGATTCAATAGCAGATAGTAGTCGACGGCACATTCCTTGGCGCCGATAGATGTGGCGAGTCCCAATGAAGGGCATCTCCGCTAGTTGAGTCCCATGGATCCTAAACATGCATAGAAAATTAAGATAAGTTAGATAATTTCACAACAACGTACAATATACATACATGAACAACAAAAAGAAATCTTGATGGAACCTCAATAGTTTAGCTTTCAAACTAGAGTGAATTGCTACTAAAATGGCTAAAAGAGAAAATTGAGGCTAAGAGGTGCAATAGGGAAAACTGCCTTTTCCCTCAATAGTATTACGCATTAGTCCACATGTGAGTTTTACCATGCTAATTCTACACTGAAAAACATATGAATATCAGAAAACAGATGGATGGTAGTGAAGAATGGGAAATAAGTGATTTCAGATCATGGTCATAAATTCAGGATTCAGGAAGAAGATTAAAAAAATACATATATGTAGATATACATATGTTAATATGTTATACCAGAGATGGTAGCATAAAGTGCTCATTATATATAGTTTCTTATTCTTTCCTCCACACTAGAAGTCAATGCAATAGAAAAGAAGTTTTGTCAGACCTAATTCAGGTCGTAAATAGAAACCTAAAAGCTACAAAGAGATCTGTTGACTATGAGGCACTCATGGCCCATAAGAGGAAGGCACAGTTAGCACACTTAAGTTCTCTTATTCAGTGAAGTTAGTAAATGGAGGCAATACAGGGAAACAATTTGTCAGGGTCATGAATCTCGATTTGATAGATTGGTCTGGCACATCTAGATGAGTACTAATAGCATAATCAGATGATATGACTCTAGACAACTGAACATAAAATCCTTTGCTAAGATGATTTGTCCCTGGTGATCTTGCAAGAAGAAAGCTGCCTTCTATTTTTTCTTTTATTTTATTTTTTTGGTTGCAATACAATATTGGTATTATGGTTGGTTACAATAAACAGGTGTAACTGTTGATTCCTCTAATTTTTTTTCCCAAAAAAAGAAAAAGGAAAAAGAGTGCATAGATTTTTGCCGCCACAAAATTGAATAGATGATAAACTGCATCCTGAACAAAAGCTATAAAAGTAAAAGAATAATTCCAACCTGACCGATGCTACAGAAATTATCTCATCACCCCTCTCCAAGATTGCAGTGTAAAATCCCCGATAATTCAGCCGATTAAAATTGGCCCTGCAGACAACAGAAAATAATAAGGGTACATGGCAAAAAGTGTAGGTTTATTCCTATTGTCTTTAAGAGAGAGAGAGAGAGAGAGACAGGAGGGGAGGGGAAAGGAGGAGGGAGGGGGGGGGGGGGGGGGGGGGTGCATTTTCTCAACCACAGAAAAGTTTCGGCCTTGAATTAGCACATACCTACACGGATGTGGAAAAAAGGTAAACATGAATAGTTGTATCAAGAAGGATAGACAGTTACAGGTGAATTTGTTATTGAAGCTAGTAAAAGGACAAGAATATTGCAGGAGACAAAGTAAGGAAAAGGAGAGAGACTCGGTATTGAATTTCCGGTGCTGATGTCACAAAACACGACCACTATAGAAAGACACAGGTGTACTATAACCAAAAGGTAGCAGCTGAAATCCTATGCATGAGGTGTCATATGCTGTATATACAACCGAATTCTAAGAAGATATAGAGAACTAAAAATTAAATGATTACATATATTTATATGTACTTGTGTATTCTTCATAACTGCTCAAACATGATACTGTATCATGCACGAGTTTACAGAAGATCATGGGTGCCTCAGACATAAAGATCAATGGAAGAAGCCTCCTTGATCAATTAGGAGAATCCCAATATTTGAACCAAAAGAGATGCACAGTGAGTTCTACAATTTCTCCAGCTAAGATATGAATGTTGCCTCAAGTGTGTTTGCTGATTGCTTACCCACAATTATAAAGAACATTATGAATTAAATTAATTCCACTCCTCCGGTCAACAATGGGCAAAAAGCACTCATCCATAATAGAAAGTGCAACAGCAAGCTTAGAATTAGATTCCACCCTTGGAGCATATCCACGGTGCGACACATCAGAGTCTATATCTGTTCGTTGTACGAAAGACCAGGAGAATCCTGCTTCAAGCTCATGTTTGACACCAAGAATTTTTTGCAAATGGTCGTAAAGCTGCATAAATGCAATAAATTAAAATAAAAAATAAAAAATAAAAAAGATTAAGGAAAAGAAAAGAAATTAGACATAACATTTTTTGCCTTGCACATAGAAGACAATTAGCATACAAGAATATCTAAAAAGAAAAAATCAACCAAGAGAGTGCCTAAAATCCGAATCAAATTATACGCAAACCTAACGAGCAATTTGAAGAAATGACCTCAAGTCTTTGTGTGACTTGAGTCTTTAAACTTTATCATAATTGGGTTCTTCAATCTACGTATTCATAACAGCAAACAGTGAAACATGAACACTAGACCTCATTAAGAAACAATTTCAATTAAATTAACGGCTGAGTACTAATAGTGGATAAGGAACAACAAAGGATGCATACTTGAAACAGTCAGGCGTTTTCGTCCCATTCTGAATGACTAAGGCGATGAAATTATCTTTTAAAATGATGCATCTCAATTCATGTGCAAAAGCAACTGTTTATGAGCGATATAAGTGATGATAATCTATATTTTTTACACAAATGCTCAACCAGCATCATGCAAGTCACGAATCTTAATCGTTTCACTACGTCCATCTTCAGGTCTCCCATGAAAGCAAATGAATTCGTAAAGGCATTCAACTTTTTTTTTTCTCTGTTGTACGACAGTTAATATACCAATTCTTTAAATGACTGATACTTGAGTCCATCAAGGGCCAACTATGAGAAGATGCAAATATCTCTTCTATAGGAATGACGATAGATTGGCTCTTTGCACTGTGTTCATTTCTTTCCTTCTTTCTCCTTTCTTTTATATCATAATCCCAATTAGGACATTCATTCATAATTGTATACCTAAACATGCAACGTTAACTGGAATCCTTTCAAATCGCTACATCCGCTCTTTGCGTTGAACCACAAGTGTAGCAGCACTCACATGCTTTTTGTTATTCAGTTCTGTTTATATTATTCTCAATTCAGTTTTATTGTACATCTGTCTCCTCACACCCCAAGCAATGCCCCCAACCTCCACCTCTTTTTATGGGTGCAGAAAAAATTATGTAGTTATCCAATTAGGAACATATTTTGACTAAAATTATCATGTCCGCACTTAAGCCACAATACTAGCTCAAAGAAACATCGAGAACAGAAGAAAAGAAAAAAATTCACATACAAGATGAAAACAAGGTAGAACGGCCTTCTCTAAGTGCATTCTGAAGGCTAACATCAAATGTAAAGCATGCATTAAAAGGTACCATTTTGCTTTAAATCCTATCTTAGTCTATTTCGACCTTTCTTTTCTTTATTCCAATCATCTATGCAAATCAAGTTCTTTATATCTTATATCAAAGTAAAGCATGTATTTGAGGATGCGGCACTATTTTGGTTTTGATCATGAAAGGAGTCCAGATATAAATCCACAATCTGTTTATTCTGACCTTTATTTTCTTATTCCATAAGAATTTTGATCACTTTCTACAATCAATATACTTTTCCTAACAAAACTAAATCAAATTTAATGAGTTTTTAAGCATACATATATTAAATTGCAGTGGCAACAACATGAAATAAAACACAACAGCCTATGCCCAAAATTAAATGGAAACTATGGAAGCACTACGTTAACCAATTGATGTGGCTTAAGTAGGTTTGTTTGCTTTTATTGCATTCCAACCCATGAATTCACATCTGCCTTGGTAAAAGCTTTTGAAAACTTTCATTGATATACCTAGCAGTAATCATGAATTATTACCTCTTGGCATGTCCGCCCACAAAAATAAGCAGCTCCGTTATTGGAATTTGCAGGTGAAACATCAATCTCCTCACTGCATGATTTGTGGTCTAAAGGAAACAAAAGTAATGAATCAGCCAAGAGGGTCAAAGAAAAAATGATAGAGAAGGAACAAGCGTGGGAAACAAATTCTAAATTTCACCAAGAGGAGGCAAGCAAGTATAGTTTTGGCTTAGTGGTTAGACATTAGTTATTAAATTAGATGTTACAAGTTCGAACCTCATTAGATGTCACGTTTTCCCCACCCAGTGGGACAAAGCTTAGTTTGGTTTGGTTTGGTTTGGTTTGGAGGCAAGCAAGTGCAAAAAGAAATACACATATAGAGCTTCAGAGAGATAACTAAAGTTAACTGCTTATTTTGACAAGGAACGAAAAAAATCTTTCAGAAAAGAAAATTAATTACATTTTCTCTCACAGAGGCTGCACATCATAAGTTCACCACCAGATTTATTGTCCTCTTCAGCAACATTTCCACTGGCAGTTCCACAGAATTTGCATACACAATTTGGACAGTGCCAATCACCTGGGGGAAGCATCTGAAAGGGGAAGAAAGATTTGAGTGACTCAGCCCATAAAACAGCCACAACAATGTAACGTACACCCATAACTATTCTCAATCTAACAAGCAAAATCTATGCTTCGATTTTGGAAACCATCTAACAAACAGTTAGCCAACCAACCCACAGAGATGCCTGTCGTAGTTATTTCTTGCTAAACCAATAAGAGCGTATTGGGACTTTGACCATATCTTCCATAACATTATAGGCAATTGTTGTAACTCACAGCAAACTAATAACTGGAAAATGACACAACCTATTGAATATATCCCTCCCGCATCCCTAGTGCTGGGGGATGTCAAAAAGAAGATGTCTTGCCATCAACGTAGAACAGTCGCATACAGAAAACTAGAGACACGGTATGCATAACTATTCATGTAGACATATGTACACGTATAAACATAAGTATCATCCTGTGTATTAGAGATCTTGAAAGACATAATTGGACAAAAGCGAATAAGAGTTACAGCAAAAGGATGTATAATGGACATACTCCAGCGATAGATATGAAATTGGCACTTAAGCTTGTGTAGCATGCCAATTTAACATGTACCTGGATTTCTAAACAGCTCTGGTGAAAAGTTGATGGACAGCTATCACAACAGATCAAATCCCCACCATCTCCACAAATACCACAAGTATCATCATCTGGATCATCACCATCAATGTCTATAGTATAGAAATCCTGACGTTCAGATTTCTCTTGCCTGTTCCATGCATCTATCTGGCATTGTAGCAGGGAGACCCCAGATTCCAGAAATATGTTCTGAAATGGCTGACGCAACTTGCTCCCTGCATGGAGCTCAAACTTTGAAACTGGTAAGATTTTACTACAACAGCCACAATGAATGCCGTCTCTAGTGATCCAACCTTCTAGCTTCACACGTGTCCTTCTACGGTTCATATATTGCACCTTTTCACTCAATTGAACTGTTCCAGAGTCGATCAGCCAAGCCAATACAGTTCTTTTTCCAGTGTATGGAACATAGCCATCACTTTCAGAATTTTCTCCCTTGTCAGTGCTCCGAACAAGTAAAGTACATCTCCCAATTATTTTACTTTTTCTTCCTTGAACCACATTGTTATTTCCTGCACTTGATGACTTCTCAACCCTGTCTTCTCTTGGAGTTCTTTTGCATGAATTATCACTTGATTCATCACCACTCTCACGATCAGATTCGTTCATTTTGTCCTTCATTGTCCTACAATTCTGCCTTATATATGAACCTAGAGTCTCCTCATTCTGATCACTGTCTGAACCCTCAACCGACTCCTTGGCAGCAGTTCGTTTAGCATTCTTACTCATTCCATCTTCTCTTCTCTTCTTCTTCATTTCTTCCTCGATCTTCTTTCGAGTTTGTCTTGTTAGTTTACTAATCAAATCTTCTGATAAAGGTGCAAATGAAGAGGAGACCCCATCAGATTTATTTTTGCCTTGCTGATCCTTCAATTGTTTCTGAAGGGCATCATAAGCTTTTATGATTGACCAGTAGGCTGTTCCGCTAGGGTTAATATAAACGGCATCTAGATAGTCTCTGTTTCTTCTTGGTCTGTAATCAATTGTCCAGCCAGCCTTCATAAGCATTTCCCTAATCCTTTCACGAAGTTGTTGCTTCTCAGTGCTGCCACCCCGCTTAACTTTCCCGTCTCTGCCTCTCACCGGAGTGCTACTTTCAGTGGGAATTTTCTTTTCTTCTTTGCCTCTAACTGGAGTGATCGATTCCGTAGATGATCTCTTTTCTTCCTTGCCTCTAACAAAAGTGGATTTTTCAGTTGGAGATCTTCTTTCTTCCTTTTTCACCCCTTTCGACGAACTCCCAGCATGCAAACTTGGTGGCGCCAGCTTAAGTGATGTATCAGTCTCATCTACTTCCAAGTCTTCAGCTATATTGCTTTTACCCAACAGTGGTTTTCTCATCTTCAATTCATTTTTCTCCTTTTCAAGAAATGAAATTCGTTTCTCCATGCGTTTTGACTCTGAGTAAAAATGAGGCCGCAAATCTGATTCCTTCTTGACAGCATCTTCAGACCTGGAAACTTTTCTATTCTCAACTTCCTCCCGGCCATAATCACCCCTTGACACATCTGTCTTCTTCTTCTTATTCACCATAACTTTTAATACACCATTTTTCCCCTGAAATCTAATAGGCTCATCCGGCACCTCCTGATATTTCAACCTCAACAATGAAATGGGCAAATGCGCTTCATCCTCATCCAACTCAAACTTACTCTTCCCACCATACTTAACCCCCTTACTCCTCCCACTCGGCACAGCACTCGAACTATCCAAAAACGAATGCTTTCTCTTCTCAACCATCGAATCCCTCCTAGACTCCCCACCTCCAAAATCCCGCGAACCCCCACTTCTTCCCATCATCTTCAACCTATCATCCACATACTCATTCCTCACAATCCTCCCATCAAACTCATCGTACTCATCGAACTCAAACAAATCCATCCTACTCCGCTTCCTCTCATCAAAACACCCATTCCTACCAAATTCCCTATCCTCCCCTCCACTCCTCCTATACCCAACTCCCCCATTATGGCATTTTTCACTTGCTTTTCGCCTCATACCCTCTAATGACTCATCACTCGAGCCTGAATCACTCATTATCAACCTTGGCCTCTTCTTCTCCTTATAACCTGATCCCCCCCTAGATGACCCCACCCCCCCTCCCCCTCCCCCTCCCCCTCCACCCCCATCTTTCTTCTTGATTATCAAACACCCAGATGAGCTCTTCTTCTTCACTATACCACCTGATCTTACACTATCCGTCATTTTTTCACAGAATATTTACACAATTTATCATCAAATTTTCACCTTTATTAACATCAAAATTCACATGCAAGATGCCCAAAGGCTTAACATTATCAGATCTGTAACAAAACACATAAAGATCCTAACTGTTTAGTAAAACAATCAAAATTCTACAAAAATATTGCATAATAACATCATGGGTCTGTATCATATGACGCATATGTAAAAGTTTCTTTTGATCTTTTCCTACTTTCTTACAATTATTACCTCGCCGGAGAGTACGACGGCGATCAGCCGGCGGGTGGCTTGATCGGTGACGTAATTTACCGGCGACCCAATTGAATCAAGAGCGAGAAAGTGAGAAAGAGAGAGAGAGAGAGAGAGAGCGCGCTGGTGAAATATAGGATTGTATTGATTCTGGGTATCTGTATATGTTTACTATGTGTCTCTGTGTGTTTTTATATATGTCGTCAGCAAGAAAAAAAAAACAAATGAAAAATAGAAGAAAAACAAATTGGATATTAGTTGTTTTTATTCAAGATTTTAGTGATGTGTTGTATAGTTTTATTAGTATGATTTTTTGGTTAATGGTGTGGACTAGTAAGAAAATTAATTGATGTATGATTTTAATTTTATTTTTAATTTTATGGTTATTTATTGAGTTAATTTTAATTTTATAGTTATTTGTTGTGTCAATTTTCTCAGAAATTGCAGTGTTGATGTGGGTAGGCAATGAGTTGGATAGCCTGAAAAAGCCTGGGATGCATTTAGACACATTTTTTATTCAATTTCTTACTAGCCGATGTTAAATGGTACCAACAGTACACCACTTTTTCAGGCCTTTTGCTTTGTTTCTTCTAGACAATTTTAATAAAGGAGGGTGATTTTGTAGCCAAGTTAGAAATATTTTATCTAACAATAAGAGTAAGACTACGTATATTCATTTTTGTTAAATTTTTCTATTTGCACAAAAAGCATATCCCGTTCTAATAGTTTCGAATAAATTAATTACGTACATCAAAATACAAAGACTTCTTACTTTACAATAATAAAGGTATTTTTTTCACTCTTTTCATATATTAACGGATTTTACTTGGTTAGCATTTTGTATATAACTTTATTAAGAGGTGTAAATAGTTAGAGAATCAATATGATACTCCAGTGGTATGTGGAGTTGGTCAGGTGGGCAGATTGAAGATGTGAATGATGCAGATCAGAGATGAGTTTAGATGTATCATTCCAGAAGCTTTAATACTGGAATTTATTAAATTTGTTTTGAGTATTTTCTTGATTTTGGAAAATTGGAGAAGGGGTTTGGAAAATCTGTTTGTTCTGTTTTTGGAAAAGAACATGTTGGTTGGGTGGTTGACAAAACCTGAGGCAGCAAATAGGAATAGAGTGACATGAAGGAATGAATGTCCATCTGGCATATTGAATAGTAACTTCGGGTCAATGATAGATTTAAAATTTTTGTTCAATGAAAATTAAATCATATTATTCAATATTTACGACATATTGAGGTGAGGACGGAGTGCAACGGGGGCTATATATAAATGCATCTTCCCCTGTTTTGGGTTATGGGTTGGGTTAGAGATGAATGGATGATCTTTGCATGACTAAGGAGTAGAGATGGATCTATTGAGTTTTTATTTTAATTTTTTTTTTCAGTTTGAATTATGACATATAACTTCTGAATAATACAAGAATAATTATTTTCAGTGATAACTAATGAATTTTTTAATCAAAAAATAAATAAATATTTTTAAAATAAATTTCGAAACCAATGAAAACTGCGTCTCTGTAGGGGTACAAGCATTTCCCTTTGCTAAAAAGAGAGTAAATACAAGTGATTAGCTGTTGCTTACTGGGTGGCTTACCCAATGTTTTGTATCCTTTTACAGGTAAGGAATTTGGATTAAGCTGGTGGGCAGAGGGCATTGGGCAATTAATGGAGCTACTTTCATCACCTAATTTGTCTTTGGAGTTCACCATTCTACATGTGATAAACTTGCATAGGTGGATTTCTTTTCTTCTTCTTTTTAAAAAAAAAAATTCAAGTATAGGTAAATTTTTAAAGACACATTAACGCGGGTTTTCTTGGTTCCACTTTTCTTAGGGTACTTGAAGGAGATAAATTTTTGCTTAAATTTACATCTTTTCGCACTTGCGATTTGGATGGTCATATTTACTTCACTTATATAAATGATGTTTTGTAATTATCAGATATGACAAAATATGATGATCTATGATACACGTGGAGTCGTAATCTTAATCTAGAGAAGAATGTCCTAATAAAACACGTGTAACCTACAAATCATAATTTTGTTTTTGTTAGTAATAACCCTAATTTATCTTCTAAATAGGTAAATCTAAGGTGTAGAAGTGCTTTAACTAATAGTGATTTGAAGCTAAGAAACAAAAGAGAGAGAAAGAAAGAATACGAAGAATTAGATAAAGGAAAAATAATAGTAAAAAAAGGATGAAGAGAATGAAGAAAAATATTTTAAAGAAACACGTGCTTTCTTTTTCTAATATTGAACTCGAGAATGACCAAAAGTAGTTTTTTGCTTCCCTTTTCCTCCCATAATTTCTTGAAGCAATGAGGCAAAAATTTTAAGGAGAGATTTGATGTGACATTTGCAAATAAATTATTTTTTACGTGGTAAAGAAAAAGATAACAATTGTTTTAATAAGACTACAAATTAGCAAACTCCTTTATTTGAAAAATCGAAAAATAAAATCCTTTAAAAATTATTGGGTACGTTAGCAGTCTAATCTCAAGTATGAAATGGAATTCTTTCTAACAAGTTTAGAAAATCAATTAGTTGCGTCATTTGCTTTTCGATTGATTTATGAAAAAAAATGTATTAGTTGGACCGGAGAATAATGGCTAATTTCGAATATTCTAATTTTGTCGAGAATTGAAAATTTGCTAATAAGTATGGGATTAAGTCTCAACCAATTCAAATAAGTTCTTTCTTGTTAGGAATTGGACACACACACATATTCACACAACACAGCGGAAAGTAATCACATAATATTTTTAACATGGTTCGACTCTTTGTCTACATCCACGACTCAAGTAATTGATAAACTTATTACTCAACAATAAAGGATTACATGCAACAGATCTTTTGTATAGACAAAAATTAAAACCCTCCCTACACTCACGTGCTCACAGTTTTTAGGAAAAACTATAAAACTCTCCCAAGGTGACTTTATTAACGGAAAAATTCTAAACCCTCGTACAAGAACTTTATTTATGGCTAAAGTCTAAACTTTCCCCATAATCGATTTTTTTTTAATAAAAACACGAAAAACACTCTCAATACTCGATTCACCCTTACCACACCTCCCATTGGGTGTGGCTCTTGTGGCAAATAATTATAAGGTAGAAAGTCCTAATTATAGGCATCAAAACCTAACTCCACTAAAATTCTTATTCTTATTTATTCTTTTAATGGATTTTTACTTATTTTCAACATCTTCTTGAACCAACATTTCTCCACTCCATTCCTTTCTTATGATGCAAAATTTTTATTTGGCTTGATTTTACAATATGTCAAGTGAAGCAATAAGTGAAACTTTAATTATAAATCTTGAGTTCAAATTTACTCACACTAGCTCATATTCTACTATGATTTTGGCGAGCTTGTGGGGTCATCTGCTTAGTATAACGAGTAGTTATCTCGAAAAGATGGGCAAAATTACAAAACTCGGCTGCCAATGTAGTTTCGACCCTGTCATTTTGATATACGATTTTATGTTGTCTTAATTTTATTTATAATTCCGGATCCCTTGCGTGCAAATTCCTTGAGGCCAGAGCAAGGTACTGAACATGTTACAGAATTAGCATTGAGATCTGGATTCAATTGTCAAGGAAAGTATTGGAATAAAGTGAAAAGTGATATATGCTGAAGAGAAATTGCAACAAATTTCGTTTTTTCATAAACGATTAACTCATCTTAAACAAAAATATATTAGATTCACTCAAAGATTATAAATTTTATAGTGCAGCGATAATGCTCTTATGTACGTATCACATTAGTCCAAAACAATGAGGAGAACTGGATTTGAATCCAAAATCTTTTATCACAATAAATTATTGTCTTACTACTTTACTCAATTTTGGACACAAAATTGCGACAAAATTTTGTAAACATAAAACGTGAATGTCATAAATATGGAGTCCCTTTTTTTTTTTTTTTTTTTTCCAAAGGAGGCAAAGCTGGGATTACAATATAATTAGCCTAGGAAACCATACACGTCCACCCCTTCTATGATCAAATAGGCTATACAGAACAAAAAGAACAAGAAGCAGCAACTAGAGAATTTATCCATTTAGATAATTACACAAATTTTTAGTTATTTCACTTAATATCAATTAGTTTTAAAATTAACCTCAGGCTATCGAAAAATCGTAAATATAAATAATAGCTTTTGAGCCAAAAAAAAAAGGCAATGGATGAACATTTTGGTAAGCTTTCGAGTCAACAACGTGGAATTTACTTCACTTTTCGACTATCTTAAATATGTCCGGGGTGTTATGTTCCAAAAAGAACTGGTCCTACAAGTTGATGAAGATTCCATGCTTGACATTCCAAGTGATAATTTTCTTAGTCATTAACAATCATATATATATATATATATATGTAATGGCTGTTGAAGGATTTTACAAATACCACTAGACATTTGCTTTAGTGATATGGTTCTTGCTTAGTCTGTGACAGATTCTGAGATGTATTCTCGATAGTTATAACATTTTTTAATGTGATGTAAGAAGATTAGGCCTCTCTTTGAATAAGGATTTTATAAATTGCCTGAAATTAAATAGAGAAACAGCATTAAGAAGTCATTGCAATATTTGAAGTCAATTTACAGTAAAATAGACAAAATGGTGATGATGGTTCAGTCGAGTCCCTCGAATGAGAAGGAGCTTGCATGCGTTGGGATACACCTTTGCACTACAGAGTTTATAGTCTTAGGATGGATTCAATATTGTTTCGCTTTTCGTTATCCAAAAAAACAAAAGAAAGCGTTTAAGGCCAATTCAAAATTAAAGCTGATTTTCTACCAATGCATTTATCAGGGAGGAAATGTAGGAGAAAAAAAAAAAAAAACATTCCAATGTAGACACGGGGCGTATTCCTTGTTATCCAGGGACAGAGTTTGCTAGACTTTATCAGTGGAGCTAAGTGATTTCGGTGGCCAAAATAAGTAAAAATATGGAGATTTAATAAATTTTTACAAATAAAAAATTATTAAAATATTTGAAACAATTTTGTAGGGTCAAGTTATTAAAGAGCATTTTAGCTAATTGTTTTAATGTCTTCAACACACGTGCAGTAGGAATAACATACAGGGAGTTATTAGCATATTCGACAAACTACGGGAGTTACGATGAATTTGCTTGATTATATAGAAGGATATGCGTTGATAATGATAGAAGGTTTGCTTTCTGCTGTTGAACACATGAAAGCAAGGTGGTTGATGAGTAACGACCCCTTTAAAAGAAACTAATAAAGAATATGTTTACGTGCGATGGTATAAAATAAAATGTCGCTTTTATGTGACAAGATTAATGTATTATACAAGGTTGTGAAGGCAAATATATGTTGGAGCAGTAAAAGTTGCATCATCCATCACATTATTAGTGTGAGTTGTGTTATTCAATCTTTAATTTTTTTAATTAAAAGTTCAAAAGCTTGAACTTTTTGAAGGGAAAGACCACAGTTTTGTGGCCGGTTTGTTTGGCTATGAAATGTGTGGTGGGACTCAAATATATTCTCACGGACAAACAAATCGGTTACTGAACTGAAGAATTTTTCTTTCCTAAAATCTTTTTAAAGATTTTCGTCTCAGTGGATGCACCTATTTGGTTCTTATATCTTTTTGGTTGAACATTCATCAAGAAATTGATTTGCAACAGAAGGCATGGTTGTATTTCAAATCTGCCAAAGTGAAATTCCTAATTATATATGTTTCAAGAAAAGAAAGGGAAGATGTGAGACTTTTAAGAAGGGGAGCATTCGTGTAGCAGTAAAATTGTCATCGTGTAACTTGGAAGTCACGGCTTCAAATCAAGTTTAGGCTCCGTTTGTTTGCCGTAAAATAGCTTACTTGTGTAAAATATTTTCCGTGAAAAGTGTTTTCCTGGAAAATAAAATATTTTACATGTCTCTGTTTGTTTGCCGTAAAATAACTTATTGAGGTAAAATATGTTACTGGAAAATAAAATACTGAAAAATATTTTCTGGTGTTTGGATGTACCGTAAGTTCGGTAATTTTGCACTAGCCGCAATTGTTGACCGGAAAATATTTTACGATTGACCAATTTTCCGGTGTTACCAAACACCGTAAAATTAAAAAAAAGCAGCCGCAATTTTTGACTGGAAAATATTTTACGGTTGACCAATTTTCCAATATTGCCAAACATCATAAAATTCGGAAAATGTTTTCCGGAAAAATATTTTACGGCAAACAAACGGAGCCTAAACTTGAAAACAAGTCTAATCCTTTCTCGAACCACAGGCATAGCAGCAGTTGGGTATACGAAACCCCTTTTGTAAGACTTTAATGACGCCTCAACCCATAGTACATGATCAAGTAGAACCGAACAGGATTTTCAATGCTTTTAAACCCTTCTGGATTTTCATTTCATATAGTTTGAATAGTTGACAAAATCTGCATTTAGTGTATAATGTACATATAACAACCATCCCTTTCCCTTCTTCTATGTCTCCGATTAAGGGAATTGAAGTTAAGCTGTAAAAGTTGTGATCGAGTTTCTCCATTTAGCTCTTCTTATAGCCCGAGTGGTAGATCTACACGCGAGAAAACTGTAATGGCATGTTACTGGCATCGTATAGCCTTATCAGTGAACAGACAAGTAACCTCCAGGTCAATCTTAGAATTTGATGCAGACTTCGAAACGGATCAGAAAGATGTCTCAGAAGTCTGTGGCATCAACTGGTAGAGAAGTGGCCCTGTGAAGCGAGTGCGGAAGCAAGGTCCCCGTGTAGAAACTCTTGGCAGTGACCATGTTCTCTGGACTACAGGAAGCATAAGCAGCCTCATACTTGGGAATCTTTAGGTTTGCGAATTTCTTTGCAGTGTCGACAGGAAAATACGTAGTAAAATGCATCCCTGAGCCGAAAGATTTCAGCAGTTGTTCATCCTTTTCTTTTGGAGAGATTGAAGCTGATGCAAGTTTCTCCTCCTTTTGATCTTTGCTATCAGATTCCGGACTATGAGATATTGATGCAACCCCGAGTTGTTGATCTCTAAGCTCTCTCAATTGTAGTTGGTATTTGGCCTTGAGCCATCTCAGTTCTCTCCTTATCTCATTCTCATAATCCTCAGCCACGGCTTGAGTAGCTGAAATACTTCTAAAGGAAGCTCTCCTGTTAGATTTCTTCCCCGCGTTAATCATTTCAGTTTTTTCATCATCTCCAACCATTGAATGCTCAGATGTTTCATGTTCATCGCCAGAGTGATTTTCGCTGGAATACTGTGAGCTTAATCCAGGTCCATTGCGTTGTCCCCAAATATCTTTATAGTGCCTATTAACTGATTGGCTTGAAGCCAAGGGAACACCATCTGTGACACATTGGTCAGACCCGTCAAACTGGTAAGTTATCTCTTCAAAACGACCATGTACAGCGCCACATCCGTGCCTGGAACAGTGAAGAACTTGCAGAGTCTTGGCACCAGGGCCCTCTGATGTTACATAATCTACAAAAGAACCAGTTGAAGAACAATTATAGCAGTATCCATTGTTTACATCATTCGGACTTTCTTCTGCGCCAAATCCCCTCTTCCACTCGGGTACCAATGAAGCAATCTCGCCATCAATCATATCTGCTATTTTAGTCACATCTTGGTCGGTAATATCCAGCTCGGCAACCATTTCCGTGGCAACACTCAGAGCTGTGTCACTTTGAATGTCAAACGGAAAATAAATATTCCGGACACGACCTGCAATGAGTAGCAGAGAAAATATCATCTTCGGTCCTCGATAGACATTTCATTAAACAAACACGACTAAGTGATTGAAAAGCGAAATAGGATAATAATCGAACCTTCTTTATCTGCAATTCTGAGTCTTAAGAAGATACCATCATCTTCTCTCCTTGCGCCTTTGATAGTAATATCAACATTTCCCAAATGGCCATAATCTTGACTTGCGAATAGGTCAATTTCATCGGCTTCATACTCAACATGATGGTAATCTAAGTCATTGTCTTCTTCATAACCAAGATAGTTAGAGTAACCATTAAATAAAGAACTTTTACTATGATGAAGTTCCAACAGAGGCTGCCGGCCCATGCCATGGAAATCTCTGCTGTAATCTAATGGCCTCAAATCAGATACATAACCATCAATTTGGAGGAAAGGGTCATTGAGAAGCTCCATAGCAGAAAGCCTTTGAGAGACAGACGCTAGACATTTCTCAACAAAACGACGCACCTCAGGATCCTGGACCTTAAAAAGGGCATCTGGTTTTTTCCCCTGAATGAGAAATAAAATTAAATTTGAGAAAAAAGCTGCAGAACTAGGTCCAAATGCTGAATCAATCTATAGGTAGTGTCCTTACAGATATCACTTTCTTGTAGATCTGAGCAGGGTGGGTGCATTCACTATATGGATAGTCAAAGGTCACCATTTCTAATATACACATACCAAATGAATAAATATCTACTAGTTCATTGTATTCCTCCTCGTAGACCTCGGGCGCCATGAACTCTGGTGTTCCTGAAGGGAACAAACAGATTACAGTTCATAATGTAACTCTGCCAGAAAAAGAAAAGGTCATTTTTCTCCTTCGACATATTAACCGATAACTGATATATGACGTGTGTAACTAAAACTACAAAAATGGCACTGATTCTCATTCTATCATAGTTATCAACCAATTGAATTTGTTACTAGTTAGAAGCCTCTCAGGAAGCTTGGAAAACTTTCAAGTTTCAACTTACCAACGCAGCACGCAGCATGGGATTTACGAAGTATTGCAGCGAGGCCAAGATCGCCAATCTTGACTTCCCCCTGATTTCCATTGACGAAAATGTTATCACACTTGAGATCTCTATGAATAATAGGAGGATCATTGCTATGGAGGTAGACAAGGCCTTCCAAGATCTGCCTACACCAATGCTTAACTGCTCTAATGTTAACCCTCCTATGTTTCAGTCTATACCTAAAAACAGAATTAACAATGACATAAATCAATACTGAAACATCACAAATTTGTCAGTACCATGATGAACCTACTAATGATATCTAACGAATAACAAGATTATGGACCCGAAAAAATAAGATTATGGACTCGAATTAGTTCTTACTGTCTGAGAGTACCAGAGGTGAACATCTCTGTCACAAAATTGACATTCCGGTTATCTGTATCCACCCAAGAGGTGTAAAATTTCATAATATTTTTATGTTTCAGGGTCTTGAGAAGATGAATTTCGCGGTATAATCTCTCGAGATCTTCAGGGCTTCGAAGAAAATTACAAAGCTTCACCTGATTCCAGGCCACTTCAATCCCTTCATACTCATCAAAAGCTCTATAGCTGCAGGCCAGAAAAGGCCAAAGACAAAGAAATAATTTTTTTAAAAAAAAATTAAATTAAATTAACAAAGCTATTAAAATTCCAGGCTGTGATGCATCCGTTATCTTATTAAATTACATGATGCAAGCAAATATTAGATTTTTGCAGAAAAAAATAGGATGCAATAAAATAAAGTTACTTACACTGTCTTTGAAGCCCCTTTGCCAAGAATCTCATTGTACTGAAATTCAGAAAGAAGAAAGAATAATGAATCCATGAAAGTAATATAGCAAGAACATGATAATGTTACTAGGCACAAAAGCACCGTAGAGAAAGATAAACGTGGTGAGAAATCTATTAGATAGGTTTAACAAGAACATGATAATGTTACAAGGCAGGAAAGCACCGTAAAGAAAGATAAACGGAGTGAGAAATCCACTAGATAAGTTTAGCAAAAACATGATAATGTTACAAGGTAGGAAAACACCGTAGAGAAAGATAAACGGGGTGAAAAATTCACTAAAAAGGTTTCTACTACTAAGTCTCCTGTCTTGTCCACCGGTTTTGCCTCCCTTCAAACTCCAAAAAAAAAAAAAAAAGGAAAACAAATATTGGTGAAAAGGATGATAAGGCCATACCCTTCCATATCTTCCAGTAGGATCAACTTCAACAAACTCAGAATGATCAGATGATTCAAGGCTAATGACACCATTCATTGCCTCTATTTCTTTAGTTAGTTTCAAGACTTGCACTGTTATTTTCTATGCCAATTATGCTTCTTCGTTGGTTTTGGAGAGAGAGAGAGAGAGATGACACCTGAACTCATCCAAGCTAACTAAAAGTAAACAGAAGAATTTTAGTGTTGCATGTTAAGGTGAAAAAAAAAATATTAATTATTTGTAAAGGCGAGGCATCGGTTAGTCCATCAAAAGGACAAGTTTTTTCCCAACAACTCAGACAATAAGGCAAAGATTTTTAAAAAAGTTCGATAAAATAATTAAATAATAATTCATATAATTAGTATTTTGGAGTTCCACTTCAATTTTTATTATAAAATTAAAAAAAAAAAAATTCAAAGGCGTATGTGATGGACTACTCTACCCCCACCCCCACAGGCAGACCATGACAAAAGAACATCTCCTTTTCTTCCTCACTTTCCGTGTTGTCTTTCTATCTCATCACGAGCTGTAAAACCACACACACACACACACACACACACACACACACTGACAATGTCTTTCACCCTTTACATATTGTAATCTATGTGTGTGTATGTGTTGACATATAGTGTCACAGACAGCCTGCAACATCTTGCAGAAACAGGGACCAACCAAGTACTATACTATAATGTAATAAAGATTTATCTTTATGTGGCAGTGGCACAAGTGGTTGCCTGGGATTAGTACAACTTTTATATATATATATATATATATATTCTTTTATGATAGAAAGTTTCTATTAGAAAATCTTTTGAGTCATATCAAATTATTAAATTTTGAAACACGTAATTTTATTAAGAGAATATTTGATTCGGGACTAACATTAAAAAAAAATAGTTTTCTAATCAATTTTAACCCTAGAAGTGAAGATTTTTTTTGTTAGCATTCTAAATGTGTTAATTTTTTGGTTGGTACAAGTCAAAACATAAATAAGTTTTTTATTTATCTTCTGAACACTCCACTATTAAACTGATTCCTTTGGAGTTGAAGATACTGTGCAACATCAAGATTTTTGTCAAGTTAAAAGCATCTTAGATTGGGCAAGTGTGGATCTGATTATATATATATAGATTCCTTCATACTAAAAATCCCAGTGTAGAAATTTGTTACTTTTAATTAGTGCATAAACATTTTTTTTTCTTTGAAACACTTGGCAACATGGCATGACTAGAACCTGATACGCACACGCGTTGATAAAATATTCAACTTTTTAGTGTGGTACGATATAACTTGATATGTTTGGTGGACTTTATACTAGTGCAATAATACAAGTTATAAAATATTATAGTAGTCCTACTACAAATATATTATCTCTATTTATCATAGTCTATTGATATGTTACAGCATTTTAGATGAATATGTGCACTGTGAGCCATACGACCATTGTGATTGAGACCTCTATTTTATATTTGATATAAGCACCTTTTGTTTTCATTCAATATGTATTGACTCTTCAAATCTATAACAAATTTCATATAAAGTTTTACTTATTCTTTAACAAATTTATATATGTTAAGTGTGCAAATTATTTTGAGATGTAATTTTCTTTCAGAACCATAGTGATAAACCAAACTAAGCCTTTTTTTAATAGGTGAGGTTAGTTATATATATCTGTTGATACTACTCATTTCTGTTAAAAAACGCCTTATTTGTTAGTTCCATATAACCGAGGTCTCGCCTCAGTGTCCCTGTCCAATTCATTTTGAGTCTTCTTCTGTATACATTCACACCTTCTAATAAGTGCCTCCATATATCATCTTCTAACATATTTATACCACCGCAGACGATTCTCCCACATTTATCTTCATTCGGAACCACTTCCAATTTTTCTCGTATCATTTTATTTCTAATATTGTCCTTTTTAATTTTGCTACACATTTATATCAACATTCTCATATCCGCCACTGACATTTTATGAATATGATGGTCGACATTTATATAAAATCAAATTGTTTTCAACTAAAATCACTAATAACAGTTTTCTGTTTTTGATTAAATTAGCTAAGTGGGGGTTGTTGGTCAAGATCAACAGTGGTAATAATGAAATTATCTAATCTTCATATTTAGTAGTTCAAATCATTTTATCATAATTATTGTTATCATTTTATCACTATTAATCTCTTTTTTAACAGTGTAATCTTATTTGATTGAGAATAATTCCTTTTGGTCTCACCTTCTGGTCCTCCAATTAAAAAAAACTTCCATTTAGGTCCATCTGTCAATTACTTTTGATGGAAAAAGTAAAAAAAATATGTTTTGCCTATTTTGCCCTTGAGCCATAATTCTCTCTCCTACATGTCATTAATTTCAGCTGACTACTCTCTTATTTTGACCGTTGATGGCAACGATAAAAGCTTGCATGCAACGTTAAACACTATTTTGGCAGCAACAATGAGCAAAAAAATCACCAACATCTTGAAAAATCAGCAAAAAAAAGAAAAAAAATTACCAAAATATACCTATCCAAACCCCAAACAAAATTTAAGTCGGGAGCTAAATTAACTAATTATTTAGCTCCCAATTATAATTTTTTTATTTTTTATTTTATTTGTTGATTACAAAAAATTTATTTGTTGATTACAAAAAAATGCTAATTTTAGTTAATTTAGTCCCCGAGTATAATTTTTATTTTTATTTATTTTACATCTTGGTTTAAAAATAAAAATATAATTAATTTAGCTACCGGTTATAAATTTAATTTTTAATTTTTTTGTTTTTTTAATAAAAAAATATGGGGTTTGCTTGAATCTGCATGCAAGCTTTTATCATTACTATCAATGGTCAAAATAGAAGAGAAGTCAGCTGAAATTAATGTCATGTAGGAGAGAGAATTATAGTCTAAGGGTAAAATAGGCAAAACATATTTTTTTTACTTTTTCCGTCAAAAGTAATTTACAGATGAATCTAAATAAAAGTCTTTTTAGTTAAAGAATTAGAAAGTGATTTATACATAAGTTGAAGGATCCAAATGAATTATTCTCTTATTTGATTATCTTGACGAACATAACTTCATAAATTTGAGCTAGGTGCCAATCAATTTGGAAACTTCTGATAGTTATTTGTTCTGGGGTAAACAAGTTGAAAATGTGACTAAACCAGTCAAAAATGGGCAATGCAACGTCAAAACTATTATTTTAATTGCAACACCTACCCCGCAAGACTTTGTTGGATGGTTGACACAATTTGAGCTCAACTTTTGTCAATTGCTTCTTTCTTTTTTTTGGTCGAAAATTTTCCATTTGTAATTGTTATTCTTTTTCTTTTCCCATTCCTTTTCTTTGTAAATGCTATTCTTCTTCATTAAAGAATATAAAAGATACATAAAGCAAAATAAAATTTGCATTTATAGAAATATTTCCCTTTAGATTGAATTTAGAGAGAAATGAAATATCATCCGAATAATATATATCTAATAATATTATTTGCGAAATATCAAATATTTCATATATGCATTTTGGAACGGTATTGGGCTAAGGAATTGCAAAGGAGAATTAATCGCTGGAAGTGGCAAAATTCACGCGGCCCTTCTTAAAAGAGAAGGAAAAAAAAGAAGAAAGGGTATGTACTACTTATGTCTTTGGCCAAACACCATCAAGAAAAAGAGAGATTTCAAATGATGTTCCAACTTTCCTAGAGATCGTTTTGAGCCCCATTTGGAGAATGTTATAGATAGACTTCCAACTAATTATGACCTTCTAATGAGATGAATTTGAGTTAGAGTTTATTTAAATAGGGATTTAATAGCCCATTTCTCATTAAAAAAAAATTAATCTTCACTTTTTGCAAAACATAAATTGTATTATTTTTCACCAAATAGCACAAGAAAAAGAAAAAATGGTAAACAATTACCATAAAATCACAACCATTTGGCACATTACGGTTCTCTGCCTCACAATTGGGAAGCTTCTTATCCCAATAGTCTAACATGTTAGTTTTTTTTTTTGTGGTCAATAACATTTTAATAATGTTAAAATTGAGTATTCGGCAATTCTCGAGCCTTCTATACCCTTCCAAGATTTTCGTAAAAGTATCAAATTGGTTCAATACATGATGTTAGTGTTGTTTATACGTCAGTGTTGTTGATATAAATAATGATTTGAATTAATCATTTTGAATCATCAAATTTTAGGTTGAAGATAGTAATTCTTAAATTTATAACACTAATTTTATTTGTAAATTCCGAATTCTTGACCTATAATTCGATATTTCTTTTCTTGCTTGAAGTACATGATATTAATCAAAGGCGGAACTAAAGGGGGGCCCGCAGGGACCCTGCCCCTGCAAGACTAAAAATAAGTAAATTAATATATATAATTTTTTTTTAAAAGATGGTATAATCCCTCTAATTTTTTACTCATTTTATCTTGTTATTTAATTTTAGCTTACTCAAAATAAAATTTCTAACTCCGCCCTGACATTAATTATTTTAAATCAATAAATTTAAAATTTAAATAGTCATTCTCAAATTCGTAATACTAGTTTGACTTACAAACTCGGAATTGCAAACGTCAAATCCGATATTTTCTTCTCCGATCCTTGAAGTACTTGAAACCATTTTCAGTTTTGTTGTTAATGGGCATTTGACATTATTGATATATAACAAATTGGAAAGCTCATAGACTGAAAAAAGAAAAATAAATTTGTCTCATATAGAAGTTCCTATGCAGACCCCCATAATAATTCTAGATGAAAAATAATTAAGTCATGAGGTGGTCACTGTTTCGTAGCTCTTCCATTATAGCTTCTGCCTTTATTCACTCATCACTCTATCTTTGAATTGAATAAGTTGTGGTCCCTTTTTTAAAAGTGAGGAGTTTTTCGTAATATTATAACGTTTTGAATGATATCAGACAATTGTAAACTATTTAACTCATTGTTTCGTATCTCTTCTATTATAGCTTCTGCCTTTATGCACTCATCTCTCTATCTTTGAATTGAATAAGTCGTGGTCCCTCTTCTAAAAGTAAAAATTATCTCGTAATATTATAATATTATAAACGAGATCAAACAGTTGTAAACTATCTACCTCATATTTTTATAACTATATTAATAATTTAATAATTATTAAATTTCATTTATATATAATAACATAACATTAATTAAGAGCTAATCCACTCGTCTTGTCTTTGGCCATGCGCTTTGGCAATCCTACGAAACTTTTGAAGGGCTAAGATTAATCACAACCAAGCAAATGGAAAGTGGTGTAGTGATGTGGTGGTTCGGAAGGTAGGGTACATAAAGACCAGAAGGCTTCAATTTGTTCGCCTATGTTAGCACAGGATCGGAGCTACTTTATCTTATTACCTAATATTAAGTGATTTAGATCACTTTATCTCATCCATATTGACACATATATTTAAGGGTATACACATGGACATTTGCTCCAGATTTGAGACATGTAACAAACTTACCTAGCTGCTATCTTTGCTACTCTAACCCTATAAATTTTTCCTAGGATAGATATACATATATATTATCATTTTTATAATGGTTGAAATTAATATACGATATTTTTTGTGATTTGTCTAGTTAACCCTGTGTGGTATTATAGTAATCTCATTAACCACTTATATTTTTTAAAATTTTGCACATTGAATTTAGACCTCAACTCCGTTAAAAGGAAAAAAAAAAAAAAAAAAAGAAAAAAAAGAAGAAGAAGCGAATGCTCTTCATTCAATATGCCTTCCACCGTATCCAATGTACTTTAATTTTTGTAAGAGTAAATGACTTAACACCCCTTATATTTTGTCAAAAGTGCATAATACCTTCTTGTGTTTTAAAAGATAACTGATTACTCCCATGTATTTTATAAAAGTAGCTGAATACCCCCATGTATTTTAAAAGGTAGTTGATTACCCCTCTGTATTTTATAAAAGTAGTTAATTACCTCCCTATGCTTTTTAACACCCCCCTCTTCTGTTAGAAAACACAGGGGGACAATCAGCTACTTTTATAAGGGCAAGCTCAATGGGGGACTTTAAAATGTAAACCTTTATATTTTTGAACATTTTTGTACTTTTTTAGAACCCCATACCCTAAAAAGTAAAACTATTCATGGAAAAAGGGCGTGGGGTCCACCACTTTTGGGTTAAAAGATGCTAAAATAGTACCCGGGCTCCAAAATGTTCAGCAAATTCATAGAAAAAGGACGTGGGGTCTACTACTTTTGGGTTAAAAGATGCTAAAATAGTACTCCGAGCTCTAAAATGTTCAGCATTTTGGAGCCCGTAGCACTATTTTGACATCTTTTAACCCAAAAGTCCACGTCCTTTTTCCATAAATAGTGCTACTTTTTAGGGTATGTGGCTCTAAAAAAGTACAAAAATGCCCAAAAATAGAAAGGTTTATATTTTAGAGCCCCCATTAAGGATAACCTAAAACACAAGAGGGGTAATCAGCTACATTTATAAAATATAAGAGGGTAATTAGCTACCTTTTAAAACACACGGGAGTATTTAACTATTTTCATAAAATACATAGAATAATCAATTACGTTTAAAACATAAAAATATATTATACATTTTTAACAAAATATAAGAAGATGTTAAATTATTTACTCTTTTTGATAATAAGCTAGATATCCCTTACCATACCCAAATGTTGTCGTAAACCTTGTCCTTAATTCATTTAGAATACAATGCGTCTCGTGTTTATCATCATAAGCTATTTATCCCATGTCATTAAAACAAGTTACCTTCCCCTACCTTACCAAAAAGATATCATTAAACCTTTGTATTTTTAAAATATTGCACATAGTTCCCTTGTCTTCATGATGACATATGCTGACAATCCAAAGCTGCAAAGTTAGCGTATGAAATGCATGTGCCTTTATCTTGGATGGACTTGTTAAATAATCACCTATTTAAAAATTTAAGATTTGTTTTTGAGCCTTGCACGTCAATAATTTTAATATTTTTTTTAAATAAGTGGCGGCAAAACTTAAATCTAGGACTTTTTGATATCTAGATTCTGATACTATATTAAATTACCACATCATCTAAAAACTTAAACTGTTAGAGAGGAGTTTATTATGTTCATTTATTGTTTTCAACAACACCAACTAATAACAGGGGTTTCATGCAACATTTTAATATGAAATTATTTCGGTATTGCACATGGGTAACTAGCTTATTCAATAAACAACAAGGGATATAATGCATTTAACTTTTTATACTCGATAACTTTTAATATGAAATTATTAAAATGTTGCATGAAACCCCTGTTATTAGTTGGTGTTGTTGAAAGCAATAAATGAAATTATTTAGATATTGCACATGGGTAACTAGCTTATTCAATAAACAACAAGGGATATAATGCATTTAACTTTTTATACTCGATAACTTTTTATTTAACTCTCATACTACCATGAGGACCCGACGCTTGAAGTTACGAAAGAAGGAATCAAAACAAAATTGAAAAATCAAACTAACAATTCCTTATGAACCAAAAAAAAATTCAAGAAAGAAAGAAAAAAAAAGATAAAACAAGTGCAAATATTGAATGAATGACGCAAAACAAGGCTGGTTAGTGGATGAACCAAACTAAGAGATTCAAAATTAACAACATGACAAACATAGCTATATATGGAAAAAGAACATATACATCTCTAACACAAAATGTATGTTCAAATAGTAAACAAGAATAACGTATATCTAACTTCAAGTGGTGGGTAGGCATGGTGGTAGATACTCGAGCATTATTGTGTTTAGATCCAAAATTAAGCTTTAATTATAACGGGAATTCTAATAGGGATGGATCAACTACCCTGGTGAAGTTGGAGTGCGAGCACCTTTATGTCAAATAGGTGATACTTCACATCTCCTTTATATGGTAAATATTTATGTATTAATCAAATATTAAATTACTCTTTATATGATTAGAATTCTTACCGTATAAACAGAGATGAAGTATGACTCGAGTAACATATAACAATACTCTAAAAAGAATAATGCTAGATGTCACCATTTTTTATTACCCAATTGTCACTTTCTAGTTGGCATGCCTCGTTGTCATGCCAACTAGATAAATTTATTTTTATTCTCTCTCCAATCTTATTAATTTCATTTAATATTTCTCTCTCTTGTTTTTCTTTCCTCTCTTCAGTCTTCTCTCTCTTTTGTTTAACCTTACAGGTTTACTACATATTTTTTTCAACATACATGCGTAAGCACACGTATAGTTGGACAAGAAACTAGTAATGGCACAACTTGAATCATCTCTAATATTTTTGTTATTTATAAAAAAGTTTTGTTTATATTTTTTTCATTTATGCATGTGTGAGTTGAAAGTAAATTGTCTTTTCTCCCGAAAAAGTAAAGAAGCATGACCCTTGGCAATTGGAATAGAAGGAAAATTTTAATCTTGGATGAATCTCTTATGATTCATTTGTAACCATTAAAAACCATTTCGAACCCTGACAACATGTAGTATTATGCAACTAATAGAGAAAAACATACAAAAAATTACGATTGTCAAAGTTGTTACGTATTATTGATTTATTATTTTGTGGAATTGTTGTTGTCCCGTATAAAATTTTATTGTTGCGGTCTTCTACTAATTCCTTAGACATTACACAACACGTGATTAAGGAAAGAAAAAATGAAAGAAGAAAGGAAACTTTGATTAAGGAAAGAAAAAAAGAAAAATAAGAGAGAGAAAAATTAAATAAAGTTAATAAGATTGGAGAAAGAATAAAAATAAATTTATCTAGTTGGCATGTCAATTAGCTAGACATGTCAATTAAGAAGTGACAATTAAATAATAAAAAATAAATAACGTTTAGTATTACTCCTCTGAAAAATAACGTCCTTGCGTTACTCAACATGTAATTCTTGGTAGCTAAAGTCACATCAGTAAATAATGTGGCTAGCTTGTTACTAGAAAACCAAAATTTGTCTGGATGATCTCAGTGTATGATAACTATACTAAATTATTTTTTTGTTGGATGGTTGAGAAGAACGTTAGAGCCCCCGCCTTCGATAGAATTCACCACTACATGAAAGTAGAAACTGCCTTTACATAACTCTTTATTCAACAATTGATATTAGACGGAATAATTTATTATATTTTATTAATGTGAGATAATTATATTCTATAATTCTCGTAATTTGATAAGATATGGTTCGAAACCCTATAAAATTGCATTACGATGGGTCACTCAATCTAACGCTTTGGATCTTGGGTGAGTCACTTGGAGATGGTTGCTGGAGTACTTGTTGTCTCAATTCATTGGATGTGTTCTAAAGGACCAAATTTCTGAGCCGAAACTTAAAAAGAAAATTGATTGTCATACCTCATGTACGATGAGAGCTTTGTGCACCAAGCTGTCATTTTACACAAGCATGCATCAATTTACACAAGCATGCATCAATTTTTCGTCTGGATAATTAGACCAACTGTACTGAAATCTCTCTCTCTCTCTCTCTCTCTTTTGATAAGTAGGAGAGCCAAGCATGGCTGCTTGTTATCCTCTCTAGGGTTTGTTCGCCCCTCATATCATTTTTTAGTAGCATCCAAAGCTCTCTTGGCGCTCATTCCATATAAGGCATTCTCAAAAGCCTTCTTCACTTAAAATTTCACAAGTCAATCAATGCATTCATTTTTTTCAAAATTTTTTTTATACAAATTAGCGCATTGATTTGCTTTTCTATAATCCAGCTTTATCCAAAATTTCAGATTCTGTCGTACATGCAAGAACCCACAACAAGAATGGCCCCACATATACACATTATTGGTGATGACATGGCAATACATTTGGTTCATAATGGATTTTTTTTTTTTTTGTGAAAAAGGGAGGCGAAACCAAACTACCTAACAATAACTCTATAATAAATTTCCTCTTGTCTGTCTTTTTCAATCTGAGTCAAAAGCTACGTTGGTGGAGACACAAATGAATGACAACCCAAAAGTAAATGAAGACTGTGGTTTGCAAGCCAGTCAGCACACTGGTTAGCTTCTCGAAACACATGCTGAAGGTGGTAACCTTCTTGGTTCACGATGATCTTCTTGCAGTCCTCAATGAGAAATCTGAGGGGACTACTACTCGACACATCTGCACTAAGCAACTGAACCGTAATCAATGAGTCCGTCGCGATAATAAGGTGAGTAATATTCATGTCAACAGCTCTTTTCAGGCCCTCCCAAATAACCATCAGTTCTGCCTTATTGTTAAAGGAGATCCCTATGTTCTTAGCAAAATCAGATATCCGTGTACCATTTTCATCACGAAAGATACCCCCGACTCCTGCTAACCCTGGATTCCCTTTCGAGCACCCATCTGTATTGAGCTTCTAACTGTGGTTCATAATGGATTTTGCTTTTGCTCAATAGGAGCACATCTAGGGATTCAACCTCAAAGTATCAAACCATTCCAGAACAGTAAGTGTATGAGTTGTAAACCCTTAAGGGCCAAGTGGACTGGTGGGTGACACATCAGAAAGACTCAAGTGGGACCCTTGTAATTTCGAGTATTGTTACCAGCAATGGAAGTAATGAGCTGGTCGTGGCTGCCTTGTCTATGAATGAAACCATCTAAATTAGGTTAAATGGAGCATGCATCAGGGGAGCGAAAGCATTTTGGATTGGGTTGTGATGAAATGCAATAGTACTCTTGATGAACAACTGTAAAGATTGATGATAACAAGATCTTTTGGTATAGTTGATATCGAAATCATGATTCAAACTCAAAATTTTTAATTATAACATGTCATTATTGGACCATTCTACCAAATGGCCGGATCTCTCGAGTATGATAACAAGATTTTACACTACCCTTTGTTCCACTTGATTATATTCTTCCCACTCCATGAAAATAGAGACCTAGTTCAATGTCCCAAATCCTCTATATAAATGGGTTAGAGAAGTAGTTTCTATGTGTAAGTGCATCCAAAAGATCTAGCTACTTCTTTGGAAACACTGCTAAACAACCTTATTATTCAATTCTTGTGAGAGATTAAGGAGAGACACTGTTTGCTAGAGATGAATAACTTGGCTTTTGTATTTGGCCTTCTTGGTAGAAATTTTGGCTTCTTTTTGTTCTATTTGCATTTCATTTGACACAAAATTTGTGTCAAAAAATGATAGAGTACTTTACTATTCAGTATGGAACTCTGTTACATTCAACTAGGGGTCATTCTTCCAAACCGTAAATACATCTCAGTAATAACTCTACTGGATGTCTGAAAATATGTGTTGTCCTAATTCTATAATATCTTTTTTCCATACATATGAAAGTCGTTTTGAAGAAAATTCCTTCCGCTGGAGGCTTTAAACGGATAATTTCAGCCTGAAAATAAACAGTTAACACCTTTAGTCGATATGCTACAACGTATAATGCGTAGTGTAGTACATAAATGTGTTGCATGTCCACTTTATTTATATTTTTTATATTTGAACAAGTAAGATTCTCATTATTTTTCTAATTTCATCTCCATATTGTAGGCAACGTTGTATCTTTCATGGTGTTCCTTGCACCAGTGTAAGTGTTTTTCTTGTTTGATCAATTGTTTCACTGCTTAATTTCGAAGTTGTTAGCTCAATTCACTATCTATATACCTTGACTTACTTGGTATATACCTTGGATCGGGCTGCTATTCCCAGGGGGATCAGCGTGTCCCATCCGATGTCAGTGGGTGGTGGCTAATCCGGTCTATGTCTCATGGGGTGGTTAAGTGGGGATGTTTTCCCTGATTAGCAAAAAAAAAATTGATGTAATTTACGAATATGTATCACTTGTAGGCCAACATTCTGTAAAATTTACAAGAAGAAATCAACAGAAGGGTTTCAATCCATTCCTTACGTGGTCGGCTTGTTCAGTGCCGTGCTCTGGATTTACTACGCATTCCTCAGCACCGACACCACACTCCTCATTACTATAAACTCAGTTGGCTGCTTCGTACAAACTATATACATTTGTTTCTACCTCTTCTATGCGTCAAAGAAGGCTAAGGTAATAAATTAATTAACCATGCAATTTTTTAAATTGATTTTAAACATTTTTTATGTGACAAAAGCTAATTATGTTATAAATTATATATGAATATTTAAAAATGCAGATCCAGACTATGATTGCACTGCTCTTGTTAAATCTTTGTGGGTTTGGCCTGATTGTTCTGCTAACTCAATTTCTTGCCAAAGGGGCTGATCGTGCCCATATTGTTGGATGGATTTGCCTTGTATTCTCTTTATGCGTTTTTGTTGCACCATTGTGCATTGTGGTAAGTAATTGCAAAAATTTTAAATCTTCCATTTTTGGTTGTTAGAAATATGTTCATTTCTATTTTGATAACATAACATTGTTATTGGTTATATATCAGTCGGGTGATGCTTCAGCCTTCTCTATTTTATAAAATTTTTGTCATTTATTTATTAACTTATTTTTGGTATAATATTCTACAGAGACAAGTTATACGTACCAAAAGTGTTGAATACATGCCGTTTCTTTTGTCATTATTTCTCACATTAAGCGCTGTTACGTGGTTCTTCTATGGTCTATTACGCAAAGATTACAACATTGCCGTAAGTATATATAATACTTCGTGTTGATTTATTTATGTGAGAGAATACTCGTAACATTTTCATTTGATAAATCAAAATTACTAGCGTTAAATCCATTAATACTTTTTTCATTAGATTCCAAACGTACTTGGTTTCATCTTTGGAGTTTTTCAAATGATACTTTACGTGGTGTACAAGAATGCAAAGAAAGACGTGGAGCAAAAGCTTCCTGAAATTCAAACTCAAGTTCTAGCTATGGAGGAGGGTGATAAGCTTCCTGATCAGCTAAAAGAACAAATCATTGACGTTATGAAGCTGAGTGCTATAGTGTGTTCAGAAATAATTCCAGTGATTGAACAACTTAACGATAATGGACACGACATGGATGAAAATGTTGTAGTACCTAAGCCAACCATAGAAGTCTGAAGTCTTAGAGTATTCATTCACTCGAAACTACTAGATTTCCATTTCCGCTTTCCTTAAGTGAAGTCCCTAATGGGATATTTGAAGAAGTCCTTTTCTTAAACTACTAAGCTAAGCTACCGTTGGATAACTCGGTAGAAGCGATTTGCCGCTTCCACCTTTCGGTGGCATGCATGTATGTCTTTCGTAAGTTATAATTATATAGTAAGGTCCTAGGCAATTGTATTATTAAAGTTTCGTGTTTAAATTTAAGTTAGTCAAATCTTATATATCTGTTGTGTAATGCATGTTGTACTAAATTTCTATGGTAATATTAATGATTAAGTTCTTTAGCTATGATGATTCTTTCTTGTTGATCAAAATCGAATTCATACACGGCCGTGCAAGACCAGTAGAAAAACCAAAAACATATATCTTAGTAGGGGTGAATCTATGTTATGGGGTTTGTGGACTTCAGTCTCGTTATTAACCTCACAAGATACTTTAAAATTTGTTGTTATTTTTAGTATTTTTAGTTCGTAAAATTAATTAGTCACTCCTAATTTTGTCACTAAAAGTCACTTAATTCTATTTAACACTTACTGATAAGATATTTTAGATATCCGTACTAGCACAACAATGACATTAAAAAAACTCTGCCCTTATAAGAATTAATATAATTTTGTTTAAAATGTGTTCCTCATCCAAAAAACAATAAAAAAGCGTAGACAAAACTAACACTTTAACTAATTATCTTGCTCACTTTATGTTTTCTTTTGCTAATTTTCCTATAGTGCTTAATTATTAGAAGAGACAAACAATAAAGAAAGCAACTGAACAGGCTCTTTATATTCTATAAAGAAAGCAACATACTTAGCAAAAAAGAAAGCAACATGCATATTGTATAAGTAGTGGGTGGTATAAGTGCTGCTCTTAAAACAGAAGGGTTGACCACTTGACCTGTAAAAGCTACTAGACTTGGGGGTAATTTATCTTTTCGTGCTAATATGGTGTGTTTTTCTGTCTTTTTATCCAAGGCAGAAATATATATATATTAACGTCAACATGTGAAGAGAAACTAGTCATAAGGCTATAATATGAATCTCACATCATATTGTGTTAGCGCGATGGATCTACTCTTTTAATTGTACAGGCTATAGTACCAACTGATCTCAAAAAATATTTTGATATATCTTAATATTTTTTAGTTCGCAAAAACATTTAGTCCTTCTTAGTTTCCACATTTCTATTAAATTTGATCTCTAAAACTATTTAGCTACTGACAATATACTAATTACTAAACCGCCGCTAAATTTTGATGATCCTTATTATATTTAAAGTAGTTAATATCTCTAGATGGTATAGTTTGTCAAAATGAAAACCATTTTCTTACCACTTATTCTTCTTTTTTTGTGTTTTTCTTTTTGGCTCTTTGGTGAAAGTAAATCTAGTCTAGCTAACCAAAAATAAAAGATTTGTGCTCAACTTAGCTAGGCACCATATAGCCGATTGTGAACAAGATATCTCGTACGTTCCATCTACTTAAGAAAGAAAAAGCAATTTTGAACTCTTAATTCTTACATTACAGTGAACACACCGTTCATACTTTAATAAAGAAAGCAGTTGAAAATAGGCTTTATAGGCAGATTATTTCGAAAATTATTCTCAATTAAAGTTTTTATAATCATGTAACATATGCCTGAAATTAAAAAAAAATTAAATATTTGAAACAAAGTAAACGCATTATAATGCTATTTCAAATACCTACGTTAATTTTCTTAACTCGATGTATTTAAAAGATGTTCTGAAAAAAACAAGCCGAACAATTTTCCGCTCTATTTATTTTGGCTCTATTTTGTGTTCCTCTTACCTTACATGTTGTAAGAAAATATAATAAAATCTTTATATAAGATAGTAATTTTATATGGTATCGAAGTCCAAATTACTAAACGATCTTGAATTAAGACAAACATATTAAGACTAAATTTCATTAGCTTAATCAAATGCAGTTCCTAGTTTGATGTTTATTAATTAATCAATCCTTGGTGTGACCGGCAACAGATGCTGCGAATGGTCATTGTGATTTTTCTTTAATTAAGAGCACGCCATCACGTAGATCTTTTAACCCCATTTCGATAAAGCATCTACCCACAAGCACACGCATTCACACACAAGTTACTCTTCTATGAGAATATTTCTCACTCACAGAGATGTGGGCTCTACATATTTTTTTATTATACGGTATCACATGAGGGTGCTTCATAGAATAAATTTCTTTCACACATATCTCCAAAGCACATTCGTTAGTTTCGACTTATCAATCTCTCATATATTTGTGGAATTCACACATATAAGTTTTATCAATCATAGATAGATTGATGGGTCAGTCTAGATCACTGGAGCAAGAATTTCTTAGTTATAGAGAAAATTCAAATTTTCTCATTTTCTAGGT
Organism: Ehretia macrophylla; assembly: GCA_037974665.1. Classification (NCBI taxonomy): domain Eukaryota; kingdom Viridiplantae; phylum Streptophyta; class Magnoliopsida; order Boraginales; family Ehretiaceae; genus Ehretia; species Ehretia macrophylla. The sequence goes on along the minus strand of CM075777.1, from coordinate 45,702,421 downwards.
TTGTCGTTTATTAAATGACTATCTTATCTAAAAATTTAAAATATGTTCCATCACATGCATGTGGGGTTCATTTTCAGCTAAGTGATTCTCATCACATGCATGCGATATTATTTTTTAGCCCTTATAAATACACTCAACACTTAACCGAGTTTTTTTTTTTTTTTTTTGGTTAACGTGGGAATTTAGTTGCCGGAACCTGACGACCACTAACTGATAAACCTACAGGTGTAGCAGTGCACCCCAACATCGGTTCCAAGTTAGTTAAGAGTGTGAATATAATAAAACAGTTAAAAAATTTCAAACCCAAATTTACTAGATATTACCTCTCCTTATTTTCCACTAGACTAATCCCTTGGGGGCAACGCTCAGCTAAGTTGATTTTCTTCACACTCTGGGATGGTTAATGAGTTGGTTAGCTTGCTGCACTATAGATTCTAATGGAAGTGCAGTTAAGATGTACAACCAATAGGCTATATATGCAAATTAGATATAGCCACTTGTAATAAGCAAAATAGAGAGTAATGAATCAGAATTCAGAAAATTAGTTTTTCTTTTATATATCCACCATCTAAATTTTGCCAGCGTGGCATGTGGACAGCTATTTTAATTTTTTTAAAATGGATAATAACAAAACATAAAGTCAAGATTTTTTTGGTAATATAGACTTTAATATCATATTAAATAACCGTCTCATTGAAGAATTTAAATTATTAAAAAATAGTTTATTATTAATTATATATATTGTCTTCAACACTATAATGGACAAAATTTAACAAAGATAGAAATTAAATTAGCTCTAAAAAAATGGAATAAATTCTAAATTCTACACCAACAACCGAGGGCGGAGCCAGAAATTTTTGTCAGTGGGGCTAAAATTTATAATTTTTGAACTATACGAGTATTTTTTTAAAAAAACACATAGAATTTTAACGTTTTTATGGGCCAATGAGGGCTAAAATCCATAATTATTGAATTGTACGAGTACTTTTATTTTTCAGTGGGGGCTAATTAATTTTTTTTAACTAAAAATACATAGATATCTAATTTTTTTTCAAAAAATACATAAAAATTTTAACGTTTTTATGGATCAGTGGGAGCTAAAATTCATAATTTTTGAATTATATTAGTACTTTTATTTTTCAGTAGGGGCTAATTAATTTTTTTTAATTAAAAATGCTTAAATATCTAATTTTTTTTAAAAAAATACATAAAAATTTTAATAATTTTTATGAGTCAATGGGAGCTGTAGCCCCCACTGGCTCCAATAGACTCCGCCAGTGCCAACAACTATATATTTTTTTTTAATGTAAAATTGTACTTATATAGTAAAACTTTTTGCATACCCTGGCATCGGGGGTGATGAGAGCACAACGCGTCCGAATCTGATCTATTTACCGAGAATTCCATTTTTCACATAAATCTTTTGATTCATTCTCTGTAATTTATTATACTCTTACTTTTCTTGACCTACACTTGCAAAAATCCCTAACAACTATCCTAAGAAGTTGAGAATTATATCTTCCTATAACATTAATATTAGATGATAAAGAACTAATAATGTAACTATGATATGAATTCGATACGTTGAGTTGAATGTAACATTACAAGATCATCCAAATTACGAAGTTAGGTGAGGTTTTGTCAAATTTAGCGGCGCATGTAGGCGCTTGTCAAATTTTAGTTAAATCCCACAAGTAGACCGGTCCCGGAATCAACGCTCCCTGCCTCAGAGCCCTCGGTGAAGGAGGGACGGGGGTGGGGGTGGGGTGAGGAAGATGATGGGGTTTTTTCTTTTTTTTTTTTTGGTGAAAATTGGATTGAGAGAAAAAGAAAAGAAAAGAAAAAAAATACACACACATATATATATATCATATAAGGGTAGTTTTGTCCAACAAGTAACATTTTAAACCAAAAAATATGAAAAATCGCACTTAATGCGCGTGCAATGCAATCTCCGTTAAAATTAACAGTTTTTTTGATAGAGAGGGTTGTGGTATTACATTTTTAAAACTATAAAGGGTTCCGGTGCACTTTTAAAAATACAAGATGGTCCTGTATACTTTCGACTAATCATAGAGGGTTATGGTGTTATTTACCTTATATATAATACGTTGTTAAATAGAGATTTTGTATTAAAAAGAGAAAATTTAACTTGAGGAAAGTTTAAAGACGACTGAAATCTGAATGCATCTTTATATCAAATTATTTTTTTTGCAAAATTTTACCTTTTAAATGATCAAATATGATGCTAAGTTTATCTTTTTTATTTTAGGTATTGTTAAAAGTATTTGTTTACGTATTTTCGTATTTTCTACTGTTTTTGCAGTGAGCAATCAGGTGTTAGTCATGTCCTTACATGGAAAAATACTGTTTCTGTTAAGAGAGTGGAAATTATTGGAGCGATCGCGTTTGCAGTTTCTGGTGACTTGCAATCTTTATGAAAATTTTCCATTATAGATTTACTAATTGTTATTCTTATTTTGAGAGTTATTTATTAATATGTTTTGTTTTGTATATGTCGAGGTTGAAAATCTCACAGTTAGATTCGGAAGCTGCTTTGGCCGAGCTGGACTCCTTCGATCCGACGCCGAGCTAACTTTTCCTGGTGGGCTGTAGGTCCTGCACAAGGAAGACAAGGAAAAGGCGGGGTGACGACCCGGATTTTCCCCTCAGGCGCGCGAATGATTAATATGTCCGAGCTGGCAAAGTAGTTTAGAGCAATTAATAACGAGAGAGAGTAAATGAGGAGGGTTGAGCTCTATTTATACTAAGTTTAGGTCTGACAGCATTTAATGCGACGCAGCTTTATGTCCCATCAGTGCTTTATGTCCCATCGGAACAGCTGGAACTTAGGTCGGGGTTAACGGGGTCGGGTCAGTCATCTGGGGTTGATCATTGGGCTGAGCGAGCTGCTGATGGAGCGCGGATTGGCCCATCTCTGATCAGGTCGGCTAATTTAGCTCAGCTCGGGAACCCCTCGTCAATTCCCCCCCCCCAGTCGAGATCGAGTGGGCGAGATCTAGAGGTAGAAGCTAATCCCGAGCTGCAGGTGCCCGACCCCGATAGAGTAGGGATGGCCACGTCAACAGTGCATGCCCAACGGATGGCTGCCACGCCACCTGGCGGTTCTGACGAGACGCGACGTTTGGTCTTCCCGAGGCGAATTTCACGGGCGCCTATAAATAGGGCCACCTCCTCCGAGATTCACTGCATACTTCACTTTATATTTCTCGAGGAATTTAGGTCGGACGCAAGAGTGGTCGGACGCAACTAGCTCGGAAAGAATATTCTCGGGATTCTTCAGCTCGGACCAGAATAGTCGGCCGCACTCCGCAGTTCGAGAGCATTAGGTACGTCCCGACTCCCTTTAGTCATTCCTGTACATTTGTATTTGCTGTAGACAGGATGGGGAGGTCGGAATCAGAAGATTCTCAGGCAATGGATGTAAGGTCTTACGGCGGAGATGAAAGTCCGCCGAGCTCGGCATCTACCTCGAACAGGATCCGTGGCGGAGAGAGCACCAGCTCGTCCTCAGGGCCGGCTCGGAGATCCAATCGCGAGGAGAGTGACGACGACTGCCAAGTTATTGGGGTTAGACTGGTGCGAGAAGAGGCAGAAGAGGACCCTATGGCCGACCTGGGAGAATTCGATGCCGGGGAGGATGAGGAGCCGCTGAACCGACTGGAGGGCATCGAGATACCGCAAGAGTTCTTAGCCGGGGTGTCTGTCACCGAGCCGATCGAGGCTGTACCAGTCAGTGCTGTTCGACCTCGGAGCTCGGCTTCAGCCAGTGCTTCTTCAATTCGAGGGAAGAGGATTGAGCAGTTGTTTGCCTGCTGCAAGCGCGAGTGCCATTCTACAGTGCAGATGGCGAACGCAAGACTGAGGAACTGGTCGGTTGACTGGCATCACAAGTTGAAGGTTCCAGGTCGGCAAGAAGCGGCGTGTTACCCCCCAGCCAACCACTACACCATATATGATCTGGCCTTCGACGTCATCCAGCTCCCCCTCCCTGGTTTCATCGTTGGAATCCTGAACCATTTCGAGCTCAGCCCGGGTCAGATGTCACCGAACGGTTGGGCCATAATGGTGGCTTTCTACGTGTTCTGTTTGGAGAAGGGAGTGGAGCCGACCTTGCGTCGATTCAGGCATTTCTTTGTATGTAAGCCCAATCCGAAGCAACCGGGGTGGTTCCACTTCGCAGCTCGGGTCGGCCACTCCATATTCACCAAGTGGCACTCATCTAACAAGGGCTGGCATAATGATTACTATTGGGTGGAGTCGTCTGTGAATCCTGGATGTAGGTTGGACTGGCTCCCGAGCCTGAGGAAAACCGTCAATGATGATCCTAAACTCTCGAAGGAGGAGCGTGGAGAAGTTGCAGTGCTCAGGCCCGTGCCCGGGATGCTGATAAACATTGACAGTGTGCTGAAATGGGAGCGAATCTGGGATTCTAAGTTATTTGGTCGGGAGCCCGACCTCTCAAAGGATCATCCCCACCTGATTCCCGACCCGGAAGGAGATGACGGGGCCGGCTCGGAAGAGGGTCAGTTTGCAGGATTGGCGTCCGACCTCCCGTCCCGTCTTATTAACTTCGCTTTAGCTGGGTCTTCGATTCACTTTTGATTTCCTTTGCTCTTTACCTTTGCAGATATGGCGGATATGAGGAAGCTCGCGTACACCCAGGTGCGGTCAGGACCGGGCGGCACTGGACAAGGCCAGAGGCAACGCCACAGCGGCCAAGGGCGTGAGGTCGGTCCCGAGGTCTCCTCAAAAGGGGCTTCGGGGTCCCCATTGCCGAAGAAATCTGGGTCGGGCGTAACGATCCCGGAGCGCTCCTCCCCCCGATCTGAGAACAGAAAGCGGCCTCGGCCCGGGCACTCTGGGAAGGGTAAGGGCACGGAGTTCAGCCCTCCCGACCAGCACATTATTGAGGCGTCCAAGGTCGACCGCGACCCCAAACTGGCGACGGTCCCAGCCGAGCAACTCTCGCTGGACTTGAGGACGGCTATTGTTACGGTAAGTCCTTAACCATCTTATGTAAAGGTCGCATTCTTTAGCTCGGCTAATTGCTTTACCCTCTGCTGAACAGGCCGAATCTCACATCCTCTCTGCCCCCAGCTTCTTAATCAAGGCCCAAACTCACTGTGTTGAGCTCGAGCAACGGTATGTGGACGCCCGAGCCGAGCTTGAAACAGTGAGAGAGGAGGCTGCTCAGAGGCAGAGAGTGGACGCAGCGGAGGTCGAGCGCTTAAGGAAGGAGCTGGACCTGGAGAAGGGCCGTCGCGAAGCCGCGGCCAAGGACGTCGATCGCTATAAGCGAGAGAAACGGGAGTCAGAGGCAAAGTTCAAGGAGTTGGCGGAGCGGGTCGGCGTCCACGGGGAAAAGGCGGTGGAGGCCTTCAAAACCAGCGACGCGGCGGTGGACTGGTTGGCCACGGAAGGCGGGGCCATGGCAAAGTACGCGGAAATGGAGTTCTACTTCCGGGGTCAAGTTTCGGCTCGGGAGAGAGCGAAGACTTTCTTTCCACCCTCCAAGAACGACTACATCGAGATCTTGGAGGTCCCGCCGCCAGAATTCTGGGAGATCCCCGAGCTTCCCTCCGACCTGATATCCCAGGCCAAGGAGGTTTCTGAGTTTGTCCAGAAGGGCCTGGACCAGGTTGGGGATGAAGCTGAGGCCACCACCTCCGCTGTCGGCCCAAAATAGAATTAGCAACGCCTCCCTAGTAGGGCTATTGTAATCTTGCCCGAGCTGGGCCTTTGTAATCATTTTCCGGTTTTTAATGAAATATTTATTTTGGCTTTATTTGCGTTTCAATTGTGTTCGTACACGCGTACTTTTTTCTCCGCAAATTTTCCTCAAGTTAGTGGGGTCGGACCAATTTCAATGGACCATACAAACTTAGGAGTAATAACCCGAGCTGGACGCGACTGATGTTTTAACATCCTAATCCGAGCTGGTATAATAGGGGCAACTCATAACGGTTACCGATTCGAACTCGTCAGTTCGTTATAAAATGGGTCAAACTAATGTTGACAAGTATTGAGCTCGAGTTTTGACCCAAGCTAATACACCGACCTGAGGCCGGAATGAACCGAGTTGGAACTTAATCCGAACTGGCAAAACTAACCAAATTGTTATTGATTATGCCCGAGCTGGAACTTTATCCGAGCTGGTTTACTTTATCGTTTGCTCGTGATTAAGCGTGGCCACCGCGTTAATCCGAGTTCGAGTAATTTTGTAGTTGTAGCATTTGCACCCGGGTCGGGCATTGCAATGGTTTGTGTACTCGTTCCCAAGTCGGGAATTGCACTAGTTTACAAGATCACATTGTATTGAATTTGTACAAGTAATGTTTCGGCCCGGGGCCTTTACAAAATACTTTGGCTCGGGGCCGTTTACAAAATATTACGGCTCGGGGCCGTTGACAAAATATTCCGGCTCGGGGCCGTTTTTAGACAAAATACCGTTTCAAATGTTCTGAATGCCATGCATTTTTTAACAGTTTTTCGTTCTTGTCTCGAAGGTAGAAGGTCCCGGGTCGGACTTCTTTTATGACCTCGTAGGGTCCCTCCCAGGTCGGGGAAAGCTTGTTAGTGGAGCGCGGCAAAAAGATGGCCTTCCTGAGTACGAGGTCGCCGACCTTAATAGGCTTAGGCTTGACCTGCTTGGAAAAGGCTCTTTTCATTGCAGCTTTGCTGGCCAGCATTCTGATTTGAGCTTTAGCTCGGAGCTCTTCAGCGAGGTCGAGCTCTTCACGGATTCGTGCTCCGTTTATTTCTGGGTCATGGTGGAGGGTTCTACTGGTTGGAGACCCGATCTCCACTGGCAGCACGGCTTGAGTGCCGAAGGTCAGTTCGAAGGGCGATTCTCCCGTCGCCGAGCTGATATTGGTCCGCTGAGCCCACATCACTTCTGGGAGAATTGATGCCCATTGGCCCCCTGCTTCCTCCAGCTTGGTTTTCAGACCCTGCAAAATGATTTGGTTAGTTCTCTCAACTTGGCCATTACTTTGAGGGTGAGCAACAGACGAGAATCTGAGGTCGATTCCAATCTCAGCACATTTGCCTCGAAAGTATGCACTGTCGAATTGCTTGCCGTGGTCGGTGACAATGACCTTTGGTACCCCAAATCGGCATATGATATTTTTCCATACGAAATCCCAAGCTGCCTTTTCTGTTATTCTGGCAACACCTTCAGCCTCGGGCCATTTAGTGAAGTAGTCTACGGCCACGAAGGCGTGTTTCTTTTGGCCAAGACTGGCCGGCAAGGGGCCGATGATGTCTAGACCCCACTGATAGAATGGCCAAGGGCTTATCATCACTGTGAGGTCTACAGCAGGCTTCCGCTGCACGTTGGCGAACCTCTGGCAGGTGTCGCACTTTTTTACATACTCTTTGGCATCTTGCTCTAAGGTTGGCCAAAAATAGCCGTACCTTAACGCCTTCCGAGCCAGAGCTTTACCCCCCAAGTGGTTTCCACACACCCCTTCATGAATCTCCCGGAGTACATAGTTTCCTTCCTCGGGTGCAACGCATTTCAAAAGAGGCCAAGTGTAGGCTCTTTTGTAGAGCTGCCCGGCAATTATGACAAACCTTGAGGCCTGCTTCATGAGTTTCCGAGCAGCTTTTTCATCCTCCGGGGTCATACCCCCCTCCAAATAGTCCAGGATTGGTTTGGTCCAATCTGGATTTAAGTTGAGCTCGGCTACCGCTCGTATCCCCAACTGGATACTAGGTTCAGATACTTCTTCCACGTGGACAAGGGTAGGTCGGCTTTCGCCCAAGGCTAGCCTGGATAAGGCGTCAGCCTTCATGTTCTCTTCCCTGGGAATCTGCTGTATCGTGAACCTTCTGAATGTTGAGGTCAAATCCTTAACTCTGTTGAGGTAGGCTAGCATAGCACTGTCCTTGGCTTCGAACTCCCCAGATATCTGACTTGCAACCAACTGAGAATCGGTGCTTAGGTCGATTGTCTGTGCCCCGAGCTGAGCAGCAATTTTCAGCCCTGCAATCACCGCTTCATACTCTGCTTCATTGTTGGACGCCGAGAAGGCGAATTTGAGGGAGTACTGGTGCTCATGCCGGTTTGGGTCGAGGATGACCACCCCAGCTCCGCTCCCAGACTTCCCTGAGGCCCCATCCACATGGACCTTCCACACGTCCTCCGGGTCGTACTCTGCTCGGCCAGTGCACTCTACGACAAAGTCAGCAATGGCTTGGGCTTTGATGGCTGTCCTGGGCTGGTAGGTGATGTCGAATTGACTCAACTCAACTGCCCATTTCAGTAGCCTGCCCGACGCCTCTGGCTTGTGCATGATGGATTTGAGCGGAGCATCAGTCATGACTTTAATCGGATGAGCATCAAAGTAGGGTTTCAACTTTCTAGCCGCCGTGATGAGCGCGAGGGCGAGTTTTTCCAAGGAGGAGTATCTCACCTCGGCTCCCTGCAAGGTTTTACTAACGTAGTAGACCGGCTTCTGCTCCTTGCCTTCTTCTCGGACTAGCGCCGCCGCCACCGCTGTTCCCGAGCATGCCAAGTATACTACCAGCTCCTCCCCCACCTCAGGTCGGGATAATAGAGGTGGCGAGGCTAAGTACCTTTTCAGCTCCTGGAAGGCGTTTTGGCATTCCTCAGTCCATTCAAAGTTCTTAGGGTTCCTCAATATTTTGAATAGGGGAGCGCACTTGTCAGCCGACCTGGACATGAATCTGCTCAGCGCCGCGACTTTCCCTGCCAACACCTGGACGTCCTTCACGCAGGTCGGGGGCACTAGGTCTAGTATCGCCTGGACTTTCTCCGGGTTGGCTTCTATTCCGCGGGCTGTTACCATGAAGCCCAGGAACTTGCCTGCCTTGACGCCGAATGCGCACTTTTCCGGGTTCAATTTTATCCCAAAGTGCTCCATTACGGCGAAGGCCTCAGCCAGGTCGGTTACATGGTCTTCCGCCCTCCTGCTCTTGACCAACATGTCATCTACATAGATCTCCATATTCCGGCCAATCTGGTTCTTGAAGACCTTGTTCACCATCCGAGTGTAGGTGGCTCCAGCATTCTTGAGGCCAAAAGGCATGACCTCATAGTAGTAGAGTCCTTTATCGGTGGTGAAGGCGGTCTTTTCTTTGTCCCCGGGAGCCATCTTGATTTGATTATAACCTTTGAAGGCATCCATGAAGGAGAGCAGCTCGAACCCGGAGGTGGCGTCCACCATTTGGTCAATCCGTGGCAGGGGGAAGCAATCCTTGGGGCAAGCTTTGTTGAGGTCGGTAAAATCAATACATAGTCTCCATCCACCAGAAGACTTCGTCACCAGCACCACATTGGACAGCCAAGTTGGGTATTGTATTTCCTTTATGTGGTCGGCGTCCACCAACTTGTCCACTTCTTCCGCTATGATTTGTTGCTTATCATAATGAAAGTGCCGACGCTTTTGTTTTACTGGATAGTGATTTGGGTCGGCATTCAGGTGATGCTCGATTACACTCGGGTCAATTCCTGTCATGTCAGAAGCAGACCAGGCAAATACATGCTCATTCTTTAAAAGGAATTGGCTTATACCTTTCTTGAGATTGGTAGATAGCTCGCACCCGATCTTTGCTCTCTTTGCTTCGTCAGAGAGCTCCACCTCCTGGAGGTCCTCAGCCGGGCTTCCCCTCTTAGCGTCTCTCTTTTCCTCGGGCAGATCCGGTCCCCAGCCGATTTGATATTTGGGTCGGAGTGAGTTTTCATAACACTCCCGGGCTGAGAGCTGGGCTCCGCGAATGGTTGCTATCCCAGACGGGGTCGGGAACTTCAGGGCCTGGTGGTACGTTGAGGGGACAGCCCTGAAGTGATTAAGCGCCACCCGACCTAAGATCCCGTTGTAGGTGGAGCTACAATTCATTACAATGAAGTTGGCCTGCATCGACACCCACTTATCCCCATCCTCCAACTTCAGCGGGAGGTTGATGACTCCTTCGGCTCGGTGGGACTGCCCGGTGAAACCTGCTAAAGTACCACGCAATGGCCTGAGTCGGTTCCTGTCCAACCCCATTTGCTCAAAAGCACTGAGGAACAAGACTTCTGCCGAGCTCCCGGTGTCCACCATCAGCCTTTTGACGGTGAAGTTGGCTATCTCTGCGCTGATCACCAGGGGGTCGTCATGAGGCAATATGACCCCCTCCAAGTCTTCTGAGGAAAAGGTGATCCCTTGCATCCCCGGGGCCGGTCCCTTCGTTGGTCCATATTCTCTCCCTGCGCGAACATAACCTTTTCTGCCTGCCGAGGTCTCACCCCCTGACGCTAGCCCTCCCGCTATGGTTTCAATCACAGCCAGACGTCCGCCCCCAACCTGGCGCCTGGGCGGACTCCTCTCCCTATCCCTTTGCTCCGGATTTCGGGTCGGCTGTTGATCTATATACCTCCGGAGGTGGCCTCGGGCAATCAGTGCCTCGATCTCCTGCTTCAAGTCTTTACACTCTTCGGTGGTATGGCCGTAGTCCATGTGGTAGCGGCAATATTTGGTCTTATTGCGCTTATCAGGCCGGCCTTTCATTCTCGTTGCCGGAGGCAGGTGGTTTTGGTGCTGGATCTCCATCAGGATCTGCTCCCTCGAGGTGTTGAGGGGAGTGAACATCGTGAACCGTGGGTTCGGCTTCGGCTGCTGGGGCTGCTTGCCTCGGTCATTCTGGGCTTTGGCCCCAGGTTGGGCTCGGGAGGCCTCTCCTTTCTTCCCAGCCTCCTTCTCCTTGTCATCATCCCTTTTCGCCTGGTGGATTTCCTCCGAGTGTATGTACCCTTCTGCTCGTACCATCAGCTCGGACACAGTATCCACAGGATCAATTGCTAAGGAAGACGTGAGTGGGCCCGACCTAAGCCCACTCTGGTAAGCCATCAGAGCCATGGAGTCCTCCAGGTTCGGAATTCGGAGGGACTCCTCGTTAAATCTGGCCGTGTAAGCCCTCAAGCTTTCCCCTCGATGCTGCTTCACCAACAGCAATGTTGAAGTATGACGAGTGGCGCGGCGGCTTCCCGCGAAGCGAGACAGGAATGCCTCAGCCAGCTGGTGGAAACTTGCAATTGAACCTGGACGAAGTTTTTGGAACCAATCCAAGGCATTGCCAACCAAGGTGGTCGGGAACGTCTTCGCCTTCATGAGATCTGGCATATCATGCAGAGTCATGTGGTGGTCAAAATTGAGCAGGTGGCTGGCTGGGTCTCCGTCTCCATTGTAAACGGCCAGGTTGGGCATGCGATTGCCGGTGGGTAGGGGCGTGGCCAATACCTCGGGAGAGAGTGGGCTTACACCGAGTTGGTTGATGACCTTAGCTATGGCAGCCGCGGTCTTTGCTTGCTCGGGGTCGGCTTGAACCGCCCTTTTGCCTCTCTCCGGGTCGGACCTTGGTGTTGGCTCGTAGAAGCCCTCCTCTTCCTGCGTCCGTTTTCGTCTAGACTCCGGGATGTGGAACTGGGGGCGCGATGGCCGCGGCGCGGCCCCTCGCGGTGCCAGGGGGCCCTCAGCCAGCCGGGCCACCTGCTCCTTAAGTTCTTCGAACATCCTCAGCATCATCCTTATCTCCGGTGATAGGTTGGAGTTTGGGTCTCCTTCTGCTGCGGGGTTGGTTTGAGTGGCTAAGTGTATGCGTTGGCTCGTTCCAACGTCGGCTTGGGTTAGGTTTTGGCTGGGCGCCCGTGTGGCTTCGAGGTCCCCTTCCAGGTTGGGCGAATCCTCTGCCGGTATGTTGTGGCTTCTAGTTTGCACCATAATGGCTTCTCAATGAGTGGTGAAGAGAGTTATAGAAGAACTCGTCGTTTCCCACAGACGGCGCCAAACTGTCGAGGTTGAAAATCTCACAGTTAGATTCGGAAGCTGCTTTGGCCGAGCTGGACTCCTTCGATCCGACTCCGAGCTAAATGTTCCTGGTCGGCTGTGGGTCCTGCACAAGGAAGACAAGGAAAAGGCGGGGTGACGACCCGGATTTTCCCCTCAGGCGCGCGAATGATTAATATGTCCGAGCTGGCAAAGTAGTTTAGAGCAATTAATAACGAGAGAGAGTAAATGAGGAGGGTTGAGCTCTATTTATACTAAGTTTAGGTCTGACAGCATTTAATGCGACGCAGCTTTATGTCCCATCAGTGCTTTATGTCCCATCGGAACAGCTGGAACTTAGGTCGGGGTTAACGGGGTCGGGTCAGTCATCTGGGGTTGATCATTGGGCTGAGCGAGCTGCTGATGGAGCGCGGATTGGCCCATCTCTGATCAGGTCGGCTAATTTAGCTCAGCTCGGGAACCCCTCGTCAGTATATATTCCATTATCAGAATGATACTCCGATATGAAAAATAGTAAGTTTTAGATAATTAGTAGAATATAAACTATTGTAACAATGTTCAATGATCTGAGGCTTTAGTTATTTAGTTATTTTGTTTGTATTTTTCGGGGTTAAATATTCAAAAATGGATTGTGTTGATAGAATATTCTTTTCCAAATATTGTCATTCTTAGGATATCTTCAATGATATTAATTCCGACAATTGAATCAAATCTTGAACAGAGCAATTTGCTTCCCATTATGTAACTTAATTACAATTATTTCTTGTTTATCTCGCAAAACAAGAAAGATTTTAGCTGAGATCAACCTCTGACTTGCAATTGAGACAAAATAATAATTAATTCATTATTTGCATGATGAAATTCACAAATGCGCGTTCTTCTTTACCTCACTAATGCTTGATTTTATTTGTTACTGTTGTGATCGGGGTGATATCATATGTGTAAAAACGTAATACCATGCTATCGCTTTCTTTTACAGGAACTCCAGCAGATTGTGCTACCTTGGGGATCTCAAAGACTCTCTTCCCTTCAGTTCCTGATCTGGTAGCTATTTCCAACAGAAAATGCCTCGCTTTTTCTTTTTCTTCTCCAAGTGTTTTCCATTTGTCTGATTCATCATGACTGCTAAATCAAGTGCTTTTGTCTGATAATTCCGCTTACAGGTGATTAGTGGCATCAATATGGGTCGCAACTGCGGTTACCAAATGTTAGTAACATTTGTTCAACTCTTTAGTATTGTTTAATTGTTCTTTAGTATTGTTTAATTGTGCTTGTTACAAGCTATATATACATATAGACACACGTAATGTACAAACCGCGGTATGCAGCGTCTACTCTGGGACAGCGGCGGGTGCTCGGGAGGCTTTCTTCTATGGTGTACCTGCTGTCTCTTTGTCATATGTTTGGTATGTAAAAACACGGACAAATTGGACAAATAGTCCCTATTATTTTAGAATTCACGCGGTTAGTCCCAATTGTTTGTAAAAGTCTCACCAATAGTCTTCATTGTTTCAAATGTCAAACAGTTTGTAAATGCATTTGCAAACATTGAGGACTAATGGAGAGACTTTTACAAACAATTAGGACTAATGGAGAGACTTTTGTAAATAATAGGGACTAACTGAATGACATGTGAAACAATAGGGACTATTGGTGAAACTTTTGCTAACAATAGAGACTAATTGCGTGTCTTTTAAAACAATGAAGACTATTTATAAAAAATTTGTAAACAAAAAGGACTATTTGTGAGATTTGCCCTAAAAACACTCTTTGGATAGTGTCAATTGATATGGACTAATTCCTATACGACTAATTGCTACAAGCTCTCACTGATCAATAGTTATAATTTAAGCATGAATAAGTAAAAAGTTGGTTGATATATTGGTTGATATGAATGGCACCAGAACCCCGTATGTTCAGCCGTAAGTGTACACGACTCCTTTGTTGTCCAAAAATCTCTATCAGACCTCCCTGTGGTCATATAAAAGTGCATAGGACCCTCCTTTCGTCAAATTTCTGTCTATGTAAGTAACGGAAAATGCAAAAAGACTTTTATACCCATGGGAGTTTGAGGGGTGAGGGGTGCTGGGTAAGGGTTGGGGGGGTGGGATGATGATCTTTGTGTTGTTGGAGGGCGGGGAAGAAGATAGATTTTTTTTATTTTAATTTTTTAATGAAAGATGTAATTTGGTCAATTATTATAATTATTTTATTATAAAATTAGTTAAAAATCAATAAAAATCTCACTTTCTTTAAATTTGACAAATTATTTGACGACAGGGGGGTCGTATGTATTTTTTAATGACCATAAGGGGGGTTTGGAGAAAGTTTTTGAATCACAGGAAAATCGTGTACACTTAAGTATCACCACAGGGAGTTTGGAGCAATTCATCCACTGTTGGATAATGTTTCGTGTTAGTTCTTCTGACAAATTCGGGTTTATGACTTTCAGGGTTAGAGGGAAGAGCAGCAACATTACTGACCTCACGCTGGCTGCAGAAGCTTGCTTACCGATCCTTGATGCTACATTGGCTGAAGTTAGGAATAAAACCTATCCTCAGTGTTGTTTTCTATGCATCAATGTGCCAACTAATGTAGCCGATCATAAGGTCCGTTCTGGAGTTTCTTTCATCATGTTGTCATTTGGCTGAAGTCAGGTGCGAATCCGGAATTTTTGTTCAGTGGGAGCTAAAACCAGATAATTTAATACTCATAGACTCAAGTCTGAGCCTCTTAGCTTATGTTCTCCGTGCCACATGCTGTTTGACTTTTGATTAACCAAATGGATTGTCATGAATTTTTTGGATGATTTAATGATTAACTGCAGAAGATTAATATTAGTTTGAAAAGATGATATTCGTTTTGGTTCCTCCATCAGGGTTATCGTCTAACAAAGCAGGGCAGGAGTATTATCAAAATGGGATGGAGGCAAGTAACTTCCAATGCTTAAGGGGGGAAAATGTTATCAACTATTACAATGGACTCGACTTCAAACTCTTCAGCATACAAAGAGGCTGATGCTTTAAGCGCGCGAGAGAATCTTCTATTCACGAGAGAAGTACAATGCTTTCTTCTATAATCCTCCATCTTTCACATAAGATCTTGATAGACTAATCTAATGTTTCCATATTTAGGTCAAGGAAGCAATCGGGGAGAATGGCAACACAGATTATTCAGCTCTTCAAGGAGGATATGTAGGTAGTATTTGTTTCACCTGATTGAAATAACAGAAGCAGTAAGGCGTGCTAACATTATACGAATCTTCACAGATAACTGTCACTCCTCTCCGAGCCTTATCTCCTGCAGAGACAGATGGCGAGGAATACTTCAAGCAATGGCTGCCAGGCGTACTTGAATGCGTCTCTTCTTCTACTTTATAAATGCTGTAAGTTCTTCTCCAAGAATTCCGTAAACGAGGTCTAATTCAACAGTCATATTCTACTGTTTTCTCTGTTTCAGTCCTTCGCTTGCATACAGAACACATTGGACAGTCTTTCATCTATACTTTTAAGTACATTAAACAGATGACATTTCTTGGTTCATTCGCGAATTTCTCAACGTGCTAATGAAAAACACTCAGATCAGAACAAACGTCTTGAAAGCTGATATGAAGACCTAATGAAAAATCTTTCAATTTTCTTAATAATTCTCACTGATCGTTGTTTTTTGTATATATATAGCTGTAGGATCAAGGCATTGAAGTGACATAGATGGCATATCTATCCTCAGTATGTTAGAGCTCATCCGATCAATGTCGCTTCCAAGCCGTTCAAGAAAATCCTAATTCCCCCGGTATACAGGGTTGTCAATTAATAAACTCATTACTTCATTTCGCGGGCAAACATTTCTGCATCGTAGTGATTATATAAACTCAAATAGTATGAAAGAAGCTGATGAAGACATTATTTTCATTCTGCCATTTCAACTGCTGGAAACAGACATGGCAACAAGAAACCATTGAAATTACTCTGTGGATCATAGTTTACACTCAATTGTGTTTGATCTTTTTAAGAAAAGAATAGTATTAATTATAGAAATAATAATCTTAATAACCCCGTGTGATTTCAAATTTCATTCTACAGTGCCTGAAGTGCTACAATTCTTAGTTGATGCAATTATCATTTGCTACTGTAGCATATCTGAACGTTGGAGTTACTATGCGGATATTGTAGCCACCTTTATTAAGGCTTTTTTTTCAATTTATTCTCCTCTTGTAAATGCAGTCATTACTTTATTAGCGATTCTAATAATATCCGAAGAAAAAACTGCAGATTAAGTAAAATGCAGCTTTCAATAATTTAAAGAGGTTTCACTACTCTGAGCCCACACACAGAAGATATCAAAACCAAAATTTGGAAAAAAGGAAAAAAAAAAAAAATCTATACCAGCAGAAAACAATTTACATAACTTATATACATGACTATAAACGTTCTGTTTTCTCTATGCTTGTTTTATCTGTGAGATTGCAGAAGCCTCATTTTGGTGCTGGCAATGCAGGTGGATGAGACTCCACTAGTATGGACCATAGTATATGAACATCCTCATAAGGGCAGGACTTAACATCCTCGTACAGGATATATATCCCTCTTCCTGTGAAACACAATGATAATGCCGTTTAGTGGCTGGGAGAGGAATTTGATATTGAGAGGCCAAAATTTAATTAAGAAGATTGACGATAAACAAATGTATAAATTTAGAGGTTGTAGTATTATTATTTTTTTACTTATATATATATATATATATATATATATTTAAAACTTGGGCCCCCTCTGAATGGGCTAGCTCCGCCTTGGCTAGAAGGGAGGGAAAAGAGAGAGTGCGCGTGCGACAAATATGTTGCTACGCGTATCCATTACTGATAATTCAATTATGGTAGAAGTTTTAAGGCACATTGTATTTTTAAGCATTCAATTATGATAAAGAAATACTAGTATAGCTAAGCATACAAATGATGGTGCCATTCGAAAATTGGCTTATGACTTATTTGTACTTGTTCTTGATCATTATTTGTGTGTGCCTCTGTGTATGTGTGTCTCATTTCAAATTAGAATGAATAATAGAAAAGTGCCCTTTCTATTTTACTATAAATAGAATGATAAATAGCGGTTTTTCTTATGTCGTGTCAAATTACTACGAATAGTAGAAGAAACAAATTAAACAAGTATAGAGGAGAGGAGTGAATGAGGACATACTCTTCCTGTGAGCTGAGTTTAGACGAAACCACAGCTTCTTCAATGGAGAGAAGTGGCACTGGAGCCACCCCATGAGTAGAAGTGGTTGTGGGGGTGCCTGATGTTAGGTGAAAGAAATAAGAGAGTCAAGGAAAGAGAGAGAGAGAGAGAAACCTTCTAGTTTGCTTAGACAAGGGTGAAGTTTAGGTCACACTAATGCTTAAAAGTCCTTCACATTTCCTTGCAGACTAATCATGCACATCACAATTCCTCTTGGTACTATGTCTCTATCATACCTTTTACTCTTGGAACGCAAGGAATCACTCAACCAATCACCTCTTCTTTCCACACCCTTATATATTATTTTTTAATTACCTGGATGACGGAAAAATTAAGAAGTCCTTCCGACTCATACCAAGATTTAAATATATGACACATGATTCCTTTTGGAAGTAACGTATAGTGTCAAGATCCTTAATTGATTTGAACCCAAAACGTGAATAAATCTTTGATTCATGCTTCAAACACTCTACCACTAGACTAACCCTTCAATCCTCAGAATTACCCTTATATATGTATTCTTAGTTCTTTAGTATTGTTTCTCTTGTCTTTCATGAATCTTGCCTTGTCCATCAAGCTAAAAGTAGTGTTTTTATCATTATACAAGTTCCGGAAGCATACTCTTTTGTTGGGGTTGTATTCCTTTTCTGTATCCCTCGTGTTTTAATAAAGCAATTCTCTCTTAGAGTCTACCTCAAGTATTCAGCTTCTATTTGTCCACTTGTTACTAATTTTGGTGTTTAAAATTATTCATCTCTTATGAGTTTACTAGCTTTAGTTTATAAAATATTAATTAATTATTTGTAAAAATGTCTAATTGTGAGTTAAAAAACTTTCATTGAAATAAAATTTTAAATCCGTCCATACGAACAAATGCATGACGGGATCGTCAACACTATAAAATGGTTCCAATTTTGTCCTAAACTTGTACAAGTGTGTGTATTTCCTATTTTCTTTTGATAATTTATTGGTTTTCTATCTTAGCTATCATGTGATCGTGTATGATACAAAAACTTTCACGAATTTGCTTCTTTCTTTTTATTCTACTGTTTTTTGGTTCACAATATGCCAAAATGTAACGCTATATCTCTTGTTACTAGACAAAGCAATGAAGTAAAATTAGCGATGAAGCTTTATTTTAGATTTATTATTAAATTATCACTTCGTCTAAAAAGTTTAATTTATTAGAGAAGAGTTTATTATATTTATTTATTGTCTTTAATATGTCTCTCACATGCAAACGAGATTCATTTTTTAATTTCTTTAAATGAGTGGCAGCGAGATTTGATCCTTTCACCTTTTGAAAACTTAAGTTTTGATATTATATTAAATAACTACCTTACTTAAAAATTTAAACTAATAAAAAAATTATTATATTTATTTGTTGTCAATTTGCATGCTACAATAATACTTCTTCATACCAAAATAATATAAAATTTATTTTCTTCTTTCTCTTTCATTTGTATTGGGCCTATCTCTCTGTTTGTGGATCTACGGATGTCATATGGTAAGAACCAAAATCAATTGGACTTTCCTATTAGAACAAAATGAATTTTAGAAAAGGACAACTCTGTTCATATTGGGCTTTTATTGCAACAAAAGCCCAAGTTGAATCCACTTTGCTAAATTGCTGACATATTTGGACAATCTTTATTGCTCTTTCCACTTATCCATTATAAATGTAACTGAATATGTTTATGGCTGATCAAGATGATCCATTTCCAATTCTTTCTTAAAATACATGACATATAAAAGTTTTGCATATCTTTATATAACTACAATACAATAAAGAAGAGAATTCATAGGAGAAAATAGAGACAGGTAATAAATAAAACAATACTAAAAATTCGAGTCACATAATTTTTTATTTTGACAACTGAAACATTGTGGAATAGACCAAACCCCTTCTATTGTCTTTTTGAGCTGTTTTGGGCATCCCCCTAGATGCTATTAAGGTAACCACTTTTGGGCATGGGGATTTACCCCCATAAGGCTAGACCAATTTTCTAAACTCTCTCACAGAATTTAATTTTTACCTAAATTCTTCTATGACATTTAATGGAGTCAAACATATCTTTAAGTTGGAAGAGCATTTATGTCTTTTTTTTTTTTATATATCCTTTTTGATTCAAGAGAATTCAAGCATATTACAAATTTATCGGTTTAGGGAATATTTTACCTGTTCAACCTTATTTTTATTTTTTTGGTTCGAAAAAATAATCAATTTATCTGTAATGAAGACGTAAAGACTAGTCTATACCAATATATAGAAATCAGGATCAAGTAAGATCCTTAAAGGAGACACTCTACAACCCTATCAGCCTGAAGATTAGTGGGGTAAGCTCGTTGCCAAACAAAAAAAGAAGCAACAAGAAATGGATGCACAGCCAAGTTAATTACCACATCAAAATATGTTTATCGGGAAATCAATCAATGTCCAAATTGAGTTGTGAATTATGGACTTCATCAAACATTGGGTACTCACAAGATGGAGCAACCTCCAGCGGTTTGATCAAGTTTTTATAAAAAGATAAGAAAGATGAAACATCTTCTTAAGATAATTATTCGGGCTTAGTTTCCTATATATCGGGGGAAAAAAAAAAGAAGAGTGCAACAAGACAAATCTTTAGAAATTAGCCCGTCACGGGCGATGTAGTATCTTCATTTGCCGAAAGGACACCACTAGTTCAAATCATCAGCATAATCAAGCTTTCGGTTTCTGGTTCATGCATCAACAGGAGAGTTCAATATGTTGATGTCTAATTGTATAAATTCTTCGGCGGAACAAAAGATTTGTTGTAGGGTTAAATCCGGCTAAAATATATAATTTAACATTTATATATAAAAAAAAATTTCTATGAGAAACTAAATTGATTTTTAGCTTATTCTGGAAATACTTTAAAAATATAAGCCTAATTACTTCTTAGTGAGCTTTTTTTTGAATGACGCGATAACACAGTTGGCGTAGTTTAACCATCAAATTATCCGGTGGAGCCCGACCATTAAATTATCCCTTGGAAATTGACCACTAATTGATAACTCTCGAATGCAGTTGTGTTATCTCACACATGCACCAAGTCAATTAAGGGCAGAATTTTAAAACAGTAAAAATTATTGAACTTGCGATCTCACAGTAATAATTTCATCTTATTATTGCTGGATCATATGCCATAGGACTTTCACTCTACAGTGATCCACAATTACGCCACTGATTGTTGCTCAATGACAGGTACAGTTATCTATACTATTTATTCACGAAAGTGTTGTCTATGATCAATCCTGAATGGAATACCTCATTTTCACTATTCAAGTGATCAAGAAAGGGAATTTAAGCTCCGTTTGTTTGTCGTAAAATAACTTATTTATAAAAAATATTTTTTTAAAACATAAAATATTTTCCTAATAGCTTCTTCACCATACTTGACCTGTCAATTACTTGTGACTCAGAAGTGAGTTGGTCTCTTCTTTGAGCAGCCGTTTCATTTGACAGTGTGTGGGTCCCACATAGACAATCACAGTTAGATCAATTCGGTTAGATTTGGTTGTCCAACACAAGAATTTTTCTATATTTTATTTTTTTTGAAGTGATCTTTTATTGAAAAAATAGTAAGAGAGTTCAGAATACTTCATTTTACAAAAAAATACATGACGTGACGTGAATCACTTCAAATACTAACTTAATCGTCAAAATCTCCCCCCAAAAAGACTCGAAGCAGTCTCACCCTTTCTCTCTTGCATGCTAACATTCTCTCACATCGGTTCCAACTAAGGATATATCATCAAATAGGAATCTTCAAAGAACTCGATTCTTGATCACTTTTTAACATCATTATTTATTTTCTGAATATTGCATGACTGTAGGTTGTGAGATCTTTCTTCTTGTAGCGAAGACTTCGTTACAGTAAGACTCTAAAAAGGGAAAATAAAACCTTGAAAATTGCAAAAGCAAAATAGTAAAAAGAAAGATGGATGTATATCAAACCATGATGAAGATTACAGTAAAACTTTTCACTTGCATGGGCCCGTAGTACAATCATGTATCCATGGCCCATGGGTCCGGTACCATGTGTGAGTTCTTGAGTTGTGGTCAACACTTTTCGACCAAAAATAATAATAATAATAATTAAAAAAAAAAGAGTTTACCATATGTTGAAAAGTATATATGCTTGCATATCTTTGTAACGGTATGCTAAGTCCTGAAGAAAAAAGTGGTTCAGTTGCTATAGTGGACATTTGAGACCTCAAATATTACTTTATACAACGTTAATAGTTTCACCTTTTTCCTCGTATTGTCAGAATTGGATTTTTAAACTCATGTAAATTTGTATTTTAGACTTAAAATTCGAATATGTTCTACACATTTATATGAAATAAATTAGGCATGTATGTATTTTTTTTTCTAATTAGATGAGTTTAGCCAGTGGCGGATCTACTAGTCCCCGCTGGCCCAGAAAAAATATTAAAAATTTCATGTACTTTTAAAAAAAAAATTAAAAAATTAATATATTTTTAGTTAAAAAAATTAAGTAACCCCCACTGAAAAAAAAAATATACTCATAGTTGAAAAATTATGTGTTTTAACCCTCAATGAAAAAAATTCTTGAATCTTGCCATGAGTGTAGCATATCACTTGTATGTAAGAATTTTCAAAACTGATGAAGAGAATGGAATTAGTTTTCTTGCAAGTTAGGTTCACAAAACATTCTTTTACAAAATCCGTGTACAACGAGTGTTTCTTGCACAAATTTTTTTTTTTAACAATTAACATCATTCTTCTGTTTTCAAATTAATTGTCTAAGAGTTGACACTGTTTATTTACCAAATTGGTTGAATATTCCTTCTCTCTTTTTTGGCGAAAAGCAAATCGAGATAAACAATGCATGGTTCCTTTTGTTTCTTTATATACAAATCATACTGTAAAGAGATGCAAGCTTTTAAATAAATCAACAATGACAAGTCTATGACATTCTAGGGGGTGGATAGAAACTACACCATTTCATGCGCAAATTTCCCTTTTATTCAAGTGGGATGTATTATTTGAATTAGAAAGTGAAGCTGCAACTGCGTTATTCATAGAAAAAAAAAATTTAAATTTCAAGACTTAAAATTCCTCTTGCCTATCACTAGAAATCTATTAAGAGTTTCAAACTCAACAATCATAACTAAACACGAGAATTACGTTCGTTGCAGGTCCCGACAATCCAACACGCAGTCAAGAGGAAACCTAATCTTATACCAGCTACACATGTATTTTTCAAATTTGATTGATTATGGAAAACATTCCCTTCTAAAGTGTTACATAAAAGAAGATTTTTTTTTTTTTTTTTACTTCGAGGAAGGCAAAAGTCGAGAATACTAAACTAATCGAAGAGAATCCTTCACCATCAAAAGTATCAGAAATCTTGGAGGGTAAAAGAAGAATTTGCAACATATTGCGAGCATGCTTCTTACTAGGAGAAAATTAAACAGTGGGTTTACGTTCCAACAGTAGCACTGACAATCATGATTAATATCGTAAAATTGCTTGCTTGGCTTTATTCATGGAGGATGAAGTATTGCATGCCTAGTTCCATACGGACACGATCTCAAGCATCTCTGTCACGATCAAGTTGCATAACACAAACAAAAGGATCCTACCTTATCAATTTGGCAATTTTCCTGTTTGATAACCTTTGATATATGTTAAAAAATACTATGGTCTTCGACACCATCATTTGGCCTCTTTAAGAGTCACGTACGAGTGGCCCTCTACACCATAATTTGGCCTCCTTGTCATTCACCATAATTTGGCCTCTTTTAACACTTTAATAAATGAAATCAATAGGGGAGACGGTACAAATATAATAATAAATAAATAACGTTGTTAGATTTATATAACCGATAATATTTAATTAGACAAGATTTAATTATTTTGGTTTTATAGTCTAATGAAATGTTTAGCATTACTTTTTTTCAGGAGAATTGTCAATAGAACTCGTTATCGTATTGCTAAAACTAGTAATTTTGTCTTTTGACTGGCTTTGTAATATCCGAAGGAAATAATTAAGGAATTTTCGGTAAGTTGATTGGCTAATTTGCATCTTATACCATTTACATTTATTAATTAAAAAAAAAGGTCAGGAGTGCGTTGACTATATCCATAAGCCCTTAAAGGCAAGCAATATTATGTTACCTTTGAATTTTAAATAAATTAATGATTAGATTATGATATGATGAAAATTTCAGCGGTGGTGCTATGTGGGGTGCTGGGTTGGTGGGTGGGTATAATTGAGAAGTCGCTTGAGACAGGGAGGATGGTGTTCAAATTTTGAAAAATCATTTCTATGCATTTTAAGAGCAGGTAAGAAGAATGACTCCAACTTAGTACACTTGGGCCATGTGAGGCAAGCATGTATATGAATCAACCAAATCATATCCTAAAGTCATCATCCCATTCCAAAGTAGTCAACCCGACACATACATGGTTGGAAAATACACACACATATATATATATAGAATTCAATAAACATAATCTACATTTGTCACAAATTTTGTCTGATCGACTGATTTGGAAGATGTATTATGATGCACGGTTATAATAATTTATATTTTATGATAATGGGATAGATCTTTTTCTCTATCATGAAAAAAGATATAAAATAAAAAGACTTGGAGGGCTAAGTTTAGGAATTAGATAAAGTGAGCAATAGAAAAGGGGTTGGGGGAGAATCTGGCACACATTTGAATGAGGACAAATAAAAGAGATCTTCACTAAGAACTACTTCAATACTAGTAGTTTAATCATCACGATAAAGCTTACATAGCTTTTGTCTCTGGGAAGCACGAAATTATAAGACGAAAATACGCTTTTACTAATTAAGTCTAAAGATACTAAAGTCACCAACAGTATTTGGTCTCGTGGTATTCTTCTCGTTTTGAATGCGATAAATTGCTAGATTAATTTTTGTAAGTGACATTCTTTAATATTATATATTGTACGACTTAGGTCTTTTTTAAATTAAAAAAAAAAAAAAACTAAAATCCAACGCAACTTTTTGTGATTTCTAGTGAAGCGACGAGGAGTTGCTTTTGGTAGCAGTATGGTACTGTGAGATGCTCATTGAACGGATAACTTACACGAATTAATTAAATGTATTACAAAATAACACAAACATAAAGGTTAAGTTTTTGCAAACACTTTATTTGTGACAAGTTAAGGAAAATGATGTTTAAAAGTATACATTTACACTATAAAAAGGCTCATTCACGTGTCGCAAACCTTATTTTATCCGTCAAATATGTAATTAATATTCCATTCTAAAATAAAGTTGTACTATGAAAAGTAATCTAAGTTTTTATATATACTGATCTTAAATGTCATTGATTTATTTATGTAAAATAATTGGATACTCTAACATGATAATACTTATGAAGTTCCCAAATAGAAAACGTCTTAAGGTGTTATTTTCCTTTATAATGATGGGAGACTTCCCTTACAAAACTCCTTCAGGGTTATACAATAAGTACTAAATTATGAAACACACCATCTGTCTCTCTCTCTCTCTCTCTCTCTCTCTCTCTCTTACTCTCTCTCTCTCTTTCACACACACACACACACACATATATATATTATTCAAGGAAGGTCTAAGCCGTATATACAATACATATCAAAGAATGTCACTATAAGAATTGACCTCATAATCACTCGCAGTCACAGCAAGAAACATATCACTAGACCAAAGGATTGTTGGTAACCCACCATTTAGAAAATATGGTCTTGTAGACTAGCTCTAAAAAAATAATTTTTTGACTAATTCAAACCTCAAACGTGAGTAAGTCTCCCATTCATACCCTTTGGAGTTAAAAAATGTCTAGTTGTTTAACAAGTTATTTAGATCAATTTTGTTTTGCTTTTAGTTTAAACTCGTGCCTTGACTATTGAGATTAAATGTATGGCTAAGTCAGCAATTTGGTGAGCATAGAAGATAATTTTGTTGCTGGCTTTGACTTAGAATTTCGAAAATGGGCAAGCGGGTAATTGCCTCGAGGTGAGTACTTTACTAGCTCTGATTATTATAATACAACCAAGTGAAAATATAAGTGCAAAAAGAAAGAAAAAGAAAGGGATATGCATGTAGAGAATAATTTAATATGAACACACATGGGGAATGTTTGAGACTATTGTGGTCTTTGCTTTAAAGGATCTTTGAGAAAAAAAAAAAATACTTTAAAGGATGATATATTTATCTCTTAACATTGTCCATCAAGTCTTGAAAAAAAAAAAAAAAAGTCCATCAAGTCTCATTTTGAACTTCCCACAAACTAATATTATATGTATAAAAGTAATTGTCTTGTAATTTAAATTTATTGATCTGAAATAATAATTATTAACGAAAAAACTTATTATGAGAGTTGTTTATCAATTAGTATTCTAGGTTTAATTAATAATTTAAATTAATTATTTTAAACTAGTGAATTTAAGGCTTAATTCAATAATTTTTAAACCTATAATACTTATTTTGTGTAATACATGCATACAGTTGATTTGAGTCCGTGAAATGGCTATACTCAAATTGCAAGGAGTATCCTCTCTCTTCTTCTTATTTTTTTTCTTTTTCTTTTTTCCCCTCTCTCTCTTTTTGGTTCTGTAATTAATTAACCTTCATAAAATCTTTGTTAGTGTTGAACTGGAACCGATGAGGCAACATGAACTTATACTCAAGCTTAGGCCATGGTTAGCCATTGGATCAAATATTGAATAGTAATCTTATATGATTTTAAAACCACAATTAGAGGGTTTTTTTTTTTGGTCAATCACAATTAGAGTTTAGAACCCTACCTTTTCTTAGAATTTTTTTGACCAAGCCACAAGATGGAAATGATATCATTTAAGTATTACTCTTTGTGATCTACTTCTCATCATTCACTATAGCAGTAGAAATTCAACTTCACACAAGCAAGAAAAATCAATGACAAGTTGACAACACGTATATATTATCCGCACGTCTTGTTGTGATGGCTCTAGTTATTCGAGATGTCTTTCTACTTGTTCAGTTCATGATATATGTATTATTTGATGTCTTGTTCTTGCTGAATGAGCCAACAAGCTGGCTCTGATACCGTTTGACACGGGTTTGGTACCCATTCCCTAGTCTCTAGACTCCAGAGGGGAGGGGAGGAGGGACACCGAGTCGAGAAGTACAAATAAACAAAATATAAACAACATGGAAGGTCTCATTACATGTATCATGGATATTGTATATTTTCTCTTATAATTAGAGACCTCTTAGCTAAACACGCAGATCCAGAGAATCTGTCAGTCTCTTACTCCCTTACACAGATCTGATCTCATAACTTTCAATAGGCCAAAACCATATTGCCAAGAGTTCTACCAGTAGAAACACTGTTTTATTCGCAAGGAAGTTTCACAAACAGACCAATCTTTATGTAAGGCCCTCAGATCCAATCTGCAGAGTATACATGACGTCCTGAGGAGCTGAAATAACATATTAATACGCTTGGTTTGTAAGGCCATAGTATGCGTTCACGGGTTGGTTTTTCCTTTTCTCTTTGGTCCCATCATCAACGCGACCATTAGTCTTCAGGGACTATATATATACAGTGTTGTACTATCAAACTAGGAGCACATGTATTATTTAGGAAATGTACAATCAATTAAGGAGCATGTCAGTCATATGTCATACCACTATTATACAGACAACATTCCATACAAGTACCACAGCAAATTTTGGCCATAGAAGCAAAAAGACACAGGCTTGTGCATGAATATACTGTTGAAGTATATTTAGGTTTTAGTATAATTACCTTTATATCAAGATACTAATTTAGGCTTGAATTAATAAATTATAGATTTCCTTATTAGATTATATTTCTTATTAGTATAAATTGTATATTAATTCTTGTTCACTATATTTGAAGCCTAAGAATAGGCTCTCATATTGTCGTTCGTAAAAATGCACATTCACGCTGTCGTTCTTCACCATCACGCTTGGTTGATATTTGATTTGTTTCCCTTTTCCAATCCAGTTTCCATTTTATAATGCCTTATTTAGATGATAAATGACTGTTCGCTATTATGCATGTTGGTTATCTTAGGTCCAAGTATCCACTATATATATGCTTTGAGATTCAACTCTAAAACAATCGGAAAAATTGACATATTCAAGAACGAAGTTAATTATATTGTTGACCGTAAAACTAAGAAAGATTAATGCTCTATTTCTACTTGGAGCTGCTACTCATGGTATATGGAAGGAAAGGAATAATCGAATTTTTGATAAAATCCAAGATGTTAATAGAGTTAGGGTTTACTGTGGGTGCAAATTTAGTGATAGAAGGATTAATAGAGTAATTTGTCGGAGTTTGGAAACTTGGTAGCGGTGTTGTTTTTTGGATGACGTGAAAATTTACCTGACAGATCTCAACCACTAGATTATTCAGTGAAACCTGACCACCAACTGGTAAACAGTGTACTTATATAGCTAGGATGTTCCTTTTCTTGGTTTCATGTGGAAAGCTGATTGCTCGGTCTTTGTATTGTGTGAATTGTCCTTGTACAGTTTGGAGTGGTCCTCTCTTGGCTCATGTGGTAATACTTTTGTAAATTGTACATGTTTTTGTTTAGTGAACTACTTGATGACCTATTCAAAAAAAAAAAAAAAAGTAATTGATTTATTTTTATCCATTATAAATTAGATGTCTTACTTGATCAAACTTTTTTAATCTCTTGTTCTTCTCATTAATCTAAAAGTTATTTAATTTACAAGGATTAAACGCAATGGAAAAGAAAAATGAGAACTTTAAGAGGAGAATACAAATGTGGAATAAGATACTAGGTTAGTCAAATTAGATTTGGATATTATAACAAATAGAAAGTCCTACATATTTCGAGACCTTTAAACATTTCCTGATAATTTTTACTTTGAATTATAATGAGCTTGTAAAAACAAGATTGTTACTCAAGTTGCATAAAGTTTGAGTTTCCATTGAAAATAGAAAATAAATTGATAATAGCTAAAATTTGTATAAAAAAAAAAAAGGGCAAAATATCTTAGTCTTACCAATTCGGTGCCATGAAATGGTTTCTTTGCCACAACCTTTACTTTTAATTATAAAAAAAGATAAAAGGACAAAATATCTTTGTCTAATTGCTTTTTAAATACGACGTTCACCTCTTATAATGAATTCAATTTATGATTTCTATTTTGTAATTAAAATTAAAGAATTTTTTCTTTTTTAAGATTTTTGATAATATTTTCAATCTTAGAACATAAATTAACTCATATTTCTAATTTTCAATAACCAAAAAGAGACTCCAACGCTCAATAAATATATCAAATTAATGTGGGCTTCACAAAGTTAATGCAACATGAACTACGCATAAACCAAAAACATCAGCCATCAACCTATGTACTCACAAATCAATACATGAGTACTGCACATTAAGATACAAAGGTTTCCATAATCAAACAAAAATTAAATGCTCATTCACCAAAGCAAGTGGCTAATAAAGAATAATAAAGGGGCATATAGGCAAAAGCAATAATGGAGAGTGGGCCAACGTTTTCCGTTACCACGACCTTTTGGGCCGTCATTATAACCACACTAGAAAATTCACTGTTGACTTGCCACTAACTATTTAATTTAGTGATATAATTTTTTTTTTAAATACAAAAAATTTTAAAATTAAAAATTTATATATAATATCTCAAATAATATAAATAAATTAAGCTCCTTTAAATAAAAAAAATAAAAATTTCACTGTTGACCTGTGACCTCCCCACACTTAACGGCTCCCGTCACTTGCTATAAATACTATCTACTCTTTCTTTTTTCAACACTATCACTCTCAATTATTTTTGAAAGACAAAGCAACTCTATACAAACACACACACACTAACCATACTATATAGTTTGAAATGGTTGCGTAAAGAAGAAGGGTAGTATCTTTGTGTCATTGTGTGTATCTGTGTGTTTTTCTTGAAAGATTCATCTGTTTTTTTTTTCCTTCTGCTTTTACATATATACATACGTATATATATACACACACAACACACACTAGAGTTGCTGCAGCTGCTGTTTTTGGGTTTTCCTGAAAATGGGAAAGAGAGATCAGACCCAAAAAGAGAAAGAGAGAGTTCAAGCTGTAATTGAGCTCTTAAGGAAACAAGCTCCTCTTACTGTTAAACAGGTTTGTTCTATACATTTTCTCTTCATTACTTATACATACTATATGCACTTTTTCATTATAATTCTATGAGGTTTTATGTAAATATATGCATGTTACATTGCTGAATATCTTTCACTTTACGGTTTTTTTTTGTATAATAGAAGTCGAAGCTGTGATACGATCTTGTGTTTATGAGTGTGTATGTGATAATATTTGTGGGTTAGTGGGGAGGCAAAAAAGTCAAAATCGATACGTGTTTTTTCTATAGTTTCAGTGCATGTGTGGAAACAGATCGAATAGCACTATCATGCTATGTCTGGACAATTTGGCTGAAGTTTTATGTTCATTTGGCAGGAGAAATTCTGCAACACAGCTTGTGTGGATCGGTTCTTGAAAGCGAAAGGCGATAGTGTGAAGAAAGCTGCAAAGCAGCTTCGAAATTGTTTTGCTTGGAGAGATTCTATAGGCACTGGTACTTTATTTTAATTCTAGTTTAATTTTAAGTTTTTTGATATTTTTTATAACGAGAAATTCATTCTAAGTATGCATACGTTAAATCCATTCAAAACTACAAACTTTTCGAATTTTACCTCACTCTTTTCCCTTTTTGTTTGGTTACACATGGAATCTTGCTTGTATTAAAATTTTCGATTTGGGTCATTAAAGTACTCGAAATCTGGTAATGATATTAATGATCCCAAAAGGTCAAGAATGAGTTGATTCTCACTGTTTTTTATGCTTATTTGAATGTAGATAATTTGATAGCTGATGAATTTTCAGCTGAGCTAGCTGAAGGTGTAGCTTATGTTGCTGGCCACGATGACGAATCAAGACCTGTTGTGGTAATTTTTTCTTCACTTAATTTTTTTTTCCTTTTTTTTTTTTTTGGGTTTGCTTCACGTATTAGTATCCACTTAGTGAGATAAGTTTTAGTTTGATTTGATTTACAAACGTGCAAAGGCTCTGTGTTTTTTGTTCTCTTTGAATAATGTCCAGATTTTCCGAATCAAGCAAGATTACCAGAAGTTCCACTCACAGAAACTGTAAGCATCTATAAATAGCTGTGTTGGACGCATAAATTTTTGTTTTATGCATATAAATTTCATAGCTAAGATTTTTATGGCTATGATTTTTTTTTTATTTTTAGGTTCACTCGTTTGGTGGTGTTCACACTTGAGGTGGCTATTCAAACCATGGCAAAAAATGTTGAACAATTTGTTCTACTGTTTGATGCTAGTAAGTGAATTCTCAAATGGCTTTAATTACTTGAGTTTGTTCACTTATTATGAGAAATTTGAATAAAATATATAGGATAGATTCCTTTTAATTTATGACTATCAATTTTCTTCAATTAGTATTTCAAATTCACACCAGGGGTGTCAAATATCGTGACATGTAATCTTACTATCAAGAGACATGATATAGTGCTTTTTCTTTGAACACAATAACACATTTTAGGAAAAATCTTGAATTGACTCATCTAACCTCTCACATTATTAAAGAA
The DNA here is from genome assembly GCA_037974665.1 of Ehretia macrophylla. Classification (NCBI taxonomy): domain Eukaryota; kingdom Viridiplantae; phylum Streptophyta; class Magnoliopsida; order Boraginales; family Ehretiaceae; genus Ehretia; species Ehretia macrophylla. The sequence goes on along the minus strand of CM075777.1, from coordinate 45,671,704 downwards.
ATCTTTACGTGTAAGTTTTACTAATGTATGAAAGATTAACTTCGGTCGGATAGGGACTGACTCAAGATTGACCATACACTTAGTCGGAACTGAACTCATGAAGTTTTCACATTCTAAACCTCTTACAGACCAAATCAGGAAACAGCTTTCATAGTTGGGTGGAAACAATTAATGCACATTCTATAATGGGGTTCCCCCAGACTTATTTTCAGTCTGAATATACCTTAATTAAACACACCTGTCCTTAAATTAATAGCCATTTTAGGCTTGGGTTTATATTTCCAACGGCACGCTTAATCACTTAATTAATGAGTAAATAATCATGTAATTAAACAAATCTGATGGTCATTGTGCACACCATGTTACTATAGGCTACAAGTTTGGCTACAAAATATTTTATAAGTCCCACAATTTATTTGTGGCGCGTATATTCATACATCAAGTAGGATTCACAACTTATAAAAACGAACGATATTTCAAACTTCAAAACATTTTATAGCCAAATCTTATATGCTACAGTTATGTCGGAAAACAGGCAAAGGATCTGCAACTTTTTCAGACATTGCCTGTTGTGCCCTTGTGGTGTCGTGGTCAAGCTTGTGGATGTAGGGGTTATATTGTGGTCATTCTCTTATCTCAATTATGTTATGCATGCAAAAGTGCCAAGAATTCTACTTTTCCTATGTCAGAATCCAAATCAAGGTGAAGTACCCAAGACGAAAGGGGCAATTAGCAATAGTGGATTTGAATTATCTTCACTTTATAGAATTTCCATGCCTATGTGAATTATAACCCAAGGAGTAGCATAAGTCTCAAATTCGAATTAATCGAGAAAGTTGATTTTTTTGGAACTAGTTTCGATTAGTGTTGTGTTTGATTAATTTATATTATATATTTTTTTAAGAGATTTATGCGTCTCTAGATTTGGTTGGTTGTACTCTTTAAGTGTAAACCTGAAACTTTTGTGACTTGATTTGAATAGTCTATATGCTTAATTAATCTAAACTATGTCTTTTATGTGTAAAGTTATGTGTCTCAAAATTTAGTACTTTAAGTGTGAACTTGAAACTTCTATGACTAAATTCGAATCAATCAAAAAAATTAATTTAATTAGAACTAGTTTCAATTAATCTTGTATTTTATTAATTTAAATTATAATTTTTTTAATTAGAGTTACGTATCTCGAAATTTAGTAACCTTGTTAATCCGAAACTTGTGTGACTTATATGATAAAATTTGGTGGACAATGCAGGCTTTTTCAGGTCAGCATCAGCTTTCATGAACATACTACTGGCAACACTGAAGATCATGGCAGACTATTATCCATGCAGGCTTCACAAGGCTTTCGTCATTGATCCTCCCTCTTTATTCTCTTATCTGTGGAAGGTACAACTCACTAATCCTTTCGTAAATTTGTCTGCTTATAGTTAACATAGTTTGGAATATATATATCCCGCATGTTTAGGTGTTCTTTGACTAGCTATATGTAGTTATGAGTGCTCGTTTGAACAAATTCTTGTGGCTGTGACATGGTCAGGACAAACTGAGACAGTGACATTTGAGTTTGCTTGAAAAATTGACATTTGAAAAATGCTTCTATCGAACAATCGGTTATTTGGCTTCATAAAATAAAAAATGAACATTATAAATATAAAGTTCACATATTGGCCCAAAGTAGATAAAAGCACTTCCCTTTACATTCTTTTGCCTAGAAATATATTGATGAGAAAAACTGAAGTAGCACGTTGAACTATCACATCTATTTTTTTGGAGTCGAATTCTATCACATTAGTAATTTTTCAATTGTCGGTCACAAATTAAAATAAAAGAAAAGAGTGATATCAAATGACCGAAACCTCAAAGTAAGTTTGACTTTTTAATATATCTATTATATAACAAAAAATTTGTGTAATGAGTTACTCATTTAAATTTATATTGACCCTTGTATTTTGTGGTTGTAGGGTGTTAGGCCATTCGTGGAGCTATCAACACTCACCACGGTGGTATCATCACTTGACTTTGAAGAGTCAATGGAGTTCAACGACTTCACATCATATCCACGAGACGCATCCCCATCAGTGCCATCAACGGCTAAGAGTGGCTCTTGCACTTCCTCAAGATTTTCCTTCTCTGTATCACACCACTTTGACTCACTCAAACCATGGTATCTCACTTTGACCGACACGTCAGCATCGAAAGTGGGCCCCACAAACCATTCCCAATCCCTCCTTGGCCCGGCCCGAATCTCACACCTCAACGCCCGTTCTCTCTCTTTCGCATCGCCCATTGCAAGAACGTCACCTGACAACATCAACACCGTAAAAAAAGGGTTCTTCCCATCAACACCATTGCCACAAAAAACTCAAAAATTTGATCACTCAAGCATCAACCATCCAAGAACACCAAAGCCCTCATTTCTTCAATCACCTGCCTTGTTCTTCAGGAAGGATTACCACGTCAGCCGGGCTGAGAAATTGAGAGATTCATTCCTTCCATTTTTGAGATTTTATCGTAGGCCGTACGATGAAATGAATTATAGGTCAAAGATGAGACCTCCACTAGGAGGCCTCATCTCCATTGTCTCTCCCCAGCTCAAGCGTCGACACATGTCAATGTCTCAGCGGTTTTAATCAAAGGCCAAAGTACATAATATTGACATAATTCATAAGAGACTCATCACTAATGTCTATTAATTGATTTATTATTTCTTGAATGGTATTCCAATTTCAAATAGGAATTTATAGCACTTCATAGATTGTTACTTCGATTTAGATTTATAATATCCATGAAAGACCAAAGTTAATGATTCAATTCAGCTACTATATCTTTGTTCCTCAAGTTTCTTTTCTTTTCTTTCTTTTTTTGTTCGTTTCTTTGATGAGGGGGACATTGTCGACAAGTCTTTTGGGTTCATGCTTGCGTTCAAATTTCGGAAAACGATGACTTAACCCAAAAGAGTTTTGTCCAGTCTAATTAGGCACGAAATTAGTTTCAAGGACACTAGCCTCTTCACTGATTTGAACTTACATGAGTCATTTAGGAGATGATCTAAGATTTTTGTTTAGCGGGGAATAAGAAAATATAATATTCATATATAAATAATTTTTTCAATGGGAGCTAATTTAATTTTTTAACTTAAAAATACTTTAAAGCACACAAATTTTTGACAAATATTTAAGTTGGATAGGGGTTGCAGCCCCCGTTAAGTCCATCTCTTGCCCGCACTCGAAACACTTCATTATTATGCTGACCCAAGGGGGATGTAGAATCAAAGAACCCCATTGTTGGACTTTTGAAATGTTGATATATTACAGTATAACAGACACAAAGTTTGAAATTATTTTTTCATTTTGTAAGTTTGTTTTTGTATTAGTACTTGCAAAGTCGTATTTTTCAATTTAAGTGTTGGTTTCAACGATGGCAGAGCTTGTTCGGAATAATGTGTCGTCGTGTGCTGTGCCTGCAGAAGTCAAATGATGCTTCAGATCTCTTCATACAGCTGAATATGCTCTTCATATCATTTGACTATCGCCGTGTGAGATCATATTGGAAATTGTATCAATGCACGTACTTATATGCCCCCATCAACATCCACATATTTCGCGTATAATTTGTCGCGTATCTAATTGTCCTTGATTTATGACATTGGCCTGACGATGATATCAATTTATTCGTAATCTTGATTTTTGTTTGTTGTTTAGTTTGTGGTAAGTTTGATAAAAATAAAGCCTATGTTTATATTTGGGAATTATAGTTTGGTTTTGAGTTAAGATAGTGTCACTTTCGTGAATAATTTATCGAAATGGTTATAAATTTTTATTTTTTTTATATTTAAATCATTTATTTTTTATTTTTGACAAAATGATCATTCATTCACTACAAAAATTCTCTCAATAAGTGACATTTTTTATCTCTAAATATCACCTATGTGAAATTTATATTATAAGAAAAGTGACAATTTTTATAAATAACTGCTGTCAATATAATATTTTTATTATAGGGTCATATTGGTGGCAATTTTTTCTTCCCACTGCCACTTGTGTGCATGGGATCACAAAATGATGGGTCCAGTTGGGTACACATTAGGTAGCACTTGCTTAGAACCGCTACCATTGCCTATTCTCACAAATTAACCCTCGCTGCAACTTCGAACACTTGATCGAGCTCGCTGCAACATAACCCTTGCTGCAACATACTTTTTTATTTACAAAGACAAAGGGTTCGAATTAGATCCTCGCTGCAATTTATATTGACTTAACAAATTAGACAACAATTGGAGCGTGCTGCATTAGAGGTACATCATTTCTTAATCTTTAATCATTACCCATTTTATTTCCATTAATTCCAATTAAGTATTCATTAGCAAAACATGTTTTTCTCATCTTTTTCGCAACATACAGTCTTGCGTTTTCATAAGACATCCATATGTTTGATGAAAGGCCCCAAAGAAACTATAGCTATAAATATTTCAAAACTTCCCATTTGGGTCAAATCACCCAATTCATATGAGTAGCGTAAAATTTCTGCTCAAAGCGCAAATCTTTTTTGCAGCTTCAATGCAGTAATTTATGTACCTATGTATGTGTATATCATAAAACTTGAATGTTGAGCTTACAACTTTGAATGTTGAGCTCGTTTGACTGTATAAACGAACCTGTGTATATGTATATCATAGAACTTTATGATTTATGATTAACTAACTGGGCAATCGTGTCTGAACATGCCAACTTTGAATCTTCACGTAACATAAAGGGCTTTATGATACAAGTGTAGTAAAGTGGGGCTATGTGGAAATGTCGGGCTTTTTAACGCTTGCTGGCAGCTTAGTTAATTCTTCTTGCACAATCTTGTTATATTCCATGTATTGTGTGCTAAGTTGTAATAACATTTGAAAGTTGATGAATGAAACTGGTGATAAAGAAGAAGAATGAGAATGCCCTGACATCAATAAGAGGTTGTTCATGTTATTTTCTTCATCGTCATGCTTGAATACATACATAATAAAATTTCCTTAAAATCCTCTCACTTACTACTATATATGGTTGAAATTATACTTTGATTAGTTGACTAGCTTTTATTATCATTTGCTATCGTAATTATACTTTAATTCTTATAGAATTTTTGGCTATGTGATACATGATGCATGTATTTTTACAATAGTTCATGGAAGGCCTTATACTAGATCAAGCTCAATTAGCTAAATCCATTATGCTATTAGAGGAATAGGAATTCAGTTCAAGTACTGAAAAATATTAATTGATATAGCAACATTCTCAAACTTTTTTGGGGTCAACCTTCTTTTACTATGTGTTTGATTTAATTCTACCTCTTGGTCCTACAATATCAAGCATGTATAAGAGTTGGATGACAAAGCCACGATATAGCAATGAATACATTTATGGCTTGGTGAGATTTCTCGATTTTGCATTCACTCATACTGCAACACTATCTCGAAAGATATTGTGCCCATGTGTTATGTGCGGCAATCGTAAATGGAAAAGTCGTGATGAAGTGAGAGATCATGTAATCTGCAAAGGGATGACTAGTGGCTATACCGTTTGGGTTTGCCATTGAGAAGATTTTATAACAAGAGATGCGCCATCTCTTATTATTTCAGACCCATCATACAATAGTCCACTTGAAGAGCATTCTAACATGCACGACTTAGCGAGTGATGCATTTGGAATTCACGATATATTAAATGAATTGAATAAAGATGTAGAGGAAGAAGAAAGTAACGAGGATAAAGATGACAGTGATCCAGATGTTGAGCCTAATATTCAATCGGAAGATGATTTTAATGAAGACGCTACGAGATTTTTTGAATTCTTTCAAGAAGGTAACAAAGAACTTTATCCTGTATCCAAATCAACCATATTGTCATTTGTAGTTCAATTGATGCACATAAAATCCTACTACAAATGGAGTGGAAAATCAGTTGGCATGCTTCTTAAATTCTTGAAACAATAGTTTCCAGTATCAAATATTCTTGAAACTCTATACGAAGCAAAGAAGATAACAAATGCTTTGGGTTTGGGGTATGAAAATATTAACGTATGTCCAAATAATTGTATGCTATACTGGGGTGATAAAGCAACACAACAATGTTGTCATGTATGTAAGTCTTCTCGTTGGCAACATGGCGATTATATTAGTGGTAGAAGTCATTATCGAAAGAAAAATATCGATTGTAAAGTTATGAGATACTTTTCGCTGATCCCGAGGTTACAGAGATTGTACATGTCATCAAATACATCTTCTTCGATGATATGGCATGACAAGGATCGCATAAAAGATGAACTTTTAAGGCATCCTGCTGATTCACATGCGTGGAAGGCATTTGATAAAAAACATCCTGATTTTGCTCATGATCCTCGAAATGTTAGGCTTAGATTAGCTAGTGATGGTTTCAATCCATTTGGATCGATGAACAATGCATACAACATATGGCCTGCAGTTTTGATCCCGTATAATTTGCCTCCGTGGATTTGCATGAAACAATCTTCATTAATTTTGTCAACGATCATCCAGGGAAAAGATACCCCAGGCGATAGAATAGATATTTTCCTTCAACCACTTATAGATGAGCTGATGCAATTGTGGGAAGGTGTCCGAGCATATGATATGACTAGTAAACAAAATTTCACAATGCGGGCTGCATTAATGTGTATTATCAATGATTTTCCGACTTATGCTTATTTGTCAGGTTAGAGCACCAGAGAAAAGAATGCATGTCCATGTTGTGTAGATATGACAGAATCAAAGTGGTTACCTAATGGGCGCAAGTATTGTTATTTAGGTCATCGTCGATGGTTGAGTGATTCCCACAAGTTTCGAGCACAAAAAATAATTTTGACGGGACTGAGGAACGGAGGATAGCACCGAAGACATTGTCAGGGTCAGATGCATTAAGACAGTTGTAAGGGATTAGTTTTATTGAGAAGTCTATAGTGAAAACGAGGAATGAAACAAGCATTTCTAAAAAGAAGAGAACGAGATAAACAAGTCTCCTAGATGACTCTTTTGACGAGGCAAAATTTGATGAGGGTGATGACGTTGGTGAGTCAAGGTCATGGAAAAAAAGAGAATTTTCTTTAAATTGCCTTATTGGGAGTTCAATATATTACGTCATAATCTTGACGTCATGCATATTGAGAAAAATGTATGTGAAAATGTGCTTGGAACACTGTTGAACATCAAAGGAAAGAGCAAAGATAATCCAAAGGCACGTTATGACTTGGTACGCATAGAAATACGACATAAACTTCATCCCGTTGAACTAGCCAATGGAAATTTTTTTTCCCTCCTGCTTCTTATTCAATGACTAGAAAAGAGAAAGAAGTATTTCTCAATGTGTTGAAAGATGTCAAAGTACTTAATGGTTATGCATCACGGATATCCAGAGTTATTAATGTCAAGGATAGAAACTACAGTCGCTTAATACCCATGATTATCATATTTTAATGCAAGATCTGCTTCCTGTTGCATTGTGCCCGTGTATGAACAAACAAGTGACGAAGCTCATAATTGAATTGAGTAGTATTTTCAAGGCTATTTGTTGTAAGACACTAAATGTTGATGAGTTGGATATATTGAAGTCTCGTGCAACATTAGTATTATGTCACTTAGAGAGATGTTTTCCTCCTTCATTTTTTACTATAATGTTACATTTGGTTATTCATCTTGCTGACGAGGCCAAAGTTGCTAGTCCAGTTCAGTATAGATGGATGTATCCAATTGAAAGGTACTATTTTTCTAATTAGATATGTGCAGTCACAATTATCCTACTTATTAGTTGTTGTTAATCTTATATAATTGGGTAAAAATTTTGGTAGGTGCCTGAAAGTATTCAAAAAGTATGTTGGAAATAGAGCTCATCCAAAAGGATCGATTGTTAAGGGTTATGTTGCAGAAAAGTGTCATACTTTTTGTTCAAGATATTTTGATGGGATTGAGACAGTTTTCAATCGACTGCGTCGAAATAGTGACATTGATCCTATAGAATGTGACAAATATTTACATTCTAGTGGTGGTATATTCAAGGGAGCAACTGAGATTAAAGTATTGGATAATTTATCACTTGTGCAAGTACACCGATATGTCTTGTTACATCTTGAGCAAATAAAGTCATATGTTGAGTAAGTTGCTTGGTCTACATTTTCTATTGCATTAACAATATGGGATATTCATAATGACTATTTTACATAATATATTTTAACAAGATTTCTTTTTATCTTCTTGTAGAGAATTTAAGAGATACAAGATTCAAAATTTTCATCATAGAAGACATGAAAATAATCCAAGCAGATTGCAGAAATTGGTGGCTAAAGAATTTCATTCATGGTTTAAAACCCACGTAAGTATGAATGTTTTTTTTGTGTTTTTCGATCACGAAATTTATGTAGTATAGCGTGGGATCTTTTTGGCTAAAAATACTTATCCTTCATAATATAAGTCTTAAATATGGGAAATGCATGTGACAGAACGAATAAGATGGCTTTCTATGGGTCCTTCAACAATTGTAAAAAGTTTCAAAGGCTTCGATTTCAATGGAATTAAGTTTCGTACTAAGGAAGGAAATAAGGGGAAAAGAACACAAAATTATGGAGTGGTTATAACATCGACAACACCAATCATTGCTTCCTCTCGACATCCAATCTTATAGACGGAGAAGTTGAGTACTTTGGTGAGCTTATAGAGATAATTGAATTAAACTATTCTAAAAGATCGAAGGTAGTATTATTTCATTGTGATTGGGCTGATACAACAAGGGAGAGAGGAGTGAAGAAAGATGAATATGGGTTTACACTTGTGAATTTTACACGGTTGTCACATACTAGGGAACGCATTACTCATGAGCCATTTGTTTTACCATCTCAAGTCCAACAAGCTTTCTATGTGCATGATCCTCTGTGTCCTCCATGGCAAATTGTGATAAAAACAACTCCTAGGGATGTGTTTAATCTTGACGTGGAGGGTTTAACAACTATAGAGGATAATGCTATTGAAGAAGATGCTTCTAGATTTGCAAGAAGTGTTCCTTACGAATGCCAGGAATTGGAAGATAGTGATTGGGTTTGGGATGATGTTAACGAAGATTTGCTATGTGATATAGTATAACAATCATAGGTCAGGCTTATTTTTCCACCTCTTCTTTCTTTCTTTAATTGTTCTCTTTGCTTCTTGTACTGGCTTATGAAATGGGGAAAAACAGGCATTTTAATGGTTATCTTTCTATAGAGGCTTAGGAAGTAGCAGGTCTGTTAACATTTACTTTTTTGTTGTAATTTAGAGTAGGCCATTGGTCTTCTTTCTATGCTTGAGCAATACTGCATTATGGAGCAGGAGAAGGAGCATGAACGCCAAAGGCAAAAGGTAATGTGGTCTGGACTTTTAGCTTTGACTTGGCCTAGAACTGACCTTTCTAAGTCATGCACTGTTCTTTCTTTCTTTTGTTGTTAAGGTAAAATTTGTTTGGTTGTCCTCCAATAATTCTTTTGCTTCCTTTACTTTGGATGAGTATGTTGAAATTGGCCCGTTCTGAGCTTACGCTAAAAAAATGGGGTTATTTTAGACTCTTCTACCAAGAGAGCTGTGTTGTTATGGCGCGTTGAGGCACTTCTTCGACGGTCCTTGTACGTCTGGCTTTTTGGCTTTGGTAAATAAATTTGCAGCTCCTTGGGTGGTAGTGATTAATAACGATGCTAAATTGGGTACTTATGTTTCTAATTTTAGGGACACCACTTAACTAGTACTTTATTATTTGGCCAACAAAAATTAAATTTAAGATTTTTTTTCTTTGTTGCTGAATTTTGGATATTCATGCTGCTGACACATGGAAATAGAAATTAGCTACAAGGAATGAAATGTCATTTGGCTGACCATCCAAAATAAATTGATCATGATATAATCCCAACACTGTCCATGAAGATTTCACAGCAAAGTTCTTGAGCTTGACCTTTTGGAAGATGATATCTATATCATTCACTAATGTTTTGCAGAGCAGTAAAGCGATTTTCAATACTACTTTTTGTGATAATATTCTTGTATACAGTTTCCAATGGTGTAGTTTTGGACACAAGCGCTTGGTCATTCTTTGTCTTGTTTTGTTGTCTTGTAATTTTCTCCCATCTTTATCAAGTTTATGATGTTGCAGCCTTTGTTTTACTTTTTAATCAAAATATTTTCCATCTGTGTTTCATTAACTTGGAGGTCATTCTCTTTATATGTGTCAACAATATTATCTCACCCATTCAAAATGATAAAAGTGATATATCTTCAAACCTTCTACTGTTAAAAAACAGAATAGTAGTATTACATTGTTAATAAAGATTGTCTGAGAATCAACATCTTCTATAGGTAGTCCAGTTGAATAAAGACCTTTGCATAAAACCTCCCCAATTAAGAGAGAGACAAGGAAATAATTAAATGATGCAAAATTTACAAAGGATGCATACTATGAATGACCAAAGACCCTGCAACCAACATGCACAATTGAAGAACCAAAGCTATTTTCAATCCATCCACACCAAAAAATATAGAGATTATATTAGTAAATATAGACTAAAGCTAATTTAACATGGCCAAAAAATAGACTGTAGGGATTCGAAACTATAACCTACTAAGCTATCAACTTATACTTAGACCACTGGGGCAACGAACTGTCTTGCAAGTTTTTCACAGTATAGCATTATAACACTGCACCATTTTTTTCCCTAAAATATAAAACCACCTAAGCTATCAGCTGATTTCATTTCTAATCGATCATAAATATCACAAACCCTATCTATCATCATTCTTTCTCTCTTCAAGCTTTCTCTCTCTTCTCGACACCTCCGCCGCAGGTTACCAATCACCGATCAATCGTAAATCTCTAATCGTCGATCAACCTAAGCCTCTCTGATCACCGATCAACCGTAAAAATCTTCGCATAATCGTTCAATATCTCTCTAAAAATATGTTCTCTGTTTGTGTTTCTGCAAACCAGGTTTTTGCAATTTGTTGCGGCGACAATGCACAGATTTCTCCGTTAGATCCACGAGCGTGAAGTCTTGTAAGCATTCTCGTAAACAACTCTAAAAAGCTTTCTCTCTTGATCAGTTTTTTATATTTTTTATATTTTTTCTGTATGCTCGTGATTTTTAGATCAGTTTTGATGTTGTAGTTGTATTTTCAGCTTTTGTGTGGGGATATGCATGACGATTATATGTTCATTCTTGTTTATAGCTTCATTTTTTTTTTTGGTGTTTTTTTCAAAATTTAGCTTGAATGTTTGTTCATTATGCTGAAATTAATGTTATTTATGTGTATGTGTATGTGTTTCTTTTGCTGATTAAGGCTTTACATACTTTTTCCCTTTTTTATCGTTAAAGATTGGACAAGAAAATGTGCATCACATTGGTTTTTGTGATTGACATTAGTTCTCATGAATAACAAAAGAGTGTGTGCTTTCTATTTGATGAAACTAATCTTGATTTTGATCTTTTTTTTTCCTTTTTTAATATGGACATTAGTTCTCAAAAATGAACTCTTCTTCTTCTTGCTTTTTTGTATATGAATCTCTGCATATATGTGTATGTGTTGCCGAAATCATATGATCATTTAGAGAAGGAATGTTACTTCATCTACAGTTTGCCCATTCATGTTTTTCTCAATATGTTTCCTTCTAATCGAACTTGTTTAATTGCCATATATTTCAGGGTCTAGCAGGGGGAAATTCCTAGAAGGTGGAAACATAGTGAGTAATTGAGTATTTGCATCTGAAAACTAGTAAGGGAAAACTAACAGTAAGTTTTCTTTTTGTATTATTTCTTACTTGGAGGCGGCGGATGACGATAGGGTTGACTCCAACTAAAATTAAACTTTGATATAATGGTGAGTCTTTTGGTTGAGCTCTAAAATCTAAATTTGTCTGAAAGATGTGGTTTCCATTGTGTGTTTGCCTCTTTATGTGTGTATGTTATCATTTGTTTTGAAGAATTAGTTTAATAATGCTTTTATAGTATAATAGTTTGTTAGGATCTGATTTTAATTATTTTACTGGCTAGGTTTTAGCAAAAATATTGTGTGGATATTTTGTGTAGTTGTTTGACTATTGTAGGTAATTGATTATGAAGACTCCACATTCAAATGAAGTTCAGAGTATGAGGAGTATGAATAAAAGAAGACTTTATGCCTTGAAGTGTCTAAGTTCAAATAGAGTTTATGTTATGAAGAGTTCTTACTTCTTTGAGGATAAGGTGATAAGGTGATAAAATTCAAGTTATCAAGAACTCTTATGCTAAAGAGATCAACTTGAAGACACTCCTATGTATACTCAACGTCTGCGGCAAATCCTTCAAATAGGCGTGTCAATTCTTAGTTGAATAGACAGCGAGCAGTGAGCAGAAAATAAGGAGCTCAAACGTGAGTTAGCTATAGGTTGTCTGTATCAGGTCGTGTTGCAACATATTGTGTAACAGAGTATGCTGAATGTTTTGATTAGTGTTGCAACATAATTTGTTTTAAATCATATGTATTGACCAATCCATCTAGAGTTTCAAGACTCTTTTTATTATGTTTTAGTATACATTCTTCGGGAGTAGAATGTGTATTCTCGGGAGAGAACTTTTATAAGTAGATGGGAGCTCGCCAAACTAGAGAATCTACTAAAGAAGTCTTACACCTAGGTGACAAGGGTTAAGAAGGAGTCTTCAATTGCGTAAGTTTTCATTGGTGTCTGTAATATCTTGAAACTTAGTGGATTGGTTTGTTGGCCAGGGGATGGCCGCGTGAACGTAGACCAAGTTGGTTGAACCACGTTAAAATTTCTGTGTTTTTACTTTTGTTGCAACAAATTTACTTTCCTGCAAATTTACTTAGTCGATTTTTTTAATTATCAAATTGATTAAAGGGCCAAAAACCTAACATAGTTTACTAAAGACCTTCCATCTTGACTTTACGAAGAAGAAATGGCCTGAACTAAAAGAACACGTGCCTCATCCTCTTCAAACGAGGAATATAATCAAGAGCCGACATCTTCTTCAAATGGGGTACGTAAATCATATGATGAAATGAGTTATGATTGTCAATCTTCTTACAGTAGATAAGACACTGAATGTTTTTGGTAGTGTTTTATAACTAAAATTTTTTGCATACAACTAACATAATTGCTTCAGAGTTGAGTAGACAAGAAACCAAGCATAGATATTCTGAAACATATTCATAATTAACATTATTGCTTCTGGTTGAAGCTCTATTAGTTTCACTTACATATTATGTTTGCTTCCGAAGAGTTCAAATCTAAAATGTCAGAGATATAGGAAAAGTTCAATTATTTCCTTTTTTTGGTATAATTTTGTTTTGGCAAAATGTATCCTCTTTGTTAAATTTTTCAGAAACTAATAGCCAACTAAGGAAAAAAACTGAAAAACGAAAGAGAAAGACTAGATGGAAGTCAATGTGCAAGACTCCTTGGCATTTACCACCGGATAAATGAATAAAAGTTGGTTTTAACATAAAAGACCAACCAATTGGGCGTAAAACTATTGATTTAGCAACTGGCTGTGGAGTAGTTGCCCGAATGGGCAACTTTTGTTCACTAAAAGAAGATAACTGGAAGCGAGTGGTTACACCTATGAATGATATGATACTGGACTACATGAGGGTAAATTCCAACCTTTTTACATATTTTTTTTCTCATGTCTGGTGGTAATATGCAGTCATGATATGACTAACTTGCTTTGCTCATTATATATTTCAGTTTGAGCTCAACATGATAGGGTTTGTTACATTATATTTCAGTTTGATGCTTATCATTTACTTATCCAAAAAGTTATCTCTCCTCTTCGTTGACTTAGTTCTCTTTTAAACTAGCTGGTCAAAATTTTGGATATGTAGCTAAATGAGAACTCCTTATGTTAGAATTATTCAAGTATTTAATTGTGTATGTGCTGAACTTGAATTCTCTCCATTAGGTTATCCTGACTGATTTGTTAAGCAAGATAGCAGATTCACTATGTTTGAATTGCATTAGGTGATTATTCTTGGTTGTACTAGTTATCAAAGCACTTGGTAATTATTCTTGATTATAACTTATGATTGCTTTGTATTACTCTTTTTGACCTTGATATCCTTTTACTATTCTATGTCTTAGAAGCGTTTCATTTTTCCTAAAGATAAGGAAAGATATGTGCTTCTATCTATTCGACAAAAATGGAGATGTTATAAATGCAGATTGAGAAAAAAGATATACAAATATGCAAAAAAGAAAAAATATTCTATAGCAAAAATTGCTAGAAAAGTTTCAGATGGAGTGGAGGAAAATCAATGGGTAGATTTCGTAAAACGTTCTCTATCCGAAGCTGGCATTGTAAGTACCATACAATTGACTTTCGATATATATTGACTATGAAGCCATGGTCATCCTCATTTAGTTATTGTTTGCATTATCAGGCAGCATCAAAGAAAGGAGGAAAATCTAGAAGTCAACAAAAAGAATTCCATACGCTTGGAGCAAAGAGTATTGCCTATAAAAGGAATGAGATGGTACTCAAAATGAGTGTCTTCAGATCTGTTACCATTTCACAATAAATGATTAACTTCACAATTAACTTTACGTATCTGATTTTGCAAGAAATAGAGAGAGGTCGTCCAGTGGATGACGTTGAATTTTATCTTATTATACACTCTAAGAAGAATGGCGACATGACTGATGCTGCTAGGGATGTGGTGGTAATTTCTCCTATGCATTTTGTATAAATTATGTTATAAATTTGATGTTAGCTACTGCATTATGGCCTTGCATGGTTTAAAATAAATTGTCTGTTTTATAGCCTTGAGGATATAGTTGCTTTGAGCTGGCCTTATTACTTTCAGTTTTTGGGTTAAACTTTAAAGATTCAACTTTCAGTTTTTGGGTTAAACTTTAAAGATTCAATAAGGTAAAGTAGTTACTGATTGTGTGATGTGCAGTGAAGTTTGGAGAAGTTGAACAAATTTAGTTTGAAGTGCAACATCTTTGTAATTTGTGTTCTTTGTATATTGAGTTCCTCATTTCTTGAACGCTTTTTCATTTGGATGTCTAGGATAAATGTAAAGATGAAATAACACAAAGGCATGAGATAACAATGTAGACTTGAATGACAATATTGAGTTACAAAGTCAAGTCATTCGGGATGTACGGGGCCCGGAACATCCTGGGCATGTTAGAGGTGAAGGGATGGGACCTACCCCTTCAATGATATTTGGTCGTAGGAGTCGTGTTATATCTGATGATGTGCAGCGGTTGGAAGCCCAAGTTGCAAAACTTATGCAACGGGATGCAGAGCGAGAAGCTGACTATATGAGACTGAAAAAATTGGTAGAGTCATTCATGATAGGTAAATCATTAAATTAAAAGAAATTAATATGTATATGGATGACTTTGAAATCTCTGATGGCAACTCTTGTCTCTGATTTAGGTGAGAAAGGAGGACATATTTCTGAAGTCTCATGAACAGAGTTTGTTGTTGGTTGCTTGTTGAACACTTTTTGCTGATTGAATAGAGTTTGTTGGTTGCTGATTTTTTGTAAGAAGATGTTGATTCCATTGTAACACTTCTCTTTTTGCTGATTGAATACTTAGCTTTCATTGAACACTAGACTAATTTTTTTAAGACTATGTTGATTTCAGACTGATTCATATTACTGATTTTTTGTAAGATGATGTTGATTTCAATGTATATACCATTGCCTTTATGGCTAGTTTAGTTGCAGTGTTTTTGGTGGCTTTTAACTCCAATGGCTTTTGCTTATTGCTTTTGTGTGTGTATCAATTTATGTTGTTTTTATGTCTGAACTGTGGATGTTTGGCTTAGTTTATAAGCTCGTCAAATGTGTTTATAAGTAAGGTTGAAAAATAATTTGATACCTTAAATATTTGATCGTCAAATGTATGGAAGGTACTTGTTTTTGTATCTGAACTGTGGAAGATTTCATAATTGATGCATGTCATTGTTCTTGGGTCTTTATGGCTAGTCTAGCTGCTGCTTGGGTCTTTATGGCTAGTTTAGCTGCAGTGTTTCTTACATCAATTATGAGGAATATGCAGCAGTTCAAGAGAATTGCTAGTTATTAGTCTACTAAATGATATGCAGCGGTCTCAATTAACCGTCATCTATTACTATTTTTATCAAAGGTAGCGGTTGAAGTGAGTTGTGTTTGTGGTGACATAGGCAGCGTTTATTATAACTGTCACCTATACAAGTTGTAATTATAGGTAGCAGTTATTATAAACCGTCACTTATGCATAGGCAACACAAACATAGGTAGCGATGTTGGTGACGGTTTTGCAAAGTGTTGCCTTTTAATAGGTAGCGGTTTTTAACCGCTACTGTTAAAGCCACAAACCGTCACCTATACTTTGAATTCTTGTAGTGATCTTTCATTTTGGTGACAACTATTAGTCCTTAGAGCAAAATTTGTCAAAAAATAACGTTAGTGAGCATGTAAATGACATGTGGCCGCAAAATGCATAAATTTTAAGATGCTTATCTTTTATTGTATAACAATTTTACCCCTAAAGATTTGTGAATTTTGCAATCACGTGTCATCTACGTGCTCACTAACCATATTTTTTCGATGGATTTTGCTCTAAGGACTAATGATTGTCACAAAAATAAAAGATAAAAGAACATTTTGTCCAAAATAAAAGATAAATAACTTAAATGTCAAAAAATGTAAAGATGTAAGACCATTTCGATAAATTACCCCACTTTCGCATACTTTTCAGTTTTTGCGATACACTATCGTTAATCTTAAGAGGTTAGTCTAATAGTCGAGAAAGATCTATTTATATATTTACAAACTTCGAGATCAAATATTATATTTCATTCCTCATTCTAACTCTAATTAATATATTAGATTTTCCTTCCTTTTTAAATTTTTTTTTTTCCAGAAATCTAGCTACTTTCTTTGGAATAATTGGCTCTTCAATGGCCAAACTTCTACTGAGGTTTGATGAAGTAGTCACCAAGATTTAAGTACGGCAAAAGTTTAAGACACGAGCTTCAACTAATATATATTTTTGCAATAGAACTTCTTTTAACTTCTCATGACACTATTTATGCCAATTGAGTAATTCTCACACTTGTGACTTTTAGTCTGGTTGTAGGCATTATGCTTGTACTTGTTGACAACTATTTCATTCAACGAATTTCCTTCTTGCAAACCTAGCAAAAATAAAATAAAATATATGAAATGACTATTGCTGAATATTAGCTAATTATCCGATTAACTCTCATCAACTAAACAATATATAATTATTAAAAAATGGCTTTGGCAAAACATTAGTTAAAGAGAAATGCTAATGATTTTGGGTGATAAAAATAAAGTGGTATATAACAATACTCTAATTAGTTAAACATCCGACTAACTCTCGTGCTACTAAACTATATTATAATTATTAAAATATGGCTTGGCCTGGATATCAGCTAAATACCCGACTAATTACTCTCATGCAACTAAACAATACGTAATGATGATCATATTTACTTCGATAAAAAAAATGAAAGAGAGAGAACATCTTCTGCAAGCTAATCTAATTCTCTACTTTGATAAGAATAAATTACTCTGATTTTTTGGAATCAATTAACCTTAATTTCAAACGGGTCAATTAATTTCTAAGAATGAATTACTCTGATTTCTCCACTTCATAGATATAGTTTCGTTAGCATAACGCACCTACGTATTGGTTCAAGGGCAGATCCAAGAATTTTATTCTATAGAGGCTAAAAGCCTAAAATCACACAATCTTTCATGTATATATATATATATATATTTTTTTTTTTTTCAGTAAGAACTAAATTGATTTTTTAGTTTAAAAATAACTTTAAAAACACATGATTTTAAAAAAAAATTGAAGTGAGTGGAGGCTGTATCCTGGATGGCTGTTAAGTAGTTCCACCTGTGTTGGCCCATAAGATTGCACACAAGCAGGTTATTAGGACTTCTGCGTTAATTTAACAACTTAGGAAAATAAACCAACCCAGAGCACATGATATATGCAGAAAAGCTTCCTTAACGAATCAGTTATATATTCTAACCTGTTTTGGAAACTTTTTAGTGCGTAATTTTTCTGTCAATCAAGAAAAAGAACTGAAATTTAGGGTCTGTTTGGAAGTGTTCTTAGTTTTTGTTTTCTAAAACAGTTTCTGATAATAGTTTTTAAAAACAAAAAAAATAGAAAACTTGATGAAGATAATAAATAATATAATAAACTCCTCTCTAACAACTTAAACTTTTAGATGAGGTGGTCACTTATCATGGTATTAAAGGCTAGGTACGAAAAGGTATTAGGTTCAAAACTCACCATTACTCATTTAAAAACATTAAAACTGTCCAAGTGCAAGACTTACTTATCAAAACTTGTTTGCATAAAAATGTTCTCTGAACAATTGTGTATGTGTGTACAATGTGTGTGTGCACTGAGAAAAAAAAAATGTGTTCATGTGTATCCGGGAGAAGATGAAAGGAAATGAAGAAAATATATGAAAACATAAAAAAGTTGTTTTTGTTTTCTTGTTTTTGAGAACACATTTTTCAGAACAGGTTTTTAAAATAATTTTCGAAAACAACCCACGGCAAACAAGGATTTTTTTTTTTTTTTCAAAAATAAAAAAACTATTTTCAGAGACTTCCAAATAAGCCCTTAAAATCTGACGTTCAATTAATGAGGAACAACCACTTCTAAATTGTTACTTGCAGCACAAGGCTGCAAAAAAAACAACTTTGCCTTTGTTCCTAAATCGCCTAGAGTTCTTATTGATATTAGGAAAGATTGTAATTTATTAATGTGATCGACTTAGATATCCTAGTTTCACACCCCAATTAGAACACCCTCCCTAATTTTTTTACCCTACAAATCCTATAGTATCTGTATCTGTCTAAATCCACAACAATCACTTAAACCCGAAAAACCACTTTCTTGCTTCTCTTTTATAGAGCACTTTTCACCATATCAAGAAAGAAATTTATCATCTTCCTTGAATAATATAGGAAAAAAAGAAATATGAGGGACTTAACATATGAAGATTTCGAGGACATTGAAGAAGACCCTAGTTGGAATGGGCTAGATTATTTGGCTATTGTCGCAGAAAGGGCTACACAATTGTATAATGAAGAGAAGTTTCAAGAAAGTTCGGTGGAGAAAAAGAAAAAGAAGCCATTGTTCATTGAGGGTCAATGTAATTCGTCTAAATTATCAAAAGAATGTGACATGAAACCTAGTGTGTCATGTGTGCCAATTCTGAATATGTCCAAGAAAGAGATGTTCATGAAGGAGAAGTGTTCCAAGAAGACGATTAAATTAAGGTTATTGCTTAAAGGTCCAGTCATGGAGATGACATCGATTAAAGAAAATAGTTACATTGAGGAAAATTGTGTGGTTAAGAAGCAGAAAAGCTATGGAGAGTTTAAAGTAATTAACAACGATGGCCTAAATCCTGTTGGGAATTTCGGTAGATTCAACTGGACTTCGAATTTGACCGGGTCCAGAATTCAAGCCAAAACCCCAACAAATTCACCTTACGTAATGCCTATAGCATTCAAGAATTGCATTGGCGAATTGGCAAAAGGCAAAAAGGTTTCTGAGGGGAAATTAGTGATACAAAAGCAATTATTTGCCACTGATTGTAGCAAAACTCACAACCGATTTTCAATTCCACAAAATCAAATTAGAGAAGAATTTCTCTTTAATGACGAGGAATACAATCTAAGTTTGCGGGATGGGAAAAAGATGAGGGCCATGATTGTGCCATTGATCGAACCCTCTCTTGAATATTGCGAGGTGAGCTTGAGGAGGTGGAATATGAAGAAGAGTGATGATCAGAAGAGTAGCATATCATATGTGTTGTGTGGAGCTTGGAATGATATAAGACAGCGAAATGGCCTTGATATGGATATGATTATGCAACTATGGGCAGTAAGGGTGGAGAGCAATTTGTGGTTTGCTCTTGTTAGGGTGGGTACCAACTGAAGATGAACAATATTTTGACTATGGAAGCACTGTAAATGGTAGGAGCAGTACTAATAGTAATTAGCATAGCCCAGGCGTCATCGTTTTCTCCATCGAATCGTGGCGTAATTATGTGAAAATTAAAGAAGATGATTGGGAATTATTGCTTGAAAATCCTTTCTTTCTTGATATGTTTATATTCATAACTATTTCATAACTCCATTATGTTTATATTCGTAACTATTTTATACTTTCTTGAGTGGTTCGGATGATGAAGATTTCTTGAATATATATTCACCATGTACTAAACCTTTATCATGGGTTTATTATATATAATTTTCGTCATATCTATATCGCAACTCTTTATACGTGTGCATCTATATATGAATTGAATACAGGCAAAGCTTTATGTGATCTTTTTTTGCTTAATTGTATTGTTTTGAGGGGTTCGGATGATGAAAATTCCTTAAATATGTATTATATATGAACTAAAAATTTGTCATGGGTTTGTTCTATTTGTCATCATATGTTTCTATGCATATCTATATATCGCAAGTCTTTGCATGTGCATCTATGATTTCAATACAGGCAAGGCTTTCTGCGTTAGGTCTTTTTTGCTTAATTCTATTCTTTTGAGTGGTTCGAATGATAAAATTTATTTAATATTTACTAAAATGTACAATACGGTGCGTGAAGTTCCCGTTAAACATGGGGTTTAAGATAGACTTTGATTAACTTTTAGGTCTATTGTCCAAAGTCTTATCTTGCATATTTACTACGAACTGAAAATTGTTATAGGCTTATTAGGGCAATCTCCTTGCTGCGCATAATTTATCAATTCATCATATGTTGTTATCTTACAACCCAGCTTTATTATATAGGCATAGATAGAGTTTCAAAATAGGTTCATAGGGGTGATCTTACCTCTTTAGTAGATTTTCTTTCTTTTTCCAGGACTTTAAAAATAGCTTTATTATCTAGCTATCTAATTTGCAACTCGGTTAACGACTTTAAAATTCAATAGTCCAATTTGTATCCTAATAGTTCAAAATCTAAGTGAACAAAGCTATTTTTCTTGATACTGAAGGACTTTGCACATCAATTTTGAATAACTTATAGTCAAAGTAGTTTTCTTGGCAAACAAAGTAGATACTTTCATCCAATTTTTAGATGCTATTTTAAATCCAAATCTGGCAATGAAAAGGACCAAACTTTTTTGTTAAGATAACATAGGTTTTATCCTAAAATCAATTGGTGCTAATTAGAGTAATCCAAGATCTTATAAGGTAATCTTAGAGTCACGTGATAGATAACACGTGGTGAAAAATTGCACCCAAGTGGACCTGATTTAAGATGGGTTGCAGGTGGTCTTAGAGTCACGTGGTAGATAACACGTGGTACAAGATTGAACACTAGTGGACCTGATTTAAGATGGGTTGCATGCGGATGAATATGACTGCACCAAGGGCCCAGTTCTGATACCATATTAAGAATCCTGGGATTTCATCCTAAAACTAATTGGTTTCAAGTAGAGTAACTCAAGTTCTTATAAGATGATCTTAGAATTTCTGATTTTTCGATATGAGACAATTGTTATATTCTGACACTTTTGAGAATTGTATACTATAAAATTTTTGAAACTTAGAATCGGTATAATTATATTAAAAAGTAAAGCATCATTTTTATTTCGAATACGCAATTTCAATTAGGAAAGGACTTTGCTTATCATAAGATTGTCTACGTAGTGTTTGGAGCCAAATTATGATCTCAATCTATTTTACAAGATAAGCAAAAGAACCCATTCATTCCAAAACCTGCAAGTACAAAGGTGAAACATCATAGAGTATATACATAATCTTTTTTTTTTTTTTTATAACGTGGGAATTAACTCAGTTGGTGGAGCCTGACCACCGAAGATTAGTGGAACCCGACCACCCCGTAGTAAATCTTCGGGTACAGTAGTACGTTTCAATACATGCATCGGTTCAGACAAGGTTATACTTCATTTTATCGTCAATTGTGGCTACCCCCACTTTTCTTCGTACCATCTTGTTCTTAATCTTGTTATTCTTAATTTTTCTACACATCCATCTCAACATTCTCATATCCACCAATGACATCTTACGAACATGATAATACTTCATTGCCTGACACTCCGAACCTTATAACAAAGCTGCTAACCTAACTGCAATCTTTTAATATTTCCCTTTTAGTTTAATTAGTGAAATTTTTTAATCACAAAAGATTCAAAATGCGCTTCTCCACTTCATCCACCTCGCCTTAATTTTGTGATCGATGTCCATATTAAGCTCTTCATCTGATATATGTAGCTCCTCATAATTCGATTCATAACTTGATTTCTAAGGGGATATATTGTATGTTGCGTTTTAGGCTTGCTGCTCGATGACATGCTTCTTTCGTAGTAAGTTTTCATATGCTGAGTCTGCAACTGCTGATAAATCTAATCTTTTAGTTTCTTCTTTTTTTCTTCACCTGAGAAATTGGTTTGCATATTAGTGTATAGCAGCATCCGTTACGATAATCGTTTTAACAAAAGGACTCTTTATTTTCTTTTTTATCACAAATATCGTTTGATCCTTGATTGACATGAAACATGTATTGAGACGCGCCTACACAACAGAGTTTATATTTTTGGGATGGTTCTAGTATGGTTATATATGAATGCTCTTAGGGTGATTTTCTCGTCATAAAAAACACAGAAAAAAGATAAGAATAAAACCCCCTTATACTCATGATAGGGCTAGGCTTACAAAAGGTCCGGCATTTTTACTTTTTAGTCCTTACACTTTTGTTTAATTGTAAAATTCTGTCAAGATAGCTATTAGACCTTTTTAGGTGACTATTGTACCTGTCCGGATTTGAACTTGTCTGGGCAGTTTTTGGACTGTGTAGACAATTATTAGACCTGTTCGAATAGTTATGGATCTGCCTGAACTACTATATATTGGATGCGCCGGGATGACAATTAGACTTATTCATACTACTGTTGAATCTGTCCGGACAACTCCATGGACCAAATTGCAATTAACACAAAGCAAAAAGATGGCACGTGCAAAATCTCAAAACATTTTGAAGCCAAATCCCATAGTCATCTGCAGTTTCTGGTGGATATAAAGAGAACACTTTAATACAATATACTGATTCTCCGATGCATAAAGAGAATAAGGGCAAATTTTCTTTCATTGCTGAACAACTTTAATTCATTTCGAACCTTTCTCGTTGGCATATATAATTAAAATATTGAAACATTGGATGACGATATATATAGGTTGGGTTGGTTATAATAATCTGTGAAGATTTCCATTCTTTGGGGCATGTTTTGTCTCATGCAGGCCAACTTTTTGACCTTAAAGTTTTCTGGTTGAATATTGCTATATAATATATATAACCATATCGTTATCTTTACCACAAACAAAAATGGAGATGGTATCATGATTCATGACCAATGTTATTGGACCTGCTGTAACCACAACTATGCCACAATGTTCATGATACACTTAAGTCTCGATGTTTTTTTAGCATTGAGGCCTATACTGTGAATTGTAGAAGTTTGTATTGAATATAATATATAAATAAAAAATTATTTTAAAACGATTCAATTATTAAAAATATTGGCTCATGTATGTCTATGATGTGTAAACTTCACATAATGTGTGGGGACAATGCATTGTAATAGCATGATTATTGAGAAATTCTTTTCTAAATAATTAAAGAGGGTAAGTATCTTTTTTAGTAGAGTAAATTTTTAGATTATGTGGTGATTTAGGTTTTTTTTGGCTTAACTTTTAGACACTTAAAAGTGCTTTCTGTGATTTTAAAAGCTAAAATAACTTGTTTGACCCATTTTTAAAAGTGCTTTTAAGTAAAAGCTGAAGATGAAAAAAGCTAAAAACTGAGAAGCTTCAAATTAGAACTTTTCAAAAAAGTATTTTGCGAATCTATTTTACATCATGCAAGAAGTTGTTTTTTTTTTTTTCTCAAATTTACCTCTCTATATTTTTAAAGTTTGATATTATCCTCAAAAATTTTAAAAGCTCTATGTTGTCTAACACATGCCAAACAGTCAACGGCTTTTGTTTAACAATATTTCTTACAAAAGCTCAACGCTAAAAATTTTACAGCTTACAAGCTAAAATTTCACAATTAGACCAAACAAAACCTATAATATAGTTCTGTTACCAAATTGAAAGTATGAAATTTAAGTCTGGCTGTTATCACCTTATATAGAAAATTATATTTACGTGCAAGGTTTTAATTAAAAAAATCTCATTTACTTGCAAAGCATTATGTTAAGACTAAACTAAAAAAGATTATTCAAACTCGAGACCAAAATTTTATCAATTCGTGTCATGCCAATCTCATCTATTCTTTCGAAAAATTCTTGGGTCCCATTAGCGAGATTTAAATGGCTTTCACAAAATAGTAAGATTCATATAATAAAAATTTCACTAATATGTGAGTATCGTATGATTCGACTAACTGAACGTAATAATTGTCATATTCCTTCATTTACGTTTTGGTGGGAAAGAAAGTCTTTTCACCATAACTATCTTATTTATTATACAATAAAAATTCTATTAATATGTGAGAACCAACGTAATAATTGTTCTATTCTTTCATTTACGTTTGAGTGGGAAAGAATGCCTTCCCACCATAGCTATCTTATTTGTCGCACAAGTTGTTAGCTTAAATGACTTTTGATCTTTCTCTTTCCTAAGCAATATAACTTTTATTACTTTCCTGTACCTTTTCGCCCTCTAACTTTTTCAATTGATAAGCAAATTAGCTTCAAGCTGCATGCAATTGTTTATTCTCTATATTTTTTTATGACAGCTAAATTTGGTAATCTTTTCGCTAAACATAGATTATATTGATCAGGTTGCGTCACCCTTAAAAAGCCAACCACACTGATAAGGTGTACAATATGATTAAATCAAATCAAATCACATTTTATTCTACTAACCAAAGATCAGTTATATGAGTTTTATGAACCACTCACATCATGAAGATTTTGCCTGAATGTCTCTAATTCACTCATCTTAAATTATCTTCCTGATTCATCGGACAATGTATTACTTATATACCTTTACGCTTTCTACTAAGAATTTTGACCGATCGATTTATGGCATGTCTATAAGTCAAACTTCATAAAATGATTACAAATCGATAGTTAGCTAGTGAAAGGCGAATTATTCATGTGCTGCTCAGGAGAATATAACCTAATGATGATGATGATACCAAAATTCTGTCCGTGCACTCATGTGCTGCTCAGGAGAATATAACCATAATTGAAAAATCTAGTAGGTATACTTAAACATATGATGTTGTTCCTTTCACGGGACATGTTAATTGGAACAAAAATATTGTGCTCTTGACATCATTTGACTCAATCTATTAACTGCCAAATTACTCAACTTACTTTCACTAAAACCAATCTTCTTGGATCCTACTTTTTGGAAAAGTTGTGACGGGCAAATATTGCACATAATTCTGTTGCGCGCACGCATTGGCTTGTATTACGCACACGCATCTCATTGAGGGGGGGGGGGGGGGGGGGGGGGGGGGGGGGGAAAGTAAGAGCTCATGAGCGGATTTATTTGGGGTTAGCGGGGGTAGTCTAAGAACATAGTAATTTAAAAGTGAGTTAGAACTGTACTTTTTAAAAATTTATGTATTTTTAGGCAAAAAAATTAATTTAATCTCTACTTAAAAAAAATTATTTATATATAAATATTCAATTATGTGTTTTTAACTGCTGTTGTGCAAAAATCGTAAATTTGTCCCCGCAAGAGGTGTTAGTTGAATTATGCATTTGAAAATGTTTTAACCTTTGTCTCTTTCAAGCAATACTTTTAATGCAATTCTTTTTCACACTTGATTTCTTGAAGCTTTAGTCAAAAGTAATCTGTGTCTCTTTTGTTGTCTAACGAATTTAGACACATGACATCCAACAGGTTTTGTCCCTTTGGCATTTTTATCCGGGATTTGTATGTCCTTTGAGTTTTTCACATTAGTGTAGATGGTGAACTCTATGGCTATGAGGGTGAATATTTTTGTACCTAGTCATGTTACTTGAAATAATTTTCACATTTCAATATTGGTCACGTTTGGCTCCGAGAAATTAATGAATTGTATATCTTTTTCATTTTTTTTATTAACTTAATATATTATTCACGAAGTCTTAGCCTAACGATTAAGTCATGTTTCTAAAACTAGGAGATCTCAAATTTACTTCTCTCCAACAATAGTATGAGTTTAGGCAGTGGCAACTCAGTCACATACTGAGTGACTTGTTTTTTGAGGTGGAATGAATTGATTTGCTTACTTCGTAAAAAAAAAAAAAATAATAATAATAGTATGATATTTGCATGGCACATATTAAACGTGTTTTGATTTGTGATTATTAGTATTTATAATTTGTGATATGTATAAAATAGTATACAACCCATGCTAGGCACGGGAACTAAAAACAAGTCAAAAATTCTGAAAGGTCTATTGTGTTCAAAATAACAAAAAGCAAAAAACCTTGTTCCTCTATTCTTATTAGTTCTCTAAAAATTATTCTATCATAAAAGACATATTTTTCAAAAGAAAAAACAACAAGGGCATTGGAAAATAATCCTAACATTTAAAAATAACCCTAAAACAAGGGAAGAAAAAAGATCATTTTTTCATTACCATTATGCTCAAGAATGTTTGGTTGTAATAACAATGGAAGCTACCAAGAAGCTAAATTTAATGGTACGGGCCTTCAACATATTCTTTATATTAGTTAAGACCAAAGAAAAATTGTTGTATGATAATAGACATGTTGCGAGGTACATAAGCAAAGTTAAACAAGGGGTTGCAAGAATCTTTTTTTGTTTTTTGTTTTAATATAATGGCTTAAATCGTGGTTTGAATTCATAACCTCTTATGACAACAAATTACTTCTTGATTATTCCACCCAACTTTTAAATGTACTAAATACTTTCTCTAATTTAACATATTAATCGAGATAAAGGAAGGAAAAATGATTAACATATTGATTATGAGTCTTCAAATTCGTTCTTGCAATGTCATGGTAATTCTAATGTTAATTTCAACTGCTCTCCTGCTAAATACTAATTTCGTACTAAAATTAGTCAAGAGTCGAGCTATTTTACGATAAGTGAGGGCTGAATTCAAAAATTAATTTAGTTTTTATTGAAAAAATATTTTATATATAAATATTAAATTGTACAATTTGAATTTTTACTGAACAAATATTCTATATCCGTGCTTGAAATTAAACTTTTTCATGACAATAAATAAAAAAAGTGACCTTTTTATTTCTAATTTGGAACTTTTCTTTTTCGTGAGTAAATTGGACAGTTTGTAAACGAAATTTTTGCATGGATATTGTGCTGTGAAAAAAGACAAGAAATCACTGACAGTGAGTTCAGTCTATAGATCGTCCAAGATTTAACTTGGCCTCTCTTTAGCTCTTTTTTTTTTTTTTTTTTAACACCCCGCAAAATTTGCCACTATCATCATCTATAGAGCATCACTTGTCCTAACCTTAAATACAGTTGATTCCTTGTACTTTAAAAACAAATGTTCAGTACCACATTGAACTGCAATTTTAAAACATCGCCTCATATTTTTTCAACTTCACATAAACATCACCATCTTGAAGCCTTGAACAGCATATAAAAATCCTTTTGCATTTTTGTAACAACTGATGATTCATTTTTTATTTTATTTCTTGGATCTTTCTTTCTTATAATGCCAAAAAAAGGTAATCAAGATTGTTGAATCTTGGTTTTTTTTTTTTCTTTCCTTTTCTTGAATTTTCTGATAAAAATAAAAAATAAATTATGAGGGATTTTCCATCATGTTTTGGTGAAAATGGTGTTCAAGTTGCTGATGCTTCTTGTTCAAGTGTAGTTGCAGTGAGTAAAGCCTCTCAAAATTCGGTTACATGCATATATCGATGTAAATTGTTTGGTAAGTCTTGTTTGGTTTCTATTATTTGGAGCAAGAATTTGATGGGCCAATGTCTAAGTATTGAAATAGATGATATGTCTCATCAATGTCTTTGTAAAGTTGAGGTAAAGCCTTCTTTATTCTCAAAAAGAAAAGGGTCCAAGTGTTTACAATTGATTTCTGGTAATAAAATTGACTTGTATTGGGATCTCTCTGTGGCTAATTTTGGTGCTGGGCCAGAGCCTTTAGAGGGATATTATATAGCAGTAGTGTGTAAGGGTGAGATGATTTTGGTTATTGGGGATTTGAAGAGAGAAGCATTCAAGAAGAGTGGTGCAATTGCAACCCCTGCTTTGTCTACTGCAATGTTCATTTCCAAGAGGGAACATAGTTTTGGCAAGAAGGTTTATAGTACTAAGTCTCGATTTTTCGAAAATGGCCAAGTACATGATCTTGTAATTGAGTGTGACACAAATGGGATTGATGATCCGAGCCTTGTGATTCGTATTGACAGTAGATTAGTTATGAAGGTGAAGCATCTGCGATGGAAGTTTCGCGGAAACTACACGGTTTTGGTTGAGGGTTTGCCCGTGGCGATTTTCTGGGATGTTCATAACTGGTTGTTTGGTGCGAGTTTTGGCAGTGCAGTGTTCATGTTTCAAAGTTGTTTATCAGCTGAGAAATTGTGGGAAAGCCAGCATTTCTATGATTCAGAGAGTTTTTCAGACACAATGGTACCAGGTCATGGTTTTTCTTTGATTTTGTATGCTTGGAAGAATGAATAGATGTGTTCTTCCTCAATTGTTAACATTATTTTCTTCGATACATTATTTTCTCGAGAAATCTTATTGAATTGTATAGTGAATGAGTACGATGATCCTTTCCTCTTTTTGCTCGTTTAGTTGCCTGGAAAAAGCCTTTAGCTTATGGAAATGATGCTTTAATTAGTCTTGCTGACAAATTGTTCTGTTCAACTGTTCATTTGTGAATAATGATCATGAAATTTATGGCAATTGAATATGAACTTGAGCTTGTTTGCAAATTAGATTTTTCAGATTCCAATTAGTTATTACCTGACATGGTAAAATGATCTTCCCTGCACCATACGTTATGATGGTCGCGAAGCAGCCCGCTGAATTTCTTCCTGTAAGAAAACAAACTTCTTGAGCTTAAATGATTTCTTTTATTCCAATAGATTTTGTACTAGCCATCCATTGGAAGCTATTGTTAAGAGATCATCAATCCCTAATGAAATGGATTTGTAACTTGTTGAAAACAGAGTTTTTACTTGATTCAAGATGTTTGAAGATGCATCTTGGGTTGACATATAGTGTGACTTGTCAGATTTCAACCCTAGCAGGAAAGGGAGGGAAACCGATACTCATCTGAACCCTTCCCGTGTTCTTGCCTACGTGTATAAGATATTTTAGGAAGTGAATATCCTTCTTAGTAGCGGAATCCGGAGAAAGAATGAGTATATAATTGCTTGCTTGCTATGGGCACCTCTAAATTCTCCACATATAGTCTTGTATCAGGTTTTATTAGATTTTGCTTTGGTGAGAATATGAGTTGATAATTAAGAAACAGAGTTCACAGTTTAATTTCCAAATTCAGAAAATGCCTTTCCAACATTAGTAATTGTGTTTATTTTATCCTTGATGAGCATTTTACTTTCATATTATATCTTTGTTCAATTTCTTTCTGGATAAATCCTATAGTCTCAGCTATCAAATATATAAACTCTACTAAGTTCATTTGTGGGTTTAATTTGTTTCCATTCGTTGTAAATGCTTTAGAACTAGGTGCCATGAATTACTAACCACATCAAACCCAGCCTTATCCCAATAAATGGTATCGTCTAAACGAATTTGATGATGCTACTCATTGATCTTGAGAGTCATCTATTTTGTTTAGCTCCATATATGTGAATTTTGTTTGAGTGTCTCTATCCAATACTATTTCACAAAAATGGGAAACATTATCCAAGATTTTTTTGCCCAACAAGTAGTTTTTTTTAACTGTTATTTATCTGTTTATAGAGCCTTCATAAAGATAAAAAATGTGAAAAATCAGAAATTAAAATAGTTTGAAACTTGAAAGAGCTCAGTGAAGAGAGTGAGAGTTCAATACTGATGCATGAAATGCTTAGGCTCTGAGCAGTCCAGTCCTGTCCTCTAAAAAACACTGTTTTCAGATGTTAAACCATTATGAAATGCCAGTTTCCTCTGTTGAGAAAGTTTGTACAATTAAGCAATTCTTGGAACTAGAATAAGTTCGGTAGCAGATGGTGAAATCTTGACGGTCTTCTCTATCTAATGAATAGGGACTCTGTTCACTCTCATCATTTTCCGATTATATGCTTCAACAGTAATTACACAAGGAAAAATTAAAAAACCTATGGTAAACTATCTGCCCGTATGCCAGCAGATAAAGCACATTAATATCCATTCTGTCGAGTTCTAAATGTCATATGTTCTTTGGTAAGATCAAAGGTGTACTGCCTGCATATGTTTTTCTTCTTTTCTTTTCTTTTCAAACTTTAACATCTTCACAACCATGAAAAACATGTTCTTTCCAGCTTCGCAACAACAGGTGAGCAACATAGTTCTGGCAGTAAATAAATAGGTAAATTACTTTTGTTGTGACATATTTCAAGGATTTCATTATTTGGAAGTCAAATTTATTGGTGTTGTTACTTTTCAATGTCTTGGTCACAAAGCGAGTAAAAAACTGTAAGACAAAGAATCACACATGGAGAATGGCAACCCCAAATTCAAATGCCAACAGTACCACTATATTCATCTTTGTTAGAAATTACGGGTTCCATCCTGAAATGCTTTGAATACGAGAACTGATATTGAAGGGAATGAACTAGTGACACTAGAGATGAGTCACATATGAATGGAAAAGACTGAACCAAAACTCAATTCTCGTACTATATTAAGAATAATGGGGTTTAATTCTAAAATTAACCGGTACTAGGACTAGTCTAAAATCTTATGCGGTGATCTTGAAATTTATAATTTTTTCATGAGAGACAATCGTATATTCTAACTATCTTAATGCAATAACACAAAACTCAGCATAAATCAACGAAAATTAATTATCTATATGCAAAAAAAAAAAAAAAAAAACTTAGATACAAGTACTTATAATATTCACGTTACCATCTTACAAGAGCAGTGATACAAATCTTTCTCAAATGATAACAATATATTTTATAGGAAAGTCTTTCTTTTAGTATTCGGGCATCGGGCCAAAATACATGTATAGTATTCGGCCGAAAATGTCACATACCGTATAGAAGAATTTTCTTATTTTATAGGGCTCTGGCACACTTGGGAGTCACTAGATAGACTGAGTCCAACACTAATTTATGTAATCTATACTTATTGGACCTCTAGCAAACTTTCGGAAGTTGCTACATTGCGGCCTGCACCAAGTCCTCCAAAATGCCAAACAAATAATACATAATTTGGAATCAAATCCTCCTGGATAAGGCCTTTTTGTTTTGGTCGAATGGATAAGGACTTAACCTTAAGGCAAATAACGAAACTCTGAACTATGAGGATTAAGTTCAATTTTCTCCAAAAACAATGTGATCTTTAGTAAATTATAGGATAAATGCCACCATTGGTCCCTTATCTTTAGGTGTTGTGACATTTTGGTCCTACATCTTTCAAAATGAACATTTTAGTCTCAAATGTATTGAAAATCTCACACCGTTGACTCAACTTGCTTATTTCGTTTGTTTGTTAACCTTTTTTACACATGATTGACACGTATTTTTTAGGTCAAATTAGACAATTTTTATATATACGTGTGGTGGGTTAGGCTAAAAAAGAAAAAAAAACAATCAAATTTTGTGTCAATCACTTGCAAAAAAGTTAACAAACTAACGGAATAAACAAATTAGGTCAACAGTGTCAAGTTTGTAATACATTTAGGATCAAAATATTCATTTTAAAAGATATAAGATAAAAATATCACAACTCTTAAAGATAACGGATCACTGATGGCATTTACCCAAAATTATATATGGGTACTTGCTCCGACAATAAGAAACTTTGTGCAAAGTTCTATATTAATGGGTGGCTCCGTGATTTTTTATGGGCACATGCATTGAAAAAGGGTATTTTCTTGCCTGCATTAAGATATGTCGGTTGATCTGTAATTATATGTGATTGTACCTTAAACTTGTATAAGTTGTCCCACCATCGCAAGTGAATTTTTTGTCATATAATCATCGCTTTTTTCTTTCTAAAAAAGGAAAAAGAAAAAATCTAGCGTCCATTAACTTTTTAGGCTGGGCGTTATTTCTTATCTAGAATATTGATAGTCTATAAATATTAGGTTATCAGGGTTGGCTTGTCCCATTAAGAGCCACCATAAAAAAGTTGAAAAGGAAGAGAGAGCACTTAGTTTAGACATGCTTACCATAACATGCCGCTTAATTTTTTTCTTGCATGATTACCTCAAGAGTTTTCTTAAAGAGATGATTACAATAAATAAAGAATTATGGCATAGATTTGTGGTATGTCTAAATTCTTCAAGTTTATTATGGTGTTGTATTTTCTTATATTAGATCCTGTAAATTCTAACATTTAGCACCTAATTGGAACAATGCCATTAGTAAGTGATCAATATATATATTGTATAGTCTAAATCTTTCTTGAATTAAAAAAAATAATTATTTTAATGATGTACTTAGTGATCATGACTTATGACTGTTTCATATGATTATTCCATGGCTAGTAAAGAATGAGAGATGACAAGGTGAAGGAAAAATAGGGAAGGGGAAGGACAAACGGTTAAAGCCCAACTCCTTCATAAAATAAAAAACTAAAAGGCTGACTCAGATAGTTTTTCTATCTTTCTTCTTACATATAGGGGATTTGGACTTTTCCTATATTTAGGAATCTCCTATTTTAGTTTCACTTCAACAGCTTCTTTACATTTAGTCTTAATTTAGGGAATATCTATTTCAGTTTCACTCCTATAGCTTCCCTATTGTAGAGACTCCCTATTTTTATTTTATTATAATATTCTCTCTTTATTTTAATTAAACATATCATTTTAATATTCTTTTCTTTATATATGTTTATTTTTTTCGATGACGTTCTATTTTTAATTATTAAAATAATTTTTATTTTTTAATATTATTCTTTTATGATTTAATTTAAAGCTTTTTCAATAAATTTTAATTTTTTACTTATATTTGTTCATTATTCATGATAATATTCTATTATTTATATTTTATAATTTTTTTAAAATTTAAAACATATATCAATAAACATCCCCTAGCCCCTAAAGCCTTGAACCGTGGAAATTTAAAACATATATCAAGAAACAAATATCAATTTTATTTTTGTTTATTATTATTATTATTATTATTTATATTTTACTTCTTTATTTTTCTAGTCTTCTAACCGTTGAACAATATTTAGGGGATGATGTTTTCTCTTTTATATGTACAGAAATTAAAAATGAGCGTAAAGATCCCTTACAATTTGAAAAATGGTTAATGGGTTAGGAAATTTGTAAAAGACCAATCTTACCAATCCTCTCCCTGCATGTAGAGTAGAGGATTGGATAGGACATCACTCGTTGTTGGCATAACAGGTTCCTAGAGAAGCAACCATCTCTGATTGCGAGAGAGCTTGATCATCAAATTAAACCTATACTTTGTGATTTCATTTGAACTCATTATAATAAGCCACCATATCAATTCCAACAAATAAGCCATAATATATAATGCTTTACACTCTTATAAGGACTAGGCATCAACCAGTTTGTAGTTTAATGATTTTACCACCTCATTTAGATAGGGATGTTAGTAAAAAATGTTTAAATTTGAAATTGACGAGTATCCGACTAATAACATAATTCAATAATGAAAACCAACGGGGCACTTGTTAGCGTTTGGTTTTATAAGGGGTAATCGACAGATATTTGAATAGATTTTTACATCAGACGTTAAAAAAAATTAAAACCCGAAACCTAATATCTAACGGTTATTGTTATAGTTAGTGATTTTCAAATATATCAGGTTTCGATTATGATATGATTTTGTTTACTAGTTATGTAAACGGTTTTAGTTACAATTATTCTAATTTTTAGTTAACTGACGCGTTATCATCTCTACAGTCAGACCTCACTCAACTGTAACAATGTTAAATTGTTATCTTATGATGTAGTCAGTGAAGGAGAAGAACGTTTCTAAAACACAAGGTTTAAATTCGGGAAAATTTCATATTTAGTCCCTATTGTTTCTTTTTAGTTTTAATTTAGTCTTTATTGTTTAAAATATCTCAATTTCGTCCATATTATTTTATAAAAAAGTTTTAATTTCATCCCTGTTGTTTAAAATTTCTCAATTTCATCCTTATTGTTTTCCAAAAGTTTCAATTTCATCCCTATTTTTTTTAAAAAAAATTCAATTTTGTCCTTATTATTTTTCTAAAAGTTTTAATTTTGTCTCTATTATTTTCTTAAAGTTTCAAATTTGTCTCTATTATTTAAGGACTATATTGAATTTTTTTGAAAAACAATAGGGAGGAATTTGATTTTTTTTTTTTAAAAATAATAGGGACTAAATTGACTAATTTTAAATAATAGGGACGAATTTGAAACTTTAGAAAAATAATAAGGATGAAATTGAGTTTTTTAAAAATAATAAAGACGAAATTGAGACATTTTTAAAAATAATAAGGACGAAATTAAGATATTTTAAACAATAAAGACCAAATTAAAACTAAAAAGAAATAATATGGACTAAATTTGACATTTTCCCTTTAAATTTAAACGCGAGTAGATCTCAAATTATTGGTTATCAGTCAAGGACCATGAAAAATGACTGAACTACGACACACAAACGAGCCACGAAATTATTGGTCAGTTCGAGTTAACTATAAACTACTCACATGCAAGTGAGTCTCACAGTATATAGAACCAACCTTATATGTTTAGAACTGATAATTAGTACAGATTGATCAAAGAATTTTCACGAAATTATATTACCTCATTTTGTTATGTATGCAACGTGGCCCATTTGATGTGATTTTTCTTATTTGGTCTGATTTGATGTGATTATAATAAGTCAATATATCTTTAATACCGAACAAGCCACGAGATTTTGTATCATATCACATCAGTGTTGCCCCATTTCATTTCATTTATAGTTAGCCATTTGTATATCTCATATATCTGTCATGTGGGCACAGAAAAACATCAAGCAGGTCTGTACTGGATTCTTATCGCTACTGATGTTGTCATAATTATTTGAAAATTTCAATGCTTTCACCAATCGAGAAGCTCCATAGAAGACAGTGATCAGTAATTTCTTTACGCGGCTGGTGTGGTGTTAATTGGTTAGTGGCAGAAAATCGTTAGTGTGCCTCAAATAATACTAAATATGAAAACGGGAGATAATATAACTTATAATATAGTTGGGTTAATCTACCTCTATGACTCAAAATTGTAGAAATTCCACTACTACTCAACAATATTTACACATCAATGACTTTTTACACGATCAAAGTTTAAACACTTATTCACACTCACAACTACTCCTTTATTCAGTTATACACTCTCTCAACTCAGAATACAAAAAGTCATTTTGAGACAACTACTTACAAGTTGTAAGACCCTATTTATAGGGAACTAATACTTATCTTGTGAGACAAATATCTTCTTTTCCAAGTTACATTTAATTAGATTACGACAAATAGTTTCTTTTTCAAGTTACATTTAACTTGTCTTTACATTTCGATCCTAGGAATATGATTATCAGGAATAAGAGTTCATTTCTTGAACCAAATGCTCCCTCAGAGACTAGGAATAAGAAACCAATAGGGAGTACAATTAGTTAGTTTTCTTATTTGATTATAAGACTCCTCAATAATGTAGTCTTATGGGTATTTTCATAACAATTTAACAATAATATTATTTTAGTCCTTTACAAGGCTAAGGAAGTTTATCATTCTCAAAGCGATTATTGGAAGCTAATCACCCTCAAAAAATTGTTGGAAGCAATCCCCTCAAAGAGAACCCTAGTTTCTTATCATGTTACACCACAAAATTTATACGCTTAACGTGAATTCATGTGATTAAGGAGAGTTTTTGTCATAAAAAGAAAAAGAAAAACACAGAGTTGCTTATGGTAGAGGTAGCATGCATGACATGTAAAAGGATCGGGCGGTTCCCTTTCTTTTTATTTTGTTCATGCAATCATTGTTGGCGAAAATTTCATGCGTATAAACTTGCGTATTGGAAGTAATTGCAACAATTAACATGTACATATTGTAATAAATAAATTGAAAAGAAAACTAACTTGTTTGCACAAAATTATGCAAGATGCAATAAATAAATGCATTAGATTGAGGCCTGAATTTCATTAAGTCTCCTTAAGACTTAATCTCTCCGCTATGATACTTACGATCACTGGCGGTAATCTCATAGTCTGACGGTAAGAGTACTCTAAACTGTTCCGATGCGGTGAACCAAACAATGTAGAACATCTCTCTTTTTAGTACATAATATGAATTTATGAAAAGTCTATCTTTTCATGCCAAAAATACGCGGGCGTTTATAAAGTTTCAATGTCTGTTCGTAAAAGATATGAAATATTTTCTAACTAGTTATATCGGTTCAGAGAGGATATGTCTCTTGGGAAAATAAAAAGGAATTTCAAAATAAAATTAAATATAATTTTAACCAAAACATTAAACCTATTTATTTTCCCAATTTCTCATTCACATATAATTTGGTTTAAAATCAAAATGACAACAATCCCCCACATGAATGAAAATTGACTAATCAGAATGCACAAAATCATACAGACACAGGAGAGAGTTCAATTAGAAGATACTGCATCAAAGATAAATAAATAAATTGTGTGTTGGATAGTAATTGCAACAATTAACATGTACATATTGTAATAACAAATTGAAAAGGAAATTTACTTGTTTGTACAAAATTATGTAAGATGCAATAAATAAATGCACTAGATCTGGGTCTAAATTTGATTCACTTTCCTTAAGACTTAGTTAATTACAACAATAACATGTAAATATTGTAATAAATAAATTGAAAAGGAAACTTACTTGTTTGCACAAAATTATGCAAGATGCAATAAATAAATACACTAGATCGAGGCCTGAATTTAATTCAGTCTCCTTAAGACTTAATCGCTTCACTATGATGCTTACGATCAATGGAAGTAGTCTTTTAGGATGCAATGATCATTATTTGACGGTAGGAGCACTCCAAATTATTTTGAGACGACGAACCAAACAATACAGAACGCTCTCTCTTTTTAGTACAAAATATGAATTTATGATAAATCTATCTTTTCATGCAAAAACCCACGGGCATTTATAGAGTTTTAATGCTTGTTCGTTAAAAGAATTCGAAATAAAATTAAATATAATTAAAAAAAAAAAACATTAAATTTATTTTTTCCAATTTCTCATTCACATCTAATTTGGTTTAAAACCAAATGACAACAATCACCACCCGGAAGATAAGTAGAGGAACTCTACAAGATCCATGTACTATGCATGCCACTCTGAATTTTCTACATGGAGGTCGCAATACTTATACAATATATGCAGTGAAGTAACAACTTTGGTATTTATATATCATATCCTCCAATTTATCCAATAAACGAGAAGAAAAATAATAATATTGGCCCATAAATGAAAGCTATAAGACTTGATCTTCATGAACTCCATATTCTATATATATAGATATATATAAGATCAATCGTATTGTAGCCAAAACCCTGCAATTTGGTAGTTCCACCTGCAGCAGCTTCAATGGCTTCAGCTCTTAAACTTCTTCTCTTCTTCCTCCCCATCTTCCATTTCCTCTCCATTGCTTCATCCCATGATCAATACCATCCACTTAACCCCCTCTCTCCATCCGAGGTCACTCAAGTTCGTGCCATAGTCAAAGAGTTCATCAACTCCAGTCACAACGTTACATTTCATTATGTAGGTTTAGATGAACCAGACAAGTCAACTATTCACTCCTGGTTATCGAATCATGATATCACAAAAACCCCACCTCGAAAGGCCTTTGTTATCATCCGTCATGAACAAAAAACCCATGAAATTTTTGTGGACTTAACAACTAGTTCAGTTATATCTGACAAGGTCTACACTGGACATGGTTACCCTACGCTTAACTTTCAAGAGCAAGACGCAGCTAACGAACTAGCAATGAGATATCCACCTTTCGTGGCCTCAATAAACAAGAGGGGACTTAAGTTAGATGATGTGGTTTGTTTTTCTTTCACAATTGGATGGTTTGGTGAGGAAAAGACTAGTAGGATGGTGAAAGTACAGTGCTATTACTTGGATGGCACCGCTAATTTCTACATGAGACCCATAGAGGGAATCACAGTGACCGTTGATCTTGATCAGATGAAAGTCGTGGGGTTTCGCGATCGCGCGATTGTTCCTGTCCCAAAAGCCGATGGAACAGAGTATAGAGAATCAAAGCAGGATAGGCCATTGCAGTCAAGCCTCAAGGAGTTGATGCAACCCAATGAACCAAGCTTCACTGTAGACGGACATACAGTGAGGTAGATATATACATCTTCTGTTACAAGGTTAGAATCACAGGTTATTATATATATATTATATATATATATATATGTGAATGGCATTTGATAATCTGTCTGACAAATTGCAGGTGGGCTAACTGGGAGTTTCATCTAGCTTTTGACATGCGAGCAGGTCCAATATTGTCCTTAGCATCGATCTATGATCCTCAGAAGGATGAATATCGCCAGGTCTTATATCGTGGCTATATATCAGAGATCTTCGTGCCATACATGGACCTAACTGAAGAATGGTACTATAGGGACTTCTTTGATTCAGGTGAATATGGGTCAGGTCTATGTACGGGGTCGCTTGAACCATTACGAGACTGTCCAGCAAATGCAGTATATATAGATGGTTATGTTGTTGGGCAGGATGGAATGCCAGCAAAAACATCAAACGTTTTCTGTATATTTGAACGAAATGCTGGAGATATATTGTGGCGCCATACGGAAACTGGAATTCCAGGGAAATTGGTACAGAAATTAAATCTGGTCTCTAATCTCCTACTTTATCATTCTATGCTTGTCGATGGCTAATGTCAATGAATTGCAGATAACTGAGGTGAGACCAGAAACCAGCCTTGTCGTGAGAACGGTGTTAACTTTAAGCAACTATGACTATATTATTGACTGGGAATTTAAGCAAACTGGCACCATTAAACTCACTGTGAGTTATGATACTTAACTAGCATTACACGTCCAATTATATATTATGTATGTATATATATGTCCTTAATTTTTTATTTTTTTTTAACAATGATATTAAAGGCTGGACTAACTGGAATGATTGAAGTGAGGGGATCAGAATACACCCACAAAGACCAGATAAAAGAAGAAGTTTATGGTACACTTGTAGCAGAAAACACACTGGGGGCGAACCATGATCATTTCCTTAATTTCTACCTAGACCTCGACGTCGATGGTGATGCCAATTCATTTGTCAAGACCGAAATGCAAAAGAAAAGAGTGGTCGGAAAATGGTCACCGAGGAAGAGTTATTGGACTGCTGTTAGTGAAACGGCTAAAACAGAATCTGATGCAAAGATTCGGCTTGGGTCGGGTGACACTGAGCTGTTAGTTGTAAACCCAAACAAGAAGACCAAAATGGGTAATGATGTTGGCTACCGCCTGATCCCTGGAACAGTGGTTGGACCTTTATTATCAGATGATGATTACCCTCAGATTCGTGGGGCTTTTAGTAAGTATAATGTGTGGGTGACACCATACAACAAATCTGAAAAATGGGCCGGAGGTTTGTATGTTGATCAGAGCCATGGAGATGATACTCTAGCTGTCTGGAGCCTCAGGTATGGTTAATGCATGGTTGCATCATATTTCAAGTCTATGATCAGACAGTACTTTCGATACTATATAACTTCTTGACGGTTAATTACGTTCATGTTGCATTTTGATATGCAGGAATAGAGAAATAGAAAACAAAGACATTGTGTTATGGTACACATTAGGCTTTCATCATGTACCTCACCAGGAGGATTTCCCTGTCATGCCCACATTGAGCGGCGGGTTTGAGCTCAGGCCTGCTAATTTCTTTGAGTATAATCCTGTGCTCTATGCAAAACCATCCAATGAAGTCAAGTGGCCTACTGAAGCAGTTTCCAACTGAAATGTTTTGGTGGTCATATTTTGACAAGTGAGAGGTTCTCCACAACCCTTAGCTAAATGTGTTTTTCACACTCATAGTGATATGTTGTAATAAAATGTTGTGAGTTTGAATTATGATTTCAACATCTATCTATCGGAAAAAAATAAAAAATAAAACGGTGCTCTGACGCCTTCGCCAATGGATGAACGTGTGAGTGGAACCAAGTATTAAGCGAACAAGACTGGGATATTGTCATGCATAGGCAAAGCTTCACATTGAATGTGAAACAAATTTAACAAAAGGTTGTGGAAAACATTTCACTTCTGCTTCATATTGTATGATGATTGATGGGTGCTTACTTTAGGCTGTAAAATTAAGATCAATTTTAAGCTAAGTTTTAACTCACAAGTGCACGGGGGTGTTGTGTAGTGTGTTAGGTGCAAAGTCGAATTCACAGAGTGGTAATTAAAAGTTTTACAAAAAAATTTAATGTGTGAAAATTGTTTAGGTGGTTACGTTGTGGTAAATTAAATGATTAATTGGTATTTTTTTATTGAAACAAATTAAAATAAAATTAAATGTGAAAGTTAAAATTGAGTTTTAATCATAGTTGGGAAGATTTAGGAATCGAATTCCTATGCAAAGCTTGAATTCTATGCTACTAGTCATTTAAGGGCCTAACACTATTTTTTATGAGAATGCATAAATTCCAACCTAAGAACTTTGACTACATTAAATCAGTCTATAAAACATGGTAGACTTGTGGAGGAACAAATTGAATTTATATGTTGTTACGCTCCCAAATCCACTCCAGTAAATTCAGGAAGGTAACTCCCACGAGCATAAGAATACAATGCCTCCAAACCCGCAAGGCTGCATATCTTTGAAATTACAAGCTAAATTGACCCGGAAACTAATTTTTAGATTGTGTTT
Organism: Ehretia macrophylla; assembly: GCA_037974665.1. Lineage (NCBI taxonomy): Eukaryota > Viridiplantae > Streptophyta > Magnoliopsida > Boraginales > Ehretiaceae > Ehretia > Ehretia macrophylla. Next base: position 45,630,619 of record CM075777.1, on the reverse strand, counting down.
CATATATAACTTATTATTATTGCAAGCATAGGTTCATGACCTAAAATGAGTTACACGTTTTCTCAACTCTTATATATAAAAATTACGTAGTGTTGATCCGGACAATCTATTGTGCAAGAATAATTAGCAAACAATACCCGAGGTGAGAAGGTGTTATAACTTGTCCTTTTGCAAAAATAAGAGAAAATTCTTCGATTAATTCAGTCTCTTCAATATTAGTACAATCCACACGTGTAGATTCTACCCAATCTAAATTGACTTAAGATTTTGCCAAACCAAAGATAAAGCAATTGCATCTGCTTTCAAATCTAAATTACCATAACTTTTGCTTGTATGTATTGTCTCTTGGCAAAAATATGGTTACCACACATTCTTGATCTACAGTGTTATTCATGAAGCAAGAGAACGCCTTATAATAGTGTCTCTCCGCCAAGAATGCAAGTATGAAAATCCACAGAAGAACCAAGACTAATAACTACTGCACTGAGAAATGAAAAGGTAATCTAACCTGTTGGAACATTTCATAAAGCTTTGTAAATAATTAAGAAGGAGCTGGTCCGGTACGAGAATCAGCATTGAGCAACACAGATAGTAAAGAATCATGTTCAACTACAACATTCATCTTTGTTAAGAATCATGCAGCTGTATCTAAAACCAATCGGTACCATGAGAAGTACTCAAGATCTTATACGATAGTCTTTTAATTTATGATTTTTTTCATTTGTGGCAATTATATATTTTTCCTCTAATGGTATGACTCAATTTGAAGAAGTAGTCTAGGTGAATGAGTCAACAAGAAGAGCAGCAACTTAGAGCTGACGTTGAGGTAAGCAAGTTAGTCGGATAAGAGATTGATCACACTTGGATCGACAAGACTAGATTGATGTCCAACACTAGTAACATGCTAATTAGAATCATATGGTTTCATCTTAAAAACTTATTGGTACTAAGAGAAGTAGCTCATGATATTATATAGTAGTTTTGGAATTGGGATAATGCCATTTTCTCCCATAAATTTTAGCCTAAATCCCAAGCACCCCATAAGATTTTAGTTTTACCCATGTTCTCCCACGACACCAAAGCCTTATATGAAAGGGCATTTTCATCTTTATATTTTATAAAGCAAAAAAAAAAAAAAAAAGACAATAGAATAGAAAACATTAATAAAATCATTGAATAAAAAAGGTGTACAATCGAATAGAAAATCATAAAAAAATTTGATTTTATATATAAAATCTACAATCAAATAGAAAATCATAAAAGTTTTAATATAAACAACATAGAAAAAGATGAAAAGCAACTTATTATGCAAAATTCGCGTTATGCACGAGATTAGAGAAAAAATTAGATTCACCTTAAAAATTATCTTTTTTTTTTTATGTATATAAATTCATCTCAAATTGAATCCAATCTTTTTTCTAACCCAACATATATATATATATATATATAGCAATGAGTCAAACTTTTTAAAAACATAAGAAAAATAAAAATAAAACAAAAGACATGTTGTACAAAATTCACGTTATGTGCAAGACTAGAGAAAATATTAGGCTCACTTTAAAAATTATCTTTTTTCTATATATATATATATATATACATCTCAAGTTGAATCTAATCTTTTTTTTAGCCCAATGTAGAAGTTTTTAGTGAGGAGGTAACATTTTACAAACAAAAAACTAAAAAATGAAAATTTAAGACAGTAAAATAGAATTAAATAGATCAATGGAAAAAAAAATATAACTAAATGTTCTTTAACTTTAAGGATTTGTTTGATAGAATTTGATGTCACGGAAGAATATAGCCAAAATTAAAATTTCAAAGGGGAGTTTGAGATTTACGTTAAATTGCAGGCTAAAACAAAAGCACTGATACAAATCTTTTACAGTAGTCAATTTTTTTTTTTTTTTTCGTTAAAGCAGGATGGAGTGCAATATATTTTCTAGATCAGCTGGCAGACTTGGGAGTCACACTATAGACCAAGAGTCCTCTTTCCAAGTTCTGTAGGTTATATTTAGTGGGCTCTGGCAAACTTTGGGAAGTCGCTACATAGTCCGGATCTGCAATATATGTGATTTTTTTTGTTTTCTGCTAATTAGAAGTTAGCAAGAACAAATTTTATTGAAAGAAAGATGGTTTACAATCGCAAAGCCAAATACAAAGGAAGTCTCTAAACGTGAGAAAGCCTCAATTGACATTGTAAACAGAAAGGTTTTTGTGTGTTTCACTCTGTTGAATAATCTGTACAATCATGTTACATTTATACACATGAGTTCCAACGATAAAACAATCAGTTGGAGGAAAATCAGTAACTACTGATAACAACACATAAAGTTTAAAATTCAAAATTACAATGACTAAGTCAAATGCTAACATTGCTAACATCCCCCCTCAAGCGAAGCCGGATCAATTACGGTAAGCTTGGACCGCAGTCGATTAAACCGTGTAATTGATAACCCTTTTGTCATCACATCTGCCAGCTGGTCAACTGTAGATATGAAACGAACAGTTAAATCCCCAGAAGCTACTTTTTGGCGAACAAAATGCACATCAATTTCGATGTGCTTCGTGCGAGCATGGAAAACAGGATTGGCTATCAAGTAGGTGGCACCTATATTGTCACACCATAACACTGGCGGAGAAGTAGTGTGATGACGAAGATCTGCAAGAAGGGATTTAAGCCAGCAAAGCTCAGTAGTGGCGAATGCAATGGCACGGTATTCGGCTTCCGTGCTCGAACGAGCTGTGGTGGTCTGTTTCTTGGCAGACCAAGAAATTAGATTTGGGCCAAGGAAGATACAATAACCATTGGTACTACGCCTATCATCAGGGCAACCGGCCCAATCAGAATCTGAATACGCATGTAATGCAGTATCGGATGAGCGTTGAATATGCAAACCATAAGATATAGTCCCTTTTAAATACCTGAGTATTCGCTTGACAGCGGACCAATGAGCATCAGTAGGAGATTGCATGAACTGGCAGACTTTGTTGACGGCAAAAGCAACATCTGGACGAGTCACCGTAAGATATTGAAGTGCTCCAACCACACTACGGTACATAGTGGGATCAGAGAATGGGTCGCCAGTTGTTTTGGACAGATTGTGATTTGCTGCAATAGGAGAAGCCATAGACTTAGCACCATCTAGTTTGGTGCGTTGGAGAAGGTCTTTAATATATTTTTGTTGTGTTAGTAGGAGACCCTTCGGTGTACAGCAAACTTCAATACCAAGGAAATATGACAACTGACCAAGGTCTTTAAGAGCAAATTGGCGATGAAGAAGTGAGATAACATAAGTAATTGCAGATGAAGAAGTGCCAGTGAGGATAACATCGTCAACATAAACCAAAAGAAATATAACTTCTCCTGATAGATGTCGAGTAAAAAGTGACGAATCAGCAGTGGAAGGAACAAATCCAAGGTGAACAAGAAAGGTGCTAAGTCGTGAAAACCAAGCACGTGGTGCTTGTTTGAGGCCGTAGAGAGCTTTTTGCAATTTACAAACATGGGTAGGAAATGATGGATGTGAAAAACCTGGGGGTTGAGCCATGTATACATCTTCAGCAAGAAGGCCATGCAAGAAGGCGTTATTGACATCCAGCTGACGAATTGTCCAATTTTGTGAAAGAGCAAGAGACAAGACAACCCGAATCGTCGTAGGTTTGACAACAGGACTAAACGTTTCAGTGTAATCAAGTCCTTCTTGTTGGTTGTAGCCCTTTGCAACAAGACGGGCTTTGTAACGATCAATGGTACCATCGGGTTTTCTTTTGATTCGGAATACCCATTTAGAACCAATGAGATTAGCTGAGGGTGGTTTAGGGACGAGTATCCATGTGCCATTAGCAAGGAGAGCATTGTATTCTGCTGCCATAGCACCACGCCACTGAGGAAATTTTGTAGCTTGAGAATAGCAGGAAGGTTCTGTATTTGTGAAGTCAGGAGAGGAGGAATGTGTTTTGTTAACATGAAAAGTGACATAGTCAGACAAGTCTTTAGGGACACGAGTATTGTCACGAGTACGAGTAGTCATAGAATGAGTTGATTTTGAAGAGGATGAGGGAACCGTGTGAGTTGAATTGGAACACGAAAGAGAAGAACTAGGAACAACATTTGGAGGACTTGTGGACGGACCTTGAGTAGGATACGAGTCTATAGGTGGAGCACAAGGTGGTAAGATACATGTAGATGTGTTGGCATGAGGTGGGGAAGGATACGACACCACAGGAGCTGAGTTGATTGGAGTGGGGCACGATTGAGCTGGAATGGGAGGAAAAGAATTTTGGCAGCTATTAAAAGTAGGAGTAGAAGTCCTACACGGCACTAAGGAGAGAGCTGGAGTAGTGTTATTAGGAGTAGTTGGGTTTTGAACTTGTAAAGGATGTGAAGGTCCACAAGACTCAGTCAAAAGTGGTGACTGAATTGTGGAATTTGCAAATGGCAGGCATGACAAATTAGAATTAGGTGAGTTTTGAATTTCAAAGGTAGGTGAGGGTCCACAAGAATTAGTCAAAGGTTGTGGCTGAACAATGGAATTTGTATGTGAAATCATGTTTGACGGGCTTGCAGGCACACGAGGAAGAGTGATTAACGAAGGGGAAGACACACACGTAGTGGGTACATGAGCAGAGACATGAGTGGAAATGGCAGAAAGGGTGGGCTGAGCAGATTTAGAGAGTGAGGCGTATGTGGAAGGAGCAGCATTTGGAGTTAGTGACTGCTGGAATGGAAAGCAGGTTTCATCAAAGACTACATGACGAGATGTATAAACTCGTCCAGTAGCTTGATTAAAACATCTATAACCACGATAATTTTCATGATACCCAATAAAAACACAGGCAACAGATTTTGGACTCAATTTGTCAGGTCTAGTAGCCCCAAGATGAGGAAAACACAAGCAACCAAATACACGGAGAGACGCATAATCAGGTGCTTGGTGATGTAAAAGTTCAAACGGAGATTTATTGGACAAAGTTGGAGAGGGAAGACGATTAATTAAATATACTGCAGTGGTAAACGCCTCAAGCCAGAACTGTTTAGGTAAAAATGAGTGATGAAGAAGTGTGGTGCCTGTTTCTGTGATATGACGAATTTTGCGCTCGGCAAGACCATTTTGCTCAGGTGTATGAGGACAAGAAATGCGATAATGAATGCCGGCCGTAGTTAGAAGAGTTTTAAAACGACCTTGTGTTAATTCTTTAGCACCATCACATTGAAAAGATTTAATGGTGGTGTTAAAGAAATTTTCTGTTAAAGATTTGAAGTGTGAGAAGCAATCAACACAATCGCTCTTTTGCTTTAGAGGGTACAACCAAGTATATCGACTATAGTCATCAATAAAAAGAATAAAAAAACGATAATTTGAAAACGAATTTATTGGTGCGGGACCCCAAATGTCACAGTGAACAACATCAAGAGGATTACATGAACGAGTACTAGAAATTGAAAAGGGGAGCTTATGGCTTTTCCCCATCATACAAGCATTACACAACTTATTAACAGAATCAAAATCAGAAAGCTGAAGAAACTCCTTAGAGCGCATCAAAGAGAGAACTTGCTTGGATGGGTGGCCTAAGCGAGAGTGCCATAGTACAGCAGGGACACGAGTTGCAGTGAAGGCAAAGGATGTAGACGACTTGGAAGGAGGTGGTAGAGGAAGCGTGTATAAATTAGACTCAGCGCGGCCCTTGAGAAGTGGAATCCCGGTGTGGAGGTCCTTAACAACACAACCATGAGGAGAAAATTCAAGTGAGACTTGATTGTCTTTAGTGAATTGATAAACTGATAAGAGATTTTTAGTCAAGCGAGGGACATGTAAAATGTTATTCAAATTAAATGAACGATTAGAGTTTGAGAAAAAAGAGGAGCCAACATGTTTAATTGGAAGTGTCTTACCATCACCAACCACCACCTGATCAGAGCCCGAATATGGTTGTAACTGTTGAATAAGAGTGGGATCTGAGGTCATGTGAGAAGACGCCCCAGAGTCCGGTATCCAGGCTTGAACAGAATCAGAAGAGTTGAAAGATGGCATAGAGGATTGGTGACGATGATAACCAGCAAACTGCACATTAGGATGACTATTACGAGATTGGGCATAGCGATACCTACACTTGGCAGCTGTGTGACCTTGCTTATGGCATATTTGACACTTAGCACGAGATGAGGTGGATGATGAACGATCAGACTGTTGCTGTTTAGTGGAGGACCCATACAAAGGAATGGTTGATGATCGGGGAGTAGAATTAACAGCAAAAGCATGAGGGGTAATAGACGTAGTCTGAAGTTGAGTGGTAAGAGCAGTTGTGACAGCATTATGATCAGCCAAGGAGGAGGAGTCATCCAAAAGAAGACGTTGCTCATATGTTAAAAGCTTGGCACGTAGAGTATTGAAGGTGGGTGGAGAGGCGAGATTCTCAATTGAAGTAACGAAAGGTCGATATTCTTTGGGAAGACCATTAAGTGTAACTAGGACGAGATCAGTATCAGAAAGGGAGTCACCAATTGCAGCGAGAGCAGTAGAAAGCACATGAATTTGCTGTAAATATTCAGTAGCAGAGAGCGACATCTTTTTAAGAGACTGAAGTTGGGCACGAAGAAGGGATTTTCGTGCCATGGATTGTTGAAGGAATGACTCGTGTAGAGAGGACCAAAGGTGGTGAGCAGAATCATGTCCTAGTGCTTGGTGAACAAGAGTATCAGAAAGAGTTGCAGTTATGCAAGCAGTGACAAAACTGTCGTAGCGTGTCCAGTCCTCGAGGGAAATGGAAGAAGTATTTGAAGTGGAAGAAGTGGAGTCAGCTGTAGTGGAAGGTTTTTGTGGTTTAGGGAGCGACCCGTCAATATATCCGAGTAAATTATTGAAAGTAAAGAAATTGAATAACTGAGTCTTCCACGTTAGATAATTAGAGTGATCAAGGGCCACAGTAACAAATGCTTTAACATTGAAAGAAGGAAGAGTAAAAGAGGCAGCATTGTCAGTAGCCATAATGATGAAAAGCAAAGGACAAAGAAAGACAAGAAATGATGCGGAAGATAGGTGGGCACAGTTTATCAGGAAAAAAAAAAGGACGTGAGTCGTTTGACTACTGATACCATGTAAACAGAAAGGCTTTTGTGTGTTTCACTCTGTTGAATAATCTGTACAATCATGTTACATTTATACACATGAGTTCCAACGATAAAACAATCAGTTGGAGGAAAATCAGTAACTACTGATAACAACACATAAAGTTTAAAATTCAAAATTACAATGACTAAGTCAAATGCTAACATTGCTAACAGACATAAAGTACATCATAACAAGATTGTGGAAGTTCTATTGTAAAAATAGCAGTTGTAACTCGTATTTTTGATCTACTGCTCAACTTGGATCTTGGTAAATATGTGACTTTACCTAAAACGTTTATAGGTTATCCAGCACTAAATGTGATTTTTCTTCTTTTTTATTTTATTTTTTAGTGTATAATCATCATTTGCTCTCTCTGAAAGAAGAAAAGGAGAAAGCAGTGTCCATTGAACAAAGAGTGCAATTCTAGAATATTTCATGAACTAGTTGATCTTGAGGTTTTTACTGTGCTCTTAACGAGGGCATCATGCACTTAACAAGTAATTGTAAGGTTTCTCCATAGAGATTTTAAATGAGAAAAGATAATTCTATTGAACGAAGGGGAGCTATTTATACAATGGCATGTAGGCTTAAAAGTTAGTTTGGGTTAAGTATTTTGGGTCTAATGACTTTAGGTTCTTGAAAGTATAATCCCGCTGTGACAAAAAAAAAATTCCTACATAGATTCATACTTCAGTCCATAATGATCATCTATTGTAAGTAACAAGTTTTCATTCCATTAACCGAACAAAATAACAAACTCTAATGATCCAAATTATATGCTTTTTTTTGTTTTTATTCAAGCAAGCACTTATATTACGTGTGACGCGACGTAAGAGCCTGAGATTAGATTTGATTCGAGTTACTTTTGTGGCTGTATCTATCATCTTTGGTATGAGAGCAACAACAGAGTTTATGGCAATGGAGTTGCAATGGACGAGCAGATTTTTTAGAAAAATTTTGATACGTTAGAGAGAAAATTTTGTTGAAATAATTTATATTTTTGTATAACTACGTAATTGGAGCATTGATTTAGGATTAAATTAAGAAAATTGTAGATTTTCTTATATGATTAGATTTTTTATTAGTCAAGTTTTATATTCTTGTTCACCAAATTTTATAGCCTATAAATAGGCTCTTCTATTGTACTTTACAATATATCTTATAATATGCAATGTAGTTATTTTGGTTATTCCTCTTGTTTAGAGCCATCGTTGGTAGTGACTCCTATTATTATTATTTCCACATATGTTTTCAGCTTTTCTTTTATTTTTGTTTAACATAGTATCAGAGCTCCAGTTTAGAGACTGGACAAAACGTAATGAAGAACATATATGTTCATAGGATTTATTGGCTTGCTTTCGTAGCTTATGAGTTATTTTGCTATTAATATTGATGGCCACGTTTCACATGATTTGTGGTAGTAATATTGGATGCTTTTCACATGCTGGTAGTATGAGGCAGTCATCAACCATCTTTTTATTTTTTGTTTAATATGGTATCAGAGCCCAGGTTTAGATACTGGGCATAACGTGACGTTCTGGGTCTTATTGAAGTTTTTCGATAAGTTGGATCAAATTTTGCAATTCGTTTTGCTAAATTTGGTGTTCTTGCTGTTTTTAAATTTTTTTTTTTTGGTGACCTTGACTTTAGGATAGGTGTAGTTATTTTCATCCTCTTTTTGTTTGTATTTGGGCCTTCGGGTATTGGCTCTTTGAATATTTGTTTTCTTCTCCTTCTTCTGACCTTTTGGCATTAGTCTTCTTTCTTTGGGTCTTCAGGCATTTGGGTTTCGGACATTTGGTCTTCAGGCATTGGTTTTCTTTGTTTGGGGCTTCAGGCTTGGTCTTCTTTCTTTGGGCCTTTGGGCTTGGTCTTATTTCTTTAGGCCTTCTGGTTTGGTCTTCTTTCATTGGTTTATGGGCATTAGCATCAGCGATTCAAATATCAAACTCAAATAGGACTACTTGAATTTGAATGGGGTTGTTGAAATAATTTATATTTTGGTATAACTACGTAATTGGAACATTGATTTAGGATTAAATTAAGGAAATTATAGATTTTCTTATATGATTAGGTTTCTTATTAGTTAAATTTTATATTCTTGTTCACCAAGTTTTGTAGCCTATACATAGGCTCTTCTATTGTACTTTGCAATATATCATATAATATGCAATGTAGTCGCTTTGGTTATTTCTTTTGTTTAGAGCCATCGTTGGTGGTGTTGGCTCCTATTATTGTTGCTTCTGCATATGTTTGCAGTTTTTTCTTTTGGTTTTGTTTAACAAATGTCTATTCATAGTAAATATTTCAATAGCCATGAGAATAGCCTTTTTTGGATAGTGTGGCAGTTTTTTGTTTGAGTTTTGAGACTTATTTGTACATACAGTATAATATTTGTTTTTTTGGAGGTAGAATGAAATCGATTTACTTGTCTAATAATATATATATATATATAGATGTGAGGTAAATCCCGACCCCTAGCATAATTACTAGAATACTCGTGGGAGAATTCTTCTAGCCGAGGACCGTTCTGAGATCCTTCTTGAGGTCTAGGAAGCTTGAGGCCTGAGGCCTATACACCCCATCCATACGAGTAAAAGGTGGCTCAGGTCCTCGGGGTGTCCCAAACACCTCAGGATGACAGTTATAACTAATTTTGACACAATCCTAAAAAATCAGAAAATAATTCCTTCATAAAAGTATAAGTAACACTCACATTCTCATTATGAAGGTAACTAATACACTTTATACACTTATCTTCTTTCTCAAGCAAGATAAAGATACTAACTTAAGAATCGGAGTGCTTACGTAGATAAGCTTCACATCATTTCTTTTGTAGGGATAACTCGGATAGCGCCACAGAGATTTTACCTTTAACAAATATATATATGTATGTTTTGTCTCACAAGGAATATATTTGTTAGCATTTCTTCCAAGATTGATCAATTTACTTCCAACCCCCGCACCCCCACCCCAACCCCCCAAACCAAGTGATTCTTGGCCATTTAAACTATCATAAAAACACGGGTTGCTTTAATAATTATAGTTTAATTTTCCAATTATCTTAATACCATGCAGTGATAATTACACAGATCGCGACTTGTGTAAATGTTTTTTCTACCACATGATACATGCTGCATGCATAAGATATACAATTTGGACCCCCGCACCCCCACCCCCACACCCACCCCCACCCCCACCCCCCAAACCAAGTGATTCTTGGCCATTTAAACTATCATAAAAACACGGGTTGCTTTAATAATTATAGTTTAATTTTCCAATTATCTTAATACCATGCAGTGATAATTACACAGATCGCGACTTGTGTAAATGTTTTTTCTACCACATGATACATGCTGCATGCATAAGATATACAATTTGGTGGTTACTTTCATCCAAATATAGTCAAATTCGTTCATTATAGTTTAATTACACCAGATGATTCCTGATCGACGTGGATTTTATATATATAATCTGGTGGCTAGCTAGTGTGCATTCAAAGAAAAATCCACTTCTTGTGATTAGATCAAACTATCATGATCACTTACTATATATTATAAGGTAGGTCATTTATCATTGCCAATCAGTGTCCTTGTAAGAATGGCACGTAATAGGACGGATGTAATGAAAAATCTTAGCAAGTAAAAATTGAAGAAATTCATTGATCAGATATACATATCATTGCCAATATATAGGAAGTTGTTGTAGAGATGATAATAGGACGGATTTGATAATTTATAGTCGTAATCTAATTAAATGTAACTTGAAAAAAAAGATATTTATCTCACAAGATAAGTATTAGTTCCTTATAAATAGGATCTTACGGCTTGTAAGTAGATATTTTAAAATGACTCTTTGTACTCTGAGTTGAGAGAGCGTGTGACTTGAATTAATTAAAAAGAGATAATTGTGAGTGTGAGCAAGTGTTTAGACTTTCTTCGTGTAAAAAATCATTAACATGTAAACATTATTAAGTGGTAGTGGAATTTTCACAATTTTGAATAGTAAATATAAATTAATCCAATTATATTATAATACAATTTGTGTCAATCACATTTTTCTCATACACATCTTTAAAAACTAGGAGTAGATGTTATTCTTAACAGCCTTTATGAATGATAGGTTGAGCTATATTCTCTCCCGTTTTCATATTTGGTATTATTTAAGGCACATTAACGATTTTCTGCCACTAACCAATTAATACCACACCAGCCGCATAAAGAAAATACTGATCCTTGTCTTCTATGAAGCTTCTCGATTGTTGAAAGTAGATGTGGTATTTGGGTCGGGTAGATACAAGTCTAGTTCAATTCTGATACGTATAAAACCCCTGAACTTTTACAGAATTACAAATTAGCACAAGATAGCCCAAAATTAAAAGACGGCGCCACCAACGATAAGGTCCGAGGTCCAACGAACCTCGGACCGAGAGATCCGAGGTCCAAGAGACCTCGGAATTAAATAGTCCGAGGTCCCTTGGACCTCTAAATTTCTGTCCGAGGTCCAAGAGACCTCGGACAAAGCCTGTCCGAGGTCTCTTGGACCTCGGATGTACTGTCCGAGGTCCAGGCCCCGCGGCCGGGTGATGTCCGAGGTCCATGGACCTCGACCCAGTGGTGTCCGAGGCCCATGGCCCTCGAACAGCTTTGTCCGAGGTCCAAGGACCTCGGACCAGTGGTGTCCGAGGTCCACGGACCTCGGACAGCTTTGTCCGAGGTCCATGGACCTCGGACCAGTGGTGTCCGAGGTCCACGGACCTCGGACCAGTGGTGTCCGAGGTCCACGGACCTCGGACCAGTGGTGTCCGAGGTCCACGGACCTCGGACAGCTTTGTCCGAGGTCCATGGACCTCGGACCAGTGATGTCCGAGGTCCACGGACCTCGGACAGCTTTGTCCGAGGTCCATGGACCTCGGACCAGTGATGTACGAGGTCTACGGACCTCGGACGTTTATTTTCCGAGGTCCTGTGGACCTCGGACAGGTTTTCTGGAGCAGGTTCGGGTTTTGGTCGTCGTGCGCGGAGAGACTTTTTTTTGGGTCAGGCGAGGTAGAGCTGTCTGAGCTACCTTTTTTGTACTAGTATACTTTGTTCCATAAACTCAGAGAATCTCCAGCAAAACTCCCACTGATCTATTTAATCAATTGTCCACCAGTCCTTTGTCAATTTTCCACAATGCTTGTAATGATGATTCACTGCTGCACCTTTAATCTTTTGACTCAGCTGCAATGATTACTTTTCCTTTGTGACTCAGCAAACCATGTGACTTCAAAGGCCATGGTGCCTATAAAAGGCAGAGGATTTAGCCAGAGATGGAGGACTGAGGAGACAGACATTAATACATACATATATTTTTCTTTCTCTGTAAAAGCACCAAGCTAACTTAAGCATCGGAGTGCTAATGCGGGCAAGACCCGCTAAGCTCTCTTTGTTTTGCAGGCATCAAGGCAGTACGTGAAGGCCACTTGCGACTCGACATTTTTCTACCTTAACAGGTTGGCGCCCACCGTGGGGCCGATTCTAAATTCCCCACTGAGTTTTCACAAGATTACACCATGGTAACTACCCGGAGTCAGAATGTTGCAAGTGGATATGGAGAAGAAGCTGTAGAACAGCCAAATGTGCAGTTCTGTCTGGGAGAGACTTCCAACCTTAGACAGACCGAGTTACCGCCGCCAGGAGGAGAGATACCTACGAAAAATCGTCCACCATACAGCAATCCATACACAAATCAGTACCAAAGCTACCAACCAACATACTATCCACAAGGACCTGTTTGGAACACAGGGTGGCAGCATCCCACTGCTGCAACACAAGTTCCGCAAACTAACCAGCTAACGGATCTTGGTTATATCCTAAAAACCCTGGAGGAGTTGAAACAGGCTGTTCATAGCCCAACACCTCAACCAGCACCTCACCACCCAGATATTCAACCTCATCAAATGCCCCGAAAAAATCATTCGCGCCAAAACACCCAATCGGCCAAAAATATAACCAAACCAAGAGAGTCCAGACAACGGGTTCACCCTAGGAGGCAACGCAAAGAAACGATGAACTCCACAAGGTCATCACAGAGTTCGAGTGCGGCAGCACGAGACCTAACTCAAAGTGCCCGAATGAGGGGTACTGCTAGTGTAATATCAGTCGCAAGGACTTTCCGAGGCCCAAATCCCTTCAACCGCGCCATCAACAAGGTTCCGAAGCCCGCACAGTACAAATTGCCTCATTTGCCCACCTACGATGGACATGGAGACCCTAAAGATCATCTGGCGTTGTTCAGGCACAAAATGGAGTTCACGGAGTTGCCAGAGGCTTGGGTGTGTAAAGTTTTTGCAGGAACTTTAGTGGAAGCGGCCAGGGTGTGGTATGACGAACTGAACGAGGGGTCAGTCGGTTCTTATGTGCAGTTGGCAGATTTGTTTGTTGGGAGATTTTCCTCGGCTATTAGGCCGACCCGCCATACTACCTCCTTGCTCGGTTTGAAACAGAGAGAAGGAGAAACTCTCCGTCGGTATGCAACCCGCTTTAATGAAGCAACCCTTCAGTGTACGCAATTTGATCAGGGTTTTGCAATACAGGCGTTCACAAAGGGGGTAGCCAATGAGTTGCTCCGGGCTTCCTTAGCCAAAAAGACCCCACAGAACATGATAGAATTGATGACCAGAGCTGAGAAGTATATTAAAGTAGAAGAGGTGGCGATGGCGGAGAAGGAAGAAGACTCTAAGAGGAGAAGACTGGAAGAGAGGTCAAGCTAGGAGCCTACAGATTCGAAGACCTCAGTGGTAAGGAGAAAGGTTTGACACGTAGAGCAGCTAAGAAAACACTCTTTGAATGTTTGATTGTTGTTTATGTCGAGACAAATTATGTCTCTACAATGAATTTGATATTCGCGTCCTAAGTTTCTGTCAATGATTGCAATTCTTTGAGACAAATATCATGTGATCTACTAAAGCGAACATTTATCGGAAGAGAGTCAAATCCAGAAATGGGAGACCAAAATAGATAAAAGAGAGAGACACATTTCTTGCGGAAACAAGATCTTCCTAGGGCAACGTAAAGAAAACCGGGGGCACGACCCCTGAGTTTCAAGTCGAAGGCCGGGGGCACGACCCCTGAGTTTTAAGATTGAAGATAAAGACCGGGGGCACGACCCCCGAGTTTCAAGATTGAAGATGAAGACCGGGGGCACGACTCCCGAGTTTCAAGACAAAAACCGGGGGCACGACCCCTGAATTTCAAGTCGAAGGTCGGGGCCACGACCTCCGAGTTTCAAGTTTGAAGACGAAGACTGGGGGCACGACCCCCGAGTTTCAAAACGAAGGCTGGGGGCACGACCCCCGAGTTTCAAGTTTGAAGACGAAGACTGGGGGCACGACCCCCGAGTTTCAAGTTTGAAGACGAAGACTGGGGGCACGACCCCCGAGTTTCAAAACGAAGGCCGGGGGCACGACCCCCGAGTTTCAAGTTCGAAGACGAAGACTGTGGGCACGACCCCCGAGTTTCCAAGACAAAGACCGGGGGCACGACCCCCGAACCCAAAGCCGAGGTCAGGGCACGACCCCTGACCCACGTCCGAGGTCAGGGCACGACCCCTGACCCACGTCCGAGGTCAGGGGCACGACCCCCGAACCCAGGTCCGAGGTCTGAGGTCGGGGCCATGACCCCTGACCCACGTCCGAGGTTCGGGGCGCGACCCTCGAACTCAGGTCCGAGGTCTGAGGTCGGGGCCATGACCCCTGACCCACGTCCGAGGTCAGGGCACGACCCCTGACCCACGTCCGAGGTCAGGGGCATGACCCCTGACCCAAGTCCGAGGTTCGGGGCGCGACCCTCGAACCCAAAGCCGAGGTCCAAGAGACCTCGGACGAAAACGAAAACCGGAGGTCCGGGGCACAACCCCGACCCACGTCTGGGGTTCAATGCTGGGGGCACGACCCCCAGAGTCATCAAAATTATCCTTCAACAATAAAGGATTTCAGAAAAATATGACCCAACAAAAAAAAAAAAAAAAAAAAAAAAAAAAAAAAATTGAGTACAGGAGGGAAAACCAAGGGTTTCAAATCCTCATCATTTCAAAAGTCACTGCACCAGATCTTGACAAGTGACAAGGCTACATTATTGGTGGTAGGTGACAAATTGCATAGAAGATAAAGCAGAGTTAAAATAATTTATTGACTAGATTCGACTTTGCTAAAGCATCACAATCAGTTCCCATACCTATTTTATAGCTCAAGGAACTGAGGGGGCATCATGATACGTATAAAACCCCTGAACTTTTACAGAATTACAAATTAGCACAAGATAGCCCAAAATTAAAAGACGGCGCCACCAACGATAAGGTCCGAGGTCCAACGAACCTCGGACCGAGAGATCCGAGGTCCAAGAGACCTCGGAATTAAATAGTCCGAGGTCCCTTGGACCTCGGAATTTCTGTCCGAGGTCCAAGAGACCTCGGACAAAGCCTGTCCGAGGTCTCTTGGACCTCGGATGTACTGTCCGAGGTCCAAGGACCTCAGACCGGTGATGTCCGAGGTCCATGGAGCTCGGACCAGTGGTGTCCGAGGTCCATGGACCTCGGACAGCTTTGTCCGAGGTCCAAGGACCTCGGACCAGTGGTGTCCGAGGTCCACGGACCTCGGACAGCTTTGTCCGAGGCCCCTGGCCCCCGGACCAGTGGTGTCCGAGGTCCCCGGACCTCGAACCAGTGGTGTCCGAGGTCCACGGACCTCGGACCAGTGGTGTCCGAGGTCCACGGACCTCGGACAGCTTTGTCCGAGGTCCATGGACCTCGGACCAGTGATGTCCGAGGTCCACGGACCTCGGACAGCTTTGTCCGAGGTCCATGGACCTCGGACCAGTGATGTTCGAGGTCTACGGACCTCGGACGTTTATTTTCCGAGGTCCTGTGGACCTCGGACAGGTTTTCTGGAGCAGGGTCGGGTTTTGGTCGTCGTGCGCGGAGAGACTTTTTTTTGGGTCAGGCGAGGTAGAGCTGTCTGAGCTACCTTTTTTGTACTAGTATACTTTGTTCCATAAACTCAGAGAATCTCCAGCAAAACTCCCACTGATCTATTTAATCAATTGTCCACCAGTCCTTTGTCAATTTTCCACAATGCTTGTAATGATGATTCACTGCTGCACCTTTAATCTTTTGACTCAGCTGCAATGATTACTTTTCCTTTGTGACTCAGCAAACCATGTGACTTCAAAGGCCATGGTGCCTATAAAAGGCAGAGGATTTAGCCAGAGATGGAGGACTGAGGAGACAGACATTAATACATACATATATTTTTCTTTCTCTGTAAAAGCACCAAGCTAACTTAAGCATCGGAGTGCTAATGCGGGCAAGACCCGCTAAGCTCTCTTTGTTTTGCAGGCATCAAGGCAGTACGTGAAGGCCACTTGCGACTCGACATTTTTCTACCTTAACAAATTCAATATATGAAAATTTGGATTCAGTTCAGTTCGAATGAAAATAAGTTTGACTCGGCTCATTCCACCACATATAGGTGGGCTGAGTTGGGTCATATATTTTTGGACCCAGCCTATTTGTGTCCAAACCCAGCCCAACTCAACTCATAAGTTTAGCTCAACCTAGTTCAAACCCATCGTATGTCCAACTCGAGCCCAGTTCAGGCCCAATTCAAGCCCAGATAAAGCCTATCTTGAGATTATAATTTGTATATGTAATTTTTTTTTATATAAATAGTTAGTGTATTCAACTTCATTTTACTACAAAACTATATATTTATTTTACTACCTATTGTCTATTTATTTTACTACAAGAGAATATACAATATCTATGGCTATGGGGGAAGAAAATCTTTCATAACGATTATGTTCAAACGTTTGGAATCATTTTGCTTACTTTGAAGAACATGGGTATCTAATTTGTAACTATTGTGAACGTAAATATATATTTTGTTATCAATTTGGAACTGAAACGCTTGTAAGACATCTTGTATCTCAACACTCAAATGTTCCAAATTATTTTAATTCTCAACCACCGCCACCGCCAACAGACCCAGTACTCACATAAAAAGTATAATAAAATGAAGAACTTCTTCACCAACTTTCTTCAAGCATTTATGTAATGTTCTTTTTTTTTTATGTTTATTAGTAATGTATCCGTGTCTCGTAAACTTGTGATTTGTTTAAATAATATTTTATCATTTATATTAATATTATCAATCAACTTATGTCTTATTAATTGTTAAATTAACTTTTTCATAAAAAAAAGTTAAGCTTAAGTTTTTTTCTTTATTAATCCAACTATCAAAATTCAAAACACACTAATAAAAAAATAAAAAAAAGATGGGTTGGCCCAACCTAGCTCAGTCCAGCTCGCAACTCGTGGTAACGGGTTCATAGGCCGAGTTGGGTCATATATTTCAAAACTTGAGTCCTGTCCAGCTCAGTTCATTAAATATATGTGTTGAGCCAAGTTTATTTTTCTTAACTCATAATTCGATCGAGTTGTGTCGAAACGTATCGGGTTGATCCATTCGTCCGCTCTAGTTGAAAGCATTGCAATTTTCAAAAAATTATCACATTCTCAGGAGGGATAAGATTCCCCAACACACAAATGAACTCGGCCCCGGTCGTGCTGTATACTAGTCATAATCAGGTGTTACTCAACAAAAAAAAATAATTAGGTGTTTCGGACTCTATATGGCTCTAATAATTGTGATTAGAGGCTGGTCTCTATCTATTACAATATTCACTCTTTTTTACTATCTACGTTTGGTCATACCATTTAACAATGAGAATAGAAACTTTTTCCATTGACTAATTTTATAATATACCTCAATTTTTTTTATCCGACTCTAATCTTACTAGAATTGACTAATGTAGAATTCTGTAAGCTGTAAATTTTGTATTATATTATATATAATAAATGGTTTTGTTTTTGGACAAAAAAAAAAAGAAAAAGTAGGGGGATTGATAAGATTCCAGGTACAGATCTGCTTGACGTTTGTGTGCCCTTTTACCGACAAAAACACATGACAGGTAAATGAGATATAAAAAGGCACTTTACTATAGATGAAATGAAATGGGTTTTTTTTTTTTTTTTTTTTTGTCGGTAGAAATGAAATGGGTCTTTTTTTTTTTTTTTGTCGACATATACTGATGTGATACAAAATCTTGTGGCTGTGTTCGTTAGTAAAGATATATTGATTTATTATAATCACAGCCAATCAGACCAAACGAGGAAAAATCACATCAAATGGGCCATGCTGCATAATTTCGTGGCTCGTTTTGTACGGTTGTAGTTGTAATATATATACTAGCGTTGTCACGGGTGTGACAGTAATATATAATTACTCTAAGTAATTTATTAATTTATTTAATTTTTTAATTATATTATTTAAAAATTATAATATACAATTACTTTAAATAATTTATTATTATTAAAAAAATTAAATAAAATAAACATTTGTTTTTTAAAAAATATGACAATAAATATTATTTAACAAAAATCGAACATTTCAAAAAATATATGTATCTTTTTTTTTCGAATTGTTATTTTTACAAAATTTATACGTATTTCGTCCTAATTTGACGTCATTCTTACTCTTTGTACATGTGATCTACTTGTAAATAATTTTTCTTTTACATTAGAAGTTTGAATGATCCAATAGTCAAAGAATATGTTGTGATCTTGCGTAGATATGCTTCTCAAGATGTTGAAATACTTTGTACTATACAAAAAATTATTATTTTCTGATCAATTTGAACATAGACTCTAAAAATATTATGGACTACCTAACAACTAATAATTGATGGTTGTAATGAGTTCTAATTGACACATATTTGTTATCATTTTCAATTCAGAAATATATCTCATTAGTTTGAAATGCATTAGTAATATTTGAAGTAGATTTGTTATATGATTTAAGTGAAATTCAAATGACTGAGCAAATCACCTGAGAACTCATATAATATAAGATTTTATTTTTATTGCAACCATTACATTATAAGATAAACAATAATGAATAAAGAACATAAACATATTAAATCAAATCAAATCTACGATCAAAATAATAAGAGATACATATTTAGCTAATTTATTATTTAAAATACTTCTTTGAAAATCACATTAGTTGTAGTTTTTAATATTTTGTCATTATCAAAATCACATTAGTTGTAGTAATTCATGATTGAAAGCAGGTCATGAAAGACATAAGCCAATGTGAGAAAGAGTTTGATTCTGACTTTTATTTATAGTATAGAAAAGCTTACAGCCAAGCAAAATTGTGTTTGCTAGAATTTAACGAACAAACTTTGGTTAGATAAGATCATAGTCGTCCGAGGTATATTAGTCCAAGAATCGATATTTAACAAATGAAATATTTCAAAAAATTATAAAATACTTAAATATTAGTGTGAAGTGTAAACTCTTAGTATATATGATTAGAAAATATACTTTTAGTTCTTGTAACATCATCAACCATTTTTATCAAACTCTATTATACATGTTCTAGTCTGCTTATATTATTCTATATAAATAGAGTTGCAAACATTCTTCTAATATAGTACTTTGATTCTCAAGTATTTGTTTCATTTATTCTGTCAATATTCTCTATACATCTTCTAATAAATCGAGTATACAAAAAGTTTTCTTGAATCTAGAACACTAAGCTAATAATCCTCCCTATTGGCTAAAGACACGTGTGATATTATTCCAATAACAAAGCTTTTTTTTTCTTGGATATCACTCATGCTCACATTCTTTATAAACAAATTTTGTTTGAAAACTCTAAATACATCAGCTCTTCAGCTTCCTCATACTCTTATTTGCATTCATATACTCTTCTTTGCATTCATACAAAGCTTAAACATTAATTTCTTTTAAATTATCCATTTGATTCATCATTCTCATAGAAAACTATGTTTTTTAAGAGAAGATTGTTAAGATAACTGAGTTTTGTTTGAAAACTCTAAATACATCAGCTCGTCGGCTTCCTCATACTCTTGTTTGCATTCATATACTCTTATTTGTATTCATCCAAAGTTTAAACATTCGACCAAAAAAAAAAAGTTTAAACATTAATTTCTTTTAACTTCTCCATTTGATTCATCATTCTTATAGATAACTATGTTTTTTAAGAGGAGATTGTTAAGATAACTGAGTTTTTATCTTGAAACCATACTCTTATTTGCATTCATCCAAAGTGATAATTGAGTTTCTATCTTGAAACCATACTCTTATTTGCATTCATCCAAAGTTTAAACATTAATTTCTTTTAATTTCTCCATTTGATTCATCATTCTTATAGATAACACACATGGGAGATTAAAGATGTGTGGAACATAACACGCGCAAAAGATTGAACATAAGTGAACCTGATTTGAGATGGGTCGCATGCGGATGAATATGACTGGACCAATAGCCTAGCTCTGATACCATGTTAACGTAAGTGAGTTTCTATCTTGGAACCAAATGGTGCCAAGTGAAGTAGGACAGGATCGTATAAGGTGGTTTTAGAGTTTTTAATTTTTCGATGTGGGACAAATGTTATATTCTAAAAAAGATGAAATGATAGTTTTATACATTTGGACATATAAAATGAATATCAAAGAAAAAAAGTCCCCAAGCAACCTCACATGTGGATATTTGTATGCAATCATAATAAATCTTAATTTTATCAGCAAATTGAGATTAATCTCAATTTACAAGTCTATCATATAGAGCAGTTGTCACTCGATTATGACCCTTGGGAACATATTTGAATAAATATTTAATTTCAATTGTCTTACATATGTAGTCAATATTGATATGAGCATGATATTTTAGGAAAAAACATTGAGTAATAAAGGACGATATATCAATTATCGAACTTAATCCTTTTTCTTATAATAGTTCATACATATTCTCTTATTCTATATTGAGGAAATTCTTCCCCATCAATAGTGAAGGGAGAATTTTTATTTTGTTCTTAGCAAAAATGGATAAACTGAAGAAAACAAAAAGTAAAAGCCAATAATATCATAGAAAATAAATTCAATATAAGAAGACAATGATACGAATAATAATTTTTGATAAAACCATTTCTTTTATACAGTCGGAATACTTCCATCAGACTCGAAGATTGACACCTTTATTTAGTTAACTAAGGTGTCAGAAAGATTTTTTTTAGAGATTCAAATGTAATAGTAGATATTTGAGAAAAAATTTCTACTGCATAGCATCATAAATAAATATAGTGATATTTATAAAAGATGAAACAAATCAAAGTGTTCATAAATGGTTTCATATATTCACCAAATGAAATTTCTCTCAATGGAGTTCTAACATTTGCCATGTCATTAGTCGGAAAGACTAACCAAGAAAATAGTATGCCATGACATTGAAAAGATAAATTAGATTAGATTATCATTCTACTTCACAAGCCTTTTTCTAGCATTATAGATTTTCTTCTCATCCCTTCATTCATCATGCTCCATTGGTCACTATTTGTGAGTTATCCATAATTAAAAGTAAAATATAAAATGGTGAAATTATATAATCCAAAGTGAAATATAAGATTGTGAAATTATATTACCTACAAGATAAGACAACAACAATAAGAATTCTAAAAGAGTACCTTGCAATGGAATTACATACACCAAATAAGTTGTATTTAGTGAAACTCACCATATGCATTTTTTTCCACTCCATTTTGAAATACAACAAACAAAATCATAAGATAGAAATATACTCGTATAGCAATTCATGAATTTTAAAAATACTACCCAAGGAGATAAATTGGATTAAATTAGGAAGATTGTATTATTTGTCTCAAACCATATGCAAAATATTGACTAACTCCCCATTGGCCTACTATTCTACGTCTCTTATTATGGATGGATAAATTAGAAGTCTAGATATCTCATTCAAGTAAAGGACTGTATGAGCTTTCAATTGATTGTTGAACTACAAATAGTGATTTTCAAACTCACTACATTATTTCAATATTGGGTATATGAAAATATGTGATGTAGAATTAGAGAATAAATTAACACAATTAGATCGATGACTCAATTCAAAGTAATTCTATTGTGCATGGTTATTTATTATATATGGAGGAATATTTTCAGCATTTAAAATATTTTTTAGAATGTGTTGTCCCATTTTTTTGGTCTACATTGCATATTAAAATTACAATTAATCATCCTATTTAAATTGGATCTCGCAATTCTTATCCTTACAAGTATCATTAAAGTTACAATCATCAATGTGAACAACATTCGTTGAACCTGAAAAAAAATTCTATTATTTGATGTCTAAAGTTACCATTATTAATATCCATAATTGAATATCTATAACTGATTAAGATTAGTACATTTAATCTGACATTTAATAAACCATTGCTTTGAAATGATTAGGTATACAAAAAACAATTGTAATTTTTTTTATGTTTTATGGAAAGTTTATTTAAAAAATATTCTCCAGAAAGATCGACAAAAATAATATGTAATATTATATAAAAAATATCAAAATAAAGCACAAGAACAACTTTGTAGCATATCATAAAATATCATATGATATATAAATCATCAAACAACAAAAATAAACAAAATCAATGAATAAATCTTGACGACTAATCCTTTTCTTCCTTGATCAACTTCCTCATTTTAGTATGATACATCTCAAATCCAACTTTAACATTCTCCCTATCTATTGCTTATCCCAAACCCTTTTCTAGGGCGTGATGCACAAACTTGAATCCCTCGACAATATTTTCAAAACACTGGGATATTACACCAATTTCCTGTAGCATTAAAAATTAACAGTGATAAGTAAAAATAATAATCAAACAAAATTAGTATTAGTAATAATTATGAAACTGGTTCCACTGTTGTTATACCAACAATCATCTTGTCAACAATGTTTGAAGAACTTGATCCAATTGCATTAACATCAAATAGTTTGACAAAAGTTAAAAACAAAATGAGTGAGCAATAAATTAATAAAAAATTAAATAACAATAACTTGAAGTCACCTATTTTCCAAATGCAGAAGAAAAAAACTATAGATCATATATATACACATTCATTTGATCTATAGAGAAAAATAAGTTTGAATGAAGATAGAATATATTCCTAAGATACATAGTGTTACGCCCCTTATTGCACCTCTTGCTGTAGCACGTGCTATGGAGATTGATTGGCTTGTGTTTTGCCAAAATTATGCTTTCACTAAATTTAATTATAGGATATGCATATCTGTTTGGAGAATTGTGTTTGACAGGTTTACCATATTTAAAAGTGTATTGAGAAGGCAAATTGATATCAACATTAAAAGTAATTGAAGTTTCCTTATTCACACAAAGAAGGTTACCTTATTCAAGATTTCTTTGGAGACAAAGTCTTTCCATAACATTCAAGGCCCAAGCACGAATTACCTCATGGAGATTCAGGAAGTTAATTCAGCATATATACAGTGGCTCACACGATTGAAGGGGCGTGGAAAAACAGAGCTGAAAAAGAAGATTACGTTAAATATTTCTAACTGTCAGGTTTTACTGTAGCAGATTGACGATGTGCTGCAACAACAGTCATGACGCAGGATCTAATAGAACATGTGTTGCTGCAACAAACTGTGAAACAGACAGTTTCTTTATGCTTCCGCTATGCTTATTGATTTAATCTTTAGATAAGAAGAGTTTTTATTTGTTTATTATTTTGTTCATTCTTCGGGAGAAGAAGGTGTTGTTCTCGGGAGAGAACGTCGCAAGTCGAGGGAAGTTCGCCAAACCTAGGTTCATTAAGGAGTTTGTCATCAAGGCGTCAAAGTCAAGAGGGAGTCTTTACACTTGTGTAAGTCTATTGATATTGTAACTTGTGATTTATTAATGAAACAGGTTTGTTGGACCAGAGGAGGTCCCGTGGACGTAGACTGCTCGGTTGAACCACGTTAAATCTCGTGTCCTTACTTTCTGCATGCGTTTATTTCTTTTGTTTTAACTTCTGTTATAATAAGCGAATAACCAGAAACTAACACATAGAATACAAACTAAAGATACAATTTTATTTAATAAATCTGCAAGTTAGTTTTGAATATGTATTATGTTCTATCAGATAAAATAGTTTAAATGAAGATAAGACAAAGTTCTCATATACATAGGATACAAATATAAGATATAATATAATTTAATAAATCAAGATTTTGATAATTGAAAAAGGTTTAAGCAAACTCCAACATAATAAAAAATTTTCATGTTAGACCTCTATTAATTGAGACCAAAACTGCATGGTCTAGAATGAATATAGTTTCATGATCCAAAAAAAAAAAGACTGAACATAGTATCCTAAGGAATATTGAGCCTATTGCATCATTCGATTGATGACAATATAGTCTCTTGAATGATACTCATAATTAAAAATGAATATCTATATGGAAAAAATATTGCTAATTTTCTTGTGAAACAGCGAAAGAAGCTTGGGAAATCTTGCGAATGACATATGAAGGTACTGTTGCAGTGAAAGTGTCAAAATTGCAAATACTTGCAACAAGGTTTGAAGAATTACGAATGCACAAGGATGAAATCATTGCTGAATTTAATGCTAAGCTTTGTGACATAGCAAACGAAGCTTTTACATTGGGAGAAAAATACTCATACTCAAAGTTGGTGAGAAAAATGTTGAGGTCACTTTCGGACAGGTTTGCCATTAAAGTTGCAGCAATAGAAGAAGTAAATAATGTAGATTCCATGAAGCTTGATGAGTTAATGGGGTCTTTGCAAACCTTTGAGATGAAATTCAAGTAGAAAAGAAAGAAAAATGGCATTGCACTGCAAGCATACATTCAAAAGCTAGAGGATGAAGATCCTTCTGATGATGATGAATTGACGGAATCTCTAGCCCTTCTAACAAAGAATTTCAAAAAGGTGTTTAAAAAATGGAAGAATCAAGCAAAAGGTCTGAAATTCACCAACTTTGGCAAAAACTCACATGTTGCAACAAATTCTGAAATACCCAAGAAGCAGTACGAAAAAATGGCTGATGAAAAGAAAAAGAATAAAGGAATTCAATGTCGAGAATGCAAAGGATTTGGTCATATTTAATCTGAGTGTGCCAATACGTTGAAAAGAAGGAAGAAAGCCATGAATTCTGCATGGAGCGATAAAGAATCAGAAAGTAGCAGCAACAGTGATAAAGAACACACAAGCAACTATGTTGCGTTCTGTGCTGCAACAGTGTAATCAGATGCTATGACAGATGCTGAGACAGATGTTGAGACAAATGCTATGACAGATGTTGAGACAGAAACTGAACCCGCTGCAGCAAAATTTGCAACAACATCAACATCAAGATTGGTTATGTCAGATGGTGAAACTAATTCCGAATTGGACAGTGATGAAGAAGAAGACAATTTTATAAGGACCTACAAAATGCTGTACCAAAAATGGCTGATCGTGTGTAGGGTGAATCAAGATTAACTAACCAAGATTTCTGAACTTGAAAAGAAAAATGCTGAGTTGCAGCAAAAAGCCGACATGCTACAGCAGGAACTGTCACAGATTCAGCAAGGCTTCAAGATGATGAACTCAGGTACAAAAAAGCTTGATTATATGTTATTCATTCAAAAGTCTTGCAGGGATCATACTGGATTGGGATATCAAAGAGAAGCATCAACAAGTCAAACGATGTTTGTCAAAGAAGCTGGAAAATCAAAGGTAAAACATTCTGTTGCAAAAGAACTTCGTGAAAAAACAAAAATTTCACAGGTGAAGAAGTTTATTCCTATTTGTTATTATTGTTTCACTCCCGGTCATATCAGACCTCGTTGCTACAAGCTTATGAGAGCATTGAAAAGAAGAAATAAGAATTATTTGTACTTGTCGCACCAAAAGGTAAAACAGATTTGGGTAAGAAAGTCTCCTATAACTTGTCTTGTCTCTTATACTGCCTTGAAAACATGTCCTACTAACACTTGGTACTTTGACAGTAGATGTTCTAGGCACATGACAGGTGAATGAGAAATTCTCAAAAATTACAAGTCATGCAATGGAGGAGAAGTAACTTTTGGCAATGGGGAAAAAGGCCGTGTTCTTGGAAGAGAAACTCTTGCTCTTAAAGGATTTCCAAGATTGAAGAAAGTGTTGCATGTAGAAGGACTCAAAGTAAACCTCATTAGTATTAGTCAACTGTGTGATCATGGATTGCTTGTAAACTTTACCAAGGATCGTTGTGAAGTAGTTGATAGTTCTAACAAATGTGTTCTTGCAGGAAGTAGGTCAATGAATAACTTCTATATGCTTTATGTTCCACATGAACAAAATGTTGTTTGTCAAAACAACATAGTTGATAGTACTAAACTGTGGCACCTCAAGTTAGGACATCTGAATTTCAAAAATCTAAGCAAAATTGTGAACACAGGTATTGTTCGAGGAGTTCCTAAATTGAAAAGATTGAAGCATGAAGTTTGTGGTCCATGTCAACTTGGAAAGCAACTAAAGACCACTCATAAACAACGGCAACAGATTGCCACAAAAAGAACTTTGGAACTCTTGCATATGGATCTCATGGGTCCTATGCAAACTGAAAGTCTTGGTAGAAAAAGGTATGTATTTGTTTGTGTTGATGATTTTTCTAGATATTCATGGGTTGAATTTTTGAGATCGAAATCTGATACAATTGATGCATTCAAAAGATTGTGCTTAAAAGTTTTAAATGAAAAGGATTGTCGCATAGGAAAGATTGTTAGGATTAGAAGTGATCATGATAAGGAGTTTGAAAATCATACTTTCTCTGATTTTTGTGATATGCATGGAATATCTCATAAATTTTCTGCACCAATAATACCACAGCAAAATGGTGTTGTAGAAAGAAGGAATAAGCTCTTTCAGGAAATGGCTCGTATGATGATAAATGCAAATAACATTCCTCATAGATTTTGGGCTGAAGCTGTTAACACTACTTGTTACACAATAAATCGGGTGTATCTTCGTCCAGGTACACTTAAGACCCCATATGAAATCTGGAAATGTATGAAACCTTCTCTTAATCATTTTCATGTGTTTGGGAGTATTTGCTACATTTTAAAGGATAGAGAGCCAAGAGGTAAGTTTGATGCAAAATCCGACAAAGGTATATTCTTGGGTTATTCTACAAACAACCGAGCTTATAGAGTATTCAATTTACATACACTTACTATGATAGAGTCAGCAAATATTGTGGTGAATGATAATATAGGTGCACTAAAAGCTAGTGATTCAAATGTTGCAGTAGGCGATTTTGCTCCAAGAAATGTTGCAACAGGTACTGAGAATGATATAGGAGCAGAAGATAGATTAACTTCAGACACTGTCGTAGTAGGCACTGAAACTGTCGCAGCAGAAGCTGGAATGCATGAAGCAGAAATTAACGCTGCTACAACAGAAATAGAAGTAGACACAGGAGGTATTGAAATAGAAGGTCTTGAGCAAAGATTTTTAGAACTTCAGATAGCTGAACCTTCAAGTAGAATTCAAAAGAATCACTCAAGAAGTGATATCATTGGTTCCTCGGAACAAGAAAAAGGTAAACTATAGAGAGATGGTCAGGTATGTATGTTTCATTTCCCCCATTGAACCAAAAAATATAAAAGAGGGTCTAGAGGATGATTGTTGGATCAATGCTATGCAAGAAGAGTTAAACCAATTTGTTAGGAATGATGTGTGGGTCTTAGTTCCTAGGCCAAAAGACACGAATGTAATTGGGACAAAATGGATTTTTAGAAACAAGATTGATAAATGTGGCAACATAATTAGAAACAAGGCTAGGTTAGTTGCTCAATGATACACTCAAGTTGAGGGCATTGATTTTGAGAAAACTTTTGCTCCTGTTGCTAGGCTAGAATCAATTAGACTTTTGTTGTCTATTGCATGTGTGTTGAAAATTAAGTTATACCGAATAGATGTAAATAGTATTTTCTTAAATGGTATACTTAATGAAGAAGCTTATGTTGAACAACCTAAAGGGTTTGAAGATCCTCATCATCCTGATCATGTTTTTAAATTGAAAAAAGGCCTTATATGGATTGAAACAAGCTCCTAGAGCTTGGTATGAGAGGTTAACTAAATTCTTGCTTGAAAAAGGCTATAAAAGAGGAAGTGTAAATAAGACTTTATTCATTAAATTCACACCTGAAATTTTGATTGCTCAAATTTATGTTGATGACATTGTCTTTGGTACGACAGTTAAAAGTTATGTTGATGAATTTGTTGATCAAATGCAGCATGAATTTGAAATGAGTATGGTTGAAGAACTGACATACTTTCTAGGTTTGCAGGTGAAGCAGTGCAAGAATGGTATTTTCATCTCTTAGGAAAAATATGCCAAAAATCTTGTGAAAATGTTTGGTTTAGAAGATTCAAAGCACATGAGAACACCAATGGGGTCAAGCACAAAGCTAATGAAAAGTGGGAATGAGAAATCTATTGATGCAAGTTTGTATAGAAGCATGATAGGGAGTTTACTTTATTTAACTGTGAGTCGACCTGATATTTGGTTTAGTGTAGGAGTGTGTGCTATGTTTTAGGCTGATCCAAAAGAGTCACACTTAAAAGCTGTAAAGAGAGTCATTAAATATGTGAGTGAGAGTATTAATTTTGGTATTTGGTACACTAATAACACTAACACAAGTTTTTCAGGGTTTAGTGATACAGATTGGGCTGGCAAGGTGGATGACAGGAATTGCACTACAGGAGGTTGTTTCTATGTAGGTAACAATCTTGTTTCATGGTACAAAAAGAAGCAAAACTCAATTTCCTTGAGCACTGCTGAAGTAGAATATATAGCAGCAGTAGTTGTTGTGCTCAACTTCTTTTGATGGGTCAAATGATAGATGATTATGTTATTGCTCAAAATCGATTTACTATTTTTTATGACAACATGAGTGCCATAAATATATCAAAGAATCCTGTACAACATTCACGAACAAAGCACATTGACATAAGGCATCACTTCATAAGAAAACTTGTGGAACAAAATAAGGTTGTGTTGGAATATGTTGCAACAGAAAATCAACTAGCAGATATCTTTACTAAGGTACTAGACTCTGTAAGGTTTGAGACCTTGAGAAAATCCTTAGGCATTTGTTCTTTATAAAGTTAATTGGATTGTGTGTATGTGTATTGGTTCATCACTAGAGTATTGAAAATTATATGTATAAATCAGTTAGTGATTTCATATGTAGAACCATATTATCAATGCACATCATGTACTTGTCATTCTGGTAAATCTTAGATTGAAGTCTCAATATGAAAAAATTGTGAACTTGCTTGACGACTAGGAATCTAGCAAAGAGAAGTCTCTTTGAGATTCATTCCTGAATTCTATTCACCGTGTCAACAGAAAAATTATATGCAGGATATTGCAGCGAAAGTTGAAATGAAAAGGGCTACCTAAAACCACAAAGAATGGTTCTAGAGTAAAAGCCATCATACCAAGAAAAAACAAAATTCTTGAAACTCTTGCTTGAAAGATGGTTACATATAAAATCCTGCAAGGGTGATTAGAGGATCAGGTATGTTGGAACAAGTGTTGCTTCTAATCTGACCTAGTGTGATGGATGTTGAGGATCGTCGAGATTGGCTGGTACATGAAACACACACACATATGGTCCACTCCTGAAATTCTTGTTTGATTTATGCATATGATGAGTACAAATTCGAGTGGTGACTCAAAGTTCATGCTCATACAAGTGTGCGTGGGTAAATTCTGAATTTTATGAAAAGTCAAAAGAATCTTGAGGGTTGAATGTCAAAGTGTAGAATTTGGTTGATTGACATATGTTGCAACATAATCTCACACACCAAATTTATTTTGCATGTGAATCTAATCATAGTCTGCTATAGCATAAAATTGTCTATCTATTGGTTATGTTAAATCAAAATTGGAAAACTAATTGTTTTGTTGCAACAACATTTTTGCCTAATAATCAATTGCTGCAGCAGGAGCTGATCAGTTACTAATTTTTTGCTGACATGTCATAACTGCAATTTTGAGCGGGAAAGTAGTTGCACTTTCAATGCACAATTTTTCCCACGCAGGAGAGAAAAACAACTGCAAAAATCGTTCAGTTTCCTTTTATTTGAAAATTTTTGCTTTAAATTCATTTCCTTGCTTACTCGCTAATACATTGCCTTGATTTGTGCTTACCATTGTTATCTCACCATTCTTCATTCTTCCTCCAGTAACTGTCACTTAATCATTCTAGCATTCTCGTTTGTTCCTTTCTTAGCACAGGTGGGACACCATGGCAAGAACACGCACCGGCACGTGTCACTGGCCATAACCCCCTCGCAATGCACCAGAGGAAGATCCAAACAAGCCCATTACGTGTGAGGACACATCGTCCAGTGCTGCTGACACCACAAATCGAGAAAATTTGCCACCAACATCTACGGCTGACACTACTCCGACCATGGATTCCAAAGGAAAATCACAAGTTTCTGTGTCCTCAACTTTTGAGCCCGACTTAAACTCTGAATCCTCATTCCACGAAGCCCTATCTGAGTCACTAAGTACGAAGTTTGAATCACCGTTTTTCAGCATCCTTCATCGCACAAAGAAAACCACTAGTGCACCAAGTGTTGCAGCATCATCTCCTAGCACCGAGATAGATATGCCCATTGCTGCAGCAGCAGCAACTTCACATGGAGTTGTTCCAATTGATGAGGAGATGATCGCTGCTACAGCCATCGATAACGATGCACCAGCAGCAGGACACCCACCACCTGTTCAACAGAATGCCGCCTCCACAGAATCATCTAATTCTCATCCTATTCCTAGTCTCTTTGGGATTGAACATAATACAGATGACCATGCTACAAAATCTCCACCTGTTGCAGCACAACCTGAACCAGGCACTCCACCAAATGTTAGAATTTTTGCTGCAGCCGATGCTGAAGCAAAACATACACCTGGACAAGCTTTATCGGGTATTAAACCTGCTGCAGCAGGTAGTGCACCAAGCCCACTGAAACATCGCCAGACCAAGTGTCCAGTGAAAAAGAGGAAATCTACGGCCTCTTCTCTAGCGATTCACAGCAAAATGCAATGTGCCTTGAAGCCTGGGTATGAGGTTCGTCTTGCTCACTCCAAAAAATTCTACTTTTCTGCTTCAATTGCCCGATGGGATGCGATTAATAAAAGACTCTTTGTTGATGAAAGAACTTTGGACACTGAATCTTATAAGGGTACTGGCATTATTGAATTGTTAGAGCAAAGAATGCTAGTAGGGACAGTTAAGCTTGACAACTCTTATGTTTCTACAATTGTCCATGAGTTCTATGCAAATCTGACTAAGGCCACAGGTAATCCTTCTTTCCCATACTATTACCAGATTTATATTAGGGGTAATGTGTTCTTATTTTCTCCTACGGTGATCAATGAGTTTGTGGGCTTTGACAAGCCGGAGGAAGATATGGCCGCAATTAGTTTCACACTTGATCATGTTGCCACGGAGTTGTTGGGGCATGCTACAACATGGCCCCAGGGTAATTGACTTACTACTACAACACTCACCACAACCTATGCTGCTTTACATAGGATTGCATTAGCAAATTGGTTTCCAGGGAAGCATGCTAATACCATAAATGTTGAGATGGCTACCATTCTGTTTCAAGTTGGTACTGGGTTGAACTTGAACATTGGTCAGATTATTTTCCATAGGCTTATGGAGGAAGCTGAAAAGCATGCTTCCACTTTGTATCTCCCATTTCCCTATGTTATCTATGGCATTTTAAGCTTACAACACAATATCAAGAAATCCGATGAGGTAGTTGTCAAGATTCCTCATCCCTTGCGATTCTCTAAGAAATTTTTGCAGGGAAAACATCAGGTAGGTCTTCAAAAGGAGCATCCTTCTGTTCCAGATTCTGTTGCAGTAGATGCTGATGCTTAGAAGGAGTAGAGTGTACCCGCACCTAGTGGCACAGATTCTCTCCCTCACTCGAATACTGATCTGCAGGTGATGTTATAGCAAATTCAACTTGAGTTGCAGCAGCTCTGAACTGCCCATGCTACTCTTCAAGATACTCAAGCTCAACTTCTTTAAGGACAACAACAGATTCTAGCCATCATTGCCACTCTCCGCCCTCCAGTACCACCAGATGCCTGATTCTTTGTCTTTGTTTGTCAAAAAGAGGAAGATCTTAGATCTTGGTTGTTTGTTTTAAGCTTTTTTTGTCTTTTCTTTTATGCCTTGTTTTGTTGTCTTTTCATTTGTCCTTTCTTTCTTGCTCTCGTACATTTTATGTGTTAGTCTTACTCTGATCCGTAGTGTTTTATGTCCTTATGTGATTATAATGTTGCTTGTCTGTTCTCAAGAATGTTGTTTTTGCCAAAACAAAGCCAAAAATGGAGCTTGTTATGCCCCTTGCTGCACCTCTTGCTGCAGCACATGCTATGGAGATTGATTGGCTTGTGTTTTGCCAAAATTATGCTTTTATTAAATTTAATTATGGGATATGCATATCTGTTTGGAGAATTGTGTTTGACAGGTTTACCATATTTAAAAGAATATTGAGAAGCCAAATTGACATCAACATTAAAAGTAATTGAAGTTTCTTTATTCACACAAGGAAGGTTACCTTATTCAATATTTGCTTAAAGACAAAGTCTTTCCATAACACTCAAGGCCCAAGCACAAATTACCTCGTGGAGATTCAGGAAGTTAATTTAACATATATACAGAGCCTCACACGATTGAAGGGGCGTGGAAAAGCAGAGCTAAAAAAGAAGATTGCCTTAAGTATTTCTAACTGTCAGGTTTTGCTGTAGCAGATTGACGATGTGCTACAACAACAGTTAGTGAATCTAATAGAACATGTGTTGCTGCAACAAACTGTGAAACAAACAGTTTCTTTATGCTTCCGCTATGCTTACTGATTTAATCTTTAGATAAGAAGAGTTTTTATTTGTTTATTGTTTTGTTCATTCTTCAGGAGAAGAAGGTGTTGTTCTCGGGAGAGAACGTCGCAAGTTGAGGGGAGCTCGCCAAACCTAGATTCATTAAAGGGTTTGTCATCAAGGCATCAAGTTCAAGAGGAAGTCTTTACTTGTATAAGTTCATTGATATTGTAACTTGTGATTTATTAATGAAATAGGTTTTTTGGACCAGGGGAGGTCTCGTAGACGTAGACCGCCCGATTGAACCACGTTAAATCTCGTGTCCTTACTTTCTGCATACGTTTATTTCTTTTGTTTTAACTTCTATTATAACAAGCGAATAACCAAAAACTAATACATAGAATAGAAACTAAAAATACAATTTCATTTAATAAATCTACAAGTTAGTTTTGAATATGTATTATGTTCTATCAGATAAAATAGTTTAAATAAAGATAAGACAGAGTTCTAATATACATAGGATACAAATATAAAATATAATATAATTTTATAAATCAAGATTTTGATAATTGAAAAAGGTTTAAGCAAACTCCAACATAATAAAAAATTTCATGTTAGACCTCTATTAATTGAGACGAAAACTACATGGTCTAGACTGAATATAGTTTCATGATCCAAAAAAAAAAAAAAGACTGAACATAGTATCCTAAGGAATGCTGAGCCAATTGCATCATCCGATTGATGACGATATAGTCTCTTGAATGATCCTCATAAAAAATGAATATCTATATGGAAAAAATATTGCTAATTTTCTTTTTAAACTTTTGTAGAAATATATTGGTTTCAATACGTATGAAGATGCCAAGAAAAAGATGGCAAAACTTAAGTCCATAATTTAAGTCATAATTCAACAATTTTATTTTTTCATAATTCACATAGAAGTATAGTGGTTTCTATATGGATGTCTATGCCAAAAGTTAAGTCCATAATTCAGTTAAATTTTATACAAATGTGTTGGAAGTTAAGTTCATAATTAAGCTAACTTTTTATAATTTTAGTAAATATGGAAGCTTGCATATATAACAAACAGATAAGATGATTGAGAAATAAAAAATTTTAATAGATAAATAGAGAAGTTTCAGTATGTAACAGACAGATAAAATGGTTGAAAATAACAATTATTTCTTTTATTTTGCAAATTTTAGTTTAAAAAAAAATTACACATGACATGATGGTGAATCTATTAGAGTGATGCTCTTTTACTGACACGTGGCAAGGTGGTTGTTCTTTTAGAATATTACTAGTTTTATACCTGTGCGATGCACGAGTGTCGCACGAGTGTAATGTAAATGCTCTAAAAATATGAAATATAAAATCAATTCATTCAATTTTTTAATCACATTATCAACAAATTATACTATATAGCTACTTTTCTATATCATTTCAAAAGTATAAAAAAACAAATAGGAAATAAATATAAACACCTATTTTTTTAAAAATTGAATAGTAATTACTATTTTACATAGATCAGATGTTCTAAAAGATACATGAATATATCTTCTTCATGTCATCTCCTCCTAGTTTGACATCATTCTTGCTTACTCATATGACCTACTTGTAAATCCATTTTTTATCACCAGGAATTCACGAATCTAATAGTCAATCTTGCCATGCATATGCTTCTCAATAGAAGAAGCAGTAATGCTCTACATTATACAAAAATTTCTTATTTGACCATACCTAACATGTGTGTGTGTGTGTATATATATATTAAAAACCATTGGTAGGTTTGTAATTAGTCAAAACTAACATAGATTTGTTATAGCTTTCACTTCGCAAATAAATTTCTTAGTTTGAAATACATTAAGACTATCTAAAGTATATCTATACTACAATGCTCTATGAATTTGAAATTGTAAATAATTTAATACTTAAAAAAATTGCTTAATTCAAATTATATTTGTCGTATTAATTCAAAGTAAATTATATACATTTTATAAGATCAATCACAAGTGTTATGACCGTTAAACCATATTTTGTAACTAAAGGAACAAATTTTAATTTTTTAAGTCTCATATATTTAATAGGTCATTAACTTTTTTCAACGCATTCCCATGATAAAAATATATACTTGAATTCATAGTTTGGAATGAAGTACATAACCAAATACTTTTCTTGATATGATTAGCAATAACCAAATACTTTTCTTGATATGATTGGCATTATGTTCTCTTGTCTTGATTAAAATATAGTAATAAATATGGGAAAAAATATTATTTTTATGTTAAAGATTTTGGCTTGATATATCTAAGAAAATATACTAAAATCAATAGTACATTCAATGTCAAAATATAGATAGTTTCAACGCTCCATTTACTTAAACCTAAAATGTTCTCCAATATCTATTTTTATCTTTTGTTTTTAATTAGATTGCACAAAAAATTGTCAAAACTGTCAAATAAATCAAGATAATGTGACTTAAACTTTCAAATAACATAAGTTGCATTCACCTAATTTGCCACTTTATGAGAACACCGCTAACTTTTGAAATAAGTTTGTTGTAATTTTTACTTCCCCATCCCCATATTTCTTTTATCATTTTTGTCATCCTTGACAATGCGCTTTGTATGTTGGATTATAAGATTTATAGCATGTTTACAAAATTGATAATTGTTAGAAGTTGTGCAGTATAAGTATGGATTAATTTCTCAGCAAGATGAATAATATGCTTAATCAATGAAGCTCTGTGATCAAGACAAAAAACAGGATGCAATAACCTGGTGTAAAGTAATTCAGTTACAACTCTGTTACAGGTGATGTTGCAACATTAATTGGAATATTAGTTCTATCACAGACTGTTAACAATCTGTTTCTCTAATTGCTTAGTCAGTTTATTCCACTTAATGTTCCAACATGAGTAGTAACAGTAAATAGCAGCGAAAATAATAAAACTATAATAGAAAAAAAAGAACTCCAAGATTTAACGTGGTTCAACTGTGCGGTCTACGTCCACGGGACATCCCTGGTCCAACAAACCTGTTCATTAAGAAACAACAAATTACAACATCAATGGACTTACACAAGTAAAGACTCTCTCTTGACCTTTGACGCCTAGATGAAGAACTCCTTAACGAACTTCGGTTTGGCGAGCTCCCCTCGACTTGCAACGTTCTCTCCCGAGAACTACACCTTCTTCTCCCGAAGAATGAATAAAAGAGACAGTAATCTAATCACTCAAAGACTCATACAATCACTCATGTCTTACTGTCAAACAAATATGCAACACTTAATACAATAAAAGACTGAAACACAGATCGTGTTGTAACATCACTTGGAACACTGGACAGAAAACTCTTTTGTATTTTCTATTGTAGCACTCTGTTTCTGCCTCCACTTTGCTATGACCTTTTGCTCCATATAAATACAAGCTCCTTGCTTGGACATCTTGTCTTGGCCTTCAAAAAAGCCCTTGACTCATAAAACCTATTTTTCCTTTCTTTGTGAATATGCAATAAATGTCATTCCTTAATCAGGACAAATCTTCTTCTCATATGGTAAGTTCCCATAAGATTTTTCCTGCATAATATAAAAGGTAAAAGCACAAGTATGGTAATATTATAAGTTTTGCTAAAACATAATCAATCAAAGCCCAATTAATTTAATTGCCTTAACAATCTCCAATCAAATTAATTGTCTTGATAATGTTCAATCAATTAATCAATCGTCAATCAAGCTAATTGGCTCAACAATAATCTATTCATCATTACAGCTCTTCTTCCTACAGTTAAAGTATGTAATTATAAGTTGTTATGTTAGTGTGGCTCTATAGTTGTTAGGTTATAAGAGATGGCTATACTAATATAAGAAGCCATATTGTGATAAATGTGTGTAGTCAAGAAGGAAAAAAATAAATTCATTTCTCTTATTCTTTTACAAATAGATGTGTGACCAACAAAGTCGTACATGTTATAGAGGATTATGGTATTGTTGATTAAGATGTTAAGGTATAAATAGATTTACTTGAATCAAGTCAAGTGCATAGATGTCCAATATTTGTATCACTTGGTCGTTGACATTCTTGTGATTACGTGTTTGCAAGTAGTCTAAAAAATTATAATTTTGGTCAAAATTGAGTTAAAAATTAAGTAAGATAAACTTTTCAATTTGTTCATATGTATAAAGCTAATTTTGAACTCTTGTTTTAGATTGAAATTTTTATCCATCCATTCATGATAAGGATCTTGATGGAATAAATTTCGCTAAAGGAAATTTATGTAGTAAAAGAGCCAACAAAATAAAAAAGAAGTAAAATTAAAGAAAAAGAAAATCCCAAAAAGTGTGGAAGTGAGAAGTCATAAGGGAGAGCTGGTGCATCACAAATCATCATGAGT
The DNA here is from genome assembly GCA_037974665.1 of Ehretia macrophylla. Classification (NCBI taxonomy): domain Eukaryota; kingdom Viridiplantae; phylum Streptophyta; class Magnoliopsida; order Boraginales; family Ehretiaceae; genus Ehretia; species Ehretia macrophylla. Next base: position 45,593,296 of record CM075777.1, on the reverse strand, counting down.
CACAATTTTAATTAATAGTGCACCCCTATTGTTCTCCAAAATTAATATCTCACTGTCACACCCTGAAAAAGGTCAGACTTGCGGGTATCAAGAATGTATATACCTAGACTGAAAATATAGGTTTTTAGTAAAAATAATTATTTAAAAAAAGAAAAAATAATAGTAAAAACGAAAAACTTCTTGAAAAAAAATATATTCTTTTCTCTTCGAGACTAGTATTAATAGAAACATGTCAAATGGTAGTCATAGACTATGGTCCCACAGTCACACTCTAGATAAGAGACAATGAGGGCTCGTTTTGGCAAAGAGATAGATTAGGAAAGAATCATAAATAAATAAATAAAAATACTAATTTTTCATAGTAAATTAAGGGTTTATCTTTCTAATTTATATGCATAACATATTCTATTATGGGGTGACGTAGTACTGGATAAAACATGGATTAAATCATGGATATTGATTTCTATTTTATACATCATCTTCAATGGATATTAACCATAAGGAAGAAAAACAAAAATTAGGTGAGATAATCAAAGTCGTAATATGAATTGCCCATATAAAGATAGAACAATAAGTAATAATAAATGAGAATGATATGACAATATTTTGCCTATGAGCACAATGAATCATCTCATACATTGCAGACTGAAACTCCCTAAATTGAAGTAAAGCTTTTATCTCACAATCAATGCAAATGAAAAATGGTTTAAAAGTTTCACTTCACATTATCTGTACCAATTAAAGTTTGGAATACAAATACAAAGGTTGTAGGATAAATATATATGCTACTCAATATTATTCCACTAATGTCACAAATAGATGAGTAAAAATTGATAAATAAAATCTTTAATTAACAATAGAAATCACTTCCAAGATAAAATCTTTATTTTCCTTTTCAGCATTCTACCACCATTCAAATCTCACAGTATTAACATATAAAAATTGGTTAACTGACAAGATAAACGGAAAATGATATCAAACGAAGTGTGTGAGTGAAAATAATGAAAACACCCCTTTTTACTTACTTTCTTCATTACTTTTTTCGATGATCAGCAATTCTTGACTCTGAACCAACCACTTCAAGAACTTAGATAAAGAAGAGCTATGATCAAATAAGACAAAAAAGAAGGAAAAATAATCTTTATTTTGAATGATGAATCCACAACAGCAACAATAAAAAAAAAAAAAAAACTGCTAACTCATAAAAATTCACACTAATACTATTTTATTTATCTGACTCTTCAAAAACACACAAAGTAAAGCGATAGACATAAAAATGTTTAAATAAAGGTAAGATGGAGTTGTATTATATACATAGGATACAAATTTATGATATATGACTTTTAAATATAAAAGATGATTATGTTAGTGAATGTAAATCTAAATTCTCTGAAATCATTATAGTCTTTAAAGGTCTTTAGCATATAAAACTGAAAAAATAATTTTACTTTTAGTACAAAGGTTGCTTCTGTGCTGACAATGACAGAATGGGTGTTCCAATTATAAGTTCAAGATAGTTTATATTTATTTTTTTTTTATTTTTTGTAGGAGATATGCTTATTTTGCTTACATATGGCATGATGGTTGTTCTCATAAGAGTGTTTTTTTTTTTTTTTTGAAAATGAATGTAAAATAAAATTCGCTTATATTTGATTTTTACTATATAAATCGAATATTCAAAATTAATCAAGCTTTTAATTGAAAAAAACAAAGCTACTTTATGAGGGAGGTTGTGTCATTTAGAAACGAAGTTGAAATTTTCTTTTTGTTTATTCAAGATTTTTAAATTTTGCAAAGAAGTAAGATTTCTGATCTTCCAGAGTGTTCAATAATAAATACATACACGAAATTAATATAAAAAAAGAAAAAAAAATTACATCAGTATTAACACCAACATTATTTTTTATGAAATTTTTTTGTTGTAGTTTTTGAAAAGAAACTGGAATTATTAGTCAGCATCACATTTTCATATTTTTTAAAAAATAATAATAATAGTTGACAAAGGAAAAACATAACTAAAATAATAACAATAGAGTAATATTACATTTTTTAATCTATCTTTTAATTGAAAAATGAAGCAATTTTGTTAGAGAGGTTCTGTTATTTAAAAAATAAAGTGGATTTTTTTTTGCTTTTTCTGTTTTTTTATTTTATTTTTAGCATATGAATTGGATATTTAATTTTTTGGATAGAAGTAATACTTTTTTTATAGTAATATTGTTTTTATCAGATGTTATGTCAAAAAATGATTGCGAGCATTAACAGTGCGATCAGACCCTATTAAGGAATATTGACAAGACCCTTTGAACACAAAAATCCTATAGCAATTGATAACTAATGTGATAAAATGGGTACATAACCTTTTTGAAATTGTGACCAAACCCTTTGCAATTAACTATTAAAACTAATGACCAGACCTTTGTAATTAACTATTAACACAAAACTCCCGTACCAATTATCAACTATTAACGAATATTGACCAGACCCTTCATAATTAACAAATTTCTTGAGAAATAGCCTTTCTAAAATTTTAAGCATATAATGCAAGCTACGTGATCCCTTGATGAGACTCTTTGAACACAAAACTTCATACACTGAGCACCTGTAGATGATTCTAATGTTCAAGGTATGTGTTTTCATTAAAATCGATGAATCCCAATCCATTTTACTCACTAAAAACTCCATTATCCCTTCAATCTTCTACTTTGATATTGTCATAACAGGAAAATAAAATTTTAGCCAACACGAAGAAAGTCACATGACATATGAGATGTTGTATGTTCGAAAAATAAGCTACAGGAATCACGCGCACACTTTTACCACACCAAAAAAATTCATTACACACACATACACTTGCACGATGGCACTCGCCAAAAAGGTGTTTCAAGATATTTTCTTTTTTATTTGACATGAAATATTTTTGATTGTATGTAAAAAACAAACAAAAAAAATAAGCATGAATGTTGGAGTTTAGAAGGACCACATCCAATGGTCCATAGTATATCTCATCTACAAAATGAGAAAATCAACAAAAGAGAGGATCCAATTTGTTTAGTATATTACCCCATCGTCCGAGATAGTTAGACAATTTAATTTTTTTATCCATTGATTCCAACATAGTTTTTTTCCTTTTTTTATCGGTGAAAAATCATTATTGCCATGATATTGCATGAAGCAATTAAAATTTAAATGTAGGAGATCTACTCATTCACATCAGCTAACAGCAAAAATGACATTTTATCACAAAATGGCATCTCCCCGTCAAAAATCACTAACTAAGTTAAACATGACATGTGGAGAGATTTTCAAATTCACATGGATTTATATGATACTTAACATAATACTCGATTTTCAAATTCACATGGATTTAATGAATTAACAAATTAAATATTACTATAACAAATGAACAAATAATTTTTCCCGTCTATACAGTATAAATTGATACATGAGAAAAATGAAAAAGAAAAATCAGTTTTGTAACATGTATAAATGCTCAAGGTATGTGTTTACAAAACCCCAAATTGAGAAAGAATTTAAAGAATATATGTCACACTCTAATATACAAAAGGGAAACCAGAAAACTTCTCTGACTTCTACATAAATGTGAAAACATCTCTTAAGCTGATCAATAGGTAGAGTGTGGTTGACTACCCAAATTGTTGGACTAGTAATTATCAGCTAGGCTTCCCTTCAAAAAATAAAAAAAAATGTGAAAACCAAAGAGGAAATAATCACACGAAAGACCATATTTCATGCTCAAAGCAAGAATGAAACTAACCCAAACACATATCATATTTGTCAACACATATGATATTAATAAATGCATGTATATACTACATTCTATGTACTAAAATGAACTGCTCCTAACTTCGAAAACAATGAAAAGAACAAAGTTACTGCTACTTAAATTGATAGTTTATTGGTAATAGATAGGGAAACATACCGGACCAAGTTACTGCTCCTCAAATTGATAGATTATTGGTTACTCAACTTAAACTAAACGCACAGAAAAATAATAAATCTAATTGATTGGAAAAAAGAGACAAAGATTGATGTTAGAAGAGAATGATGACCTTTTGTAATAAATTTAACTCTCCGGTCACTTCAGAATCTTCAGGAAGAACAATAATTTCCAAGAACGTCTATAGTAAGGTTGTAGTGCTCAACAACAGTTAGATATTGATAAAAAATAAATCTTGCATGATGCTCGACTGTAATATAAATTTCAACTCGGTGACCCGTTATCTAGACATTTGAGACTCATAGAGGGACAACCCACATCTCTTCTAATAATTACCTTATCCAGATATAGAAGTAAAAACCAAATAACTGAGTCGCGGATATTATGCGATCCAAGAAAAACAAATTCAGAGTTTACTGATTTAGGAGCCTGGCTAGCTTTATAATCAGAAAACAAAGGAACCAACAAAAAGAGAGATGCCACAAGTACTTGCTTAGGATCAGCAATAACAGAACTGCTAACCACATGAAAAAAAAAATCTATAACGCTGCAAAAATCTCATTCAAGAGTTTTATTTGAATATGCTTTATACCATTCTTTATTAACTTGCTTTTGGAGTTAGGAATGAGAATTGTAGAACAGTCGAATGGAATCGTACTTACAGTTTGACAAGTAAAAAAAAAAGAATCATCAGATATAAACGAAAAAGAAACCAAAATGAAATCAAAAAATATATAGATAAGAGAAATTGGGAGACAAAATGAAACAAAATCAAAAATAGTTGCAGCTAAAGCGGAAAGATAAAGTAAAATCAGTATACAATAACCTGGGGTTGGAGTTATGAATGAGAACTGTAGACCACTTGAAAACAGAGTTTGTGGAAACTTATCTGCAGTTTGACCAAAAAAAAAAAGATTCGTACCTGCAGATAAAAAATAACGTTATTAATAAAGAGAATTCTACTGATAGTGATAGCTTAATTTAAGTTTTAAACTAAGATTTGATAGAGTCTACGATAGATAGAAGTCTTATCTGAATATAAGTTGTAAAATTAATTGATATGAGTAGGATAATTATCGATAACATTAATCTGCAAAAGTCTTTTTCAAATTTCAAAAATCATTTGTAGTATATCTGCATATAATAATATGATTATTTAATTTTTGTAAAAGATAATATGATTATTTAATTTCTTGTAAAAAATATATGCAGATGCTCATAACGCGACACGTGGCAAAATGGTTGTTCTCTTATAATATATAATGATTAATATATATATATATATATATATATAATAGATCGAGTGTTATGATCAGATCAAACTATCATTTTTCATGGTCCTTGACTGATAACCAATAGTTTGAGATGCACTCGTGTTTGAATTTAAACCTTGTGATGTAATCTTTATCGTGTATTATTCTTTGTTCACGGTAGAAACGTTCTTCTCCTCCACTGACTACATCATAAAATAATAATTTCACATTGTTACAGTTGAGTGAAGCCCGACGGTAGGGATGATAGTGCGTCAATTAACTGTAAAAATTAGAATAATTGTAACTAAAATCGTTTACATAACATGTAAACAAAATCATAACCGAAACCCTATATATTTGAAAATCACTATCCACAACAATAACCATTAGATATCAGGTTCGAGTTTCTATTTTTTTTTAACGTCTAATGAGGAAACCTATCCAAAGATCCTCTGATTACCCTTATAAAACCAAACGCTAACGAGTGCCCCATTGATTTTCATTATTGAGTTATGTTATTGGTCGGATACCTTTCATTTTTTAATTTAAACCTTTCCCACCGCGATCCCTATTTGAATAGGGTGGTAAAATCATTACGCTACAAACTGGTTGATGTCTAGTCCTTAAAAGAGTGTAAAACATTATATATTATGGCTTATTTGTTGGAATTGATATGGTGGCTTATTATAATGAGTTCAAATGAAATCACAAAGTCTAGTTTAATTTGATGATCAAGCTCTCTCTCAAGATGGTAGCTTTTCTAGAAACTTGATTAGGGTTTTCTACTTTTTGAAGGATCTTTGCTTTAACTGTGCCTCCTTCCCATTTCTTACTTTTCCTCCACCTTGTCATCTCTCATTCTTTGCTAGCCAATGTTTAAGTCATATAATTAGGTGGTAAATGTTAAAATTCAAGCTGCCTTATAATTTAAACAGATTCTATACCTTGCATACCACACCACTTAATAAAATAATATTCATAAGACGGACCTAGGCTCAACTGGAGTGGATCATTATAAAATATGTATTGGGCTTTACCAGCTAACCTCAACCCATTTTTTGAAATAATAAAATATCTCAATCAGTGGTAGCCTACAATTATAAAAATTCCAATAGCCTCCTATTTGGGCAACAATGATTGGTTTTATATTCTAAAAATATTTTACTTGTAAAATAACCCTCGGGCTGAAAATAACTTTAGTGGCCACAAAATAAATCTTTCAATCCAAAATCCGGTCCAACAAGTACAACAATATTGAACCATAACAGTCGTTATACCATTTATCGGCGTATGAATCCTACGATCACAAATAGTAATTCCCTATCAATATGGATTTCATGGTTTAGTAAAATGTAGTGTGGTTTTTGGCTCATATGATCCAACTAGAGTGATAAGTATGCCAATCCCATAATTGGCCACTTTATGGTCATAAAAAGATCCTTTATCGGATTAGATCCCCTTTTGCCTTATCAGAAGCCTTTAAACTTTATTACGGTATATGAACCCCCTTTAATGTTTCTAAACCAAAGCCACTTCAATAATTGTATATCTCGAGATATGAAACTTTAGGCCTGTGTCAACTCACGATAACTTTATTTGTGTATACGTAAAACAATGATCACAACTTAAATATGATGGGAACAAAACTTTAATATACTGTAAATTATTCAAAATAAACTGTACCCTTACACTTTACACTTCTAACCTAAAGCCATTTTAATTGAAGCATTAATAGAGCTTCAAAAGGATTTCTCAAAATGCATGCAAATGTAATATCAAATACACTTTAATCTGAGTGTATAACCTGCTTACGTACACTTGGAGAAACATACCAAGCACACAACTATACATTAAACACTTGTTGGCAATGAATTGTCATTGCTTATGCCTTTATTTTTATAACCCATCAACAAATCCAAGTTGTGTAAATAATTAAATAGGTAATAATAACATGATTGAATCACAATCACCATCATTATCTCAGATAAATAACTGTATAGTGATAATTGTAAATGTTTTAATGACCAAATATGAAAGTAATAACAATGTATCAACACTTTGGTAAAGGAAAACCATGCTCCCACTAACCAAATACTTGAAAATCCATGAAAATCTATGCACTTAATGACAACTTCTTTGGTTTGTGACACTACAATCCTGAAAAACATGATTTGATTATAATTTTTAACTTTAGAAGTGTTGAAATTTTAACTCTCATAAAAGAGAGAGACTATAAAGTTCATATCTAAATAAGAGACACTTCAAGAATATGAGCATGTGAAGGTACAATAAACTGCATAAATTGTATAAGTATTGCTACCGACATGTAGAAAATTTAGAGTGGCATGCGTGTATAGTACATGGATCTTGTAGATTTCCTCTACTTGTCTTTTGGGTGATAATTGCATGAACCGAAAAAAAAAAGAAACCACCCGATCTTGTACATGTCATGCACGCTACATCTACCATGAGCTACTCTTTTTTTTCTCTTTTTCTAAATGTGATTTTTCTTCTGGTTTTTTGTATTTCTTTTTATTTTTTTAGTGTATAATCATCATTTGCTCTCTCTTGTTGAAATATTTTTAAAATTCTAAAAAGTTGTAATTGAAACAACACTATCTTTTAATGATCTTTCAAATTTAAGAGTCACAACTATTCAAAATCAACTTCCCCATGTTTTTATCCTATTTAAAGTAATTTTTTACTGTAAAAAAAAAAACTTTAACGATATTCAGATATGAAAATAAACACAACAGACTAGTTTTTGTAAAGTGCAAAAAATATAAGCTAGGAACTTCATTGTATCCTAAAGCCTTTTCGCAGGAAACTTTTAGCATGAATTAGGGGTGAAAATATTCCTTTAGAAAAATAAGATTGGGTACACATCTTGAAGTCAGTAAAATATTCCTGATTCTAACATCTCTTAAAGAAGAAAAGGAGAAAGTAGTGTCCATTGAACAAAGAGTGCAACTAAAAACTTTTTATCAGCCACTTCTAGAATATTGCATGAACTAGTTGATCTTAAGGTTTCTAGTGTGCTCTTAACGAGGGCATCATGCCCTTAACAAGTAATTTTAAGGTTCTCCATTAAGATTTTAAATGAGAAAAGAGAATTCTATTGAACAAGGGGAGCTATTTATACGACAAGAATTTGCCTATTTGTACAATGTCATGTAGCCTTAAAAGTTAGCCTGGGTACGTTAAGTATTTTGGGTCCAATAACTTTTTTTTATTAAATAAACAAGTGACTTCATTAATTTAAAAAATCTCTATACAACAAAAATATGTGTTGCTCAACTAACAAAGAATCTTCAAATCAAGATTCCAAGCAATACAAATAGCGAAGTTGAACAAACTATAAACAACTTTTTTTTTTCTACTTTTCACAGTAATTTGCACACTATTTTTAATTCTAACAAAAATTTAAACTTTGAATTAAGCAAAATTAGCAAAGAGTCGTTATTTTCGTTCGACACATTGTTGGGTACCATAACTTTAGGCACCAAATAGTTGATTCTTGAAAGTATACTGCCGTTGTGACCAAAAAAATCCTATTGACGAGGGCTAGCCGAGCTGAGGTAGACCAACCCGAACCAAGACTGACCCAATCAGCTAATGCCCAACCTCGGCCCGACCTCATCCTGACCCAAAAAACCCTTGACCCTTGTGCCAGCTGTTCTGATGGGACATAAAATTGCACAACATTAATTATTGTCTGATCCTAATCTAGTATAAATAGAGCTCCACAACCGCATTTAAAAGGTAACTCATCATTAATATTCTCAACTACCTTGTCAGCTCAGACATACTAATTACTCGTACGCTCGAGGGGAAAATCTGGGTCATCACCCAGCCTTTTCCTTCCCTTCCCTTGTGCAGGTCAAGCAACCAATCCAGGAGTTCAGCTTGGCAAGAGTAGCCATCCAACCTCAACTGTGAGTTTCCCAACCTCGACAGTTTGGCACTGTCTTTGGGAAGAGTTCTTTTCAACACTTTTCTTACCACTCACTGAGAAACCATTATGGTACAAACCAGAAGCCACAGCGCACCGGTAGAGGACTCGTCTAACCGGGACGAGACCCTCGAAACCATGCAGGCGCTTAACCAAAACCCAACCCAAATCGACTTTGGAACGAGCCAACTTATACACCTAGCCTCACAAACTAACCCCTCTACAGATGCTGACCTCAGCTCCGATCCGTCACGAGAGATGAGGATAATGCTCAGGATGTTTGAGGAACTCAAGAAGCAGGTAGCCCGGCTCTGCAAGCAGCTATGCTGCTACCCGCGCACCCACTGTTTCGCATTCTATCCCTAAGGCATGCCCGGGCCTGGGACGGAGAGGGCCTCCTAGAGCCGTTGGAGAGACCTGAGGAGGCGAGATCCCGAATGGGGGCAAATATGTCGACCCCGAGCAGGCCAAGACTGCAGCTGCCATAGCCAAGGTCATTAACCAGCTCGGGGTAAGCCCGTTCTCTCCCGAGGTGCTGCCATGCCATTGCTCATGGGCAACCGGATGCCCAACCTGGCAGTCTATAATGGGGATGGAGACCCTATTAGCCACCTGCTCAACTTTGATCACCACATGACTTTGCATGACATAACTGACCTCATGAAGATGAAGACATTCCCGACTACCTTGGTTGGCAATGCCTTGGATTAGTTCCAAAAACTTCATCCCGGTTCTACAATTCAGGTCTAAACTTGAACCCAATACTAGTCAACATTAGCTTGACCAATTTTAAATCGGACTGACGAGTCCAGGTCAGCAACAATTATATAGTTATCCAAATTGACCAGCTTGGATTAAGTTGTTTAATTATCAATTATATCCAACTCAATTCTTTATATGGAAAGTCCGTTACTTAAGTTTGAAAGGTCCATTATAATGGTCCAACCCCACTTACATAAGAAATTTATGAAGAGGAAAGTACACTTGTGCGAACTCGTGAAAAACACAAATAACGTTAAAATATTAATTATATTAAAAATGATAAGAGTACAAAATTACAGAAGCCCAACCCGGGTGGATTACAAAGTTCATTTCGGTACAGCAGGAGCGGTCAGAGGGGCAGCGACATCAACCTCTTCCTCAGCCTAATCCATGCCCTTCTTGACGAAGTCCATCACTTCTTGGGCTTGAGACTTGAGGTCAGTCGGGAGCTCAGGAACTTCCCAAAATTCAGGTAGAGGAGCCTCTAAGACTTCGATGTAGTCATTCTTAAAGGTGGGAAAGAAGGTATTTGCTCGCTCCTGAGCAGCGACTTGGCCGCGAAAATAGTATTCCAACTCGGCATACTTGGCCATGGCCCCACCTTCAGTCGCCACCCAGTCCACGGCCGCCTCATTGGACTTGAAGGTTTCCACCGCCTTCTCTTTGTAGGGCCTGACCCGGTCTAGGAGATCTTGGAGCTTCGTCTCAGCCTCCTATCATACATCATCATCATCCCTAGCCTAACCATTGCACAAGTTTTCCTTCGCTAGCAGAGGCTTTTTTGTCTCACTTCATGGGGAGCCGATGTGCAACCCATTATACATGATTATTACTGTTGGTGAAGCAGCAGAAAGGAGAAAGTTTGAGGGCTTATACAGCCCAGTTTAATGAAGAGTCCCTCAAAATTCTCCACTTGAAGGATTCCATGGCATTGATGACTTACCAAAGTAGGCTCAAGTCAGGCCCCCTTACATCATCCTTGGCTATCGACCCTGTGAATACTGTAGCCGAGCTGATGGTACGGGCAAAAGGGTACATACACTCAAAAGAAATCTATCAGGCGAAGAGGGACAATGACAAGGAGAAGGAAGCCAGTAAGAAGGGAGAGGTCGCCCGAGGCCAACTTGGGGGAAAGGCCCAAAATGACCGAGGCAAGCAACCTCAACAGCCCAGGAAGAACCCCCGGTTCATCATGTTTACTCCCCTCAACACCTAAAGGGAACAGATCCTGATGGAGATCCAACACCAGAACCACCTGCCTCTAGCGCCGAGAATAAAATGCCGACCTGAGAAGCGCAATCAGACCAATATTGCCACTACCGTATGGACTACGGCCACACCACCGAGGAATAGACTTGAAATTGAAAATCGATGCATTGATAGCCCGAGGTCACCTCCGGAGATATGTAGACCAACAGCTAACCCGAAATCACGATTGGAGAGAGAGAGAAAAAAAAAAGAAGCCCACCTAGGCGCGAGGTTAGGGGCGAATGTTTAGCTATGATTGAAACCATCGCAGGAGGATTGGCTTCGAGTGGAGAGACCTCGGCTGCCAGGAAAGGTTATGTTCGAGCTGGAAGAGAGTATGGGCCGATGTAGGGTCTAGTAACAGGATTGGAGGAACTCACTTTCTCCTTGGAAGACTTAGAAAGGGTGATATTGCCTCATGACGACCCGTTGGTGATCAGCGCTGAAATAGCCAATTTCATCATAAAGAGGCTAATGGTGGACACTGGGAGTTCAGTATAAGTCCTATTCTTGAGGGAATTTGGGCAGATAGGGTTAGACAGGAGCTAATTCAGGCCATTGAGGGGTACCTTGGCTAGTTTCATAGGACACGCCCACTGAGCCGAAGGGGCCATCAATCTCCCATTGACACTGAAAGATGAGGACAAACGGGTTTCGATGCAGGCCAACTTCATTGTGATGGATTGCAATTCCACTTACAATGAGATTTTGGGACGGGTAGCCGTCAACCATTTCAGGGTCGTTCCTTCCACTTACCATCAGGCCTTGAAGTTCTCGACCCCAAGCGGTACGGCCACTATCCGAGAAGACCAACTCTCGGCTCGGGAATGCTATGAAAACTCCATCCTCCCCAAATATCAGGTTGGTTGGGGATCAAATTTGCCTGAGCCGAAAAGAGATGCCAAAAGAAGGAGCCTGGCTGAAGACCTTTAGGAAGTAGAGCTTTCTGAGGAAACAAAGAAAGCAAAAATAGGGAGCGAGCTCTCCAATGACCTCAAGAAAGGTATAAGCCAATTTCTTTTGGAAAATGAACATATATTTGCATGGTCTACTTCTGATATGACAGGTATCGCCGTGACCAGATCTAGCTGAGGCCTCGCCGTTGGCATTGGCCCTCCTCTTCCTCTGGGCATAAGTGAGCTTTCCAACCTCCGACGTGTATGCAAAAGAGAGAGTGAGAAACTACAAAAAAACAATTGAAATAATATCAGCAAAAGGTAAGTGAATGAGGAGGTCGGGTGCTGATCTCGCGTACTGACCCTTTTTTGAGTTGGACTCCTCTTCCTCGGTTAATAGGTGAGGATACTCCTTCGACAGGTCGGGTTCCCACCCAAACAACTTGGAGTCCCAAATCCTGTCCCATTTCAGCATGTTATTAATGTCAATTAGTGATCTTGGCTCGGCTCTAAGCACTTCGACCTCCTGGAGCTCCGCCTCTGAGAACTTGGGGTCGTGATTTAGTCTCCTCTTCAATGAAGGATTCCAGTCCTTCCTATACCCCGGGTTCACAGTTGACTCTACCCAGTAATAGTCGTGGTACCAACCCTTGTTGGAGGAGTGCCATTTGGTGAATATGGCGCTGCCCGCCCGAGCTGCAAAATGGAACTATCCAGGCTGCTTAGGGTTAGGCTTACACACAAAAAATTGCCTAAACCGAGTTAGGGTCGGTTCCACATCCTTCTCGAGGCAAAACACATAGAATGCCACAACTATTGTCCATCCATTGAGAGACATTTAACCTGGCCTGAGCTCAAAGTAGTTCACGATGCTGACGAGGAACGCCGGGAGCGGGAACTAGATGACGTGGAAGGTGAGGTCATAGATAGTAAAGTGGTTGGGTGGAGGATAACAAGCAACATCGTGTCGACCTGGAACCTTCAGCTTGTGGTATTGGTCCACTGACCAGTTCCTCAGCCTGGCGTTAGCCATCTACACGGTAGAGTGGCACTCGTGTTTACAATAAGCGAACAGCTTCTCGATCTTCTTTCTCCGAGCTGAAGAAACGCTAGCCGTGGCCGAGCTCCGGAGGCGGACCGCCCTCACTAGGACCGCTTCAATTGGCTCTGCCATGGAGGCTCTAACTAAGTATTCCTATGGCAGCTTGAGCCCTTCCAACCGGTTCAGGGGGACCCATCCTCTTTATCTCCCAAGTATCCCAGGTCGGCCAAAGGATCTACCTCGGCCTCTTCTTGCACTTGTCTAACCTCAATAACTTGGCAGTCATCATCACTAGCTTTGAGCTCGGGCCGATGAGTTGACCCTTGCAATGTGACGAGACTATCCCCATCTCTACTACCATCCAAAGTAGACTCCGAGCTCGAGGGATCTTCATCACTGCCGTAGGATCTTGCCTCCATCATTTGGGAATCTTCGAACTCCGACCTCCCCATTCTGTATATGAATTGAAAGTATATATGTAGAAATAATCTAAAGGAAGTCGGGACGTACCTAACGGCTCTAGCTATAGAAGTGCTCCGAGCTGATTGATCCCTGTGCTAAATACGCCGAGCAGATATCTTGTTGAGTGAAAAGCTCCGACTACTCTAGATGCCGACCTGAAAGCTCTTGAAATTTTGTAAGCGAAGTAGAATGGATTTCGAGCATTAGTGCCCTATTTATAGGCGACTAACTGTAACCGCTTCGAGAATCCTAAACATCGCGTCTTGTTATAACTGCCCGGTGACGTGTCAGCCATCTGAAGGGCATACTCTGTTGATGGGGTTTTCTTACTCCGCTAGGGTCGGGTACCTCCAGCTCAGGAATAACTCCTAAATCTATATCTCTCATCGCTACGATCTCCACTTGGGGATGGAGGATTGACGAGGAGTAGTCGAGTTGGGGTAGGCCAACCCAAACCAAGACTGACCCAATCACCTCATGCCAACCTGGATGCCGACCTGACCTAACCCTGACCCAGGAAAATCTCCGACCCTTGTGCCAACTGTTCTGATGGGACATAAAGCTGCACAACATTAATTGTTGTTAGATCCCAATCAGTATAAATAGAGCTCCACCACCGTATTTAAGAGGAAACTCGTCATTAATACTCTCAGCTATCTTGTCAGCTCGGACATACTAATCACTCGCACGCCCGAGGGAAAAATCCGGGTCATCATCCCGTTTTTCCTTCCCTTCCCTTGTGCAGGTTAAGCAACCAACCCAGGAGTTCAGCTCGGCAAGAGTAGCCATTCAACCTTAACTGTGAGTTTCCCAATCTCGACACCTACGTACATAGATTTATACTTCAATCGATCATGATAATATATATTGCAAGTAACAAGTCTTACAATCCATTAACCGAACAAAAGAACAAACTCTAATGATTCAAATTATGCTTTTTTTTTGTTCAAGCAAACACTTACAGTAAAGGAAAAGTACATATATCACATTTTTTGTTTTATGAGGAATATATTTGTTAGCATTTCTACCAAGATTAAACAATTTACTCCCCACCGACACCAAGGGATAGATTCAAGAATTCTTGTTAATCGGGGTTAAAAGACATATTTTTTTAATTATATGAGTATTTTTTTTAGTAGGGGCTCTAATTTTTTTCTTTTTGAAAAATACACAGAAATTTTAATGTTTTTCTGAGTCAGTGAAGACTGCAGCCCTCACTCGCTTCAATGTGCATATGTCTCTGCCAACACCACCACCCCCGCACCCCACCCCACCCCACCCCACCCCACCCCCTCCACCCTACCCTACCCTACCCTAAACCAAGTGATTTTTTGGGCATTTCATACTGATGAGGGTGGAAAATATTGGTTCACTCGAGCTTAGTACTCCAACTTCAAGCTACCTGACCTGCAAAAGAAGAGAAGGAACTGCGGAGGTAGTGGCTCGTGTTTCCCTTCAGGTGAAAGAGTGATGAGTATGTCCAATCTGAATGGTAAGTAGTTGAGAACAATAAATATGCACAAGTTACCTAGTAAGGGTTGGTGAGTAGGCTATTTATACTAATATCAATTACGGGAAACAATTAATGCTTAATGTTGTTCGATACTGTTCATGCCTGCTCGAGCTCATTGCCCAGCGGACAAAGCTATTGTCTAGTGATTAAAGCCAGGTGTCGCCTTTATGTTATAACGTAGGTGACTGCCAGGCTAAAGAAATGGCACGGGTCGGACATAGGTCAGCTAGCACCGCCCCAGGTCGGGAAGGCGTACTCTGGCTCGGGGTTACAGCCATATCAAATTCTATCATAATGAACACGGACTGCTTTAATGATTATAGTTTAATTTTCCAATTATATTGATACCAGTAGTGATAAGAACACTAATCGCGACTTGTGTAATACCGATCCATGGTACCAATTGATATAATAAGGGTTGAAGTACGTCGAGCAAGGTGAACATAATTCGAGCCAAGGTAAAAGGTTCATAATACTGAGACCACAGATCACGGAAAAAACAAATCCGAGCCTAGAGATCCCAAAGCCGCACCCAAGGTCCAAACAATGACAGCTAGTAGAAAATATAATCCCACCAAATTATGAAAAGTATTCCCACAGTTGTATAAATAGTCCTTTCCAAAAGAGGAAAAAAATTAATTGCTCTCTTGTAATTTCTACTATTATTGTAATTCTATCTCATTCAATATATTCCATATTTTAACCTTAACAATAATCATCCTTACAAGTAACAATTCTTACATCTCAATTCATAGGCTTTGTTTCACAAGGATTTTGCTCGAGCTACAACCATCACTCACTCTCAAATTCAAAACTCAAGCTCCTATTGAAGACAATTTATAGTCGTAATCTAATTAAATGTAACTTGGAAAAGAAGATATATTTGTCTCACAAGACAAGTATTAGTTCTCTATAAATAAGGTCTTACAACTTGTAAGTAGATGTCTCAAATGACTCTTTGTACACCGAGCTGAAAGAGCTTGTGACTGGATAAATGGATAGTTGTGAGCAAGTGTTTAGACTTTTTCCATGCAAAAAGTCATTGACTGGGTAAACTGTGTTGAATGGTAGTAGAGTTTTCACAATTTTGAGTCGTGGAGGTAGATTAATCCGACCATATTATAATACTATCTGTCTTGTCCACGTTTTTCTCATATACATCCTGAAAAACTAGGAGTAGATATTATTCCGAACAGTTTATACGTTTGATGGATTGAGTTATATTCTCTCCCGTTTTCATATTTAGTAGGGGAAATCTCACAAATAGTCCTCAAACGTTTGTACCTTTTTCTAATTTCATCCCCATGATTTTAAAAGTGACGCTTTTAGTCACCCATGTTTGTAATTTTTTTCTCATTTCATGTTTCAAAGTGACGCACTTAGTCCTTATAGTTTGCAAAACATTTTAGTTTACTCTCCAATGTTTTTACTTTTTTTTTTTAATTTACTCCCCAAAGTTTCATATACTGGTCATAATTGAAATCTCATAAATAGATTAAACTGAAATCTTTTACAAACTTTAGGTACGAAGTGCGTCATTTTTAAAATAATAAAGATCAAATTAAAAAAAATATAAACACTGATGACTAAATTGAAACTTTTATAATTTTTAAGGACTAAACTTGTCATTTTTAAAATAATGAATACAAATTAATATATATATATATATATATATATATATATATATATATATATATATTAATTTTTATATATTAATTTTTAAAGACTAAACTTATTACTTTTAAAAGTATTGAGGACCATTTGTGAGATTTACGTTATTTCGTATTATTGAAGGCGCACTAACGACGAAAACACCTGCCGCTTAAAGAAAATACTGATCATTGTCTTCTATGGAGCTTCTCGATTGTTGAAAGCATTGAACTTTTCAAAAAATTATCACAATCACAGTGGGGGAGGGATAAGATTCCAGGTACAGAACTGCTTGATGTTTGACAGATAGATGAGATATAAAAATCACTTTACTAATGAAATGGGCTTTTTTTTTTTTTTTTGTCGGTAGAAATGAAAGGGGTGTCGTACACTGATACAAAATCTTGTGGCTTTGTTAGTTAGTAAAGATATATTGATTTATTATAATCACAGCCAATCAGACCAAATAAGAAAAATCACATTAAATGGGCCATTCTGCATTGAGATCCACAGGTGTTTGAATTTAAACGTTGTGATGTAATCTTTATCGTGTATTACTCTTTGTTCACAGTAAAAACGTTCTTCTCCTGCACTGATTACATCATAAGATAACAATTTCATATTGTTACAGT
This sequence comes from Ehretia macrophylla, assembly GCA_037974665.1. NCBI lineage: Eukaryota > Viridiplantae > Streptophyta > Magnoliopsida > Boraginales > Ehretiaceae > Ehretia > Ehretia macrophylla. Next base: position 45,575,925 of record CM075777.1, on the reverse strand, counting down.
TGAGTGAGGTCCGACTGTAGAGATGATAACGCATTAATTAATTGAAAAAAATTAAAATAATTATAACTAAAACCGTTTACTTAACTTGTAAACAAAATTGTAATCGAGACCCAACAGATTTGAAAAATACTAACAGTTGGAAATCATGCTAGAAAATAAAAAAGTATTTAGAATTAAGAAAAGTCTAACATCATAGACAATTCTAAATCTGAAGAAAAGTCCAGATTACACAATCGTGGAAGATATGAGAAAATCAAAGTCAAGCAGATAAGTTTGAATCAACATCTACAACTAGCTAATTGTAAATCAAAATCAGATCGAGTTCAGATTATGAAAATAGAAAATTCTAAGAATGAATTTCAATTGTAAATATGAGATTATGAAATATTTGTAATCTAAGTTAAAGTTTCACAACTAAAGCGCAAAAGCTCCACAACACTATGAGCAAAACTCTACAAAATATGAGCCATAGAGCTCAAGAAGAAAAGAGAGCCACAGAGCTCCAAGTTCGCAAGAGAGCCATAGAGCTCCAATTCACATGCACGAATCATGAGTACCTATTGAGAACCATGATATCCAAAAAAAATTAAAGATATCCTCCTATAACATGAAGAAATGCTTTAACAAAAAATCAAATGTACTCTACATTTATATCAATGAAATATTCACACAACTCTCCCATATTTCAAAAAACTAACATTAACCATAACAATAACCATTAGATATCGGGTTTCGTGTTTTAGATCTGGATTTCAATATTTTTAATGTTTAAATGTAGAAACCTATCCAATTAACCACCTTGTCATCTCTCATTCTTTACTAGCCATGGAATAATCATCAGTGGCAGAGGGACTATGGGGCGCCGCGAATTTTGTGATACGTATATGAAATTTTGGGTAAAAAAATAAATTAGTCCTCACTAAACATTTAATTAATTTTAATTTTTAAAATTATATAATTTTTATAAATTTTAAGAATTTAATTTACTTATTTTGCATACAAAATTTTATGAATCAAAAATAAAAATAGGACAGAAAAGTTATAACTAAAAAAAAAATTAAAGTCAATAACATTAAACAACTCATCTCCTACTTTTTTGCACTAATATATAATATATTACTTATTACATATCAACTACAACTTGATAACCCATTACCATTTACTTATATGCCATATCTTCTTACTTCTTTCTTACCAAAATCGTAGTTGCAGATCATCAGGTGCTAGTTTGTTTTTTTTTTTGTTAGATGCTAGTTTGTTCCAATCTATTAAAACTTCATATAATCTACATTTTAACCAAAATAAATGAGATTCAAGAGCAAATGCTCAAGTAAGATAGATGCTTCTAGTGGTAGAGCCACTTTTAAAATTGTGAGAGTTGCAACTCAAATTTATTTAGAAAAATTGTGTATTTTTAAGATATTTTTAAGTTGAAAAAATTAATTCAATTCTTACTAAAAAAAATTATTTATATATAAATATTTATTATATAATTTTTGCCCGACTGAAGAAAAATTCTGACTGCTCCCTGATAATCATATCAAACTGTCACGAGTCATGATCACTCAGTACATCATAAAATAATCACTTACTATTGGCATGGTTCGTGTTAGGCGGTAAAATCATTAAGCTACAGAGAGGCAATCCCAAATCCTTCAGAGATTGCAAAACATTTTTTATTGGGCCTTATTTGCTGGCATAGACGTATTGCCTTATTGTAATCAAATTTATTGGATCGTGCAACATGCATGAGGTAATATAATGTGGACGCGAGATTTTATGCTCTAGTAATTTTGTTTGTTTTTTTTTTTCTTTTTGTCGATGTATTCTCTAATAAATTGACTTATTATGTTAAAAACAACCTGTCATTGCCCACAATCATTGATTAGATCAATAACAAAATATTTACTATAGGCAAAGCTCCAAAGCATCGTACTTAATAATTTATAGAAAACAATTAAAGTTTTAACAAGTTCGCACATGATGATGATGCATTTTACACAACCTAAAAATATGAAGGGTTAAAAGTAACTAATAGTAAATAATTTCATGAGTTAGTAAATTGTAATTAGTGCTAACAATAAGTCAACACATTTTCGAGTAAATAAAGGGTTTAGAACAACCTAAGTAAAAATGTAGTGAAGAGGCATTGTAATTTGTGAGAAACTTTAGAGCATTGTCATATATCAATATATATAGAATGTGATAAATAAATAATAAAAAATAAATGATATCTAACATTTTTCAGATCGTATTACTGTACGACATTCCTTCTTCAAGATATAAGGACTTCTTAATAACAATCTTAACTCCCAACGTTCCTTCCCCAAAATATGACTATTTCGAAAATCATAGAAACTAAGAATTGTTTTGTTGTGATACAAGTACAAACGGATCATATACATAACCACAAAGACTGATGTGACGATGTCTGTAACCATGTACTACTCCTTGAGCTACCCACAAAGGAAAATGGGATATATAAATAACCATGTAAAGCATGTGCAAAAAAAAAGATTTCAATACATAAATATTAAAATATATAGTGTCACGTCAAAAGTTTAAAATTCTAAATACACAAACAAGAATAATGTTATTAGCTTAAAAAAAAATGCTTTGGACATCAAAACTATTGACCTTAGCTGATTAATCCAAATCATTTCTTCAATCTACAGCACTAATTTATAAATTACTTTTATATTATAAATGTATCACGTCAGGATGAGATTTCATATATGTATAAATATATAAACATACATCTGGCTGAGCTGGGCAGAGAGCCGGGAATATGGGACTAAGCTGGCAGGCCATGTGATGTTGGGCAGCTAGCCTATAAAATGGTCACACGAGTCATTTGTAATAAGCGCGCCCAAAATCATATCCAAAAGTATTATATCCTCATTTTCGTGTTCTCTTTCACCTTCTTTTTGCTCTATATATCATCCTAGCTAGTAAACACTTGGCTCTTTTTATCTTTTGAAGCTCCAACAATGGGGGAGGTGGCCGACGACACGTTGGACGCCGTACGATCAGCTCTGTTTAAGAAATCAGAAATCCTAGAAGGCTCCTCAAAAATCATAGGTTACGATTTTAATCACGGCATCAATTATGATGCGCTGTTCAAATCATTGATCACCACCGGCTTTCAAGCCTCCCAACTTGGTGATGCTATCCAAGTCGTTAATGACATGGTTAGTTTAGTTCATTGAACGCTGTGGATTAAGAGAACACGTTTAATGCTGACGTGGTGGTTAATAATTAATAAAAGTTCTTCAAACACAGTCCTTGGACCCCTCCTAACGCGTGAAACAATGCGTTAAAATAAAAAAGTGGAGTTCAAGAACGTTTTTTAATCCCTACATACATACAGGTCACATAGACTATAGTGGTTGGCAATTAGCCAATATTTATCGAGTGATGTGTACATACATGCACTTGCATTTTAGCCTATTGTTACTAGTGAGGCCAATAGAGGACTGCAGAATTTTCATGTCTGATTTTTTTTTTTTTCTGGTTTTGATGTATTTTAGCTGAACTGGAAGCTCTCAGATGAAACCCCAACAAAGGACTGCAGTGAGCAGGAGAGAGACCCAGCCTACAGAGAGTCCGTCAAGTGCAAGATTTTCCTTGGATTCACTTCAAATCTTATTTCTTCTGGGGTTCGAGAGACTATTCGATATCTTGTTCAGCATCGCATGGTGAGTGAAACAGTCCCACATCGGTTTTGTAAGATATTGGTGTTTAAGTTATAGTAATTTTAGTTTTCTATTTATGTCAATATAGACTTTTAGCATTTTTAGTCATTAAAATACATTTAATGTATTTGTAAACTAATAGTTAAACCTAAAAATCGTTACAACTGAAAATTTCATCTTCTGATTGCAGGTCGATGTGCTGGTTACAACGGCGGGTGGTATAGAAGAGGATCTTATTAAATGCCTTGGTGATACTTATAAAGGTGATTTTGCTCTACCTGGAGCTATGCTACGATCAAAAGGACTGAATCGTATTGGTAATTTGTTGGTTCCTAATGACAACTACTGCAAATTTGAGGACTGGATCATGAGTATTTTTGATCGTATGTTGGAAGAGCAGAAATCAGAGGTAGCCTCCACTCCATTATTATTACTATTATTATTAATAATATTATTATTTTGGTTAAAATCACGAGGTGTTCTCACATTCGAAACTATGAAACTAATCCCCGTTTGGAGATCAAGGATGCCCCTGGGTATAAACTGCAAAAACCTTATTAGATACTAATCGTCAATAGAGTCTCTAAATAGTAATAATTGATGTTTTTAAAACACTATTTGATAGTTTTGGTACAAAAATGATATCAGTCAAGTTTTGAATCTCTAAAATAACACCTAGTCTCCATTTTCTTCAATTAATTTGTTGAAGAAAATAGAGACTATAGAAAAAGACAAAATGGAGTCTCTAAAAATGTACAATCTTCAACAAAAAAATAAATAGTCAAATATGTCGATGTCAGATTGTCAGATCTGAAATCAAAAAAAAAAAAAATGCAACAAATCTGACAAAAGAGTCGTTTGAGATGTTTGAAATATGAAAAAAAAAAAAATAATAAGGTTCAAAACAAAAAAACACAACAGATTGAAAATATCTTTTTTCAACAAACAGCAAAAAAAAAAAGGAGGTATTCACAAAAAAAAAAAAAAGGATGAAGTGATGAATAGGCTTTTATATCTAGGTTTTAGTTATTTTTTTTTGTACTTAAGTTTTTATATATATTTAATTAGGGTTTATTTAGTTAGATTTTTTTAATTACATTATTCTAATTAAGGTTTTTTAAATAGGTTTTTTAATTACAATATTGTAATTAAGGTTTTTTAATTAGTGCTTTTAAATTATACTTTTTTAAATTAGGGTTTTGTATTTTATTTTAATTTTTAATTTTTTAATTATATTAATTTTATGTTTTTAAATTATACTTTTTTTAGTTTAGGTTTTATTCTATTGTTCTGATTATAATTGAGTTTTTTTTAATAGTTGTTCTTTTAATATAGTTGTAATTTATAGACTTTTTTTTTAATTCTAATTGAGCTGTTTTTTTAATAGTTTTAGTTTTTTTAAAATATACTTGTAATTTTTTTTTTTTGTAATTAAGATATTTTTTATAGTTGGTTTTATGAATAAAGTGGTCAATTGATTATAAATCAACATAACTATCGTTTTTTTCTTTTTAATTAGTTTTTTCATTCAATTATGTAATTAAACGTAATCCTAATTATTTAAATGTTATCTTTGTTGCAATTTATTTATTTTTTGGTTGAAATATTTGTTAAAAAATTTGAGATAATCTAAATAACAATTAATTAAAAAAAAGTAACACACGAGAAAAAATAACACATAATTAAATTACTATGTAAAATTAAAATTAACACAATATAGAGACTCAATTTTATAGAGACCGTCATTGTTGTGATTTTTTTATTTTATCTTGGTCTCTAAATGGGTCTCTAAAACAGTTTTTTTGTCTTGGTCTCTAAGTGGATCTTTAAAATTGATCTTGGTCTCTATATGGGTCTCTAAAATGATGGATAGAGACCCATTATAGAGACTCCATTGAGGATAGCCTAATAAACTTTCTTCAAAGTAATAAATAAAAAAATATTTCATGCTCCAAGCATAAGGGTAAAATTGTCTTAAAAATAATTCAGGTAGCATTATATACAAGAGCGGATTCACCTTTTGGCCAATGGGGACAAAATAGTTTATAGAACATACATGTTTATTTTTAATTTTAAAAAATTATACATTTTAATACAAAAAAGTAAATTAGTCTCTATTAAAAATAAAAAAATTAACATTTCAGTCTTACTGAAATAAAATTTTAAATTTCCCTGGCCAGGACAACTTTGTGCTAACATGTTTATGTTCTTGAATTGAATCATGTTCTTAACTCTATAAAGAAATTGAAATCATATTCTTAATTAACCTTTTCATTGTTGTAAATGAATACGAGAAAAAAATAAAATTGTAGAAAGTTTTGATTTTCTCATTTAGCTGCTTCTTTTTTTTTTTTTTTTACTAAAATGAATTAAAAAAGATGACTTCAAACAAAGACTTAATATTTTCTCTTAACAATACTCCCATTTGTTATCTTCTTATTCGTATGTGACCAGAAAACATTATGGACGCCATCCAAAGTTATTGCTCGACTTGGGAAAGAAATCAATGACGAGAGCTCGTACTTGTACTGGGCATACAAGGTTGGTGTTTTAACCTCGTATTTAAGACAACTACAAAATAAAATTATTCTTTAACAATTTAAGTATATATATAATAATAATATTACCAATATTTTCCCCGTAAAGTCATTGTATAATTTACCGATGTAAAAAGCTTATGTTATCAAAGTCTTAAACTTTTATTATTGACTTTTAATTTTGTTTTTCAGAATAATATTCCTGTCTACTGCCCGGCTTTGACAGATGGCTCAATAGGTGACATGTTGTACTTACATGCAAACCAAAACGACCCTGGTTTAGTCATTGATATTGTGCAAGGTAATGAAATTCTCCATATGATTTAACAATGACATAATAGTACATGTTGAAAAAAATAATAATACAATAAATTTCTCTATAATAGTTTAAACTTTTAGATGAAATAAAAACTTGATACGAACTCAGATTACCAAATGATCATGCGTTTAAATCTCACGACCATCTATTTTAAAAAGATGTCCTCGTGCAACACTCAATAGAAAAAGAATTTGACCTGCACGTGATCAGGGGATGGGTTAAAAATAATGAATAATATAATAAATCCATTTGTAATAGCTTAACTTTAATTTTCATATGAGATCGTAACTTATATATATGTTTTTTTTTTGTTTTGTTTTTTTTTTTTTTTTGTGTGTCTCGAAACATAGTTGCAGATATAACTGGAATTAAATCAATTAACGAGTATTAGCTATATATAAGCAGATGTTAGGGCCATGGACAACGAGGCTGTACATGCTAGCCCGAGGAACACAGGAATAATAATTCTTGGTGGAGGGTTGCCTAAGCATCATATATGCAATGCAAATATGATGCGTGGTGGTGCTGATTTTGCTGTGTATATTAACACCGCACAAGAATTTGATGGAAGTGATTCTGGTGCACGTCCTGATGAAGCTGTATCGTGGGGGAAAATTCGAGCTTCTGCGAAGAAAGTGAAGGTTCACATAACTTCTATTCTCATTGTTTTTATATATATCTTGTTTAATCCTTTGCTTCATAAAGCTAGAAGTGGTTATTTAGAGGCGAGTTATACGTGGATGACTAGACGAAAGTCCAATTCTAATAATATGTTAATAATAATGAGTTATATTTTAAAATTAATTGATACGTGAAGTAGTAGTTTAGGATCTTATAACATACGGACTTGTCTTGGAGTTTATAATTTCTTTTATGTGGAAGGGATTAAATATTCTAACATAGTGAATAGAAATAAGCGGGTCTCAATATATTTACCTTCTTCCACTTTAGAATTTGAGAATCATGTGTTGTATCATAAAACTAATTCATACTTGGCGGAGTAAGTTCAAAATTTAACAACATAATGTTGAAATTTATAATTTTTTTTTTAATACTTGGAGGAGTAGCATCGGGAACCGCAATAGGCGGATCTTAATATATCCACCCACTGACTTTTAATTGATTTTATGCAGGTCCATTGTGATGCAACTATCGCCTTCCCTCTCCTGGTGGCAGAAACCTTTGCTGCCAAGGCAAATAAATAATTAAGCTGAGGTGAAGTTCTGGGCGGATTTGGATGGAACTCTTGAAGGACTTCCAAGTAATCAAAGGCTACTTTCTGAGGATGATATTAGGACAATGTAATAAAAATATTTAAATAATTGGTGTTCATATTTATGTGTACTTACCACCTGTGGATGTGCCCTTCTAGTTCATGTTTCAAATTTGATTGATCAATAAATAAGAGGCAACCCTAGCTCGATATCTTGTTTTAAAGGAAAATGTTTGCAATTATAAAGCCCAAATAGGCCAACCCAAGCTAACCCTTTAATCATTATGTATATATATATATCTAATGAGACGGGGCGTGCGCAAAGACGCTTGTCTGGCTGTCAACCTTAGGAAGTTAATTATAAGCTGAGATACGTTTTTTCACAGAGTCGGCAAGTATAAGATTTAAAACACAATGTCCACAGAAGCTGATAATACTTTCAATTTGTATCATTACCATTTATATTTCTTTCAAATTAATTAATTTTTTCGTCCAACTTCAAAATTAAACTAATGGCCATTAGGAAAATATGTTATTTACACGTTAAACAAACTAAATGGACCATCGAAAAAAATTGTTATTTACTCATATAGAAGATTAAAGGCACGAAATGACTTATATAGAACAAACACTAAATGAATACAAAATTTATTGATTTAAACTTCATAAATATTTAATAACTCCCATGGTGTAATTTACCCAAAATTCAATACTAGTAGCTTGAATATGATCAAACAACTAGCTTGTTTTTCCATGTTATGCACGATTTTTCTTCCTTTGGTAAATAAAAAATATTTTCTATATGCGTTGACTAGATAAGTTTCTCACTCATATAATGTGGAATATACAGCAATTTTAATAAGAGAAGCCATCTCAAAACTAGTAAATGCCAACTATCATATATGTATAAATCGATAAAACAATTTTATAAGCAGAGATAATAAGGATTAATAAATTGCTAAATTACCGATTATGATGGATCAACGTGTCACCCTTATGCTACTATAACCACTTGCGATCGTGCACCTTCCCAATAACCTCCACGATTCTTCTGCTCTTGAAGAAGCTCCATTATGGCAACTCTGCTATTCTATGCCACTCTTCTTCTTCTATGGGTTTCAACTGACATCACTTTGTTACAAACCATGCATATTTGAGACCTTGCCATAGCTAATATACAAAAGAAGTTGGAACACTATTAGATTTTACATAAACTCAGAATATAGGGGTTCTTATTTCTGTGAGAGTTTGGGTAATTACGAACAACAATTTGTATCAGGATAACACTACAAGAAAACAGCTCTCGAACGACAGATTGAGGTGACATATTTTTTTCTGTAGCAATTTTGGCTACAAATAGGCGATAGAAAAATGTTCTCCGTATCCTTTTTGTAGCCAAATTAAATGTGGTGAAATGACTACAAACATTTGCGGCGGAATGACTACGGACAATATATGTTGAAGACCATTTGTGGGATTTACCATATTTCGTATTATTGAAGGCGCACTAACGACGACCACACCAGCCGCTTAAAGAAAATACTGATCATTGTCTTCTATGGAGCTTCTCGATTGTTGAAAGCATTGAAATTTTCAAATAATTATCACAATCTCAGTAGGGGAGGGATAAGATTCCAGGTACAGATCTGCTTGATGTTTGTCAGATACATGAGATATAAAATTCACTTTACTAATGAAATGGGCTTTTTTTTTTTGGTCGGTAGAAATGAAAGGGGTCGACATACACTGATACAAAATCTTGTGGCTTTGTTCGTTAGTAAAGATATATTGATTTATTATAATCACAGCCAATCAGACCAAATAAGAAAAATCACATTAAATGGGCCATTCTGCATTGAGATCCACAGGTGTTTGAATTTAAACCTTCTGATGTAATCTTTATCGTCTATTACTCTTTGTTCACAGTAGAAACGTTCTTCTCCTGCACTGATTACATCATAAGATAACAACTTCATATTGTTACAGTTGAGTGAGGTCCGACTGTAGAGATGATAGCGCATCAATTAAGTGAAAAAAATTGAAATAATTATAACTAAAATTGTTTACTTAATTTGTAAACAAAATTGTAATCGAGACCTGACAAATTTGAAAAATACTAAAACTGTTCAAAATCATGCTAGAAAATCAAAAAAAAATATTTGGAGTTAAGAAAAGTCTAACATTACAGACAATTCTAAATCTGAAGAAAATTCAAAATCAGAAAAAAAAAAATCCAGATTACACAATCGTGAAAAATATGAGAAAATCAAAGTCAAGCAGACAAGTTTTAATCAACATCTACAACTAACTAATCCTAAATCAAAGTCAGATCGAGCTAGAAAATTCTAAAAATGAATTTCAGTTGTAAATATGAGATTATGAAATATTTGTAATCTAAGTTAAAGTTCCACAACTAAAGAGCAAAAGCTCCACAACACTATGGGCACAGCTCCACAAAATATGAGCCATAGAGCTCAAGAAGAAAAGAGAGCCACAGAACTCCAAGTTCACAAGAGAGTCATAGAGCTCCAATACACATGCACGAATCATGAGTATCTATTGAGAATCATGATATCCAAAAAAAGTTAGAGATATCCTCCTACAACATGGAGAAATGCTCTAACAAAAAATTATCACAAAAAATCAAATGTACTTCACATTTCTATCAATGAAATATTCACATAACTCTCCCATATTTCAAAAAACTAACATTAACCATAACAATAACCATTAGATATTGGGTTTTGTGTTTCAAATTTTGGATTTCAATATTTTTAACGTTTAAATGTGGAAACCTATCCAATTAACCACCTTGTCATCTCTCATTCTTTACTAGCCATGGAATAATCATCAGTGGCTGAGGGACTATGGAGCCTTGCGAATTTAGTCATACGTATATAGAATTTTGGGTAAAAAAATAAATTAGTCCCCATTAAATATTTAATTAATTTTATTTTTTAAAATTATATAATTTTTATAAATTTTAAGAATTTAATTTACTTATTTTGCATACAAGATTTTACGAATAAAAAATAAAAATAGGACATAAAAGTTACAACTAAAAAAAAAATTAAAGTTAATAATATCAAACACCTCACCTCCTGCTTTTTTGCACTAATATATAATATATTATGTATTACATATCAACCACAATCTGACAACTCATTACCATTTACCTATATGTCATATCTTCTTACTTCTTTCTTACCAAAACCGTAGATGCAGATCATCAGGTGCTAGTTTATTTATTTATTTATTTTTTATAGTTAGATGCTAGTTTGTTCAAAATTATTAAAACTTCATGTAATCTACATTTTAGCCAAAAGAAATGAGATTCAAGAACAAATGCCCAAGTGAGATAGGTGCTTCCAGTGGCGAAGCCACTTTTAAGATTGTGGGCAGAGGTATCGCAAAAAATTTGGGGACCTTGGGTGATCATCTAAATGGGGGCCTTAATAATTAGGTTTTTTCTCATTAAAAAAATTCTAAATTTTCTACTAAAATAATCACTACAAATAAAAAAAAACACCAAAATTAGAATTATAAAATAACATAATATTTATTGATGAAAGCCTGCTCGTATAATAAGTAGGTATTAGGACTCTAAGGCCCTCTTGACTCCAATTAAAAGACACTGGTCTAGGATACTGCTCTGGTACTTTACTATGTTTGAATTCTGCTGCTATACTTTGGGTCCATGTTTGTGTTTGCTGATTTCTGCTAAGGCTTTTGATCTGGTACTTTGCGTTTCTACTTTGGTTTCATTTGGCAAAGGGGGAGACTATGTTATTGCTATTACTACGTGTTGATTGTTGTTTGAGGGGGAAATGATTTTGTAACAGGTTTAGCTGCTTTACTGGTGCGGCTAGTGATTGTTGTTGCTATTGAGTTTGGTTGCTGCTTCTTATTTTCTTCCTAATATAATGACTGGGTTTTTGTGATGGTTTACTGATTGTTGCAACATGGTTATCATCTTTGGGTTACTATCTTTTGTAAGATCATTATCTTTGCTGTTTTGATGCTTTCTTATCTATGTTTCCATTTATGCTATACTGTTGCACCAGGACCATCTTTGCTCTAATATATCCTTATCTGTGTTGCTGAAGAATTTCTTTTTTATGTCTCTACTACTCTACTATTGTTACTGATTACTTATGTTGCTAGCTTTATTGCTTTGATCTTTTGCCTCTAATTATTTGCCATTGGTTTGACAAAAAAGGGGAGAATTATGTTGTGCTATGCTGCTACTGCTATGTTATCTTTTACAACAGCACCATATTTTATACTTTGATACATTTCTATATGTGTTCCACTGCATGTTGCAACAGGCTGATCATTGTTCTAATACTACTGTTCTACTGAGTGTTGCACCAGGATTTTCATTTGTTACATCTATCTGTTGTACTTGGGAAGTATGAGGTTACAATGACTGTGATATTAGGGTTTTGCCAAAACAATGCCAAAAGGGGAGATTGTTAAGCCAATTAGCTTGATTGGATTGATTAATTGATTGGAGATTATTAAGGCAATTATTGATTGGCTATGTTTTACAAAACTTATGATATTACCATACTTGTGCTTTTACCTTTTATATTGTGCAGGAAAACTCTTATGATATTACCATACTTACCATATGAGAAGAAGATTTGTGCTAATTAAGAAATGACATTTATTGCATATTCACAAGGAAAAGAAGAATAGGGTTTTATGAGTAAAAGCTTTTCTTGCAGCCCAAGACAATATGCAGCAGCAATCTTGTATTTATATAGCAGCAATCATGGCAGAAAAGAGGAGGCAGAAAACAGAGAGCTACAAGAGAAAATACAAGAGAGTTTTCTGTCCAGTGTTCTAAGTTATGTTGCAATACGATATGTGTTCTAGTCTTTGATTGTATTAAGTGTTGCAACTTTGTTTGTTTTGACAGTATGTCATGAGCGATTTGTATGAGTCTTTGAGTGGTTAGTTTACTGTCTCGTTTATTCATTTTTCAGGAAAAGAAGGTGTAGTTCTCGGGAGAGAACGTTGCAAGTCGAGGGGAGCTCGCCAAACCGAAGTTCGTTAAGGAGTTATTCATCTAGGCGTCAAAGGTCAAGAGGGAGTCTTTACTTGTGTAAGTCCATTGATGTTGTAACTTGTTGTTTCTTAATGAACAGGTTTGTTGGACCAAGGAAGGTCCCATGGATGTAGACCGCACGGTTGAACCACGTTAAATCTTGGTGTTCTTTATTTCTGTTATAGCTTTTTATTTCCGCTGCTGTTTACTGTTACTACTCATGTTGGAACATTAAGTGGAATAAACTAAGCAATTAGAGAAACAGATTGTTAACGGTCTGTGATAGAACTAATATTCCAGTTAATGTTGCAACATCACCTATAACAGAATTGTAACAGACTCAGTTTATACCAAGTTATTGCATCCGTTTTTAGTTTTCATCACAAAGTTTCATCGATTAAGCATATTGGTCATCTTGCTATGAAATTAATCCATACTTATACTGCACAACTTTTAACAAAAGTTATCAAGTTCAATTAACTGAAAGAAATGCTATATCAAATTGTTTATGAGATAGTAAAGTAATAAACTTTATTCGAACTACCTTTTTACTGACAAAATTGGTGTAAATCCTTAAGATGAACAAAGTTAAGATCCTCACAATAATAGATAAAAAGAGGTAACAAAAGATAGTCAACTGGTTTTGTCTTGTGGTTGACAAATAAAAATTTAATTTTAACCCCGGGACCAGATGAGAATTTTACTTTCCCGGAGTTTAACCAAGTTTGAATTTTTACAAATTTTAATTAGTATTGATCATGTCTATTTGATGATAAACTTTAGTATTTTTTCCACCAAAATAATCTTTGCCCAATATTGCTATTGATACTTGCTCCTGTAATATGTCAATCATATATAATCATTATTAGTGGTTGTCATTCATAATTTGTACATAAAAACAATATATAAAATCTATTAGTCAAAGACGAACATAATTAAAATGACATCTCCTTTTTTATGAAGTAGGCAAAGATAAACGAAGCTATCCTTTTCATTATTATTTATTAATAAAAGGGGACAAGCTAGCAACTAAAGCCATAGCTATATATTTTAATAAAATAAAAGAATGGTATTTAAGTAAAATATAAGTATTAATTTCAATTCTACATGTGTTTCAAACACAATTTGTATTTACAAATAAACAGAATTGACTCAATACTGTTTTACAATTTTAAAAAGAGAATTCCTTTGTAAATACAAATCCTCACAAAATTCTTTTATAAATCAAATAAATTATATACCTGCAGAGCTTCCAAGCACTATGTTAACAACTTTAATGTCTTTCTGTTGGTGTAGAAGTATCTTTTTGATCGCGTCGTTTTGCGCTAAAAAATAGTAAGGTTAAATGATTGAAAATATTGCTTATCTTGAATTACCTCTAGCTGTGGCGAGTAGAGGGTCGATCCACGGAGATTGGGTTATCAAGTTAAGTTAAGTCCTTAACTTAGACCATCTCCCGTCACGGATAAGTTTGATTAAGTCCAAAAGTTCAAAAGTACGGAAGTATGGAAAATTAAGTCCAAGAAATGTCCACAAAATGTCCAAAGATACGGCAGTAACAAAGTCCAAAAGTGAATAAATCAAAAGTACTAAATTAAAGAATCACAACACTCAACACTAAAAATTCAAAGGGTTAATGATTCAGGGTGATTATAGCTCGGTATACGCAAGTACAAAGTTATAGATTCAGATTAAAAATTAAGTCCTTCAGAAATAGGGCTACAAGCTCCCACTACTGAAATGAGCCTTTAATTACGTAAGTGATAAGATTAATTAATTAACAAGACTGGATGTGTTAGTACAACCTAACGATTTTCAATCTCTCAATTAATCTTTCACTTATGTAACCTGGAGGTGTCGGTACAACCAGACTAAAATCCATCCGAGGTAGTGTCGTATTGCCACTGGTTTACAAAACCGGGCATATATATACTTTCAATTAAATATAACATAACTACAAGTATACGTATAATTAATCTAAGAATACTTAAAAATAGAAATACAAGACTTTAATAAATCTGAATCACAACATATGTACAAAAGTAACCTCACACGTACCACCCCGAATCTCGGGTCTAGTGTGCCATAATAAACTGTAAAGTACAAGAAATCATAACGAAAACCAAAATAAAAGAATACTTATCGTGTTGAACGGATTTTGGTAGACCGGTATTGTCACGCCCCGACCCGACCCCGCAAAAGGCCAAGCCCGGACCCGACACACAGACGGAGTCTCCTCTGTACCACGGACGATCCGAAAACCCTAAAATCAATATAATACTTGCGAAAGCCATAAAATAATCAAAACAAGCCAACTTTCTTTAAAATATACATTTCTTATCAACCAACTTTCCAAACCAAAAATGATATGCATACTACACAAGTATTTATGCCTCTAATCAATTCCATTAGCATGCATTTCCTTACTAGTCACAAGGGTATAAATTTACAACTTTTACATTCTTTCAACTTATACAACATAAGACCGTAGAGGCCTCAAACTAGAAAATACATACAAGGCTACAAGCCTCAAAATTAAGCGACATCCAAGCAATATACATATCATGCAAGGCTCGCACAAAATCTGGTAACCAACCACCAGCAAAGCAGAGAAGTGCAATCACGGGAACACCTCCACCTGTTCCTCCTCCTCAATTACCTCAAGAAGGTCTGCTTCAACTACTCCTGTAAAAATATAGTATAGAGAGGAATGAGCAAAAACTATTGCTCAGCGAGGGCAATTGATCTCAAGGACGGAGATGAGAGGAGTATGCAATGCAATTAGCCAAGCAATACATACAAATCATATAGACATACAACCAAAGCCAACAATAAAGCAAGGCAAGTATTTACAGCTGCAAAACACTCATTCAAAGGATACGATACTCTTTTCACGAGCAACTTTCATTCAAGAATTCGATGACGACGCGCCGGCCCAAACCACCTTATAACACCAGTTTGGAATACCCCGGAAGTATCCATCAACCTACGACCCAAATCTCCCTGGGAGGCAACCCAAGCAAGAAAGGGAATAGCAGCGGAGCTAGAGCAACCAACACTGGCAACCCAAGGCTACCCAGAGAGGCCCATCACTCACGCGCGAGACACTATGCAATACAAGACTCGATACAAGGCGATTAACAAGCGATAAAGCCACACGTGGGAGAATAACAAAGTAGGTTACTCTCGCACGCAATAGCAGCAATTGATAAGCAATTCAATCCAAAACAACTCAAACAAGTATTTCAAGTAACCCTAAGCATTCTATAGGCATAAAGTCAAGAAAACACACAAAAACACAAATCGGCCCCAACTATCAAAATGCTACCATTTCCAAACGAGCCACGAGTTCTGGAAACCGACTTCGCCAACCCTCCTAGGTCACCATAAGGCACGTCTAAAGACCCCGAAACCTTACTTTACCCTAGAACTCGCGCAAAGCCCCGATTTCCCCCTTTCTCGTTTGAACTACAACTATACCAACCAAACACCCAACCAATGCCATAATCGCACCAAAAGTGCTTCCATGGCCTCCCGATACAATGCCAACACGCAAAACGAGAAAACGCTAAAGTCGACCTAAATGACCCCGACTTTCTCAAAGGCATAATTCTCATTTTTTTCCACTACGCAACCCAAACAAACCATGCATTTAGGCATTCTAGCATACCTAGCACATTTCTACATCAACGGAAATCATAACAGCGCAACTTCAACGTTTCAAGGTTTTACTATTCATAAAACACTATTCAATTGACAATTTAATTTGCAATCACAACATTTAACCGTAGAAAATGTTACAAAGCTATAAATACATGTTTTACAAATGCCAAGGAACATACTAGAAGCATCAAATCGCTTTAAACAACAATCTACAGACAAATCTCAAAATTGACAAAGTTAACATACATAACGTTTAAATGCGCAAATAACATGCTTCCCTCACCTCAGGTACTCCTAGTCGCTAGGAAAACAACGCTAGTTGCCTCGGAAATCACCCCGCACGAGCTCTCGCGAAGATTGAACGATTGAAAGTTGAAAGATTTTTTTTTTTCTCTCTTGAAACTCACGGCCCTCTCCCTCTGTTTCAGCTGCTGTTTTTTTTTTTTTTTTTGCTAAGTTATAAGCTTATTTAAGTGTTAAATGGTCAAAGGGTCAAAGATCTAGGTCAAACAACTTAAAACTTGGTCAAAGGCTCTATTTTTGTGCATTTTTAAGCTCAATAACTAACACCTATTAAATTTTCAGCTAGCAACAATTAAAATATAAAATTTAAGTCATCTAAATACTAGTTTCACTATTTGCTGAGGACTAGAAATCGTTCTCTAACTATCACTCCTTAAATGCAATGCACGTTGCGACAGCGAGAAATTAACAATTAATTCACAAAGAATTTAAGGAAATATAATTTTCAAAATAATAAATAAGAAAATTCACATTCCGGGCTCGGGTATTACATGTATGATTTCGGTATGATGATGGCTCACTAGCCCCTCCCTTTGGGATTAAAACTTTGTACACAACTCAGAATAATAACTAAAGCACTCAAACACAAGAGCAAAATCTAAGCTAAGAAGAGAAAATGGTATAAGAAAAATGAAATGAGGAATGAAGTATTTATAGAGAAATTTTGACACTATTCACAAGTACTATTCAAACCATGATATCATCAATGTATCAGCGTGATGTCATTTGCCTAGGTCATCATTGTGTCAGCGTGATGTCATTCGCCTAAGTCATCATTATGTCAGCGTGATATCATTCGCCAAAGTCATCATTGTGTCAGCGTGATGTCAGCGAAGATACTATTCATACGTTGACTTTACTATTCATGCATTGACTTTGACTTTTACTATTCACCTATTGACTTTGACTTTTACTATTCACCCGTTGACTTTGACTTTGACCAAAAAGTTGACCAAAGCTACTTCAAGGTTTTTCAGTGTCCTGAATCCGTTTTCGCACTCCGTTTGGCCAAATTCAATCTCGATTTGCTCGTGTCAAGGTCGTTCTTCATTCCTCCTTCAGTATTGCATCGAAAATTCACTTCAAAAGTTGGCTTTTGTGGCCATTTTTGCTATTTCTTCTTCAGAACCTATATTGCATTAAATTTGTGTAAAATATACAATTAAGCCTGAAATAATAATGCAATATACATGATTTAATGGGTTAAAGTTACTAAAAATACAGATTTATCAACTTCCTCAAACCCATTCTTTGTTTATCCTCAAGTAAAGACATCAATTACTTCATATATTCATAAATATTAAATCCAAGTAGTCAATGTATTCATACAGTTATATTTTATAAAATTACAAGATTAACAGTGAATTTGTCTTCCAAACAATTCTACCCCAAGAAATCGTTTTGTATCTAGAAGAAATGAAACCAACTTAATTACAAAAAATCCTTTGAGCCTTTTTAAGCACTTGTAACTCAATTAAGAAGTAAGAAAATTAATCACGCAAAGTTTGTAAAATCGAAAATATTTTCTATGGATAGTCATGAAATGTTAAAACTCAACTACCTTCCAAATCATGTAGTACTCCCTTAGATTTTTTTCTATATTTTTTTTTTCTTTTTATGAAATAGATGACTCGAATGACAGATGTTGGTTGATTCAACGACTTCATTGAAATATTGCCTTTTCTTCAGTTGAATTGTGTTTGGTGAAAGAAAGCTTGTCTGGCAAGATTTGTATTGATAGCTTTTTCATAACAAAAATGCTCAAAAATGGTTAGAAAAAAACATTTGTTATGGATTTCCTTGCTGCCCTTTTTTTTTTTTTTTAATTTTCGGATTTTTTTTTAAGAATTAAATTTAAAGGAATTCTAACAAAAAATTTAAAATTAAAATCTAACTAAATTCTATATACATTCTATATACATACACATAAACATACACATAAACATTCATATATACATACATAAATATGAAAAAATCATACCAAAACGAAGATTAAGAGCTATAGAACAATAATAAACTGAAAGTAAGCAGTAAGAATTATCCTAAAACCTTCAAATATGCGTATATACATACGTAAATAAATATATAAAAATAGATCTAATACTTGAAATAAACTGAAAATAAATGCGAAAATAAGAAAGAAAACATAAAAACTAACCTCTTAATGTAGATCTGGAGAAAACTTGGGGTGGGTAAGGGTTGTGATGAGGTTTGTGGGTGATTTCGGTGGGGGGGAGGTGTATTTTTTTGGTTTCAAGGCTGCTGCAATCGGGGCCTATGTTATAAGCCCCGACTGTGGTTGGGCGCTCGAGCGCCTACAGGGCACTCAAGCGCCCTGCTGCATTCTTTCAGTGAATTGTTTTTTTTAATAGCAATAAATACATATATAGCAGACTAACATATATATATACATAAATTTATATACATTATTTAACATAAATATCTTAACATAAAAATACATAAATATATACATATATATATATATATATATATATATAGATTATATGAATACAAAAACTATAAACAAACCACACTGTTTTATTAATCATAAAGACATTACATAAAAGAAATGAAAATACAACAATAGAAGACTATCCTCTAAACTTGGAAATACATGATTAACTTCAATCATTCCTAATATTCCTACGATCCCACTTGACTAAGAGATAAATAAAAAAAATGTAAAGGATGAAAATGCTTGCAAAATAGTACACAACCATGGCAAATTGATCAGGCGTGAGAGTTCCGAACATCATTGTGTTGAATGCAGCTAAATAGAGAAATGAAAGAAAAAAAAAATTGAGAGAGAGAGAGAAGAGGTGGCAGTAGAGAGAAAGGAAAATGAGAAGAAGAAGAAAGAAAGAGGGCTTTAAACCCGTCAGTTAGGTCATACCGCGCTCGAGTGCCATTTAAGTGCGTTCGAGCGTGATTCTTCCCGTTTCTGCCTTAGATGCTTTTGCAAATTTATAAAGTAGGAAGATATAATCTTCCTCAAACCTATTTCCTATAAGAGTTTTTTTTTTAATAAAATAAAATTGGTACATGAGAAAAATAAATACACGAATTTTAAACCATTTAAATATCCTAAAACAAGTGTAAAAATATACAAATGAACACCGACTAATAGTCATCCATCAAGATTCAAACCTTAAATATGCTTCCAAAAGGAACAGTTGGATCCAGATTTAATTTAAGAAAATTTGAGTTTAGACTAAATTTAGAGTTCATCAACTTAACGAAGAGTTGTCCGCCAATTTGGAAGGCAACACTGGAAGCTTGGGAAAAGCAAAAATAGGATCCCAACCCTATTTCAGTTTCATACCTATGCAGCAAAGTAAACCACATCCGAACACCAAGTGAATGGTATTAAAATCTGGAAAGTAAATCTACCCGCCATAGCGTAAGAACTGGCTGAAGCAGAGGTGATAAATCACGTATCACTTTCCCCTCAGAATGGTATAAGTTATCTTTCTCTCAAATACCATGATAGCCACTATTTCCATAACAGTGGAAAAAGACCTCCTAACGTTGAAGTTAACGCCAATTTAAAGCTAATTGGTAACCAAATGACAACATCTAGGACAAACCTTGGAATGTTACCGCCACGAGATCCTAGATTACCCAGAGATCACTTGGGTTCATGTGAGGCACACACCCTAGTATAAACAACACCCTGTTTTATCCTCAAACAGTTACTACCGAATGTTGCCACTGTGTACCCATCCTCCCACCCATTTAGGATAAGTGCGTCACATAAATTGTCAGAGTTTTTCCTTTTAACCGGGAATGGGCACTGGAACCATTTAATGTCAGCCAGCAAGACATACACACACAGTTAAGTGTCGTAGTTTAACGCCTTCAAGCAAATTTTTTTTTTTTTAAAAATATATTAAAATCAAGGGACTAGCTCTTCCAGAGGTTTCTGTGTTCACGCCATCTAGTACTTTCCTTCGGCACTCACATGGGGCCACAGCCAATTCCACAGGGTCAAGAGCAAGACAGTGGGATTTTACGTTACAGACAATACCGTCTGGTGAATGCTCTCACTTCTAACTACCTTATCAAATAATGCCCAAACAGACCCTAAACTACATTAAGCTGGTGGAGTGGCAAGTACTGTTAGACAGAGTTGCACTGGTCAGACAACCGCACACAGAAAACGTACAGTGACCACTAGTATCATGACAATTATACCTTTATGAGTGTTTTTCAGGGTTAAGACCCAAACTACTTTAAGCTGGAGAAAGACTCATTTGGTACTAATAAAAATAACAAAAAGAATAAAAATAAAATTAAAAATCCTAGGTTGCCTCCTAGGAGCGCTAAGTTTAACGTCTTCAGCCAGACAGAATTACTTTGAAATTGTTACTCTGCAGGGATTGGATTCTTAAGTTCAATTGACTCTTCACCCCAATTCTTTAACTGGATCGCTGGTTTTAGCTTTGTCCATTTACAAACATAGTTTTCCCATTTGTTTTATCTTTTATCTTGACAACCTCAGATGGAAAAACTTGTTCAACCTTACATGGTCCATCCCACCTAGACCTCAATTTTCCTAGAAATAATCGTAACTTAGAATTAAATAACCACACATCTTCTCCAGGAATAAATGACTTACGAATAATCATTTTATCATGCGTTCTCTTCATTTTCTCACTGTAAATCTTGGCATTCTCGTATGCCTCTAAACGCATTTCTTCAAGTTCATTTAGATGGAATAACCTGTTTTTACTAGCTTTCTGCAAGTCAAAATTCACAGTTCTAATTGCCCAATAAGCCTTATGTTGTAACTCAACAGGTAAATGACATGCTTTTCCATAAACTAAACGAAAAAGTGACATTCATATGGGAGTTTTATATGCAGTTCTATATGCCCAAAGTGCATCATTCAATCGAGTGGACCAATCCTTCCTATCAGGTCTAACTGTCTTCTCAAGGATTGATTTAATTTCCCTATTAGAAACCTCAACCTGTCCACTAGTTTGTGAGTGATATGGAGTTGCAACCTTATGAATGACTGAGTATTTCTTCAACAATTTTTCAAAAGTTCGGTGAATGAAATGACTTCCACCGTCACTAATGATGGCTCGTGGAATTCCAAACCGACAGAAAATATTTTTTTTTATAAATTTCATCACAACAGTGTGATCATTAGTCCTTGTTGCAATTGCTTCAATCCATTTAGACACATAATCAATACCAACCAAAATGTATTGAAAACCAAAGGAGATGGGGAAAGGACCCATGAAATCAATACCCTAAACATCAAAAAGTTCACAAACCACGATGGGATTTAAGGGCATCATATCCCTTTTTCCCATGTTACCTGTCTTTTGGCATCTTTCACATGCCTTGCAAAACTCATGAGTGTCCTTGATTAATGTGGGCCAATAAAACCCACTTTGCAGAACTTTGATAGCTGTCCGTCGTCCTCCAAAGTGTCCCCCACATTCCTGCGAATGACAAAATGACACGATGCTTAGTTGTTTAGACTCGGGTACACATGTAAGAATAATTTGATCAAAACAAATACGGAACATATGAGGATCCTCCCAAAAATAATTCTTTGCAATTGAGAAAAAACGATCTCTCTCAGCCTTATTCCACTCCTTGGGTATTTTACCAACTGCAAGATAATTCACAATATGAGCATACTAAGGAAGTTTAGGAGTAGAAATTAATAGTAACTGTTCATCAGGAAATGTATCTCTCAGGGGTAACTCATTTTCTGTTTCTTCAGTTACAATCCTTGACAAATGATCAGCAACAACATTTTCTCGACCTTTCTTATTCTTGATTGTTAAATCAAATTCTTGAATTAATAACAACCATCAAATAAGCCTAGGTTTATCATCTTTCTTTTCCAACAGGTATTTTAATGCCGAGTGGTTAGAATAAATGATTATTTTTTACCCTAACACATAAGACCGAAATTTTTCTAATGCAAAAACTACAGCAAGCAATTCTTTCTTTGTGGTGGTATAGTTTTTCTGGGCATCATCTAAAGTTCGGCTGGCGTAATAGATCACTCAAGGAACTCGATCCTTGCGTTGACCTAATATAGCTCCTATGGCATAATCCGAAGCATCACACATAATTTCAAAAGGAAGAGAGTAATCTGGTGGTTGAATCACTGGAGCAGTGAAAAGTGCATTTTTCAGTGTTTCAAAAGCAGTAACACATTTTTCATCAAATTGGAATGGAGTATCCTGTGCCAACAAATTTGATAAAGGTCTAGCAATTTTACTAAAATCCTTTATAAATCGTCGGTAGAAACCAGCATGTCCAAGAAATGATATCACCTGTTTAACAGTTGTTGGAGGGGGCAAATCGGAAATAATATCAACCTTAGCTTTATCAACCCGAACTCCTTCCTTGGATATAATGTGTCCGAGAACAATTCCTTCTTGAACCATGAAATAACTTTTCTCCCAACTAAGTATGAGATTAGATTCCTGACATCTTTTCAGCACCAAAGAAAGATTATTCAAACAAGTATCAAATGAAGAGCCAAAGATAGAAAAATCATCCATAAAGACTTCAACAAATTCATCCATCATATCAGTGAAAATAGACATCATGCAGCGTTGAAAAGTGGCTGGTGCATTACAAAGGCCAAAAGGCATTCTTCTATAAGCAAACGTGCCAAAAGGACATGTAAAAGTTGTCTTTTCCTGATCTTCAGGGTCCACAGGGATCTGATTGTATCCCGAGTACCCGTCAAGAAAACAGTAATAACCTTGCCCTGCCAACCTGTCCAAAATTTGATCAATGAATGGTAAAGGAAAATGATTCTTTCTTGTTGCAGCATTGAGTTTCCTATAATCAATACACACACGCAATCCAGTTGTGGTGCGGGTAGGTACCAATTCACCTTTATCATTTGTCACCACAGTGATTCCTGATTTCTTAGGTACAACCTGTATAGGACTAACCCATTTACTATCCGAAATAGGATAAATGATACCTACATCTAACAACTTTACTATTTTCTTCTTTACAACTTCCTTCATGTTCGGGTTCAGCTTACGTTGCATCTCTCTAGATGTCTTGGCTCCATCTTCCAAATTAATCTTATGCATGCAAAAAGAGGGATCTATTCCTTTAAGGTCTGCAACAGTCCAGCCTAACGCTTCCTTATTCCTAGACAACACATCTATAAGTTTAGCTTCCTGTTCCAAAGAAAGGTTAGAAGCAATAATAGCTGGAAGTGTTTGATCTGCCCCTAGAAAAATATACTTGAGATGACTAGGAAGTTGCTTCAGTTCCAACTCAGGAGGAGATTGTATAGAAGGAAGCATGGGTTCTTTAGAAAGAGTCAAGGATGGTTCTATTGCACAAACTTGAAGTTTTTCATCAAATCTTAAATTGCTTTCTAAAAATTCATCAGATTCCTCCTCAAACCTACTCAACACTACTTCATCATCATTCAAAGTATTCTCCAAAAAATCTTTTTGCATAAGACTAAGAAAAGACTTTTCAATTAATGGATCAATCTTATCAAGAATAAAACATTCAAGATCATCATCTCCATCTGCAAACCTAGCAGCATTCAGCTTTACCTTAATATCTCCAAATATAAACTCCAATTCTTCAGTTGCACAGTGAATTTTTGCATTAGTTATTGCTAAAAATGGTCTCCCTAATATAACTGGAGTTTGGAACTTTTGAATTTCTCCTGGTTCCATATCTAGCACAACAAAATCCACAGGAAAATAAAATTCATCAACCTTTATCAACACATCTTCAATCATGCCCCTAGGAATTCTAAGCGATCTATCAGCCAGTTGAAGAGTGACAAGAGTAGGTTTCAATTCTCCTATATCTAACTGCTCAAAAAGATTAAAGAGGAGAAGATTCACACTAGCTCCTAAATCAAGAAAGGCACGATCTACACAATGATTACCAATATAGCAAGGAATGGTAAATGCTCCTGGATCTTTCAATTTTGGTGGAACATGAAAAGTAAGAATGCTGCTTACCTTTTCAGTCAATCTTACTTTGTTTGATATCAAAGCTGAATTCCTTCTTTTCTGAGTGCATAAATCCTTAAGAAACTTTGCATAAGCAGGAATTTGCCTGATGATTTCTAACAGAGGTAAATTGATTTTAACTTGCTTAAAGGTTTCAAGCATGTCTTCCCTTTTTGAATCTTTATTAGGTGGATTACCTAATGCCTGTGGAAAGGATGTCTTGGGACTCAGTGTCAATGGAATATTTTCATGTGAAATGAAAGTTTCAGGTTCATTTGCAGTTTCTTTTGATGAATCAACAGTAACTTGAGACTTAGCTTTTTGTTTTACAAGTCTTGCATTTTCGTAAGCTTCGACAGTTACCTTGTTATCAACTTTCTTACCACTTCGCAATGTAATGACAGCTTGAAGATCCTCCACTATTTGACTTGTAGATGCTACATGGGCCTTACCTTTTGGGTTTTCATCTGGTTGGGCAGGGAGTGTTCCTTCTTCCCTTTTCTGAATTGTGTTAGCTAATTGCCCAATTTGTCTTTCCAAATTGGCAATTGCCTTTGTATGTGTACTTACCAGTTGCATAGTTGGTTCCCAACTATGAAGCTTTTTCAAAACCTGTTCTTCAAAAGTAGTCCCATAAGAATTAGAACCTGAATTGGAGCTCGTAGGTACCTGTCCTTGTGGAACTGAATGAAATCCTGAAGGATAGCTTCTTGGTCTTTGTTGTTGAACATCTTCCTGATTCTGATCCCACCGAAAATTTGGATGATCTCGTGTACCTGGATTATAAGTGTTAGAGAATGGATCATAAGTACGGGGATATCTATAAGCAGCACAAGCTTGCTCTGAAATTGAATTGGGATTTAATGCAAGAACACCTTCATCTGAATCAACTACATGCAATGATTTTTTCCTTTTGACCATTTTTTCCAATGCAAGAGTTAGATTTTCAATCTTTGATGTCAAAGAATTGTAATCATTTGATCCTACACTTTCTCTCTTTTCTCTAGATGAAGTTGCATGCTTTCGTGAATTGTTGCTCAGTTTTATGAACAATTTTGTGGCTTTTTCTGGGGATTTTTCAAGAAGTGAGCCATTACAAGCTGAGTCGAGCAAACTTTGATTATGCTAATTTAACCCTTGATAGAAATTTTGAGCTAATTGCCAATCTGGAATACTGTGGTGTGGACATTCATAAGTTAAGGTTTCAAATCTATCCCAACTCTCATGAAGTGCCTCTCGAGGTAACTGAGAAAAATTATTTAATTGATTCCTACATTCATTGGTTTTTGAAGAAGAGTAAAATCTTTCAAGAAATTCTCTTTGCAATTGATCCCAAGAGGTAATAGAACTAGATCGTAATCTGTAAAGCCAATTTTGTGCTTGACCCATTAAAGAGAAAGGAAACAATCTCAATTTAACAACCTCTTCTGAGGCAGTTCTAGTATTGATCGATCTGCATGTATGAACAAAAGTATTAATGTGATCATACGGGTTTTCATTAGAAAGACCGTGGAACAAGAGAAGCATTGAAATCATGTGAGACTTTATTTTAAAACCATCATCAGTTTCAGGTAAGGCAATAGATCGTGGAAGAACATAATCTTGTGGTGTGGAAAAATCTTTTATGCTCCTCCTCACATTTCTTATTTCTCTGCCTTCAACTTGATCCTGATTTTGGTTTTGATTCAGATGTTGATCAGCCATGATTAGAAAAGTTCATGCTTTGATTCTGGATTTAAAGGTTTTCTCAATTTCTGAATCCAAGACAAAGATGGGTGGCTTTAAAGATCTCCGACCATGCATACAAAACTAAAACTCAAAAAGAAACAAAAAAAATAAAATAAAATAAAATAAAAATAATAATAATAAAGTCTATACAAAATAGCTAAATTGACTTAAATAAAAATAAATAAATAAAACTAAAATATATACATATAAACACTTATATACATAAATCAAAGACTTACCTTATTTGATGAACACCGATCCCCGGCAACGGCGTCAAATTTTGATCGCGTCGTTTTGCGCTAAAAAATTGTAAGGTTAAATGATTGAAAATATTGCTTACCTTGAATTACCTCTAGCTGTGGCGAGTAAAGGGTCGATTCACGGAGATTGGGTTATCAAGTTAAGTTAAGTCCTTAACTTAGAATTGTTTGACTATCTCCCGTCATGAATAAGTTTGATTAAGTCCAAAAGTCCAAAAGTACGGAAGTACGGAAAATTAAGTCCAAGATATGTCCACAAAATGTCCAAAGATACAGTAGTAACAAAGTTCAAAAGTGAATAAATCAAAAGTACTAAATTAAAGAATCACAACACTCAACACTAAAAATCCAAAGGGTTAATGATTCAGGGTGATTATAGCTCGGTATACACAAGTACAAAGTTATAGATTCAGATTAAAAGTTAAGTCCTTCAGAAATAGGGCTACAAGCTCGCACTACTGAAATGAGCTTTTAATTACGTAAGTGATAAGATTAATTAATTAACAAGACTGGATGTGTTGGTACAAGCTAACGATTTCCAATCTCTCAATTAATCTTTCACTTATGTAACCTGGAGGTGTCGGTACAACTAGACTAAAATCCATCCGAGGTAGTCTTGTATTGCCACTGGTTTACAAAATCGGGCGTATATGTACTTTCAATTAAATATAACATAACTACAAGTATACGTATAATTAATCAAAGAATACTTAAAAATAGAAATACGAGACTTTAATAAATCTGAATCACAACATATGTACAAAAGTAACCTCACACGTACCACCCCGAATCTCGGGTCTAGTGTGCCATAGTAAACTGTAAAGTACAAGAAATCATAACGAAAACCAAAATAAAAGAATACTTATCATGTTGAATGGATTTTGGTAGACCGGTATGATTTCGGTATGATGATGGCTCACTAGCCCCTCCCTTTTGGATTAAAACTTTGCACACAACTCAGAATAATAACTAAAGCACTCAAACACAAGAGCAAAATATAAGTTAAGAAGAGAAAATGGTACAAGAAAAATGAAATGAGGAATGAAGTATTTATAGAGAAATTTTGGTACTATTCACAAGTACTATTCAAACCATGATATCATCAATGTGTCAGCGTGATGTCATTTGCCTAGGTCATCATTGTGTTAGCGTGATGTCATTCGCCTAAGTCATCATTATGTCAGCGTGATGTCATTCGCCAAAGTCATCATTGTGTCCGCGTGATGTCAGCGAAAATACTACTCACACGTTGACTTTACTATTCATGCGTTGACTTTGACTTTT
Source organism: Ehretia macrophylla (assembly GCA_037974665.1). Classification (NCBI taxonomy): domain Eukaryota; kingdom Viridiplantae; phylum Streptophyta; class Magnoliopsida; order Boraginales; family Ehretiaceae; genus Ehretia; species Ehretia macrophylla. The sequence goes on along the minus strand of CM075777.1, from coordinate 45,547,897 downwards.
ACTATTCACCCGTTGACTTTGACTTTGACCAAAAAGTTGACCAAAGCTACTTAAAGGTTTTTCAGCGTCCTGAATCCGTTTTTGCACTCCGTTTGGCCAAATTCAATCTCGATTTGCTCGTGTCAAGGTCGTTCTTCATTCCTCCTTCAGTATTGCACCGAAATTCACTTCAAAAGTTGGCTTTTGTGGCCATTTTTGCTATTTCTTCTTCAGAACCTATATTGCATTAAATTTGTGTAAAATATACAATTAGGCTTGAAATAATAATGCAATATACATGATTTAATGGGTTAAAGTTACTAAAAATACAGATTTATCACTTTTACAAATAAAATAAGATAGGATAGTATCTAGCCGCTTTTAGTTAATCCTCATGAAATTCATTAATAAATAAAATGAATTGCACAAAATATACCAATTGCAGTGAGGTATGATACTTCAAGATCGTAAATTTTTTCACTATCATCTCAAGGATGAAAAAAGCCCTTTTAATATTAAGGATCAAACCAGTGGGGCAATCGAAAGTATAAGTTTTTTTTTGCTTCAATAAGTTGATTGATGATGAATAACGTTTCCATTTAATAAATGCTCGAACTTCAGATGGAGGTAAAATTTAATTTTTCAAGAATCTTCTATCATATATTTGACATAAATTAAATTTTCAAGAATCTTCTATCATATATTTGACATAAATATACCTTCTTCTTATGAGAGCTCTTCAAAAGTCCCTCTTACATTGAAACCTATAATATATGATTCAAACAAAAACTTCTCATGTACCAATACCAGCAATTATATTTTTGCACAAGTTTGCTCAATAAATGACTACAAATAAGGTTTTGAATTCCTTCCTAGTCACTAGTATTTCATACTGATTAGGAGGTGAAATTTTGATCATTAATATTATATTAAATGGTAGATATTGAGAGAGAAGAAAGAGAAGAAAGAGAAGAAAGAGAAAAAAGGGAAAACAAAAAAGAAAACAACAGAGGAAAATTTTTAATTATTGATCTCATTATAACAGAGCAATTTCTATCCCACTCCAATAGATTCAAAGATAAAGTATAAAATATTTAGTAACTCCATGAAAAGAACAACCCTTCAATTAGAGAAAGAGATTTTAATTTAATATTCTTATAAGCCACCCAGTTAATAGTATATAAATTATTTCTACACTTCGGTCTATAGGCTATATAGTTTAATGCCTTTTAAGACGTTTCTATATTTGTTACAGTTGACAAAAAATTCAATCAAACAGGATAGTGCTCCGTGCATGTCATGTGGAAGATCCAGCACTTATTATGAGGCCCGCTCGAAACCTGTACACGTCAACCATTAGATATGCTATGAGAATGGGTAAATTTCACAAATATGTCTTCAACTTTTGTATTTATATTTAATTCCATATCTATTATTTTAAAATAACAAGTTTAGTCCTCAAAAATTACAAAAGAGTATCAATTTAGGACTTAATATTTATAATTTTTTTAATTTTGTCCCTATTATTTTAAAAATTACGTGGTTAGTCTCCAAAATTTGCAAAAAAATTTAATTTAGTCCTTGTTGTTTGTGCTATGCACATAAACTTTGGGGACTAAAATGCAAAAAAAGTGAAACATCGGAGACTAAATTGAAAAATTTTAATGTTTTACTTTTGAAACAATATGGATGAAATTGAACAAAAATATATAAACATTGAAGACCAAACACATCACATTTAAAACAATAAAAACTAAATTAAAAAAAAAAATGCAAACATTAGGGATCATCGTAAAATTTGCCCCTATAAGAATTATTCTAGCCGCCACTCATATGCTATAACTAAGAACCACTTGACAACGATGCACCTTCCTTGTTATACTACATTAATGTCACCTCTTCTCCTGATCTCCTTTATGCGTCTCTTCTTCTTCTATGGGTTTCCACTGACGACATCATTCACTATTAACTATGTTAATCAACACAATATTTTTTTTGGATGACGTATTAAGCGATCACAAAATAATTACAAAATTATTCGACATAACCCGATCACCAACTTACTAATCAATACAATGTTCGTTGGCTTAAACTTATTATTTAATAACACCCATGGTGTAATTTACCCAAAAATATTTTCTATATGAGTTGACTAGATAAGTTTCTCACTCATATCATGTGGAACATACAGCAATTTAATAAGAGAAGCCAACTCAAAACTAGTAAACGCCAACTATATCATATATGTATAAATCGATAAAACAATGTTATAGCTCTTGAAGAAGCTCCATCATGGCACCTCTGCTCCTCTATGCAACTCTTCTTCTTTTATGGGTTTCAACTGACATCACTTTGTCACAAACCATAGTTGAGACCTTACCAGGCTTTCCTGCAAAACTTCCTTTCAAACTTGAAACCGGGTATGCTTCTTTTTTGCCTTCTCCAATTTTAATTTTCCGTTTCTATAGTGTCAAATGTGTACTTTCAACCCTAAGGTTTGAGTGACGTAATCGGATAATAACTTGTTCTGGTCAGAAGTCTCGAGTTCAAAAAATTAAATTCCTCGTTATGAAAAAAAAATGTGTATCTTCATAGAGTAATGTTAAATTGACAAACTCTCATCAAAATGAAGTGGTAATCAACAGTGTCAAAATGCATTAAAAAGGTTTTTAGTATGGCAAGGTTTTCCATATGTGGGCTGATTTTTGGTGCAATATGCAGGTATATTGGAGTAGGAGATTCAGAAAATGGGCAAATATTCTACTATTTCTTCGAGTCTGAGAGAGACCCAAAGAACGATCCTCTCATGCTCTTTCTTACTGGAGGCCCTGGTTGTTCTGCTATTCATACCATCGTCTATGAAATGGGTATGTTTTCTTTTTCAACTTTGAGGCAGATATGCAAATAATCAATGCCAAAATCCTTTTAGCAAACACTACCACATTTTAATGAAAAAAATCATTGCAAATAGTTGTCTTATTGTAATGGGTTTTTAATCGTTGTATAAATTAAAATTTTTTTATAATGATTTTATTTAATGGTAAAAGTTTTTTTTTTTTTTTTTTTTTTAATGAACAAAAACACTTTTTGCTCATAATTACTTATAAGATTACTTTTAAAGCCCTTGGGGAAGATTATCCTATTATCTCTAGAGTAAATTTTATTTGTTGAGCCACATGGCCCTTTCACTTGGTACTGTCGCAATAGTTTTAATATTTTAGTTTAATTGGAAAAGTTTAGTTTAAGTCGAAGTGATCATGTCATCGTCCATAAATGTTGGTTAATTTCTCGAAAATGGAGAAGATCTGGAATAACGTAATTTTAGTTTAATAGTGCACCAAAAGAAAATATTTAGTTTAATTGTTAAGGTTTTAACGTCCAATGATTATTATTTACAAAGAAACGTGATGGTAAAGAATTTACAATGTGACCATATATAACGTTTAAATATTATTTGCAATATTTTTTAGTCTATTTATAACAATTAAGTGTTGCAATAGATAAAAATAAAAATAAAAATAAAAATATAATAGCGTAAATTACCTTGTTTTTAAACAGTCACCTCATTGTTTTGCTGTAGGCCCCTTCGCTTTCGATAACACACGCTCCAATGGCTCTATACCAACATTGAAGTTGAAACCATTCTCCTGGACAAAGGTTTGATTATTTTATTAAGAGTTGGTGATATGACCGAAATGGTCCCTTATATTTGGGATCTGTAATATTTTTATTCTTTATTTATTAAATGTGACAAATTAGTTTTTTATTTTTAAATTTGCAACGCTGTTAGTCATTTTAACAAATTTTATCAAATTTTTAACATAGATTGCATGTGTTTGCCACGTGACCAATTAGTATCTTACCTTTTCAAAATCTAACTCAAGTTAGTCATGTGCCGGACAGATACAATTTGTGTTAAAAAAGGTTGACGAAATTTGTTAAAAGACCTAACAACGTTACAAATTTAAAAATAAGGGACTAATTTTCACATTTAGTAAATAAGAGATGACAATACTATAGAGCTCCTAGATAAAGGACCACTTCGGTCTTTTACCCGTTTATTTATTCTCTTTGAAGCTGCACAATTTAAATCGAAGAGGTCATTAGAATTTAGATGAAAAGTCTTTGCTTATGAAGCAGTAACAAATTAGTTAATTGTATCATCCAGGTGAGCAACTTACTTGTCATAGACCAACCTGTTGGCACTGGATACTCATATGGAAAAACTTGGGAGGCTTATATAACTAGTGATACACAAGCTGCAGAGTTGATTTATCAATTGCTCAAAAAGGTCAGAAAATTCTCTCTTCTATCTAACTCATTCACTGTAACTCTTCTCGCTTACGCTCTCACTTCAATGTCAGCTCTCGTATCAAAGATGTTTTTTCAACTGGGTCACATTGGGGTGGGGAGGATCTGACATTAAAAAATCATAAAATCTAAAACCTACTCTTTTTAAACCTAATTGATGATTTTAGGATAGACATCATAATCCTTAACATTTCTATTGCCTAAACATATTCAATGCTACAGCACTTGATCCTTTTCATGGAGACTAATAAAGAACATGATTATTGTTCTGCATTGCAGTGGCTTAAGGTTCATCCGGAATATCTAAACAACCCACTATACATTGGTGGTGATTCTTATGCTGGATTTTTTGTTCCACCAATTGTTCAGAAAATATATAATGGTAAGAGAATTCATGCTTGATCTATTCACGAATAAAAGGAAAATTGAAAGCTTTCAAATTCATCTCATGATTTCATCTCAGTGTTAGTTCGTGTCACATTAATTTCTTCGCTTCATTGACAGGTAATGAAGTTCAAGTTGATACGCCTTTGAATATAAAAGTATGCACCGAAATTATTCCCTGCATCTCAGTTTTCTGATCTTCTGCATCGATGCTTCTCTCGTGTTCAATTAATCGAAACATGGAACTCTAAATTGAATGCAGGGGTACGTCCTAGGCAACCCCGGAACAGATAAATTTGCTGATCTTAATAACAGAGTCAAATATGCTCACCGAATAGGACTTCTATCAGATAGTCTCTATGAGGTAAATTATCATTGTTTCTCAAATTTTTCCATGCTCTTCACTTCAATAATGGTAAGCTGTGACTTATAGATAGTTAATTCGTATTTTTTATTGTGTTTACAGTCTGCAAAATCAAATTGCAAAGGGAATTACCAAAATGCTGACCCGAACAATTTATTATGCCAGAATGATCTGCAAAGACTAGACGAGGTCAGATAGTCTTAAGCTTTTATGCATTGCATATACTTGAAGAACAACATTTTTCATATCTTTTGCTTTTATATGCAGTGTCTGGGGAAAATATGCTTACCACAGATTCTTGATCGCTGTTGCGATGCGTGGGGAGTGGGCAAGAACTTACCGGCTTTGCTCCTTCCCTCTTCTAAGGCGGATGCCCCCCTTTTACTACCTCAAGATAGAGGATGGTGCCAAGTAATCACTCTTTTACTTCTTCCTATATATATAATTTTAGAAATTGATCATTGCATACCAAGACGAGAGCTCTACAAAATTTTGCAGGACCATGATTTTATATACAGCTACATTTGGGCAAACGATAAAACCGTCCGGGAGGCTCTTCATATTCGCGAGGTATGTTTACATAATCACTAAAAACTCCACTTTTACATATTCAACGTAATCCAGTAAGATGATTTATGTAAGGATGACCTCCAGGGAACAATCACGGAATGGGTGCGATGCAACAAGAGCATGTCTTATGTTGAAGGTTCGGAGAGGACAGACACTTATGCTTTCGATGTCCAAAGTAATATCGCAACTCATCAAAATCTCACCTATAAGCGTGCTCGAGCTCTAATATACAGGTAACGCCTTTTGCCATTTGAGCCACTTCCATTAGAAACCACTTTTCCAAAGTTCTCCAGACACAACAAAAGCAGATCAGGATCACAGAACGTTGATCAACTACGCGTGGAATCTAAAAAGTGTTATTGGATTGGAACTGAATTACGCAGAAGGCATTTATTTACCTTACATAATTAATTTGTTTGCAATAACATGAATTCTTGCACAGTGGTGATCATGACATGGCTATTCCCCATACAAGCACAGAAGAATGGATAAACTCACTGGGATTGACGATTGAAAGTGGCTGGAGACCATGGTTTGTTGAAGGGGAAGTTGCAGGGTTCGTAATGGGACTTTTTAGCATGTTTATTTTATATTGAGTTAGCAAGTTTAGAATTTTTACTAACTTGAAAGAGTATTTATCACTGCTATTAATCGTTTGACGCAGATACACAGAGAAATATTTGCATCTTGAGTACGAGTTGACATATGCAACTGTAAAGGTGAGACATCTCCTAAAATCATTTGCATCTCTTGAATAATAATTGATGCTTAATTAACTTTTCTATTCTTGTGTTCTTTTGGGCTTTCCAGGGAGGAGGTCATATAGCTCCAGAACAAAAACCAAAAGAATGTTTTTCTATGATAAATAGATGGCTTGCTGGAGACCCTCTCTGATATGGATGAATCAATGATGCCACATATTCCTATTACGCATCAAGACAACCATAAACAAGACAGCATACATACACAAAGGTTATGCAAGCTCAAAAACATTACTACCAAATTGTCCCTCTCATTATTTGTATTAATTCTTTATTTTCAATTGGTGGTAGAATTACTTGTGCGAATGACTAGGAATAATAGTGATATGAGTTTCCTCATTCTCACTCGGCCACTTGAAAGGTCGTTCTAAATTTTAACTCCTGTAAATCTTTTGCCTCCTTCCCTTCGTTACTTTCCTCTCGTCGTTTTAAATCTCGGTTGGACATGAGGAATACTTGTAATTTTTTTTTTTAAAAGTAAAATGCACCATAACCCCCTGTGTTTTTATTAAGTTGTTTTATAAATTCTGTGTTTTCAAAGTCGCGTTATAAACATTGTGTTACAAAAAATGTTGCATACACGCCCCAATGTAAAGTTTTATTTAATTCCATTAGTTAGCATTGTTAATAGATGAAATTGCCTTCATTTAAACTTCTAGAACTTTCACAATTTGCAAAACAACTTTATCAAAGTCTAAACTCCCCATTTCTAAAATCCTGAAGAGAGAAACCAAAAGAAAACACTTAGGAAAAACTTGAGTAATGCGAGACGTCACCCATTTTTTTATCACCTAGTTGTCACCTCCTAGTTGGCATACCAACTATATAAATTTATTTTTACTCTCTCTCCAATCTTAGTAATTTTATTTAATTTCTCTCTCTCTCTCTCTTTTTATTAATTTTTCTCTATCTTGTTTTTCCCTTTTTTTTCTCTCCTTAATTAATGATTCTTTTCTTCTCTTCTTGTTTAACCCTATATACGTGTAGTGTATTTTTTTTTCTTCAGATTTTTCTCTTCAACAAATGGTGACAATTAAGAAAAATAAGGCTTTACACCTTTAAGAGTTTAAACTCTTAATGAGGTTGACTTTAACATCAACTGGAGGCTTGTTATAAAAATCTTTATCAAGTTTTTATTTTTTATCCTTAAGGATCAACACCGTTAGGATAGATCCATAACCCTTGAAATCATGTTTCATTTATTTATTTTGAAAAACAAGAAAACGATAAGTTACATTAGAGGTACAATTTTCAAAGAGCAATACAGATAGAACATTCACAAATTGCAGATCTTTATACATTTAAATAATAATCCTATTAACCTTATTTTTTTGGGTCAGGATCTATATGTTAAAGACTCTTATTTTCTAGTTCAATATATTACTTTCAATTAATAGTTGGTTTTAATTTCGATCATGCAAGCTTAGCAAATAACTTCTCCAGAAGGTCAAGATTTGCTTAACGCATATTAATCTACGATCCTACGATTCACAAGTTGTCATCACTTGTTTTAAAAGATGTTTACTAGAAAATTTTAACTAATCTTCAATCCAAGGAGGTGTCAAAAGAGAAAAATCTGAAAAAAAAGCAGTAAACGTGTATAAGGAAACAGAAGAGAGAGAAGAGAATAAAGAATCGTTGATTAAGGAGAGAAAAAAAGGAAAAACAAGAGAGAGATAAATTAATAAAAGGAAAGAGAGAAATTAAATAAAATTAATAAAATTGGAGAGAGAATAAAAATAAATATATCTAGTTGACATAACAACTAGGAGGTGACAATTGGGTGATAAAAAAAAAGGGTGACGTCTAGAATTACTTGAAAAACTTAATCCTTTTTCGATTTGAAGGTGTATTATAGTTGAAAGTACTTTTTATAAATTATTTCTTGTGAAATTACTTTTTTCCAACAGTTTTGATATTATAGTTTAATTACAATGGTTTTTTTAAAACCAATACTTATTATTTACATAAAATCAATGAGTAAAGTCATTTCCAATAATTTTTAACTTTTTCACAAAAGTTTTTTAAGTGTTGTAATAAATAAAAAATGTGATATCGTATATCTTTGTGCATGCATGTGTATCGCGTCGAAATGAGATCAAAGAAATTTTGACTTTGCATTAACTGAAATATTATGACCATATAACCGACTCATATAAAATTGATCTCTATAGTGATTCATAAATGATAAAATTGATCACTTAAATCAGTAAATGGGTTGATACCTGTGATGAACTGCGAACAAAGTGTGAAGTATCTCTATGAACCTAATAAAATGATCAATACACTCATATAAAATTCACAGTCGACTAGTAGTTCCAATTAATCATAATACTAAGAGTCAAATGGATCATACCTCCTGTATTTTTATTAAGTTATATTATAAATTTTGTATTTTTAAAAGTAGCGTTATAAACCATGAGTTATGAAAAATATTTCATGCTCGTCCCAATTTAACATTTCATTTAACTCTATTAGTCAAAAGGCATAAAAGACCAAATTACCTCCTTTTAAAAAACATTTTTTTTAATCTAGCCTTTTGAATTTCTTTCTTTACCATAGACACAATAACAGAAAATTGATAAAAAAAAAATTCATATAACTTTTGTTTCTCTTCATTCTACTTAAAATCATAGTTGTCGAATCGTGAATCGTATCGTGAATCGAAATGTCATTTTTTTGAATCGTGAATCGAATCGAATCGTGAATCGTACCGATTTGATCACAAATTTAAAACTAGTTGATATTTGACATATTATGTTTCTATTAACAGTTTTTAGTTGAGATTCTTTATTTGAATTAATATTAATATATGTTTTTGTTACTTTTCTAGATTGTACATAACTTAGTTGTAAAGACAAGTATAAGTTTATGGACTCAATGCATAGTTCATTTGCATCAACTTTCTATTTTCAAGTCAAGGCTTTATATACAAAGCAAAAATGAAGCCATTAAAGCTATGTTCTTCATTTGTATCAATTTTCTATTTTTAAGTCAAGGCTTTATACACAAAGCAAAAATGAAGCCATTAAAGCTATGTTCCAAAATTCTTAGATGTTCTTTTTGTTTTTTCTTAATCATATTTTAATGATCAATACCAAAGTCCTAGGTGTTAGACAAAATAAGATAAAATAATTAAAATTCAAAAGTAAAAAAATATGTTTTTTTTTAATATTTAAATTCTGACCAAAAAAAAAGTTGCAAAGTAGTCATATAAAGCAATAAATATTAAAGCATTAGTAAGCAATAACATTAATAAACTACAAAAGTGGTCCAAGCCTTACGAAGCATCAGCAAAACTCCAAAGTCTCAAACAATTTTTTATGCCATATAATGCCAAATACCACCGTTTGACCAACCAATTAAACCAAACAAGACTCCAAATGACCAAAAGCAAAGTCTGACCAACCATTAAACCAACTAGATTCCAAAAGATAAAAAAACAAAGTCATCAACTAGCGTAGTACCTCAGCGAAAAAAATATCAGCATAGTAAACTAATAAACACACAGCTCACTAATTACAATTTACAAGCTATCTTCTTTAGTTCTTCGCACGGCCAAGAAAATCTCTCAAGTCTTCCTCTCATCCGTGATCAGCTCACTTACTGGATACAACTAAGTTCTCTCTCTCTATTTTAATAGTTAGGGCTTTCTCTTTTAGGGATTTTGTAGTTGAAAATTGAAAACTTATAATTAAGTGATAAATGATAATATTAATGGACTGATTTTATTTTACTCTTCTTTCTGATTTTATTTGTTTATATTAGTTAAAATTGAGCTGATTTTATTTTACTTAAAAAAAATGAAGTGGGCTTTTTTTGTTTCCTAATTTTGAAATATTTTGGTCTTTTTTTAATTGTGGCCCGAATCGCGAACGATTCAGTGAATCGTACGATTCATATGATTCACATACGATTCACATGCGATTCACGTTAATTTACGATTCTCCAGTTCGATTTGCATCGTTTTATAACTGAATCGTATCGAATCGTACGATTCCGACAACAGAGCTTAAAATTATGAATCCAACGCTACAAGGATTTAGTAACTTTACAGAAAAATAAACTCCACATAATTCTTACGCATATTTTGAATCGACCTTCCTTCATGTTAGATATTGTGAAATAATCTTGATGGAAAATATTATTCATATATCAATTATTTATCTTTGTGTTTTGTTGAAAGAGGAAATGTGAGAGACGAGGGTTTGTATTTAAGTGTAAAAAAAATTAGGGCAATTTTGCCTTCAAAAGATAAATAACTAATTTAAAAAATATGAATTTATAAATTCCATCTATTGAGTGAGAATTTGAGTAAAGTTTAAACAAATTCAAAATTTACAAATTTTAAATTTTTAATTTTTTAAAATACTACTTCTAAAAATAAAAAATTGAATTTACACATTAATTCCGTAAAATTTGAAAAAATTTATTTGTTCTAAACCGTCTATAATTTTTAAAATCCCTAATCCCAAATCTCTAATTCCCCAAATTGCTATAGCTCAAATCCCCTAGAGCTCATCAAACTTCCAATCATTTCCACAACCAGCAAAATTTCACGGAAGTTACAATAGCTGCATACTCTGCCGGCTACTGTTGTAACCCATCGAGACCTATCCTCGTCCACATTTGGCTGGTATAGTATGGAGGAGCCTAGCAAATATTCAGAAGATATAATATATAATAAACAAAAATAAATGAAGTAATAAAATAGTTGTTCCGACATGTGGACTGCCATCCCATTCTGTCTCATAAATCTCGTTTGGCGGGTCCTTCAACTTAATTAATTTTTTTTTTTGTAAATTTTAGAGACTAATCAGGTAATTTTTGAAATAATAGGATGAATTAAAAAAATATATAAATATTGAGTCCTAAATTAAGGCTTTTAAAATTTTTTTATGAATAAATGTGTTACTTTCAAAATAATAAGTACAAAATTAAAAATAAATATAATCAATGAACACCATTTATGAAATTTACCCATTCTTATAGAATTGTGGATCTTCCAAATGACATACACGGAGCACTATCTTGTTTGATTGAATTTTTGGTCAACTGTAAATATAGAAATGTCTAAAAGGTAGTAACCTATATAGCTGCTATATAGACCGAAGTATAGAAAAAAATTATTTCTATTAATTAGATGGCACGGCTAAGAATGTTAGATTAAGATCTCTTTCTCTAACTGAAAAGTTGTTCTTCCAGTGAAGTTACTTAATATCTTGTACTTTGTCTTTGAATCCACTAGAGTTTTTCTCTATTGTTTTTTTCTTTTTGTTCTTCCTTCTTTCTTTTTCTTCTCTCTCAATATCTACCAGTCAATATAAGATTAATGATTAAAATTTTACCTCTTAATCCATAATAAATAAACTAGCGGAGAATCCAAATTCATATTTGTAGTCCTCTATTGAGCAAACTTGTGCAAGAATATAATTGCCGGTATTGGTACATGAGTAGTTTTTGTTTGAACCATAGGACATTGGTTAAACCTAATTCAGTATGCTTCATCCTAATTGGAACTCACAAAGGTCCCCGTTAAGATATCATTTTGAAGACATAGAAGTACTTTTGAAATCAAATATGATCCCCAGAAGTCTGATTAGATTGATGTCTAGTAGAAGAAGAATGCCTCAAAAGCTAATCTGCATCAAACTCGCCCTTCTAGCTCCAACATCAAATTGGAGCCCCTGTCAAGTGTACTCCTCCTCGCTTGTCCTCTATGGTTCCATAAAATATGTTTGAAGTTCTGAATGAGATTGATCAGGCAAGTACTAGTTGGGTCCTCATCTACTAAAAGCGATCATAATATTTGCAACTTGGGATCCCTTAGACACCTTGATACTAGAAATGTCAGGATGACACTTAATTTGTCAACCCTCATCGTCCCATGCATCCGATCTTTTTGAGGATGTTGATAATTTCCTTGTTGGTAATCCTTTTGAACCGGGTGAGACTTCCCGGGGGCTGCTTGCATCCCCACTTATCTGATTTGCATTGTTACCTCCTTTTCTGTGGATCTTAGCATAAGTTTCAACAATATTTTTAAGCTAAGATCCCTCTGTATTTGGTCTTTTGCCCACCTTTTGTAATTTCATGCCAATAATGATATATTTTGCTCACTAACTTAACAAAGAAAAAGTACCGAATCATAGAAAAAATTATTTTAAATATAAATTTTAATTATAAAATTTTAATTGAACTTAAAAAATTAATAATTTTTATTAATTCATTTTATTTTTTATTTTTATTTTTATTATTTTAGTTTTTATAATTTTTTTTATATTATACTTTTTTATTTTTTTTATTTTATGGTCTAATAAATGCCCATCCCTTAGGAAGCTCCAACAACTCCTAATGTCCAAAATTATCAAATTTGGGGAGCTGTTATAGCTCCAACAGCTCCTCTAAATGATCTCCTATATTTTAGGGGATAAATGATTTAAAATTTGGATCCTCCATTGTTGGGGGATCAAATCCCTCCTCTATCCCATCCCCTATAGTTTTTAATGTTATAGAAGTAGGAATTTTCTATATAGGGGAGTTGTTAGAGTAAAATTAAAATAGGGATTCTATAAAATAAGAGATTGGTTAAAAATAAGGGAGCTATTGGAGTGAAACTGAAATAAGGGATGTGTAAAAATGAGAAAAATGATTCGGAGCTGTTGGAGTTGGCCTTATCTCATCATTAAAGCTAGAGACAGCGAGAGTGAGTGCTTGTATAAGATGAAGCCAGCAATGAATGATATGTCTTGGTAAAAGAAGAGATCACTACACACCAAGGGGGACGTGAAGCTCTGAAGGGCTCAAGCCAGAAACAATGGAGAATCCAAAGCCTCATGCAATAGTGGTGCCAATGCCAACTCAAGGGCACCTCAACCCTATGATGAAACTAGCAAAGGTCCTTCACAGTCGGGGCTTTTACATCAGCTTTGTCGACACTGAGATCGTCCAGCGTCTCTGGCTGCGTTTCTAGGGAGCCAGTGTCATTGATGGCTCTTCTACCTTCCGTTTTCTTACCATTCCCAATGAACTCAACTATGAGAACGATGAATACGTGGCTGATCCACCAGTATGGATCAAGGCCATCAAGAACAACCTTGTGGCACCATTCAGAGATCTAGTTTCAAGACTCAATGAGGCTTCTGGCTTAGATGGGTTGCCTCCCATCAGTTGCATTGTTTCTGATAGCTACATGACCTTCACTCTCGATGTAGCTGAAGAATTGGGTATACCCAGTCCCAGTGCATTGCTATTTCCTGTCAATGATTGTAGCGCAATAGCCTATGCTCATCTGCGTCAACTCATTGAAAAGGGTCTTGTACCACCCAAAGGTATTCTTCTTCTTCGTCTTCTTCTATGTCTCCTATTTTTCTTTCATCTTAGAATGCTCAAGTTGTTAAAGTGAAGTTTACTTTTTTATTTAGTTTTTTAAACATTCAATACTTTTGCAATGTTTCAAAGACTTTAGTCTTGACATTGCAATTAAGCCATAATTTTACAAATCTTTTCAAAAAAATAATAATATAAACAACACTTAAAAAAAATTGTTGCATATTATAACATTGCAACGATCTGATGCAAATAACAAAACCGTTGCAAAAAGTTTTAGCTTTAGGCAATGGTGATGAAAACCGTCGCAACAAACTTCGCATGGCAAAGTAATTGTTTTTCAATTACTTGTTTAATTTGAACATTGTAAGAGAGGTAAAATGTAGTAGTTGTTACTTGGTCTATATATATCGGAGATGCTCATATATATTCTTTATTAATATTCAATTACGTATGGGTCCTATAGAAAGGGGATTATATCATGATCAGCTGATCTTGTTATGGTTACTTCTTCTTCTTGTACATTGCCTTGATTTTCAATTCGATAGTGAGTCATATTTATTTTTCTGTGGGGGTCTTTTCGTTTCTCGTCTTTTATCAGTATTTCTTCTATTTCTTTTTTTTTTTTTTATTCAAGGGAGGTCTAAGTCATATAATCTATATTAAATATCACCTACGAGAATTGATCTCGCAACCTCTCGCAATTATATCAGTATATCTTCTTCAATAACTACAATGTTCTTTCAAAACTTACTCGTTTTATAATGAATGCAGATTCCAACTTTTTAACAAATGGGTACCTCGACACAGTGATCAATTGGATACCAAGCATGAAAGGTATACAACTGAAGTATGTGCCTAGTTATATTAGAACAACTGACCTCGATGATGCTTTTATCCATTTTATAATAGATGAAATGGAAAGGGCTCATAAAGCAACTGTCATCGTCATAAACACATTCGACATAGAATCTAAGATTATTGGTGAACTCAAATGCATATATCCACAAGTATCCACAATTGGCCCTCTATATCTGTTAGAGAATCAGTTGCCACAAAATGAAGTTAATTTTTACAGACCAACTTTGTTCAAAGAAGACGGTGGTTACCTGAAGTGGCTTGATACCAAAGAACCTGCTTCTATTGTTCTCATAGCTTTCGGTACAACATCTTACATAACAGCAGACCAGTTAATTGAATTTGCGTGGGGTCTTGCTAACAACAAGCAAAATTTCTTATGGATCATAAGGCCAGACTTGGTCGTTGGCGAAGCCGCTGTTATTCCCATGAATTTGAGATGGAAATAAAAGATAGGGGTCTAATAGCAAGCTGGTGCAATCAAGAAAGCGTTCTAAAACACCCTGCAGTAGGAGGGTTCTTAACACATTGTGGTTGGAGTTTTGTACTTGAAAGTATTTGTGCTGGCGTGCCTATGATATTTTGGCCATCTTTTGCAGATCAACTAGTTAACTGTTGGTTTTGTTGCAATCATTTTCGCATCGGTCTTGAGTTGGATAGCGAGGTTAACAGAGATAATGTAGAGAGCCTTGTGAGGGAGTTGATGGTTGGTGACAAAGGCATAGAAATCAAGGACAAAGTTATGGAATGGAAATATTAATTA
The DNA here is from genome assembly GCA_037974665.1 of Ehretia macrophylla. Taxonomy (NCBI): domain Eukaryota; kingdom Viridiplantae; phylum Streptophyta; class Magnoliopsida; order Boraginales; family Ehretiaceae; genus Ehretia; species Ehretia macrophylla. The sequence goes on along the minus strand of CM075777.1, from coordinate 45,532,578 downwards.
GCAGAAGAGACTTGTTCCACCGGTGGATCATCTTATCAAAATTTTGAGAAAATGGTTGAAGTGCTCCAATCAAAACCTCACCTTTGTCACTAAGCTCGCTGCCATTAAACTGTCTTCTTACTCACATGCTATTTTTTTTTCCTTCTAAGCCGGGAGGCATGTACACTATTACAAATTTAGGAGACGACTTTCTTATTTTGTCTTTCTCTACAAGATTAATAAGAGTTGTCTCTGGTGGTTGAATAAGACTGCGTATTGTTATTTGAAATGAATATTAAACATTTTCTTCTTGACCATCTCATAAACGCCTTGTAGTATTTTTTTGTAAATTTGATGGAATGAAGTACTTCTATCAAACTATTGTGAAATTGGGGTGAGATTATAAAATATACACATTATCTAGTTATTAGATGTATATCACCTATAGATTGATGTCTTCTTCTTATCTCTGTGAGTAGTTTTTGGAATTTTTAAATCCAAATAGGCTTTATAATTCATTCAAATTTTTCTTAAATGTATTGCTAGCTATTTGAACGTTTGCAACGAAATGAAGTGGTATGTTCTCAATTATAGAATTAGTCCTCGACCCTTGTTAAAAGAAAAAAAGAAAAAAAAAAATCCTCAACGCCTCCCAAAATTATGTCCATGGTTAAAAACTTTGAGAGAGAAATCTTTATATTGATGTGTGTGAATTACAAGTATGACAAACAGGGCCGTCTCAAACAATTTGGGGGCCTTGGGCGGTTAGCTAAATAGGGACCTTAATAATTAAGTTTTTTCTTAATAAAAAAACTCTAAATTTTTTACTAAAATAATCACTATAAATAAAATGACATTTATCCAATGTTCTTTCTCTTTATTAAGTTTTTTTTCAGCATCTTTTTTGGGCCTTAATAATTTGGCTTTATTAAGTCTATTGCATATAAGAACAATTAATAAAAAAAATGAATATAAGTAAAAAAATTAATTATTTCAAGTTAAGATATATATAAGTATGTAAACAATATCAAAATTTATATCATAAAAAAGTAAAAAGAAGAGTTGAATGTATACCTCTATACTTTTTTTCTTGGGCTAGTCCTGCTTTCTTATATTATATGCAAAATTAATATCACAATAAACAAAAATCGTTTAAGTGCTGGTCTTCAATAGTTGGGCCTTCAATAGTTCAAAAATCGATGAAGTGCTGACCGTTTGACCTTCTTTTACTAAGTTAGTATTAATATTATTTTTAACTTGGGGCCCCCAAGCTAAAGGGGCCTTGGGTACAGGCCCAAGCTGCCCTTAGCTTGGGCCGGCATTGATGACAAAAAAAAAAAATAATAATTACATTTACAAGTGAGTTTATATATAGGCTTATGGGGACTTGATGTCGAGTCATACAAGGAAAACAAAATCTAAGAGCTATTAGTAAACTAAAGTTTTGTTTGACTTAATTGAGAAATTTTAGCTTTTGCAATAGAGTTTTGGTTAAAAGTATTGTTAAGCAAAAGTCGTTGACTATTTGGTCTATATTAGACAATATTGAGTTTTAGAAAATTTAAGGGCAATATTGTATTTTAAAAAATATGAAGGGATATATTTGAGAAAGAAAAAGAAAACAGTTTCTTGCATTATATAAAAACAGCTTTGCAAAAGCTCATTTTGAAAAGCTCCAATTTGGAGCTTCTTAATTTTTAATTTTTTTTCAACTTTAACTTTTATTTAAAAGCGCTTTTAAAAATGGATCAAATAGGTAAGATCAATTTCTAAAATTATAAGAAATACTTTTGAGTATTGAAAAATTAGACCAAATAGAGTCTAAGTCAACTAATGTAATTACATGAAGCTTCTATATACGTTGACAACCCCCCTCAAATTGAAACGGGAGAATGCAACCATGAAGATCAACTTGAGTTTAATAATTAAATTGCGATGACAACCTGAAGGATGAGTCTTTGTGAAGATGTTGACCGTCTAATTATTAAATGAGACCTTGACGCAACAATAGTATGTTTATCAATTTGTTTGCTTATAGAGTGGCAATCTATTTCAATATATTTGATCTGTTCATGAGAGACATCATTATGTATGACCAAAATGGAACTTTGATAGCCACAGTGAAGATGTGGCTAAAGAATTTATGATATGATATTACCAAAGAAAAGAAAACTAATTATAATAGTACTCTTATTTTTATGGTCAGTTGGACTATTTTGTAAAATTTATTAATATACGGTTTAAAACAAATAAATTCTATAATTTTTTTGAAACAAATGAATTCTATAAATTTTTTGGAACAAATGAATTCTATGAATTTTTGCGGAATTCATTTAGAAATTTAATTATTTGTATTTGGAAAAACTTTTTTAATTTACTCAAGCTTTACTTCATTCCTTACTCAAGAGGTGAAATTTGCACTTCTAAGTCACCAACTTAGTTGCTCATCTTTTAAAGAATAAACTTCCCTCTAAGTTTTCATTTCTTTTTTTTATTGTCCTCATTCTTTTGCTTTCATTCCCTATATAATTAGTTCTTCTTATTCTTCTTCCGAACTTATTCACAATGAATATTTCTGTATTTCTTAATCTAAACTTATTTTTGTCTCCGAATTAGAAGCTCAAATCATAAGTTATTATTCATCCATCCTTATTTTTTGATAGTCTTTGCATACTTAGTCATCTAAAGTTATTTATCCGTGTTATCTATTCTTTGATACTAATTAATTAAGTTTACTTTTAGAATTGAGTAGTGCTTATTGATGGAGCACATATGTATTTGTGTCAAAATTTTAAAACTAGAGCCCCAAGATATAGAAGCAAAAAAAAGAATACATACAATAAATATATTAAATCACATAATTGACTTACCAAATGAATTCCAAATATGGGAATTCACTTGTCAATACAAATTCTCATGGAATTTATTTATAAATCAATTGAATTTCACATCACATGTGCTTCCAAACACTCGATCAGTAACTTTCAATATGTTTTTGTTCAATAGAAAAGAAATAAAAATGAGAAAAAGAGATGCATATATTTTTATGAGATTTTTTTTCACTTAATACCCTTTATGTATTTGAGTACAATATAATTCTGAATTCCAATTCCACATGTGTTGCAAACACAATTTATATCTACAAATGATAGAATTGACTTAATACTATTTTATAGTTCCAAATAAAAGAGTTCATTTGCAAATACGAATCCTCATGTAATTCATTTATAAATCAAATAAATTACACAGTACAAATGCTTTCAAATACTACGTAAATCCAAAAGACCAATTTGTTAAGTATGGCTCAAAGATGGAAAGAGGATATACAGACTCTTCAAATAAGACTCATGCAAAATCTAAAAAGGTTTGGTACTTCAACTTCCAAGAATTGAAGCTTCTCCATCAAAAGAATATGGTGAAAGATCTACCAGTCAGCAATCTAACTGATGACATGTGCGATAGATGCTTAAAAGGGTGATAAATAACTAATTCATCTAAAAGTTTAAGTTGTTAAAAAGGGATTTATTAGATTATTTAGAGAAAATGGCTCACTTAGTCCCAAACGTTTACTTGTTTTAACATTTTGGTACCCAAACATTTCAAATTGGACACTTTAGTCCTAAACGTTTTACATAAGGGACATTGTTAGTCTATTAACTCATTTCTGTTAAATTTGCTCCGTTAAAGTCGCGTGATTCGCACGTCGCACGTAAAAAATGCATATAAGGTTAAATTGGAGATCGAGTGATGTTTTGTGAAAATGAGTTTGTAAGCTAAATGATCAATTTAACCTTGTATATTTTTTTTATTTACGCGTTGCTTGCAAATCATGTGACCTTAATATAGTGTTTGGAATCAATTCATATATGAAATTTATTTCATTTATAAATGAATTCTATGAGGAATTCATTTACAAATGAATTCTTTTGTTTGAAACTGAAAAATAATATTAAGTCAATTATGTTATTTGTAAATCCAAATTGTATTTGGAACACATGTGAAATTGAAATTAATAGTTATATTTTACTTAAATAGCTTTCTTTTATTCAATTGATGGGTATATTGGGACTTGTAATGTAACTTTTGTAATAATCAAGACTAACTTTGAAACCTGATCAAACAATGGGGACTAACATCGAAAGGCTTTAGCTTTTCCGTGCCAAATAACAAGAAAAATAATGAAGGATGTGAAATAATCATAAAGAATCATACAAGAAGATTATTAAACCTAATTGCAATTTATGTAATAAGTATGAAGCACATAACATAATACACTGAGGTGTAATTAACCCAAAAACAAAAATAACATAAAATCAAAATAAACCGAAAAAACGAAAGCGACCAAAATGTCATTCAAGAGAAGATCGAAGAACAAAATACATACTGAATTAACACTATAAAGAAAGGGAAGGGAAAAAAGAAGAGAGATATTGTTGCAGTGCAAAATGTTGTCAACCTGATCAACACTAAAATTACGTATAAAGCAGTATCTTAAAAATAAGAAGGAACAACAACAGCAACAACATATATAATAATAACAAAAAGAATATATAATAGAAAAAATATCGTGAATTAATTTGCAAAATACCTGAAAGAGGAGTGAATGGAAGAAGTTGACTTTTTTCTCTTTTTGCCGTCAATTTGGAAGAAGAGAAAAGAGTGGGGAAGAAGAGTGAAAAAGATATTTATTTTTTTCTTTAACTTGAGGGTAGTTTTGTCTTTAAAGAATTACAAATCCAAGATTTACAATTCTTGGATTTGTACAAGCCTTACTCAAATCTGAGCTCAGGAGGTGGAATTTGCAAATCCACGTTTTCTAATTCTGCTGCTAATATTTTGAGGACAAAACTACCCTCAGATTTTTGACTTTGCTAGGAATAGTCAAAAACTAAAAAAAGAAAAAACATACGTCTTTTGAATATGAAAACTTTTGAATCTTTGTCATGCAAGTGTTTTATATGCTTTGCAATCATTTTTATGCTAAGTCAAAATCATCTTTCTTCACATAAAACTTCTTTGTAGACTTCTACCAGATCTGAAATATATGTTATTTTGGCAATCTTAGAATTGGTATCTTCTAGTACTATTGCCTTGTAATCTTTTATCTTAATTTATTTAATATAAACTAAACTAAACTAAACCAAGCCTTTAGATGAGATATCTTAATTCATTTGATATACTTATAAAAAATGTTGTATAGTTATTTTTCCATGTTAAACTTACAGTTGAACTTAATCTTATTATGATTATTTTGTAATCACTACAAGAAAAATAGGCTGAGGCGACGGTCAAAATCCGTAGCCTAGCGGTAGCCAAATTGGGACCGGCGACGATTAGGCAACAGAATTACGTCCATAGTAAAAAGCCCTATAGCCAAATTGATATTCCGTAGCCAATTATGGAAATTAATTTGTATTTATTTTTTATAACTTCCGTAGCAAAATAGCCATAGCTCATCCGTAGCCAACTAAAATTTTAACTTTTTTAATTAATTATTAATGTCCATAGCAAATCCATAGTCGTTTTGGTTGTAAATCGGTCGTCGTCCACGGCTACGGATTAATATCCATAGAATTTCAGTAGCCAATATTCGGTAACTAATCCGTAGCCCATCCGTAGCCAACTAAAATTTTGATTTTTTAATTAATTATTAACGTCCGTAGCAAAGTCGTAGTCATGTCGGTCGTAAATCGGTCGTTGTCCACGGCTACTGATTGGTATGGTAGCCAATCCATTTCCTTTTGTTGACACATTTTCGTAAACAATCTGTCGCTAATTAATTATTTAATTTAAAAATAAAAATAAAAAAAATTATAAAAAAAATTATATTAAAAAAAATTTAAAAATACAAATTAATATTTACAATAGATTTATAATATTTACAAAAAAAACCAATACGAAAATAATATTAATTTACAAAAAAATCTAAAATGATCTACTATTGTCTTCTAATCATCTCGCCCACATGGTTTTAATGTCTACAAAGCTTTCCTTTTCTCTTTCTGTACTTTCTCATACTCTTCCAAAGTCATCTCCTATTACGACATTAACAAATACGCATAAATAACACACAAATATTACTTGAAGATATTTAGAGTAGTTTAATTTATTAAATTCCTCATTTATATATACATTGCCAAATTTCTTCTTCCGGCACAATCTAACTAGTGAAATAGTTTTAAAAATACACCAAAAGCTTATTAGTTAGAAGAGAAAACAGTTAATAAGAAACTTGGAATATATCAGTCCAAGGCTTCTAGCAAAAAAAATGTAATTGAATCTCCCAAGTAATGTTTTGCGTATGGAAGTATCGTTTGTATGAAATTACCTTATTATCTACCCTTCTAATATATAATTTTTTGTATCACCAATGCCATTTGCATAAAAGAGGATTAAGTTGGATAAAATTGATGCATTCATATAGAAAAGAGAAATCCTACCACAGTTTGAACCATTGTAAGACAGATCTCCACAGTCCTTAACAAGGGTAGTTCCATCGTCACACATATAAGAAAAATGTTCAGTCACGTTCCCTCCACAAAGTATGCATTTAGATACATCTGCACATCATAGCAAACTGTATTCAACGTCAATGAATTTATCCAAAGATATGTTGATTACTAAACAAAAGGCCTAAGAATTAATTAATCTCATCAATGTTGGTGGTATCTTATGCAAAGTGAAGCATGACTCACAACCCACCTCCCACAAATCATTGCTAATATATCTCATGATCCATACATGATATGTACATATGCCTAGTGACTAAATCATATAATAATATGAATTACTTACAAATCCAAAAAATAAGCCTAGATTCTTCTTCAACACATGTGCCTAAGAAAGATAAACCATGATTAGAAAAACCTAAAGAAAATGTGCAACTAAAGAAAAGCTTGAAAACACAGGGACATAGTACTTACAATACACAACACTCAACTTCATATGAAGAAGGATTATCTTCTCCAACATCATCCTTCTAATTCGATAAAGACCCGAATGAATCATTCTCCACTTTTTCTTTAAATCCCAACAAAGCCAATCCTAAATCACTTAACAAAAGAATTTCATTTAAGCACGTGATTCCATTATTTCAATTCTAAATTAGCACGACTCTATTATTTCAACTTTAAATTAGCACATGACTTTATTATTTTCACATATAACAAAAGAATAGCACCACTAACCAAATAACATTTCATATTCGCTACATCAGCATTAACATATACATATTAAACTATAAGCGTGGTACATATTCAACTCTAAACTATTTACCTATAAATAGAGATAGGCATATGGTGGTGGTACTCTTGGTGGTGGTAATGGTGCCATGGTGGTGTTAATGATGCCCTTGATAATGGTGATGGGGGTGGTACTCTTGGTGATGTCTTTGGTGGTTCCCTTGGTAGTGATCACGAATAAAAAATAAATAAATAAATGAAAAAACTAATAAACTACAAACTAGTATTTTGCACTACCTTTGCTGGTATTGGTGTTGGTGATGGTCTTGGTGGTGGTTGTTGGTGGTGGTGGTGGTGTCCTTGGTGTTGATGGTGTTACGCCCCGACTCAACCCTTTCCTAGAAGTCAAGTCCGAACGCAACAATAATCGGACAAAGTCTCCCTTTAATTACAGACATTCCAATACCTGTACTGTGAAGCCCCGCACACACACTCATGCATTTATTTATATGAGCTATGAGTATTAACGTGCACTTGTATCATCTTACTTGCATTCACAGACTTTTGTGTACATTTACATCGTTTTACGTATATTAAGTGTTTTAGATAAAGTAGACATTAGTTAAATATCTTTTAGTACACTATATATCTTAAATGTTTACTAGGTGCAATATAAATAAATCAGAAACTAAGTTAGAATTACAGGAACTAAGTAGAGAGTCTTTGCAAATGTTAGAAAACGTTGGGGCCAAAGTGCAATTAAATAAACTTTGACTTAGACACCAATTAAACTACATAGGACTAGGATTAGCTTATAAACTACACTTGAAACACCTAGCTATAGGAAGAAAAGGAAAGGGGAAGAATTACAAAGCTAGAAAAGCACTTGGAGTCAAATGGCAAAATTTATAAACTTTTAGGGTCAACTTTAGAATTAAACTGTACCAATTGGGAAAGATTTAGGTGGCAAATTATATATAGATGGAAAGCTCTACGAGTCTAGTTTCTAATGCTTCAAACCGTTCGTGAATTGGAGTTTTCTAGAAGAAGTTATGGTCATTTTTTGTAAAGTGTCGCAGAACTGTTTTGTTACGCGGGTTTGACGAAGCTTGATCATTTGACTTAGCCTTTCACCCAATTACCTTAGTTATTCTTCTACCTAACTTGGATAAAAACATATGATGATTGGGGGACAAAATGGAGGCCATAGCTGGCCATAGGAGGGGAAAAAGAAAGAAAAAGAAGTATTGCTTTAGCCAAAAGTAGAAAGAAAACATGGAGGAATTTGGGAGAAAGATGTCTTCTTGTCTCCAACTTGTCTACTATTGTTTAGCTTTAGATCAAATTCAGATTATTCTCCTTCTCCTCTCAATCTTTGCAACACACATACACACACACTAGACTAGAAGCAAGAAGTTAGAAGAAGAAGAAGAAGAAGATTGCTCGATTTTGCTAGGAGAAGAAGGAAACACTTAACTTTGATTCAACTTGCTTGGTTCTTACCATTTCTCAACCATCTTTGACTTTAATCTTCATAAGGTGAGGGTTCTTTCAAAATTGATATTTATGATATATAAATGCATATTGATGGATTTATGGGACTTGTATGGAGTTATAATTGCAACTCCATGGATTAGAATTGTTGAAAGCATACTTGTTGATGATTTAAACCAAGGTTATGGTTTCTGAAATTTTTGAATGTTCTTGATGATAAAGCTTGTATCTAGATATGTAGATATGTTTGATTATTGCTTATTTAGGTTGCTAGAGGTTGCTTGATTATATAGTAGTTGATGTTGATGATTTAGAAGCTAGAACATGAAAGGATTTTCGGAATGACCTTACTGGACAGATTTGTCCAACCAGAAAGTTTAGCCCGTTTTTATGAGTATATGATTTTATAAAAATCTGGAAAATTCAGAAAATAAGACAGTAGGTTACGGGATTTTTGTTAAATCTGACAACTCACTGCCTTAAGTTTCTTTTGCGCATTAAAAATAGTAAACGACCTCGGAATCGAACGAAACTTTCACAGTTGCTATATTAGGAAGTTGGGAACAACTTTCATGTTTTACAAAAAGGAAGATTCTATTGTTAAAATGCTCTGAATTTTCCATTCCCGAAATGACGCAAGAATAGCTTGCAATCTGGACAGAAAAACTTAGTTGCATGAAATAGGTTATAACTCAGTCATTTTAGATTGGAATTGGGTTTTTATTGATTCCAGAGTTATCTACACTCGAAGAGATTTAATTATATACTAAAAATAGAGTAATTGGAATTCGGGAAGATAGTTAACTAATTTGCTAAAGTTGGAACAATGCAGTGGCTTAGACAGTGGCTTAGATGAATTAATTAAGTTCTAATGCTTAGCGTATTTGACAGAATGGCTAAGTTGCTTGTTTCTACTAATGTGCAATGATATTATATATCCTCTAGATATGTTAGGACACTTGTGTGATCATTTATATGGATTATATTGCTTGTTGCTCGTTAATTACCCGGTTTGCTATAAATGTATAACTATGTGAATGTTTTGAACTCGATGCTTATTTGATTGCTATAAATGCTCGTATTATGTGAACTTGGATTGGAATTGGTGTTAAAAGGAGTTGCAACCACCTAGTCTTGGCATGGTAGTGTGCATACTACGCCGGACATCCTCGGGGTGTCGGTGATCTTATGTCTACCATGGTCCTATTCCCCTCTCGCTCGGGAACTTTGATTTCCTTGGAGAATCGGGTCGTAGGTTTGAGTATTATCCGGAATACTCTATTGGGGAGATAAGGAAGGAGATGTTGAACATCTCAATTATTAGCGAGGCAGGCCACCTCCACCGCTTGTTATATGATTTATAATCCTTTTCTCGCTTGGGGGCATTGACTTCCTCGGAGATGTTGGAAAGAGTAAGTTATTTCTTACTTAGTGTGTGACATATGATTTGTATATGTATACTTGAATTGATTCTTGAATACAGATATTGCGTGCTCGAAATTTCGTGTTTAATAACTGAGATTAGTACATGAATATTTCATCGATAATCTGTTGATTATGGTGAACCGGTTTATTTTATTCTATTAATCATCTGTTGATTACGGATATCTAGTTTACTGTTATCGAATTAAATTTGCTTGTTAAGTGCATTGCACAAGCATGGATTTGAAAAATGATTTTTGAAAGATAAAATGATTGCGAAAACCTATCCTAGATTCCCCCCTCACCGAGCTTTGGTGCCGGATAAGCTCACCCTCGTTTTTCCCCCTTTCAGGTATAGGTGAGCCGGAGTACGATATTTGGTGATTGTGTGCTAGGGAATATATGTTCGTGACTTTAATTTCTAGTGATAAAGTTTGTATAATATGTAGTATTTGAATTAATGTAATAGTTAGATGCTGACTTATACATAAATAAGTTTTGGTTATACAAATGATATATGTTATACTTTAGAATTAGATTGTCGTTTTAAAATGTGTTGGGCGAAATATAAAATGTTGTTGGAAGTTGGAGTTGAGGAACAGTAATGAAGGATTTGGAGTTGTGGCTTGTAACTTTTCTGTTTACATGATAAAACTGAAAATTCTAAAATGCAGACGTTGTGCTGCCCGATTTTCGAGGAAACTAATAATAGGCTAAAAATTTGACTAAGTATAGATTGGTAATTAAATCAACTAAATTACAACCAGATTTAGTCTCTCGACTAAGGTAAATGAAAATTTTGAAATTTGGGATTTAGCAATTGGAAAATAATTGTTTTTAAAAGTCTTAAAATATTGAATTATGATAATAGTGCTCGAGCTATTGTAATTGTGCCTTAGCGGACTTAGGCGGAGCGATCTTCTTAAGCCCGTGGCATCACGATCCCAAGAATGTTGGTGGTTTATTTATGGTATCAGAGATTTTATTAGCGATTGAAAAATTGGGGTCGTGACATGTACAATTATACTCAATGCCAATAACAAATACACAAGAACACCATCTTGAAGCTTTGCTTATGCATAACATGCTAAACACAACATTTTTTCATAATAGGTCTATGTAAGCCTAGCAACATTTACAAGTTAGACTTGTCTTTAGTCACAAGTTCTCAAGATGAATTACAATTCACAAAACAAAGACTTTCTAAGTTAAAAAATAAGCTAAGTATGCTTTAGTTACATTTCCAAAGTGATTCATAAGCTTGCAACTAAACTCTTTGATTTCAGTAAGTCAAAAGCTATGATCTAACATGTGCATAATGGAACTTTGTTGCAAAATGAACTGTACAACTTGCAAAACATCATAATCCAATCGTTTAATTCAATATAACTCATAAAGCACTCACAACCAATAATTTAATCGTTTCACATATCTGGTAATAGCAAAATAGGTTACCACTTATAGCATTCACACACATTTTATCCATTTTCTGTTAGCAATTAACTTGCAAGAGAGCACCATTAAGTTCACTTAGTAATTATTTTTAGCAATCTAACTAACTAACAACATGAACATGTTATATTTCCACTTGAAATCCAAGGAAATTTACAAGATTCCAACTTTAGGCCTTATTTTGCAAACATGTATCATATATATATGTTGTATGCAATGTATGTAGGCTAAAAACACTCACTCAAGCATTTTATCAAACATATATTCAACATACTATACAACTACATCAAACAACAATACGCACATAAAGTCTCTAACTATCAACAACATTCTACAAATGTACTTCACATTTCCTTCATAATAAACAACATAGCATGTGAATTCATAGCCCAATTTAACATTTTATAGCATACACATAAACTTACCATCTTTAAAACTATAATAAATGCAAGAAATACATGAACTTCTCACCTTAAAATTGTAGGAAATGCAAACTAGAGCAAACACTTGAGCTAAAGATGGTGCTTTGGTGGTGGTGATAGTAATCTTGGTAGTGGTGGTGCTCTTGGTAGTGGTGGTGCCCTAGTTGATAGTGGTGGTTGTACCTTGTTTGTAGTAGTAGTATCTTTGGTGGTGATGGTGCCCTTGGTGGTTGTGGTGGTGGTATCCTTGGTGGTGGTAGTGTCCATGGTGGTGGTGGTGGTGGTATAAAGAAAGAGGGATTGAAGAAGATATTTTCATTTTTTGAGAGAAAATAAGTGAAGAGAGTGGAGAGAAATATAAAAAAAATTCGTACTTGTCTGATTTGAGTGAAAAATCAAAAGCGGACGACGGATTGGCTACAGAAATCTGTAGTTACAAAAAAAAATTAAAACAATTTTTTTTTTTTTAAAAAAAAAAATTTCCGGAGGCCCCCTTCGGCGGCCATCTGGTAGGCCCTCCGACGGGTCAAGATTTTTTTTAATTATTTTTTAAAATTTTTATCCTATCTAAAACATCCCAAATTTATATGTTTGAAATATTTAAAGACTTATGTAATTTAGTTATATATTTTTTAAAGTTTATATGTACTTTATTATATATATGATAGCTTTAGTTTAATTTAATTTAAGTTTGTATATAATTTATTATATATACATTTTAGACATACTTCATTTTTTTTCTTGTTTTATTATTGGCTACAACGTAGTAAACTTCACTTGAGATACTAGTTTTCTAGATAAAAAATCGATAAATCTCATTTTTATCTGAAAGTCTCTAGCCCATCCGTGGCAATTGGCTACGAATGGGCTACGGAAAAATGAAATTCGTAGCCCATCCGTAGCCAATTACCAAGGATGGGCTACAGACCACTAATAGTATGAATTCTAACTTATTAATAGGTACGAACAACGTATTAAAGCGAGTTTATATCTTTATATTTTTCATATTTATGAAGTTTAGACACAATATGAGAGTTTTTAGACCCCTAGATTGAGCGTTTATTAACTTTAACGTAATGTTAAGTGAGGACATGATAACTTCGATTTAAATGGTTAATGACTTCGTAAGAGATTTCTCTATTAAAATACACACGCTAATAAAATACGGACTAAGTTTATTTTTATTTAGAAAACTAGCATCTCAAGTGAAGTTTACTACGTTGTAAATGCAATCAAAATTCCGTAATTCAAATTAAAACCGATAAACCTCATTTTTATCTAAAAGTCTGTAGTCTATCCGTGGCAATTGACTACGGATGGGCTACGAAAAAATGCCCATCCGTAACCAATTGCCACGGATAGGCTACAGACCACTAATAGAATGAATTATAACTTGTTAATATGTAGGAACAACGTATTAAAGCGTGTTTATATCTTTATATTTTTCATGTTTATGAAGTTTATACACAATATAAGAGTTTTTGTACCCCTAGATTGAACGTTTATTAACATTAATATAATATTAAGTGAGGATATGGTAACTTCGATTTAACCGGCTAATGACTTCGTAGAAGATTTCTCTATTAAAATACACACACTAATAAAATACGGACCAAGTTTATTTTTATTTGAAAAACTAGCATTTTAAATAAAGTTTACTACGTTGTAGGTGCAATCAAAATTCCGTAATTCAAATTAAAACCGATAAACATCATTTTTATCTAAAAGTCCATAGCTCATCCGTGGCAATTGGCTATGGATGGGCTACGAAAAAAAGCTTATCCGTGGCAATTAGCTATGGATGGGCTACGGAAAAATGAAATTTGTAGCCAATTGTCACAGATGGGCTACAAACCACTAATAGTATGAATTCTAACTTCTTAATAGGTAGGAACAACATATTAAAGCATGATTATATTTTATATTTTTCATATTTATAAAGTTTAGACACAATATGAGAGTTTTTGGATCCCTAGATTGAACGTTTATTAACATTATCGTAATGTTAAGTGAGGACATGGTAATTTCGATTTAAACGACTAATGAATTCGTAGGAGATTTCTCTATTAAGATACGCACGCTAATAAAATACGAACCAAGTTTATTTTTATTTGGAAAACTAGCATCTCAAGTGAAGTTCACTACGTTGTAGGTGCAATCAAAATTCCGTAATTCAAATAAAAACCGATAAACCTCAATTTTATCTGAAAGTCTGTAGCCCATCCGTGGTAATTGGTTACAGATGGGCTACGAAAAAATGAAATTCGTAGCCCATCCGTAGCCAATTGCCACGGATGGGCTACGAACCACTAATAGTATGAATTCTAACTTGTTAATAGGTAGGAACAACGTATTAAAGCGTGTTTATACCTTTATGTTTTCCATTTTATGAAGTTTAGACACAATATGAGAGCTTTTGGACCTCTAGATTGAACGTTTATTTACATTAACGCAATGTTAAGTGAGGACATGATAACTTTGATTTAAACGGCTAATGACTTCGTTGGATATTTCTCTATTAAAATACACATGCTAATAAAATACGGACCAAATTTATTTTTATTTGGAAAACTAGTATCTCAAGTGAAGTTTACTACGTTGTAGGTACAATCAAAATTCCGTAATTTAAATTAAAACTGATAAACCTCATTTTTATCTGAAAGTCTATAGCTCATCCGTGGCAATTGGCTACGGATGGGCTACGAAAAAATGAAATATGTAGCCCATCCGTAACCAATTGCCACGGATGGTCTACGGACCACTAATAATATGAATTCTAACTTATTAATAAGTAGGAACAACGTATTAAAGTATGTTTATATCTTTATATTTTTTATGTTTATGAAGTTTAGACACAATATGAGAGTTTTTGAACCCTTAGATTGAACGTTTATTAACATTAACGCAATGTTAAGTGATGACATGATAACTTCGATTTAAACGGCTAATGACTTCGTAGGAGATTTCTCTATTAAAATACGCACGCTAATAAAATACGGACCAAGTTTGTTTTTATTTGAAAAACTAGCATCTCATGTGAAGTTTACTACGTCGTAGGTGCAATCAAAATTCTGTAATTCAAATAAAAACCGATAAACCTCATTTTTATCTGAAAGTCCGTAGCCCATCCGTGACAATTGGTTACGGATGGGCTACGGATTTGGGCTACGGACCACTAATAGTATGAATTCTAACTTCTTAATAGGTAAGAATAACGTATTAAATCGTGTTTATATCTTTATATTTTTCATGTTTATGAAGTTTAGACACAATATGAGAGTTTTTGGACCCCTAGATTGAGCGTTTATTAACATTATCGTAGTGTTAAGTAAGGACATGGTAATTTCGATTTAAACGACTAATGAATTCATAGGATATTTCTCTATTAAAATACGCACGCTAATAAAATACGGACCAAATTTATTTTTATTTGGAAAACTAGCATCTTAAGTGAAATTCACTACGTTGTATATGCAATCAAAATTTCGCAATTCAAATTAAAACTGATAAACCACATTTTTATCTGAAAGTCCGTAGCCCATCCGTGGCAATTGGCTACGGATGGGCTACGGAAAAATGAAATATGTAACCCATCTATAGCCAATTGCCACGGATGGGCTACGGACCACTAATAGTATGAATTCTAACTTGTTAATGGGTAAGAACAACGTATTAAAGCGTATTTATATCTTTATATTTTTCATATTTATGAAGTTTAGGCACAATATGAGATTTGGACCATTAGATTGAACGTTTATTAATATTAACGCAATGTTAAGTGAGGATATGATAACTTCGATTTAAACGGCTAATGACTTCGTTGGAGATTTCTCGATTAAAATACGCACGATAATAAAATACGGATCAAGTTTATTTTTATTTGAAAAACTAGTATGTCAAGTGAAGTTTACTACGTTGCACGTGCAATCAAAATTCCGTAATTCAAATTAAAACTGATATACCTTATTTTTATCTGAAAGTCTGTAATCTATCCGTGACAATTGGCTACGGATGGGCTACGAAAAAATGGCCATCCGTGGCAATTGGCTACAGATGAGCTATGGAAAAATGAAATCTGTAGCCCTTCCATAGCCAATTGTCACGGATGGGCTACGGACCACTAATAGTATTAATTCTAACTTCTTAATAGGTAGAAACAATGTATTAAAGCATGATTATATCTTATATTTTTCATGTTTATAAAGTTTAGACACAATATGAGAGTTTTTGGACCCCTAGATTGAACGTTTATTAACATTATCATAATGTTAAGTGAGGACATGGTAATTTCGATTTAAACAACTAATGACTTCGCTCGAGATTTCTCAATTAAAATACGCACGCTAATAAAATACGGACCAAGTTTATTTTTATTTGGAAAACTAGCATCTCAAGTGAAGTTGACTACGTTGTAGGTGCAATCAAAATTCCGTAATTCAAATAAAAACCGATAAACTTCATTTTAATCTGAAAGTCCGTAGCCCATCCGTGGCAATTGGCTACGGATGGGCTACAGAAAAATGAAATTCGTAGCCCATCCATAGCCAATTGCCACGGATGGGCTACAGGCCACTAATAGTATGAATTCTAACTTATTAATAGGTAGAAATAACGTATTAAAGTGTGTTTATATCTTTATATTTTTCATGTTTATGAACTTTAGACACAATATAAGAGTTTTTGGACCTCTAGATTGAACGTTTGTTAATATTAACGCAATGTTAAGTGAGGACATGATAACTTCGATTTAAACGGCTAAAGATTTCGTAGGAGATTTCTCTATTAAAATACGCACGCTAATAAAATACGGACCAAGTTTATTTTTATTTGAAAAACTAGCATCTCAGGTAAAGTTTACTACATTGTATGTGCAATCAAAATTCCGTAATTCAAATTAAAATCGATAAACATCATTTTTATCTGAAAGTCCTTAGCCCATCCGTGGCAATTTGCTACGGATGGGCTACGGAAAAATGAAATCCGTAGCCCATTCGTAGCCAATTGCCACAAATGAGCTACAGACCACTAATAGTATGAATTCTAACTTGTTAATAGGTAGAACAACGTATTAAAGCATGTTTATATCTTTATATTTTTCATGTTTATTAAGTTTAAACACAATATGAGAGTTTTTGGACCCATAGATTCAACGTTTATTAATATTATTGTAGTGTTAAGTGAGGACATGGTAATTTCGTTTAAACGGCTAAAGATATCGTAGGAGATTTCTCTATTAAAATACGAACGCTAATAAAATACGGATCAAGTTTATTTTTATTTGAAAAACTAGCATCTCAGGTAAAGTTTACTACGTTGTACGTGCAATCAAAATTCCATAATTCAAATTAAAACCGATAAACCTCATTTTTATCTGAAAGTCCGTAGCCCATCCGTGGCAATTGGCTACGGATGGGCTACGGAAAAATGAAATTCGTAGCCCATCCGTAGCCAATTACCACAGATGAGCTATAGACCACTAATAGTATGAATTCTAACTTGTTAATAGGTAGGAACAACGTAAAGCGTGTTTATATCTTTATTTTTTTCATGTTTATGAAGTTTAGACACAATATGAGAGTTTTTGGACCCATAGATTGAACGTTTATTAATATTATTGTAGTGTTACGTGAGGACATGGTAATTTCGATTTAGACGACTAATGACTTCATAGGATATTTTTCTATTACAATACGCACTCTAATAAAATATGGACCAAGTTTTTTTTTATTTGAAAAACTAGCATCTCAAGTGAAGTTCACTACATTGTAGGTGCAATCAAAATTCCGTAATTCAAATTAAAACCGATAAACCTCATTTTTATCTGAAAGTCCGTAGCCCATCCGTGACAATTGGCTACGGATGGGCTACGGAAAAATAAAATCCGTAGCCAATTGGTACGGATGGGCTACGGACCACTAATAGTATGAATTATAACTTGTTAATAGATAGGAACAACATATTAAAGCGTGTTTATATCTTTATATTTTTCATGTTTATGAAGTTTAGACACAATATGAGAGTTTTTGGACCCCTAGATTGAACGTTTATTAATATAAACGCAATGTTAAGTGAGGACATGATAACTTCGACTTAAACGGCTAATGACATCGTTGGAAGTTTCTCTATTAAAATACGCACGATAATAAAATACGGACCAAGTTGATTTTTATTTGGAAAACTAGTATCTCAAGTGAAGTTTACTACGTTGTAGGTACAATCAAAATTCCGTAATTCAAATTAAAACTGTTAAACCTCATTTTTATCTGAAAGTCCGTTGTCCATCCGTGGCAATTGGCTACGGATGGGCTACGAAAAAATGAAATTCGTAGCCCATCCGTAGCCAATTGCCATGGATGGGCTACAAACCACTAATAGTATGAATTCTAACTTATTAGTATGTAGGAACAACGTATTAAAACGTGTTTATATCTTTATATTTTTCATGTTTATGAAGTTTAGATACAATATGAGAGTTTTTGGACCCCTATATTGAACGTTTATTAACATTAACACAATGTTAAGTGAGGACATGATAACTTCGATTTAAACGGCTAATGACTTCGTAGGAGATTTCTCTATTAAAATACGCACGCTAATAAAATACGGACCAAGTTTATTTTTATTTGAAAAACTAGCATCTCAAGTGAAGTTTACTACATTGTTGGTGTAATCAAAATTCCGTAATTCAAATTAAAACCGATAAACCTCATTTTTATCTGAAAGTCCGCAGTCCATCCGTGGCAATTGACTATAGATAGGCTACAGAAAAATGAAATACGTAGCCCATCCGTAGCCAATTGCCACAGATGGGCTACGTACCACTAATAGTATGAATTCTAACTTGTTAATAGGTAAGAACAACGTATTAAAGCGTGTTTATATCTTTATATTTTTCATGTTTATGAAGTTTAGACACAATGTGAGAGTTTTTAGACCCCTAGATTGAACGTTTATTAACATTAATGCAATGTTAAGTAAGGACATGATAACTTCGATTTAAACAACTAATGACTTCGTTGGAGATTTCTTTATTAAAATACGCACGCTAATAAAATATAAATCAAGTTTATTTTTATTTGGAAAACTAGTATTTCAAGTGAAGTTTACTACGTTGTAGGTACAATCAAAATTTCGTAATTTAAATTAAAACCGATAAAAATTATTTTTATCTGAAAGTCCGTAGCCCATCCGTGGTAATTGGCTACGGATAGGCTACGGAAAATGAAATCCGTAGCCAATTGTCACGGATGGACTGCAGACCACTAATAGTATGAATTATAACTTGTTAATAGGTAGGAACAACATATTAAAGCGTGTTTATATCTTTATATTTTTCATGTTTATGAAGTTTAGACACAATTTGAGAGTTTTTGGACCCTAGATTGAACATTTATTAATATTAACGCAATGTTAAGTGAGGACATGATAACTTCGATTTAAACGGTTAATGACTTCGTAGGGGATTTCTCTATTAAAATATGCATGCTAATAAAATACGGACCAAGTTTATTTTTATTTGGAAAACTATAATCTCAAGTAAAGTTTACTACGTTGTAAGTGCAATCAAAATTTCGTAATTTAAATTAAAACTGATAAACCTCATTTTTATCTGAAAGTCCATAGCCCATCCGTGGCAATTGACTATAGATGGGCTACGGAAAAATGAAATCCGTAGCCTATCCATAGCCAATTGCCACGAATGGCTACGAACCACTAATAGTATGAATTATAACTTGTTAATAGGTAAGAACAACGTATTAAAGCGTGTTTATATCTTTATATTTTTCATGTTTATGAAGTTTAGACACAATATGAGAGTTTTTAGACCCCTAGATTGAACATTTATTAACATTAACGCAATGTTAAGTGAGGACATGATAATTTCGATTTAAACAGCTAATGACTTCGTAGGAGATTTCTTTATTAAAATACGTACTCTAATAAAATATAGATCAAATTTATTTTTATTTGGAAAACTAGCTTCTCAAGTGAAGTTTACTACGTTGTAGATACAATTAAAATTCCATAATTTAAATTAAAACCGATAAACCTCATTTTTTTCTTAAAGTGCGTAGCCCATCCGTGGCAATTGGCTACGGATGGGCTACGTAAAAATGAAATTTGTAGCCAATTGCCACAGATAGGGTACATACCACTAATAGTATGAATTCTAACTTGTTAATAGGTAGGAACAACGTATTAAAGCGTGTTTATATCTATATATTTTTCATGTTTATGAACTTTAGACACAATTTGAGAGTTTTTGGACCCTAGATTGAACATTTATTAATATTAATGCAATGTTAAGTGAGGACATGATAACTTCGATTTAAACGGCTAATGACTTCGTAGGAGATTTCTCTACTAAAATATGCACGCTAATAAAATACGAACCAAGTTTATTTTTATTTGAAAAACTATAATCTCAAGTAAAGTTTACTACGTTGTAGGTGCAATCAAAGTTCTGTAATTTAAATTAAAACCGATAAATCTCATTTTTATCTAAAAGTCCGTAGCCCATCCGTGACAATTGGCTACGGATGGGCTACGGAAAAATGAAATCCATAGCCAATTGGCACGGATGAGCTACAGACTTTGTTATTTTTATTTTTCCCTCCGGTCCTTTAATTTTAAGGACATTTTTTTTTAATAATACATGACGTAGCCAATCCGTGGCTATTTGGCCACCGCATGACTATATAATTTGTTATGATTTTTGTTGCTGCATTAATTAAATAATCTGTAACTAGTCCGTAGCAAATTTTTCATGGCTAGGCTACGGAATATTTTTTTTTATTTTTTTTTATAATTAAAATTATTGTCCGTAGTCAATCCGTAGCCATTTTTTGTTGCCATTTCAACAGGGTCAAAGTTGGCTACGGATAGGCTACAGAATTAACTGCCCGTAGCAATTCCGTAGCCCATCCGTTGCCAATTTATTATGGAAAAAATTCGTCGCCCGTGCGCTATTTTCTTGTATCGAATGTTTAAATTTTTTGAAAATATTTCTTTGTTTTGTTTTTTTTTACTTTTTCTTTGTATTTTTATGATAGTACCAAAAATTAATAATGGATTGAGAAGATAACGCTTATATGATAGCCTAATTTCAATTGAATAAAAGAAGACTATTTAAGTAAAATATAAATGTTAATTTCAATTTCACATGTGTTCCAAACACAATTTAGATTTACAAATAACATAATTGACTTAATATTATTTTAGATTTCCAAACAAGAGAATTCATTTGTAAATGAATTCCATGAGGAATTCATTTATAAACGAAATGAATTCCATGCATGAATTGTTTCCAAACACTATGTTAGCAATATAATTAAAAAACGTGAATTTACAAATTCCACCTCTTGGGCTCGGATTTTAGTAAGGCTTGTGCAAATCCAAGAATTACAAATCCTTAATTTGTAATTTTTAAAAAAGGTGCAACCAAACAAAAAAATATGGATTTGCAAATGAATTCCGCAAAATTTTGTGGAATTCATTTATTCCAACTAGTCTGTAACGGAGTAAATTTAACAAAAATAAGCTAATAGACTAATAGTATCTCTTATGTAAAACATTTAGAACTAAAATATCTAATTTGAACAAATACTTCATCCTCTTTATTAATGACTACACAAGAATGACATGGGTTTGTTTCATACGAGAAGGATTAGAAGTTTGCAACATATTTGAGAAATTCAAGACTCTTATCGACAATCAGAGTGACCAACGAATTAAGGTCTTCATAAGAAGTGACAAAGGAAAAGAATACACGTACACATCGCATAGAAGATAAGGCACAAGCTAAAGGAAAAACAGAGAAATGTATATTCCTTAGCTATAGTTTTTAATCAAAAGGCTACCGAGTCTACAATCTCAAAACCAAAATGCTAATTGTCAATCGATATATCGTGTTAGACGAGAATGCAACTTGAAATTAGGATGAAGAAAATGTGAAAAAATAAAATATCACGGTACCAAAATTACATAACTTTAGCCAAGGCCACCCAGAAGATGAAGTAGGAGGATTGCAGTTACCTCATGTAATTAAACCACCTAGAAGTCCGAGGACATCATCAACATCTTCATCAAGTGAAGAAGATTCATCCCCAGATACTCTACCAAGGAAGACAAGATCATTAAGAGAAATATATGAAACATGCAACTTTTTTTTTCTTCTTTGTGAGGTAAGCAAAAGTTCATTGATCATTAAGAAGTCACAAGCAATATAGATTGTATATGATATATATAACTAAATTTTACATCCTAAACTCATCGAATATCATAATAGCTTGATAAATATGAAGTTTTTTACAATATTTATAAACGCACTCCAAGGGGTTCTACCAAATGCTCAAAACGAAAATTTGTATTCATTTGAAGTAACAACACACATGGCAAAGTTCAATAGGTGATGAAAAGTAGAGAAGGGAATGAAATGGAATGTGACTTCAGTCGCTAGAAAGGCATTTGATGTCAGCGACTATTATTATTATCCAGTTGAGGTGTTGACTGAAGTAGCCCAACCATTTTCTCAAAATTCTCATAAGATGATCCACCTATTGAAGATGCTTCTTCCGCAGTTATTTTCCATTTCCTAACTTTTTCTTTTTTTGCTCTGCCTTTCTCACTGACCATCAACTCTCTCACAAGGCTCTCTACATTATCTCGGTTAACCTCGCTATCCAACTCAAGAGCGATGCCCAAATGATAGCAGCAAAACCAACAATTAGTTGGTTGTTCGGCAAAAATTGGCCAACATATCAATGGCACGCCAGCGCAAATACTATCAAGCACAGAATTCCAACCACAATGTGTTAAGACCCCTCCTACTGCAGGATGTTTGAGAACCCTTTCTTGATTGCACCAACTTGCTATTAGAGATACATCACGCTATTTATAGAGTTCATTATTGTATATCTGATATATTTTGAAGCTTAAGCTAACTAATCATCTTTAACAGACTAGACAGCTGGCAACAGTTGTAATGTGGCACGTGCTAAATAGCTGAAAATATCTGCTCAATGCTTAACCATTTACGCACCGCTAAGAGTGGTTTATCACCCCTATCTTTTATTTCGATCTCAAATTCTGGGGGGGGAAAAGTTGGCTTCACCAACCACTAAGTCAGGCCTTATGATCCACAAGAAGTTTTAACCAAGACTGCATACATACACAAAGGTTATATATGCAAGCTCAAAAACATTATTACCAAATTGTCCACCTCATTATTTGTATTACTTCTTCGTTTTCAATTGGTTGTAGAATTACTAGTGCGAATGACTAGGAATAATAGTGATATGAGTTTCCTCATTCTCACTCGGCCACTTGAAAGGTCGTTCTAAATTTCAACTCCTGTCAATCTTTTGCCTCTTTCTCCTCATTATTTTCCTCTCCTCGTCCTAAATCTCAGTTGGACATGAGAATACTTGTAATTTTTTTTGAAGTAGAATAAATCATAACCAATGTATTTTTATAAAATTGTATTATAAATTATGTGTTATAATAACTGCGTACTCTACCAGCTACTGTTGTAACCCATCGAGACCTATCCTTATCCACATTTGGCTGGTACAGTATAGAGGAGCCTAGCAAATATGCAGAAGATATAATAAATAATAAAACAAAAATAAATTAAGTAATAAAATAGTTGTTCCGACATGTTGACTGCCATCCCATTCTGTCTCATAAATCTCGTTTGACAGGTCCTTCAATGCAAGTTGACAATGTGAAATTCTTGGATCACTCACAACTTTACACTCCTCTTGCATACCAACTTCCAATAGTTCATCAGCTCGAGGCACCTTGGTAGTCTCAACTATGGTTTGTGACAAAGTGATGTCAGTTGAAATTCATAAGGAAAACTTTTCAAAAAAATTTGATCGACCGCTAAATTAAATTTTTTTACTTACAATAATTGGAATTCATATGTGTTTGACCTTAATATTTTATATATAAAAAGTTTGACTAACTGGTTAATCAAACTTTTTAAAGAGTTTTTCAACCTATAAAAAAAGAAAATGGCAAAAGGTGACAAAAGTGATGGGCCTCATTTATATTTAGATTTTACAAATTTTATTGGTGTTGCTTTTTTTAAATTTTTTTTATGGGTCTTTAAAAACCTCAATTATTGTCTTTTAAAAACCCAAATTACGTTTTGAAAATTCCATTGAGGATTCCTTTAGCTATGGGATTTTATACTTTTGGCTGCCAATGGTAATGAACCTTCGTCTAGAAGTCTCGCAATGATTATAGTGCTTAGGAATGAGCAATGGGAAATGTCACATTTAGTCCCTATTGTTTCTTTCTAGTTTTAATTTGGTCTCTATTATTTAAAATGTCTCAATTTTATTCTTATTATTTTTCAAAAAATCTCAATTTCGTCTTTATTATTTTCAAAAAGTCTCAATTTCAACCTTATTATTTTTTTAAAAGTTTTAAATTCGTCCATATTATTCAAAATTAATCAATTTTAAAAAAAGAATTCAAATTCGTCCTTTTTGTTTTTCAAAGGATTTCAATTTAATCCTTGAATAATAGGGACAAATTTGAAATTCTAAAAAAATAATAGGGACAAAATTAAAAATTTTAGGAAAATAATAGGGATGAAATTAAATATTTTTTTATAAAATAATAGAGATGAAATTAAAATTTTTGAGAAATAATAAAGATGAAAAATGAAAAATCTTAAACAATAGAGATAAAATTGAAACAACAAGTAGATCCTCCAAAAGGGTACATTAATCGTCTTCATAAATCAACATTGACATTGATTTATCATTCACTTTGTACTTCATATATAGAGGCAAAGCTGGCTATCTAAGCCAGGGTGGGGTGGAAGATGAATGTCTAGACCATATTAGCCATGGTGCTTCCAGGCTCTCTTATACTAAGCCTCATTGTCTTGGCAAACTTGTTAGCTTGGCGTGAGCTTTCATTAACGAGCACACCAAGCGTACTGATTGCGCCAAGCAGCGCAACTTCATTCAACCACAGTAGCTTTCCTGCTGCTTTTGTATTTGGAGCAGGCTTGTCTGCTTATTAGGTATAGTTCTGATTTGCATATGTTTTCTGCACTTCCACCTGACTTTATCACAAGACCCGCCATTTAACTGAAACATTATTAAGTGATCATCTAATTTAAAAACTTAAATTATAAAAAAAAATTCATTGTATTTATATTTATTATGTTTAACAGACGCAAACAAGTTTCCTTTTTCTTCTCAGTGTGAAGGAGCTGTTAAAGAGGGTGGTAAAGGGCCTAGCGTATGGGATACCTTTACCCACGAGCATCCAGGTTCTCTTTCTTTAAAAATGCAACTTTGATGCTTCACTA
Organism: Ehretia macrophylla; assembly: GCA_037974665.1. Classification (NCBI taxonomy): domain Eukaryota; kingdom Viridiplantae; phylum Streptophyta; class Magnoliopsida; order Boraginales; family Ehretiaceae; genus Ehretia; species Ehretia macrophylla. The sequence continues at coordinate 45,507,295 of CM075777.1, read as the reverse complement.
TACGAATATACTAATATTGTTACTTTTTTAGTGCCATTAACTATTTACACTAATCACGAAATCATAATATATTCATAGTATTATTTGTGAAAAAGGTAGAATATCTCACCCTCTCTTCGCAAGCTACATCTTTTTTTACCTGTGAAATTGTCCAAATTATTGCAGATGAATTGCATAGAAGTTTGTAAAGTTTCTCGTATTTCATCTTACAAATTCCAATCCTTTGGGTTCTATATTCCTTATATTTGTTCAACCATCAATCCTTTATGGAATGGCTATGCTTTGTATCATTTAAATGATGTTTCAGTCATTTGGTAAATAAAAATATATTGCTTTGCTTAATAGGCTATAGTTGTTTTTCGACGTTATGCACGATGTTATCCACCTGCCATCCATATGCTACTATAACCACTTGCGGTCTATGCACCTTCCCAATTCCCTCCACGATTCTTGTGCTCTTGAAAAAGATCCATCATGGCACCTCTGCTCCTCTATGCAATTCTTCTTCTTCTATGGGTTTCAAATGACATCACTTTGTCCCACAAACATTTTCCATTTTCTCCACTCTTCAGCAACAAAACTCTTCCTTTCTTTTCTTAATTTCTTTGGTTAGCTAAAGCAAACTCCAGTGTTCACCATTTTTCATCGCGTTCAGGTGGCAACCTACTAGCCAAGGTTTCATTTTGTTTCACCTCTTCTACACTTTGTGTATGTGAATTATGTATATATATGCGTTAGTGCGTGTGTCAGTGTGTGTGTGTCAACTTTTATTACCGCTCTAATTAGCCGAAAAAAAAATGTCATCTACTCTAATATTTTTGTTTCAGTGCAAAGATGTTGACGATTCTTATTTATTAGTGTCAATGTGTGTAATTGTCTTGATTCATCATGTTTAATGTCATTAGTATCTTGATCTAACCTTTTAAGTGGAAAAGGACTGAAAATATCAGAGTGTTTTAGTTAGATAATTATTGTGATGTTATTTCGTTAAATTTTAATAGGCAAAAATGTTTTGGTCCGTGAGAGAAAGCAAAGAAATGGAAGTTAGAGGGAAAAAAACTATAAGAGAAAAGAAATTAATTATAATTCTCTCACTTGAATAGTAATTATAAAAAATTGATAGAAAATGTAAGAAAACTCTGTACATGTTAGTGCTTATATTTTTATAATTGTTATAATGTGTATAAATTAAATATTATTTTATATATAAATAAGTACTATGAACCTTTAATTACTGATTGTGTCACTATCAAAAATAAAACTAGAAATCAGATGTCTATACTGACCACCCAACTTACATGAAACAAAAGTTGTAAAGATTTGCTTCAACATAATAAATTGACACATCACAGGTAGCTTTTTAACCGAAGAAAACTTAAAGCAAATCATGCTAAAACTTGATGTAGTACTTGAATCTATATCATGATTTCGTTAGCACTAATTAAAGCAAAGACATAACTGACTATATTTTCTTAGGTAAAGGTCTAGTTTGGCCCATTATGTTTGGTGTAAATGACACTTTCATCCATTATCTTTCAAAATGAACCTTTTAGTCCATTATATTTGGTGTAAATGACACTTTTATCCATTATCTTTCGAAATTAACATTTTAATTCAATATGTTTCACATAAATAATGTCGCTAGTCCAACTTCAAAACATATTGGAGGAAACATATTGGACTAATGACATCATTGATGTGAAACATATTGGACTAAAAGACTAATTTCGAAAGATAATGGAGGGAAGTGTCATTTACATCAAAGATAATGGACTAAAAGGTTCATTTTGAAAGATAATGGATGAAAGTTTCATTTATACCAAACATAATGGACTAAGTTAGACATTTACCCTATTTTCTTTAGTTAAGATCTTTATGCTCTGACCGTGCCTTAATTCACACGCTAGTTAAGCAGGATATATATAGCAACACTATTTTCTTTAATGCTTTGTTTTTTCTTTAATGTTGGCACATGAGAATAACAATTGAAAAACTCAAGAAACAGAGATATCTATTTATGAATAATGGAAAATTGATTTCATTAGGGAGATTACATGATTTGACAATAGACTCTGATACAACATGTAAGTATAATTATCATGATAAACATGCTGCAATTAATTTATCAGAAACATGTAATCATCATAGTAAAATCACTAATGGGGCGTTTGGTTCATGGATTAGTTTTTTATTCATGGGAATCACATTTCTAGGAATGTTGTAAAATCTGTTTGGTATACCAAAAATATTTCTAGGAATATTTTTTCAAATTCTTGGAAATATTATAATAGTGTTTGGTTTGCACTTGATATTCTCGGAAATCTTAATTAGTTTTCTAAAAATACTCATAACTGAAAAAATAACTCTAATATTATAATATTTCCAAACATCGTGTGCAAAAATACAAACTTAAATAATATATCACCACAATCACGATATACTTCATATTTTTTGCCAAGAAAAAAGTAATATATGTCGTTTGATTTCATAGTTGTTTATCACAGTTGAAAATCAAGTCGAATCAAATCAAATCAAAATAAATCCATAACAAATTCATAAAAAATAAAGCCAATTTATGTCTTGTTGTTGTTGTTGAGGTTGAAATTTATCATCATTTGTCCGATTTTTCCAAATCAAAAGTTAACAAATCATACAAAATTAGGGTTTTCAGATCAGCAAGAATAACAATCAAATAATTTTACAAGATTAAGATGAAATCTCGTGTCCGATAATGAGCTAGGGTTCGAAGGTTGATGGTGATGTTGACGAAAAGATTTAATTTTTGTTTGGATTTTGCAGACGATGGAGGTGATGAAGAAACCCTAGATCCAGAGAAGTCAAAGGTCTCTCTCTCTCTCGTGTGCTACTTATGTGTCGCCACACGTATTTCTATTGTTAGGTTTTTAGGTGAATTATTCTCATAACTCAGGAATAATATATTCCCACCCCCTGACATGGAAATAAATTTTAGTTAAAACATGTGAATAAAGGATTCTCAAGAATCCAATATTTTCAGGAATAATTTTTTAATCCATGAACCTAACATGGGAATGTTACATTTCTAACTCCTTATTTCCAGGAATTTATTTATAATCTGCGAACCAAACGCCCCATAAGGGTATAAGTTACTTACTTGATACGGAAGATGAAGCCACTATATTGATTAATTGATTTCTCCACCTTAACTCTATTCTTTATAGTGTAGATATATGATGGAACTCTACAACTCTTTTTTTTGGACAGGGAGATGACCAATTAATATGTATATATAGGCTCCGTTTGTTTGCTGTAAAATAACTTACTGGTAGAAAATATTTTCATAGAAAACATAATATTTTTTAGTGTTTGGTTGTCACAGTGAAAAATATTTTTTGGTATTTAGATGTAATAGTAAAAAATTGATTAAAATTATTAATTTTTTAATTTTTAAAAAATATTAGTAATTATTCATTATTAATTAATTAATAGAAATTTATTTAATGAATAATTAATTAATTTATTTATGTTATCATTAGATTAAAATTAACTAAAATTTTATTTTCAAAAAAATATTTTATTATTATTTAATTAATTAATTTTATTATTAAATTAATTAAATTTCCAATTAATAATTAATAATTTATAAAGTTAGATAAATAATTAATTAATTGTTATGAAATGAATAAAAATCTTAAGTTAATCAAATAATTAATTAGTTAGTTAATTAATTATTATTTATTAATATTAAATATAATTTTATTAATTATTAATTTAATTCATTTATTTGTCATTAAATTAACTAATGAGTTTGGATTTTAGTGGTTATTATTTTAATTTAAGTGGGTTACCAATAAGTTAATGGGCCACACCACTTACATTCTATTCTTAGTGAGATTAGCAATTGTAATCTATAGATAAGACTATCTACTTTGCATTTAGTTGTCACATGATACAAGGTGGGTGCACCATATTAGATTACACTAGAATTGTATGTTATAAGCATCTAAGTAGCTATGTTAGAGTCGTGATTATAGTTATTCTTATCAAGTAAAAAGAATAATGGTTCATGGACATAAGTTATACATACTGAACGTCGGTAAATAGTGTTGTGTTCCAAAGTATTTATGTGCATGCTCCTTCCAACAAAGTGGCATTAGAGCCTGATATTGCATATATATACATTGGTTATGTCATCACCAAAAGAAGGTGCATTCTCCTGCTAAAGCAGAAGACTGCAAAGAAGAGGAAGGTCAAGCAAAAAAAAGGAGCTTGCATCAAGACATGGTGTACTGTTTGCTGGAAAGACAAGAGAAGAGCAATAAGTTGGACGTTGGAGTAGAGTTGCCCTTGACCTTATTGTTAAATCCTCCATTGTTGTGGAGGGAAGAGAAAACTCATTCTTGAAGATTGTTGCGACGTGTTTAACACAATGATGCGCCGAAACAAGAGACAAGTTTGAGCATTGGAGTTACTATTGCAACTCCAAAGAAGAATATGGTCAGCGGAGAAGGGATGACACGTCATTATTGCCGCGCCATAAAGTAAGCATGTGAGAAGACAGACATCTGTAGTTGTCTAGGAGAGAACTAGCAAGCAAGACCACTGAAGAAGGCATAAGAGATGCTTGGCAAAAAGATAATGTTTGCTCTCTATGTTGCAACCTGGGAGATAGAACCAGAGTCGTCTCAAACAATTTGGGGACCTTGGGCGATCATCTAAATGAATGCCTTAATAATTAAGTTTTTTCTCAATAAAAAAAACTCTAAATTTTCTACTAAAATAATCCCTACAAATTAAAAAAAACACCAAAATTAGAATTATAAAATAGCATAATATTACAAGTTAACAAAAAGATAGACTTATATAAAAATTATTTTTCTTACCTCTTGGCCCAATTAAAGAACATTAGTCTATGATAGACTTTTATCTTAAAAAAAAAAATTCTTTAAATTGGGACCCCTGAACTAAGGGGGCCTTGGGCACAGGCACAAGCAGCCCATAGCTTGGGCCGGCCCTAGATAGAACACAACCAAAAGAAAAAGAAAAGAAAATATTTTTAAAAAAAAATAAAAAAAGAAGAGAAGAGTAGATCATAGGCTAACGACAACATTGACGTCATCACTAAGAACATATCTCGGATATGTTACTGCCAGTAAAACCAGTGTATTGCACTCAAGGGATGATCTTTTGAGCTTGGTTTGACAAGAAAAGTTTGAGCGCGTTGAACAAGCAATGACCAAGGCTTGACCTATTTGATGTAGTTGCTTTCCATTGAAGTAAGACGAGTTGATTGTGGGTGTTCTAAGGGCTTTTTAACGTGTTGAATCTAAATTTTTGGTCAGTTTATCAAATTCCATGAGCATTGTTAAGGTGTTGAATTCAAAAGATTCGAAGCTTGGCATTTCTTGTCAAGGGAGAAACTTATTGGATATGGTTCGAATCTCAAGTATAGTCAAATATTAAAAACAACTAGAAGTCCAATTGGAGTTAAGGTACTATAGAGTACAAGAATCATATTCCTAGTGGGATTAGCAATTGTAATTTATAGATAAGGGTATCTAGTTTGTGTTTAGTTATCACACACTACAAGATGGGTGTCATATTAGATTACACTAGAATTATATGTTATAGCGTCTAAGTAGGTGTATGAGAGTCGTGATTATAATTATTCTTATTAGTAATACATAGGTTATATTGAACCACATTAGCAAATTATTGTGTTCTCACGTATCTATGTGTACAATCCTTTTAATAAAATATTATCCAAATGATATATATCAATACTTTTTTCAAAAATCCTGATTTATATACCTCCAATCAAAACTGACACTAGCCTCCATTTGCCTCTAACCTTGTCAATTGCTATTGAATGAGAGTTTTTATCATAAAGTTCATGAACTATATCAACAGAACTAATCGAATCGTAACTATATTTGCCATGTAAAGTATATGAACGTACATGAGTAAAATTGGTTTTGAAAATTATTAATATTTGGCATGGTGCTCCATGGCAACATCAACAATTAATACCAATTTTCTGTGCTAATTGCAGAAAAAATATTAGATCGCAACAACGCCAACGTAGCAAATGACTTATATCATCGCTACAAGGTATGTGATAGCTGAACATAAGTAAAAGATGGATACATTCCCAGTCTTGTATCTCACAGTTCGGATATGTTCTAATGTTTATTGCCCATTTCTACTTACATTTTTCACCTTCCAAATGCAGGACGACATCAAACTCATAAAATTCATAGGGCTAGATGCTTTCCGATTCTCCATATGATGGTCAAGAGTTTTATCACGTAAGAAGTTTTTATGCAAATATTCCTAATAGAATATATAACTCTTATAATTGATAGGGTGAAATGCACCAGAACTCCCTATGATTTTTCATAAGTGCACAACACCCCCTTATACTCTAAAAATCCTCTAATCGCTACCTTATGTTTTTCAAATCTAGCACACGTGCCCCAATCTTAGTTTTCTATCAACGGAGTTAACGATTTTTTATGAAAATACGTATTTGCCCTTATTGACTTTTAGTGATTTAGTGATTTAACAAAAGCTCCACAACCAAAAAAAACAAAAAAAGCTCAAACATAACAAAGTCGTATCTGCCAATGAAGAAAACAAAATAACAAAAGCTCACTCTCTTTACAAACAGCCAACCAATGAAGAAAAAGAAAATCTTTATTTCAAAATCATGAGCCTTAATTTATTACCAACGAAGAAGTCCTAATTTCACATTAACTTTATCTCGCGATTTAAGCTACAATCAAGGTCTATTAAAGCATCATCGTGGGTCGACGCTGCTCACTTCATAGTCAGAACAACCACCATCTCATTTTAAAATCAATACAACAATTAATTTCACCAATAACACACACAAAAGGATGAAAAATACTTCATCTTCACTATCGTATTTATATTCTTCACCGTGTATAGGAAGTTCCTTCTTTTTCCACAATGCCTTTCGCGGCTCACACCATCTAAAAAAATGACAAGTGTTGCATGTATCGTCACAACTCGAATTTCTGCCTTTCAATTACAATGGCACCTTTTGTTCACATATCGCAAATCCAACAAGGGATCTTCCAAATTGCTAGTGTTTGTTGTTGACATTTTGCTATAACAGACCATAGGAAAGTTTTGAGCAGGCATGTAAGAGCAAATCTGGACAATATAAATACTAAAGGCAATTGAAAACAAAACACACACACAAAAATTACAAGCAGGCCATGATCTTCACCTAGCTTTCTTGTCGGAGTTTGTCGCCAGAGCTTCACCTGACATTCTTGATGGAGAACCAATCTTACAGTGTAAGAGTGAGATGCGAGGAGACTTTAGTGTCTGATAGTTTAAAAGCCCAAGCAAGGGTATTTAAGTCAACAAATGCACTTATTTTCTGACATGCATATGTTTTTACTAGCTTAGTCACAACTTAGGCGCATTGTATACACGCTTCGTTAAGATTAACGATTTGTTTGACAGCAGGGGGCACTCATGCTAGTTTTGAAAAACACAAGGTAATGATTAGGATGTTTTCAGAGTATAAGGGGGGTGTTATGCACTTATGAAAAATCATCGAGAGCTCTGGTGCACTTCACCCTAAATGATATCATGTAAAATACAAACATCATCTACCTTTACAAGTACTTCCTTTTCTCATATAGGTGCCTCAACTTTTAGAAATACCCGCATTCCTCATTGAAAAGAATTAAACACTAAGTACAGATTCTTTCATCAAACTGAATTAAATACTAATTTCATAGTATATGCGAAATTAATTTGCCCAAAAATTTCCAAATTTGTTCCACCATTTAACAGCTACGAACCAGAGTTCAAAATACTGGATTTTGAACTATATTGTCACAACTTAATTGACCTTTGTTTTGATTATTTTCACGCAGTAAATAAGGATAGAGATATTGAGAGAGTTTATGAGGGAAAAATAGGAGAAGACCGTAGTCTTCTGTTTTCTAATGCTTAAGAAATGAAAAACGTTCTTGTTTTTTCTTTTATTTAGAAGTAGTGGGAAATTAAACAACTTCCCACAACTTTCACTACCCATACATAATAAGTCAGGTCAGTCGGGTCGGGTCAACCCATATTGGGTGACACAACTCCAAAATCCAACACCTCCCACTCGCACAAGATGGGTAGACCCTTGAGCTTATGGGGACTTAATGTCCAAGTCATTTACAAGTGAGTTTATATATAGGCTTATGGGGACTTGATGTCCAAGTCAAACAAGGAAAACTAAATCCAAGAGCTATTAGTAAACTAAAGTTCTATTTGGCCTAATTGTGAAATTTTAGTTTTTAAGCTATAAAGCTTTGGTTAAAAGTGTTGTTAAATAAAAGTCGTTGACTATTTAGCCTATATTGGACAATATTGAGCTTTTAGAAAATTTAAGGGCAATATTAAGTTTTTAAAAATTTGAGGGCAATATTGTACTTTAAAAAATATGAAAAGGTATATTTGAGAAAAAAATAATAATAACTTCCCGCATTATATAAAAACAGCTTCGTAAAAATCTATTTTGAAAGCTCTAATTTGGAGTTTCTTAATTTTTAGTTTTTTTCAGTTTCAACTTTTACCTAAAAGCACTTTCAGAAATTGGCCAAACAGGTGAGATCAGCTTCTAAAATCATAGGAAGTACTTTTGAGTATTAAAAAGTTAGGCCAAACAAAGCACAAGTCAACTAATGTAATTACATGAAACTTCTATACACGTTGACAACCCCCCTCAAATTGAAGTGGGAGAATGCAGCCTTGGAGATCAACTTGAGTTTAATAATTAGATTACGATGATAACCTGAAGGATGAGTCTTGGTGAAGATGTTGAACCAAGGAAAAGAAAACTAATTATAATAGTACTCTTATTTTTATTGTCAGTTGGACTATTTTGTAAAATTTATTAACATATTTTTTAGAATAAATGAATTCTATAATTTTTTTGGAACAAATGAATTCTATGAATTTTTGTGAAATTCATTTATAAATTTAATTATTTGTGTTTGGAAATACCTTTTTAATTTACTCAAGCTTTATTTCATTCCTTACTCAAGAGGTAGAATTTGCACTTCTAAGTCACCAAATTAATTGCTCATCTTTTAAGGAATAAACTTCCCTCTAAGTTTTCATTTCTTTTTTTATTGTCCTCATTCTTTTGCTTTCATTCCCTATATAATTAGTTCTTTTTATTCTTTTTCCGAGCTTATTCATGGTGAATTTTTCTGTATTTCTTAATCTGAACTGCTTTTTGTCTTCGAATTAGTAGCCCAAATCATAAGTTATTTATTCACCCATCCTTATTTTTCGGTAGTCTTTGCATACTTAGCCATCTAAAGTTATTTATCTGTGTTATTTATTCTTTGATACTAATTAATTAAGTTTAATTTTAGAATTGTCTAGTGCTTATTGATGGAGCACATATGTATTTGTGTAAAAAATTTAAAACTAGAGCCCCAAGATAAAGAAGCAGAAAAAGAATACAGACAATAAATATATTAAATCACGTAATTGACTTACCAAATGAATTCCAAATATGGGAATTCACTTGTCAATACAAATTCTCACAAAATTCATTTATAAATCAAATAAATTTTACACCACATGTGCTTTCAAACACTAAGTAACTTTCAATATGTTTTTGTTCAATATAAAAGAATTAAAAATGAGAAGAAGAGATGCATATATTTTTATGAGATTTTTTCACTTACCACCCTTTATGTATTTTAGTACACAATTCCAAACACAATTCAAATAATAGAATTTGCTTAATACTATTTTATAGTTGCAAATAAGAGAGTTCATTTGTAAATACAAATTCTCATGAAATTCATTTATAAATCAAATAAATTTCACAATACAAATGCTTCCAAATACTACGTAAATCCAAAAGACCAATTTGTTAAGTATGGGTCAAAGATGGAAAGAGGATATACAGACTCTTTAAATAAGACTCATGCAAAATCTAAGAAGATTTGGGTACTTCAACTTCCAAGAATTGAAGATTTTTCATCAAAAGAATATGATGAAAGATCTACCAGTCAGCAATCTAAGTGATGACATGTGCAATGGATGCTTAGAGGGATGGTAAGTAATCACCTCATCTAAAAATTTAAATTGTTAAAGAAGGGTTTACTAGATTATTTAGAGAAAATGGTTCAATTAGTCATAAACGTTTCAAATCGAACACTTTAGTCCCAAACGTTTTACATAAGGAATATTGTTAGTCTATTAATTCATTTCTGTTAAATTCGATCCGTTAAAGTTATATGATTCGCACGCCGCGCGTAAAAAAAAATATAAGGTTAAATTGGAGATCGAGTGATGTTTTGTGAGAATGAGTTGTAAGTTAAATTGGATACTATTAGATTATACACTTGTCCCACATAGAAAAATCATAAACTCTTAGACCATTTAATAAAATCTTGAACTACTCTACTTGGAACCAATTGGTTTTAAGATGGAAACTCAGTTATCTTCACATGGTATCAGAGCTAGGCCCATGGTCTAGTCTCATTACTTGTCTTCAATCTTTCGCGTGTGCATAGTCCACGCACTTTTAATCTTCCACATGTGTGTTCAATCTTCCATGTGTGACCCATCTAAAAAAAAATTCAGTCCACATGTATTCAATCTTCCAAGTGTGACCATGGTCCACGTGTGTTCAATCTTTGGTCCACGCACTTTCTGTAACACCCCGATCCTTCTCGAGACCGGAAGTTCTATCAATCAATCTAATCACAACCCAATTCCAAACCCGGGCAAAATTTTTAGGGAAAGACGGACGGAGTCTACCCTGTTTCTAGGCAAAATGTAAAACCTGTAATAGCATATAAGTGGACCAGCACCGTGTCCAACCATACAAACACCTCAAGGCCATCCGAGCCTTGGTTCTCAACAATTAAACACAGCAAATATACATATTTCCAAGTACCCAAACTATTCTAACTCTTTTCCTTTGGACATTACAAACATGCATTTAAGTTAAACTATGCTAACTGAATACATAAACTAGCTTTTCAAATCACTTCAACAATCTAGTAAAACTTAAATTACATTCCTTTTTAACTTTAAATACAAACAACACATGAAACATACATCTTTGCATCTTTGACAACTCAAGCCACATAGCACGCAAGACAACTCTTCAAGCACGAACTTTCACGTAACCACGAACTTTCCAGCTAACAAGGCATTTTCCTGAAATGTGGTGGTGATGAGTGAGTATACATAACACGTATACTCAGTGAGGGTGAGACAGATATCGAGGTGGAAGAAAGAAGATCGTGCAATGCAAATAAGGCAGTTAAACAATATAACTGACAAGTAAGCAATCATTATAAACAATCAATTCAATAAGCAACTAATAAAAGCATTAATACAACCATTCAAAGCTATACCACACTCTGAAGGCTATGGTTCACTTTTATGAGCAATGTACCATTCGATTCGATTACACGAGCATTACATCAATCTCGAGCTTGATGTTGACAACGATGACAATAAGTGCGCAACCACCTTATAACTTCAGTTTGGAATACCCCGGAAGTATCCAATCAATTCTACGACCCAAATCTCCCTGGGAGGCAACCCAAGCGAGAATGGGAATAGGACACGGAGCTAGAGCAACCAACACTGGCAGCCCGAGACTACCCAAAGAGGCCCATCACTCACGCGCCTGACACTATACAATGCAAGACACGATACAAGGTGATAAACGAGCTATAACACAACAATACAGATTAGAGGCGATAAACGAGATATCAAGCATTTACAATCAATACTAGCATTCAATTAACTTTTCAAGCATAACTATCATTAATAGCAACAAGAACACCAATTAAACAAGTAACAGCAGTTCAAACTCGAAAACGACAAATATCACTATTCAATCTCTAACTTCCAAAGACAATTACGAGCAAACGGGCTACGGGATTAGGAAACCAATTTCACTACATTCACTTAGGCACTACAAGGCACGTTTCTATGTCACTAAATTTCACTTTCCCAACCGAAGCCCGAAAGTCCACCTACTGCGTTTGAACTACAACTATACTAACCGGTCACTCAATCAACGCCATAACAGCGCCAAAAGTGCTTCCATGCCCTCAATAGCAAAACCCCCAACTCAATTTGAGCACGGTCAACTTTTGGTCAAACGAGCCCTTTACGTTTCTTTGTCTAATTTCTAATTTTAACAAAAGTTGATCCGTTTTTATTGCACATTTTATCTTTCTATCACTAATGGCATCTATCCAAATCAAACAATCACAATTCGGATCAAAATTCAAAATTCTAGGGTTTTACTATTCAAAATCACTATTTATTATTTTTTCCCAATTTTAAATATGCAATTTCAACCGTAAAAATTACTAAATAGCTATCAAACAATGCTTTACGAACTCAAAGAAAGCTATATCAAGCAATTATAGGCATTATAACACATTATATATCAAATCTAAAAATTTGAAACAAAATTCAAATTTGAATATAAATGCACAAAAGCGTGAAAACCCTCACAGAGATTGAAGACCAAGACCCGCAAGGACCCGAGCCACGACCCCCGAGCAATTCCATGCATGATTGCAGAAGAAAATTGAAGCAAAAATCTTTCTTTTTTTTCTCCTTGGAGCTTCGGCCAAAGCAAAGGATATAGGAGGAATTTTAAAATTTGTTTTTCTTGATTTTTGCCTTGTTTTATTATTTAAAAGGTGACAAGGGCATTTTGGTCATTTGCAAAATCAAGCTTTAGTTAAAAATGGTCAAATAAGCTTATTTTGATGCCATTTAATCTAATTCAAGTTAAAACAATGCAATTAAATGAAAAACAACTAAAACTAGTTAAATTAAGCTAAAAACACTTTTCACTAAGTCTGAAGAATATTTCTCTAACTCTCATTTTCGAAATGCTACGATCGAACGGTCAATAAACGATCGCTAATCAAATGATGGGCACTAATAGAAAACTATAATTTTTGAAAAGTAGAATAGTGGAATAATTTAAAATTCACTCCGCCTCAGAGTTACTTTTCTCATTTATTTGAAAACCGAGTAATTTTAATGCAAGACAATTAAAACCGATTATTAAAATAATCAAAACAATCAAAATAATCAGTATTCATTTAAAAATAATTAATTTAACTATTTCTAGAATATTTTAAAGAATCATAAAGTTAATGTTAAGATACGAATAAACAAGTTAATATAAATACGTAATCAAATGCAATTAATTACTAACATTTAAGATGACACTTAATTAAATACAAGAAAGTAAATCCAATTTCTATAAATAATAAAAATAGGTGATAATCTTTTAGTTAATCAATATAAAAATTATTAAATGCTTCCAAAAGAAATATCAAAATAGTGAAAAATGGTTGACTTAACTAATTAAACATTTAATTAAATGCAGTTATATGCCATTAAATGCATGCCAGGTTCGGGTTATCATATCATTCCCCCCTTAAAACAATTGCGTCCTCGCAATTCTTCTTCCAATAAAGCTCAGCATCATCTGAAATCCAACTTTGACTAATCTTCATCGGTTGCTGAGCAAGATAGTGAATAAGGATGCTAGGAAAACCCGAATAGAAATCCCAACCAAGAATGCCGAGAAATTACCAACTAAAGACTGAAGCAAAGATACTGTAGATAAAATTAACATCACATATTAATGACAAGAAGGATGCCGAAGAAATACCCTATTTTCGAATCTCCAATAGAAGTCTAACAAGTACCAAATAAGAAAGTTAAAAGATAGCCAGAGCAGATGCACCTCATGCAGTGCTGATTACCGTAAGTAGACCTAACTGAAAGTTCTGTAAAAGAATATAGAGAAGAATACCAATGGCCAATCTCTAAATGAAATCCTCCAATCACTGAGTGCCTACCGCAACATCTTAGTAAAACAGCAAGTGTAACACCCCGATCCCTCACAGAACCAGGTCTTCTATTATTCAAACTATTCTCAATCCAATTCCAAACCCCGGGCACGAAATTTAGGGGAAAACGGACTGAGTTTTCCCTATATATAGGACTAATAAAAAACCTGCAAGCTGCAAATATAATCACACGAGCATGCAATCAAAAGACAGTAAAGTCTATCTTTAGCTATTACATATCACTACTCTATCAAATCACATAAATCCTTTAAATTGATTTACAATCCAACAAGTAGTACAAAATACATACAAGACTTCAAGGGGTTTCAAAACAGAACAAAAATACACCAAGTTTCATCTTCACAACAGCTTCTAACCACAACAAGATAAGCAACCAACAACATGGCACACAAGGTAGTTATTCTAACTGTTCCTGTAACATTTTAAAATGAGGAATGAGTAACCAAAGTTACTCAATAAGGGAGGTGATGCAATATGATATGCAACAAAGATAGCCATATGTATAACACAAAGTAACAAGACTAGATAGACAAGTATTTAACCACATATAAAAAGGATACGGTTCTACTTCAAGTCTTCAAACTCGAACCACGAGCCATGAACTTCACGCAAGTGCCGGCAAACCCTTACTCCAACAAGTTGGGATACTCCGGATGTATCCCGATCCTACGACCCTTTCTCCTAAGGTAGGTCCATGCCCAGCAAGTGAACCACGCCTCTAGGGTAGTGGAGTATGCCTCAGCGAGAAGGGAATAGGCACCATGGTAGTCGAGGGAGCACGGCAAGCCCGATGCCGCCCGTGTCTCTCGACGCTACCATGTCCGGAAAGGTTGCACAACCCGATATTCGATCACAATAATTCAAGCAATGACAATATAATTCAAGAATTACATAAATGAGGAACAACAAAGTAGGTTGCCCTAGCACGTAGATTACAATGAATAAGAAATATAACAATATAAACCGGAGACAGGTGTATACTTATTCAATTCATATCAAGGTACACATAAATATAAGTAAACATATCAAACTATACAATTTATGAGCAGTAAAACAAATTAAGATGCACAAAAGAATGTAACTCCCTCACCTTTAATAAACCAAACCTGTAAAAGTCTAGCCCATAACCCCTCCAATTCAACTCCAAAGCATCGACACCTTCCAAACCATTCAAGACTACTACCTAAACACAACAATACCATGCAACTTAAAGATAACTCAACCATATTATTCACATTCATGTTCAAGAATCAAGCTATTGTAAATATTCCATGGCATTCAACACTTCATTATTCAATTAATATGCATATGAACTAGATAACATGCTTAACTCAATTAAATGGAAGAAGAACTCTAACTAACCAATCAATTAAACAGTTACTTTTAAACATTAATGAAGATCAACTAACGAATTACTTTCATGCTTTAAGATCATTTAATACGCATTAACTACTTTAGATTACAAGACATATTAAAATGACACTCTTATTAGCATGTAGGGAAAGACATGCATTTATCAACTAATTGAAAAGTTAACTATCAACTATTTAATAACTAACACATCATTTTAGCAAAATAACTATACTTCAAGCTAATATTCTAACATATCACTAATAGGATCAACTTAAGTTAATTACATTTAACATATAATAGAAAACTATCAACTTACAATTAACCTTACATGTAGGTTCAAAGAGTATTAAACAAATTCTTTCACCTAGCTTACTTAATCCTTCTAAGTGTTCACTAGTTGCACATTGATAACAACAACTAATTCTAGTAATTGAATTGTTTAGCATATATAGAAATATTACCTATCTCTAAAGGTGGTGATCATCACAACTCTACTAGCATTTCTCATTCATAGTCGAATAGAATAGCTTCCCATTTAAATTAACTTGACTAGCAATAAGATTTTAATTACAATTCATGGAGACAACCTAACTATAAGAGCTCCATTACACTACTAATCATCCAAGGATACTACACAATAAGATCTTGATCGAATACATCCAATTAGAACTAAAATATATCAACACTATAGCAAAATAAGAACACAATTCAGATTCTCGCGTAACAAGGCAGTTCCGACACATCTCACCAAAACGATCATAACTTATTCTAGAAAACTCCGATTAATGCACCGTAAAAAGTATTAGAAACTAGACTTGTAAGGCTTTCTGACGGTATATAATTCAACCCCTAATCCTTCTCCAATTAATATAGTTTTAAGCTCGAAATTATCTTAGTTTTGCTGAAAAAAAATCCGGACAGGCATGGTTGAACACACGCACATGTGCACGCGTGAATTTTGCTTGGTTCCCTTACATTCCTAGCTAGTTTTTAACATTTTTCAAGCATATATAACTGTTGCACACTTCATTAAGCATTTTTATCAAACATCTAGCCTACACATGTCCAAAGATAGCAAATTAACAACAACAACAAATATAACAATAACAATAGAAACAATTTCATATAACAATTAAGCAAATTACAAAGGGGCATAATCAAGATTCACATAGAACTATAACAAAAGCTCCAAAGCATCTTGAAAACACATTTAAACACACAAGGAGTCATGTCAAGGTCCTAGAAGCGTGAGACAATCAAAATTGTACTTAAACCCCTTTGTAACCCAACTCGTTTTCCTTCCAAACTCAAGTTATGGTTCTACATTAGTAAGTGTCCTATACCATGCTTCTAGTTAACCCCTTAGGCACCTTTACAACCCTCAAACACATTCAAATACTCGCAATTACCACAAAAGCCCCAATTTCCCTCTTATGGCTTTGAACTACACATACCTTAACCGGGCTTCAAACAAGGGTTAACAAAACGTCTATAGCACCTAGGCAGCCTAAGAATACCAAATGTGAAGCTCAAATCCACCCGGATTAACATTAACCCCGAAACCCCTTTTAAAAAGTCGGCTATTTCATTCTTTTACTAGGTTATGAACAATTAAATGTTATATGGCCTTTACACTACTTTCATTAACATCTAAAGCACCTATTAGGATCATTGATTCAAGCTATAAAGTCCAATTTCACAAAACCCTAACATTCCCGTCACTATTCATGCCAAATATTCAACGAGCAATTTCAACCGATTAAACTACAAAACAATAACATAAATTAAGTCTCTACTACTTATATATAACATACATAAGCATATTTGAGCATTGCATTAACATTTAAGAGCAAAACAAGAAATTCAAGAAAGTTGTCACATTTCAAAAATGCAAAAATAGCATGCAAATCCCTCACCTATTGCGCGTAGGAGCTTTT
The DNA here is from genome assembly GCA_037974665.1 of Ehretia macrophylla. NCBI lineage: Eukaryota > Viridiplantae > Streptophyta > Magnoliopsida > Boraginales > Ehretiaceae > Ehretia > Ehretia macrophylla. The sequence goes on along the minus strand of CM075777.1, from coordinate 45,490,104 downwards.
AGGAGGCTAGTAAACACCCTAAACCACTTGCACCTAGCTTGGCTTGGCTTGTATTGAAGATTTGTTGAGCAAAAACTCTCATTCTCCTCTTATGCTAATTTTCGGATTTGCTACAGTGTTTTCAGCTTTTCCTTCTTTTTTTTTTTGTGTTTTGCTAACTTATGAGCTTAGTGTATGTGTGAGTATATATGCTAAGTGGTGTTGAGTTGGGTGAGTTTATTGCCTACTAAAATGAGCCTAGTCAACTTAAAAACGAGTCTAATACGCATAAATTAAGTTAGCTAACTAAAACATAATGTTTCATACGTAACACTATTCATATGAAGCGGTAAAACATTTTTTAAACACATGCTCCCGACCCCTAAAGTTCAAAACTACCATATCCTGACTCTTTTTAAATGTCATGTGACCTATGAAAAATATTGAATCACATATCCGAGACAATAAATTTTCTTATGAATAGTGCCTCAGAAATAAACAATTAAAGAAGACAAGAAATGCACGTAAAATGCACAAGTAGTTTATGCAACAATTATTTAAAATATGTGTGATAAAATTCTCGGGCGTCACAGCAAGTGTATATTTTCCCCCTGAGTGGAAAGGCCGAAGGAGAAGCCGTAAACAATACAAGATAATAAGTCCAAGCAGAATTCCAAGTGTAGGATCTTCCAATAAATGCTAATAAGAAAAATACTAGTAGAATGCCCAATAAGAATTCTAAAGAATACCGTAAGTAATATTACACTATAAGTCCGATAGGAATTCCAATTACCAAACCAACTGAGGGATGCCAAAGAAAAAAACCCGAAACAATGCTCCAGTAAGAAAGTACCAAGGATTGCCCAATAAGTAAGTATTAGATAAATGACCACTAAGAATTCTATAAAATGTCATTGAAGAATTGCCAATAAGGGATGCCAATAACACCAATAAAGACCGAGATACATATGCCATAGATAATTCCATGCAGTAAGTCCGATTGAAACCCAATAGCCAAGTCTACCAAAAAGTGCCAACATAAATTCCAAAGAACACCCAATAAGAAAACCAAAGAATGCTCCAGAGAACAACCAAATAGAACCCTAAAAGAAAGCTACTCTTTTTATGATTGCCAACCACAAAGAGGAATCTTAGAAGTATGCCAATAACCGAGCTCCAAAGACAAACACCAACTCCCTAATAAAGGCTAATTAAATGCCATTCATTTCCTGCCAATCCATACACCTTGAAAGGCCAACTGTGAACCACTTTCTTCAGGGGAGGAAAAAGTCTTTCACTTCAACAACCTAGTAAAACTTAAATTACATTCCTTTTTAACTTTAAATACAAATAACACATGAAACATACATCTTTGTATCTTTGACAACTCAAGCCACATAGCACGCAAGACAACTCTTCAAGCACGAACTTTCACGTAACCATGAACTTTCCAGCTAACAAGGCATTTTCCTGAAATGTGGTGGTGAGGAGTGAGTATACACAACACGTATACTCAGTGAGGGCGAGACAGATATCGAGGTGGAAGAAAGAAGATCGTGCAATGCAAATAAGGCAATTAAACAATATAACTGACAAGTAAGTAATCTTTATAAACAATCAATTCAATAAGCAACTAATAAAAGCATTAACACAACCATTCAAAGCTATACCATACTCTGAAGGCTATGGTTCACTCTTACGAGCAATGTACCATTCGATTCGATTCCACGAGCATTACATCAATCTCGAGCTTGATGTTGACAACGATGACAATAAGCATGCAACTACCTTATAACTTCAGTTTGGAATACCCCGGACGTATCCAATCAATTATACGACCCAAATCTCCCTGGGAGGCAACCCAATCGAGAATGGGAATAGGACATGGAGCTAGAGCAACTAACACTGGCAGCCCGAGACTACCCAGAGAGGCCCATCACTCACGCGCCTGACACTATGCAATGCAAGACACGATACAAGGCGATAAACGAGCGATAGCACAACAATACAGATTAGAGGCGATAAATGAGATATCAAGCATTTACAATCAATACTAGCATTCAATTAACTTTTCAAGCATAACTATCATTAATAGCAACAAGAACACCAATTAAACAAGTAACAGCAGTTCAAACTCGAAAACGACAAATATCACTATTCAATCTCTAACTTCCAAAGGCACGTTTTTAGGAAACCGATTTTACTACATTCACTTAGGCACTACAAGACACGTTTTTATGTCACTAAACCTCACTTTCCTAACCGAAGCCCGAAAGTCCACCTACTGTGTTTGAACTACAACTATACTAACCGGTCACTCAATCAACGCCACAATAACGCCAAAAGTACTTCCATGCCCTCAATAGCAAAACCCCCAACTCAATTCGAGCACTGTCAACTTTTGGTCAAACGGCCCATTTACGTTTCTTTGTCTAATTTCCAATTTTAACAAAAGCCGATCCGTTTTTATTGCACATTTTATCTTTCTATCACTAATGGCACCTATCCAAATCAAACAATCACAATTCGAATCAAAATTTGAAATTCTAGGGTTTTACTATTCAAAATCACTATTCATTATTTTCTCCAATTTTAAATACGCAATTTCAACAGTAAAAATTACTAAATAGCTATCAAACAATGTTCTACGAACTCAAAGGAAGCTATATCAAGCAGTTATAGGCATTATAACACATTATATATCAAATCTAAAAATTTGAAACAAAATTCAAATTTGAATATAAATGCACAAAAGCGTGAAAACCCTCACAGAGATTGAAGACCAAGACCAGCAAGGACCCCAGCCACGACCCCTCAGCAATTCCACGCATGATTGTAGAAGAAAATTAAAGCAAAAATCTTTCTTTTTTTCTCCTTGGAGCTTCGGCCAAAGCAAGGGATATAGGAAGAATTTTGAAATTTGTTTTTCTTGATTTATTCCTTGTTTTATTATTTAAAATGTGACAAGGGCATTTTGGTCATTTGCAAAATCAAGCTTTAGTTAAAAATGGTCAAATAAGCTTATTTTGATGCTATTTAATCTAATTCAAGTTAAAATAATGCAATTAAATGAAAAACAACTAAAATTAGTTAAATTAAGCTAAAAACACTTTTCACTAAGTCCGAATAATATTTCTCTAACTCTCATTTTCGAAATGCTATGATCAAACGATAAATAAATGATCGCTAATCAAATGATGGGCACTAATAGAAAACTATAATTTTTGAAAAGTAGAATAGTGGAATAGTTTAAAATTCACTCCGGCTCAGAGTTACTTTTCTCATTTATTTGAAAACAGAGTAATTTTAATGCAAGACAATTAAAACCGATTATTAAAATAATCAAAACAATCAAAATAATCAGTATTCATTTAAAAATAATTAATTTAACTATTTCTAGAATATTTTAAAGAATCATGAAGTTAATGCTAAGATACGAATAAACAAGTTAATATAAACACGTAATCAAATGTAATTAATTACTAACATTTAAGATGACACTCAATTAAATACAAGAAAGTAAATCTAATTTCTATAAATAATAAAAATAGGTGATAATCTTTTAGTTAATCAATATAAAAATTATTAAATGCTTCCAAAAGAAATATCAAAATAGTAAAAAATGGTTGACTTAACGAATTAAACATTTAATTAAATGCAGTTATATGCCATTAAATACATGCCGGGTTCGGGTTATCATAATTTCAATCTTCTACATGTGTGTTTAATCTTCCATGTGTAACTCATCTCAAAAAAAATTCGGTCCACATGTATTCAATCTTCCAAGTGTGACCATGGTCCACACGTGTTCAATCTTTAGTCCACGCACTTTCAATCTTCTACATGTGTGTTCAATCTTCCATGTGTGACCCATCTCAAAAAAAAATCAGTCCACATATATTCAATCTTTCAAGTGTGACCATAGTCCATGCGTATTCAATCTTTCACTCCCTCTCAAACCAGGTCACACGTGAGGAGGAATGTTAGAATATACACTTATTCTACATAAAAAAAAATCATAAACTCTTAGACCACTTAATAAGATCCTGAGCTACTCCACTTGGAACTAATTAGTTTTAAGATAGAAACTCAGCTATCTTTACACGAATCATGTGACCTTAACAGAGCAAATTTAACAAAAATGAGTTAATGGACTAACAGTGTCCCTTATGTAAAACATTTAGAACTAATTAAAGTGTTCGATTTGAAATGTTTAGGACCAAAATGTCAAAACAAACAAATATTTGCGACTAAGTGAGCCATTTTTCCGATTATTTATTATCTTTAACACGTCTCATATAAATGCAGGCGAAGTTAATTTTTTGAATTTTACACTTGTGAACAGTTTTAATATTTTGACCTAGACTCTGATACCATATCAAGTAATCACCTCATTTAAAAATTTAAATTATTAGAGATGAGTTTATTATTATCTTCAACAAAGAGACAACACAAAAAGTCATTCCCTTCAGATAAAGCAAGAACAATCGAGCAAATCGTAGAGCTAGTTCATACAGATGTATGCAGTCCAATGAGGACTTCAACCGAACAAGTACTCCATCCTCTTTATTAATGACTACATGGGTTTGCTTCATACGAGAAGGATTAGAAGTTTGCAACATATTTGAGAAATTCAAGACTCTTAACTCTTATCGAGAATCATTGTGACCAACGAATTTAGGTCTTCATAAGAAGTGACGATGAAAAAGAATACACGTACACATCCCATAGAAGATAAGGCACAAGCTAGAGGGAAAAAAAAGAAAGGTATATTCCTCAGCTATAGTTTTCATTGATCATTAAGAAACCACAAGCGATATAGATTGTATATGATATATATAACTAAATTTTACATCCTAAACTCATCGAATATCATAATAGCTTGATAAATACGAATTTTTTTACAATATTTATAAACGCACTCCAAGGGGTTTTACCAAATGCTCAAAAAGAAAAATTTTATTCATTTGAAGTAACAACACATGTGAAAGATTGAAAAGTAGAGAAGGGAATGAAATGGAATGTTACTTCAGTCGCTAGAAAGGCATTTGATGTCAGCGACTATTATTATTATCCAGTTGAGGTGTTGACTGAAGCAGCCCAACCATTTTCTCAAAATTCTCATTAGATGATCCACCTATTGAAGAAGCTTCTTCCGCAGTTATTTTCCATTTCCTAACTTTTTCTTTTTTTGCTCTGCCTTTCTCACTGACCATCAACTCTCTCACAAGGCTCTCTACATTATCTTGGTTAACCTCGCTATCCAACTCAAGAGCGATGCCCAAATGATAGCAGCTAAACCAACAATTAGTTGGTTGTTCGGCAAAAATTGGCCAACATATCAATGGCACGCCAGCGCAAATACTATCAAGCACAGAATTCCAACCACAATGTGTTAAGAACCCTCCTACTGCAGGATGTTTGAGAACCCTTTCTTGATTGCACCAACTTGCTATTAGACCCCTATCTTTTATTTCAATCTCGAATTCTGGGGTTAAAACGACGGCTTCACCAACCACTAAGTCAGGCCTTATGATCCACAAGAAGTTTTGCTTGCTATTAGCAAGACCCCATGCAAATTCCTTTAGTTGTTCTGCTGTTATTGAAAATGTCGAGCCAAAAGCAACAAGAATCACCGAATTAGGTTGTTTGGAGTCGAGCCAATTAAGGTAACCACTGTCTTCTTTGTACAAAGTTGGTCTTAAACAACTAACTTCATTTGGTGGCAGCTGATTCTCTAGCAGATGAAGAGGGCCAATAGTGGATATTTGTGGAAATATGGATTTAAGTTCATCCATAACTTTAGCCTCCAAGGTTTGAAATGTGTTCAGAACTATGATAGTTGCTTTATGAGCCCTTTCAGTTTCATCTATGGTAAACTGGAGAAAAGCGTCATCGGGGTCAGTTGTTCTAATAAAACTAGGCATATACTTGAGTCGTATATCTTTCATGCCTGGTATCCAATTAATCACTGTGTCGAGGTATCCATTTGTTAAAAAATTGGCATCTGCATCCAGTGTGATCATACAGCAAGTTTTTATATGAGGAAGATAAATGTATTTATCAAACAAAGCGAATAGTACTGATAAAGGACGAGAGATGACTAACCATCCAACTGAAAATCTAAGCGGAAAGAAGAAGAAGAAGCAAAACAATAAAAGCACATTGTAATTAATACCTTTAGCTGGTATGAAACCTTTTGTCAATCAGTTGGCGCAGATGAGCATAGGTCATTGCACTAGAAGCACTGAAAGGAAATAGCAAAGCACCGGGTATACCCAAATCTTCAGCTACATCTAGAGTGAAGGTCATGTGTCCATCAGAAACAATGTAACTGATGGGAGGGAAGCCATCTGAGCCAGAAGCATTATTGAGTCTTGAAACTAACTCTCTGAAGGGAGCCACAAGGTTGTTCTTGATGGCCTTGATCCGTACTGAAGGATCAGTGTCGGACCCATCGTTCTCATAGTTGTGTTAATCGGGAATGGTAAGAAAACGGAAGGTAGAAGTGCCATCAGTGACACTGCCCCCCTGGGAACGCAGCCAGAGACGCTGAACCATCTCAGTGTTGACAAAGCTGATGTAAAACCCCCGATGGTGAAGGAGCTTTGCTAATTTCATCATAGGGTTAAGGTGGCCTGGCACTGGCACTGGGACCACTATTGCGTGAGGCTTTGGTTTCTCCATTGCTTCCAGCTTTGATTTTTCAGGCACGTTTCTCTCTCTCTGTAGTGTGTAGTGATCTGCTGTAAAATATGTATACCATTGCCAGCTCCATATATAAACATGAACGAGGTAAAAATAAAAAATAAAAAAGAAATCGAACAAACGCAGAAACACAGATAGTGCGTTTCAGTTTCACTGTAATTTTTTTTACTCTTTTCAGTGGTTTAATAGTTATAATAGCTCCAATGGTTCAAAAGAAACAAAAAGAAAAGAAAGTTACTCATGTTACACGGAATCATTGTTCTATGTTTTAGAGTTATTGAGAAAAATAGGATGCATTTAAGTTGTAACTATTGTAAAAAATAATATATAGTTCTATTGTCTATTATATATTCTTTTGTATGTCAAAACTTAATTACTTCATAAATATATAGTTTTATATATTCTAATATAAGTTATAATTACATTTAAATTGCTAAATAATTTTGTCTTTTCATCATCCAAGCACATCTACCGTCAAAAATACCTAAAGAATCACAAAAATATTTACCAATATTGATGCAAATGACAAATTTTAACTCAAAGTAATTGATAAGAATATAACACATCACTTATCAATGTGTTACTAAATAAATAATCGAATCATGACGATTTACTATTCAATATGATTTACAATTCACGATTAAAAAATGATCTACTCACGGGATCCTAAAGGATCTTAACCAAGAAATCCCTTAAAGTTTGTTCAAATAAATTAAGCAATGATTCAAATGAATAATAGGTAAAAGAATGAAAGCAATTCATTAACGCTTAGCAAAAAATAAATTCATAGATCCTACGTTGGCATTTGAGTGCTTTTTCTGTTTGATCATTCTTTTCTCTGGCATTAATTGTCGTTTTATGCTTATGTTAGCTTAATGTTAATTCTCTCTATTTGTACAAATGCTTGTATTTCTTCTTTTCAAAAAATCCAATTTTGCTTACTTTGCCAAAAAAGAAAAGAAAAAAAGAAACCTACATTTATATGAATAGATTTTGGTTATTTGTAGACACTTACATGCATATTCCTAGATTTTATGTCAGTTATCTGTAAATACCTACATGCATATTCTTAGATTTGACATTAATTATATTTGTTGATGTGATTTCATAATTTTATTCGTTAGGTGATTTATATTGTACCACCAAAACAAAAATAAAAAAATGATATGTTTTGATTTTTAAATCATATAATATGACTAGATAATTTATACTAAATGATGATAGTATAGTGATTGAAATTTTTTAATCTTTTTTTTTTGGTCCAAAGGATCATGTATTATTAACAATCACCCGATCTTAGTTGAGTGAAGAGTACTCTGCACAATATCAGTATGTAACAAACTACGCAAGAGAATGAGATAGCAGTTGAGTCAATCAACAGGTAACACATGGCATCAGTTTATTTTGCAACCCAATTTGTAACTTTATGGCGATTTTCACATTTTACATTGTCATTCACAATATATATGACTTTATTGTCTGATCGATCGGGCCATTGTTTCTTCAATTTTCGTTCTCTGCCCGATCGATCAGAGTGGTGATTTTTATCATAAGCAACCTGATCGATCGGGAAGCTCATCCGATCGAGGTCTCTTGTTTCTTCATTCTTCTATGTATTTGTGAGCCCCAATTGATCGGGAAGTGCTCCGATCAATCTCAACTTCATTTTTCACATCTTTTGTCATCAAAATTGTTCAATTTACGCCACGATTACCTTGTACCACAAAATAATACATCATGCCTTAATTTATCATCAATTAACTCAATTGTGCACGCAAAATAATAGATTTAAAGGGAAAAATTTACATACTCATCACATATGGTAAGTTCAAAGCTTTTGCTATGCAAAACAAAAAACAAAGGCTTTTGCTATATTTAATTAGCAAAAAAAAAAAAACAAAGGCTTTTGCTATATTTGAGGGGGGCTTTGCACTTTAAGGTCATCCTCAATGGAGGCTCTAAATTGAGGGGCTCTAAAATAAATTTAGAACTTCTTTACTTTTAAGAGCCTCATTTAGAGCCCTATGTGTTTTTTAGGAGCTTTAAAAAAATTCATCACTAATAGGGGCTCTAAATTTAAAGATTTATCGTATGACCCACCATCCCTTCCATTTTTTTAGCCTAAGTTGCCAATTTTTTTTATTTTTTTTTGTTAAAGTTGTCAGTCAGATATCAAATTTGATTTGTTGAAGCGACCCATGTGATCAAATTTAATTTGAAAGTGATCCATGTAGGCTCTAAATTTTTGTCTTTTTTTTGGGGCTCTATTTTTTTCAACAAATTTGTTGAACAAAATAGAGTCCGGACTCTAAATTTGTTAAAACATGACAATTTTGCATTAAAAATATGGATTTGGGACTCTATATATACCATTGGTGTTGCTTTTTTTTCTTCTAAAGTCTCTATATTTGCTAAAAATTGTAATTATTGTATTTTGAAATCTCCATTGAGGATGTCTTAAGATTTTGGTTTTTACTTCGTTGTCCATTTAAGTCATTTCACATATATTTTGTTTTTTATTCCCTTTCCCAATTACGTCATTTTGTATTTATGACAATTTTCATGTAATAATTTTTCCATGCAAAACGTGTCTATTTCTAATTGGCTCACTTATTTGGACAAGTGTTGGTGCCGACAAAAAAAAAAAAGAAGTGGTTGGTGATGTATAGGGGACGCATGATGGGACTGAGAAAGAGAAAGATGAGAGTAAAGGAAAAGGACTAAAGCGCGGTGGGAGGGAGAAGACAACATGACAACTTGAGAAAAAGAGGGAGTTGGTATTGTGGCAGGCGAGTTAATGAAGGGTCTGATGTTGCACGCAGTTCTATGTAGCAGTAGGGACAGGAGTTTGTGGGCGCGTTGTACAAGGCAGGAGAATTGTGAGAGTAATAATTGACACGCATGTGGACACTGCGGCAAGGACAACATAGAAGCACGCTAGACAGGACATGAAACTAATTGACACGCATGTGGAATAAGGAAAAATCTTCGGTCCATCTACTTCTAATTAGTCGCGTGAGACAAGACAAGCAATTAAATAGGCACACGACACGTGGCAACCATTATGCTGTGTGAATCATGTTAAAAAATGCAATGATCATTCTATCTTTTTATTAATAATATGATTATGTATATAAAATAGTATAGAATAAAGATAAAAGTGGCATTGCAAAAGATCAATACACCCCTAAACGAAAAAATAATAGCATTGCAAAAGACCAATACATTCCTGAACGGAAAAATAATAGTATTGCAAAAGTCCAAAACACCCCTTAACGATAAACAATCAGCTTGTGCTCTATTTTTTTTATAAAAAAAATGAGAGTTGTGAGAAAAGACTAAAGTAGTCTTTAGGTATAAAAAGTTACTAAAATGGGTTTCGAATTGTGCTTGTTTGTACTATCTTTTTAACATAACAATTCAAAAAATATAACAATATATGTTTGTCCTTAGGCCTCTATTAGTAAAAAATTATAAATCCAAAATTTGACATATTATAAAACAAAAATTTTACCTTAATTTTGCATTAGCAAGATCAATTGCCAAAGATGAAGCGACACGGGCAAGAATAATTTCTATTATTTGTTCAGGTAAGCCCTCAAAGTACGTATTTTTGAGATAGTTATTTAAAGTGAGCACGTGGTGTTGGATTGTTGGAGAATTGAAGAGGCAATGCTGAAAGTAATTGGTAATCGGTAATCGGTAATCGGTAATCATAAAGGGGAAATAATTAAAGTCTTGAATGTAGTAGTTAGGCAGTGTCTTTTGGTAATCCTATAGACATATTTAATAATGTATATGGTAACAGTTCCAGTCATGAATGTAGTAGTTAGATTGTGTTTTTTGGTAATTGGAAATATTTTTTCAGTAGTGGAATCCTAGTGGAATCCTTATATAGCGTAATTTCAAACATGGTTAAATAGGCAATGAAATGCAGAAGCGTACCTTTGTAATTTTACTCCCGTTCTTGTGTTGAATTCATCATTCTCCAAATGATAGGCCACAAGAGTCTGAAAGGGCCAATGGATCCTTGGTATATTTATAGGGAAGAAATTTGCGAAAAGTTATGTCTTTAAACTCGAATGAACACAAATCTTGAGTGTAACCGCCACTTGAAAAGAGATTAACATTTGAGAAAGAGGCATCTATACATACCTCTTCACCAAGTCAACATGGGATTTGGGCTTGTTTGTGTTATCTTCTATTTTGTAATTGAAAATCATATACTGTAGAGTCAAATATGATTAAACGGATGAAACGGGTTGACATATAGCATAATATTTCACATCATGTTATGTTATTAGTCGCAAGGATAAAGTTGGACGAATTCCTGTTATCTTTTGGTCTGTTGCGTATAGCATGTACCGATCACATATTATGATAATAGTCGCATGGTTTGTGTTGCTTAGGCATGGGACGAATTTGTTCTTTTTTTTGTTTGTTTTCGACTTTGGGCTTAGGCCTTATGTATTTGCATTTTTTACTTTTTTTTGCTTGGGCTTTGGGTTGTTTGGTCACAATGTCAGGCCAGTTTTAATAGTTGTTGGGTTTTGGTATTTTTTGTTTCCTTGTGGACATATAGGCCGTGTCTTTTGGTAATCCTTGAGACACATTATAAGCTGAAAGTAATTGGTAATTGGTAATAATAAAAGGGTTATAATTAAAGACATGAATGTAGTAGTTAGGTCGTGTCTTTTGGTAATCCTTGAGACATATTTTATAATGTGTATTCTAAGTAGGTAATGGTCGACGGATATAATTCAAGATTATAATCTTGATGTCGAGTCTCCGTATTCGGTAAATAGGCAACGAAGATAGGTTGACACGTAAAATTTTTCTCATATCATACTTTGATAAACGTAGCACGGATAAAGTATGTTAGTTAAAAAATGAAGTAGAGAAAAAAACAATTTGTAATTGGAATTATTTTTTCAGTAGTCTAGTCTCTATATATCGTAACTTTTAACATGGTTAAATAGACAATGAAATGCGAAAGCATACCTTTGCAAATCCACTCTTGTTCTTGTGTTCAATTCGTCCTTCTCTAAATGATAGGCTAGTAGAGTGCGAAGGGCCAATGGATCCTTGGTGTATTTGTAGGTGAAAAAATTTGCGAACAACTATGTATTTTCACTTGAATGGACACAACTCATAAGTATAACTGTAATTTGAAAAAGAGGCATATATGCGTAAATGTTCATGAAGTCAACGTGGCATTTGGGTCTATTGCATATAGCATGTACCGTCATTTATATTTTGTATTTGGGATTTGGGTTATATTATAAGCATAGTCGAGCGATTAGTTTTGCTGACGTTGGGCTTGGGCTTGGGAAGAATTTGTTATTTTTTGATCTGTTGTGGATTTTGGGATAGGGCCTTATGTATTTTAATTTTTTACTGTTTTTTGGTTGGGCTTAGCTTTGTTTGGTAACAATGTTAGGCTAGTAGTAATAGTTGTGTGGTTTTGGGTATTTGTTTTTTCTTGTGGACATATAGTGCTTGAAATGTTATATTTTGATAAAAGTAACACTGAAAATTAAAGGGAATCTCCTTAAAGCCATCTACACATATTCTTATATGTAGAGAATTCTTACATTCAAATATCACTATCTCCACATGTGGAGATGCAAGAAGAGCGAATTTGGAATACATATTAGCCTAATTGTTAAATTAAAAATTGTTGAACGTAAGAAGTTTAGAATATATTTGTTTAACAATGTTACTAGCATGAACTGCAGTCTTGGTGGTTTATTAATTTAACAATTCACAAAATATAGGAAAAAAAGTATAAATTTGAAAGTTGACATATTATAAAAGAAAATGTATAAAATTTGTTACATTTAATTAGATGTTTTAAAGATAAATGAAAGGAAACATTTTGATAAGGTGTATGTCACATAGACAGGCATTGCAGTGTTTGTATATTGGCTCATAGTCCGCAATCAAAAACCAACTTGTTATTAACTTCTTCGGTATTTGATGAAGTGGACAACATTGAATTTTACCAATGAGAGGGTGACGATAACCCCAATTTTTATGCAAAATATTTTACAAATTGTCCGAACACTCTTTTGCCTTAGTGTTCGGATCCCTTATAAACGCTCCTAGATTCGTCATCGCTTGATCCATTGATAGATTACTAGTAAATAGATTCATGACTAACAACGCATATTGCGTACCAAAATGACCAGAATTTGCCGCTCTAGTCAAACATTGATATCCAAAAGTACAGTCCCCGTATTTAAAGAAACACTCATACTGCAAAACATGCATTTATGAAATTATCAAAGCTTTGAATGTAGTAGTTAGGTTGTGTCTTTTGGTAATCCTACAGACATATTTAACAATGTATATGCTAACAGTTCGGGTCATGAATGTAGTAGTTAGAGTGTGAGTTTTGGTAATTGAAAATGTTTTTTCAGTAGTGGAGTCCCTATATACTGTAAGTTCGAACATTGTTAAATATGCAATGAAACGTGAAAGCGTACCTTTGTAATTTCACTTTCGTTCTTCTGTTGAATTCGTCCTTCTCCAAATGATAGGCTACTAGAGACCGAAGAGCCAATGGATCCTTGGTGTACTTATAGGCGAATAAATTTGTGAAGAGTTATGTCTTTTAACCTGAATGGACACAACTCTTGAGTAGTTGAGTATAACCGCCGTTTGAAAAGAGATTGAACATTTGCATGTACACATACCTCTTCACCAAGTTAACAAATAAATTGAACGAACCTTTTATAATCGGGAGAGTATATTTAGTAATTGAGTGTAACAAAACAGTAGTTATGGATATGGTTACGATGAGTAAAGATAAACAAAGGAAAATAAAAAACTTTAATTAAAATATTTCGTATTGTAATCGAGGGTTGATATTTCGTAAATGCAGTCATAAGGTGAAATAGGTGATGAAAGTAGATTGACATATAATATTATTTATATCGTATTATGAGAAATAAAATTTATCGTCATATCCGAAATTACATTGTAAAATTCAAAATTTGAAGTTGTGAAATATACAAAATCTGACATTGTCAAATCAACTTAAAAACATTATTAATGATTACAAAAATACAATGAATCCCAATCTCATCTCACTAAACCCAACCACCCAAGTAGCAAAGTCAATTGTCTTGAATGAACGAAATTAATGTGAATGAAGCTTCAGCCTTATTTAACGAACGTGTTCATTTAATCATGTTGCATGGGATTTGTAAAGAGACAAAAAAAATTGTTTAAAAAAAGAGAAGATCAACTTCAGGTTAGTGCATATGTTTTTTTAATTTTATAATTAGAATTGTCCTATTGTAGTAGTGCACGTTATTTTGTTGTTGCATGTTATTGGCAGTAGCTTGAAGAAAGATTTGTATAAACAAGGTATTGCATTGTAGACTTCCGGACTGGTTAAAAAGTTTAATTTATTATTTTAGTAGAATATTAACAATTGTAATTTTGTATTGTTTTTAAAAAAACTGAAGTTTTATCTTTATTTTTGTAGTTGTAGGTCAGTGACATTTACACATAATACCTATAATTTATATACTACGTGGTACATAAACATTATGAGATGTCATTTGTGCACTTATAGTATTTTAACATGGGTTAACCATCAATAATGGTAATTATCTATAACTTTGTAAAGTAAGATCTGTATTCCCATTGTATATTTAATTAAATCAGCATTAATCAATTGAGTATTTATGCATTACAAATAGTCGAATCATATACCAGTTCAAATCTGTGCAATAAGGGTAACTATCTATAACTTTGTTTACATAACAGGTACATATAGTGGTTAAACCCGTAGTATTTGAAATATGGAGGATGACGCAACGGATTCCACCAATTTTTCGGGAAGTTCAACAAATTTTCCTGGAATTGGGATAACAAGAGAAGAGATATGCAACATGACATTTTAGAACGAAGAAGATGCATATACATTTTACAATGCTTATGCTAGTGCATTGGGGTTCGGTGTAAGGAAAGACACAATGCATAAAGATGATATTACTGGTGAACCATTGAATCGGTTATATGCTTGTTATCGGGAGGGTTCTCGAAATGAGCAGTTTTTTGTTATGCCCAATCAACAGCTAGAACATCGCACCTTAACCAGATGTGGATGTAAGGCAAGACTTCATATTAAGCTCAATAAAGTAACGATGCGTTACTTTGTGACCAAATTTGTAGAGGAACACAATCACGAACTGGTACCAACATACGGTGTATCACAACTTCGTTCACATCGGAAGGTTGATGACGGTCATAGGGAGGGTGTCCACTCTATGTTGCGATCTGGAATACGTGCTGGTAAGGTTTACGAAGTATATAAATGCATTGCGGGTGGTTATAACAGTGTTGGATTCACGAAGAAGGACTTATACAACAAACTTAGCCGTGATCGCAGTGCCGAAATTGTTGATGGGGATGCGAAAGCTGCCTTTGGTTATTTGTATGGCAAGTCAGACAGCGATCCGAGGTTTTTATGGAATACACTGTTGATGATGATAAACGATTGGACAAACTGTTCATTACAGTTGGTAGGGCTAGCGATGAATTTGCAGTGTTCGGTAACATGTTGATATTTGATGCGACGTACAGGACGAATGTCTACAAATTTCCTCTTGTGGTCCTGGCAGGGGCAAACAACCATAGAAGCACTATTATTTTCGGGGTGGCATTGGTCCAAAATTAAAGCACAGAGTCGTATATCTGGTTGTTGAGATGGATGATAAAAGGCCGATATCCATTGTAACTGATGGAGACAAGGCGATGCTCGCAGCAGCTGCAACCGTGTTCCCAGAAGCCTCCCATCGGCTTTGCAAATGGCATCTACTTCAAAATGTTGCTAAAAATGTGAACATGCCAAACTTTAAAACTACATTTGCAAGCTTAATGTCCCGCAACTTTTCCATCAATGCATTTGAGAATGCATGGCAAACCATGTTGATTGACGAGGGCCTTCAGTGGCACAATTGGGTCGCATGGGCATATCAGATGAGACATATGTGGGCAGAATCTTATATGAGTGGTCACTTCTTTGGAGGCATAAGAAGCACCCAACGTTGCGAGGGGATGAATACATTCTTGAACAGCTTTCTCGGTAATGATCGAAGGCTCTTGGATTTTGTTAGGGACTATCACCTGGCGTTAAAGCGATTTAGAGTTAACGTTATCACACGAGAAGTTCAGACAAATTATACGAAACCCGTGTTGACAACCACATTGGTTGAGATCGAGCGCCATGCATCAGAAGTTTATACAAGAGAAGTTTTTAAAGAAGATTAAAAAACATATTGAGTTGCAGGCAAATTTATGGCACGAACTGGTTATTCTACACACTCTTGAATACCGAATGTACGTTGTTGCGGATTGTAAATACACAGTGTGGTGAACCGCATCCCACATCGGAAGAGAGATCGCTGGGGCTGCTTGATATATGTGGGTATGTGCTCCTTACATCGTGTCGAGGCCTTCCCACGTGCAGTGTGCCTCTGCGTTGGACCCAAAGTGGCCACGTATTCGCCTAGCTGGCGTGGGGAACAAAACCGTGAGGGGCCACCCCAAAGCGGACAATATCGCAGCTGCGTACTCTGATATCAGTACAAGGCCTTTTCACGTGGCAGTGGCTGCGTGGGAAACAAACCCGTGAGGCGTATGGGCACCAGAGCAGACAATATCAACATAGTACAGCTTCGGGCCCACTCGCTGTGGCCTCTTGTGCACGCTCGTACCGTTAAGGGCGAGGTGTTACATGCAGGCGCAGGGGTGTTGGTTCCGGGTCGTTACAAAGGTGGTATCAGAGCCGACCTTCCTTTGTGCCGTTAGCCCGCGAGGGTGCGGGCCTCCTTAAGGGGGGGGGGTGAATGTGGTGAATCGCATCCCACATTGGAAGGGAGGTCGCTGGGGCTGCTTGATATATGTGGGTATGTGCTCCTTACATCGTGTCGAGGCCTTCCCATATGCAGTGTGCCTCTGCGTTGGACCCAAAGTGGCCACGTATTCGCCTAGCTGGCGTGGGGAACAAAACCGTGAGGGGCTACCCCAAAGCAGACAATATCGCAGCTGCGTACTCTGATACCAGTACGAGGCCTTTTCACGTGGCAGTGGCTGCGTGGGAAATAAACCCGTGAGACGTATGGGTGCCAGAGCGGACAATATCGACATAGTACGGCTTCGGGCCCACTCGCTGTGGCCTCTTGTGCACGCTCGTACCGTTAAGGGCGAGGTGTTATATGCAGGCGCAGGGGTATTGGTTCCGGGTCGTTACACACAGGATTATTACGTCTTGTTAACTTCAACAATTCTACAATGGAAATATCCTGTGAATGCAAGAGGGTTGAATCTACCGGGATGCTGTACAGGCACATCATTTACGTTCTCAAGTGCGAAGGAATCAAAACCATTCCACTTTCTTGCATAAACCCACGGTAGACGACAGATATCAGTAAGGATTTTCGAGGTAAGAATTTGTCATCTGGTACAACTGATGACATTGAGAAAGGCCGGCATGGGTATATCATCGAAGTGTTCAGAATTGGTGTTTTATGCAAAATAAACCAGCCGGGGATACAAGGAAGTAATTGAAGGACTTGCAAACCTTTGTGCTCATGCGATGGAACTTTGGGTTGCAGATATGAATGCATCAGGACAAGATACCAGTACTTCTGACCAAATTGAAATTGATGTGTTGGATCCTAGGAAGGCTAATCCAAAAGGGTCAAAGGGTAAAGATTCGAAAAGAAAAAGCAACCGAGACGATGTGGGAAATGCAGGTAAGCATACAATTAATTATTTTGTTTTCGTTGTATCTAAAATGTTATGTAAGTAAATGAATTTTTTTAAAGTAATATGTATATTACATAAAACGTATTGCAGGTTCATCGGGCATCAGGCGAACACTTGTCGAAAACAACGAAATGATATATCAGATGACGATGGTATACCTTAACACATATTGATCGATCCTTCAAGCCAATCAAGTGTTCCACTTAATTACGAAACAACCACATTCCAAATTCCACCTCGTTGGAGCAGAGCTGGTGAATCAAGTGCCATGGGACGTAATTTAGAAAATACGGCACTTGAGTTTGGAGATCCCAAAAATCCTGTCTTTGGTCAAATATTTAGTTCCCAAACACAAAATTCCGCATCCAATTTGCCATTTCATATGGCAAAATTCGACTCCTATTGAAGGTATGTTAACACGAGGCCATAAGATGTTAAATATCTTATCACATAAAGTTACCATTATGCCCTTAACTTAAACCAACAAATGAACTGGAAGTGGTACTAAAGCCTAGGATATACTTTTTTTGTTCGTAATGCTCATTCTTTAGCCGAAGGTTCTAAGATTTTGACTTTACTTTTATGTGACTTAACTATGAGAACATCATATCTTCTTCCTTCTTTATTCTTTTATCTAATTCATTTTTCTTTCACATTCACTTGCACGTACTGATATTTTCATCCACCATTGCAGTTTGACACTTGTTGGTGCACAAGAGGCCATCACCTACACGTTTTAAGTAGGTAAATGAAGTTAACGTTATATTATATAGTTTTCTCAGAAAGTGTGTATTATGGCATTATCTAAGTTTTATTACGGTTTCATTTTTTTAAGCTTTTTATTTTATATGTTTATTTTCTGAAGGATGTATCCAATATCGAGTACCAGTAGCTGAACCTCATTATATGCAACTCTTGATCTGCGTTTCTCCAACATGCAATGTTCGTGTGGAGGCTGGTGTGATGTTAGAATTGTGTCGACGGAAAAGCCAACTAAAGGTCGTTTGTTCTACAAGTATCGCCTTTGTGGATCTTTTCGGTGGTGCCACCCGTATGAAGCGCGTTGATTGCCAAGTGGCCAACCGCTAATTCCACCATCAGAGGTTATGGACGATGATGACGAGGGTGAAGAGGTTACGTGTCCTCCCCGGGTAAACCAAAATGACCAGTTGGCAAAGATGAAGATGTTGCTCCGTGGGAGTTTAATTTTTTCTTTGGTAATGATTATTGTCGCTTTTTAAAATTTTAAGTTAAAATGAACAGGTTGTGTGTGCACCAACAATGTCCGTATAAATTATGGCCCTTTTTTATTTTGACCTAAAAAAAAAAGGGGCCTCGTAATGTTATGAATTTTTTATGCTTTTTAATGTTAACGTTATTGTCCAATACTATTATACGTGTTTATGAATGTGATGTTTATGTTGGGGAAACTAAACCACGTAAGAATCAATTTGTTTCATTGTATATGAAATAATTACTCTTCCATGAAGCTAAATATGTGAGTGTTGGTATTGGATTAATTAAAATTGAATTAAGTAAAGTTATCGTTTAATATAGTGTTATTTTATTACAATAAACCCAATGAATCTCGAAAATATTATGTATGAACATAAAAACATACTTTTCAAATTTATAATATGTTATATCTGATATTTAATTATATTAATAATAATATAATTTTTTATAGTAATCCAGTTGAGATATCTATTATTTCAAATATTAATAATAATATAAATTTTTTATAGTAATTAAGTTGAGATATCCATTATTTGACAAGACAATTCATCTGAAAAATGATTATGACCATCCCGTGAAACTTGTTGAACACTCTAGCCTATCGTCCCTCGATTCCCGCTCTTCATCATCGCCTCGGCCTGGAAAAAATACGGATTTAACGTACAACAAGCAACAAAAACGTGCGGTCATATAACATTAAACTAATTATATATTAAATATAATATTTCATTATATTAATATTGATAATTTAATTAATTACAATACAGTCGATAAAATAAATGATTATGACCCATCCGCATTGTCCCTTCAACCAAGCCTTCGCGCCATATCTGCATCCACGTTGAAGTTATGTTAGTGTTGTATTCCAAATTATAATAACAAAAAATATATGAATAACGATTTAAAAACCACAAAGTGCACCCCCTTGTTTTGAACGTTCTATGGCCAAAATCTCACACCATGGCAATAGTCGTACATCATTTGGAGTTTGATCAGAACGAATACGATTGCCATTGTGGTAAAAAACAACCTCCGAAATATCGAACGACTGATTGAAACAGTATTTTAAAAATAGTTTGTGCAACTTCACATGTTTTTTTAATACTAAACCACCTTATTTCACCATTGTGGTGGTTTATAACACTCAGTATTATTTTTTTCTTTGCAAGGTGGCTGATCCACCACATTTGACACAGTAGAACCATCGCCGAGTTCATTGTTTAAAGACATTGTGGAGGGGGTTTCGTTGTGGATTATGGTAAGTTAGACTATAATTAGTGAAAGAATGTTTAAAAGATAAATTTTTTTTTTTTTTTTTACGATTCTTCAATTGAGTATGATATATAAGGAAGAAATAATGACTGTATCGCGTCTCTTTGAGTGCTACGTATGTTCAAATTATCTGAATTTAATGCATCACAATAAATGAAACAGACAAATGTATTTAATACAAGTACATTTATTCATCATGAATCCTATCCACGTTGCAAAATGGCAGTGTATTATGCATTGTTTGAGTGACGTGTCAAATTTGCATTGAACGTTGCCTAAAAAAATTAAAATAAAGGTAACCCAAACGAAGAAGTTATTCACATAGTTTAACTGTTCATGAAGAGGCACTATGCACGTCCATTAATAACTGTTCCTTAAATGCTAGCGTTATAAAAGGCAAAAAAAAATAAAAAAAAACTTATGCACCCATTTTCACAAACTCACATTCAATTAGAAACGTCTCCATGGAACCAATTCTACTACAAGCCATGTTTCCTTCCTTGAGTCGTGAACACAATGAGCGATCAATCTTATCTCATGAAGTGGAGTAGTCCGTCGAGAAGAAAAAATATTTGTGAGTGTCGTTGGCCAGCATGATGGTGAACGTATTTTGTTTAGGATTCATCGCAATAGGACAATGCGGAGAATGATCTGGTCATATTGTAAGAAAAAAAATTTAGACAGACAAGCCGTTGAATTTTTGTTCAACGGTAATCGAATTAAATCCACTCAAACTCTTGATGACGTTGATATGGTGGCACAAGATGAGATTGTCACCATGATACGTCCATATGGAGGCGGGAATATATAATTCGTATTTTAATAAATTTATTACGCTATGCAATATTTTTTTTCAATTAATATATATATGTTTCATTATGGATGTGTCTCATGTTTTAATTTTTTTTTTTGGTTTCATTATAAAATAATGAAATATGAATTACAGAACCTCGAATATATATTTTTACAATGAACAAATAAATTATAAATATTGTAATCGATACTATCCGTATTTAGTATTACACGTAAAAAAATTACAAACAGTTAAAAATATTATGATTTTGTAGAGTGAAGTTTTTATTATTTTACAAGCATAATTTGGCTACCAGACAATGACCCGCCACGTGGAATTATTGGGAAGATAAATAATGTGGAAAAAATTAAATTATACATAACGTAAAAAACTTGTTAAAATAGTCAACAATCAATCTATCCTATCTGCAAACCTACACGGCGGACCCACTGTCTTCACCTACCCATTGTCCTATCCTATCACATCAGCTTTTGACACTTTCATTACCAACACTTCCCAATGTTCATCCCCACCCAATGCAATTTTTTTTCCCGCTTCATTATCGCTCCACCGCGTTATCTAAATGGGATATTACGAGTTTGAAGAAGAATATTGTATTTTAAAAAAAAATACAACTAGCTGTTTAATGGCCTCATTTTTTTTAAAAAAAAAGTTGTTACATAACCGTTGGAAAAATCCAACAGCTATGTTGAGACCCCACGACTATATATAGTGGCGTGGGGTGCTAAAATACATTGTTCATTTTTTGTTTGCTTTTGAAGATACTCACATCCAAAACAAAAAAAAAATTTAATTTAGTTTTGTTTTACGATAATAATCAAGTCATTTAAAAATAAAAATACTATCCAAAAAATTAAGCCAAATGTCTATAACATCAACGGCACGAGTGTATTCAACCTTTCGAGAAGATATTAATAGAATATGTTACTGTGGAAACAGAGCAGCTGTTCGAATATCTGAATCAATAGATAATCCATTCATACTATATTTTTTTTGCTCGAGATCAAGATGTTCATTCTATATATTTTGGATACCCAATGAACAAGAACTTTCATTTGAAGACTTTACAAGGTTCACAAGAGACATTCCACAAAACAACCTTATTTCACCGGTGAATGACAAATTATTATATTTAAATTACAAATTTCTCAGGTTGGATATCATACTCTTTGTAATAGCACTACTTATGCTTTGAGTTGCTTATGGCATGATGCAAGTAAACACGACAATGCAATGTAACTTCTAGGTAGTATTTAATTTTATATGTATTTTACATTTACAAATTTATGATAGTATAATGCTATTTTGGCCTAAATTACTTTGCAACAAATGCAAAAAGTAGTCTATTATAATTCCAATGAGAAACAAGGACCATATATATAGATACAATAAAACACAAAATAAATTCCTTGAAAAAAAAATCTACCGTCAAAATAGATATAATGTATCAAATGACATAAGAAACTATCGATAAATTCAAAATAAATTTAGTCATGCATACCAATGTGCACGAGGGTCTTCAACGACCCTTGAAAAAATACTACTAATAATCTCGTCTATCTTATAAAATGTGAAACACTGAGAAATAAAACACCTTTTAGTTATCGACGTCTTTACTACCAATACCCTTCATTAAAGTTTTGTTTTTAATGTCAAACAAAACATGTTTTACCTTTTTAAATGGCAAAGTACAACTTCCCTGTCCAGCCGTCCCATCCCTTAGTACAAAATACTTTTTCAAAACTCTCTTCCCCAAAACTTAACCTACAGCCGCAATATCGTGTTCCAATAAATATTTACACAATCCTACAGTGTCACATCAGATCTAATCCCTAAAGATTTATGTCTTTGGCAACACGCACCATCTTCCACCTAACCTAACTCCACTACCCCCACAATTTGTAAAGGTCCAAACAGCTCATTTCCTTCGTAGATTACCTATTTGCTTTCTCTCACAGCCCTTTCTAACCAAGAAGATCACAATGGAACTAGCTGAAGCGATAATAAGGCAATCCGACAAAATGTGAGTTATGTTATATACATTGTGATGTATGCATATCTCTGTCCACGTATGTGTGTTATATACTTAATATTTTAACATTATTCATAAATCTGTGTAGACGTGGTTGTGTGAACGCTGTTTGCTAATGAATAATTGTTTTCTTGACAAATTTTATTTTGTTTGCATGCATTTTGATTAGTTCATATATATTATTTAGTTCTGCATTACAGAATAAAAAAGTTTATTTTATGATATAATTATTAAAATTTAGACAGGCCATTGTATTTTCGCGGCATTACTCGTTACCTAGATGTTGAGTTGGTTATCATTGTTTTATTCAACTTTAAACATTTGGTATTTTGCTTTCTTATAATGTCGGTTGTATACTTATTTAAGGTCGACGAAACAACCCAGGAGAATAACACCTACATTGATCCGTACCCCGACACCTACAACTCAAATTAAGGTTTGATATGAATAGTTTGATTATGGTTTTTACCATTTTTTCCTAAAGATACTAGGTTGACAATATTTTACTAAATGTGAAGGGACTCAAAAAGGAATTAAAGCAAATGAAGCAAGCTCAAAAAGTCATGGAACATGAACTGCGGAGTGCCAAAACAGCTTGGAATGACATGTCTACCATGTTGAGGCAATTCATCGGAAGATTCGATATGAAACTTAATGTCCTTAACATTCGCAATGGTGGAGCTGTGTGGAAAAAAATTGACGATGACGACTTTAGTGTGGGCAGGAGCGATGGGGATGAAGTCGGTAATCAAGGTTTGGGAAATGGAAAACATCCCACTTTCTCAAATGAATTTGCTGGAAACCCATTAACAACCGTGTTTTCGGATGATAGTTATTCTATCAATTCCCCAGAATTTTATTACCATGCTAGTGTTAAAGTTATTAAAGCATGTTGTTCAAGGCGTCTATTTGGAAATGAAGAACGCTGCAACACTTCCAAACAAATAAAACCAATTTATGTGAATCTGAGTAGTGACATAAGTACAGGTTTGCCAACAAACCATTACTTAAACTTTCCACAACTTCATGTCTCAATGGAACCAGGCAATTCAAAGTGTATATTTGGAAAAAAACAAGAACTATGCAACAAATCCAAACAAAAAGACGTGGTTGATGTGAATGTGAGCAGTGACACAAGCTGGAGTTTGCCAACACTCCATCAAACTCGGCCACAACATCATTTGTTGGTGGAATATGATGACCTGCTGGATGATTATTTGTTTTCAACTGAGAAGGATCCCATGTGAACATATGTTATTTGTTTTGTGATTCGATTAAATATGTTATAGACTGCATTAAATTAATCCAGCTACCGTCTGTCATAGGGAGGTGCTTGTTGACACGGATATTTATTACATAACACGTCACCAAATGCTCGAACTGAAGCCTAACGCATGCGTATCATCTGCTGTGAGTGTTTAACCAAAAATTTAACATTAATATGAACACTTGCTTACTAACTGTTTTCCTTGTCATATACAAATAATCGATTGTTACATTTTTAAGCTAACTGATAAGGCCCGACGGTTTGAATGCAACATGCCTAATTGGTATCTACCCTCGTCTTTTACGGTATGTTTGGAATTGTGAAACTTAAGATATTTAAGTTAATTCCACTACATATTACGCTGCGTATAATAATATTGAAACTCATTTTATGTAATGCAGCAACACATTTTGGTTGGCTTCCAAGGAAAGTCCATTGATGTGCAAAGTTGCATAAAATTTTATTGGGGTCCGACAAAGTTCATAGGTACACTGGCGGATTGCAATAAGGTATTTAACTATTTTTGTGTGGATGTTAGTTTGCCATAAGAGTTTGGTAAAGAATAAAATTAAACGCTTATTTTTTTGCAGATATTTGTACCAATAAATTTCAACAATGTTCATTGGTATCTTTGCATATTCGACCTTGTATCGAATGAGATACTACTGTGTGATACTGCCCTAACATTTGATCAAGGGCCTATGATAGAACAAATTGACAAGCTGGTAGTATTATTTCTCAACTATAAGTTGTTAGTTTGATACGACTATGTTGAAATTTAGTTGACTAACCAACCCCTGATTTGTATGTGGTTTTCCTTGACAAGTTGTTCCAAGAAGCGGATCCAACCGCATATGCAAAGATGCAAAAGGTTACAACTTTTTTGGTGCGGACGCCTCCTTGGGTACCTATACAAGTCGATAGCTACGACTGTGGTGTGTATGTTTGTTCCATGATGAAAAACCCTGGAAAGTATGAAGGTTGGTTGCTAAAGGAATCTGAGGGTAAGCGGAAGCAGTTAGCCCGTGAAATGTGGCGACATTCGACCAACAAGGCCAATCACAGGATCTTTTAGTGCTGAAGATATTGGTGATTTGTATGTTTTGTGTGGTTGCTTATGACTAAGGTTGACGTTTGTTATGGTTTTGGGATACATTGTTTGTGATCTTTTAATATGAACTATGTGTTTTTCCATTTGTGTGTGTGATGAACATGATAACACAGTAAGGAATGATGGTTTTTAATTTTGCCAACGGCACATGGAGCCTTTTAAGGATGCGTGTAAAGATGTATTTTAATTTTATATGTATAATTTAATATTTTGCATGTCTAATTTGCTTGCATTGTTGTTAGTACTTAGAGCATTTTAACATGTTTATTGAACTAGAGTTTGAATGGACAAACATGTTACATAATTGTACCGGACTTTGGATAAAGACACATTAAATTACTGTCTACACACTTACACTTAGTAATTTTTATATATATAACTGTGTAAATTTATTATATGAAAGTAACAGAATCTTACATATAAGGAAGGGTTAATAATGACAACTAGCTTTTTTGGGACTTGTACCAAAAGAACAACCAAAGTTATGATGAAATGCTTCCAAACTACTTCGCAACGTGACTCTAGTAAAACAAAAATTAATATTTCAAGAAACATAACTGGAAATGTAAAATATAACAGTAAAAGATCCCCCGAAGTTAGCAAAAAATGGTTAAGCTACTTACATAACCCTAGACAGCACAAATACATATAATAGTATCACTAAATTGAGTACACAGGTTATCACAAAATGATAGTAAACCTACTGGAACAATGCATAACCCTATCCTGAATAATTACAAGAATAACATATTTTGAATGTCCATCAAATCAAACATGTATTAAGTCTACTTAGAGAAATACCAGTGTTGGCAAATAAAAAAAAAAACAAACGACAACAATATGCCCAGCAAAAAAAACCAAAAGTTAAGGTTATAAGTGTTAGCATAAAGGCAATGTCACAACAACAGATGCTACCCTTTGCAAAAACTAATTAGTAATAATAGACAACGAATAGATGAGAAAAAAAACCAATCCGAAGTTAACTACAATTGGAATTGAGAGGATTTCGCCTGTTGCATGCATGACGCCATAACTTTAACGCGAGCTACGTACGTTCATGCTCGGATCTTGCATCATTCAACCAACCAACGTTTTCCTGATTTTCCATCATCAAGCACATGTACAAACCACAATTAGTACCGTTATGTTGTGTCGGAACCCATCTAGGACTAAAATATTTGTAATCTTGCACACTCCTCATGGTTCTATATGTTGCGGTTTCTGCTTCATTTAAAAACTCATCCAGGAACCGAATCTAAAATTATAGACAAATGTCAGTTTACCGAGTCATAAGCCAAGTAAAATAAAATGCATAGATCTGTTAAAACCAAGGAATGCAAGGACAAACTGAACCAAATGATTGGACTGTACAAGCTCTTTTACTCGACTAGTCATGCGTCTCCTTGACTTGGCTTTGTCCGACGTGTCACAGATTTTCACTGAACAACTGCTAAAGTCAACTATGCATAACAACCAATGTATATTTTCAAAATTAAGAGGCACGAAAATCTGCAATATGACATGCAAAGCTTCAATACACAAATAAGCAACATAAATACTTAATAAATGGGCACATAACTACAACTGATCAACCTCTTTACAATTGGCTAGATTTCCAGTGAATCTATTTGGTCCCCAAAAATTCCTTTTGTATGCTTCGAAATAAAACGAGTCCCTTGCAAGTAATTGTTGCTGCAAGTAATTAAAATGCCAAGAAATTTAATATTGTGAGGTACGTGAATTATATGTATACATACTAACGTAATTAGTATTATACTTACCGAAAAAAGAGTCGGCATATACCATCTGGGAATTTTGGGATCCATTGCCTTCGCACCCAAAGTCAGTTGCCAAGTGAAAGTGTCAATTATCTTAAGTCATATACCCAAATGTCAAAGATTAGATTTTTCATTACTATACATCACAAAACATACTCAACACGATTACTTATATGACACTCACAGAAGCTAAAATTTGCCGATCTGGTAGTAGTCCCTGCATGTCCGCCTCGTTAGATCATAGAGCTTAGTGGACACTACTAATTCACTGCATCACAAGTAATCAAACAAAATTAACCTAACATACATCACTTCTTTTTTTTAAACACCAAAATGGTAAAAAGCTAACTTACTCAACATCTGCATATGTAGAAAACAAATAATTTGCCAATAGATCATCGGAAGTCACCAATGTGCTTGCGAGTTGTCTAGAAATAATTACACCAACGTTTGGGCCTACACCAGCCTCGCCCCCGCTAGAGATATCATTTGCCAATGCATGTGCACATTTCTTCTGCTTTTTATTACCCTTCTTCTTGTTTTTCTTCTTGCCCCGCCTCTTATTATAGCGCTTTTCATCAGAACACACAACATCTTGATCATTCTCATGTACACAATCTCGACTCTCATGATTTCTCTGTCCTCCGTCTCTTCAAATTATAATCTCCTTACCCTCACCGACTATACATTTATCTTAACTCTTGTTTTCTTCTTTTACAACTTCATCTTCACCCTCTGAATTTCTCCCCGCACTATATCCACCATTATCATTCCTCCCCGTATCGTATGCACCATCTTCATTCCTGTCTGTATTACTTTCACTTAATATCACTAGTAGCTGCTTAAACAACGTCTTTAACTCATTGATACCACGCGTATTTTCCCTTGTGGCATCCTTAAGATCCATAACTTCAGACTTCATCTCTTCATATTTCTTCTCTAGGTTACTCATACAACTTTTGATTTCCTCCACATCTCTCCAAAGTTTTGTAGCCCCATTCGATATCTGCCCCTTTGGTTGCCTTGTACTCTCAAACACAATGCAAGTATTGGGGTCTGTGTATCATCCATTTACTTGGTACCTGTTCATCCTTTCGTTCACATGATCGTCCATCCAATACTTTATGCAAGGCCTATCATTGTGAGGAGGGTACAACTGCTCACGTGGGTACACGTGCTCAAAAAAGAAAATCTACAAAGACAAACATTATGTCGGTCAACTATTGATTAATCGGACTTGTCGGGTCAATCCAAATGATATGCAATTATAAAACTTGGCTTACCATAAAAAAGAACAAACATCCGCTCACGTATTTCCTCCCCTTGTGCTTCCAATGATAGACTTCATTTCGCAATGAATACAAAATGAATTCAGCCCAGTTATAACCTCTGATTGCATCAGTATCCTTCACTACATGTAACATTTCCAGTTTAACCGCATGATTTACTATAGGACACAATAAATATCCAATCATATACAGTAGAGGGCTTTGAACTCCGTCCCATGACTTTTGCATTTCTCTATTTCAGCATATAATTCTTTTAAAGGAATTGCATTATCTTCCACTGTGAATAACTTCTCAATATTTTCAATCTCACTGTGGATACCATATGTTGGTACGCTCAGTCCTCTATTAGGAAGGCCTAGTACGTATTCGACATCAGCTCACGTCACCTCAATCTTCTTGCCATGCACATTTAATGTCATCGATACCATATCAAAATTATCAATAATCCATCGGCAAAGTTGGTGCTTCAAGGTAGTACAACGAAGGTGAAGAATACCACCAAACCCAATGCTCTCTACAACTGCTCTTTGTTCTGGTGTTAGCTTTTCATTCAACTCCACTATCTTAGTCAAAAAGAGTCGGGTTTGAATGGTCTTCTGCAATAATGTGTTATATTTAATGAAGTCCTTATTGCTTCAAGGAATATCAACAACATATGATCATAAAAAGAAAAATAATTGTTAAAACGCAAACTATAAAACTTCAATTATGTTGTTACCTTTTCACCATTCATCTTTTCCAACTTTTTCTTTTTCATGTTGTAAGAATTAGAGATTTTCTGTGCCTTCTTAGTAAACACTTCTCTTTGATCCCCTGGGAGGCTTCTCCATTCTCTGTGAAACCCTTCTCTTATTTCTTTAGTCATTTTTTCCTCTGGATTAGCTAGTTTCAACTGCTGAATTCTCCAATTCCTTCAATTGTGAAAAATAAATGTAAAACAACTCTCCAATATACATAAATTATCAGTATTAACAACTATGGAATACATAAAACACCACATGCTCAACTCACACAAAATATGTATAGGCTGAGGTGGGCCTCGTCAAATTCGTTGATGCTAATCTTTTCCTTTTGTTGCTACTGTTTTCTCTTCGCGGGTCTTCACCTAAATCTTTGTCTCGCATTGTGCGGGTCATGATTCTTATAGCACCATAACATTGCATTTTCGGATAATGAGCTAAACAACTTTTGTCGAAAAATATTTAAATACCAATATGCAAAACACAGCCATATGCTCGCACATATACACAACCAACTATTGTAATTAATAGACCAAGACAGAAATAAACTCACATAGGTCGATAAAAAAAAAGTCATTCATGATTCATCGGATAGTCGAACAAAAAGATAATAATGCCAAACCCACTTATTACATAACAACAAACATATACAATAATGACATACCGAAACCAGCAAAAAAATTTCCACATCGGATGCACAAAATAGTTGGTTTAAGGATACAGTTACCAACAACTCAACAAAGAACAACCATATAAACACAAAAAAATTAAAAATGCAAAAATAAAAAGCTTTCAATATAAACAATAATTTCACAGCTCATGTAAATACTAACTAAAACAACAAATACTTAAAATACCCAAATGCATAGCAAAATAAAATGCATTAAACAATAAATTCATATAAAAAATGTGTCACCGTCGTTGGGAACAAAAATATTGAACAGTTATGAAGATTTGATCAGCCCTCGGATTCGATGATGGCTCAGGTTCAAAAACCAACACAAGTCTTCGGTTGAGGAATTCTTCTACTCTGTTTCGAATAATACCAATTCTTGGCCAAAGAAGAAGCGTCGCTAGAGCAATTGTGAACCGTTGTTATCTCAACCTGCAGTCGTCGTCTTCGCGGAGCTAAAGCTAGAAGGGAACAAATAAGGGCTAAGTACTGTCCAAAGAGTAAGGTTTTTTAGTTTTGTTAATATTGGTCAGGGTTATAATCGTAATTCGAGACATAATAATGATAAGGGTATTATAGTAATTGCAAACCCAATAAGTAAAATAAGACTAAAAAATATATGTTGAGTGGGTCCGAATGTATTTAATTAATAAAAGGAATCTCATATATATTTAAGTCAAACAAAGGATAAAATGGTCATTACGTCTAATAAATTGTTTTTTTTTCTATTCGCACACATCAACAATTGAGATTCATCATAGCAAATGAAGGGATCAGATCATCTGCGACTGAAAAGCCGCAGATGTACCCAAGACTAACCCGTGGAATAACAGTAGCGGATGAAGTTGAGTAGTTGTCACGACGAAACTTTTTCCGCAAATTGATGAGACATCGAATCATGAGAAATAGTCACGTTTTGCTTGGGCCTTGCAAGTCATTAATGGATCTGGTTCACATAAGTAACAAAAGTCTATAGTACCTTTTATAATGAGATATAAAAATTTATTATATGAAAGTGTGTAATGACGAAATTAGACAAGTGAATAAAAATAAAATAGATGTGAAATGACTTAAATGGGCAATGGATTAGAACCAAAAGTCTTGAACTGTAACGTCTCACTCAACAAATTTGGATGCGGTTACTATCCCATGATCAATAACATGATTTTGACATTATCCCCTGGTCAACATGGATTAGCTCATACCTTCGTAAGACGAGAAATGTGGATGAAATTGCTTGGAATTTGATTTTTTCTTCCTTTCTTTGGTGGATTTGGAGATGGAGAAATGATAGGTGATATGGGAATAATAGTGAACCAATTACCTTTGGAACTACTTCTTTCATTTTTAACTATGCAAGAGATATGGAAAATGCTTGGGACAAGAGTAAATCAGTTGTAGTTAGACGACATCTAAGATGTATCGAGGTATAATGGGTCAAACCTCAGGATGGTTGGAAACTTAATATTGATACTTATGTAAAAGGCAACCCTGGTATTGTAGCAGCGGGTGGCTTGATCAGGAACAAATAGGGGAATTTGTTATTGGGCTTTATTTTTAATTTAGGTATTGCCTTTAGCACTAGCGTTGAAGTGGATGTGATGTGGTTGGGACTGAAGAAGCTAGTTCAAATAGGAGTTACAAATGTTGAGATCGAAATAGACTCATTAGCACTTGTTCATATGTTCCAGAATAACATCTCGAGCAACAATCTCTGGAGATCATTGGTTGATGATTGTCGAGTTATTCTTTAACAACATCCAAACTTCCAAGTGAAACATATTTATAGAGAAGCGATAAATGCGCAGATTTACTTGCCAACTTTGGCCTTGGCCAATCTCTTGGAGAACACCAACTGGACCAATCCCCAGTGGTTGTTGCAGGCTCAGCTTGAGAATGATAGACAGGGGAAAATTACCCCTAGAGTTATCAACGGCCTCTAGCCCAGTGCTATGCCTCCCATCAACCCAAAGAAAAACGTCTCGCTCAACTATAGAAAAAGCCTTGAACTTATCCATATGTCCTTTTGTTTTTTTTTTGGGTGGGGGGAGAGGGGGGAGGGGGGAAGGGTCAGAACTTACACAGCAAATGTCATTGACAATATCTTATTGTCTTTCTAGCAAACCATTTGTTTTTCTTTAATTTTTTTAAGTCATACAATAAATGTCATGTATAATGTGAATAACAATGTAAGAAGTGAAAATTGCCATAAACATGCAATTAGCTATTAGAAAATTTCAATCACTATAGTATCATCATAAATGAAGTATAAATTATTAGGTCACATTATATGATTTCAAAATCAATAATGTGATTTGAATAGAAAAATCTATAAAAAGTGAAAAGTTGAGTTTTTGCTATATTAGATGCAAAGGTCTTAACCCTTTTTTTTGTAATTGTTTGTTGAAGATTGTTGATATGAAATGAATAACTTACCAAAAAAAAAAGATAATTTTTTTATTATTTGTTTTTGTGGTACAAATCACATCACCTAATGAAAAAAAAAAAAAAAATCACCCCAACAAACGTAATTAATGATAAAAAAAAATATCAAATTAATATCAAAATCTATGAATATAAATGTAGGTATCTACATATAACCAAAATAGGATATATGAATATGCATGTAAATGTCTACAAATATGAACATGGGTTTTTTGTGAATATCTATAAATAATTATTTTGTAGACTGCCATTACAACTTTGTAAGGAAGGTATTTGAAGTATGATATATGTATATACATGTTGGTATTCACAAATAAACAAAGTAGGTATATATAAATATGAATATATATTTTTCATTGATATCTACAAATAATCATTTTGTAGAGTGTCATTACAAATTTGTAAGGAAGGTATCCAAAGTAGGATCTATGAATATGTGTGAAGGTATCCACAAATAACCAAAGTAGGTATCTACGAATAAGAATGTAGGTTTCTCGTTGATATCTAGAAATAATCATTTTATAGTGTCATTACGAATTTGTAGGGAAGGTATCGTATTAGTAAAGTTGGCTTATGCTTACTATCTATTGATTATATTAGCAATCAAATCATATTATCAAACCCTATAAATAAGCTAGAAAAATATCATATCAAGTTTAAAAACTCTATTTTAGTTTTGGAGGTATCTCTTAAGAATTTAGGATTTAGTCTTATATTTAAATGTTGTTATTACGAGAATTTGAATTTTGGTGTTAACTTAAATTTCGGTATAGTATGAATTTGAATTTTTTAAAGCAAGACACTAAATTTTGACTTTGATTTGAATTACTTTATAGCGGAAAATTAAATTTTCTATTGCATTGAATTTTGTAAAAACATAATCTTCAATGTGGAATTGCACTTGAATTGTTCTATGGCGGGAACTTAAATTAATTAACTTGAACTTTGTTATAGCGAAAAATTAAACTTTTATTTGCAATTGAATCTTGTAAAAGCGAGTGCTAAATAGGGAATATTTGAAGTAAAAACAAAAGTTTTGCGAAATAACTAAATTAGGCCGTGTATTGTTAGTTTTTTTTTTCTCTTTTTCAGCTCAAGCCGCCGTGACTGTTGGTTTTGTTTGGTCGGAGCAATAGGTGACCGATGAACAGTAGCAAACATTGGAGTACACTTGATGTTTTTTTTTTGGGACAAAAGTATGCTTGAAGTTGAGGGAGATGAACAGTTGCACGAGTTGGTTCTTTGAATCTCAATGTTGCCACCTCATGTTTGGGGTGTATCTATAGTTCTTCTTTTTTATACAATGGGTCTAAATTCAGAAGGGTAATAAAGTCATATAAAAAATTATATTAAAGGTAATATCGTAATTCTATTTAATATAAAGGTTATAATGGTCAGTTTAAACTTAAATTTATTAGACAAACTCCAAGAGACTCCCTACAAATCCCCTACCCCATCTCTTAAATTGTAGGGATCCTTACACTCATTTTCATCTTCTCTACATGTAGGAGAAAAACCATCATCCCCTACCCCATCCCTTAGATACTGTTCACTGTCAGAAAAATATTAAAATAATAATAAAAGCAAAACTTTAAAAATTAAACTCTCAAACAGTATGATTATTTACCGTTGGAGAGGAAGTACATAGACCATGCTTCTTCAAACTACACCAAAAACAAAGCAAATGAAGAAGAAATCAAGCAAAAATAAAAATGGAAAGCAAGCCAAGAAAAAAAAAACCAACTGTTTTTCTTTTTTGGTCGAAGAAGGGTGGTATGGCAGTAAGGAGGGGGTAGCGGCTGAATGTATGTGAGTGGGGAAAGGGGGATGGGAAAAGTGAGGCACTGTCCACATTGAAGATTTAGGATTGGTGATTATTTTATTCACATATGTATATAGTTATAAATTAGAGCTTTAATTATAGTTTAGTCTTTTTTTTTTTGCTAAATTAATGAAAAATAATGTAATAAATATAAATAACAGAATATCATGAACAAATATAATCAAAAAATTAAAAGTTATTGAAATTTTTTTAAATTAAACAATAAAAAATAATATTTAAAAATAAAAATTTATGTTGGTAATTAAAAATAAAATGTCTCCGAAAAATAAATAAATAAAAATAATTTTTTTAATGATATGTTTAATTGAAATAAAAGGAGGTAATATTGAAATAAAATACAAATAAGGAGTCTTTATAATAGAGAAGTTGTTAGAATGAAACTGAAATGAAGATTCTCTAAACTAAGAGATTGATTAAATGTAGGGAAGTTGTTGGAGATAAACTAAAATAGGGATCTCTAGATATAAGAAAAGTACTCTAAATTTTCTACATATAAGAAAAAAAATAAGAAAACTGTTGAAATTGATCTTACAAGCCAGTTCGTTAATTTGCATTCTGATATGACATTTAAAAAAAAAAAGTAGAATTCATATCAACCGTTGATGTCCAGGCTTTTTAAATCAATGGCCCAAATAAGACGAACCCATGTGACGAGGGTCCGTGTATAGTAGAGCAGAGATGGGAGATGTTAATTCACGAAATGAAAAAACCTGAGATGTTAAGATCACACATGTCTAGAGATATAAACATTTGAAAACAGGACAGTAACACCTGTATCGTCTCCATCATGGCACCTCTTCTCTTTTATGGGACTCTTGTTCTTCTATTGGTTTCACCTGACATTACATTGTCACAGACGATAGTTGAGACCTTACCGAGCTTTCTTGGAAAACTTCCGTTCAAACTCGAAACTGGGTATGTCTTTCTCTTTCCCTCCAGTTTTTCTCTTATCCTTTTTCATAAAATCATACCAATGAGGAAATGAGAACAATAGATGTGCCAAGCAATTCCGAGGCAGATTTAGATTATGGGTTTCGTGGTTGCAATCTCCATTGATTCTATAAAAACAAGTTTGAAATGATCATGACATGGAAATTGTAGTACATAAAACCACATAGTTCCAATAATCCATTTAATTTTAGTTCCGAAAATTATTTACTTCACAATTTGTCCTGCTAACAAAACATCGTACGTTCGCCTGATATTACTTTGGTACAAAAAATTGTCGATAGATACTTTTTAGCTAAGACAACTTCTTACATTTGGGCTGATTTTGGGTGAGATATGCAGGTATATTGGGGTAGGAGACTCGGAAGATGCGCATATATTCTACTATTTCTTCTAGTCTAAGATGAATCCAAAGCATGATCCTATCATGCTCTTTCCTACTGGAGGCCCCGGTTGTTCTGGTCTCAGTACCATCCTCTTTGAAATGGGTATATGCTCTTTGTTATATTTGAGGAAGATATACAATAAATTAATTCAAAAATTCTTTTAAAAAATTACTTCATTTGATATCTCTTTTTTTTTTTTTGGATAATGAAGCAATGGGGATTGAGTGGAAGATATACCGAGGGTGCTTGGCTCACCAATAAACCCTGGAGTAACAAGCATTATTCTCTCACCTAGCTTGGGTGTTTAGATGTAATAGAAAAATTGGTTAAATTTATTATTTTATTATTTTTTAAAATTATTAATAATTAATCACTATTAATTAATTAAACTAATAAAATTATTAATTTATTAATAAAAAATAAATAATTTAATAATAATTAGTCATAAAATTTTTAATTAATACATAGTAAATAAATAAATTAATAATTTCATAAATTACTAATAGTTATTTGGATAATTATTATTAATTTTAAACTAAGTTATTTGAATAATAAATTAATAGCTAATAAATTAAATTAATTAATTAATTAATTAATTAATTATTATTAATTAATATCAATTTAATAAAATATAACTTATTAATTATTTATTAAATGAATTAATTTTGTAATATTAAAATAATTATTTTTATTTAATAATAATTAATTGAAAATGAGGTTGGGGTTGGGATTGAGGATTGTTTTCTTCTTCCAAAGGCATGAAAATATTTTTCATTCTTTTTAAAAAATATATATTTTTTTGACTGAAAAATATTTTTTAGTTAATCAATTTTCTAGTATTATCAAACAGTGAAAAATTAAGAAAATATTTTCTAAAAAAATATTTTATGACAAACAAACGGAGCCCTAGATAACTCTATCACTTCAATGCTCACATATTTTAAATTTTAACTTGCTTGTAAAGTCTTATATTTCCTATTGTGCCTATTAGGTTCTAGCTAGAAATATAAATTCTTGGGAATCACGATGGAAATTTATATATTCTAAAATTTATTGAAAAGAAAGAAACATAGGGATAGTTGGATGAAGGCCATGGAAATATATATAAAGAAAATTATGAAGAGATGGTTTGAATGAACAACTTCAGGTGCATATTTTGAGAAGAACAATTGCTATATACCACTTTATTTTCATGACTCAAATACCATTTTTTACATGTATGCTTAGTTGGTATACTAAAATAATAAACTTTTTAATTTCACTTTCTTCTTTTACCATGCCAACTAAGCATATACATAAGATATGGTATTTGGGTGATAAAAAATATGGTGGTATTTAGCACGTGAGAAAGACCTGAATTGAGAAAATAAAGGATGTCAAGTAAAAAGTTTTTAAAAATTGGTTAATATTATGAATTTTATGTGCTATTTCTTCTATATATACATTCAATTACTAAATTATAAATTCGTTGAGTCCTAAAGAATTTATAGAAAGATACTATTTTATGCTTTTAACAAGGTTATCAATACAGTGCATTGCCCAAATTGGGACGAAAAGATTTTATTATAAAGCGAGGTTAGTAAAACTTCAATAAATGAATTTTTGATAGATTAATAACCTCACATAAATAATAAAATCTTTCCGTCTCAACTTGAGCTAGTGTACTAAATTAATAACCTTGTTCAATGCATAAAATAGATTTTTTTTTTTAAAAATAAATCCTTTATGACCCAACGAATATGTAGAAGAAATATCACATAAAATTCATAATATTAACCAATGTTTAGAAATGTCTTACTTGGCAACTTTTATTTTCTCAACTTGTTTGTCTTTTCTTTACTCCTAGACCAACTCAACCTAATCGTAAATTTTTTACAATGCATATACCACATTTGGTATATTTTTTTCATCTTGTATATGTACATTAATGTATGTATATACGTATTAATTTCTATGGATGTACATATTAATTTTTGATAGCATATATTGTTTTTTATTTATAAGTCATAAATATATCTTGGTTAAAAAAATAATATTATATATGTAAAAATACTAAAAATATAAAATTTTTTTAAATTAATAAACAAACATAAAACTTTTTTAAATCAATAAAATTTTATAGTCGTTAATTTGATAAATTATTCATATATTGATAAATAAATAATCCCTCTAAATTAATATTTTTTTAATATCAAGAGTATTGTTTCATAGGAGTTTTATTGTATTACAATAATGAATTAAACAATCGGTTAAGTCTTTGATGGATTTGTAATAGATATCTATCTGAAATTCTCCGTTCCATTTTTGGTTTGGGTCTGGGTAGCCTTTTCCTCTTGGTGGTTGCACTCGTCTACTAGTATTTAGTGTGACACTTATCATACCGACACTAACCCGACGGTAGCCTATTTCTCTTGGCGGCTGAACTTGTTTATTAGTATTCAGTGTAGCACTTATCACGCCTTAATCCAGTCTCTTCTCTACCCTCCATGAAGTCCACTCTCAACGAGCACTAATGTAACAAATTAGCCCAAGAATGTAATAACTCAAGTCTAACCGGAGTGCCCACTCTAAAAGATTAGTTTGTTAGGAGGGAGAACCTCTTGCATTTAAAAAGCACCTCATGCTAGGGTGAGATTCCTATGGATCATTACAAATCCCTACCATTGACTACATCCATTGTTTTTCATTCAATAATAGCAAACCACTTCTTAATTTAATACTAGTATTCTAAAAACTACTTATCTTTGTCTTAGCGTGGTGACCTCATTCATCCTTTCAGGTCCCTTCACTTTCGACAACATCATTAGCAATGGCTCCATACCAACATTGAAGTTGAGACCATACTCGTGGACAAAGGTTTGAATATTTTATCTATTCTGTTTGCAGCTACACAATAAAATCAAGGGGTCATTATATTATTAGATGGGAAGTCTTAATTTGCTTGCCAAGCATTAAGAAAGTTAATTGTATTATGCAGGTGAGCAACTTACAAGTTATAGATCAACCTGTTGGCACAGGATACTCGTATGGGAAAATTGTGGAGCCCTACATAACTAATGATACGCAATCTACAGAGTTGACTTGTCAATTCCTTAAAAAGGTAAATTTCTACCTGAGGTTCTTCAAAATATTTTTGTAGATATAACATTTAACGCCTCAATCCCTCACGGAACCGGGACTTCTATTAGCCATGCTATTCTTATCCCATTTCCAAACCCCGGGCACGAAATTTAGGAAAAAACGGACGAAATTTAGTGGAGTATGCCTCAGCGAGAAGGGAATAGGCACTATGGTAGTCGAGGGAGCACGGCAAGCCCGATGCCGCCCGTGTTTCTCGACGCTACCATGTCCGAAAAGGTTGCGCAACCCGATATTCGATCACAATAATTCAAGCAATGACAATATAATTCAAGAATCACATAAATGAGGGACAACAAAGTAGGTTGCCCTCGCACGTAGATTACAATAAATAAGCCATATAACAATATAAATAAAAAGTCAATTGTATATTTAGTCTATTCATATCAAAGTACACGTAATTATTAGCAATCATATTAAACTATACAATTTATGAGCAGTAAAGCAAATTAAGACGCACAAAAGAATGTAACTCCCTCACCTTTTTAAAAACAAACCTGCGAGAATTTAGCCAATCTCTCCAATACTCTCCGAAAGCACCAATCTCTTTAATAACCATTCAAAACCACTACCTAACACAACAATGCTATTCAACTTAAAGACTACTCATTCACATTAAAATAGTTAATTTGTGTGCAATAGTCACATTTTATATAATCATCAAAATATAGCTCGATTAGTATGATCTAAGAACACTAAACATGCATATATCATGCTAAGGCTAAATGATGTGCTTACTTTAATCAAAAGTTAATTAACAAGCTTGAAGGCAACATTCACTTTCATAATTCCATTAACCATGCACTAGACTACTTTGAACTCCTAAACACGTTATTAGGACACTCCAAACCTCTTTGAATCCACTCAAATGTGCAACCCCTAGTTATTCATATAAGTATAACACCTTCATTATCCATTGCAATTCTATTATCATGATTAGCTCTAATATACATATAGCCTAAATATACAACTTAACTCATAAGATAACATGAATCACACAGCTTTCAAGTTAAACACTTAATACAAGCTATTACGCTTAAATACTAAGCATTATTAAATTAATAACCATGTTAAAAGAACTCTAATATGCATTATCCAAAGTGAAATCATGTACAAGATTATCTATTTTCTCTAAGATCATTAAACATACACTAACTACTTTAGATCTAAGAACACTAAACATGCATATAGCTCGATTATTTACAATTTAAATAATCAAATGCACGTAAATAACAATTAAACAAGTATTTGCACATAAATTCGGGACCGGGCCTCACATCCTCATATCCTTACAAAAATTGCGCCCACGTAATTCTTACACATACAAATGAACTATCCCACACATAAAACACAATGTTTCATGTAAACATGTTTAACATGTAATACACATTGACCACATAAGCAATTTATAACAAGTAAACTCACATAAGTAACAAATTCACATAAACAAATTGACCACATATTCACATTAGTCATATAAGCACGTTGAGCACATAAACATGTAAAGCACATCATTCACGTAAAGCACATAGATCACATCTAATTCACTTAACAAGAAAGACATATTGCTCACACAAGACATACATATTCTCTTTGAAAACACATGGACTAAGGCCACTACCCCACAAGCCGAAGACCCTATCCCGGCTTGCGCCTAGCTAACTAGCTAAGTTCTTATACCACTTCTGTAATGCCTCGATCCCTCACGGAACCGGGACTTCTATTAGCCATGCTATTCTTATCCCATTTCCAAACCCTGGGTACGAAATTTAGGAAAAAACGGACGGAGTTTCCCCTATATATAGGACTATTTGAAAACCTGTAAACTACAACATACAACCACAAGACTATAATCCACAACTTCAATTTGTCTCATCCTTATCAGCATGCAAGTCAACTAAACAAAAGAGTAAACAATTGAAGTTATTCCAAACCACTAGTATCTAATCATCAAACAAAACTAAAACTTTAATATTACAATCCTTGATATAACATAAATACATACATCGGCACAAAGTCTCAAATACAATACAAGCATATCATGATCACATTCTTCCATGTTTTACACACTGATAGAGCAAGCGGGTCACACAAGAGGCAATCCAATCTTCAGCTTTTCCTGAAATATGTTCAAAAGAGAAATGAGTAACCAAGTTACTTAGTGAGGGAGGTGATGCAACATACTGGGCGTGCATTATGATATTCAGATACAAGAAATAATATATAGAACATAAACAACAAGATTAAATAGCAAATAGTTAACCACATTAAAAAGGATACGGTTCAACTTCAAGTCTTCAATCACGAGCCACGAATCACGAACTTCACACAGATACCGGCAAACCCCTTACTCCAACAAGTTGGGATACTCTGGATGTATCCCGATCCTACGACCCTTTCTCCTGAG
The DNA here is from genome assembly GCA_037974665.1 of Ehretia macrophylla. Classification (NCBI taxonomy): domain Eukaryota; kingdom Viridiplantae; phylum Streptophyta; class Magnoliopsida; order Boraginales; family Ehretiaceae; genus Ehretia; species Ehretia macrophylla. Next base: position 45,449,253 of record CM075777.1, on the reverse strand, counting down.
GTAGGTCGAGGGAGCACGGCAAGCTCGACGCTGCCCGTGTTTCTCGATGCTACCATGTCCGAAAAGGTTGCGCAACCCGATATTTGATCACAATAATTCAAGCAATGACAATATAATTCAAGAATCACATAAATGAGGGACAACAAAGTAGGTTGCCCTTGCACGTAGATTACAATAAATAAGCCATATAACAATATAAATAAAAGTCAAGTGTATATTTAGTCTATTCATATCAAAGTACACGTAATTATTAGCAATCATATTAAACTATACAATTTATGAGCAGTAAAGCAAATTAAGACGCACAAAAGAATGTAACTCCCTCACCTTTTTAAAAACAAACTTGCGAGAATTTAGCCAATCTCTCTAATACTCTCCGAAAGCACCAATCTCTTTAATAACCATTCAAAACCACTACCTAACACAACAATGCTATTCAACTTAAAGACTACTTATTCACATTAAAATAGTTAATTTGTGTGCAATAGTCACATTTTATATAATCATCAAAATATAGCTCGATTAGTATGATCTAAGAATACTAAACATGCATATATCATGCTAAGGCTAAATGATGTGCTTATTTTAATCAAAAGTTAATTAACAAGCTTGAAGGCAACATTCACTTTCATAATTCCATTAACCATGCACTAGACTACTTTGAACTCTTAAACACGTTATTAGGACACTCCAAACCTCTTTGAATCCACTCAAATGTGCAACCCCTAGTTATTCATATAAGTATAACACCTTCATTATCCATTGCAATTCTATTATCATGATTAGCTCTAATATACATATAGCCTAAATATACAACTTAACTCATAAGATAACATGAATCACACAGCCTTCAAGTTAAACACTTAATACAAGCTATTACGCTTAAATACTAAGCATTATTAAATTAATAACCATGTTAAAAGAACTCTAATATGCATTATCCAAAGTGAAATCATGTACAAGATTATCTATTTTCTCTAAGATCATTAAACATACACTAACTACTTTAGATTACAAGACATGTTAAAATGACACTCTTATTAATACTAAAACACCATAAGCAACAAATTTACATTCTTTAATCGAGTTACTATTCATTTTCTTCTTCAATTTACTTATACACACAAACTCATTTGTCACATGTAATTAAGCTAGAAAGTTCACTCTACCACCTCATTAGTTAGCATAGAAGGCATTAGAAGTATCAAAATATCATTAAGTTAAGATTATAAACTATAAATTTCAATTACTTTACTACAACAATCAATAATCATCTAACTAGATGAGCTAACTTTATAGTTTACTTGATTAACAATCAAATGTAGCAACTATAGAAATTCAAATAACTAATTATGCAATAAGACTAACCATTTGACAAGAAGTCCAACATATCTCCTTTTAAATGCTCACAAAACAAGCTCTAAACTTCACACAAGATAATGAACCTCAAATCTAACTATACTACATCTCTAATGACACTTTATGGCACCATTTAAGCCCTTGAAATCTCACTTTAAAGTACAATTGCCCCAAAAGTCCGAATTTACCTCTTTATGCATTACACTACAAGTACTCTAATCGGAGCTCAATTAAGCGAAGCGAATACATTTCTAGCACCTCCTCACTTACCAGACACTAGCCCTAATGCCCGAACACAACCGGATTCACTTTCAACCCGAAACCCCTTTGTCAATCTTTGCTATTAAGCTCCAAACTGAAAGGCAAGGCTCAAGATTCCCAAACGAGTTATCCTATCCTTCAAACCATACCTTATGGTACCCCAAGGACCCTCGAGTTCACCCGTTAAACCTTGTTTACCATTAAATCCTCGATTTCCTCTTTGTGCATTTATACTACAAGTACCAATTCCGGAATCCAAACAAGCGAAATGAAGGCACTTCTAAGGCTTCAATACTTAATAAAGACTAGCCATAACCTCAAAACATACCTGGAATCGAGTTAACCCCGAAATTCCCAATTAAAGTAGCCTATTTTGATCAAAATTCTCAAATTTTTCACATGGCAAGTATAACGAATATTTTTTCCATGCTCAAGGACCTAATTAACAACTACTAGAAGACTCGAATCGAATTAAATTGTAACTTTTTTTTTCGGAACCCTAGTTTAGCACTATTCAGCATCTTCTCCAAGTTGAATTTTGTATTTCTAGCCAATCAAGAAGCTAACTAACTTCAAAAGCTTGTTCTACATACTTATTTAAGCATATTTGAAGCAATAAATTAAGTTAAAACACAAGAGTTTACTATTCACATTTTTTTACTATTCATCATCTTCTACATGTGAAATCTTGTGAAAAAATTATTTTCAAGCTATACCAATGCATATACAAGGTCTCTAGCATGTAATAATACTATATAGAATAAGAATCAAGCATGTTATGGCACATTAATGGCAAAATCCAAAAATTGCAAAATTGAACATAAACTTTAAAACTCCATGAAAATGCAAAAATTCCTCTCAAAGTTTTTGTTCCGAAATGCGAAAAACGAACGGTAGAAAGATAGAGGACGCCAAGATGAGTCCGAATATGCAATTTTAGCTTCCAACTCCTTCATTTACACCTTTAAAGAGCCAAAATTACATAAAATTTACTATTCCCGTAATGAGGGTTTGGTGGCTGATTTGGAGTTTTTTTGGCAGATTTTCAAGTTGTAGGGTGTTAAAATGAAGTCAAAGGATCAAGGATAATATATGTGAGTGGAAAATCACTATTTGCTTTAAAAACGTTATTTTAACACGTTAAAACTCAACTTTAATTTCATATTTTGTTGCAAATTCAATTTTTTTCTAAACCAATAATCAAAATATAATGGTAGACTAGTTTTTAAAATGTTTAAAAGACTAGTTTTAAAAATTTTAGGAGAAAGATCAATAAATAGAACTTAAAACACTTTAAATGCAATTTTCACTAAAAATTCTTATGAAAATAATATGAATGCACATATTTCATGTAATAAAAGAAATAAACATGAAATTATACATTATGTGACAAACAATCAATTTAAACAAGTAAAAGCATGTAATTTACAATTTAAATAATCAAATGCACGTAAATAACAATTAAACAAGTATTTACACATAAATTTGGGACCGGGGTATCACATCCTCCCATCCTTACAAAAATTGCGCCCACAAAATTCTTACACATACAAATGAATTATCCCACACATAAAACACAATGTTTCATGTAAACATGTTTAACATGTAATACACATTGACCACATAAGCAATTTATAACAAGTAAACTCACACAAGTAACAAATTCACATAAACAAATTGACCACATATTCACATTAGTCATATAAGCACGTTGATCACATAAACACGTAAAGCATATCATTCACGTAAAGCACGTAGATCACATCTAATTCACTTAACAAGAAAGACATATTGCTCACACAAGACATACATATTCTCTTTGAAAACACATGGACTAAGGCCACTACCCCACAAGCCGAAGACCCTATCCCGGCTTGCGCCTAGCTAACTAGCTAAGCTCTTATACCACTTCTGTAATGCCCCAATCCCTCACGGAACTAGGACTTCTATTAGCCATGCTATTCTCATCCCATTTCCAAACCCCGGGCCCGAAATTTAGGGAAAAACGGACGGAGTTTTCCCTATATATAGGACTATTTGGAAACCTGTAAACTACAAAATACAACCACAAGACTATAATCCACAACTTCAATTTGTTTCATCCTTATCAGCATGCAAGTCAACTAAACAAAATAGTAAACAATTGAAGTTATTGCAAACCACTAGTATCTAATCATCAAACAAAACTAAAACTTTAATATTACAATCATTGATATAACATAAATACATACATGGGCACAAAGTCTCAAATACAATACAAGCATATCATGATCACATTCTTTCATGTTTTACACACTAATAGAGCAAGCGGGTCACACAAGAGGCAATCCAATCTTCAACTTTTCCTAAAATATGTTGAAAAGAGGAATGAGTAATGAAGTTACTTAGTGAGGGAGGTGATGCAACATACTGGGCGTGCATTATGATATTCAGATACAAGAAATCATATATATAACCTAAACAACAAGATTAAATAGCAAATAATTAACCACATTAAAAAGGATACGGTTCCACTTCAAGTCTTCAATCACGAGCCACGAACCACGAACTTCACGCTAATGCCGGCAAACCCCTTACTCCAACAAGTTGGGATACTCCGGATGTATCCCGATCCTACGACCCTTTCTCCTGAGGTAGGTCCATGCCTAGCAGGTGAACAATGCCTCTAGGGTAGTGGAGTATGCCTCAGCGAGAAGGGAATAGGTACCATGGTAGTCGAGGGAGCACGGCAAGCCCGACGCCGCACGTGTTTCTCAATGCTACCATGTCCGAAAAGGTTGCGCAACCTGATATTCGATCACAATAATTCAAGCAATGACAATATAATTCAAGAATCACATAAATGAGGGACAACAAAGTAGGTTGCCCTCGCACGTAGATTACAATAAATAAGCCATATAACAATATAAATAAAAGTCAAGTGTATATTTAGTCTATTCATATCAAAGTACACGTAATTATAAGCGTTCATATTAAACTATACAATTTATGAGCAGTAAAGCAAATTAAGATGCACAAAAGAATGTAACTCCCTCACCTTTTTAAAAACAAACCTGCGAGAATTTAGCCAATCTCTCCAATATTCTCTGAAAGCACCAATCTCTTTAATAACCACTCAAAACCACTACCTAACACAACAATGCTATTCAACTTAAAGACAACTCATTCACATTAAAATAGTTAATTTGTGTGCAATAGTCACATTTTATATAATCATCAAAATATAGCTCGATTAGTATGATCTAAGAACATTAAACATGCATATTTCATGCTAAGGCTAAATGATGTGCTTACTTTAATCAAAAGTTAATTAACAAGCTTGAAGGCAACATTAACTTTCATAATTCCATTAACCATGCACTAGACTACTTTGAACTCCTAACACATTATTAGGACACTCCAAACCTCTTCGAATCCACTCAAATGTGCAACCCCTAGTTATTCATATAAGTATAACACTTTCATTATCCATTGCAATTCTATTATCATGATTAGCTCTAATATACATATAGCCTAAATATACAACTTAACTCATAAGATAGCATGAATCACACAGCCTTCAAGTTAAACACTTAATACAAGCTATTACGCTTAAATACTAAGCATTATTAAATTACTAAGCATGTTAAAAGAACTCTAATATGCATTATCCAAAGTGAAATCATGTACAAGATTATCTATTTTCTCTAAGATCATTAAGCATACACTAACTACTTTAGATTACAAGACATGTTAAAATGACATTCTTATTAACACTAAAACACCATAAGCAACAAATTTACATTCTTTAATCGAGTTACTATTTATTTTCTTCTTCAATTTTCTTATACACACAACTCATTTTTCACATGTAATTAAGCTAGAAAGTTCACTCTACCACCTCATTAGTTAGCATAGAAGGCATTAGAAGCATCAAAATATCATTAATTTAAGATTATAAGCTATAAATTTCAATTATTTTACTACAATAATCAATAATCATCTAACTAGATGAGCTAACTTTATAGTTTACTTGATTAACAATCAAATGTAGCAACTATAGCAATTCAAATAACTAATTATGAAGTAAGACTAACCATTTGACAAGAAGTCCAACATATCTCCTTTTAAATGCTCACAAAACAAGCTCTAAACTTTACACAAGATAATGAACCTCAAATCTAACTATACCACATCTCTAATGACACTTTATGGCACCATTTAAGCCCTTGAAATCTCACTTTAAAGTACAATTACCCCAAAAGTTTGAATTTACCTCTTTATGCATTACACTACAAGTACTCTAATCGGAGCTCAATTAAGCGAAGCGAATACATTTCTAGCACCTCCTCACTTACTAGACACTAGCCCTAATGCCCGAACGCACCCGGATTCACTTTCAACCCGAAACCCCTTTGTCAATCTTTGCTATTAAGCTCCAAACCAAAAGGCAATGTTCAAGATTCTCAAACGAGTTATCCTATCCTTCAAACCACACCTTATGGCACCCCAAGGATCCTCGAGTTCACCCGTTAAACCTCGTTTACCATTAAATCCCCGATTTTCTCTTTGTGCGTTTATACTACAAGTACCAATTCCGGAATCCAAACAAGCGAAACGAAGGCACTTTTAAGGCTTCAATACTTAATAAAGACTAGTCATAACCTCAAAACGTACCCGGATTCAAGTTAACCCCGAAATTCCCAATTAAAGTGGCCTATTTTGATCAAAATTCACAAATTTTTCACATGGCAAGTATAACGAATATTTTTTCCATGCTCAAGGACCTAATTAGAAACTACTAGAAGCCACGAATCGAATTAAATTGTAATTTTTTTTTTCGGAACCCTAGTTTAGCACTATTCGTCATCTTCTCCAAGTTGAATTTTGTATTTCTAGCCAATCAAGAAGCTAACTAACTTCAAAAGTTCGCTCTACATACTTATTTAAGCATACTTGAGGCAATAAATTAAGCTAAAACACAAGAGTTTACTATTTACATTTTTTTTACTATTCATCATCTTCTACATGTGAAATCTTGTCAAAAAATTATTTTCAAGCTATACCAATGCATATACAAGGTCTCTAGCATGTAATAATACTATATAGAATAAGAATCAAGCATGTTATGACACATTAATGGCAAAATCCAAAAATTGTAAAATTGAACATAAACTTTAAAACTCCATGAAAATGCAAAAATTCCTCACAAAGTTTTTGTTCCGAAATGCAAAAAAAGAATGGTAGAAAGATAGAGGACGCCAAGATGAGTCCGAATATGCAATTTGAGCTTCCAACTCCTTCATTTACACCTTTAAAGAGCCAAAATTGCATAAATTTTACTATTCCCGTAATAAGGGTTTGGTGGCTGATTTGGAGTTTTTTTGGCAGATTTTGAAGTTGTAGGGTGTTAAAATGAAGTCAAAGGATCAAAGGATAATATATGTGAGTGGAAATCACTATTTGCTTTAAAAACGTTATTTTAACACGCTAAAACTCAACTTTAATTTCATATTTTGTTGCAAATTCAATTTTTTTCTAAACCAATAATCAAAATATAATGGTAGACTAGTTTTTAAAATGTTTAAAGGACTAGTTTTAAAAATTTTAGGAGAAAGATCAATAAATAGAACTTAAAACACTTTAAATGCAATTTTCTTTAAAAATTCTTATGAAAATAATATGAATGCACATATTTCATGTAATAAAAGAAATAAACATGAAATTATACATTATGTGACAAATAATCAATTTAAACAAGTAAAAGCATGTAATTTACAATTTAAATAATAAAATGCACGTAAATAACAATTAAACAAGTATTTGCACATAAATTCAGGACCGGGGTCTCACATAACAGGTAGGATTAGTACTGTTAAGACATATGTAAATAACTCGGAAAATAGACATATTAGTAGGCAATGGAAACTCAGTCACATACTGAGTTAGTTTGTATTTCTGATTGACTTGTTTTTTGACAGGAAATGAATTAATTTGCTTGCTTCGCCCAAAAAAAAAAAACTACCTAAAGTGCCATAACCATAACAACGTAGTAACAGGGGATGGTGAAGTAGTGATACAGTGATAGTGATATGATTTAGACCATTAAATGTGAAGATCAAATAACTGAATCATCACTTTACACTCTTGATCTCTCTAATAATATTATTATATTATTAGGAGATTTAAATCCGTTTACCACCATGATTAAATGGAGGTGCAAGGGATGTCTGGAACTGGGATTCTTTTACAACATTATTATGTTATGATGGAGTTAATTGTGATAAGTGATGATATTATTATGATAAAATGATTTGGACACTTCACTACTATTAGATCTCCCCTATAATATTATATGTTATAAGATGATTCAAGCATATTCAACGCTACAAAACTTGATCCTCGTTACAAGGAGACTAACAGAGAACGTGATTAATGTTATTGACCGCAGTGGCTTATGGTCCATCTAGAATATCTGAAAAATCCACTATACATTGGTGGTGATTCTTATGCTGGCATTATTGTTCCACTAATTGTTCAGAATATATATAATGGTAAGAGAAATCATGCTTGATTTAAAGACAAGACTTCTTCTTCTTTCAAATACTTTTCCTTGGTTGAGGAGGGTTCTCTATGTCACATTAATAATTTCTGGCTTGAGTTTTGTTTCTTTTTATTATTCTCCTCTTCATTGACAGGTAATGAACTTCAAGGTGATAAACCTTTGAATATAAAAGTATGTACCCCAATTTGATAATCCAAATTCCTCCTTATCAGGGATTCTCACAAATTATTAATTTTATTAAAACATGTAACACTAAAATGGATGCAGGGCTATGTCCTAGGCAACCCTTTTACAGATAAATTTGCTAATATCAATAAAAGAGTTATATATTCTAATCGAGTGGGACTTCTATCAGATAGTCTTTATGAGGTAAATTAATTTTCTTTATATGTATTTCAAATGTTTATATGCTCTACTTGTGTTGTCTATCTCATGAGTCATGAATACTGAATAGCTGGTAAATGCCATTTCCCATTGTAGGTTTTGCTCTGCACAAAGGTTGCATTGTGTTTCAACAATCATTTGTTAATGAAAATAAAAAACTATGCTTAGACTTCTCAATTTACTTAAGAAATTATTTCAACCATTGAGTGTTAATTTGATTACATCCAATTTTCCCACGTGGATAATTCATGAATTCGAACACCAGTATATAACATTTTAAGTTATCACTTAGTACCAATTGGAATTAGTATGGAAAGCGCATGTTCATGACCAAAATCGAGTTGCATGTTTCATGTGCTCTTATAATGTACGTTTCCACTAGCTTTAATTCATATTTATCTTTATGGTGTTTACAATCCGCGAAATCAAATTGCAAAGAGAATTACATAAATGTCGATCCAAACAACCAATTATGTTGGAACGACCTGCAAAGAATATTCGAGGTCAGACGATCTTGTTACTTGAATACTTTCCAAATTAAGATCAAGCGTCACATATGCTTTAAGAGCCACATTTAGCATTACTTTTGCTTTTTTATATACAATGTACTGACAATGTATGCTACTCGCACATTCTTCGTCCCAATTGTAATCCTTGGAGTATGGGAAACAAGTTGTCGACTTTGCTCCTACCTTCTTCCGATCAGATAGATACCCCTATTGTTCTACCTCAAGTTTCCATTCCTTCTCTCCCTATATGCATTCATCTTCTTTTGCTATATGCTTTTAGAATTTTTTTTTCATTACATACCAAGACATTGTTGAAGATAGTTTAAACTTTTAGATGAGGTAAAAATTAACAGATGCGAGCTTTGCAAGTTTTGTAGGACGATGAAGATAATTACAGTTACATTTGGGAAAACGATAAAAACGTCCAAGAGGCTCTTCATATTCGCAAGGTAGATATATATATGTTGACATGATAATGATAAATATCCACTTTTTCAAGATGATTTCCTCCTCGTGATAGAAAAAATCAAAAAAAGAATAATTGAACACAATTCAGCAGAGGGATGATTTTTGAATGGATGACCTCCAGGGAACTATTTCGGAGTGGCTGAGATGCAACATGATCACGTATTATAATAGTGGTGAAAGGGCAGGAACTTATTATTTCAATGTCCGAAGTGCTGTCCCAACTCATCAAAATCTTACCTACCAAAATACCCGAGCTCTAATATACAGTAAGTTTCTCTAAAAGACACGCGCATCACAGAGATTTAATATGTAGGTAATTTTTTCTTGAAATCCATTTCACCCAGTCTCTTGCCTTTTTGAACTACTTCTTTAGGCTAGTCCTACAATTCAAATGATCATTAGGTATTGTTTTATTCATGAAACAAGAGAATGCCATATAATGCTAGGGTTCGTCCGCTTATAAAGCATTGAAATTCACAGAATTAAGAATAAAGACCGACCAACAGAGAGTAGGTGGCCTGTCACAAGGAGAAAGTTTTTAAAACAAGACATGTGTGGCATGTGAGTCTCACGTTGTAGGAGACATTTCATTTTGAAGTCTTTTCATTGTCACAAGATTAAGCAAAAAAGATAGTAACTTTCTATTAGAAACCATCTTTTTCAACTATGGTACAGACAACATAACCAAACCATGATCGCAGAGCATTGATGTCGTGAAACCAAGCACGTGCCTTGCAGAGAGCATTGAGGATGTGGCACAACAAACTCACCAAGCACATGACACTCAACAAATGGGAAGGGGTCTGCGTCAAAAATTCATTCCCAAGCATTTCACTGAGTTTGTTACAACAAAGTAGCTAGAATAGTATATAAGCAAGCTTTGTAATCAAAATGAGCATCTGATCATAGTCTATTCTCTATATTCTTCTTTCTTCTTCTTCTTCAAGTGGAGTTCCCAATTGCTCAAAAATTGGCACTATCTGTAACTTTCAATTCTGTTTTCGAATTCAATCAAGGCTTGTTATTATAATGTGCTTTCATTCCCTTGAACCATGGCTGATAGAACTAGGTTCCAAGTTCTCGACGATTCCCTAAAGCATCAAGCTCAGGTGCTTGAGTCTCTTCAATCGACAATCTCGGCGCATCAACATTCGATGGAGCAACTCAGCTTACAATACACAACTTTGGATGGTAAAGTGGAACAAGCTCTGCGCATCGGAGAGGCCTCCTCTATAAATCGTTCTCCAGCACCGACGGTCTCTACTGATCCTCTTCCATCATCGGTGGCTACTCGCTCGTTGCGTTTGGATTTCCCTCGCTTCGACGGAACCAACGCCACGGGCTGGATTTTCAAAGCTGCTCAGTTATTCAATTATTATGCAATTGATGATTTGCAACGTCTCACGATTGCCTCCTTCCACATGGACGGCGCTGCTCTTCATTGGTACCAATGGATGAGCAGCAACAACTAACTCACCAATTGGCCATTGTTCATTAGTGCCTTGGAAACCTGATTTACTCCAATTGAGTTCGAAAATCCTCATGGTTCCTTGGCCAAACTCACACAAACTTCATCCGTTACTGATTATCAACATACCTTTGAGATTCTCGCCAACCGTACATCTAACCTACCAGCTAAATTTTTGCTCAATTGCTTTATTTCGGGCCTCCGACTCGATATCCTCACTGAGGTATTGGTTTTCCAACCCAAGACCATGAATCATGCTATTGGACTCGCACGCCTGCAAGATGCCAAATTACTTGAGCTTCGTAAGCTTGCGGCCCGATCCACATTTTCTTCCAAACCCACTCCACTTCACCTGTTTGATCTACTACGCCAACATCTTTTAGCCCCTTATCAAGCCCCACATATGCTAGCCCACTACCACCCATAAAATAGCCTTTGCTACCTACACCTTCATCTACCTCACACACATCGTTCCCTCTGCTAAATACTTCACAATCACATTTGCCATCACTACCTATTAAACGCCTTACTCAAGCTAAAATTCAGTCCAAACGTGAGCGCGGTTTATGTTACAGTTGCGATGAGAAATAGACCAGACAACATCGTTGCAAAAACGCGCCTTGCTTTCTTCTCTTGGAGTATGATGATGAACCACCCGATTCTCTAAATCTTGACCCTGAGCCTACATCTAAGTCCTTTCTTCCCTCCCCTGAACCTGGAATATCTTACCACGCCATAGCTGGCTATACCTCACACACCGCTTTATGCCTCAAAGGTACCTTATTCGGAGCTTCGGTACAGTTACTTTTTGATGGTAAAAGTACCCACAACTTTATTCAATCACGAGTTGCTCGCCACCTTGCCTTACCTATTGAACCAACACCCACATTTGCAATTGTGGTTGGTAGCAGTGAACGGTTGCGTACCGAGGAATGTATCCGTTAAGCCGTCATCTCAGTTCAAGGCTATAATATTTGTACTGATCTTTATGTCATTCCCTTGCATGGTACTGATATTGTTCTTGGTGTATCATGGCTTGTTACTCTTGGTGATGTCACGTTGAATTACGCCTCCTTGACATTAAGGTTCCGTCAACAAGGCCAGTATATACAACTTTAAGGTGAAACAGAACCAGCTGCAGTGCCTATGCATTATAAAGCCATCTGCAGGTTTTATGACACTGATTCTGCCTCTGCTTATTTTAAGTTAGAATTATTGTCTTGCATTGAGGAATCTTTTGAGACTGGTTCTCCTGACCTGCTTGCTGTTCTAAGTCAATTTGATTCTGTATTTTCTAAGCCCCAGGGTCTTCCACCTCGTCGACCTCAAGATCATACTATTCCTCTTCAGCCAAGCACTGGACCTGTCAATGTCTAGCCTTATCGCTACCCACATTTTTAGAAACATGAGATTGAGTGACTCGTCCACGAAATGCTTACAGATGGTATCATTCGACCAAGCACAAGTCCGTATTCCTCCCCTGTTCTTTTAGTCAAAAAGAAGGACGACACATGGAGGTTTTGTACGGATTACAGGGTGTTGAACGCAATTACTATCAAGGATCGTTTTCCGATCCCTACAATTGATGAACTATTTGATGAGCTGTTTGGTGCAACTATTTTTTCTAAATTGGATCTACTTTCTAGTTATCATCAGATTCAAATTAAAGACGAGGATATTCCTAAAACAGCTTTCCGCACTCATGAGGGTCACTATGAATATCTTGTGATGCCGTTCGACCTCACCAATGCACCGACAACCTTTCAAGCCACTATGAATGAAGTATTTAAACTATTTCTTCGCAAATTTGTTTTGGTATTTTTTGATGATATTCTGATTTTTAGCAGGTCGTGGGTTGAGCATTTACATCATTGACAACTTGTTCTCCATCAATTGCAAAGTCAATGGCTGGTTGCCAAGAAATCTAAATGCTCATTCGGGCAAACATCAATATAGTAGTTGGGGCATATTGTTTCAGGCCAAGGGGTTGCTATGGATCCATCTAAAATAGAGGCTATTCTTACTTGGCCCCAACCACAATCAATCTGCAGCCTTCGAGGTTTTTTGGGCCTTACGGGGTACTATCGTCATTTTATACGACAATATGCTATTTTGGCCAGCCCACTTACGGATCTTCTTCGCAAAGATGCTTTCATTTGGTCTCCTCTAGCACAAGAAGCTTTTAACAACCTTAAATAGGCCATGACAACGGCTCCTGTTTTGTTTTTACCAAATTTCGACCTTCCGTTCACTTTAGAGATTGATACATCTGTTATGGGAATTAGGGCCGTTCTTCAGCAAAATGGCCATCCTCTTGCTTATTTTAGTCAAAAACTATCAAGCAGATTACATGCTTCTTCTACTTACAACTGTGAAATGCATGCTATCGTCACCGCAGTTAACAAGTGGTGGCACTATCTTTTGGGCAGAAAATTCTTTGTTAAAACAGATCAAAAAAGTCTCAAAAACTTGACTTCGCAAGTAATACAAACCCCAAAACAGCAGCGTTGGTTGTCCCAACTTATTGGTTATGACTTTGAGATCCTCTACCATCTTGGCAAGGAAAATAAGGCTGCCGATGCATTGTCACGTGCCCCAACAGATTGTTTTCTAGCATTTTCCTCCCCTCGGTTCGAGTTGATTCGAGAAATTAGACAAGAAAATCAATCTCAGCCCGAGTTGCGCAAATTCCATACAACACTCTGTGAAGATCCATACACACTTCCTGACTTTGCTAATTGGGACGACATTCTTATGTACAAACGCCGCATTGTTATTGCCAGTGACCCACCTCTAAAAGGAAAATTGCTTCAATAATTTCATTCATCTCCTCTAGGAGGCCATTCGGGTGTTCTTTGCACATTTCAAAGACTGTCCACTAGGTTTTATTGGAAAAAGATGCGCCAGGATGTCCGTAAATTTGTCAAACATTGTCATATATGCCAAGCTATGAAAGTTTTCCAACTACACCCAACAGGCCTTTTACAACAGTTACCTATTCCCACTCAAGTTTGGGAGGATGTTTCTATGGACTTTATGACCGGTCTTCCATCTTCAGGAGGTAAATCAATAATCATGGTCGTTGTTGATCGACTTACAAAGTATGCCCACTTTATTGCACTCAGTCTTCCTCTCACTAGTGCACGTGTGGCAGCTCATTTTGCATCTGAAATCATACGCCTTCATGGTCTCCCTCGCTCCATTGTTAGTGATCGAGATCCTCTCTTCATTAGTTCTTTTTGGCAAGAATTATTTCGCCTTCAGGGGACTTCTTTGGCCATGAGTAGTTCTTACCACCTCGAGACGGACGGGCAAACAGAAATTGTTAATCATGGCTTGGAGTTATATTTACGCTATTTTGTCTCTGACTCACCTACTAACTGGGTCAAGTTTCTACCTTGGGCTCAGTTCTGGTACAACACCGCGTATCATACTTTGGCTGGAATGACACCGTTTCAAGCCTTATATGGCCGTTTACCTCCTACAATTCCTAGATATCTTCCTGGTTCAACAAAGAATGAAGTTGTTGATTATGAGCTCCAAAACCGTGACCTTACTTTGCAGACATTGAAGAAAAATTTGCACCAAGCTCAAGTCTGCATTAAATATTATGCAGATAAAAATCGCAGGGAGGAAACCTTTGACATTAGTGATATGGTATTAGTCAAGTTACAGCCTCATCGACAACTATTTGTACGAGGCTCCTACAACACAAAATTAAGCCGCCAATATTTTGGGCCCTTTAAAATCCTTGAACATCTCGGTCTAGTGGCTTATAAATTGGCTTTGCTTGAGTCCTCGCGCATTCATCCGGTGTTCCATGTCTCTTTACTCAAACGATTTAAAGGCAGCGAGAATTCTCAAGTCACTACATTACCAGCAATGTCTGATGATTCCAACCCAATACTCAAGCCAGTTGCTATTCTTATCTCTGGCATCATTCAATGCCAAAGACAACCAGTGTCCCAAGTATTGGTTCAGTGGGAAGGTTTGTCTCTCGATGATGCTACTTGGGAAGACCATAGTCACATTCCGAACCTTGCGGACAAGGTTCTGCTTTGAGAGGACGGCATTGTCATGAAACCAAGCACGTGCCTTGCAGAGAGCATTGAGGACATGGCACAACGAACTCACCAAGCACATGACACTCAACAGATAGGAAGGGGTATGCGTCAAAAATTCATTCCCAAGCATTTCACTGAGTTTGTTACAACAAAGTAGCTAGAATAGTATATAAGCAAGCTTTGTAATCAAAATGAGCATCTGATCATAGTCTATTCTCTATATTCTTCTTTTTTCTTCTTCAAGTGGAGCTCCCAATTGCTCAAAAATTGGCACTATCTGTAACTTTCAATTATGTTTTCGAATTCAATCAAGGCTTGTTATTACAATTGACCAGCCGCATGCAGAATCTAAACAGCGTGATTGGATTATTTTCCACAGTCTCTTTTATTTTGCATACTGCATTTGATTTACATAAACCCTTTGTTTGCAATATCGTAAACTCTTGGACAGCGGCGATCATGACATGATTGTTCCCCATACGAGCACTGAATAATGGATAGGCTCATTGAGATTGACTGCTAAATTTGACTGGAGACCATGGTTTGTAGAAGGGGAAGTTGCAGGGTTCGTAACAGGACTTTTTTATATTGTTATTTCTATATTGAGTCAACAAATTTAGATTTTTGATCAAATTAATTAAAGTTTATTTAGTAATGCTGTTAATTACTCCATGTAGATACACAGTTAAGTATTCGCATCTTGACTACGAGTTGACATATGCAACTGTAAAGGTAAGAAATCTCCCATTATACTTCCCTAATTATTTGAATGATAATTGTTGTTTAACTTTTGTGTTCCCATATATTCCTTTTGGGATTTCTAGGGAGCAGGTCATATAGCTCTGGAATACACACCGAAAGAATGCTTTGTTATGATAGAGAAGTGGCTTGTTGGTGATCTTCTCTGATTTGATTGTCCAAATTTAGACCCGGTCCTTTTAAATTTTTTTTTTTTTTTGGGGTCAGATGTCAATTTTGAATTGAATAAACTCAATTAAGCTCTTGAAAGTGTCTTATGAATGAATTAACCCAAGTATGATTTGCTGGACATTCTTATTACGTGCCATGTCAACCTGAAAGTTCAGTGTATAATATTGATCTTTATTTATCTTCAATGTCTTGTGTGGTCTTCTTCTTCTTCTTCTAGTTTCTTTTTCAGCCCAAATAAAGCTCTAAGCTTTCAAATACTTTTCCTTGGTAATTGAGGAGGCCCGGTTCTCTATGTCACATTAATAATTTATTGCTTGTGTTTTGTTTCTTCTTATTCTTCTTCTCTTCATTGATAGGTAATGAAGTTCAAGGTGATAAACCTTTGAATATAAAAGTATGTACCCAAATTTGAGAGTCCAAATTTCTCCTTACCGGTGATTCTCACAAATTAACATGCCAAAACATGTAACAAGTAATTAAATTGAATGCAGGGCTACGTCCTAGGCAACCCTATTACAGATAAATTTGCTGACTTTAATAAAAGAGTTAAATATTATCATCAAATGGGACTTCTATCAGATAGTCTCTATGAGGTAAATTAATTTTCCTTATATGTATCTCAAATGATTATATACTCCACTTGAATACGAGGTAATTTGTTGTTGTATGTCAAATTTTATATAAGGTAATTTATCCTTATATATATAATAACTGAGGTCATGAAAACTTATTTATGCAAATTTGTTTGATATAAATTGCATGCTTAGAATCATGATTTTAATAATAAAAGATCACAATATTCAAATTCGAATTGTTTCATTAAAGACACAAAATAATGAATTAAAAATAAAAACAATCTAAAAGTCAATCAAAAAAATTAAAATTAAAATAAATGTACAATTAAACTAGAAAATTTTAACTTAAATGTTAAAAATATTACAAAAATAAACTAATCGAAATTTATATACAATGTTAAAGACAAATAGTCTCCAAAATATAGAAAATTAATTGAAAACCTATTTAAAACAAGAGAACATAAGTAAAAAATGAAGAGAGAAAAGCATGAGGAAAGAGAAAGAATAAAAGCAAGAGGGTATAAAAAAAGAAAAAAATAGTTTTTTTTTCAAAGGTCCGGGGTGCATGTGCTTGAACTCTCAATTTACTTAATAATTTATTTCAACCATTTCATGTTTAATTTGATTATATCGAATTGCCCCATGGATAATTCATGAATTCGAAAACCAGTATATAACATTTTGGGTTACCATCTAGTACCAATTGGAATTAATAGGTTTTCACTAGATTTAATTCATATCTAATGACAATCTTATTTAAAAGGTTAATCTATTAGAGAGGTGTTTAATTCATATATTATTTATTATTTTCAACATACCCTCACAAATGTAGGGGGAGTTAGTTTTTCAGCTTTGACTTGGACAATTTTTAGTTTTTTTTTAAATGGGCAATGGTGATTTTGAACCTAAAGCCTTTTGGCACTTAGGCTCTGATACCACGTTAAGTGACCACCTTATCTAAAAGTTTAAGCTATTAAGAAGGGTTTTATTATCTTTAACATGCCCCCACAAGTGCAGACGAAGTTAGTTTTTGAGTTTGCATTTGAACAATTTTAATATTTTTAAATGAGAGGAGGTGAGTTTTGAACCGAGGACCTTTTGGTACCTAATTTTTGATACCATATTAAGTGACCAATTCATCTAAAAGTTTAAACTGTTAAAGAAGGGTTTGTTGTATTATTTATTATTTTCAACAATATCTTTAGGGTGTTTACAGTCCGCAAAATCAAATTGCAAAGAGAATTACATAATTGTCGATCCAAACAACCAATTATGTCAGAATGACCTGCAAAGAATATCCGAGGTCAGACTGTCTTGTTACTTGACACTTTTCAAGGCTCCGTTTGTTTGCCGTAAAATAACTTGCTGGAAGAAAATATTTTCAGAGGAAAATATTTTTTGGAATGTTCTAATGTACAATTTTCTGACATGAGCTTTTATTTAAAAAAAAAAAACCTACACATAATATATATGTTAATTGTCAGGGTAGAGGGACCTACACATAATATATATGTTAATCGTGAGGGTAGAGGGAGGGAGGGATGGAGGGAGGGAGAAAGGAAAGGTGGAGGGGATGAGTAAGGTTAGGGGTTAGGGGTTAAGGGTTGGGGGTTGAGGGGTGAGGTGCGAGGTGAAGAGGGAGGGAGGGTGGGGTGGGGTGGGGTGGGATGGGTAAGGGTAGGGGTGGGGGTGGGGGCTGGAGTGAAGTGGGTAAGTTTTGAAAAATATTTTTTTTGTTACGAATAAGAAAATATTTTTCACTTTGTTGAATTAAAATTTATTTTTGACCAGAAAATATTTTTTGATTAATTAAATTTTTTATGTTATTAAATATCAAAAAATTCAGAAAATATTTTTCAAGAAAACATTTTACTGCAAACAGACGGAGCCAAAATAAGATTCAAGCGTCACATATATGCTTTAAGAGCCAAATTTACCATTACTTTTGCTTTTCATATACAGGGTATTGAAAAGGTATGTTACTTGCACATTCTTTGTCCCAATTGCAGTCCTTGGAGTATGGGCAACAAGTTGTCGACTTTGCTCCTGCCTTCTTCTGATCAGACAGATGCCCCAATTGTACTACCTCAATTTAGGGCATAGACCCAAGTAATCCCTCCTCTCATCCATTATTTCTCTCCCCATATGCATTCATCTTCTTTTGCTATATGCTTTTAGAAGTTTTTTCATTATATACCAAGACATTAACTATGGGTAATTTTGACTCACACCCCTTTGATTTTCGTTAAATGAGACTCATATCCCATGATTTTCAAGAACTTTGACTCTAAATTTTATGTCTATAAAAGGGTAAAATAGTCATTCTAGATATAATAAGAACAAAAAAGAAACTAAACATTAGATAATGGAATTTGAATGCATTATGATTGTGACATGTGTCCAAATTAAAAGAGATGTTGACACATGACCACACTAAGCAAAAAAAAAAATCATTCTCAAAAAAATCACAAACTTTGTAGAGTACTATAATGGCTTTGGCAAGAGACTACGGAGAAGATACAACACTTAGAATCTAATTTCAAAAGCAAAAAAAAAAAAAAAAGGTAAGGAGTATTCAAATTGACTGAAGGAAAAAGATCCATTAGCTTCGCCATCAGGAACTCAAAAGGAAAAATTATTGTTGGTGATGCTAAAAAGATAAGTTGTGATAGTAGTATCGGTACCGAGGTGGAGGCTATATGGAGGGCTGAAGAGATTAAAATGTCTCTTCCAAGAAACCAAGATCAAGTTAAAGCTCATCAAAGATTCAACTAACTCTTGCGCAGATTTTATTCCAAAAGCTTTTTTTATCTTATTCTCTTCCATGTAATTGGGTGGCTAATCAACCCCCAAGCTTGTAGGGCTTCTTCACGCTGTCCTTTGTCCCTGGGAGGTTAACTAAGTTTGTTAATGAAATCCCATTTTATGACAAAGAAAAAAAAAGAGAAACGGTTGAGGTTGCTTGATTTGCGAAATCTAAAAATGCGAATTTAGCTTCAAAATTGCTTGCAAATATTGTTGTACGAATTTGTGAAGTGGTTGCGTGAATTTGCCAATTTGGGAATTTGGGAATGGGGTTAGGGTTAGCTTCCAATCAGATTGGGGAATTTGGGAAATAAGGATATAATTGTTTTTAGGAAAAATAAGGTCAGAATTGTCTTTTAGAAAAATAAGGTTAGAATTGTCTTTTAACAACATTCAAATAAAAAAGTTCATTCTCTTTACTGATCAGAATAACTTTTTGCTTAGCCAAAAAAAAAAAAAAACATTCAAAGAGAAAAGTGGATGGTTTATTAACAGAAAGGGTCTGAGTCATAATTTTCAAAAAGTATGGGGTCTAAGTCACATTTACTAAAAGTGCAAAGGGTCTCATTCAAAATTACCCACTAACTATTGAATACAATAAATAAATATAACAAATACTTTTAGATGGGTTAGAAATTAACAGACGCGAGTTTTGTAGGACGATGAAGATAATTACAGCTACATTTGGGCAAATGACAAAAACGTTAACGTCCAAGACGCTCTTCATGTTCACAAGGTACATATATATGTTGACATGATAATGATAAAAAAAAATCACTTTTTCAAGGTGATCTCCTCGTGACTGAAGAAATTAAGAAAGAATAATTGAACACAATTCAGCAGAGGGATGATTTTTGAATGGATAACCTCTAGGGAACTGTTTCGGATTGGCTGAGATGTAACAAAAGCATGTATTTTAATGGCAGCAAAAGGGCAGGAACTTATTATTACGATATACAAAGTACTGTCTGTCACGGCCCCCTTTTTTTTCAATCTCTAATATAATCTCTGATACCACAAATAAACCACAAACATTTCTGGGATCGTGATGTCACGGGCTTAAGAAAATCACTCCGCCTAAGTCCGCTAAGACACAATTACAATAGCCCGATTACTATTATCATAATTCAAAATTTCAAGTCTTTTAAAAACAATCATTTTCCAATTGCTAAATTCCAAATTTCAAAATTTCATTTACCTTAGTCGATGGACTAAATCTAGTTGTAACTTAGTTGATTTAATTATCAATCCAAACTTAATCAAATTTTCAACCTATTATTAATTTCCTCGAAAATTGGGCAACACAATGGCTGTATTTTGGATTTTCCAGTTTTAACCTGCAAACATAAGAGTCACAAGCCACAACTCCAAATCCTTCACTACTGCTCCTCAACTCCAACTTCCAACAACATTTTATAATTCGCCCAACACATTTTAAAACGACAATCTAATTCAAAAGTATAACATATATCATTTGTATAACCAAAACTTATATATGTAAAAGTACGATATCTAACTATTACATTAATTCAAATACCATATGTTATACAAATTTCATCACTAGAGATTAAAGTCACGAACATATATTCCATAGCACACATCACCAAATATCGTAGTCCGGCTCACCTATACCTGAAAGGGGGAAAAAACGAGGGTGAGCTTATCCGGTACCAAAGCTCGGTGAGGGGAGAATCTGGGATGGGTTTTCGCAATCATTTTATCCGTAAAAATCATTTTTCAAATCCATGCTCGTGCAATGCACTTAACAAGCAATTTCAACTTGATAACAATAAACTAGATATTCGTAATCAATAGATGATTAATGGAATAAGATAAACCGGTTCACCATAATCAACGGATTATCGATGAAACATTCATGTACTAATCTCAGTTAATAATTATCAATTAAACATGAAATTTTGAGCACGCAATATCTGTATTCAAGAATCAATTCAAGTATACATATACAAATCATATGTCACACACTAAGTAAGAAATAACTTACTCTTTCCAACATCTACGACGAAGTCAATGCCCCCAAGCGAAAAGAGGATTATAAATCATATAACAAGCGGTGGAGGTGGCCTGCCTCGCTAATAATTGAGATGTTCAATATCTCCTTCCTTATCTCCCCAATAGAATATTCCGGATGATACTCAAACCTACGACCCAATTCTCCAAGGAAATCAAAGTTCCCGAGCGAGAGGGGAGTAGGACCATGGTAGACATAAGATCACCGACACCCCGAGGATCTCCGACGTAGTATGCACACTACGATGCCAAGACTAGGTGGTTGCAACCCCTTTTGACACAATTCAAATTTAAGTTCAAGTAATATGAGCATCTATAGCATATCGGGTAATTCAACAAGCAATCAAATAGTATAACTCAAATTAACAACCCCACAATTGTACTAACACATATAGAGGTCATATAATAACACTACACATTAATAATCCAAGTACTTAGTCATTCAATCCATAGCAATTTACCTTAGAGCTAAACTTATTGACTTAAAACAATATTTATATCACTGCATTAGTATAATTTTAGCTAATCATTAATTTCTCTTCCCGAACTCTAAATTATTCGAATTAGGTATAGAAGTAAACCTCTTCGAGTGTATATAATTCTAGAATCAAGAAAAGCTCAATTCCGATCTAAATTGACAAAGTTATAACCAAGTTAATGCATCTATGTCTTGACTGTCAAGATTGAAGACTATTCTGAGGTTATTTTGAAAATGAAAAATTCAGATATTTAAAACGATGGAATCCAATATTTTGTAAAACACAAAAGTTGTTCCTAACTCCCTGATATAGCTACTGTGAAAGTTTCGTTCGATTCCAAGGTCATTTACTATTTTTAATGCGCAAAAGAAACTTAAGGCAGTGAGCTATCAGATTTAACAAAAATCCCGTAACCTACTGTCTCATGTGTTTTTGAGCATGAAAATGATTTTTCCTCATGATATGACCAACTGGATAAATGTTCCTCTATGAGTTTTCTACATTTCTTGAATTTTTCAGATGTTTATAAAATCATCCAACTATAAAAAGGGGCTAAAATTTCAGGTTTGTACAAATCTGTCCAGTGGCAGTAAAATTTCTAATACCTACTGTCTTGTGTGTTTTTGGGCATGAAAACGATTTTTTCTCATGACATGGCCAACAGAATAAATGTTCTCTATGAGTTTTCTATGTTTTTTTAATTTTCTAGATTTTTATAAAATCATCTAGTCATAAAAACAGGCTAAAATTTGTGGTTGGATAAATCTGTCCAATAACTATTCCGAGATTTTCATTGCATGTTCTAGCTTCTAAATCATCAACAACAACTACTATACAACCAAGCAACCTAAATAAGCAACAATCAACCATATTTACATTGCTAGATACAAGCTCTATCATCAAGAACACTAAAAAAATTCCAGCAACTACATCTTTGATTTAAATCATCAACAACAAGCTCCAACAACATTTCAGCCATAGATTTGCAATTATAACACCATACAAGCTTCATGAATCCATCAATATGCATTTATATAGCATAAATATCCATTTTAAAAGAACCCTCACCTTAATGAAGATAGATGCTAAGAATGATAGAAGAGCGAAAGGATTTGCAAGAACCACGCAAGTTAAGTTGAACACCAAGTCCTTCTTCTTCCTCCTAGCTATGACCAAGTAGTCCTTCTTTGCTCTACTAGTTTCTTGCTTTGAATTAACCTCTTGTGTGTGTGTGTGTGTTCAGATGTGGGAAAGGGAGAGGAGGAGATGAAAGACCCTAATTTACTCAAAAACAACTCAACTTGAGGGACAAGAAGACAACTTTCCTCCAAATTCCTCCATGTTTTCCTCCTACTTTTGGCTAAAGCAATATTTCTTTTTCTTTCTTTTTTTCCTCCTATGGCATGCTATGGCCTCCCTTTTGTCCCCCAATCATCATATGTTTTTTATCCAAGTTAGGTAGAAGAATAACTAATGTAATTGGGTGAAAGGCTAAGTCAAATGGTCAAGCTTCGTCAAACCCGCGTAACAAAACAGTTATGCGACACTTTACAAAAACGACCATAACTTCTTCTAGAAAACTCTAATTCACAAACGGTTTGAAGCATTAGAAACTAGACTCGTAGAGATTTCCATCCATATATAATTTTCCACCTAAATATTTCCCAATTGGTACAGTTTCATTCTAAAGTTGACCCCAAAAATTTATAAGTTTTGCTATTTGACTCCAAGTGTTTTTCTAGCTTTGTAATTCTTCCCCTTTCCTTTTCTTCCTATAGTCAGGTGTTTCAAGTGTAGTTTATAAGCTAATCCTAGTCATATGCAGTTTAATTTGTGTCTAAGTCAAAGTTTATTTAATTGCACTTTGGCCCCAAAGTTTTCTATCATTTGCAAAGACTCTCTACTTAGTTCATGTAATTCTTACTTAGTTTCTGACTTATTTCTATTGCACCTAGTAAACATTTAAGATATATAGTGCACTAAAAGATATTTAACTAATGTCTACTTTATCTAAAACACTTAATGCATGTAAAACGATATAAATGTACACAAAAGTCTGTGAATGCAAGTAAGATGATACAAGTGCACATTAATACTCATAGCTCATATAAATAAATGCATGAGTGTGTGTGCGGGGCTTCACATTCTTCCCTCCTTAATAAAATTGTGTCCTCGCAATTTCTTCATATGACAATTTCTTATCGGGCTGCATCGTCCTTGGTTGTAAGAAATAGAATTCCAATCATTGAATCTCGAATATCACTTGTAAAGCTGAACCCGAATACCAATTGCCGAGCTGAATTTCCCAATTTCCATCACCGAAAATACCATCACTAGATGTCATATATCGTAAGATATGCCAATTAAGAATTCCAAATAAAGACGCCGAATACCGAAAACCAAATACCAAATAAGAATTCCCGAGCAAGGATACCGATTAATAGATAAGAATACCTAGTGAGAATACCAAGTACGATTATCATACTAAATAAAAGTATGATCACCGAATAATAATTACGAGCAAAATATCCCAGTAAGAGTTTCGAGCAGAAAATCAATTGAGAATACCAAATAAGAAAACCGTGTAGAACCCCAAATACCATATACCAATTACTGAATAGGAGCCCCCAAATAATAATCCCCAAGTAAAGTACCGCGTTTTTGCTTCACGTACTACTTAATCATCAATTCCACATCATACACGTGTTTTATTTTTGTCATATAAAGCAACCTCTTTACTTGCATGTCAATACGTTGTTTCCAAAGAAATGCACATAAAGGATGGATGATATTGAGGCCAAGTAATATTTTAACCTACAGGTTTAATAGGTAAGTTTATTTTCAACCGTGGTTATTACTTGCAATCTGGGTACGATTCATTTGCCTCTTTGGACAATTCTTGACGCGATGTTGATCACTACCACATCCTTTGCGTCTACCAGACTTCTTCCAACGCTGGGCTTCCGTGTGCCCCCTCTTATTGCAATAATTACAGATAACACGATGGGGTATAGCCGTGCCTCCTAACGCACCATGAGTGAACTAGGTGACTATGGTACCAAGTTGTAATCTGGCAGTAGCTGGTTCCTCCGGATTTTGGCCCTGACCTTGAGTTCTTCCTCCAGTAGCCTACCCTTGCACCCTCTGTCATTTTGGGCATTCATTTATCTTATGTTGATTGTTACCGCAGCCGTTACACTTTTTTGTCTTCCTCCAATAGTCAATCTCTAGGTAACCCCTACGTGCACAGTAAGTACAACATGGGATCAGAGTAGTAGCAACTATAACACCCCGAACCCAACCCCACACTAAAGTTAGGCTCGGACCCGTTACTCGAACAGAGTCTCCTCTGTACCAAAGACAAAACTGTTACCTGCAAATAGTCACTCAAGACATTTGAACTATAACAACAACTTATCTTCTAATATCTCCAAAGCCAAAACAAAATCACAAGGTCATCCGAGCCTTGGAGCAACTACAATTTTTTTAAGCACACAAGCATGCGAGATAAGTTGGTTTTAGCCACAAGTAGTTAGGTACAATATAATTTTAAGTTCCATAGGTAGGACAATAAACACTCCAAGCATGCAAGAGAAAATAAAGTCTAGTATCCATTATTACAATCCAACATCCTTCTCTAACATTCAAGACTACAACTACTAAACATATACACAAGACCCCAAGGTCTCAAAACACAACATTTAACATGAACTCCACGCAAGTTGCACATAAGATCCACCTTAGCACACAAAGTCACGGATTCTGATCTACGTGAACTTCTTCTTCTTCTTCTTCCATTTCTAACAGCTGGGGATTCACCTCAACTTCTCCTGAAACATTTCAAATGAGGAGTGAGCAACAAAGTTGCCCAGTGAGGGAGGTGATGCAACATACCAACGTGCAATATGATATGCAAACACAAGAAAACATATATAAGCCACGTAAACCAACAAGATAACAAGCCAAGCAATTAATCACTTTTAAAAAGGATACGGTTTCACTTCCAAGTCTTCAATCGTGAGCCACGAACCACGAACTTCACGAATATGCCGGCAAAACCCCAAACACCAACAATTGGGATACTCCGGATGTATCCCGATCTTACGACCTTTTCTCCCGAGGTAGGTCCATGCCCAGCAGGTGAACCACGCCACTGGGGTAGTGGAGTATGCCTCAGCGAGAAAGGGAATAGGCACCATGGTAGTCGAGGGAGCACGACAAGCCCAATGCTGCCCGTGTTTCTTGACGCTACCATGTCCGAAAAGGTTGCGCAACCCCGAGACAAGTCACAAGCAATCAAGATATCACATAACACATATGAGGGACGACAAAGTAGGCCGCCCTCACATATATTCACGATATAATTCACTCAAGCACGATTATAGCATTAAGATTCCAAAAGTAGCAATCAACATAAATCATTCCCACAAACTACTCAATTAGCTTAATTATATCTTGAATGTTCAATACAAGACAATACAATCCCACAACGAGTTCCAAATGCAACTAAAACAGCTAAAAACCACTTTTCCCCTTTCTTTAACCGAGTTTTCTTTTTCCTATGCGTGGTTCAAGATTTCCAAATCATATCCTAATCTTTCTATATTCCTAATTAAGCCCAAAGACACCTTTTAGAATCCTAAAAACTCATTTTAGAGACAAAAGTTCGGGAAGGCCCCGAACGGGTTTGAACTACAACTATACTAACCGAACCCCATTTCCGTGAAACGAAAGCACCAAAGGTGCTTCCTTAGCTCAAGGTTACCCGAATCAATGCCCAAACTTGCCCGGATTGCTTAACAAGAAAAGTCCCCTTTTTAAAGTCGGCTATTTATGCAATTAAGCTCGGTTTCGAATGATTCAACCTCACGTGGCTTTTCAACTAACTTCACTAGGGTCTAGAGCATCTAATTGAAGCCTCAATTCAAGCTAATTAGCAATTTTATTCAAAACCCTAAAAACGTGCACTATTTATTACCCCTTTTATTCAATCTCAAATTTCAACCATAAACATTGTTATCAAGCCTCAAAAGTTAACTATATAGCATCTATTAAGCATATAATAAGCATGTATAACAAGTTTTAGAGCTATAATCAACAATTGAAAGAATTTCAACAATATGCATAAACTTTAACTTTAAAAAAATAAGCTCCCTCACAATTTAGAAGACAAGGATGCGAAGTAGTAGCTCATAGATGCCAAGAAACCTTCCTAGACCAAGCCAAGAGCTCAAGGTGCAAGATTGAAGAAGCAAAATCTCCTCTTTTCTCCTTAGAGGTGGTCGGCCATAAGAGAGGACAAGGAGGTCATTTTTCTTTTGTTTTGATGACAAGAATGTGTGTGTGTTTTTTTTTTTTAATTTCATGAGTTGGTTTTATTATATGTGGTGCATGACTAATAATCTAAGCTAATTACTCCCAAAAACTTGATCAACTAAAGCTAAATGTGATTTCAAATGTTTTTAGTTGCAACTAGCACTATTCTTACGTAACACTATTCAAAGGTCATGAAATCTATTTTCTAAACGCACGCTCCTAAGCCCGAAAGTTCAAAACGATAATTTCTCGGTTCCTTTTAAATGTCATATGACCTAAGAAAAATTTCAAATCAAGCTTTTAAAACAGTCGAAAATATTATGAATAGTAACCTCTAATAAAAACAATTAAGCAAGAAAGATGATGCACGTAGAAATGCGCACATAGTTATGTAATAGTTATAAATAAATTTATGGTAAAATTCTCGGGTGTCACAGCAACACCTCCAGAAGAGTCTTGAGTTACAGGAATAATCAAACCACCCTGGCAAACAACAAGTAGCCCCTCCAGGCTCTGAACTTGACTCAGTTGACTTGATCCTGCCACTTCCTGACTCTTTCCTCTCTCAGCTATTGCTACTGCGAAAAGAACTTCACCGTAGGTGACAAACTGAAAAAGAGCCAAACTATTTTGAATCTCGGACCTCAGCCCTCAGATAAATATCTGGATCCTTTTCTCAGTAATTTGTACCATTCCTAGAGCATAATGGGACAGTTGATTCAATCGGGCTTTGTACTGTGCAACTGTCAAATCCTCTTGCTTGAAGATCACAAACTCATTCCTTCGAAGTCTCCTTTTAATTTCAAAAACTCTTCCAGCCATTCTTAATTCACCAAAAGAGGTAGCCCCATGATATGATATATATTTATATATACAATTATGTTACATAAGAAGCAAATGTGTACTTATATAATCATACCACATAAGAACAACTATATGTTAACGCATAAGGATTACATAATACAATATTAACAACTAGTATACAGCCTAGCATACAGGAAACCATTGTGACATAATAAACACTTAAAGCATACATTATACATGAATCACATAGGCACGCTGAGCACATAAAACATATTATTCACATTGGTTCACTTAACACATAATTCATGCGCATATACCTTTCAAGACAACTTCATATCAAGACTTCTTCCCAAGGTCCAAGGGTTCTAGACCCGGCTTACGCCTAGCTTGTCACGACCCCAATTTTTCAATCGCTAATATAATCTCTGATACCATAAATAAACCACAAACATTCTTGGTATTGTGATGCCACGGACTTAAGAAGATCACTCTGCCTAAGTCCGCTAAGGCACAATTACAATAGCCCGAGTACTATTATCATAATTCAATATTTCAAGTCTTTTAAAAACAATCATTTTCCAATTACTAAACTCCAAATTTCAAATTTTCATTTACCTTAGTCGAGGGACTAAATCTGGTTGTAACTTAGTTGATTTAATTATCAATCCAAACTTAGTCAAATTTTTAGCCTATTATTAATTTCCTCAAAAATTGGGCAGCACAACGGCTGTATTTTGGATTTTTCAGTTTTAACCTGCAAACATAAGAGTCACAAGCCACAACTCCAAATCCTTTACTACTGCCCCTCAACTCCAACTTCCAACAACATTTTATAATTCACCTAACATATTTTAAAACGACAATCTAATTCCAAAGTATAACATATATCATTTGTATAACCAAAACTTATATATGTATAAGTACGACATCTAACTATTACATTAATTCAAATACCACATATTATACAAACTTCATCACTAGAGATTAAAGTCACGAACATATATTCCCTAGCACATATCACCAAATATCATACTCCGGCTCACCTATGCCTGAAAGGGGGAAAAAACGAGGGTGAGCTTATCCGGTATCAAAGCTCGGTGATGGGGGAATCTGGGATGGGTTTTTGCAATCATTTTATCTTTAAAAATTATTTTTCAAATCCATGTTTGTGCAATGCACTTAACAAGAAATTTCAACTTGATAACAATAAACTAGATATTCGTAATCAATAGATGATTAATGGAATAAGATAAACCGGTTCACCATAATTAACGGATTATCGATGAAACATTCATGTACTAATCTCAATTAATAATTATCAATTAAACATGAAATTTTGAGCACGCAATATCTGTATTCAAGAATCAATTCAAGTATACATATACAAATCATATGTCACACACTAAGTAAGAAATAACTTACTCTTTCCAACATCTCCGAGAAAATCAATGCCCCCAAGCGAGAAGAAGATTATAAAATCATATAACAAGCGGTGGAGGTGGCCTGCCTCGCTAATAATTGAGATGTTCAACATCTCCTTCCTTATCTCCCCAATAGAGTATTTCGGATAATACTCAAACCTACGACCCGATTCTCTAAGAAAATCAAAGTTCCCGAGCAAGAGGGGAGTAGGACCATGATAGACATAAGATCACTGATACCCCGAGGATGTCCGGCATAGTATGCACACTACCATGCCAAGACTAGGTGGTTGCAACCCCTTTTGACAACAATTCAAATTTAAGTTCAAGTAATATGAGCATCTATAGCATATCGGGTAATTCAACAAGCAATCAAATAGTATAACTCCAATTAACGACCCCATAATTGTACTAACACATATAGAGGTCATACAATAACACTACACATTAATAATCCAATTACTTAGTCATTCAATCCATAACAATTTACCTTAGAGCTAAACTTATTGACTTAAAACAATGTTTATATCACTGCATTAGTCTAACTTTAGCTAATTAGTAACCTATCGTCCCGAACTCTAAATTATTCGAATTAGGTATAGAATTAAACCTCTTCGAGTGTAGATAATTCTAGAATCAAGAAAAGCTCAATTTCGATCTAAATTGATAGAGTTATAACCAAGTTAATGCATCTATATCTTGACTGTCCAGATTGAAGACTATTATGGGGTTATTTTGAAAATGGAAAATTCAGATATTTAAAACTATAGAATCCAATATTTTGTAAAACATGAAAGTTGTTCCTAATTGCCTGATATAGCTACTGTGAAAGTGTTGTTCGATTCCAAGGTCATTTACTATTTTTAATGCGCAAAAGAAACTTAAGGCAGTGAGTTGTCAGATTTAACAAAAATACCGTAAGCTACTGTCTCGTGTGTTTTTTAGCATGAAAATGATTTTTTCTCATGATATGTCCAACTGGATAAATGTTCCCCTATGAGTTTTATACATTTCATGAATTTTACAGATTTTTAGAAAATCATCCAGCTATAAAACTGGGCTAAAATTTCAGGTTTGTACAAATCTATTTAGTGGCAGTAAAATTTCTAATACCTACTGTCTTGTGTGGTTTTGGGCATGAAAATGATTTTTTTTCATGACATGACCAACAAAATAAATGTTCCTCTATGAGTTTTCTATGTTTTCTGAATTTTCCATATTTTTATAAAATCATCTAGTCATAAAAATGGGCTAAAATTTCTGGTTGGACAAATCTGTCCAATAACTATTCCGAGATTTTCATTGCATGTTCTAGCTTCTAAATCATCAACAACAACTACTATACAACCAAGCAACCTAAATAAGCAACAATCAACTATATTTACATTGCTAGATACAAGCTTCATCATCAAGAACACTAAAAAAATTCCAGCAACTACATCTTTGATTTAAATCATCAACAACAAGCTCCAACAACATTTCAGCCATAGATTTGCAATTATAACACCATACAAGCTTCATGAATCCATCAATATGCATTTATATATCATAAATATCCATTTTGAAAGAACCCTCACCTTAATGAAGATAGATGCTAAGAATGATAGAAGAGTGAAAGGATTTGCAAGAACCATGCAAGTTAAGTTGAACACCAAGTCCTTCTTCTTCCTCCTAGCTATGACCAAGTAGTCCTTCTTTGCTCTACTAGTTTCTTGCTTTGAATTAACCTCTTGTGTATGTGTGTGTTCAGATGTGGGAGAGGGAGAGGAGGAGATGAACGACTCTAATTTACTCAAAAACAACTCAATTTGAGGGACAAGAAGACAACTTTCCTCTAAATTCTTTCATGTTTTCCTCCTACTTTTGGCTAAAGCAAAATTTCTTTTTCTTTCTTTTTTTCCTCCTATGGCATGCTATGGCCTCCCTTTTGTCCCCCAATCATCATATGTTTTTATCCAAGTTAGGTAGAAGAATAACTAAGGTAATTGGGTGAAAAGCTAAGTCAAATGGTCAAGTTTCGTCAAACCTGCGTAACAAAACAGTTATGCGACACTTTACAAAAACGACCATAACTTCTTCTAGAAAACTCAAATTCATGAACGGTTTGAAGCATTAGAAACTAGACTCGTAGAGATTTCTATCCATATATAATTTTCCACCTAAATATTTCTCAATTGGTACAGTTTAATTCTAAAGTTGACCGCAAAAATTTATAAGTTTTGATATTTGACTCCAAGTGTTTTTCTAGCTTTGTAATTCTTTCCCTTTCCTTTTCTTCCTATAGCCAAGTGTTTCAAGTGTAGTTTATAAGCTAATCCTAGTCCTATGTAGTTTAATTTGTGTCTAAGTCAAAGTTTATTTAATTGCACTTTGGCCAAAAAAATTTTAACATTTGCAAAGACTCTCTACTTAGTTCCTGTAATTCTTACTTAGTTTCTGACTTATTTCTATTGTACCTAATAAACATTTAAGATATATAGTGCATTAAAAGATATTTAACTAATGTCTACTTTATCTAAAACACTTAATGCATGTAAAACAATGTAAATGTACACAAAAGTGTGTGAATGCAAGTAAGATGATACAAGTGCACATTAATACTCATAGCTCATATAAATAAATGCATGAATGTGTGTGCAGGGCTTCACACTGTCCCAACTCATCAAAATCTTACCTACCAAAATACCCGAGCTCTAATATACAGGTAAGTTTCTCTAAAGGACATATGAGTATCACATAGATTTTATATATAGGTAAGTTTTTCTTGAAATCAGCTTCCCCATTCTCTTGCCTTTTTGAACTACTTCTTTAGGCTAGTCCTACAATTCAAATGATCATTAGGTATATATAAAAAAATGCTTTGTGTTTTAATTTTATGTTTTGTTCCCCATATGAGCACCGAAGAATGGATAGGCTCACTGAAATGGACTGTTGAAAGTGACTGGAGACCATGGTTTGTAGAAGGGGAAGTTGCAAGTTTCGTAATAGGACTTTTTTAGATTATTATTTTTATATTGAGTCAACAAATTTAGATTTTTGATCAAATTAATTAAAGTTTATTTAATAAGGGTATCTTCAATAGAGTTTCTAAACAGTAATGATTGTTATTTTTAGAGACTCTATTAAGGAAAAACTAACATCAATGGGAGTCTTTAAAACACTATTTGATATTTTTTGGTAAAATAATAATATCACAACAGTCTTGAGTCTCCAAAATAGTACCTACTCTCTATTTTCTTCAACAAATTTGTTGAAGAAAATGAAGACTATATAAGAAGACAAAAACGAGTCTCTAGAAACAAATATCAGATCTGACGGTGTCAGATTGTCTGACATCGTCAGATCTAAAAAAAAAAAGTACAAAAAAATTGAACAAACAGCAACAAAAAAAAAATAACAAACAGCAAAAAAAAAAATACAAAAAAATTACAAAACAATTTATTTTTTCAACAAACAGCAACAAAAAAAAGGTAAACACAGAAAAAAAAACCATGTGGTGGTGGTTTCGCCGGTGGTGTGGTGGGGTGCAGCAGGTAAAGACAGAAAAAAAAAAAAACCCATGTTAGATCGTCAGATCTGAAATCAAACAAAAAAAAAGCAATAGACAAAAGAGCCGTTTGAGATCTGGAAAAAAAAAATTAAGATTCAAAACAGAAAAACACAACACATTGAAAATCTTTTTTTTCAACAACTAGCAAAAAAAAAAAAAAAGGAATTCATAGAAAAAAAAAAAAAAAAAGTGTGGTGGTGATTTCGGTGGTGGTAGGGTGGCACCGGAGAAGGGGGGTAGGGTGGGGGAAGCGAGAATTGACCAAAAAAAAAAATTACTGTGTGGTGGTGGGGTGGCACAGGAGAAGCGCAGGGGGAGGGGGAGGGGGAGGGGGGGGGTGGAATAGGGAGGTGGTGGGGAGTGTTGGTGATGAAGTGAAGAAGTGTTGGTGGCGGATGAAGTGAAGAATAGGCTTTTATATCTAGGTTTTTTTTTTTGTAATTAATTTTTTTTATATATTTAATTATGGTTTATTTAATTAGATTTTTTTTAATTACATTATTGTAATTATGGTCTTTTAAATAGGTTTTTTTAATTATGGCTTGTAAATTATACCTTTTTTAATCAAGGTTTTGTATTTTATTTTTTAAATTTTATTTATTTTATGTTTTCAAATTATATATTTTTTAGTTTAGATTTTATTCTATTGTTCTGATTGTAATTAAGTTTTTTTTAATAGTTGTTCTTTTTAATATAGTTGTAATTTATAGATTTTTATATTCTAATTTAGCTTTTTTTTTATAGTTGTAGTTTTTTAAAAATATACTTGTAATTTTTTTTTTTTTGTAATTAAGATATTTTTTTATAGTTGTTTTTATAAATAAAGTTGTCAATTGATTATAACTCACTATACCTCTCATTTTTTTTCTTTTTAATTAGTTTTTTATTCAATTATATAATTAAACGTAATCTTAATAATTAAATTACTATGTAAAATTAAAATTAATACAATATAAAGGCTCAATTTTATAGAGACCATCACTGGAGATTTTTATTTTTTTATTTTTTTATCTTAGTCTCTAAATGAGTCTCTAAAATAAATTTTTTATCTTGATCTCTAAGTAAGTTTTTAAAATTAATCTTGATATTTATATGAGTATTTAAAATAATAAATAAAAATCTATTATAAAGATTTTATTAAAGATAACCTAATACTGTTAATTACTCCATGCAAATACACAGTTAATTGTTCGCATCTTGACTATGAGTTGACATATGCTACTGTAAAGGTGAGAAATCTCCCAATTATACTTCCCGAATTATTTGAATGATAATTGATGTTTGACTTTTATGTTCCCATATACCTTTTGGGATTTCCAGGGAGCAAGTCATATAGATCTGGAATACAAACCAAAAGAATGCTTCTCTATGATGGAGAAGTGGGTTGCTGGTGATCTTCACTGATCTGTTTGACCAAATTTTTGACCCGGTCCTTTTCGATTTTTTTTTTTATGTTTTTTTTTTTTTTTTTAAAGGTCAGATGTCAATTTTGAATTGAGTAAACTCAATTAAGCTCTTGAAAGCAACTTATGAATTAATAAATGAATGATGCGACCCAAGTATGATTTGCTGGACATTCCTGTTATGTGCTATTTTTTTCATTTGTTTGCCGTAAAATAATTTGATTATAAAAAATATTTTTAATAAAAAATATTTTTTTTTAAAAATATTTTTTTTGAATTTTATTTGTTTGTTGTAAAATAATTTATTAAGAGAAAATATTTTTTTAAAAAATAAAATACTAAAAAATATTTTTTAGTGTTTAAATATACAATGAATTTTGTAAAATATTTTCGTCTCTCTAAAGACATGAAAATATTTTTTTTTAATTTTGTACTAACTGCAATTATTGACCATAAAATATTTTACAATTGATCAATTTTTCAATGTTATCAAATACCAAAAAATTAAATAAAAGTAACTGTAATTATTGATTGAAAAATATTTTTTAATTAATTAATTTTTCAGTATTACTAAATACTAAAAAATTAAAAAATATATATTTTTTAAAAAAATATTTCACGTCAAACAAATATTTGAGTTTCTTCATGTAATGGTGGAGTGAGATACAACGACGGCTCGCCAACGCGGGAGATTGAGGGAGGGACTAATAAGACCTCGGATAGTCCGATCGTGGTCTATGTTGCAAGAGTTCTTCTCCCGTGCGGAGAAGTTGTTGTGAAAGAAACAAAGTAGGCCCCAGACCCACTCTACATCTCCCAACCATCTTGTGCGGCACCCGCGCGGGGGAAAAATCTATGTTGCAAATAGGAGATGCGATTAAAGGTGCTTGGAAGTTGTCCGATCGTGGTCTATGGTGTCTGAAAGTGGAGCACTGAGTTGAGGGAAAAGGACCCACCGTACGATTCAGGTGTATTTGGTGATTCTAAAGGCATGAATTGTGATATGATGTATTTTTCGTGGACCAGCAAGTGCTGGAGCAGGCACGTGCCTTGGGTTACGCAGCAGATGCGAGGAAAGGAAAGTGATGGGATGATGGACGCATAGGCTTTTATTTTGTTGGGTAACCACCAGCATTAGCCATTGACTACGCTTTGTGTTTTCAAATAATGGTGACGTTAGCATCGGACAATTTTATCGCCATTTAAATTCAATCGGTCAGGGTACATTGTATTATCTGATTAGGCGATCATTTAGTTATTTTGTTTCAGTATCAATAGTTGGTACGTTAAGATAATAGTTATATATATCTTCCGATTATTCAATTAGTTATTTTGTTTGATTATCAACGGTATTTATTTTTTCTTCTCTTGATAACAATTACAGCTCTCAACAGCTTTGGATCTACTATTATTGTACAGGATTATGGTTTGCTAATAAGTGATGTATGACCTACTTTTATATTTTGTTTTTCTTTCTAGGTTATAGTGTATTGATTCATTTTCAGTACGTTTAGTTCAGATTTCGTCGTTTACTTAGTTTCAGAAGTTTCTCTGAATTTCTTCAATTGTGCTCAGAGTATTTCCTTTACTCCTCACAATATCCAATGTCTATAGTCCTCGTCTGGCCACTCCCGACTCCTGTTTCCATGGGCTACCCATGTTGCAGTCAGGGTTGCATTAGCAATTCAGATAGGTTCTTTTTTCTCATGTTCGGTTCCTTTAATACCCTTTGTAGTGTTCTTTTTGCTGACTTTGCATGTAATTTCAAATGTTCTTTTAACATCTAATATCGATTGAACCTCTTGTACTTTTTTATTTATTAATAAATTTCTCTTCCGACAAAAAGGAAGAACAAGAAGATAATGGTATTTCAAATAGATCATAAAGTAATCTACTAAATTTCTTAGATTTTCACCTATATTTCGTTTTATATTATGTCTCTGGAAGAAACACAATTTTTGGTAAGTGATTATTTGCTTTCAAATAGATTATAAAGTAATCCACTAAATTTCATAGGTTTTCGATTTAATGGTTCTCGTACTGAGATCAGAAATGAAAGAAATAAAAAATATCTCTATACTAAATCACTTATCACTGACAGACAGCGTATAAGTAAAAGAAATTGCTAGCATTATCTTTTGGATATTGAATAACCATAAACTATGTGATCTAAAAATTACAGTATAATCTCTTTAAATTAATAGCGTGTGAACTACTAAATTTTATTAATTTAGCAAGATATTAATTTATCGATAAATTAATAGTTATTAACTTATAGAGATATTTTTAATTTTTTTGGCTTTATAGTAAACATATTATGATTATGATGTCTTTTTAAAAAAAAAGTAACTTGTATTTTTTCGGTCTAATTTGAAAAGATAAGTAATGAGAATAGAAGATAAAATTTAATTTACTAGGATTAGAACAAAGTTTTTCTAATCTCGTATCCAAATCATTATAAGATTAGGATGAGAACTAATTTCTCTAATCTTATATCTTAATCCTTGTAGGATTATCTTAATTTTTTCTCTTTAAATAATTAAATATGAGATTCAACTAGATTTGTAGGTTAACAAAAAAACAAGTTAATCTTGATGCATATTTTAAGAAAATCTCATAGTCAATTTATTATATACTTTTTACCTAATTATTAATTTATGAAATATTTGGGTCAATAAACTATAAAGAAATTTTTTTAAATGTATTATCTTATAATTTTATCGAATTTATCAACTTTTTACACTGGTCCCAAGTTGGGACCGAATATATTTATTTATTGAAAAAGATTATTAATTTATCGAGTATTAATTTAAAGAGGTTCTACTGTATTTGTTCTTTGACATGACCGCTTAGGCCGTATGGGTGAACAATAGTCAGATTTTTTTTGAAAATTTAAATAAACACCCATTAAAGAATTAAAAGTTTGTTTTATAAATGAATTTTCATGTGCTGCTCGTTCCCAATGAAAAATAATTACTAAGCATTTCCCAAATTTTTAGGTCGAGCAAAATCATTTGTTAATTGCTTGTAACGAATTGCTAGACCATTTCTTATGAGGTTACCTAATGTCTGTGGACATTATGTTACATGTGTTAGCATTAATCTAGCAAGTCCAACTACTTTTCATAAATTTTTTCCATTGGTCAAAAACCAAATTATCCTATAAAAAATATTGAGTTCATAAATTCTAGTTATTATTATTTTTATTGTTATTACTATTATTATTTATGAATAGTTTTTATTATTTTCTAGTTATAATGATATTATTATGAATAGCAAAGATACCATTTGAAAACATAACATGTATAAAATCCCTAGTTATTATAATTTATGATACAAATGTTTTATTATTTTTATTATTATTCTAACAATTTTATTATTTAACAAATAACCAAAATGCCCTTTAAAAACATGATGGTATAAAATAACAAAATGACAATTATTATTATTGTTAATTATCATTATTCTTATTTATTTATATAATATTTATTATTTGTTTATTTATTTATTATTATTATTATTATTATTATTATTATTGATTTCTGACTACATTATCCATAGGGATCTTAAATCTTATATCACCGAGCTCTAGTCGTGGAAAAAGGAACTAAGAAGAAGGCAGCAACAACCACTAGTTTTATTATGGGATAACTCATGATATTCATATCAATCTATTATGTGCCTCTACATCTACAATTGAGTAGACTCATACTACAACTACTACAACTCTATTAGCTCTACCATATCTTTTGTTTCATTTCTTCTAGAACAATCACAAACATTTTGGATCTATTACCAGAAATTCAATGCGTAATCTTAGCATTCAATATATATTCCTGAATAATCTCATTTTTTAATTATTCAACCATTTCATTTTACCAAATTCAATGTTTGCCATATTAGTCAACATTTATTTGTTTGGATGCAAAAACAAGATGGTATTTGTAATAAATGGTTTTCCTATATTATTCTTATTATTATTATTATTATTATCATTATCATATATTTACTTTTATTCGTATATAATAACAAAAGGGCATTCTTGTTATTTCAAAAAAGATATTTTCATTGCTACTCTAATATATTAACTATGAATCATGAGTTTAGAATCAATACATTTATTTGTAAGCATGAGATAGTCTTTATCAAGTTCATTACATTTTCTGTTTTATTTTAGTTTTTAACTCATTTTATTCTTATTTAAATTTATTTTTAATATACTAATCGCCAACTAAAAATATGAAACTTTAAAAGATATAAGATTAATTTAATATTTCCAACATCTAATAATGACCTCTCTGATGTTTATTTGCCCACCAAGATGGGAAAAAATTGTGATTGAATTACAATAATTGAGATGAAATGGGTCAATGTACAGAAATGAGTTATTAAATCTTCTGTCTTTTCTTGTTTGTAAAAGCATATAATGACTGTTTATAATCACATAAAATCAGATCAAAAAGAAGAATCACATCAAATCAGATCAAAAAAGAAGAATCACATCAAATGGGCCATGGTACGCGCATGATATCGAGATAATATAGGATATTGTCAATGTTTGAGCCGACCAACATGAGAAAAATATGTGATTGAATTACAATAATTGAGATGAAATGGGTCAATGTACAGAAATGAGTTATCAAATCTTCTGTCTTTTCTAGTTTGTAAAAGCATATAATATCTGTTTATAATCACACCAAATCAGACCAAAAAAGAAGAATCAAATCAAATGGGCCATGGTACGTGCATAATATCGAGATATTCATAATATCTCGATATTGTCAATGTTTGAACGAGAAAAAACTTTTCAATCATTTTAAAATTATGTCAATTTTTTATACATTAATAATATTTATATGTATAAATTTTACTTATTATTTAAAAAATTAATTTATTAATTCACACTTATTAAAGTATTACTAAAGTGGTAAAATCATTAACCTACAGAAAGGCCAACCCCAAATCATTTTATCTTTTTTTCTGTCAGAATATCAATCAAGTCTTCAAAAGACTAAAACATTTTGTATTGTGGGAACGTTCCACTTAGGCAGCAAAATCATTAAGCTACGGATAGGCCAATTCCAAGTCCTAAAGATATAGAAAAGCATTATATATCGGCATAGATATATTAAGCCATAGAGAAAATCTTAGCTAGTGAGTTTTAAATCAGTCTATTCCATAAAATAAAAATTAATTGGTTCAGAGTTTTCAACATAAAAAAAGGATAACTCCAACGATTTACATTAATCCATAGAGAAAATCTTAGCGACTACGTAGAATTGAAATTTAAATAAATCTAAAGTGATGTAAATGTATAAATAGCTGAAGGATCTAACAAACCCAGCATTTCGAGAGGTCATCAAGCTCCAACGTCAATTATTGTGATAAAATACGGTATTATTTAGCATTGCTCTTCTATTTCTTATGTTTTTGTGCTTACATGACTCATGCAGGAGATTTATAATTGACTTACTTTATATTATGAAATAGGCCAACATAGATCGATGAGACATCGAATCCTGTGGCTTGTTTGTTGGAATAGATAAATTTACTTATTATGGCTTGTTTGTTGGAAGAGTAATGCTATATCACCTCTTATATAAAATTTTACATGTTATGTTAATTAGACTATTTTTTATTTTTCTTTCTTTCTTCTTTTTAATTCTTTTCTCTCTCTTCAATTCCTTTTTCTCTCTCTAAATTAATATTTACTCAAAATACTTCTTTCTTTATTTAATCATATTAGACTCCTTGATAAAACAAAAACAAAAAAACATATCAGACCCAAATATGACGAAAACAATAATAAATCAATTGACCAAAAGAAGAGAATTAGTCTAGCAATTTTTTTTCTTTTTTGCTGTGTGTCGTTCTCATTGAAGAATTAATATTAATTTTTGCATCTTTCGATAATATAGATTACGTGATATAAAAAATTAAGTGTTAAATGCATGCATTTAGTTAGCATTTTAGCATCGTTACGCAATAAAAGAGAAAACTAGAGCACAAATTTCATATGGTTCATTAAGATAATGACTTCGACCAAAAAAAAAAAGATAATGACAACCTATTAATTATCGATCCATTTTCTAGCTTTCACATTGACAGATTCTAAACCTGAAAAAAATAACTAAAAAGAATTAACGAAAACAATATCTTTATGGGCTCACAAATCCCAACTGAATCAAATTTAATCAAACTTTAGAAACTTTATTCAAGATATTTGGAGAAACTAATCATAAAATATTACGATATATATCCAACGTAATTTAATTTTGTTATCACTGCTAGTAACAATCATTTATTTGAAGTTGAAGCAAAGTATAACACATTTTTCACCCAAAGTGTAGAATGTACTAGTAGTTATTAGTCTGATGATTTTATCAAAAGATGTAAAAATCAATATTAATTCTTCAATGAGACAATGCACAACAAAAAAGAAAGAAAAATGCTTAAGACTAGTTCTCTTCTTTTGACCGATTGATTTATTTTTGTTTCCTGAATATTTGGGTATAATATGATTTTTTTTTGACAAGGAGTTTGATATGTTAAATAAAGAAAGAAAAGTATTTTGAGTAAATATTAATTAAGAGAGAAAAAAAAAGGAATTGAAGAGAGAGAAAATTAATTAAAAAGAAGAAAGAAAAATAAAAATAGGTTAGTTAATATGTCATGTAGGATTCTACCTAAAAGGTGATAAAAAGATGATGATAAAAAGGGTGTATAAATCGTACAGCGAGAAAATTATGTCAACACTTAATAATATGTCTAATTCTTTGAGCCTACTTTTCACTTGTTCAAGTGAAGAAGTAGATCCATGTTTATCCAACAAAGTGATTTACAAGGTCATACTTGATATTCTTACTGATAATCATGAAAACATATATAGCTCGTTATTGCGTAGATGAAAAACTAGACCCTTTAACATATTGATGTGTTCCAAAGACTGGTAAAGAAATAGAAAAGCAATATAATCTCCACATATAAACACTATAGTTTACATTTCCTTCATGTTATTCACATGCAATAGACTTAAATATTTTTCCACTAATTTGGAAAGAAATCAGACGTTTGCAACCATATTACAACTTATTTAATTTTGTTTATTATCGGTTACTTCACAAATTAATTAATTTGAGGTGACGTTGGTCACCTCCTACATGAGGAATGTTGGACTATAGCCCGTATTTGTATTTAGGTTAGTTGGTTGTAAGAAAGTTTTTAAACCATAGGACAGAGAGTTTGGGAATTCTTTTCAGTCCATTGTTAAAATCAACAAAGTTGATGCCAAAGTTCACGGTGAAGCCGGCGTTCCATTACCATGTGTCTAAAAAGGACCATGCAAAATAGCCGTTCACGCGAACGCCATCCCTGAGCAATATAAACATATATATTTTAATAAAAATATGATATATATTTATCTAATCCATAAATTGGAGAGGAATAAATATAAGTAAAAATGCTATATAAACTGCACACCTTAAAGTTTTGAAATAAAATAATTTTATTCCTTGTTTTGTATTTTACAGAGTATACACATTCACCTTGTTATATATGCTACACTTAGTGTATAAGTTGAAATTAAAATTAAGAGAAGCAAGATTATCCGTTATGAAGTATTCTCCAGTGAAACCGGTTAATAAAAATTTGAAAATATTAAGAATAGAAGAAATTAATTTAAGTAAAGCTGAGACTAACTTAATGGCTTTCTTGACGCCCAAGAGATGACGGTAGACGATATCTACTCTCTCTGTGTCCCTTATTTGTTGTGCGGTAGTACCATTGTTTATGCCAATCATCCCTAGCAAGCCATTAAAAAAAATTGAATTTTAGTGAAGATGCATTTGCAAATAGGGAAAATGTCACATTTAGTCTCTATTATTTTAAAAAAAAAATTAATTTTGTTTCTATTATTTTTCTAAAATTTTAAATTCATCCATATTATTCAAAATTAATCAATTTAGTCCTTATTATTTTCTAAAAAAATCAAATTTAGTCCATATTGTTTCTCAAAAAATTTAAATTTAGTCTTAGGACCAAAATGACTAATTTTGAACAATAGGGACGAATTTAAAAATTAAGAAAACAATAGGAAAGGAGGCCCAGGTATGGCGTACAATGTTAATGGATTTTCAGACAGAATACTCTGGCTAATCAGTCAACCGAGTTAATACAAAACAGCCCACACAAAACATGACAAAGGGCCAAAGTGCGACTATGGCGACAAAGTGACAGCCTTGAGCGTCGTCTTACCACAACATCAATATTCCACCCTCAACTGTGTCTACCTCATAATATAGAGTGACATGTCTAGAGATCATGGTGGTTACAGACAGTTTAGTAATTAGCCCGCCATATTAGGCGGCAATAAAGCAAGAAAATAAAATAAACAAAATTGAATAAAAGAGAGTATACCTGAAGAAAAAAGTTTTCTTTGATTGATTGCAAAAATGTACAAGTGCTTACAAAAATATAAAACTGAAAGAAAAGTAGTAGACTGCTCTCTAGAGCTCTCCCAAATGAAGTCCTAAAGCCTTCAATTTATACAGCTGGGCGGAACTCAAGACAAAATTAAAAACAACTCAAACCGAATTTGAAAACTTTGAAATCCGGGGTCCCTACATATCACGTGTCATATAAGACAAAAACTTTATAAAAAGTGAATAGGAATTGTCCTAAAAAGAAGCTACAGTGATATTCCACCGACTGTCGGTTTGACAGCTTTTCTTAAAAGCAATTTGCTTTCCCGCAAAGTTCGGCTTTGCTTTTTGCATGATCGTCCAAAGGCATAATTGATGTCTTCAGACAGCTTTTGCTTTTCCTTTCTCTTTTGCTTTTCCTTTCTCTTTTGCTTTTTTGATTAATTCATCCTTCAAGCTGTCGAACAGATCTTCTGCCAGCACATCTTGAGAGGATGGGATATCCTCATTAGGATCTTGTGATTCACCTGCTAAGACTCCATAGGCATTGGAGGACCTCATCAAGGTGTCTTCTGATGTAGAGTCAGTATCAACTGTACTTTTAAAATGTCTGAGGAAATCTTCCTTGACTCCATCAAGATATGAGGCCATCACCTCTTCATGACTACTAATTTGTTTCCTCATTTGGATTTTATGCAAGATGTGGAAAAAAAGAGATTCCTTTTCCGGAGTCTTCTTTTTGTTTTCTTCCATCTGTTCCTGATAGATTGCTATCGTTTGGGAGATCTCATTGATTGTCGATTGACCATAAGGTTTCTTTGTCTCTGGATCAATTTTCAGGAGTTTTTGCCAAAATTTTGAAAGAAATTTCCTTTTTAAGCAAAATATTTTTTCTTTGTTTTTCTCCGCGATAGGAATCCATTTCAATATCCATGGGAAACCAAATTCCATAAAGAAAAATAAAAAGCTTGATCCTTCAATATAAAGATCAGGATCATTTCCAATATGGGGTCAAATTGCCAACCATTCAGTAAAAAAGTTATTTATAAAGATCAGTGAGAATTTTGACCGGGGGTCCAAAACTTTTCTACCATTGGTAAATCCATGCAGGAAACCTGCGGTTTTGAAATATTTCGGGATTCAATTTAATAAACCAAGAATGTTTATGCTGTGGGTTTTCATATAAGAAAACTTTGGTAAATACTTTCACATAATCCCAATAATTAAAATGATAAGTAATTTTATCAAGAAGGAATTGCCTTTCATTTAAGGTATTTATTCCCCATTCATTTGGGGAAATAATTTTCTTAATATAAATTTTACTATAAGTGTAAATTGCAAGAAAATTATTCTTCTTGAAATGTTCAATGTCACATGAATTTGTGACTTGTAAAATTGATTCAAAATATACCCTGGATTTGTAATAAAGTACATGAAACATATAAATATTCAAATATCGTTCCATAAGGTACCAAGGATCATTGATCCACTGCTTATCAGCATTTTCAAGAAGTAAAATTACTTCATCATGATGAGACATTTCGAAGGAGTCATCAGACTCTTCATGTTCAACTGCATGAGTATAAGATGATGATGATTGAGCAGTATTACTGTTTTCTTCAATAACCTTTTTGATTTTATCAAAATCAGGATATGATGGATCAATAGTGATTCATCCCAAATTGACCAATTTTTTTCCCTGCAATGACCCTATTAGGATCAAAGCTTCGTCCTCTGTCTTTTCCCCTATTAGGGTTAGAGGATCATCCCCTAGCGGGAATCATCCGGCAAAAATTCACGGGTTAAAAAATCAGGAAGAGAATTATTATTCCCTTTAATATATTCAATTTTAAAATCATAAGGGGCAAGATTAGCTTGCCATCTAGCAAACATTTGCTTAGAAACATCATGTTTAAAATCTTTATCAAACATATATTTT
The DNA here is from genome assembly GCA_037974665.1 of Ehretia macrophylla. Classification (NCBI taxonomy): domain Eukaryota; kingdom Viridiplantae; phylum Streptophyta; class Magnoliopsida; order Boraginales; family Ehretiaceae; genus Ehretia; species Ehretia macrophylla. The sequence continues at coordinate 45,404,523 of CM075777.1, read as the reverse complement.
GCTGCTTGTCAACCTGTTCTGATTAAAAGTTTTTGACAATATAAATCATCTTGAAATTTTAAGACACATTTAACAATGGAAAGAATTTCTTTCGCAATAATCGCATATTTTTGTTAACTATCGTTTCATTTTCTTGAATGAAATCGAACAAGATATTATTGTTTTGTCTGAGGATGGATTTTTTTTAAAATTCCTCAAAATCCTATATCTGAAGCATCAGTTTCCAGAATTTTTTCCCAAGTGGGATTTGCAACATTAAACAAGGCAAATTTTTTTACCTTAGTTTTAATTAATTTAACCTTTTCAGTATGGACATCTGTCCATGGCCCTGATTTCTTTTTAAGTCTATCATATAAGATAGCTGTATCCGTAGCAAGATTTTTATAATATGGCAAAATATAAATTAAACTATCAAGAAATCTTTGTAATTGAGTTTTATCAGTTATTTGATCAGGAAATTTAGAAGCAAATTCAATACTTCTATTGATAGGAATAATATTTCCTTTCTCAATATTATGACCAAGAAATCTAACATTAGTTTGAAATAACATCATTTTTGGTTTTGAAATAACAAGACCATTCTGTATAACTATTTTTTGAATATTTCAAGATTCTTGAAATGTTGTTGAATATCTTTAGAAAAGACTAATATATCATCAACATAAATAATTATAAAATCACTATAAGGAATAAAAATATCATTCATGATATTTTGAAATTCAGAAGGTGCATTTTTTAATCCAAATGACATAACATTCCATTCATAATGTCCAATCAGGACAACAAAAACAGTTTTACATCTGCCTTTTTCATTGATCAGTATCTGCCAATATCCATATTTAAGGTCAAACTTTGAAAATATTAATGCATTATGCAAACGATCCAAAATATATTTTTTATTAGGAATAGGATACCTAATCTATTTCAGTACTTTATTAAGCGGTTTATAATTGATAACAAGTTTAGGATTACATATTTCTTCTTCTGCATGTTTATTGACATAAAAAGCGGTACAACTCCATGGGGAGTATGACTTTCTGATAAGACGCTTATCTATAAGACTAGCTATTTCTTTTTTACATAAATTGAGATATTTCTGATTCATCTGACAAGGCCTAGCCTTGGTTGGAATAATCTTTTCATTGAAATCATTTTTATAAGGTAAATAAACAATATGCTTCTTTCTATCCCAAAAAGCATTAGGGTGATCATTACACATATGTAAAGAGAATTCATGATTAAGATGTTTAATCTTATCCTGTAATTTAGGATTTTTTAACATATTGTCAATATTATTGATATTCATTTCATGCTTTAAGAAATTTAAATGTGATTCCTTAGCTTTCATTAGATTAGTTATCTAACCTAAAATTTTTTCTCTAGGTTCAGTAATAAAATGAAATATTATTATAATTTTTTGTTATCCCATAATTGTCTATACCTAATATAGGCATAATTTCATTTATAAAAGGAGTTCCTAAAATTATAGGACACGTCATATTCTCAATTAAAAGAAAACTAGTAGATATACAAACTATTTCATAACATATAAATGCCTGGGGTAATTTATATTTAACGCTTAATTTTTCTCCTGATGCAGAAGAAATGGAATGAGTAGTTTTCTCAAAGTATTGGGTTGGAATTAATCCTTCCTGAATGCAATTAAGATCAACACCAGAATCAATTAAAGCAATCATATTTTTAATCATATGATTTGGTTGAATAAGTAAATTAACTTTAACCAACCATTTTTGCGTTGTAATTACCTTCAAAATATTAAGAAGATTCAGATCTACCATAGCATATGGTAAAATATTAGAAGAATTATATGTACAAATATATCAATTTGTTCTTTAATTAATTGATTTTCTTGTTTAAGATCATTAATTTGACTTTGAAGTTTATTGACTTCCTGTTTTAATTCATGATGAGTAATAGGAGTTTTTTCCCCTTTTTTATCACTTAATTGGCTAATAACATCTTTAATATTATATCCATGTGTAGAAGTTAATATCTTATCAACAGGTTTTTCAGTTGTGTTATCTTTAGAATAATATTCTAAAATTTTTGATTTTAAAGAATCATCTTTAATTTCTTCTAGTAATTTGAGAACATCTAATCACTTATCAGCAGTAATCATATTAACTCTTAAATCATCAAATTGAGCTAAAATCTTATAATATTCATCATCAAGATTATTTATTTTACAAGCACACGAAGGAGATTCCTCCTCAGAAGAAATATTATTAATTTCATCAAAAGAAGATTCTTCTGGTGCTTCTTCACTTTTATGACTAGAATCAGATAAACTATCAATATCAGCAAGTAATTTTTCCAATTGTTCTTTAGTGTGATCATCAAGATTCAAAGCGTTGATCTTTTTTCGGAATTGCTGACACCTATTAGCATAATGACCTTTCTTACCACATCTATAACATGTGGGAATAGGTTTAGGTTTAGAGGCGTCGAGGTCGGAATCTCGCAGTTGAGATTGGGAAGCTACTCTTGCCGAGCTGGATTTCTGGGTCGGCTTCTTGACCTGGATTTTCGGGTCGGCTGCTGGACCTGCACAAGGAAATGAAAGAAATGGCGGGGTGATGACCCGAATTTTTCCCTCGGGCGTGTGAATGATTAGTATGTCCGAGCTGGCAAAGTAGCTGAGAGTATTTAATGATGAGTTACCTCCGGAATGAAGGGGTGGAGCTTTATTTATACTAAATTCGGACTTGACAGTATTTAATGTTGCACAGTTTTATGTCCCATCAGAACAGTTGGCACCCAGGTTGGGGTTTTCCTGGGTTGGGATGAGATTATATCAGCATCTAGGTTGGGCATTAGTTGAACAGGCTGGCCTCGGCCCGGGTTGGACTTCCCCAGCTCGGGGTGGGCATCATACCTGAGCTCGGGGGTCCCCCTCGTCAATCCTCCCCCAAGTCGAGATCGAGAGGGTGAGATTTGGATTTGGGAGTTGTTCCCGAGGTGGAGGTGCCCGACCCAGGTAAAAGTGGGGGTGGCCACGTCAGCGATGCATGCTCTTTAGATGGCTGACACGTTACCTGGCAGTTATAACAAGACGCGACGTTTGAGATTCCCGAGGCGGTTACAGGAGCTGCCTATAAATAGGGCCTTGATATTCGAGATTTATTTCACACTTTGCTTACAAATTTTCAAGAGGTTTAGGTCGGCAACTAGGGTGGTTGGACAATTTTAGCTCGAAAAGTATTCTTCTCGGGACACTCAGCTCAGAATCCGTTAGCTTGGGGCCAATTTAGTTGGGTCACCTTCAACAGCTAGAGCCGTAGGTACGTCCCGACTCCCTTTAGTTATTCCTGCACGTATTTTGATTTGTAAACAGGATGGGGATGTCAGAATCAGAAGATTCCTAAGCGATGGAAGTGAGGTCATATGGTAGGGATGAGAGTCCATCGAGCTCAGAATCCACCTCAAACAGAGGCCAAGGTGGCGACAGCACCGATGAATCTCGAGGATCTGTTCGGCGATCTGAGTCCGGGGAGAGTGATGATGACTGTCAAGTTATCGGGGTTAGGCAAGTGCAAGAAGAAGCTGAGGCGGATCCTTTGGCCTACCTAGGAGACTTGGCAGATAGGGAAGATGAGGAGCCGTTGAACTAGTTGGAGGGAGTTGAGATACCATAGGAGTACTTAGTTGGAGCCTCTATGTCGGAACTGATTGAAGCAGTCCCGATTAGGGCAGTCCGATCTCGGAGCTCAGCTACAGCCAGTGGTTCGTCGGCTCGGGGGAAGAGGATAGAGCAGCTATTTTTCTGCTGTAAGCGTGAGTGCCATTCTACCGTCCAAATGACTAATACCAGGCTAAGGGATTGGTCGGTAGACTGACACCACAAGTTGAAGGTTCCAGGTTGGAACGAATCCGCCTGCTATCCTCCATTCGATCACTTCACTATCTATGACCTCGCCTTTGATGTCATCTGGCTTCTACTTCCCGACTTCATCGCCAGCATTTTGAATTACTTTGAGCTTAGCCCGGGTCAGATGTCACCAAATGGTTGGGCTGTGATGGTGGTATTTTATGTATTCTGCCTTGAGAGGAAAATAGAGCCGACCCTACGTCGGTTCAGGCAGTTCTTTGTATGCAAGCCTAACCCGAAGCAGCCAGTGTGATTTCATTTCGCAGCTTGGGCCAACAATGCCATATTCACAAAGTGGCACTCCTCCAACAAGGGCTGGCACAACGACTACTATTGGGTCGAGCCAGCTATGAACCCAGGGTACAGAGTGGATTGGAATCCCTCCTTAAAGAAGAATGTGAACGACGACCCCAAGCTCTCAGAAACGGAACTCGCTGAGGTCCGGGTAATGAGACCCGAGCCGAGTATGTTGATTGATATTGATAGCATCCTCAGGTGGGACAAAATCTGGAAATCAAAGTTATTCGCGAGAGAATCCAACCTGAGGAAAGAGCATCCCCATCTACTTCCCAAGCTCAAAGAGAATGCGGAGTCTGGCTCAGAAGAGGGTCAGTTCGCAAGATCAATACCCGACCTCCCTGTCTCTTTGCCTACCGTTGTTCTTTTCAGTTTACATTTGGTCATTTCTCACATCTCTTTCCTTTATTTTTTTTTGCAGATATGGCGGATATAGTAAAGCTCGTTTATGCTCAAATAAGGAGAAAGACTGAGGCCAGTGGCGAAGTCTCGGCTTGGTCTGGCTTGGGCTCTACCGTCCCTCAAGGGTAGAAGCAATAGCCCGGTGGCCAAGTGCTGGAGGTCGGCACCGAGGTCTCTTCCAAGGGGACGTTGGGGTCTCCTCTGCCTAAAAGATCGAGCTCGGGAGTGGCGATCCCGGAGCGCTCAGCGTCCCGCCCTGAGAGTAAGAAACGACCTCAGGCCAAATACTCTGGGAAAGGCAAGGCCGCAGAGGTGAGCCCTCCCAGCAAAGATTTTGTGGAGGCAACCAAGGTCGCCTGCGACCCCAAGCTGGCATTGGTCCCAACGGAGCAGCTCTCGCTCGACCTGAAGATGGCCATAATCACGGTGAGGCATCTTCGACCGTGTTGATGTGGTTATGTTTTTCAGCTTGGCTGATCATTTTGCTATCTTTTGTGTAGGCCGAGTCCTACATCCTTTCAGCACCCAACTTCCTTGCCAGGGCCCAGTCTTATTGCGTCGAGCTCGAGTAGTGATACATCGACGCCCGAGCAGAGCTTGAGGCCCTGAGGGAGGAGGCCGCCCAGAGGCGCAAAGTGGACACAACGGAGATTGACCGGCTGACAAATGAGCTCGAGGCAGAGAAGTCTCGGCGCTAGGTCGCGGCCAAGGATGTCAAGCGCTACAAACTGGAGAGGCGCGAAGCCGAGACGAAGCTTCGAGAGCTGGTAGATCGGGTCGGCCCCCAAGGGGAGAAGGTGGTGGAAGCCTTCAAGTCCAGTGAAGCGGCAGTGGACTGGTTGGCCACAGAAGGTGGGGCGATGGCTAGGTATACAGAGTTGAAGTACTACTTCCGGGGCCAAGTTGCAGCTCGAAAGCGAGCAAAGACCTTTCTTCCCGCCTCCAAGAATGACTATATCGAAATCTTGGAAGCTCCGCCGCCGGAGTTCTGGGACATTCCTGAGCTCACAGCCGACCTGACTTCCCAAGCTCAGGAGGTGATCGAGTTTGTGAAGAAGGGTATGGATCAGGTCGGTAATGAAGCCGATACTATCGCCTTTATCGCTGTGCCTAAGTGAATTTTGTAAACTCGCCCGGGTCGGGCTCTTGTAATTTTGCCTAGGTCGGGCTTTTGTAATTTTGAATTTTCAATTTAATCAAATGATTGTTTTGCATTTTATTCGAGTTCATACAAATGTACTTTTCCTTTCGCAAATTTTTCTCAAGTAAGTGGGGTCGGATAATGGACCTTTCAAACTTAATTTAAATGTAAGGAACTGAGCTGGATGAGATTAATGAATTTTTAACCTAATCCGAGCTAGTTAATTGGACAACTGTTATCGTTGTCGACCTGGACTCATCGGTCCGATTTAAAATTGATCAAACTAATGTTGACAAATGTTGAGTTCGAGTTTAGACCCAAACTAACATACCGACCTGAAGCCGGATCATACCGAGTTGGACCTTAATCCGAACTGGCAAAGCTAATCAAATTATTATCGATTATACCCGAGTTGGAACCTATTTCGAGCCGGTTTACTTAATCATTAGCTCGTAATTAAGCGTGGCCACCGCGTTAATCTGAGTTGGCAATAGCTTAGTAGCTAGGCGTTTGGTCCCAGGTTGAGCTTTGTATTGGTTTACAAAATACATTGTATTGAGGTTGTACATGAAGTACTTGGGCTCGGGAGCCGATTACAAGCAATGCTTTTACAAGAGATTTTGGCTCAAAGGCCTTTACAAGAGATTTCAGCTCACGGGTAGTTTACGAAATATTCGGCTCAGTGGCCATTACAAGTGACTTTGGCTCGGGGGCTTTTACAAGAGATTTCGGCTTGGGGCCTTAGACAAAATGCCGATTCAGGTGTTCTGAGTGTCATACATTCTTCAATAGTTTTCCGTACTTATCGCGGAGGTAGAAGGTTCCAGGTCGGACTTTGTTCACGACTTCGTATGGTCCTTCCTAGGTCGGGGAAAGTTTGTTACCCGAGCGTGGTAAAAAAATGGCCTTTCTGAGTACGGGGTAGCCAACCTTAATAGGCTTAGGCTTGACTTGTTTGGCAAAGGCTCTTTGCATGGCAGTTTTGCTGGCCAACATTCTGATTTGAGCTTTAGCTAGAAGTTCTTCAGCGAGGTCGAGCTCTTCACGGATTAGGGCTCCGTTTATTCCTGGATCATAGTGAAGAGTCCTACTGGTAGGAAACCCGATCTCCATTGGCAGCACTGTTTGAGTACCGAAGGTTAGCTCGAAGAGCGATTCTCCCGTTGCCGAGCTGGTAGTGGTCCGTTGAGTCTACAACACCTCGGGGAGAATCGATGCCCACTGGCCTTTCGCTTCCTCCAACTTGGCTTTTAGGCCCTGCAAAATGATTTGGTTAGTTCTTTCGACTTGGTCATTACTTGAAGGTGGGCAATAGATGAGAATCTAAGGTCGATCCCGATCTCAGCACATTTGCCTTGAAAGTATGCACTATCGAATTGCTTATCGTGGTTGGTAATAATGACCTTTGCCGCCCCAAATCAACAAATGATATTTTTCCATACAAAATCCCAAGCTGCCTTTTCTGTTATTCTAGCAACACCTTCAACCTCAGCCCATTTGGTAAAGTAGTTTACAACTACGAAGGCGTGTTTCTTTTAGCCAATACTGGTTGACAATTAGCCAATGATATCTAGGCCCCACTGATAGAATGACCATAGGGTTATCATCACTGTGAGGTCTATCGCATGCTTTCTCTGTATGTTGGTGAACCTTTGGCAGGTGTCATACTTTTTTATATACTCTCTGGCATCTTGTTCTAAGGTTGGCCAAAAATAGCCTTGCCTCAATGCCTTCCAAGCCAGAGCCTTGCCACCCAAGTGGTTTCCACATACTCTTTCATGGATCTCTTAGAGTACATAGTTTCCCTCATTGGGCCCGACACACTTTAAGAGAGGCCAAGTATAGGCTCTCTTGTAAAGTTACCCAGCTAAACCTTGAGGCTTGTTTTATGAGTTTCCGAGCTGCCTTTTCATCCTCCGGGGTCATCCCCCTCCAAGTAGTCCATGATTGGTTTGGTCCAATTTGGGCTTAAATTGAGCTTGGCTACGGCTTGTCTCCCCAATTGGATACTTGGTTCGGAGACTTCTTCTACCCAGATTAGTGCGGGTCGGCTATCTCCCAAGGCCAACCTGGACAGAGCGTCAGCCTTCATATTCTCCTCCCTCGGGATTTGCTGCTCCGTGAGCTTCTTGAGCCCTAAAGTCAAATCCTTAACTTTGTTGAGGTAGGCCAGCACAATATTGTTTTTAGTTTCGAACTCTCCTGATATCTGACTAGCAACCAATTGAGAGTCGGTGTTCAGGTCAATTGTTTGCACCCCGAGTTGAGCAGCAATTTTCAATCCCACAATTACTGCTTCGTACTCAGCCTCATTGTTGGATGCCGGGAAGGTGAACTTGATGGAGTATTGGTGTTCATGCCGGGTCGGGTCAATGATAACCACTCCGGCTCCGTTTCTAGACTTCCTTGACGTCCAACCACATAGACCTTCTACACATCCTCCGGGTCATGTTCGGCTCGGCCAGTACATTCTACCACAAAGTCCGCGATGGCTTGGGCTTTGATGGCTGTTCTGGGTTGGTAGGTGATGCCACATTGACTTCGCTTAACTGCCCATTTCAGCAGCCTACTCGACGCCTCTGGCTTGTGCATAATGGACTTGAGCGGGGCATATGTCATGACATTTATTGGATGAGCATCAAAGTATGGCTTCAGCTTTTTTGCCACCGTGATGAGTGCGAGGGTGAGTTTTTCTAAGGAGGAATACCTCACCTCTGCCCTTTGCAAGGTTTTGCTGACATAATAGACCTGCTTCTGCTCCTTCCCTTCTTTGTCGAGTAGTGCTGCCGCCACTGCTGTCCCTGAACATGCCAAGTATAGTACCAGTTTCTCCCCCACCTCAGGTCGGGATAGCAAGGGTGGCGAAGCTAGATAACTTTTCAGCTCTTGGAAGGCGTTCTGGGATTCTGTAGTTCATTCGAAATTCTTAGGATTCCTCAATATTTTGAACAGAGGAGCACACTTGTCGGCCAACCTGGACATGAATCTACTCAGCGCCGCAACCTTGCCCGCGAGCACCTGGACATCTTTTACGCAGGTTGGCAGTGCCAGGTCAAGTATCGCTTGAACCTTCTCCGAGTTGGCTTCTATTCTACGGGCTGTGACCATGAAGCCCATAAACTTTCCTGCCTTGACACCGAATGTGCACTTTTTTCGGGTTCAATTTTATCCCAAAGTGCTCCATTACGGCGAAGGCTTTAGCCAGGTTGGCTACATGGTCTTCCGCCCTCCTGCTCTTGACCAACATGTCATCTACATAGATCTCCATATTTCGGCCAGTCTGATTTTTGAAAGCCTTGTTCATCATCCGAGTGTAGGTAGCTTTAGCATTCTTAAGGCCAAAAGGCATAACCTCATAATAGTAGAGACCTTTATCGGTGGTGAAAGTAGTATTCTCTTTGTCTCTGGGAGCTATCTTGATTTGGTTATAGCCTTTGAAGACATCGATCAAAGAGAGTAGCTCAAACCCGGATGTGGTATCCACAATCTGATCAATCTGAGATAGGGGAAAGTAGTCCTTAGGGCAGGCTTTATTGAGGTCGGTAAAGTCAATACACAATCTCCATCCACTTAAGGACTTGGTCACCAACACCACGTTGGATAACCAGGTTGGGTATTGGATTTCCCTTATGTGGCCGGCGTCTACCAACTTATCCACCTCTTCTGCTATGATCTGTTGCTTATCATAATGGAAGTGTCTGCGTTTCTGCTTTATCGGATAGTGATTTGGGTCGGTATTCAGGTGATGCTCAATCACACTCGGGTCAACTCCTACCATGTCAGAAGCAGACCATGCAAATATGTGTTCATTTTTCAAGAGAAATTGGCTTATACCTTTTTTTAGGTCATCAGAGAGTTCATTTCCGATCTTTACTCTCTTCATCTCATCGGAGAGTTCTACCTCTTGAAGGTCTTCAGCCGGGCTCTCTCTCTTAGCATCCATCTTTTTCTCGGGCAGATCTGGTCCCCAACCAACCTGATATTTGGGGCGGAGAGAATTTTTATAACATTCCCGAGCTGAGAACTGGGCCTCGTAGATGGTGGCCGTGCCGCCTAGGGTCGGGAATTTCAGGGCCTGGTGGTAAGTTGAAGGAACGACCCTGAAATGGTTGAGCGCCACCTGACCTAAGATCCCATTGTAAGTAGAGTTGCAATCCATTATAATGAAGTTGGCCTGCATCGAAACCCGCTTGTCTCCATTTTTTAGCTTTAGTGGAAGGTTGATAACTCCTTCAGCTCGGTGGGCATGTCCGGTGAATCCAGCTAAGGTGTCCCTCAATAGCCTGAGTCGACTCTTGTCCAACCCTATTTGTTAAAATGCTTTCAAGAATAGGACTTCTGCCGAGCTCCCGGTGTCCACCATCAGCCTCTTCATGGTGAAGTTGGCTATTTCAACACTGATCACCAATGGGTCATCAAGGGGCAATATCACGCCCTCCAAGTCTTCTAAGGAGAAAGTGAGCTCCTCCATCTTCGGGACCGGACCCCGCGCTGGCCCATACTCCCTGCCAGCTCGAACATAACCCTTCCTGCCAATTGAGGTCTCCCCACCCGACGCCAGTCCCCCTGCAATGGTCTCAATCATAGCCAAAAGCCCGCCCCCAGCCTGGTGCCTGGGTGGACTTCTCTCTTCTCTCTTTGATCTTGACTCCGGGTTGGCTGTTGATCTACGTACCTCCGGAGGTGACCTCGGGCTATCAGTGCTTCGATCTCCTATTTTAAGTCTTTGCACTCCTCAGTGGTATGGCCGTAGTCCATATGGTAGTGGCAATACTTGGTCCTATTGCGCTTCTCAGGTAGGCCTTTCATCTTCGGCACTGGAGGCAGGTGGTTCTAATGTTGGATCTCCATCAGGATCTACTCTCTTGTAGTGTTAAGGGGAGTGAACATAGTGAACCGAGGGTTCTGCTTCGGCTGGTGAGGCTGTTTACCTCGGTTGTTTTGGATTTTTCCCCCAGGTTGGGCTCGGGAGGTCTCTCCCTTCTTGCCGGCTTCATTCTCCTTGTCGTTATCCCTCTTCACCTGATGAATTTCTTCCGAGTGTATGTACCCTCCTGCTCGAACCATCAGCTCGGCTACAGTATCCATGGGATCGATGGCCAAGGAGGATGTAAGGGGGCCAAACCTGAGTCCACTTTAGTAGGCCATTAATGCCATGGAGTCCTCCACATTGGGTATTCTTAGGGACTCTTCATTGAATCGGGTCGTGTAAGCCCTTAGACTTTTTCCTCTATGTTGATTCACCAACAACAATGATGAAGTGTGGCGGGTTGCACGTCGACTTCCCGCGAAGCTGGACAAGAAAGCCTTAGCCAGCTAATAAAAACTTACAATAGAGCCGAGACGAAATTTTTGGAACCTGTCCAAGGTATTGCCAACCAGGGTGGTCGGGAATGTCTTCGTCTTCATCAGGTCAGTCATATCATGCAGAGTCATATGATGATCAAAGTTAAGCAGGTGATTGGCTGGGTCTCCATCCCCATTATAGACTGCCAGGTTGGGCATCCGATTGCCCGTGAACAATGGGCTAACAAGTACCTTGGGTGAGAGTGGCTTTACACCGAGCTGGTTAATGACCTTGGCTATGACAATCGCAGTTTTGGCCTACTCGGGGTTGGCATGGGCCGCCCTCTTTCCTCTCGCCTCTTCAGGTCCTGCCATCGGCTCTAGGAAGCCCTCTTCTTCTTGCGCCCGTTTTTGTCTCGGGGCTGGGATATGGAACTATGGACGCGTAGGCTTCGGCATAGCTACTTGCGGAATTGGGGGGTCCACAACTAGCCGGGCAACCTGCTCCTTGAGTTCCTCAAACATCCTGAGCATCATCTTCACCTATGGTGACAGGCTGGAGTTGAGGTCTCCATATGTGGATGGGTTGGTTTGTGAGGCTAAGTGTATACGTTGGCTCGTTCCAACGTCAGTTTGGGTGGGGTCTTAGCTAGGCACCTGTGTGGTTTGGAGGTCCTCGTCCGGGTTAGGTGAGTCCTCTACCAGTGCGCTGTGGCTTCTAGTTTGTACCATGATGGTTTTTCAATGAGTGGTGAGAAGAGTGATAGAAGGAACTCTTTCCCACAGATGGCGCCAAACTGTGGAGGTCGGAATCTCGCAGTTGAGGTTGGGAAGTTACTCCAGCCGAGCTAGATTTTTGGGTTGGATTCTTGACCTGGATTTTCAGGTTGGTTGCTGGACTTGCACAAGGAAATGAAGGAAAATGTCGGGTGATGACCTGGATATTTTTCTCGGGCGTGCGAGTGATTAGTATGCCCGAGTTGGCGACGTAGCTGAGAGCATTTAATAATGACGTAGCTTGAGCAATTTCATTTCTCATGTCCATTGTAACACAATTATCAAACCATCATTTTAATTGGCCAGAAAATCCAGATAAAATCATATCACATATAACTGGTTCTGAATTACCAGCTTGTTTACAAATTTGAGCATACATAAGCATACGTTCAACAATTTTCTTTATCTATCTATCAGACAGTCCATCTATGTTCCATTCATAAATGGTTCTATGATCAAAACTAGCATTTTTACTAAAATTCATAGAATCCTCATCATATAAGATATGTTGAGGAGTGGGACGAGGATAGTAGAATCTATTATTCTTAGGTTTACTAGCAAATTTACTAGAATATCCTTTTTTAATTTTATTTACTTCCTCTGAAATATTCATTATTGATTCATTGATTTGAGGAATAGACTCATCTTTCGATTTCGAACTATCAGACATATGACCAGTAGATCTATCAGATCCTAAAACAGATAATAATCCAATATTTAAATACACTAAATTTTTATTAATTAAATTATAAAATTTTGATTCAGGATCAAATTTAAATCCTTTTACCTTAGGTGTAGATTGAAATCCTGTTTTAACAATTTGAGAACGAGAAGATTCTCCTACAATAGTTTTCTCCTTTAAATGAGAAATTTGTGGAGAGAGAGTCGGTAATTTAGACTGAGTTTTAACTCTATCCAAAATTTGATCAATCTTTTTATGTAAAGTCAATAACTGTTCTCCTACAATTTGTAAAGTACAGTTAGTATAATTACCTTGCTTAGCTAAGGCATTTATTTGCTGGATCATGACTGTGGCATTACCATCTTCAAATAACTTAAGAAATGCTTTCGATTCGATCTGTAAATCATCTTTTCCGATAATTAATGGTTTAGTAGGAGGGAAAACATATTTTTTCTTTTGACCTTGGACATTAGTCCATTCTCTTTCAATTGTATTGATAGCTAAAGAAACATAATGGTCTATAAACCAAGGAACAAATTTATATTTTTTTTTCTTTTTCTCTCATAAAATCATAATACTGATTTTTAATACCTTGCCATTGGCTACTATTAAAGTTCGAAGAAATCCATTCTCTAAAAGGTTTCCATTGAGCATGTAAAAATTCATTATTAGCATAAGTTTTTCCCGGCTTCCTGGGTTAAAAGTGAGTTTAGTTGTCGTCATATATGAAAACTCATTTCAGATGGGGTAATTTCCTCCCTAACAATCCCATGAGGAATTTGATTTTTAGAAATCGTTATTCCATCAATTTTTTTAGGTTGTAAAATTTCACTTTCTTCCGAAGGAGGTTTATACCTATCTATATCTTTATTGAGATCTTCTCTAATATAAGAAGTAGAAGCTCTTGAAGATTGAGAAAACTCCACAATAGGAGAAATATAAGAGTGATTTGATGAAAAAGACCTAGTAATTGTAGGTTCTTGCCTAAATCGTAAGAAGACATCACCTTCAGAGGTCTGAACAACTTTAGATAAATCAGATTGAGTTTTCAGTTGACTAGGAGTTACCTTTTCAAGTTTCCAATTTTCAGGAAAGTCTATTTCTTCCCATTTTATCATCCTACGAGTAGTAATCTGGGATCTAGACAGATTAGTGTAACGCCCCGATCCCTCACGAGACCGGGACTCCTATTTATCATGCTATTCTCACCCAAATCCAAACCCCGGGCACGAAATTTAGGGGAAAACGGACGGAGTCTCCCCTGTTTATAGGACAAAACTGTTACCTGCAAATAGCCACTCAAGACTTTTGAACTATAATAACAACTTGTCTACTAATGTCTCCAAAGCTAAAACACAATCACAAGGCCATCCGAGCCTTGGAGCAACAACATTCTACTTAAGCACACAAGCATGCGAGATAAGTTAGTTTAGCCATAAGTAGTTAAATACAATAAAATTCTAAGTTCCATATGAAGATCAACAAACACTCCAAGCATGCAAGAGAAATTAAAGTCTAGAATTCATTATTACAATCCAACAACTTTCTTTGACATTCTAGTCCACAGCTACTAGACATATACACAAGACCCCAAGGTCTCAAAATACAATATTAACAAGAACTCCACGCAAGAAGCACATAAAATCCACCTCAGCACACAAAGTCACGGATTCTGATCTACGTGAACTTCTTCTTCTTCTATCAGCTGAGGGTTCACCTCAACTTCACCTGAAACATATTAAATGAGGAATGAGCAACAATGTTGCCCAGCGAGGGAGGTGATGCAGCATGCCAACGTGCAATATGATATGCAACACAAGTACACATATACAAGCCACATAAACTATCAAGACAATAAATCAAACTATTAATCACTTTAAAAAGGATACGGTTCCACTTCCAAGACTTCATCCACGAGCCACGATCCACGAGTATCACGAATATGCCGGCAAACCCCAAACACCACAATTGGGATACTCCGGATGTATCCCGATCCTACGACCCTTTCTCCCGAGGTAGGTCCATGCCCAGCAGGTGAACCACGCCTCTGGGGTAGTGGAGTATGCCTCAGCGAGAAAGGGAATAGGCACCATGGTAGTCGAGGGAGCACGGCAAGCCCGATGCCGCCCGTGTTTCTCGACGCTACCATGTCCGATATAGGTTGCGCAACCCAAAACAAGTCACAACAATCAATATATCACATAACACGTAAGAGGGACGACAAAGTAGGCCGCCCTCACACACATATATGCACGATAAAAGTTCATAAAAGCACGATATTAACTAATAGATGCCAAAAGAAGCAATCAACATAATTTCTTCCAATAATCTACTCAAATAACTTAAATACATCCTAAATATTCAATGCAAGGCATTACTAACACACAACAAGTTCCAATTGCAACTAAAAAGGCTAAAAACTACTTTTCCCCTTTCTTTAACCGAGCTTTCTTTCTCCTAAGCATGGTTCGAGATTCCCAATCATACCCTAGTCTTTCTATATTCCTAATTAAGCTCAAAGGTACCCTTTAAAGTCACTAAAACTCATTTTTGAAGCAAAAGTTCGGGAAGGCCCCGAACGGGTTTGAACTATAGCCATACTAACCGAACCCCAATTTCGTGAAACGAAAGCACCAAAGGTGCTTCCTTAGCTCAAGGATACCCAAATCGATGCCCAAATTTGCCCGGATTGCCTAACGTGCAAAACCCCCTTTTTAAAGTAAGCTATTTATGCACTAAAGTTCAAATTCGAGCGATTCAACCTAACGTGGCTTTTCAATTACCTTCCCTAGGGTCTAGAGCACCTAATTGAGGCATCAATTCAAGCCAATTAGCAAATTTTCTCAAAACCCTAGTTTTAGGCACTATTCATCATCTCTTTGATCAAATTCAACATTCAACCATTAAATTTGTTATCAAATCACAAAAGTTAGCTCTATAGACATTAAATAACTCATAGAAAGCATTCATAACAAGTTTTATAGCTAATATCAATAAATCAATAAAATGCAATATATGCACATAAACTTTAAAAACAAATAAATGCATCTCCCTCACAATTTTGAAGATGAAGAAGCTTGTTGAAGACTCTAGGTTGCTCAAAACCCCTCCCAAGATGAATCTAGAAGCTCAAAATGCAAGATTGTTGAAGCAAGAATCTCATTTTTTCCTTCTCCTTTGGTATTTTCGGCCTGCTACAGTAATTCCTGCACATTGTTCTTCTCTTTTTTTTTGTGTGTGTTTTAATGAGCTTATGTGATTTATATAAGATTAAGTTGAGGTGGGGTCAAGTTTGGGTATTTAAAAGGTCACTAGAATGCGCGTTATTAACTTAAAAACGAGCCTAAGATGAAAAGTAATGTTAGTTATTTAAATCTCTAAGTTTGTTACGTAACACTATTCACTTAACTACTAAAAACATTTTCTAAACGAGCTCTCCTATCGCCTCTAGCTCAATTGCACATTTTTCCCACTCCTCTAACAATTAATGTGATTTAATAAAAATACTAATTCACTAATAGAATATAGTTTGAAAACGGGATGAATAGTAGCTAAAGAAGCCAGTTAATAAAGCACAGAAGGAAATGAGCAAACAATAGATGCAACAGTAAATAAATGTACGGCTAAAATCTCAGGCGTCACAATTAGTCTCAATCAAAACTGTACTACCAGTTTTATCTTGTAATATGCAATTAGGGTTCAAAGTATGAAGAACCTTGTAGTAAATTCTATAACATATACTCATAGTTTCTGAGTTAGACATATAATTATACCATTTGCTTTTAACATATAATGTAACAGCTTCGCGTATATTCCTATCAGATAAAGAAAGCTGTAAATTGGGATGAACATTAAAATAAACTGGTCTATAAGCAGACTGGACTGGGTTATTCCTATCAAATATTGTCTCCAATCTAAGTTCCTTGCATCTCTAAGAACTGCAATAAAACTTTCATTTAATCCTCCTAATGTAAAGGGCTTAAAAGCAATTTGAATAAGTCCTATATGTAAATAATTATGCGTAGAGTCATGACGCAATATATCATCATTAGATAATAATTTAATTGTTAACTCATCATCTTCCATAGGGACTGATTGTTCAATAGTCTTAACAACATGCTTAAGACCTAGATTTTCAAACATACCATATTGGTAAATAGTATTAGGTTGAACATGTGGAATAGTCCATTTATTTAACAAATCAAGTTGTTTGGGAAGATCATATTCTTCCTTCTTTGCATTCTTAATATTAGTTTTCTTTCTAAATATAGAAAGCATGGTAACAGAAAACCAAATTGTCTGTTTCCAACCATGTTTACTCAAAGTAACCTTAATAAGGCTTCATGGCTCTGATACCACAAGGAGGCCCAGATATGGGGTACAATGTTAATGGATTTCTAGAAAAAATACTCTGGCTAATCGGTCAACCAAGTCAACATAAAATAGCCCACACAAAACATGACAAAGGGCTAAAGTGCGACTATGGCGACAAAGTGACAACCTTGAGCATCGTCTTACCACAACATCAATGTTCCATCCACAACTGTGTTTACCTCATAATATAAAGTGACATGTCTAGAGATCCATAGTGGTTACAGACAGTTTAGTAATTAGCCTACCATATTAGGCGACAATAAAGCAAGAAAATAAAATAAACAAAATTGAATAAAAGAGAGTATACTTGAAGAATAAAGTTTTATTTGATTGATTGCAAAAATGTACAAGTGTTTACAAGGAGGCCCATGTATGGTGTACAGTGTTAATGGATTTCCAGACATAATACTCCGGCTAATCGGTCAACCGAGTCAACACAAAACAACCCATACAAAACATGACAAAGGGCCAAAGTGCAACTATGGCGACAAAGTGATAGCCTTGAGCATCGTCTTACTACAACATCAATGTTCTACCCACAACTGTGTTTACCTCATAATATAGAGTAACATGTCTAGAGATCCATGGTGGTTACATACAGTTTAGTAATTAGCCTGCCATATTAGGCGACAATAAAGCAAGAAAATAAGATAAACAAAATTGAATAAAAGAGAGTATACCTGAATAAAAAAGTTTTCTTCGATTGATTGCAAAAATGTACAAGTGTTTACAAAAATATAAAACTGAAAGAAAAGTAGCAGGCTACTCTCTAGAGCTCTACCAAATGAAGTCCTAAAGCCCTCAATTTATACAACTGGGTGGAACTCAAGACAAAATTAAAAACAACTCAGACCGAATTTGAAAACTTTAAAATTCGTGGTCCTTATACATCACGTGTCATATAAGACAAATTTTTTTTTAATAAAAAGTGAATAGGAATTGTCCTAAAAAGAAGCTAAGTGATATTCCACCGACTGTCGGTTTGACAACTTTTCTTAAAAGCAATTTGCTTTCCCGCAAAGTTTGGCTTTGCTTTTTCCATGATTGTCCAAAGGCATAATTGATGTCTTCAGAAAACTTTTGCTTTTGCTTTTTTGATTAATTCATCCTTCAAGCTGTCGAGCAGATCTTCTGCCAGCACATATTGAGAGGATGGGATATCCTCATTAGGATCTTGTGATTTACCTGCTAAAACTCCATAGGCATTGGAAGACCTCATCGAGGTGTCTTCTGATGTAGAGTCAGTATCAACTACAATTTTAAAATGTATGAGGAAATCTTCATTGACTTCATCAAGACATGAGGCCATCACCTCTTCATGACTACTAATTTGTTTCCTTATTTGGATTTTACGCAAGATATGGGAAAAAGGAGATTCATTTTATAGAGTCTTCTTTTTATTTTCTTCCATCTGTTCCTGATAGATTGCTATCGTTTGGAAGATCTCATTGATTGTCGATTGACCATAAGGTTTCTTTGTCTCTGGATCAATTTTCAAGAGTTTTTGCCAAAATTTTGAAAGAAATTTCCTTTTTAAGCAAAACATTTTTTCTTTGTTTTTCTCTGCGATAGGAATCCATTTCCATATCCATGGGAGACCAAATTCTATAAAGAAAAATAAAGAGCTTGATCCTTCAATATAAAGATCAGGATCATTTCCAATATGGGGACAAATTGCCAACCATTCAGTAAAAATTCCTTTATAAGGATCAAGGAGAATTTTGACCGGGGGTCCAAAACTTTTCCACCATTGGTAAATCCATGCAGGAAACCTGTGGTTATGAAATATTTCGGGATTGAATTTAATAAACCAAGAATGTTTATGCTGTGGGTTTTCATATAAGAAAACTTTGGCAAATGCTTCCACATTATCCCAATAATTAAAATGATAAGTAATTTTATCAAGAAGGAATTGTCTTTCATTTAAGGTATTTATTCCCCATTCATTTGGGGAAATAATTTTCTTAATATAAATTTTACTATAAGTATAAATTAGAAGAGAATTATTCTTCTTGAAATGTTCAATGTCACATGAATTTGTGACTTGCAAAATTGATTCAAAATATGCCCTGGACTTGTAATAAAGTACATGAAACATATAAATATTCAAATATCATTCCATAAGGTACCAAGGATCATTGATCCACTGCTTATCAGCATTTTCAAGAAGTAAAATTACTTCATCATGATGAGACATTTCGAAGGAGTCATTAGACTATTCATGTTCAACTGCATGAGCATAAGATGATGATGATTGAGCAGTATTACTGCTTTCTTCAATAACCTTTTTGATTTTATCAAAATCAGGATGTGATGGATCAATAGTGATTCCTCCTAAATTAACCAATATTTTCCCTGCAATGACCCTATTAGGATCAAAGTTTCGTCCTCTGCCTCTTCCCCTATTAGGGTTAGAGGATCCTCCCCTAGCGGGGATCATCTTGCAAAAATTCACGGGTTAAAAAATCAGGAAGAGAATTATTATTCCCTTTAATATATTCAATTTTAAAATCAAAAGAGGCAAGATTAGCTTGTCATCTAGCAAACATTTGCTTAGAAACCTCATGTTTAAAATTTTTATCAAACATATATTTTGCTGCTTGACAATCTGTCCTGATTAAAAAATTTTGACAATATAAATAATCTTGAAATTTTAAGACACATTTAACAATGGAAAGAATTTCTTTCACAATAGTCACATATTTTTGTTGACTATTGTTTCATTTTCTTGAATGAAATTGAACAAGATATTCTTGTTTTGTCTGAGGATGGATTTGTTTTAAAATTCTCCAAATCCTATATCTGAAGCATCAGTTTCCAGAGTTTTTTCCCAAGTGGGATTTGCAAGCATTAAACAAGACAAATTTTGTACCTTAGTTTTAATTAATTTAACCTTTCAGTATGGACATCTGTCCATGGCCCTGATTTCTTTTTAAGTCTATCATATGAGATAGCTGTATCCGTAGCAAGATTTTTATAATATGGCAAAATATAATTTAAACTATCAAGAAATCTTTGTAATTGAGTTTTATCAATTATTTGATCACGAAATTTAGAAGCAAATTCAATACTTCTATTGATAGGAATAATCTTTCATTTCTCAATATTATGACCAAGAAATCTAACATTAGTTTGAAATAACATCATTTTTGGTTTTTAAATAACAAGACCATTCCGTATAACTTTTTTTTTTTTGAATATTTCAAGATTCTTGAAATGTTGTTGAATATCTTTAGAAAAGACTAAGATATCATCAACATAAACAATTATAAAATCACTATAAGGAATAAAAATATCATTCATGATATTTTGATATTTAGAAGGTGCATTTTTTAATCCAAATGGCATAACATTCCATTCATAATGTCCAATCGGGACAACAAAAGCAGTTTTATATCTGTCTTTTTCATTGATCTGTATCTGTCAATATCCAGATTTAAGGTCAAACTTTGAAAATATTAATGCATTATGCAAACGATCCAAAAGATATTTTTTATTAGGAATAGGATACCTAATCCATTTCAGTACTTTATTAAGCGGTTTATAATTGATAACAAGTTTAGGATTACCTCTTTCTTCTTCTGCATGTTTATTGACATAAAAAGCGGTACAGCTCCATGGGGAGTATGGCTTTCTGATAAGACGCTTATCTATAAGACTAGCTATTTCTTTTTTACATAAATCGAGATATTTTTGATTCATCTGACAAGGCCTAGCCTTGGTTGGAATCATCTTTTCATT
Source organism: Ehretia macrophylla (assembly GCA_037974665.1). Classification (NCBI taxonomy): domain Eukaryota; kingdom Viridiplantae; phylum Streptophyta; class Magnoliopsida; order Boraginales; family Ehretiaceae; genus Ehretia; species Ehretia macrophylla. The sequence goes on along the minus strand of CM075777.1, from coordinate 45,383,934 downwards.
GAAATCATTTTTATAAGGTAAAGAAACAATATGCTTCTTTCTATCCCAAAAAGCATTAGGGTGATCATTACACATATGTAAAGAGAATTCATGATTAAGATGTTTAATCTTATCCTGTAATTTAGGATTTTTTAACATATTGTCAATATTATTGATATTCATTTCATGCTTTAAGAAATTTAAATGTGATTCCTTAGCTTTCATTAGATTAGTTATCTGACCTAAAAAAATTTCTCTAGGTTCAGTAATAAAATGAAATATCACAGGTTCTTTATTATAAGTTCCTCTTATCCCATAATTGTCTATACCTAATATAGGCATAATTTCAATTATAAAAGGAGTTCCTAAAATTATAGGACACGCCATATTCTCAATTAAAAGAAAACTAGTAGATATACAAACTTTTTCATAATATATAAATGCATGGGGTAATTTATATTTAACCCTTAATTTTTCTCCTGATGCAGAAGAAATGGAATGAGCAGTTTTCTCAAAGTATTGAGTTGGAATTAATCCTTCTTGAATGCAATTAAGATCAACACCAGAATCAATTAAAACAATCATATTTTTAATCATATGATTTGGTTGAATAAGTAAATTAACTTTAACCAACCATTTTTGCGTTGTAATTACCTTTAAAATATTAAGAAGATCCAGATCTACCATAGCATCTGGTAAAATATTAGAAGAACTAGGTTCCTGATGTACAAACGTATCAATTTATTCTTTAATTAATTGATTTTATTGTTTAAATCATTAATTTGACTTTGAAGTTTATTGACTTCTTGTTTTAATTCATGATGAGTGATAAGAGTATTTTTCCCCTTTTTATCACTTAATTGGCTAATAACATATTTAATATTATATCCCTGTGTAAAAGTTAATATCCTATCAATAGTTTTTTCAGTTGTGTTATCTTTAGAATAATATTCTAAAATTTTTAATTTTATAGAATCATCTTTAATTTCTTCTAGTAATTTGAGAACATCTAACCACTTATCAGCAGTAATCATATTAACTCTTAAATCATCAAATTGAGCTAAAATCTTATAATATTCATCATCAAGATTATTTATTTTACAAGCACACAAAGGAGATTCCTCCTTAGAAGAAATATTATTAATTTCATCAGAAGAAGATTCTTCTGGTGCTTTTTCACTTTTATGACCAGAATCGGATAAACTATCAATATCAACAAGCAATTTTGCCAATTGTTCTTTAGTGTGATCATCAAGATTCAAAAGCATTGATCTTTTCCTCAGGCGTGCGAATGATTAGTATGCCCGAGTTGGCAACGTAGCTGAGAGCATTTAATGATGAGTTACCTCCTGAATGAAGGGGTAGATCTCTATTTATACTAAATTTGGACCTGATAGCATTTAATGCGGTGCAGCTTTATGTCACATCAAGACTTTATGTCCCATCAGAACAACTGGCACCCAGGTCGGGGTTTTCCTGGGTCGGGGTAAGATTGGATCACCATCCAGGTTGGGCATTAGCTGAACAGGCTGGCCTCGGCCCGGGTTGGACTTCCCCAGCTCGGGGTGGGCATCATACCTCAGCTCGGGGGTCCCCCTCGTCAAGAGGTATAACCCTTTCTCTGTTTTCTCTCTCTCCTTTTCCTAGCTTTATACTTATATTTAGGAGAAGTGTAATATTCCTTAGACTTTTTAGGTCCTCTAGACTTATTAAGTCAGCTAGTAGATGGAATTTCCATAGCAAATTATTCACAGAATTGCCCCAAAGTCTATTTTTCCGTAAGACCTTGTTTCTTAATTGATAATTCAATTTAATTTGATTACAAAGATCTAATCCTTCTTTGACACATACACTTTTTAACTCACCACAAGTGTACATATTATAAATAATATTATTGTTAGTATCTTTAATTAATACATTCCTTATTTTTTTTGCAAATGATGCAGGCAGACCATCAATAAATTGTGCCTTCCATTGATTATCCATGGCTTCTGGAAGTTCTAATACTCTAGAAAAAAATACATCTTTGTACCATCGAAAAGATGTAAAAGTAAGATAACGTAAATTACGTAATAAAGTCCTTGTCCTATCATAAGTTGTAGAAAATTGACTACAAAAATGTTCAAGTATAGTGGCACACATTGTGTAAACAGCATTAGAAACCTCAACCCCATTTTCCGTTCTGATGGCTTGAGCAATTTCATTTCTCATGTCCATTGTAACACAATTATCAAACCATCCTTTTAATTTGTCAAAAATCCAGATAAAATCATATCACATATAACTGGTTCTGAATTACCAACTTGTTTACAAATTTGAGCATACATAAGCATACGTTCAACAATTTTCTTTATCTGTCTATCAGACAGTCCATCTATGTTCCATTAATAAATGGTTCTATGATCAAAACTAGCATTTTTACTAAAATTAGTAGAATCCTCATCATATAAGATATCTTGAGGAGTGGGACGAGGATAGTAGAATATATTATTCTTAGGTTTACTAGCAAATTTACTAGAATATCCTTTTTTAATTTTATTTATTTACTCTGAAATATTCATTATTGATTCATTGATTTGAGGAATAGACTCATCTTCCGATTTCGAACTATCAGACATATGACCAGTAAATTTATCAGATCCTAAATCAGATAATAATCCAATATTTAAATGCACTAAATTTTTATTAATTAAATTATCAATTTTTGATTCAGGATCAAATTTAAATCCTTCTACCTTAGGTGTAGATTGAAATCCTGTTTTATAGCAGGTGAACCACGCCTTTGGGGTAGTGGAGTATGCCTCAGCGAGAAAGAGAATAGGTACCATAGTAGTCGAGGGAGCACGGCAAGCCCGATGCCGCCCGTGTTTTCTCGACGCTACCATGTCCGATATGGGTTGCGCAACCCAATACAAGTCACAAGCAATCAATATAACACATAACACATAAGAGGGACGACAAAGTAGGCTGTCCTCACATATATGCACGATAAAAGTTCATATAAGCACGATATTAGCTAATAGATGCCAAAAGAAGCAATCAACACAATTAAATCCCACAATCTACTCATATAGCTTAATTAGATGCTAAATATTCAATGCAAGGCACTAAGATTCCTCAACAAGTTCTAAATGCAACTCAAATGGCTAAAAACTACATTTTCCCTTTCTTTAACCGAATTTTCTTTCTCCTAAGCATTGTTCAAGATTCCTAAACCATATTCTAGTCTTTCTATGTTCTTAATTAAGCTCAAATGTACCTTTTAAAGTCACTAAAACTCATTTTTGAAGCAAAAGTTCGGGAAGGCCCCGAACGGGTTTGAAGTACAACCATACTAACCGAACCCCATTTTCGCGAAACGAAAGCACCAAAGGTGCTTCCTTAGCTCAAGGATACCTGAATCAATGTCCAAACTTGCCCGGATTGCTTAACGTGAAAAACCCCCTTCTTAAAGTAGGCTATTTATGCAATCGAGTTCGGATTCGAGTGATTCAACCTCACGTGGCTTTTCAACTATCTTCCCTAGGGTCTAGAGCACCTAATTGAAGCATCAATTCAAGCCAATTAGCAAATTTTCTCAAAACCCTAATTCTAGGCACTATTCATCACCTCTTTGATCAATCTCAACATTCAACCAATAACTTTGTTATCAAACCTCAAAAGTTAACTCTATAGGCATCAATTAACTCATAGAAAGCATTCATAACAAGTTTTATAGCTAATATCAACAAATCAATAAAATTCAATATATGAACATAAACTTTAAAAACAAATAAATGCATCTCCCTCACAATTTTGAAGATGAAGAAGCTTGTTGAAGTCTCTATGTTGCTCAAAAATCCTCCCAAGATCAATCTAGAAGCTCAAAATGCAAGATTGAAGAAGTAAGAATCCTCCTTTTCTCCCTTGAGTGGGTCGGCCAAAGCATAGGACATAGAGGTCATTTTTTTGTTTGTTATGATGACTAATGTGTTTTGTTTTCTTTTATTTCATGAGATGGTTATGTTATATGTGGTATATAATTAATATTCTAAGCTAATTAATCTCAAAGCTTGATCAATTAAGGCTAATTGCAATTACAAATGCTTTTTAATTTACAACTAGCACTGTTCTAATGTAACACTATTCAAAGTTCACGGAAAACATTTTCCAAACGCACACTCTTAAGCTCGAAAGTTCAAAATGAAAATTTCTTGGTTCCTTTTAAATGTCAGGTGACCTAGGAAAAATTTAAAATCAAGCTTTTGAAACAGTCAAAAATATTATGAATAGTAACCCACAATAAAAACAATTAAGCAAGAAAAATGATGCACGTAGAAATGCGCACATAGGTATGCAACGATTATAATAAATTTAGGGTGAAATTCTCGGGTGTTACACCCTATCCCCCTTAAACTAATTGCGTCCTCACAATTCTTACATGATTTGGCAAAGAGTTCTGGACACTTCTCTCTGATCTGATCTTCTCGCTCCTAAGTGGCATCCTCAACCCCATGATGATCCCAAAGAACTTTTACCATAGGTATACTTTTAGTTCTAAGTTTCTGAATCTTTCGGTCAACCACTCGAAGAGGTTTCTCAACATATGCTAAGGACTCATCAATCTCCAACGGTTATGGCTCAATGATATGCGACGGATCAGGATTATACTTTCTCAATAGTGACACATGGAAAACATCATGAATCCGACCCAAACTCGGAGGTAAGGCCAATCTGTAAGCTAAATCCCCAACTTTCTCAATGATCTCAAATGGTCCCACGTATCTAGGACTAAGTTTACCTCCTTTTCCGTGCCGAATCAAACCTTTTCGCGGAGAGACTTTCAAGAAAACACGATCACCCTTAGAAAATACTAAGTCCCGTCGACGTCTATCAGCATAACTCTTATGTCGACTCTGAGCTGTAAGCATCCTTTTCTTTATAAGTCTCACATTATCCACCATTTTAATCATCTTTGGAAGAATAGCGGGATCAACTGTTTTCATCTCACTTACCTCATCCCAATACAACGGAGACCGACATTTTCGCCCATAAAGTGCCTCGTAGGGTGCCATGCCAATAGTGGCCTGATAACTGTTATTGTAAGCAAACTCCGCTAAAGGAACATATTTCTCCCAATTCTTGCTAAAATCCAGAACACAGGCTCTCAACATATCTTCCAGTATCCTGATAGTCCTCTCTGACTAGCCATCTGTCTGCGGGTGATATGGAGTATTAAAACTCAAATTAGTCCCCATAGCCTTTTGTAGTTTCTGCCATAATTGTGATGTAAACCTGGGATCCCTGTCTGACACTATCTGAGATGGAACTCCATGTAGTCTCACAATATTTTCAACATAAAGCTCGGCCAATTTATCGAGAGAATCTATTTTCTTTATAGCAATAAAATGCAAACTCTTCGTCAACTTGTCTACTACAACCCACACAGAATCATTACCTCGTGGTGATCTCGGTAAATCCGACACAAGATCCATAGTAACCTGATCCCATTTCCAAACCGGAATCTCCAACGGCTGCAACAATCCTGCTGGCCTCTGATGTTCCGCCTTAACTTTCTGACAAGTCAAACATTTAGCTACATACTCAGCTATCTCTCTTTTCATGTTGTTCCACCAGAAATTCTGTTTCAAATCTCTATACATTTTTGTGCTTCCCGGATAAATTGTGTATTTCGAAGCATGAGCCTCAGCAAGAATCTCATCTTTCACAGTCGAATTACTAGGAATGCAAATTCTATTCCTGTACCTGAGAAGTCCATCATCATGCATCTTAAAGTCGGACTCTCCCCCTTTTGACTTCTCTAAATGCTTCAATAACTGCGAATCGGATTGTTGCGCTTCTCTGATTCTAGATAGCAATAAAGATTTGATTTGTAAGCTAGCAAATTGAATACCTGATCTAGAAGCCTCTGGTTTCCACAAACAAAGCTCTTCTACAATCTCCCAATCCTTGATTATCAAACTAGCCACAGAAGCTTTTCGGCTCAGTGCATCTGCAACAGTATTAGCTTTTCCCGGTAAATAGCTAATGGTACAGTTATAATCATTCAACAGTTCTAGCCAACGCCTTTGCCTCATATTCAAATCTTTTTGAGAAAACAAATACTTCAAACTTTTATGGTCAGTAAATATTTCAAATTTGTTACCCCACAAATAATGCCGCCATTTCTTCAAAGCAAAGACAACAACTGCAAGCTCCAAATCATGTGTAGGATAATTGAGTTCATATGGTTTCAATTTCCTAGAGGCATATGCTATGACTTTACCATTTTGCATCAAAACACAACCTAAGCCTTCTTTCGAAGCGTCACTATAAATCACTAAGTTCTCGGTTCCCTCAGGCAAGACAAGGATAGGTGTAGTGGTAAGTCTCTTTTTCAACTCCTGGAAACTAGCTTCACATTTGTCATCCCAATTAAACACAGTTTTCTTCTGAGTTAAAGTAGTCAAAGGTCCTGCAATCTTTGAAAAATCTTTAACAAATCACCTATAATAGCCCGCTAGTCCCAAGAAACTACGGACTTTCGTGACAGTTTCAGGTCTTTTCCATGACATAACTACCTCAATTTTAGCAAAATCAATAGATATTCCATCCTGGGAAATGATATGACCTAAAAAGGCAACCTGTTTCAACCAGAATTCGCATTTGCTAAATTTGGCAAACAACTTGTGTTCTTGTAGGGTTTTAAGTACAATTCTCAAATGCTCTTCATGCTCTGACTCAGACTTAGAGTATACTAATATATTATCAATAAAAATCACAACAAACTGATCACGATAGGGTCGAAATACTCTCTGCATCAAATCCATAAAAGCGGCTGGAGCATTTGTCAACCCGAATGGTAAAACAACAAACTCATAATGGCCGTACCTGGTTCTAAATGCAGTCTTAGGTATATCCTCTTTCCGGATCCTCAAATGATAATAACCCTGCCTCAAATCAAATTTCGAAAACACAACAGCTCCCTGTAGCTAATCAAACAACTTCTCAATTAAAGGCAAAGGATATTTATTTTTCACCGTTACCTGATTCAGACCCCGATAATCTATACACAAATGCAGAGTACCATCTTTCTTTTTCACAAATAACACGGGAGTACCCCACGGTGACGAACTAGGCTGAATAAAACCTTTCTCAAGTAAACCCTGTAGCTGAATTTTCAGTTCTTGTAACTCAGGGGGAGACATTCTATACGGGGTTCTCGAGATAGGACTAGTTCCCGGCAACAGGTCAATCACAAACTCAATCTCCCTATCAGGTGGTAACCCAGACAACTTCTCAGGGAAAACCCCCAGAAACTCTTTTATAACAGGTACTTCATTCAATGTTAATTTATCTCCAGGCTGATTAATTAAATAAGCTAAGTATGCATCATAGCCTTTACTCAACAATTTAGTAGGTTTAATGGAAGATATAATACGAGTCCCAGTAGACTTTCGACTCCCAGTTACTTTAATAACAGGTTGGTTAGGTACTTCTAAAGTCAAAACTTTCCTCCTACAGTCCAAACATGCATAATATCGCCCCAACCAAACCATCCCCAAGATAACTTCAAAGTCCCGAAATGGCATGATAATCAAATCAATAGGATACATGCAACCCTCAATGCAAATATTACAATCTTTACACACAGACTTCGTAACAAATTTAGTACCCATAGGATTACCTACTTCAATCACATACGGCAGTTTATCAACTTTTAATGTAGCAGACTGTGCACATGCAGGTGTAATGAATGAATGTGTAGCCCCGGTGTCAATCAAAACTACTACTGGTTGACTATTAATAAGAAAAGTACCTTCCACCACCAATGTCGTCTCTGGAAGCTCCTCCTGATCGAGTGCAAATACTCGTGCATGACCTCGCTGTACAGTAGCTGCTCCTAAAGCTCTAGTCTGGGCACCTTGGCCTGAAGTCTGACCCTGACCAAATTTAAACTTGGGACAATCTCTAACTCTGTGCTGATCACTGCCACAACCTATGCAACGACCCAGTTTCCTCCAACACTCAGCCTCTGTGTGACCCTTACGGTTGCATTGAATACACTGGAGATTCTTCCTAGCAGCAGTTCCTCCTGTAGGGGCCCTATAAGTAGATGTGGCAGAACTACCCTGCTGAGATCTAGCAGTCATTGGTCGGGTCTGTGACTGTCCTTATGGCTGGCTCTGAGCTGGTCTCGGCTGTGACTGTACCTGAACTGGTCCTAGATAGCTCTGAGTCTGTCTAGGCTGCTGAGTCTGAACAGGCTGCTGATACTGCCTCTGATAACCCTGACTCTAAGACTGAAACTGACGTTTTCTTGATTGACTAGACTGAGCTAACACATATGCCTTACGTTTCTTATATCTCGATGCAGCCCTAACTACTGCAACATAGTTCGGATAATCTTGCGAAGACAAGTTAAGCATGATGTCACTCCTCAACCCTGTAATAAATCTATGGATTTTCACATCCTCCGGCTGAACTAAAGTTGGCACATATCGAGATAGTCTCGTAAAGGTAGCCTCATACTGGTCTACGGTCATGTTTCCCCTGTTTCAAAGCTATAAATTCATCCTGATGCCTCTCACAGGCTACAACCGATACATATTTATCTCGAAACTCACGAACAAAGTCAGCCCATACATGTTGAACCCTCTCGGCATCCCATTTTTCTCTAATAGTGCGCCACCAAGCCTCGGCATCGCCCTCCATTAAAAAGGCAGCATAGGTGATCTTTCTTTCATCGTCGCACTCAAGTATCGCAGCAACTTTCTCGAACTTACTCAGCCATAGCTCTGCTTTCATATCATCAGGCTCACCATAAAAACTATATGCTCCGTGATGCAAGAATTTATCAAATAAGTTACCCCCTACAGTACCACTGCCCTCTGCTCTGGCAGCCTAATTACCTCTGCCGGCACCTGCTGTACCCTGCTGAACCACAAACTGTGCTATGGTATTCATCGCAGTAGCCATAGTAGCTAAAATCTGGGCTTTACTTGGCTTTTGACCCTGCGGTACATTCCCGGCTGCCCCAGCATCTTGCCCCGGTACATTCTGTTTGGAAGCCTCATCCGGCTCTCTCCGTGGTCTACCCCGTCTCCTCATCACAATGCTAGAAGAACATAATATTATAATAGGAAAATAAACTATGCAAAGATAATTTACACATTGTTTTCAAACATTTTACTCACATAAGAACACATAAAACAATTAACAGCATTCAACACTAACTTTTCATATGCCTATCATGTCAAGCTTTATCATTTTTCATTTTTTTATTCTAGCATGTCTTATATCTAAGTACTTAAACAACTAAACACTCACATATTCACATAATTCACTTTCACATATAGACCTCTACCCACATGCCAAGGAATTTAACCCGGCTTCACGCATTCTAGTAGCTCTAATACCACCTAAAGTGTAACGCCCTGAACCCAACCCCACGCTAAAGTCAGGCTCGGACCCGTCACTCGGACATAGTCTCCTCTGTACCAAGGACAAAACTATTACCTGTAAACTATCACTCAAGATATTTGAATTAAAAACAACAACTTATCACTAATATTTCCAAAGCTAAAACACAATCACAAGGCCATTCGAGCCTTGGAACAACAACATTTTACTTAAGCACACAAGCATGCGAGATAGTTGGTTTTAACTATAAGTAGTTAAATACTATAAAATTCTAAGTTCCATATGAAGATCAACAAACACCCCAAGCATGCAAGGGAAATTAAAGACTAGAATTCATTATTACAATCCAACAACTTTCTTTGACATTCTAGTACACATCTACTAGACATATATACAAGACTCCAAAGTCTCAAAATACATTAATAATAAGAACTCCACGCAAGAAGCACATAAAATCCACCTCAGCACACAAGGTCACGGATTCTGATCTACGTGAACTTCTTCCTCTTCTTCTACTTCTAATAGCTGGGGATTCACCTTAGCTTCTCTTGAAACATTTCAAATGAGGAGTGAGCAACAAAGTTGCCCAGCGAGGGAGGTGATGCAACAAGTCAACGTGCAATATGATATGTAACACAAGTAACATATACAAGCCACATAAACTAACAAGACAATAAACCAAACTATTAATCACTTTAAAAAGGATACGGTTCCTGTAACGCCCCGATCCCTCATGAGACCGGAGGCTCTAATAACCATGCTATTCTCAACCCAATACCAAACCCGGTCTCAAAATTTTAGAAAAAATGGACAGAGTCTCCCCTGTACCGTGAACATTCTAGAAACCTGTAAACATTCAGTATAGCTACAAAATAACCTAGAACACCAATTCTAATCAAAACCTAGCTTCAAGGCCATCCGAGCCTTAAAACATTCAAACAGTGAGAATCATGCAAGCATGCATTCACAATATATTTTCTTTACAAAACCGCTTATCATGCCACTCCATGATAGCATTGGAACATTCTTAGAAATTGAGACCAATCGAACATCAGAACGTTCACTCCCAAGCATGCAAGGTAGTTAGAAATAGAAACATAAGTTATTACATGCCATGATTCTAAATCTACTACTACGACCATCTATCTTTCACCTTGCAATTACATAACATGTACATAGCACTTAAGCTACAAAATAGAATCATAAAGTAAACAAACGAGTTCTCCACACAACAGGAAGAACTTAAACCACCTCAAGCTACTAAGCACAACAACTAAGGCAAAAGGTCAATCTGAACCTCCGATTCTTCTTCATCAACCAAATCTAGCTGGGGATCAACCATAGCGTCTCCTGAAACATGTTAGCGAGGTATGAGCAACCACTGTTGCCCAGTGAGGGATAAGGTCTCCCGGGGCGTGCAATGCAACAAGTAATACAATTAAGCATTAATAGCAATGAAAACCATTTAAGAAGGACAAAATATTGAATACCACACATTAAAAAAGATACATTCACTAAACCCCTATACTTCAATCTTCACTTGGGCTTCATTCACGATCCACGAACCACGATCACTCTGCCGGCATAATCCCAATCACTCTAGTGGGTGTACTCCGGATGTACCCCGATAATCCTACGACCCAACACCCCCTGGCAATCTCCAGACCAGGCGAGTGAGGGAATAGGGTACGGAGTTTGAATATCCACTGGCAAGCCCTCTGCCGCCCAGCCGATATTCAACACAACCGCCCCTGACACTATGGTTGCGCAACCACTATGCAATGCACTTAGCAATGACAAGATATCAATAACAATATAAGCAATAACACGTGGGAGGATCAACAAAGTAGGTTGACCTCGAAACAGTTATAATATAAGCAATTTATACAAGCAATTAAGTAGTTTTACAAAGGAGCATATTCAAGATACACATAGATCTATACCAGCTCCAAAAAAACTTGAAACCACATTTAAACACACAAGGAGTCATGCCATGGTCTTAGAAGCGTGAAACAATTGAATTTGCACTTAAACCCCTTCGTTATTCAATCCGTTTTCCTTACAAACTCATGTTAATGATTCAAATTCAAGGGGAAGCTATACCAATCTTCTAATTAACCCTTAAGGTACCCTTACAACCCTCAAACACGTTCAATTACCCGTAATTACCCCAAAAGCCCCAATTTCGCTCTTATAGCTTTGAACTACACATACCTTAACCGGGCTTCAAACAAGGGTTAGCAAAGCTTCTATAGCACCTAGGTAGCCTAAGATTACCAATTATGAAGCTCAAATTCACCCGGATTAGCATTAACCTCGAAACCCCTTTTAAAAAGTCAGCTATTTCACGTTTTATGCAAGTTTAGAGCAATTCAAGGGCACGGGGCTATTGGAATACCTTCATTAGCACCTAAAGCATCTATTAGAAGCAATGAATCAATCCAATACGCACAATTACACAAAACCCTAAAATACCGTCACTATTCACCTAAAAAATCAAAGTAACGATTCCAACCGTTTAAAATGCAAACTAATGCCTTAAATGTGTTCTCTAGCACTTATATACAATGTATAATAGCATAGATAAGCTTTGCAATAGTATTTGATAGCATTTCTAATAAATCAAGAAAAGTGTAACATTTTCAATATGCAAAAAGAGTCATGAAATCCCTCACCTAAAGCGCGTAGGAGCACCTAGAAGGCTTACACATACCCTAAACCACTTGTTCTAGGCTTGGAAAGACTTGGATTGAAGGATTGAAGAGCAAAAATCACTTCCCTTGGCTGCTAGAGCTGTTCGGCGCTACAGTACTATTCAGCATTTTTTTGTTTTTGTTTTGTAAGTTATGAGCTTAAGTGGTGTGTTGTGAGAATATATATTAAGTTTGGTTTAAGTTGGGGCATATATGGTCTTCTAAAATGAGTCTAATTAGCTTTAAAACAAGTATAAGTTGCAAAATAAATGTTAGCTAGTTAAAACACTAAGTTAAGTTACGTAGCACTATTCATTAGATTGGCAAAATATTTTCTTAACAAGTGCTCCTATCGCTCTTAGCTCAAATGCACATTTTTCTCGTTCCTAAAATAATTAATATGATTTAAGAAAAATGCTAATTCATGGTAATTATGCAGTTTGAAAAACGGAATGAATAGTAACTAAAGAAGACAACAAGCAAAGCACAAAAGAAATGCGAAAATAGTGGATGCAACCGTAATCTAGAAGTACAACTAAAATCTCGGGCGTCACATCCTCTCCCCCTTAAACAAATTGCGTCCTCGCAATTCCTCTTCACGATAGAACTCTGCATCAACTGAAAACCAACTCTGATTATTCTTCCATAGTTACTGAGAAAGACACGGTCTTTTCAAATGAACATCATATGAAAATGCCAAGTAAAAGTCCCGAGCGGAATGTCAAGAGAGATGCCAAATAAGTAGTTCGAAGAAGAATTATGAATGAGAACCCAAATACATCCCAGGAAGACTCCAAGCAAGAAACCCGGTCATACATACTACAATAAGTTCCATAGAAATTTTCCAAATAAGAGTTCCAGAAAAATGCCAAATAGAATAACTACATAGATCCCAAACACTGCTAACAAATGCTGAGAAGAATGCCAAAGAAGAATACCAAAGAAGAATACTGTGCATCTAATAGGATAGTCAAGTCGAATATCAGATCCTGACTGAATGAGAAGATCGAATGAGAGCCTCAAGCAATTGCACCATATACAAAACAAAACTTCGAGGCCTCATCCTTATTTGTCGAGTAAGAGCATTGTATGAACTTGCCAATAAGAAAACCCAATGCTAATTCCACATAATACTGTAGATAATACTGTATAATAATTATGATAGGAATCCCAAATACAAGACACACCAAGGAGTGCCAAGAAGAAAATACCAAAGAATACCCAATAAGAACCGTCATATAGAACTCTAAAGGAAACCGCTCATTCATGATTGCAGAGTACAAAAGAATGCCTTGGAAGAAGTCCAAAGGCCAAACTCCAATATAAACACCGTCTCCCAATTAAAAGAGCTGATCAACTGCTTCATGTTCCTACTAATCCAAATAACTTGAAAGGCCTGCCACTAATCACCTCTGTTCAGGGGAAGAACGACGTCTTTCTTACCGTTCGACGGCTATGTATGAATGCCAACTATTGCATATATATAAACATTCTTTAAACTATTATGCAAGCATGATTATAAAAGAACATATAGAAGCAATGTAAGCAACAAAGTCATTCAAATACAAGTCACAACATAACAAATACAAATCATCACAAAACTTAATTCAAAAACATTCAAGTACACACATTACAATCAACAATTCAAGCAAATAATGATTCAAGAGGTCATTTCGATGCAACTTCACTTCACTCAGCACACATTTAGGACATAACACATAACTATATCACATAGGTGCACACAATCAATTCAAGACACACATGCAAGGATTACTACCCGACAGGCCGAGGACCCTATCCCGGCTGAGAGCTAACTAAGCTCTGATACCACCTGTAACGCCCCGATCCCTCACGAGACCGGAGGCTCTAATAACCATGCTATTCTCAACCCAATACCAAACCCGGTCTCAAAATTTTAGGAAAAACGGACAGAGTCTCCCCTATACCGTGAACATTCTAGAAACTTGTAAACATTCAATATAGCTACAAAATAACCTAGAACACCAATTCTAATCAAAACCTAGCTTCAAGGCCATCCGAGCCTTAAAACATTCAAACAGTGAGAATCATGCAAGCATGCATTCACAATATATTTTCTTTACAAAACCGCTTATCATGCCACTCCATGATAGCATTGGAACATTCTTAGAAATTGAGACCAATCGAACATCAGAACGTTCACTCCCAAGCATGAAAGGTAGTTAGAAGTAGAAACATAAGTTATTACATGCCATGATTCTAAATCTACTACTACGACCATCTATCTTTCACCTTGCAATTACATAACATGTACATAGCACTTAAGCTACAAAATAGAATCATAAAGTAAACAAACGAGTTCTTCACACAACATGAAGAACATAAACCACCTCAAGCTACTAAGCACAGCAACTAAGGAAAAAGGTCAATCTGAACCTCCGATTCTTCTTCCTCAACCAAATCTAGCTGGGGATCAACCACAGCGTCTCCTGAAACATGTTAGCGAGGTATGAGCAACCACTATTGCCCAGTGAGGGATAAGGTCTCCCGGGGCGTGCAATGCAACAAGTAATACAATTAAGCATTAATAGCAATGAAAACCATTTAAGAAGGACAAAATATTGAATACCACACATTAAAAAAGATACATTCACTCAACCCCTATACTCCAATCTTCACTTGGTCTTCATTCACGATCCACGAACCACGATCACTGTGCCGGTATAATCCCAATCACTCTAGTGGGTGTACTCCGGATGTACCCCGATAATCCTACGACCCAACACCCCCTGGCAATCTCCGGACTAGGCGAGTGAGGGAATAGGGTACGGAGTTTGAATATCCACTGGCAAGCCCTCTGCCGCCCAGCCGATATTCAACACAACTGCCCCTGACACAATGGTTGCGCAACCACTATGCAACGCACTTAGCAATGACAAGATATCAATCACAATATAAGCAATAACACGAGGGAGGATCAACAAAGTAGGTTGACCTCGAAACAGTTACAATAGAAGTAATTTATACAAGCAATTAAGTAGTTTTACAAAGGAGCATATTCAAGATACACATAGAACTATACCAGCTCCAAAATAACTTGAAACCACATTTAAACACACAAGGAGTCATGCCATGGTCTTAGAAGCGTGAAACAATTGAATTTGCACTTAAACGCCTTTGTTATTCAATCTGTTTTCCTTCCAAACTCATGTTAATGATTCAAATTCAAGGGGAAGCTATACCAATCTTCTAATTAACCCTTAAGGTACCCTTACAACCCTCAAACACGTTCAATTACCCGTAATTACCCCAAAAGCCCCAATTTCCCTCTTATAGCTTTGAACTACACATACCTTAACCGGGCTTCAAACAAGGGTTAGTAAAGCTTCTATAGCACTTAGGTAGCCTAAGATTACCAATTATGAAGCTCAAATTCACCCAAATTAGCATTAACCTCGAAACCCCTTTTAAAAAGTCGGCTATTTCACGTTTTATGCAAGTTTAGAGCAATTCAAGGGCACGGGGCTATTGAAATACCTTCATTAGCACCTAAGGCATCTATTAGAAGTAATGAATCAATCCAATATACACAATTACACAAAACCCTAAAATCCCGTCACTATTCACCTAAAAAATCAAAGTAACGATTCCAATCGTTTAAAATGCAAACTAATGCCTTAAATGTGTTCTCTAGCACTTATATACAATGTATAATAGCATAGATAAGCTTTGCAATAGTATTTGATAGCATTTCTAATAAATCAAGAAAAGTGTAACATTTTCAATATGCAAAAAGAGTCATGAAATCCCTCACCTAAAGCGCGTAGGAGCACCTAGAAGGCTTACACACACCCTAAACCACTTGTTCTAGGCTTGGATTGAAGGATTGAAGAGCAAAAATCACTTCCCTTGGCTGCTAGAGCTGTTCGGCGCTACAGTACTATTCAGCATTTTTGTTTTTGTTTTGTAAGTTATGAGCTTAAGTAGTGTGTTGTGAGAATATATATTAAGTTTGGTTTAAGTTGGGGCATATATGGTCTTCTAAAATGAGTCTAATTAGCTTTAAAACAAGTATAAGGTGCAAAATAAATGTTAGCTAGTTAAAACACTAAGTTAAGTTACGTAGTACTATTCATTAGATTGGCAAAATATTTTCTTAACAAGTGCTCCTATCGCTCTTAGCTCAAATGCATATTTTTCTCGTTTCTAAAACAATTAATATGATTTAAGAAAAATGCTAATTCATGGTAATTATGCAGTTTGAAAAACGGAATGAATAGTAACTTAAGAAGACAACAAGCAAAGCACAAAAGAAATGCGCAAATAGTGGATGCAACCGTAATCTAGAAGTACGACTAAAATCTCGGGCGTCATAGTTCCACTTCTAAGACTTCATCCACGAGCCATGAACCACGAGCATCACGAACATGCCGGCAAACCCCAAACACCACAATTGGGATACTCCGGATGTATCCCGATCCTACGACCCTTTCTCCCGAGGTAGGTCCATGCCTAGCAGGTGAACCACGCCTCTATGGTAGTGGAGTATGCCTCAGCGAGAAAGGAAATAGGCACCATGGTAGTCGAGGAAGCACGGCAAGCCCGACGCCGCCCGTGTTTCTCGACGCTACCTTGTCCGATATAGGTTGTGCAACCCAATACAAGTCACAAGCAATCAATATAACACATAACGCATAAGAGGGACGACAAAGTAGGCTGACCTCACATATATGCACGATAAAAGTTCATATAAGCACGATATTAGCTAATAGATGCCAAAAGAAGCAATCAACACAATTAAATCCCACAATCTACTTATATAGCTTAATTATATGCTAAATATTCAATGCAAGGCACTAAGATTCCTCAACAAGTTCTAAATACAACTCAAATGGCTAAAAACTACATTTTCCCTTTCTTTAACCGAATTTTCTTTCTCCTAAGCATTGTTCAAGATTCCCAAACCATATTCTAGTCTTTCTATGTTCTTAATTAAGCTCAAATGTACCTTTTAAAGTCACTAAAACTCATTTTTGAAGCAAAAGTTCAGGAAGGCCCCGAACGGGTTTGAACTACAACCATACTAACCGAACCCCATTTTCGCGAAACGAAAGCACCAAAGGTGCTTCCTTAGCTCAAGAATACCCGAATCAATGTCCAAACTTGCCCGGATTGCTTAACGTGAAAAACCCCCTTCTTAAAGTAGGCTATTTATGCAATCGAGTTCGGATTCGAGTGATTCAACCTCACGTGGCTTTTCTACTATCTTCCCTAGGGTCTAGAGCACCTAATTGAAGCATCAATTCAAGCCAATTAGCAAATTTTCTCAAAACCCTAATTCTAGGCACTATTCATCACCTCTTTGATCAATCTCAACATTCAACCAATAACTTTGTTATCAAACCTCAAAAGTTAACTCTATAGGCATCAATTAACTCATAGAAAGCATTCATAACAAGTTTTATAGCTAATATCAACAAATCAATAAAATTCAATATATGAACATAAACTTTAAAAATAAATAAATGCATCTCCCTCACAATTTTGAAGATGAAGAAGCTTGTTGAAGTCTCTATGTTGCTCAAAAATCCTCCCAAGATCAATCTAGAAGCTCAAAATGCAAGATTGAAGAAGCAAGAATCCTCCTTTTCTCCCTTGAGTGGGTCGACCAAAGCATAGGACATAGAGGTCATTTTTTTGTTTGTTTTGATGACTAATGTGTTTTGTTTTCTTTTATTTCATGAGATGGTTATGTTATATGTGGTATATAATTAATATTCTAAGCTAATTAATCTCAAAGCTTGATCAATTAAGGCTAATTGCAATTACAAATGCTTTTTAATTTACAACTAGCACTATTTTAACGTAACACTATTCAAAGTTCACGGAAACATTTTCCAAACGCGCACTCCTATGCCCGAAAGTTCAAAATGAAAATTTCTTGGTTCCTTTTAGATGTCAGGTGACCTAGGAAAAATTTAAAATCAAGCTTTTGAAACAGTCAAAAATATTATGAATAGTAACCCACAATAAAAACAATTAAGCAAGAAAAATGATGCACGTAGAAATGCGCACATAGGTATGCAACGATTATAATAAATTTAGGGTGAAATTCTCGGGTGTCACAAATACCATAGAGTTTCATAGGCTTATGAACTACTTTTTCTTACCATTCTCAGTGATATAAATGATGGGATTCTTGTATTTATTCTTTGTATATATTTGAAGATCATAAAGCCCTCTTGGAAAGATGTCTCCAGTCTGCAGCATTTCACAATGATTTTGGAAATCGAAACATAAAAGAAAATATCTTCAGTAATCATCAAGAAGAGATGGGGTTCTAAATTTTCATCTTCAATAAACAAAACTCAATTAATATTTTTTGAGAATTAACATACCGGAACACCTAGGGTTTGGCTATATAATCTCTCCACTATACATCAGAGAAAGAAAAAGGTATAAGCACATAGGATTAATACTCTTAACATTTTTACAATTATAGTAAAGCAGTAGTTTTCTAATTAATACCCTTTTCAAGAATGCAAACTTACCGGTGAGATCTGCTTGAGAATCCGTTGTGTACCTAAGGTTTACACTATTAGTCAAAGGCATGTCCTTCACATAGTTTATCATGTAATAATTAATTAATTGCAAGAAAATCATAGGAATTCTTCACCATTGCAGATTGCTCATCAGTGAACTTAGGTAGGCGGCTTCCGACGAAAGTACGCATGATTTTTGGATAGTCATCATAGATTATTGGGTCTAGACACCTGAAAATACAACAAAATCTCTTTACATTAATACTCGATAAATTAATAATCTCTTTTAGAAAAATAAAATTGTCAAGTGCCGATTTGGGACTAGTATAAAAAATTAATAATCTTCATAAAATTATACCATCATACATTTGCATTTTTTTTTGTATTTTATAGGTCCAAATATTTTATAAATTAATAATCAATTAGTCCTAGAAAATACTTAATAGATTTTCTATGAAGTTTTCTCAAAATAAATCAAGAGTAACTTATCTTTTATTTTTATGTGCATCAAGGATGCCCTTCGAAATTTACTATGGTTTTCTAAAAATATAAATTAAGAGTAATTTGTCTTCTATTTTTGTGTGTATCAAGGATGCTCTGTGCTATGCTCACACAACGCTTTACACACTTCATTAATTTGACATGATCTTTTTCTTGACACTTTTGTGATGGGACCATATTTTTTATATATCAAAACTAAAGATTGATGTGCTAATGAGTTGAGTACTTGTTAATTACCCAAATGTGATGAAGATTTGAAAGACAAGAGAAAACACCATAAGAATTTGAAGTATAGGTGACGGTTTATGGTTTTAAAAGTAGTAATTTTTAACCGCTACCTACTAAAAGGTAGTACTTTGCAAAACCGTCGCTTGTACCGGTACCTATGTTCGTGTATGTATAAGTGATAGTTTATAAAAACTACTACTATAGTTACAACTAGTATAGGTGACAGTTATAATAAATGCTGCGTATGTAACCACAAGCACAATCCTCTTGAACTGCTACCTATTATGGATGTATCAATAGGAGGCCGTTGGCCAAAACTGCTACCTATTATGCCTCTAAATATTTCAATAGTTTATAAACAATTTAGCTCCTTTACAAAATTGAATGTAACAGAACACTGCAATTTTCATAGCTACGATTACATTTAACAAAAACTTACATCAACCACATATATTACTTCTTGTTCCTCATAGAACCAACCATCACCAATCTGGTTTGTTCAAAACACTTAAGATCACACTTTTACACTTAAGCTGACTAACTTTTTTTGTGCTTGTAATTCCTTGTCCTTCGAACCTACAAAGACTCAACAATGCGCTTTAACATTAATCTCTTCCTAGTTCCAGATCGAGCCCGCTGAATGACATCCAGGCCTCTCTTTGCAGAATGAAACTATGCCCATCTGTTGAATGACATCTAGACCTCTGCTTCTCAAAACCTTTAAAAGAAAGATCAAGCTTCAGGCTTAGCAAAGAGGTAAAAGACTTTAGGAAGGAAAAAGGAATGGGGTTGAAAGGCATAGGGCTACAAAATGAGACAGGGATAAAAGGAGTGAGAAATCCCATAAGATGATTGTATAATTTTCTTGACTAAAGCCTACTTGTAACCCAAAAAAGAAATAAAAAATATTTCAGGCTTAGCAAACAGGTAGATTGGATACTGAACCACTTCATAACAGATAAAAGTAAACAGGAGCAGTGAGGATTGTAACGCCCCGGACCCAGCTCCCACGCATGCAGGATATACCCTGCCACAAGGGGACGAGCGTGCACCGTGGCCATGGCGAACCTGCCCGAAAGCGCCACTATGAACGTATTGTCCGCTTTGGCGCCCATACAGCTCACGGGTTTGTCGTCCCCTCGCCACTACGAGGAAAACGCGCGTTCACGATACAAGGCGCACATACGCACTTATATCAAGCAGCCCAGCATCCTAGCCTTCCGATGTGGGATGCGATTCCTCACATTCACCCCCCTTAAGGAGGCCCGCGCCCTCGCGGGCTAATGGCACAAAGAAAGGTCAGCTCTGATACCACCTTTGTAACGCCCTAGACCCAGCTCCCACGCCTGCAGGATACACCCCGCCACAAGGGGACGAGCGTGCACCGAGGCCATGGCGAACCTGCCCGAAAGCGCCACTATGAACGTATTGTCCGCTTTGGCGCCCATACGCCTCACGGGTTTGTCGTCCCCTCGCCACTACGAGGAAAACGCGCGTTCACGATACAAGGCATACATACGCACTTATATCAAGCATCCTAGCCTTCCGATGTGGGATGCGATTCCTCACAAGGATCCCCTATGCACAATGCACAAACGACAGTTTCCGCAACAATAGCAATCAACAAACCACAGATTATCTGAATGCAGAAAAGATTAAATATATGGTAAATGTACTGTTACTAATTGCTAAAATGACACAAAATTCATTTGAAACAAAGCCTACCTTCCAGTAACCTAGCAACATGTGACCTGGCTAATAATTTTGAAAAAGCTTGGGTATTAATGTCCTAAAATGAACTGAACCTCCTCTGCTCGTACCATAGTTGGGGACTTCATTTGCATAGGACATTAAGGTCCTAGCTTCAGTTGCCCATCATCTTGCATATGGCTTCATGCATATGCACAAAGTTATTTTTTAGTGAGATTTAAGAATTTAAAAAAGACATAATCCAAGCTATGAACTGAACTGACCTAAGAGACTTGCCCCACTATTATGTATTGCCTACTCAAGAAGATTCAGATGAGGCCATTAATTATAAATCTCAATAAGAAGGATGCTTATAGTATCTGACTAGACATAAACATCAATAATCATGTAATTTAATGCTGTAATCAAGATAATTTGCAACATCAGAAGCAAATGAGACTATGAGAGAAAAAACTATTAGTTTGATATATTAAGCCCCAAACACGACAAAAGAGACAAAGAAAAATAGGAAGAACTCATTAAGCTTTCAGGATATTATATTCATATCTAAGACACAGTATTTAGCTGATCAAGACATATCAGAAAATTAAACACCTAGTGTGCCTACAAATTTGTGTATCCAAAGTCATACCCGACAATTTATCCCCATCTGAACCTTTTACTACCCCCAAGTAATGAACAAAAAAAGGAACCACTACCTCAAGCTTTCCATCACTGCGTCAAACAACAAGGAATGAGACAATGACTAATCAGAAAACTTACAAAAAACCAAATGCTAACATAAGAAGATAATCCATATTGACATCTAAAAATCTTAATCGGAGCTCATTCACTCATTGCTAATGAAGGCTGCTAATCTAGTCATTCGCACATTTATAATTGGAATTTTGAGTTTCTGTGAATGATCTATCAATATAACTTTGAAGGTACAGAGCACTTTTTTTTTTTGAAAAGTGAAAGATTTTATTGATATGTACCAAGGGGAAAGTTATAGAGCACATTACTGTGCCATTTCACTTACTCTCAAATTTTATCTGGGGATAATTACTAATCATATTGCTTCTATATTTGAAAGATTAAAGATGTATTACCCTCATTCAAATTTCTATTTCAAAGCAAACTAAGGTAAAACAAATATAAGCACAATTAGATGCAACAAGAATTAAAGAAAAATTATCATTTCTTTATACCTGAGAAGATAGTTGTAACATGTACCTATTAATATCAGCGATGGGAGGTGTAACATATATACTAGAACTAACTTCCATTTGCCATCTAAGCTCCAAATGCCACGGGCACTGCATATTCAACAGTTCATCCTCATCTCTATTCACAATTAACCATTTCACAATATTCTCATAAATATTGAACTAACAATAATACCCCAAAATTAGCAAACAAGATGAGTTATTACACTTAAAAATTGACCTTCATAATTCAATTTATATTCAATTATTAGCCATTTGACATTTATCTCATAAACATTGGATTAACAAATAAAAAGGCAGAAGCTCCCACCATGCACGAGCCAAGGGAAGGGTCGGACCCACTTTAGGGTAACAATGAGACCCCAAAACTGATAAACTTTTAAAGACTTCAAAAAATTGACTTTTGTTATTTAATTTTTATTCAACATTATTCTCATTACATTGGAATAACAATAACACGCACAAGACAAAAAATAAGATGCGCTGTAAATACTTCAAATATTGATTTTTACAAATCAATTTCTATTCAACATCAGTAATGATAGTTCAATTTTACAGCTAATAAGCTATTCAACAAATATTAAGAGACCATTAAAATAAAAATAAATAAATAAAAAAGAAGAAAAAACTTACAAATTAGGGTAACCGAGGGAGTCATCAGAGGCCTTGCGCTTTCAAAACTTGTTAGTCTTCGCTTCCTCTGGTTTGCCAACTCCATAATTGAAATTAAATTTTATAAAAAGAATGGAAAACAAAATACTAAAACCCTAGTTTTTATCAAGATCGTCGTTTGACTAAAAATTCAATGTAATTACACACACACAAAAAAACTTAAAGAGGATTATTAAATCAAAGCTTACCAGTAGAAAGATAGTGAAGACAGATTTTGATCGAAGAAGAAAAACTTAAACAGAAATGTCTAATAATATCTATCAGTTTATACTTCGAGAATCGATTTAACTAATGATAATCAAATACCCTAGCTTTGCAGAACTCTAGTCATTGTTGATGATCAAAAGATTACATGTATAGACAATATATACACATGCACACAAATCTCAAATAAGCTAGGGTTTGAAACGTACAATATTATGTGTGTTTGCGGGTGTATGAGAGAGCCTGTGCTGTGTCAGCCATTGTTGCTTAACCTTGATGACCTTGGTGCAGTGTCGAGTATAGAATGAAGAGAGAGAAAGTGAAGAGTCATGGTTGAGAGAGAAGGTGAAGAGTAGGTGAAGAAGAGAGTGGAGAAAGATAGATGGATGAAGGTAGTCCCCTGTATAATTTAACTGCATATGCATGACCAAGTATCATATGATGCGTGACCAAATACGGCTTGGTTCCAGAGTTTTCTCCTGTGCAATTGTTAGAAATCCAAGTAGAACACCGTCTACGTGCATAATCGCCTAAGTCATAACCCCTTTGGCTAAATGCCAATGGTTCATTCACGGTTAACCAATGTTTTACCCTATCCCCAAATTCCTTGAAACAAAGGTCTGCAAATTCTCAAAAATCATCCCTACCAAAAGAATATGTAAATTGAACATCACGATTTCTAATGTCCAATTTGTAATTGATTAACAAATTATTTAGTTTATAGTTCTTTAGTGAGATAATCAACAAGAATTATTTAATAAATTACGTAAATATAAAACAATTAATATTTCTTTCCCACATTTATAACAATCAATTTTAAATAGCTTTAACCAAACTTGTTCTCTGCAGCATGAACCTTCTTGCTTATAAAATTTCGTGGGTTTAATTTATTTTGAACTAATAAATTTATGAGTTTGATAAAATCTTGAATGGTGCAAGCACATAAACCACTACACATTCTTTATGTATTTCTAAATAACTAGTAACTACCTCATGTAAATATTTAAATGTTGCTTACTAAATATAAGATGATTCACATATCTTTTTTTCATAATGCGTCAAAATAGAGCTATATCCTTTTATAGTCAATAGTAATGCAATCGACATTTTCTCTCACTTATTCAGGTACATTTGGTATAGACTATAGATTATCTTATTCGCAACTGGCCATGTGAGCTCTGTCAATAGTTAGCTTGTGTTCACTTATTTTTTTATGTCATGGGAAGTCTAGCTAGCGAGTTGCGAGAACAAATGAGTCTAAATATACATATATGTAGAACGCAATATGGATCCATAAGCTTATGCATTAGGTTTTAGGCCTACACATGTAAATTAAGTGCCCTTTTATTCTCTTACTCTTCTAATGCTCTCTTACTCTTCTAATGTAGGACTATTAACTTATTTCTTGTCCTCTTACCCTTGATCTATAATAAACACCGTCATATTCATCTTCATCACCATTTTCACTAGGCTTAGATCATATCTAAGCTCCAGTAGCTATCCTACCTCTACCTAAATAACTTAATTTATCTCATGATCATGTCATCTTGCTCCATGAGTCCATTGGTTCATAATGACCTCCATAGTGTTTTGAGAGTTCGATGCAAGATCAATTGAACTATTACTCAATGTTACCACAATTTATAATATGTTTTAGAATTTTGTTTTGATAGAGAATTAGGAGTGACTGTGTATAAACAATAGGTTGAATGTTTCAGAAGAATCGTATCTCATTAGTCACGAGTTGTTGCTCATTATATACAAAGTTTACAATATGTTGCTATGGTAAGTCAACTGTGAGAAGCTGAATATGTGGGATGCTTTCCATGAACTGCTCCTAAACTATTGCTATGGCATAACGTGATTTGGGAGTGATTCTTTCTTGATATGCCCCTGCAAGATGGTGGTTCCATTGAACACACCAATCTTGGACCTCAACAACTCGAAGCGAGACTTTGCCAATGGTTTTGTTAGTAGGTCAGCTAACTGATTTTGTGTATTAACATGCGCCATGCGTAATAAGTTGGCCGTCACATGTTCTCGCACGAAATGGTAATCTAATGCTAAATGTTTCATTCTTGTATGGAACACTGGATTGGCATATAGATATGTTGCTCCAATGTTGTCACAAAGCAATTGTGGAGGCTTTTTGATTGGGAATTGCAGCTCGGAGAGTAAGTTCTTGAGCCAATCAAGTTCAGCAGCAGCTAAAGCTACGGAGCAATACTCCGCTTCTGTTGATGATCGAGCAATAGTTCTTTGTTTCCTGGAGCACTAGGCAATTGGATTTCCACCAAGGAAGATGATGTATGCTGAAATGGATGTGTAATCGTCCCTATTTCCAGCCCAATTGGCATCAGAGTAGGCAGTTAACTCGAAGGGCTGAGACTTGTGAAGCATGAGGCCATGAAAGATAGTGCGTTTGAGATAGCGGAGGAGTCTCTTGGCTGCACTCCAATGAGTTTGAGTGGGTGAGTGCATAAATTGGGCCAATTTTTTGACGGCATAGACGACGTCGGGGCGTGTGATTGATAGATATTGCATTGCCTCGATTAATTGGTGATATGGAGTTGCCTTGGCTGCATTAGACTTGTCACATCCCAAAATCGTTTTGTGGAATAGGTTCAGGGTGTGACACGCTGCGAACTCAATAAATATAACCTCTTAAGCACGCTAGGCTATACAAGCATACCGTAAGAACAAACCAGAGTACTACATTCCACAATATATTAAATCATTCTTACAATCATTTGCCAAATCAGAAGTTAAAGCTTAATCCAAAAATCGTTACATTAATCAAGCCACACTGACAAACAGAAATAGAAATACCAAATCTCCAAATTTTAATCTCATAGTCTTATTTATTTCTCCCTGTTGACTACCCTGCAACTCGAGTCATCACTTTTACTCTGTCGAATCTGAAAAAAAATCAGGTGGAAGCAAAAGTGATGAGTGAACAAAAGCTCAGTAAGGGGAAAACTTTCCCAAATAATATGGTAATGATGATGAAACAGATGAAAAAAATACTCATAATGAATGAACGAACAGACGAACGAATAAATATACAAATAGTGAACAAACAAACGGACGAACGAATAAGGACACAAATATATATTAAAATAATTTATAGAATGCTATCAAACTAACAGATCATGGTTCTCAAACTATATCCAGAAGATGGGCACTATGCCCCCATCGCGCTAGGCAGAATGATGAGTATTACGCCCTCATCAGACAAGAGATCTCTTCAGACAAACAAATTCATATCAAGGTATATAGTTGAGAACAAGTCAAATACATATTTCATAGTTTGAATCATCAAAATAAAAGTAGTAGTAATAATAGTATCGGTACTACTAAAATAATAATAATAATTGTTTTATTGTCCAAGAAAAAATTAAAAGGACAATACTAACATATTAACTGAAAATCAAAATGAGTGAGACATAAATACTTATTAAGATATATGAATGGATCACTTCGGATAATCTAAAAGAAATAAATTATTCTGGAGTACAATAGTCGCGTTGATCGAACAAATAAATAAAACGTATAAACACGCGACATAGGAACGAAATACTCTAGGAAATTAGATAGGACGAAAGGAAAAATAGAATAAAAATATCATATGAACCAATAAAAATATTATGTGAGCTAACATAAATATTAGAAGAAATATAGTTTTATTTTGAGTTTCTATGGAAGCAAAAAGAAGAAAAATAGGAAACTCAAATAACGAGGTATTTTGGTCATGACATGAGTATAATCAAACTTTTGTGAAACGAACAAGCCATACATTTAATTCAACGATTTAAAGTTAAATTTAAGTTCTTTTTCAACCAACGGAATTTTTTACGAGTAATATTATGTATGGAATAATTGAGGAGAACGAACATATAAATACTATGATGAAACTGATACGACTACATGAATAAAATTTATTCCGAACATATTCAAATGAAGACTAGTTATTCAAAGGAAGACTAGTAGTCAAAGTGAAAGAATCCCACTTACCTTGATTTTATGGTAGTATTTTCTTTGTTTAGTTACAAACCTACAAATTTCATCAAAACTCTCATTTCGTTAACTCTTAATTTACTCAGTCAACCTTCTCTAAAATATTCTAGAACAAATAATCAATCCAACATTAAATAAATCATAAGCCTAGAATCTTACCCTATTCAATTGAGTCAAAATATTAGGCACTAATTGGTTTCTTCTTCTTTTGCTATGGTTACTACCGAGAGAAAGAGAAAAATGAAATGAAACAATTTTGCATTGCAGAAGAGCTTTTCTCTCATTTTGGGATCTGTAATGCTTAATTTATAAAAATCTCTTTTGCCAAATGGTTGACAGAACTATCCCGGGTGCAGAAAAATTGGCTAAAGTGGTAAAAGAAGTCAAAAGCTCAAAAAGTGGCTTGAAAATTTGGTTTCCAATGTAGAAAATTTTGGCTAAAGTCGCTTAAGAAGTCAAAAGCTCAAAAGTGGCTTGGATATTTGGTTTCCAAGCCATGTGCGTTTACAAGACCCGTCTTTGAGTAGCAAGTGGTTAGTGGTGCCTAGAGGAGGGGCTGCATCTTTGGCACCAACCATGTTGAATCGCTCGAGCAAGTCTCGAATGTAACTATGTTGAATCAAAAAATATCCTTCTGTATTTGGGATAATTTCTACTCCTAAAAAGAAATGAAGATCACCAAGATCCTTGATGGAAAACCTTGTGGATAAAGCATCAATAGTTTGGCGAACACACATTGGAGAGCTTCCTGTAATTAGTAGATCATCCACATACACCAAAATATACATAACACGAGATTGGTTAGTTTGTATAAACAGGGATGCATCAGTGCGAGAATACTGAAAACCAAGAGATATAATGAAGGATTTGAGCTCATGAAACCAAGCTTTCGGGGCTTACTTCAAGCCATAAAGAGATCGGTGGAGTTAACACACATGGTGGGGCCATGTGGGATCAATGAAGCCTGGTGGTTGAGACATGAAAATAGCTTCTTTGAGGTGCCCATGTAAGAAAACGTTGTTGACATCTAATTGATGTATTTTCCAGCCATGAGCAAGAGCTAGGACAAGACCACGTGAATTGTAGTGGGTTTGATCACATGACTGAATGTGTCTTTGTAATCTAGCCCTGGTCGTTGGTGAAATCCTTTCGCAACAAGTCGGGCCTTGTATCTTGCGATACTTCCATCCGGATGTCTTTTGATACGGAAAACCCACTTACAACCAATTACTTTTTGATTAGGTGTTCGGGGAATAAGTTCCCATGTACCATTAGCTGCAAGCGCTCGTAGTTCATCATCCATGGTACTTTTTTTCGTTCTTTATATTGGAGGGCTTGACGAACTGTTGTTGGTTCAATGGTTGGGGGTAAAGGGTGTTTTGTTACTGTGAGACTAAGTAGCTGTTTTGGTTTGAAGATGTTGTTCTTTGAGCGGGTATGCATGGGATGTTATTGTGTGGGGTTAGAATTTTGTGTGGTGGGATTTAGAGTTGTATTACCTGAGGGCGAGACCTCGCAATCGTGAGCGAGTAGAGCCTCTTGAGTGGGAGCCATACTAGTGGATTTGTCGTGATTACGGGCATGTGAGGTGGGGTGATTGGCTGGAACAGTTTAGTCCAACTGGTTGATTGTAACATTTGTATGAGCGGAAGGAGAGTTTGTAGGAGATAGAGGATGATGTTGAGGTACTTGGGATTTAGACGTTTGTAGTATGGGCACGACTAAAGGACTCGAGTTTGTGCAAGGGGCATCGGACGAGAAGCTGGTTAAGGCGGATGAAGTGTATGGAGCGTAGGAGGGCTCTTGATGCTGACTGCCAAATGTGGCAATTGGGTACCATTTGTTTAGCATATAATTATTTATTTTATCACGAGATGTTGAAGGTGAGAATGAGGGAAATGAATGTTCTTCAAATTCAACATGACGGGAGTAATAAAACTTGTGATCCATTGGTTCAAGACATATGTATGAATTGTGAAGACTTGAGTACCCAAGGAAGAGGCATGGCCTAGATCGTTGCTCAAGTTTGTGAGATGTATATGGTCTTAACCATGGGTAGCACAAGCAACCAAATACCCGAAGTTTGGAGTAGTTTGGCTTAGTGGAAAAAATACATTCAAAGGGAGATTTGTGATTGAGGATTGGAGTTAGGAGACAATTTATGAGATAGATGGTAGTTTTGAACTCAAAGGACCAAAAAGATAATGGAAGGTTTGCACGATGGAGGAGAGTCAGGCCAATTTCTACCACATAACGATATCAACGTTTAGCCGTGGCTATGTGTTGTGGTGTGTACGGTGGTGAGGCTAGATGTTGAATACCATATCGATCAAATAGAGTCTTGAGGCCATGATATTCACATCCACAATCAGAATAGATAGTTTTTATAGATTGAGAAAAGTAATTTTCAACCATGGTTTTGAATTTTGTGAATAAATTGAAAACATCATACTTGAGTGAGATTGGAAATAGCCACATGTATTTGGTAAAATAATCAAAAAACATAACATAATACGAGTAGCCATCTAGAGATCGAACTGGGGAGGGTCCCCATATATTAGTGTATAAAAGTTCGAGTGGTTTAGTACTATGTAGGCTAGAAGAGCCAAAAGGTAGTTTGTGGCTTTTATTACATTTGCAAGAATCACAAAATTTAGAAAATGGTTAAGATGTAGAGGGCAAGAGGTTATGTTGGAGAGGATAAGATGGAGGATTGGTGAAGATGGATGGCCCAGCCGATCATGCCACTTGTTTGCAGTCACTTTTGTGCTCACACATGCTTTCTTATTTTGTTGACTGGATCCATGTTGCACTGGCCATTCGTAGACATTATTCCTGCTCCACCCCATTACGAGGGGTGCCCCTGTGTTGAGATCCTTGACACAAAAGGAAGAAGGGTTAAATTCAATCGAAGCATTGTTCGTTTTACAAAATTGAGATACAGAGAGCAAATTATTTTTCATGGCAGGCACACATCGAACATTTGATAGAGAAAAAGTGTGTGTGTGAGTGTCAAGATGTGTTTTTCCTGTGTGAGTTATGGTTAAACCTTTACCATCACTAACAACAATATCATCAGGACCATCATAGGGCTGGGAAATATTAAGATTACGGATGTCAGGTGTGACATGATATGATGCGCCAGAATCTAGAAGCCAACTAGATGTAGCACCAGAGGTGGCAATGCTTGTTGTGGCTGCGGAGGAGGAAAAAAACATTTTTTTGGTTGTGAAACATTGGCGAGCCATGTGACATTTTTTTGTCATAAAATTAAAAAATAGCTCCAAGTGTACGATTAGAGGAAAATGAGTTTTGTTGATTGTTGGAGTTGTTGTTGTTGTCGCGCCAAGGAGTATTGCTATTGCGGGAGTTGTGATTGTGTTTGTTGGTGAGTGAAGACTTCTTCGAGTCAGGCTTTGAGAATGTTTGACGGGCGGTGTTGGCTGTAAGAGAGCCAAAAGTGCCTACATTGCGAAGTTCTTCGTGTTTGAGGAAGGACTCGTATTCCACGAGTTTCTCATGAAGTTCATCGAAACTGATGATGGTGTCACGAGCTCGAACAGCTGCCATGATCTCTTTGTATTCAGGTCCAACTCCATTGAGAATATGGGTAATGAGATATTGTGTGGGTACTGGGGCCCCAACAAGGGCAAGCTTGTCTGTGATATCACGGATGATGGCTAGGTACTCAATAATTGGTTGAGAGCCAGGATTCATGAGGGTGAGCTGCTCTGCCAACCCCATGATTTGGGAGTGCGAAGGATTGGCAAAGTTTGTGGCAAGACGAGACCAAGCTTCAGCGGATATTTGACATGAGTGAATGATAGGCATGATATTGGCACTCAAGGAACCAATAATGCCAAGTAACAAAAGTTTGTCTTGGCGTATCTAGGCTATATATGCTAGGTTTGGGACTTTGATACCATTAACCTCAATCTTTTTGGGTGGGCAAGGATATGTTCCATCGATGTAGCCGATTAGTGCATACCCATATAAGAGGGCATCAAACTGACTTTTCCATGAAAAATAGTTTGAGGGGAAACTGTTGTGTGGCATTGATAGCAACCAGAGATGGATTAGCAGATGTTGCAGTATCGTGACTAATTGATGTTTGTGGATTGGAGGTTTCTGACGCCATAGGAACGGAGAAAAAAAAATTAAGTGCAGAAGCTTGATGGGGGGAAAGAGACAGGACCGTTGTTTTACTCGTGAGAGGTAGGAAAGTCTGATACCATATAAACAGTAGGTTGAATGTTTCAGAAGAATCGTATATTATTAGTCATGAGCTGTTGCTCATTGTTTACAATATGTTGCTATGGTAAGTCAACTGTGAGAAGTTGAATATGTGGGATGCTTTCCACAAACTGCTTTTAAACTATTGTTATGGCATAGCGTGATATGGGATTGTGTTTGGGAGTGATTCTTTCTTGATACTGTGCAAACAGTGACAGGTTGTTGGAACAATGTTTTCTGTTGTTAATGAATGAGAAAGTTCACTTACACGATGCTAGGGCTTAGAAAGCCACCATATAGTGCTTGAGGAACATCCCAGTGAAAGATTGTGAGAAAAAGGTTGTATACCTATTGATTTACCAGAATATCTATGAGAATTAGAGAGGGAAATGATGGAACGAAGGTAAATAGGAACACACACAAACATACAGATTTAATGACCCTTTGATATTAGCTCATTGATGAGATTATTGTAGAACGTGATGCCTTCCTTATTGACTCCTTTGTTTAGCTTTCCCTCTGAGAAAAGAAAATGTTGGTCAGGAAACCCCCTCCCAAAAAAAAAAAAAAAGATTTAGAAATATCAAAACCAAAACAAAGAAAAGGAAATGTCCTTGGATTCAAAGATTGAAAAATAACTGTGTAAATTTTTTCTTTTAGGTCTCTAACTATGTTCACATCCCTAAATTGACCACATAATTATTTTTAGTTTCAAATGGACTATTAATTAAACAATCTAAATTGTACTAACATGCCTATTCTAATGTTGAAGGTTCACGAGCTATATAATTAACTTCTCTTGCTCAAGTGTGTTTGAAAGTAGGGAGTAATACAATCGAAGTTTCATGAGTAAAATAATTTAGATAGGGTGTCAATATAAAGTACATGGTTAGCCATACCCAAAATAAAGAATACAAATTTTTAGTACTTGAGTTCCCTTGATGTGTACAACTCTCTCTCTCTCTCTCTTTATATATATATATATATATATATATATATTATCCATTGGAACATTTTTTTTTCAATTTTCCCTTTTAGCAAGACATTGTTTAAGAAATTGATTACCATAAATTCTATTATGCGTGCTGGATTTTGGGGTTGGGGACGTCATCCAATATGGGTTAACCTGACCCGACCCATTATCTGTGGATAGTGAAAGTTATGGGAAGTAATTATCTGACTTCCCATTACTAAATAAAATAAAATAAAAGAACGTTTTTCTTTTCTTAAGAATCAGGAAACAAAAGACTATGGTCTTCTTCTATTTCTTCCTCATAAACTCTCTCAATCTCTTTCTCTCCTTATTTATTGCGTGTAAATAATCAATTTAAAGGGCATTTAAGTTGTGACAATATAGTTCAAAATCCTGTATTTTGAACTCCGATTCACAACTTTTAAACAGTGGAAAAAACTTGGCAATTTTTCAAGCAAATCAATTCCGCATATACTATGAGGTTAGTATTTAATTCAATTTGATGAAAGAATCCGTACTTAATGTTCAATGTCTTTCATTGGTATTAGAGTCATATTTTGTTCTCCGTAAATTTATGCTCTTTATACGAAATTTTGTGGTGAAATTTTAGCATCGTAATTTTTGGACCAAATACAATAAATTTTAGTATCCTAAAATTAGTATGGATATGTTTCCTTCACAAAAAAACTTTCAAGAAAAAAGAAAAAAGCCTAATTGCCTAATGTCCAAGTTTTGACTTTCGCCTACTAATGCACAATCTACATGATTTTAATCGAATAATATGCAAATTAATTATTTTGTGTTCTTTTTGGACTAATTTTTATTTTTTGTGTTCTTTTTGGACTAATTTTTATGCCTAGAATGTGCTCAAATTTGAGGGTTTTTGATATGAGTAGATAGTGCTCATTGAGAGCTTTCTGTAGACATAAAATTCATTAAATTTAGCCAAGAAACGTGAAAGCTATAGATTTTTAAAGATTTTTTCATAAATCTGGAAAAACAGATTGGACTAGTATGTGTTCTAGGTGCATTGTGTGTGTACGTCAGAGCGATTGGAAGTGCGTTAGAGGGTCTGAACATGGGGGCCACATATATTGTAATACCCCAAACCCGACATATAGAGAATAATACATGTTTGCATTTAATTAGATTCTATCTTGAATGCTAGCATATAATTATGTGTTTACCTTAATGAATTCATTCATTTTTTAGCACTATTTCATAATTCTTCAAAATATTAAAATAATAGTTAAATTAATTATTTAAAATGAATATTAGCTAACTTATTAATTATAATACTCGGTTTCATTTTCTTGACTAATATTTACTTTGTTTTCAACTAATTGAAAAAGTAGATCTAAGCCCAGAACATTAAAATTTTCTGTTTCTTTTTTTCTGAATTTCATATTTTTTCCTTAATACTTGCTATTTTAGATGCATACGTTCATTGAATTTGCGTGCATAGCATATCAGGAACAACGAGAAAAAAATTCATTAGTGAGCTTAATTGAATAGTGAAAAATTCAGCAATTTAGTTTTGTACTTTACTTTGTTTTTTAATTCATTTGACTCACCTAGCCAAACTACTTGACCTAATAATCCAACCCATTGACCCATTGACCCAACTTAAACTCTTATAACTCAAAATCTCTCAAAAAATGCTAAAAAATGGTCAAAAAATCAGCCAAATACCATATACGGGAATAGTGTTTTTTCTTGCAAAATTGCTATAGTTGGCCATTTCCATCTATTCCAAGCTTGAATCTTGAGTTCTTGAACATGTTTACACCTTCTTCAAGCTTCTCTAGCCTTTTGTGGTAAGAATTTCATCTTATTTTTGTATTTGAAAGTTTTGCATCTAAACTTTATTTTTTTAGATTTGTTGAGATATTGCTTGGTTATGCTTGTTTAAGCTTAAATTACTCTTATTAATGATCATAGAGCATACTTTTATGGTTAGATAGCATTTTGAATGGTTGAAAATGGAGTTGGAGCTTTGGGGAAGATGATGAATAGTAGAATTTCTAGGGTTCTGAAAATTTGTGCAATTTAATTTGATTCAATGCTTCTAGTAGTTGCTAATTAGGTCCTTGAGCGTGGAAAAAATGTTAGTTGCGCTTACCATGTACAAAATTTGAATAATTTGATCAAATTAGGCTGCTTTAATAAGGGGTTTCGGGGTTAACTCAAATCCGGGCACGTTTCGAGGTTATGACTAGTCTTTATTAAGTATTGAAGCTTTAGAAGTGCCTTCATTTCCCTTGTTTGGGTTTCGAAATTAGTACTTGTAGTGTAAACGCACAAAGAGGAAATTGGGTATTTAATGGTAAACGAGGTTTAACGGGTGAACTCGAGGGTCCTTGGGGTCCTATAAGGTGTGATTTGAAGGATAAGATAACTTGTTTGGGAATCTTGAACCTTGCCTTTCGGTTTGGAGCTTAATAGCAAAGATTGACAAAGGGGTTTCAGGTTGAAAGTGAATCCGGGTGCATTCGGGCATTAGGGCAAGTGTCTAGTAAGTGAGGAGATGCTAGAAATGTATTCGCTTCGCTTGGTTGAGCTCCGATTAGAGTACTTGTAGAGTAATGCATGAAGAGGCAAATTCGGATTTTTTGGGTAATTGTACTTTAAAGTGAGATTTCAAGGGCTTAAATGGTGCCATAAAGTGTCATTAGAGATATAGTATAGTTAGATTTGAGGTTCGTTATCTTGTGCGAAGTTTAGAGCTTGTTTTGTAAGCATTTAGAAGGAGATTTCTTGGATTTCTTGTGAATTAC
Organism: Ehretia macrophylla; assembly: GCA_037974665.1. NCBI lineage: Eukaryota > Viridiplantae > Streptophyta > Magnoliopsida > Boraginales > Ehretiaceae > Ehretia > Ehretia macrophylla. The sequence goes on along the minus strand of CM075777.1, from coordinate 45,348,816 downwards.
TTGAATTAGTTGCATTAGTAGTTATTATATTGTTATATTTACTCTAATTGATCATGATTAAGTTATATGTTGTATAAGTGTGAAGTTTATGACCTAAATACTAAGCATGTGGAAAGGTTTTAATTGGATTTTATGTGAATTAGTTGAGCTTGGTGCTTAGTTGGTTATTTGAATTGATGTAGTTATTATAATTGACTTTTAAATGATTTAAATAAGAGTTTAAATGGTAATGGTATGTAATATGTAGTTGTTTGGAGAAGTTTCATGAAATAGGTTGTATAGCTACTTCATTAAAATATGTTTGTATCTTGTTTATAATACCCTGTTGCTTATAATTATATGAGTTATGTTGTGGGAAATGACTACTTGGAATATATGTTAAGTTAAAATATATAAAAGTGACATTTTGTTAAAAATAGAATTCTAATAGATATTGTATATATATGCTAAATAAGCAAAGTTATGAGTTAGCTAACCTAGCTGAATAATTAATGAATGTTGTAGTTAAAGAGTAATTGAAGTAATGTTTGCTCATAGGTTCAAGGTGACTGGAAATGATGTGATTCAAACTTACATCTTGGAACTCGGTAGAGATGAGGGACCTGCATCCTTACGTGCATTATAATTTATTTTCTTGCTAAAAGAGTATATTGTTTAGTATAATTGCGTAATTGATATATGCTTATTGTTGCTAAATTGTAACTTGGTGCGAAGACAACCTACTTTTTGTCCTTAAATGTGTTTACTGATTATATTGTAATTGTTATCATTCTTGCATTGCATCATGGTTGCGCAACCTCATTGTCGCGGCAGATGCGATGGCCTCGTTGGGCGGCATCTGGCTTGCCAGTGTTGGTTGCCTTAGCTCCGTCTGCTATTCCCTCACTCGCCTGGTCCGGAGATTGCCAGGGGGTGTTGGGTCGTAGGATCGGGTACATCCGGAGTACCCATTGGTGTATGGGGTGCCGGCATATCGAGATTGAGATCGTGGTTCGTGGATCGGGGATCGAAGATTTGGAGTGATAAGGGTTATCGATTGTATCCTTTTAAAATGTGGTATTAGAATTGTTATTCACTGTTTATCTATTGCATTAATTGTGTTAAGTTGCTACATTGCACGTCCCCGGTAGACCTTATCCCTCACTGAGCAATTGTGATTGATCATACCTCGCTAAACATATTTCAGGTGGTGCAGTTGGAGGAGTTGCCTTGGTTGCTGTGTACTATTACTTGAGATTGGAGTGATTGCTTGCTAAACTGTAGAAGACCTTGCTTGTCTACTTTATGTTTTATTTTGGAGCCTAAGGGCTTATGTATATATATTTGAGTGGTTGCAATTTGAAAGCTAAGTGGATGTAGTAAGTGTTATGGAATTGTGGCATGTAATAACTTAAGCTTCTGCTTCTAGCTACGTTGCATGCTTGTATGTGTTTATATTGTCTTGTGTTGCTTAAGGCTTGGATGGCCTTGAAGTTGGGATTTCAATTAGAAATGTTGTTCCTTTCCTTTGTGTTTATTTGAATGCTTACAGATTTCCAGAATGTCCACGGTACAGGAAAAACTCTGTCTGTTTTCCCTAAAATTTTGTGATTGGGTTTGGTATTGGGTTGGGAATAGCAAGGTTATTAGAGCCATCGGTCTCATGAGGGATCGAGGCGTTACATATATGGTCCATTGATGTGGCGCCACGTGGCCATGTAATAGAACCCCCTCCCTACCGTTGCCACGTAGCCCATTAGGGCCAAGCCACGCGGCAAGCTAGCAGTCGCCACGTGGCAAGCCAGTGACTGCCACATGGTAGCCCAGCTGATGATCGGCGCGGTGGCAGTTTGGCCCGGTGGTCTGGTTGAATATTATAAAGAAGGCATTTTTTAAATAAAATGATACATAATTTGTATTTATTTTATTTTGGCTTATTATCTTTGTGATAATTTCATTTGTGACCCCATATTCTCAATTAGGGCCATTGTCTTTGTGATAATTATGTCTTGGCCCCTATTTCTTGCAAAACTAATACATAACTTAGATTATTTTTAATTATGGCATGAAATTATGAGTAATTTCATTGTATGGCCTAAAACTTTTGTAATGTTATTATAAATATTATAATTTAGGCATGAAATTTTCTGCAATTTCATTTAAATGCTTAAAATTTATGTGATTTCATTGTAATTTTTACAATTAGGGGTATGAAATTTTTGTAATTTTACTTCAAAGCATGAAATTTATGTAATTTCATTATAATTATTTTGTACAACATTTATACATGTTATGTACAGTATTCAATATTTGAAAAATTAATCTACAAGATAGTTATGTATTAAAGTTTATTTTATTCACCTCCGAACTTGTGTAATCATTTGAAGATAGTGAGAGTTGAACAAACTACGAGAAAGGTTCTTACCACTGCTAACTATAAGAACATATATGGTTATTGACCCAGACTGAATATCCTATAGTTCGTCTCACTTTTGATGATTATATGTCATATTAAATGTCTTATGGGATGTTCTTAAATGAGAATATGATAGTCATGCGTGATTTTATGTGTAACGTTAGAAATATTCCCCATGACATTGAAGAAAGACCTTATCCAAAAGATCAAGCCGTATGTGAGCTTGAACTCTTCGAGAAACAATATGTGCTTAATGGGATCATAAGTTCAAGTGTCTTGTCTATTTTTCCTAACATGAGTAGAACCAAAAATGTGTCTTTTGGGCCTTAAAAAGTTTGAGACTATCTCTACATGCTTAATTGTCAAGGACCACATGTGTCAAATGATTTGAACGTGTCAACTCTAGTGAACTTGATGTTTTATAAGAGAAATGAGAATGTTGAGGAATAATTAGTTTTTAGTATAATATTATTAGTTGTTTATATGTTAAACACTTTAATAATTTATGTCAGAACTATGTTAATATTTGGTCTTATTTATCATGTTCTTGACACAGGCATTAGTTGTTTTTTAGTTGTAAATATTAATAATTAGTTTATTAATATTCTTTTAATTCTTTTATCTTTAATTGAGTAGGAGTTCTATGATTGGCAGATTGTGCGACTCTCATCTAGAACTTATAGTTCTCTAAATATGTGAATTTAAGTAATTCATACTTAGAACTAGTATTTTTGCTCGAATAGGATTAAATTGTGATAATTGTGACATTTGTTCTATAGAATTTGATAGGTTGTACTACAATATGTTGGTAGTATACCTTATGTCACCTTATTATAATTAAATGTTTGTTCTAGCATAATTGATCAATGTTAAACTGCTAGTACCGAATATCACAAATGTTTATATGTTGTAATCAATAACAACCAAAATATCATTGTTGACCTCAACAAAAGGGAGAAACTGAACATTGACGACTGCGATGTGTGGCGTTATAAAGTTTAGTATATCCTTGAGGAATAAAAAGGTATTTGAAACACTAAGTTATGTTGTGGTAAAACCTGAGGGTGGTAACACCACTCAGTATAAGACGGAAACTATGGCCTAATTGGCTGAAAAAAAATGCTACTGCTTGTAATAAGTTGCTGAGCGCTACGCATGATGATCTCATTTGCTGAATATGAAGTTTATCCTACTATTCATGGGATGTCGAATGCTTTGAAAGAGAAGTTCATAGAATTTCTATTTTTAAGCTAAGTCCGTTTATAATCAAGTTCATCACATGCAAAAAGTGTCACAATTCTACTGACAAGCAGCATTTGTGAGATGTCAAACATAATTTGAGAATTGAAGGCAACTGGCCATGTTCTTACTGATAATAGCAGGTGCAAGCTATTATCATATCCCTTCCATCAAATAAGAGCACTTGATTGTCAAGATGATGCACAATGAGAATGTTAAAGTATTCTAAACATTGAGCATCACCTAGAATTCATGAAGAACGCCTTTTGGCCATCAAGGCTACTAGTCAAGCTTATGTAGTTGAGTCCAGTAAGCAAGGGTCATTTGGATCCATACAAAAAAAAGGTGATAAGTCCAATGACAAAAGGAAGGGTAAGGTGACAAAGAACAAGAAAGCAAGATGTAAGCATGACAAGTGCAATGTAACATTGTGATAGCTATGTTTTATAATTTTCATAAGAGAGGTCACTAAGTTCGAGATTGTCCTAAGCCGAAGACCAAGCGTTTGACCCCATAGCTATAGATGAAAGAGCATTTGTTGAATACTATTAGATTTTAGCCGAATCACTGTGGATATCTGTGAGAAATAATTATAGAGTTGAAGTTAAGGGCATTGGCTCTTATTAACTACCACTATATGGTGGCCATATTCTAATTTTTTACGATGTTATCTATGGTCTAGATTTTAGAAAAACTTGGTATGTGCATTAAATCCCCTTACAATTAGGTTTTAAACTTTATATATTTAGTACTTAATCGAATTATTAGGACCAACTCATTATAAATCTGGCTATATTGTATATGATTTTCCTTGTTCTATGTGTTAAATATCAAAACCATTGTTATATTAATATATGTTATTAACATTTCATCTTCTAGATTTATGACATTGCAAGTTAAGGCATATAGGGAAAAATAGAATGAAAAGACTCACTAGAAAAGTTCTTTTGGCGCTATTATTAGCACAATTCTATTTTTCTGTATGGAAGTTGTCTGACCAATGGCTCCACAATAAAACCATTCAGCAAAGTCTTACGAGCTGGTTTTCTGCAATTATATCATCCTGACATCTATAGTCCAATTAATGTTAAGGCAAAGTATAATGTCTCATATTCCATTACCTTTATCAAAGTTTTCATGAGATTTGGTCTCGTCTGTTTGATTTCTCACAAGTCCAAAGCATTTGATTGCTTTGGACATTATTTTAATTGTGATGAGAATCGAACATACAGAAAATGAAATCTTTGAGTGAAGGTGCATTCTACTTAGATATACTATGGTATTTAAGAAATTTAAACACAGTAAAAGCATAGTAACATGCTTATCTAGGATCAAATCACATAATTCTAAGAAGAACTTTTGCATAAACGGAACTAGCATGTGAATTCTAATTGTGTAAAGTTCAAAATTCAGCAACTAGAAGAATTTGTTACCTAAATTCGTTAGCGTAGAAACTTAACGAAAAATAACAAATTCTACCTTGGTCTTAATAGATGAAGATCTACAAGCTTTGGAGACGAAGAACACCTTTTGATATTCTCATCTATGACTTTCTTCCTTCTTGCAAAGATGATGAAGAATTGTGGGATATCCTCTTGTTAATTCTTAACTTCTAACATATGTGTGTAAAAGAGAGTGAAAGAGTGGGAGTTTTCTTCTTTTCGCACTCGTGTGAATTATGTGTACTGAAGATGTGAAAAAGACCTCTATTTATAGATATGATATAGCCGTAGTAGTTGATCCTAGTTGAAATAGGATTTGGATTCAAAGCCCATAAGTTAATCTTATGCACCTTTGGACTTGGCTAGCTCAATAGCATATCAACTACAATTACTAAACTCTTCCTTCTCTCTTGTTCACGCGGATCACACGCCAAGATGGGCTAGGCATGTAACTCAGCCCATCTTGCTTAGCTCTTGTACTATTTTGCTAGTTTCCAAATTGTGTTCAATTAATCCAAATAGGACATTCTCCTAAGTAGGATAATTAGTTGCAACTGGATACTTAATTTAGCAACCTCTAAATACAATAAGCAATTAAGAAACTTGTAGGACACTTAGTTGTAATTGGATATTTAATTTAGCAACATCTACATACAATAAGTAACTAGGAAACTTTAACATACATCTAAAAAGAAATAGGATAAAAGAGAGACCAAAAGACATAAACAACTTGGCTCTTGAAAAAATCAAAATGCCCCTACTAACCCTATAACACATTTAGGCTTTTTAACTTTGACTTATTCCAATAAAAAGTCATAATTGTTCTCCAAGTTGAATAATGTTGTTCACAGAAGCTCGTCATACTATGTACCACCTTTGTCTTCGATCTACTAAGTAGAATGACCAAAATGCCCCTCCACGTAACACTCATAATCAAGAAAGACCAAAACTATAATATCACTTTCTTGATTGCATCTTCTCCTTGGGACATCTAAATCCTTTAAGTAACCATCCTCCAGATATAGAACACTTGATATAGGGAGCGACCCTCAAACCAAATATCCCACATACTCCTAGAGTACATCACTGAACTTAGATTAAGATGATATACCGGATAATCACAAGGGTTCGATTAACCCATTTCATGATGGCATGTATTCTATATTCCATATGCATGTCCTAATTAGTCACACCCACATGCCCAACACACAGAGTTGTTGACCCACAACAGAGGTCTCACCCATAGTGCATCAAAGCATATGAATATGATTTCATTAGTTAATCCACATATGCTCAAGATTAAGAGTACTGATCACTTAGTAGCATGAGTTATATTTTGATCTCTATATTTGATAGTATTTATTGAGAGATCATGCCCCTTGGGCCTGTTCAATGTGTAACACATACACACATTAATAAAGCTTAGTCCGGAAACCTACCAATGACCAAGGCAAGTCACCTTTCACAGGAAACTATCTCACTATAACCTATACCTTGATGAAGTGCTCAACTCCATCTATCGATTTTGAATTGAATCTAGAACTAAGTGTATATGACTTAGACCTTTTGTGCTCAGACACCGTGCAACTAAGTTATTCACTTATGGTTCAAGGACCTCTGTACTAGTAATTACACATAAATGAGACAAAGAATATAAATGAATGCTTTCATTAAATACTAATTATCACAAACATGTATCCAATATAATTAAAATGTCACGTGCCAGTGAACTTTTGGGCATACTAATCCCAACATTGAGAACAAATCTTGTTCGATAATATTTGTTAGATTAGTTCAAAGAGATTTGAGATGAAAAAGGTATAGTTAGAGAGCTAATTATTCCTGTAGCTTCACAACAAATGATGTTGTTGAGAGAATGAATAAAACCTTATTGGACGTAGTTAGGTATATGATAGCTTATATGAATCTCTCAATTTTGTATTGGAAAGATGCATTTATAACCTCCAAATATATATACTTAACCAAATGTTCTCGAAATCAGTCACTTTAACTCTCTATAAGTCATGAACAGGTAGGGCACCTGTCCTCAATTATTTGTGACCTTGGGAGTCAGCTGCTTTGTTCATGATATTTCTTATAAGCATGAGAAATTGGAACCAAAGGTAAATAAGTGTATTTTCAATACTCCACAGAGAATGTGTTTTTTGTTAAACAAGCAGATGGAAGTGTGTCTGATCTTAACATTCTTGGAAAAAGACTTTTCTCATAGACTTTTCCCATAGGAACAAGGATGAACTAACAAAGTCAAGTTCTTGTACTTTGAGTCACTATGGGTGAGATCTTATATATAGATCAATAGCTCCATAATTTGGGTGTTTGGACTTGGTTAGAAGGGACATGCATATTCAATAAGAAATCTATACAGTAATCACTCCCCTAGAATGATCCAGGTTAATCGTCCTAAATCTATATATAGTAGTATAGTTTGTTGTACTGGTTGTTACACTTATGGGTAGCTCCCATGTGTAACTGGATAGCTTCTCGAGGATAGTTAAATTATAGGTTAAAGGTACTAAGAAGAACAAAATGTAGTCAAAGATGTGATAGTACACTTGGTAAACCTGTCTTGACTATGAGTGAGTATAGAAGGGCGTTTTGGTCATTATTATTTAGTTGGTCTAAAGACTGAGCGTCATATATTATTGACTAACTCCTGTTTGTACAGTAATTATCTTGGAGTGCAGTCATAGTCTTTTAGTGGAATATACTAAGGTTAAAATGGTGAAATATTGCTAGGAAACTAGCGAGAATATTTTGATCATTTTCAGTGGAAGGAAAATTATATCTTTGGTCCCCCTTCTAGTCATTTTATCTTATAATTGTATTTACTAAAGTAACGAATTACTAAATTGAAGAGGATTTAATCATTTGACAATTAGAGATCATAAATAGAATTTTCTATTTATTAAAGATATTTTCTATTTAGATTATTGGCTGAATTTTGGATCAAATAATTAATAAATGATAATTAAATAATTAATTAAAGTCTAAATGCCACTAGTTTTTCCGTAATTGGGAAAATGTTTTATTCTTAAATAGGAGACTAGATTTGGACTTTGAAAATTAATTTGAATTAATTAAATAATTAATTGGAGCTAACTGGCTAAACCAGCACTTTAGCGTACGACCCAAGATGGGACACAAGGGGTGGGGCGGCCTCATGGAGTAAATATGATGTGGAGTTGGATTTTCATTGTATTATAGAATTAAGGATAATTTAAAGTCTTAATCATTTATTCTTTTGGATTCTGTTTTCAGACAAGATTACCTTGCATATTTTTACCTACCCCTAGCTCTACAATTGCACCATCTTCTTTGAGATCTCTTTCTTTCTCTCTTACGAGTAAGCTTCAACTTTTGAAGAAACTCGAAATAGTTTTTCTTCTAGTTAGTTTAGCAAGATCAAGTCCCACAACTTATTCAACACTTAAGCTAGGAATTTGGAATAGAGGGGAAGATCAAAGTTGAGGAGCAGAAGTTGTGCCAAGCGTGTGAAGCTTCTCATTTAGCAAATGTGAAGTTTTCTCGTTTCGTTATTCGCGATAAAAGTATTCTTGAAAACTTTATTTTCTTTTATAATTAAACTATGAACTATTTAGATGTTCAAGTAGTTATTTCATGATTTATTCGTTTTAAAGATCAATGCATGAATGTTTCCGCTTTATTCTTGTAATTATAGAATTTGATTCATGTGATATAACGTTTCCCTTCACTTTGTTCATTATATTTCTTATAAGCATGAGAAATTGGAACCGAAAGGAAATAAATGTATTTTCAATACTCCACAGAGAATGTGTTTTTTGTTAAAGAAGCAGAAGGGAGTGTGTCTGATCTTAACATTCTTGGAAATAGACTTTTCTCATAGGAACAAGGATGTTCAGTTATATGAATTGAACGATCCTAATTGTCTTATTCTTCCCAAATTTTCAATTGAAAAAGAGAATTTGCCTCTATTCACTGATTCAAATAGGAGAGAAATATCCGGTTTAATCAATATGAATCCGTTTTACAATCAAGATGAATTTGTTTCATAACTTGTTTATGGATCATGAACACCGATTGATCAATATGAATCCATTTGTGTGAATATGAGTCTATTTAATTACCGATTTGTGGATCGAGTTTAATTAAAAAATACCTACATGTAAAAGTAATCATAAAACTATTTTTTTCTTATGATTACTAGTCGAGATGATGATGAGCCTAAGATAGTGGATGAAGCTCCTTTATCTTTTGTAAGGGAAATTTGAATAAAATCAATGGAAGAAAAGTTAGATTCCATGAAGAAAAACTAAGTATAAAAATTGGTTAATCTTCAGCCAAATAGAAAAGCGTTAGGGAGTGAGTGGGTTCTCAGAATCAAACACAAGGCAATTGGATCTGTTGTCAGATATAAAGCTCGTCTCTTGCCTAAAGGTTATACCTAGATGGTGGCTATAGTTTAATGAGGAAATCTTCTATTCGGTGGTATATTTGCCTCAATTCACCCACTTTCGGTCATTGTTGTTCACTTGGACTCGAATTACATCAGGTGGATGTAAAGATAACATTTCTTAGTGAAGACATGAATGAAGAATTCATTTTGTATAATTTTAAAATGGTTCAATAAGACAATTGCGTATATGTTAATCGATCCGAGAATAGATATGTGATTATCTCTCTATATGGATGACATATTGTTGGTCGAAAATGATAAGAACTATAATCATTATTAGGAAGTGGTTGCCCTCAACTTTTATGATGAAGGACATGGGTAAAGTAGCTTGTGTGTTTGGAGTCAACATCCAAAGATATCAATCTAAAGAATTCTTATTTTGTTGCAATAGTCATATGTCAAGAAAGTTCTTGAATGATTCCACTTGTGGGTCTACAAACCTACAGATGCTCCTGTAGCCAAGGGTAAAAGCTTGAGCCAAAGAATGTGACCTCAAATGCCAAAAAAGATTGATGAGATAAAAGTTTTCCTTATTCAAGCACTATGGGAAACCTAATGTACACTATAGCGTGTACATGGCTAGATATTTACATTTACCATGGGATTGATAAGTCATTATCAATCAAATTTTAGACTAGCTCATTCGAGAGTAATCAAAAGCATCTTGAGGTACTTGAAAGGCAAATCAGTTTTTTGCCTACGCCAAAAAAGTGTTGATCTCTATTGGAAGAGATCCATAAGACACTAACTTGGGTGGTGACTCAGATGAGGGTAAAGTAACCCATTAGTATGTTTTATTGATGATCATTGACACTACTTTGTGGATTAGCAAAAAGAAAAAATCCATAGCATTGTTAATCATGGAAACTGAGTTTTATGGCATGCTAACAGTTGTGCAAGAAGCTGTATGGTTTCAGAGATTCATGATGGACTTAAGAGTAATCAATTGCTAAGCGAGCAATGACAGTCTATTATGTCAACTAATTAGTCATTGCCTATACTAAAGATCCTAAATTACATGGCAAGACTTAGTAAATAGACATTAAGTATGACTTTGTGTCGTAGAAATAAGTGACAATAGAATACTTACCTAGGCGTGAGATGGTAGTTAACCTACTCAATAAGCTCATCCACAGAAATATGTATTTGTTGTATGTAAAATCTCTAAGATTGCATAGGATTTGATATTGATGTTCTATAAGGTGATGTATAATCACTAATGTACTTATACTAGTATATATTTGACGCCAATTCATAATGAATGAGTTTTCTTCATGTGTTTGCTTAGTGCCTTATCTTCGTGATAAGTATGAAAGAAATCAAGTATGAGTATACTAGCACATATAAGCATCGAAAGATATGTCAACAGGTTATTGAGGGTCTCTTACACGACCAATTGCCTCTGGCGTCGTAGTGGGAGCGTGCAAAGATGAGATGGTATGAGTTAGTTAGTATTCATCGGGAAATTTTATTCTCATACAAGAAACATCACCTTAAGAATTGTCCAGGAATTAGTTCCTATGATAATTATTAAGATTAGACTTCTTAGTCGTATATGTTACAATTAAATATTGATATGAAATCGATATGGATTTCCATGGTCCACATAACCTATTTATAGTTAGATATAAAACCTCGATTACTCTGTGTATTAAGTTCGAAGATTCAGGTTAATTACTGAGTGATAACTGGACCAATGTTTGTACGGTGTTTGATTTGAATAAAGACATACGCCTTTAAAAAAAAAAAAATCACACCGTAACACATGTTTCATACCATGTGTGTCTTATGACCACATAAAGAAGTAGGTAAATGGATCCCTGTTTCACCACTATATGAGTCCTTGAAACAATAGATGTTTCTTTGGGATTCCCTTATTGACATATACCGGTGTTTCGATAGGACAAGTTTAATGTTTGCTACTTTGGTGTGTTGCCTAAAGATCAAATAAGATTCGATCATATGTGACATGTCCATAAAAATAATTTACTTGACTTAGAGGGACATTAAAACGAAAGAAAGACTATTCACGTCTAGCACTACATATGTTCATTAGTCGACCAGTTATGTACTCTTTGTGATTGAACATAACTATGAATGCATGATTGAGATTATAAATGTCAAACATAGCCTATGAGGGATAATATCTGTGTTGAATGATGTGAATTTAAATTGGCCTAGGGTACACGAGACACTTTCTTCCATTTAAGGTCGTAACTGTTATGTCATCCCTTGCAAGTATATGGTTTGAGCTTCCACTTGTTGTGTGCTCACAAGTCGCATGATTTATTTGCCTATATGAATTTGTTAATATTTTTTGACAACATCGTAGAGAGAGATAGTGGTGAAAAAGGGTCTACCTATCTTGTGCGAGTGAGATGTGTTGGATTTTAGAGTTACAGAAGATAAACAAGCTTATCTTCTCAGACTCAAAGAGATTATGGATCAGAAAGAGGAAGAGAAACCTCTATCCATATTTTCCCAGAATAACATCAAGAATACAAATTATTCTGATATCCTTAGTCATTTCCAGAAAAAGAAATCCCAGCCAATTGGGATCTCTGATCTCCAAAGGGAGATTCATCAGCTGAAAATAGAAATTCAGCAACTAAGAAGAGAACATGGTCAAGAGATTTGTGATCTCAGAATCGACCATGAACATCTCCAGCAAGATGTTCAACTCTTACAAATAGAGAGTTTAGAACGTCAAGAACATCTTTCTCAGAACGATGTACTTGATAAATAGACTCAGATTGCTCTTGGCAAACTGAAGGAAGGAGAAACAGCTACTTCTGTCCCTGCAGAAGATTATCTTAATCTTCTAAATAGAATTACGTATCATAAATGGTATGCTCAATTAACCATCAAGGTTAATGATTTCAAATTTAAAACCATTGCCTTATTAGACTCAGGTGTAGATATGAACTACATCCAAGAATGTCTAATCCCTTCTCGTTATTTCGAGAAAACCAAAGAGAAGCTTTCTACAGCTGACTCTACCAGACTTTAGATTCGGTACAAATTACCTAATGTACATGTTTGCAATCAAGGTATTTGTTTTTCGACTAGCTTTGTACTAATCAAACAGTTAAATTCCCAAGTCATTCTTGGGAATCCATTTATTCAACAGTTATTTCCTATGACTGTTACAGAACAAGGTATATCCACCAAGGTGTTGGGTAAGCCAATCATATTCGAGTTTTATTATCCTTTACAACGAAGAGATATTAACTCAATCCAACAGAAAGAAAACCAAATCAGTTTTCTTAAACAAGATATTAAAAGTCTCAGAATTGATGAACAGATTACTAAACTACAAAAGTCCATCAAAGACTTCCATACCAAACTTGAAAAAGAAGTTTGTTCAGAACTTCCTACAGCCTTTTGGGCTTGTAAGAAACATTCAGTCTCTCTTCCTGATGAGAAGGACTTTTCAGAACAGAATGTTCCTACTAGGGCTCGACCCATTCAAATGAACCAAAAATATCTATCTCTTTGCAAAAAATAGATCCAGAGTTTATTAGAAAAGAAGCTAATCCGACCCAGTAAAAGCCCATGGTCGTGTGCAGCGTTTTATGTTAATAAACATGTAGAACAGGAACGAGAAGTCCCCCATTTAGTCATTAACTATAAGCCCTTAAACAAGGTCTTACAATGGATCAGATATCTATTACCCAACAAGAATGACCTCCTAAAGAGATTACATCAGGCCCATTTCTTCAGTAAATTTGACATGAAATCAGGATTTTGGCAAATCCAAGTCTTAGAACCAGAAAGGTATAAAACAACATTCACCATTCCATTTGGACAATATGAGTGGAATGTTATGCCTTTTGGGCTCAAGAATACACCTTCAAAATTCCAGAACATTATGATCTAGATTTTTAATCAATTCACAGATTTCACAATTGTTTACATTGCTGATGTTTTAGTCTTCAGTAATGACATACATCAGCATTGGAACCTTTTGCATACTTTCTCTAAAGTCATTAAAGAAAATGGTCTTGTGGTTTCTGCACCCAAGATTAAGCTTTTTCAGACAAAATCAGATTTATTGGAAACATGATTTCTTTCGGGAAAATCACCCTATCCAAAGAACCCTTGATTTTGCAGAAAAATTCCCAGACATTCTGTGTGAGAAAACACAATTGCAGAGATTTTTAGGATCTCTAAACTATGTCGCAGATTTTTATCCAGGCATACGCCACTTTTGTAAACCCCTTTTTGAACGTCTTAAAAAGAATCCTCCAGCATGGTCTAAAGTCCATACTAAGGCTATTCAGGAAATTAAGCGTCAAGTTAAGGTTTTACCAGTTTTGACTTTATGTCAACCAGGCACCCCAAAGATAGTTCAGACAGATGCTTCTGAAATAGGATTTGGAGGTACTTTAAAACATATTTTTGAAGGAAAAGAACACATTGTTCGTTTTCATTCAGGAACATAGGATAAAGCCCAACAAAACTATTCAACAGTTAAGAAAGAAATTTTGGCCATTGTAAAATGTATTTCAAAATTTCAGGATGATTTGTTGAATCAGAAATTCTTAGTACGTGTTGACTGCCAGTCAGCAAAGGATGTACTTACTAAGGATGTTTAAAACATAGTGTCCAAACAGATCTTTGCCAAATGGCAGGCCATACTATCAATCTTTGATTTTAATATAGAACATATCAAGGGAAAGGATAATTTCATCCCTGATTTACTAACCAGAGAATTTCTAATCGGCCACGTGTCTATCACATAGGATTCCTCCGGGAATACCTTTTTCATTTTGTTGTTTTACAGTTCACAGAGGCGGACACAAAGAATTCATTTAGTGAATTCAGATGGACAGTTTCAAGTCCATCGCATCAAGTAGATTGAAACAAGATTTTAGATCCAGAAGCAGAATTGATAATATTTCAATTCCGCATTTCTTTCTATAAATTGTTGCTAACCATTTACAGGAATCATTCACTCCTAATCTAGTAACAATGGCACCCAAGAAAGATAAAGGTAAGGCAAAAGCATTCAACATCAATTCTTATGCCCAAAAAACTATCACTCCAGCACAATCATCAACCCTAGTCAAAGTTGAAGATACAGAGATAACCCATACACAGAAATCTACCCAGTTACCCCTAGGTAGAAACCTCACAGTTTTAGGGTCTTTGACCCTACAAAAAACATTAACATATGTTCATGCAGGTTTTGCAGGTACATCGTCTTCATAGACAATAGTCAGTAACAAGTTTCAACCCCTTGTTACCATACCCAAACCAGTAACCCCAGAACCTACACAGTCATCACCATATATCTTCAAAGATGTCTTTGACCAAATCCTTGTAACAGAACCAGAACACATCAACCTGGATATCACCGCAGATGATTTTGCTCATGCATATTTCCACCCCCAGTCAAATTATATCCCCGACAACACATTCAAAACTCAAAGTTACTATGAGGCAATTCTCGTAGCAACAAATTCATTTGAGTTCAGCCCAAACAGAAAAGACATTGGACCAGGTGAATATAGCCATATTAAAGCAAAGCTCGAGAACATTATCACCTTGGAACAATGAGGACAACCCTCACACAGAACCAAACAACTTCCAGTTGACAGACCATATAAAGGCTATAACTATTATGATTACATTGCAGCGTGGTTCAGATGTTTCTATCGCCAAAATGATAAACATGATATGTCATGGTTTTTCCTTTTCAAACTCAGTTTTCTAGTTGAGGTCCTAAATTGGTTTATCCAATTGTGGGCATCATATGGACCTATCACAGACATTTTACCAGAACCAGTCCTCAAAGGATTCTAGTACTTCACGGAGAATTGGCAGGCACCAGCACATTTAGCCTACCTTCTACCATTTTTCGTGTTCTACAGAATTTTCTTTGTAACATGGATTTTCATATCAGAGTTTGCTTTCAAGCACACATCTTTTGGAAACCAACAAGTCATACCGGCTTTCGGAAGAGCCTATAGAATAAAGTGGTGGGATAAGATAAACAACAGTTCTTGTTCAACTCCCAAGGTATAAATGTGGCTCGAAGCCAACCAGAAACAGAAGAAGGAGATTCCAACAGAACAACAGGAATTCATCTCCTTCAAGAATCACCTTCATACGCAGCTTGCTGCTACTACCAGCTTGGATGAGATCAAGGCCATCCTTCTTCAACTCCAAGAACTCAATTCAGATCAATCTTCAGTTTCAACAGACTATGCTGATGACAACGAAGATGACTGTCATGGTATATTTACTCCTCTATGAGTATAAACTGGGACAATGGAGTTTAATTGTGTTATCCACCAAAAACTCAATACATAAGAGTTTTTTGGTGTTCTCTCCAAAAACACAGGACATATAGGGTTTTGTTCTTCTAAGTTCCCTTCAAAAACTAGGATGGAACGGTTAGACTTCCCCTCTCTGAAGTCATATGGTTACTGAAGAATTCCATGAAACTTCAGCTAGTCCAGGTCAAACGGCAACTGGTAAAGATATCTCAAGTCCGTTGATGCGTGTGGGTTTCCCAAAAAGCTAAAGAATATTTAAAAACTTGTTTATCTTCTAGCTTGTATTTTATTTTGTATTTTGCTTAGTCAACTTACCTTTAGCCAACTTACCTTTAGTCAACCTATCTCAACAATCTTGTAAGGTCATGGGATTGAGGAGCAGAAAGCGTAAGACTTCGTTGTTACCCATGTGGCGGTTAGATGAAAGATAGTTAGACTTCGAAGATAGTAAGACTAAGTACGATGCAGATTACATTATAGGGAAAATAGACCGGTTTATTTATTTTTTTTGTATTAATGGGAAATATACATCACTCATTGTACTTGTATGTATTCTACCATAAGTTAGTATGATCCAGACATGAAGAAGTTTTACAACATCTTCAGCACAGAACCAGACTCAGACTCAAAGATGAAGAAGAAGATGAATCCAGTCAAGATTCAATTAGACATCATCATCACCTGACGACGAAATTACTTTCGGTCACAGTGAAAGTAATCCAGTCAAAAACATAATCAACATGCCAAGACAAAAGATCTTTCGACCACAGTAAAAGCCAGACAAGATCAACACGTCAAGACAAAACAAGATTCAGGCACAGTTAAATGAATAGTAAAATCATTTTTTACGGTTCACTTTAGGAAAAGTTACTTTTGACTTTTCTTTTTTACATTTCACTTTTGTAATTACAGATTCAATATCCTATATTAAGGCAGAGTCTGCCTCAGAACATAGGATCCGAATTTTCTTCCTCTTTATATTTTCCTTTTAATTCGGTATCACTCTTTTACAATGTACTCCTGTACAACCAATAGTGTAGCACTGTTATCTCTCATTTAATCTAATAACAAGTAAGAGACATTTGTCTTTTTTTATCTTCATCTTTCCTATTTACATTTAATTTAATTTTCCTGTAATCCGTCTTTATTCCGCTTTCTGTTATGTCTATCTTTATCTTTTTCCCCCTAGGTTATTTCTGGTATCAGAGCCAGGTTAACTGTTAGGTCAGTCTTAAGTAACATACCTGTGTCTACAACTTACCTTTTTCTACTTAGCTAAGGTTAGGAGTGAGTAAGACCTGTGGAAGGGCAGTAGACTCCGTGAGTCCTTTGGGCTGAGGTAGATTCGAATATAGTAAGTAGGTTAGCAGATTGTAAGGTTAAGACTAATCTAGTAGTTGTAATGGCTTCTAGTAGTAGTAATGCTTCAGTAAGATCAGATAATAATACCATAGCAAAAACAGAACAAACATGGACAGTAGGAGAGTTAAGTAATTGGAAACCTCATAAGATGAACATAAATGAGATTTATCATAAAAGTCTCATCGACCTAAAATCTCTACTTACAATTAGATGTAAAGAAGAAGTAGTGTCATTAACCAGTGATCAACATAGTATTAAACTCTTGTCCCATAAATCACTAGACAAAGCCAAAAGAAACGGCTATAGGTTTCTCTGTATTGGCCATGTACAAGTCGCACTTAAGCCTCTAATCAGAGAAGTCTAGATACCAGTGTATATCTAGTCCTTAGAGATTGTAGATTACTTAGATACAATGATTCATTACTAGGATTAGTTGATATTAGTCTATGTAATGGTCCAGTATTCTTTAATTGTTTTCCAGATCATACCATATCGCTTACTTGTCCTCATGTCATAAAAGCACTTCAGTTAGATATTAAGACACATAACTATTATGTTGATGGTGATATGAAGTTATTTACCATCTTAATTATAAATTAATGACTACGGGATTAAATCCCAGGTCTGTAGCCAGAAAATGTCCAAAACGTGAAACTATCCTTTTGAACATAGACAGAAACAGATCAATAGTTAACATACCCAAAACCATTAAATGGAACGAAGTTTCACTTCCAGAAAGGTGGGACATAGAAAATGCCACCAAACCAGTTGTCCAGGACCAGAACGTCGAGAACTCCAGAATAGAACAGATCATTCAATATGATGATGGTACTGTTTCAGTTAAAATAGATAGAGGAAATAGGGAATCAGTTTTATCTCGATCAGTTTTCAGTATCTCTAGGATTAGTATTTCTGACCCATCCCTAGGCTTTGTTGACTTACCATCAACAACCAGAACTCAGACACAATCCATTCCAAGGGGAATAGGAATTGAAAATCAGACTGCTCGTCCAGTCTATCTAGAATTCGAACCAATAAATACTTCGTCTGTTGGCTTCAACCCTTCAGCCTCTGACTTTGGCATCAATATGCTATCAGAAGTGTTTGAAAGGGATGTTCAAGGTTTGAAAGAAGAATACCAATGGCTCCAGTATTTGCAATTGTCATATTGAATGTACCATTCTTTCTTTGATTTAAACACAGAAATAAACCAATGAATATTAATGTTCTTACGTCAAGAACAAGAAAATGGAATTTACCTAATTCCACAACAGTCATTGATGCGGAACACCCTCTGTTTCAACATACACAGATTCCTACTAAAGAAGGAACTATAGATCTTAAACCAGTTATCCTCTCAGAGGAACCAGAACTAAAGGACATAGCCCAACAAAATAATTGGACTAATCTTTCAATTGTTACTTTACAGAAACAAGTTCAGAATATCTAAGATATTCTTGAGAAATAGACTGCGGTGTCCATAACTCTAGTTAAACCTATTGAATCAATCCATAAGTCAAAAGAACACACCCTTGTTTCATTGACAAAACCATTTGATTCTCTTAAATTAACCAGTTCAAAGGTTAAACCAGAATCTCCAATCAAGGTTTTACCTTTTAAGATATCCAGTTTTATTCCAAAGTTGGAATCTACATATGAGAAGAATACTAAACTTTTCCAAGAACTAATTTCCAGATCAAAGAAATCAGAACCTTCATCGAGCCAACCGACTCTCCAAACATTAAAAAAGTCATACAGTAACTCAGATTGTGAATCCTCATCTTCACAGAATTCTGGGTGGGACAAAAATATCCACATTAATATAATTTATTTTCCTAATACAGAGAACTTCTATCCCAGACCTTCACTTCCAAATCTTCAAATTGAAGAATCCCATTCCCATAGATCCTATTCAGGAACTCAAATCTATGAATAGAACATAGATGGAATGTCTGAATACCAGATTCTCAATGTTACCAAACAGATGATTATCATCGGTAACATATATAAACAAGCTGTTACTGAAAGAGCAGCAACCAGAAATATCATTCTTGGCTTCAATGGCCAACTCAAAGGATGGTGGGATGATCACCTTAATGTGGCCACCAAAGAAGGTATTCTTAACATGGTGAAAACCAATGAGAATGGTGAACCCATTCTAAATCAGCAAGGTCAGACAGAGTCATATGCTTTATCTGCTTTAGTCTTCGATATCACCTACCATTTCATAGGCGATCCCACAGTTTATCAGGAAAGAACATCTGAAATCCTTCAGAACCCCAGATGTCGAACACTCCAAGACTTTTGATGGTATAAGGATGTCTTTCTCAGCAGGTGAGAGAAGCACTTTCACTTGATTTCGCAGGATTAGACTATGATCTAATGACATATGGTGATATCATATCCCATATCAACAAAACTGCTTCGAAGATTTGCACTGATCTTCGTTTTAAAGCACAACTTAAGAAACAGTCTTACATAAAAGAATTAGGAAGTTGGTGTGAACAGTATGGTATGGAAAGTGTTAGACCACCCTATATTGATAAGACAGATAAATCCAGAATTTCTTCCAGAAAATACAAGAATCACTTCAAGTCCATTGGACAAAAGTATAACCAGAAGTATGGCAACAAACCATACAGTAAGAAAAAACATTACCAGAAGTTTCCACGAAGGAATTAGAAACCAAACTACCATAAACATAGTAAAGAACAGACAGGTTGTTTCAAATGTGGTAAACTAGCACACTTTGCAAAAAATTGCAAAATTAGATCATTAATTCAATCATTAGAATTAGATGAAGCGACAAAGAGCAGAATACTCCAGTCCATAGATGACCTCGAATCATCATCCAGTTCTTCCTCAGAATATTCTGATGAAGAAAACATTAATCAAATTGGAATGGACAACTACTATTCCAGTAGTTCTTCCAACTCCATTCAAGAATGTGCATGTCCTAACAAAGGAGCATGTTTCTGTCAGAAAGGACTCAATGTCCTTACAGACTCTCATGGTCTTATGATCGATATGATCTATAAGATCAATGACCCAAAAGAGAAGCAAGCTTATCATCTCAGACTCAAAGAGATTATGGATTAGAAAGAGGAATAGAAACCTTCATCCATATCTTCCCAGAATAACATCAAGAATACAAATTATTCTGATATCCTTAGTCATTTCCAGAAAAAGAAACCCTAGCCAATTGGGATCTCTGATCTCCAAAGGGAGATTCATCAGCTGAAAATAGAAATTCAGCAACGCAGAAGAGAACATGGTCAAGAGATTTGTGATCTCAAAATCGACCATGAACATCTCCAGCAAGATGTTCAACACTTACAAAATAGATAGTTTAGAACGTCAAAAACATCTTTCTCAGAACGATGTACTTGATAAACAGACTCAAATTTCTCTTGGCAAACTGAAGGAAGGAGAAACAGGTACTTCTGCCCCTGCAGAAGATTATCTTAATCTTCTAAACAAAATTACGTATCAGAAATAGTATGTCCAATTAACCATCAAGGTTAATGATTTCAAATTTGAAACCATTGGATTATTAGACTCAGGTGCAGATATGAACTGCATCCAAGAAGGTCTAATTCCTTCTCGTTATTTCAAGAAAACCAGAGATAAGCTTTATATAGCTGACTCTACCAGACTTCAAATTCAGTACAAATTACCTAATGCACATGTTTGCAATCAAGGTATTTATTTTTCGACCAGCTTTGTACTAATCAAACAGTTAAATTCCCAACTCATTCTCGGGAATCCATTTCTTCAACAGTTATTTCCCAAGACTGTTACAGAACAAGGTATATCCACCAAGGTGTTGGGTAAGCCAATCATATTTGAGTTTATTTATTCTTCACAACGAAGAGATATTAACTCAATCCAATAGAAAGAAAACCAAATTAGTTTTCTTAAACAATATATTAAAAGTGTCAGAATTGATGAACAGATTGCTAAACAGAAAAAGTCCATCAAAGACTTCCAGACCAAACTTGAAAAAGAAGTTTGTTTAGAACTTCCTACGGCCTTTTGGGCTCGTAAGAAACATTCGGTCTCTCTTCCTTATGAGAAGGACTTTTCAGAACAAAATATTCCTATTAGGGCTCGGCTCATTCAAATGAACCAGGAACATCTATCTCTTTGCAAAAAAAAGATCCAGAGTTTATTTGAAAAGAAGCTAATCCGACCTAGTAAAAGCCTATGGTCGTGTGCAGCCTTTTATGCTAATAAACATGCAGAACAGGAATGAGGAGTCCCTCGTTTAGTCATTAACTATAAGCCCTTAAACAAGGTCTTTACAATGGATCAGATATCCATTACCCAACAAGAATGATCTCCTAAAGAGATTACATCAGGCCCATGTCTTCAGTATATTTGACATAAAATCAGGATTTAGGCAAATCCAAGTCTTAGAACCAGAAAGGTACAAAACAACATTCACCGTTCCATTTGGACAATATGAGTGGAATGTTATGCCTTTTGGGCTCAAGAATGCACCTTCAGAATTTCATAACATTATGAACTAGATTTTTAATCAGTTCACAAATTTCACAATTGTTTACATTGATGATATTTTAGTCTTCAGTAATGACATACATCAGCGTTGGAAGCATTTACATACTTTCTTTAAAGTCATTAAAGAAAAGGGACGTGTGGTTTTTGCACCCAAGATTAAGCTTTTTAAGACAAAAATCAGATTTCTTGGAAACATGATTTCTTTCAGGAAAATCATCCCTATCCAAAGAACCCTTTATTTTACAAAAAAATTCCCAAACATTTTGCGTGCATAGATTTTTAGGATCTCTAAACTATGTCGCAGATTTTTATCCACGCATACGCCACTTATGTAAACCCATTTTCGAATATCTTAAAAAGAATCGTCCAGCATGGTCTAAAGTCCATACCAAGGCTGTTTAGGAAATTAAGAGTCAAGTTAAGGTTTTACCAATTTTGACTTTATGTCAACCAGATACCCCAAAGATAGTTCAGACATTCTGGGAATTTTTCTGCAAAATCAAGGGTTCTTTGGATAGGGGTGATTTTCCTGAAAGAAATCATGTTTCCAAGAAATCTGATTTTTGTCTGAAAAAGCTTAATCTTGGGTGCAGAAACAACAAGGCCATTTTCTTTAATGACTTTAAAGAAAATATGCAAATGCTTCTAATGCTAATGTATGTCATTACTAAAGACTAAATCATCATCAATGTAAACAATTGTGAAATATGTGAACTAATTAAAAATCTGGTTCATAATGTTCTAGAATTCTGAAGGTGCATTCTTGAGCCCAAAAGGCATAACATTTCACTCATATTGTCCAAATGGAACGGTGAATGTTGTTTTGTACCTTTCTGGTTCTAAGACTTAGATTTGCCAAAATCCTGATTTTATGTCAAATTTACTAAAGACATGGGCCTGATGTAATCTCTTTAGGAGATCATTCTTGTTGGGTAATGGATATCTGATCCATTGTAAGACCTTGTTTAAGGGCTTATAGTTAATGACTAAACGAGGGACTCCTCGTTCCTGTTCTGCATGTTTATTAACATAAAAGGCTGCACACGACCATGGGCTTTTTACTGGGTTGGATTAGCTTCTTTTCTAATAAACTCTGGATCTCTTTTTTGCAAAGAGATAGATATTCCAGGTTCATTTGAATGAGCCGAGCCCTAGTAGGAATATTCTGTTCTGAAAAGTCCTTCTCATAAGGAAGAGAGACTGAATGTTTCTTACGAGCCCAAAAGGCCGTAGGAAGTTCTGAACAAACTTATTTTTCAACTAGACACCCCAAAGATAGTTCAGACAGATGATTCTGAAATAGGATTTGGAGGTATTTTAAATCATATTTTTGAAGGAAAAGAACACATTGTTCGCTTTCATTCAGGAGCATGGGATAAATCCCAACAGAACTATTCAATAGTTAAGAAAGAAATTTTGGCCATTGTAAAATGTATTTCAAAATTTCAAGATGATTTGTTGAATCAGAAATTCTTAGTACGTGTTGACTGTCAGTCAGCAAATGATGTACTTACTAAGGATGTTAAAAACATAGCGTCCAAACAGATCTTTGCCAGATGGCAGGCCATACTGTCAATCTTTGATTTTGATATAGAACATATCAATGGAAAGGATAATTTTATCGATGATTTCCTAACCAGAGAATTTCTAACAGGCCGCGTGCCTATCACATAGGATTCCTTCAAGAATACCTTTTTCATTTTGTTGTTTTACGGTTCACAGAGGCAGACACCAAGAATTCATTTAGTGAATTCAGATGGACAGTTTCAAGTCCACCACATCAAGTAGATTGAAACAAGATTTCAGATCCAGAAGTAGAATTGATTATATTTCAATTCCGCATTTCTTTCTATAAATGGCACCCAAGAAAGATAAAGGCAAGGCAAAAGCATTCGACATCAATTCTTATGCCCAAAAAACCATCACTCCAGCACAATCATCAACCCCAGTCAAGGTTGAAAATAAACAAATAACCCATACACAAAAATCTACCCAGTCATCCCTGGGTAGAAACCTCACAGTTTTAAGGTCTTTGACCCCACAGAAACCATTAACAGGTGTTCATGCAAGTTTTGTAGGTACATCGTCTTCATAGACAACAGTCAGTAACAAGTTTCAACCCCTTGTTACCATACCCAAACCAGTAACCCTAGAACCTACACAGTCATCACCATACATCTACAAGGATGTCTTTGACCAGATCCTTGTAACAGAACTAGAACACTTCAAACAGAACCCAAATATCACCGCAGATGATTTTACTCGTGCATATTTCCACCCTTACTCAAATTATATCCCAGACAACACATTCAAAACTCAAAGTTACTATGAGGCAATTCTTGTAGCAACAAATTCATTTGAGTTCAGCCCAAACAGAAAAAACATTGGACCAGGTAAACATAGCCATATTAAGGCTAAGCTCGAGAACATTATCACCTTGGAACAATAGGGACAACCCCCACACAAAACCAAAAAACTTCCAGTTGATAGACCATACAAAGACTATAACTATTATGATTGCATTGCGGCGTGGTTCAAATGTTTCTATCGCCAAAATGATAAACATGATATGTCATGGTTTTTCCTTTTCAAACGCAGTTTTCCAGTTGAGGTCCCAAATTGGTTTATCCAGTGGTGGGCATCATATGGACCTATCACAGACATTTTACCAGAACCAGTCCTCAAAGGATTCCAGTACTCCACGGAGAATTGGCAAGCACCAGAACATTCAGCCTACCTTCCACCATTTTTCGTGTTCTACATAATTTTCTTTGTAACATGGACTTTCAGATCAGAGTTTGATTTCAAGCACACATCTTTTGGAAACCAACAAGTCATACCAGCTTGCGGAAGAACCCACAGAGTAAAGTGGTGGGATAAGATGAACAACAGTTCTTGTTCAACTCCCAAGGTGCAAGCATGGCTCGAAGCCAACCAGAAACAGAAGAAGGAGATTCCAACATAACAACATGAATTCATCTCCTTCAAGAATCACCTCCATACGCAACTTGCTGCTACTACCAGCTTGGATGAGATCAAGGCCATCCTTCTTCAACTCTGAGAATTCAATTCAGATCAAGTATCAGTTTCAACAGACTATGCTGATGACAACGAAGATAACTGTCATAGCATATTTACTCCTCTATGAGTATAAACTGGGACAATGGAGTTTAATTGTTTTCTCCGCTAAAAACACAATACATAAGAGTTTTCCGATGTTCTCTCCAAAAACACAAGACAAATAGGGTTTTGTTCTTCTAAGTTCCCTTCAAAAACTAGGATGCAACGGTTAGACTTCCCTATTTGAGGTCATATGGTTACTGAAGAATTCCATGAAACATCAACTAGTCCAAGTCAAACGGCAACTGGTAAAGACATCCCAAGTCCGTTGATGTGTTTGGTTTTCCGAAAAATCCAAAGAAGATTTAAAAACTTGTTTATCTTCTCGCCTGTATTTTATTTTGTACTTTTCTTAGTCAACTTACTTTTAGCCAACTTACCTTTAGTCAACCTATCTCAACAATCTTGTAAGGTCACGGGATTGAGGAGCAAAAGGCGTAAGACTCCGTTGTTACCCATTTGGCAGTTAGATGAGAGATAGTTAGACTTCGAAGATAGTAAGACTAAGTACGATGCAGATTAGATTATAGGAAAAATAGACCAGTTTATTTATTTTCTTTGTATTAGTGAGAAATATACATCACTCATTGTACTTGTAAATATTCTACCATAAGTTAGTATGATCCAGACATGAAGAAGTTTTACAACATCTTCAGCACAGAACCAGACTCAAACTCAGAGATGAAGAAGAAGATGAATCCAGTCAAGATTCAATCAGACATCATCATCACATGATGATGAAATTACTTTCGGTCACAGTGAAAGTAATCCAGTCAAAAACATAATCAACATACCAAGGCAAAATATATTTCGGCCACAGTAAAAGCCAGACAAGATCAACACGTCAAGAGAAAACAAGATTCGGCCACAGTTAAATGAATAGTAAAATCATTTTTTACTGTTCACTTTAGGAAAAGTTTCTTTTGACTTTTCTTTTTTACATTTAACTTTTGTAATTACAGATTCAATATCCTATATTAAGGTAGAGTTTGCCTCAGAACATAGGATCTGAATTTTTTTTCTCTCTATATTTTCCTTTTAATTCGGTATCACTCTTTTACATTGTACTCCTGTACAACCAGCAGTGTAGCACAGTTATCTCCCAGTTCATCTAATAACAAGTAAGAGACATTTGTCTCCTTTTATCTTCATCTTTCCTGTTTACATTTAATTTAATTTTCTTGTAATCCATCTTTACTCCGCTTTCTGTTATGTCTATCTTTATCTTTTCCCCCTTGGGTTGTTTCTTGGTATCAGAGCCAGAGCAAGAAGTTTCAACTATTTATCTATCTATACTATTACTTAACTCTCCTACTGTGATGATAATGGTACAGGAAAATCAAATTTAATTTTACATTTGGTTTACTACATTTTTGCAAAGCCTTATTCGAAGATAGTAAGTAGGCTCACAGATTGTAAGGTTAAGATTAATCTAGTAGTTGTAATGGCTTCTAGTAGCAGCAATGCTTCAGTAAGTTCAGATAATAATACCATAGCTAAAACATAACAAACACGGATAGTAAGAGGGTTAAGTAATCGAAAACCTCCTAAGATGAACATAAATGAGATTTACCAGAAAGGTCTCATCGACTGAAAATCTCTGCTTACTATTAGATGTAAAGAAGAAGTAGTGACATTAACTAGTGATCAACAGAGTATTGGACTCTTTTCTCAGAAATAACTAGACAAACCCAAAAGAAACGGCAACAGGTTTCTTCATATTGGCCATGTGCAAGTCACACTTAAGCCTCTAATCAGAGAAGGACTAGATACCAGTGTATATCTAGCTCTTAGAGATTGTAGATTACTCAGATAAAATGATTCATTACTAGGATTAGTTGAAACTAGTCTATGTAATGGTCCAGTATTCTTTAATTGTTTTCCAGATCATACCATATCGCTTGTATGTCCTCATGTCATGAAAGCACTTCAATTAGATATTAAGACACATAACTATTATGTTGATTATGGTACACAAGCATATGAAGTTATTTATCGTCTTAATTATAAACTCATGACTACAGGATTAAATCCCAGGTCTGTAGCCAGAAAACATCCAAAAGGTAAAACTATCCTTTGGAACATGGACAGAAACAGATCAATAGTTAACATACCCAGAACCATTAAGTGGAACGAAGTTTCACTTCCAAAAAGGTGGGACATACAAAATGCTGCCAAACCAGTTGTCCAGGATCAGAACGTCCAGAACTCCATAATAGAACAGATCATCCAATATGATGATGGTACTGTTTTAGTCAAAGTAGATAGAGGAAATAGGGAATCAGTTTTATCCCGATCAGTTTCCAGTATCTCTAGGATCAGTATTTCTGATCCATCCCCAAGCTTTGTTGACTTACCATCAACAAGCAGAATTCAGACCCAATCCGTTCCAATGGGAATAAAGATTGAAAATCAGACTGTTCATCCAGTCTATCTAGAATTTGAACCAACAGATACTTCGTCTGTTGACTTCAACCCTTCAGCCTCTGACTTTGGCATCAATATGCTATCAGAAGTGTTTGAAATGGATGTTCAAGGTTTGAAAGAAGAATTCTTTCAGATGAACACAAAGATATCAGAAACTGGTATAGGAACTCATATACTAGTAAACAATTATAAGATTATAAGGACCAATGGCTCTAGTATTTGCAAATTGTCAGATTAAATGTACCATTATTTCTTTGGATTAAACACATAAATAAACCAATGAATATTAATGTTCTTACAGCAAGAACAAGAAAATGGAATTTACCCAATTCCAAAACAGTCATTGATGCAGAGCACCCTCCGTTTCAACATACACAGATTCCAACTAAAGAAGGAATTGTAGATCTTAAACCAGTTATCCTCTTAAAGGAACCAGAACTAAAAGACATAGCCCAACAAAATAATTGGACTAATCTTTCAGTTGTTACTTTACAGAAACAAGTTCAGAATATCGAAGATATTCTTGAAAAACAGACTGCGGTCTCTGTAACTCCAGTTAAACCTATTGAATCAATCAAGAAGTCAAAAGAATAAACCCCTGTTTCATTGACAAAACCATTTGATTCTCTTAAATTAACCAGTTCAAAGGTTAAACCAGAATCTCCATTCAAGATTTTACCTTTTAAGATATCTAATTTTATTCCAAAATTGGAATCCACATAAGAGAAGAATACTAAACTTTTCCAAGAATTGATCATCATCGGTAGCATTTACAAACAAGTTGTTATTGAAAGAGCAGCAACCAAAAATATCATTATTGGCTTCAATGGCCAACTCAAAGGATGGTGGGATAATCACCTCAATGAGACCACTAAAGAAGGTATTCTTAACATGGTGAAAACCAATGAGAATGGTGAACACATTCTTAATCAGCAAGGTCAGACAGAGTCATGTGCTCTATCAGCCTTAGTCTTCGATATCACCTACCATTTCATAAATGATCCCACAGTTTATTAAGAGCGAACATCTGAAATTTTTTAGAACCTCAGATGTCATACACTCCAAGACTTCCGATGGTATAAGGATGTCTTTCTCAGTAAACTATACCAAAGAGATGACAATAATGCCATTTATTGGAAATAAAGATTTTTATCTGGACTTCCAAAGTTATTTGCTCAGTAGGTGAAAGAAGTACTTTCACTTGATTTCCCAGGATTAGACTATGATCTAATGACATATGGTGATATCATATCTCATATCAACAAAACTGCTTTGAAGATTTGCACTGATCTTTGTTTTAAAGCACAACTTAAGAAACAGTCTAACAGAAAAGAATTAGGGAATTGGTGTGAACAGTATGGTATGGAAAGTGTTAGACCACCCCATACTCATAAGACATATAAATTCAGAATTTTCCCCAGAAAATACAAGAATCATTTCAAGTCCATTGGACAGAAGTATAACCAGAAGTATGGCAACAAACCATATAGTAAGAAAAAACATTACCAGAAGTTTCCACGAAGGAATTGAAAACCAAACTACCATAAACATAGTAAAGAACAGAAAACCACAGGTTGTTTCAAATGTGGTAAACCAGCACACTTTGCAAAAGATTGCAAAATCAAATCACTAATTCAATCATTAGAATTAAATGAAGCTACAAAGAGCAGAATACTCCAGTCCATAGATGACCTTGAATCATCATCCAGTTCTTCCTCAGAATATTCTGATGAAGAATACATTAATCAGATTGGAACAGACAACTACTATTCTAGTAGTTCTTCCAACTCCATTCAAAAATGTGCATGTCCTAACAAAGGAGCATGTTTCTATCAGAAAGGACTCAATGTCCTTACAGACTCTCATGGTCTTATGATCGATATGATCTGTAAGATCAATGACCCAGAAGAGAAATAAGCTTATCTTCTCAAACTCAAAGAGATTATGGATCAGAAAGAGAAAGAGAAACCTCCATCTATATCTTCCCAGAATAACATCAGGAATACAAATTATTCTGACGTCAATTGGGATCTCTAATCTCCAAAGGGAGATTCATCAGCTGAAAATAGAGATTCAGCAACTCAGAAGAGAACATGGTCAAGAGATTTGTGATCTCAGAATCGACCATGAACATCTCCAGCAAGATGTTCAACTCTTACAAATAGAGAGTTTAGAACGTCAAGAACATCTTTCTTAGAACGATGTACTTGATAAACAGACTAAGATTGCTCTTGGCAAACTGAAGGAAGGAGAAACAGGTACTTCTGCCCCTGCAGAAGATTATCTTAATCTTCTAAACAGAATTACGTATCAAAAATGGTATGTCCAATTAACTATCAAGGTTAATGATTTCAAATTTGAAACCATTGCCTTATTAGACTCAGGTGCAGATATGAACTGCATCCAAGAAGGTTTAATTCCTTCTAGGTACTTCGAGAAAGCCAAAGATAAGCTTTCTACAGCTGACTCTACCAGACTCCAAATCCGGTACAAATTACCTAATGCATATGTGTGTAATCAAGGTATTTGTTTCCCGACCAACTTTGTGCTAATCAAACAGTTAAATTCCCAACTCATTCTCGGGAATCCATTTCTTCAAGAGTTATTTCCTATGACTATTACAGAACAAGGTATATCCACCAAGGTATTGTGTAAGCCAATCATATTTGAGTTTTATTGTCTTCACAACGAAGAGATATTAACTCAATCCAACAGAAATAAAACCAAATCAGTTTTCTTAAACAAGATATTAAAAGTCTCAGAATTGATGAACAAATTGTTAAACAGCAAAAGTCCATCAAAGACTTCCAGACCAAACTTGAAAAAGAAGTTTGTTCAGAACTTCCTACGGCCTTTTGGGCTCGTAAGAAACATTCAGTCTCTCTTCCTTATGAGAAGGACTTTTCATAACAGAATATTCCTACTAGGGCCCGGCCCATTCAAATGAACCAGGAATATCTATCTCTTTACAAAAAAGAGATCCAGAGTTTATTAGAAAAAAAAAAGCTAATCCGACCCAGTAAAAGCCCATGGTCGTGTGCAGCCTTTTATGTTAATAAACATGCAGAACAGGAACGAGGAGTCCCTCGTTTAGTCATAAACTATAAGCCCTTAAACAAGGTCTTACAATGGATTAGATATCCATTACCCAACAAGGATGATCTCCTAAAGAGATTACATTAGGCCCATGTCTTCAGTAAATTTGACATAAAATCAGGATTTTGGCAAATCCAAGTCTTAGAACCAGAAAGGTACAAAAAAGCATTCACCGTTCCATTTGGACAATATGAGTAGAATGTTATGCCTTTTGGGTTCAAGAATGCACCTTCAAAATTCCAGAACATTAACAGATTTCACAATTGTTTACATTGATGAAGTTTTAGTCTTCAGTAATGACATACATCAGCATTGGAAGCATTTGCATACTTTCTTTAAAGTCATTAAATGAAATGGTCTTGTGGTTTCTGCACCCAAGATTAAGCTTTTTAAGACAAAAATCAGATTTCTTGGAAACATAATTTCTTTCGGGAAAATCACCCCTATCTAGAGAACCATTGATTTTTCAGAAAAATTCCCAAACATTCTGTGTGAAAAAATACAATTGCAGAGATTTTTAGGATCTCTAAACTATGTTGCAGATTTTTATCCATGCATACACCACTTATGTAAACCTCTTTTTGAACGTCTTAAAAAGAATCCTCCAGCATGGTCTGAAGTCCATACCAAGGCTGTTCAGGAAATTAAGCATCAAGTTAAGGTTTTACCAGTTTTGACTTTATGTCAACCAGACACCCCAAAGATAGTTCAGACAGATGCTTCTGAATTAGGATTTGGAGGTATTTTAAAACAGATTTTTGAAGGAAAAGAACATATTGTTCATTTTCATTCAGGAACATGGGATAAAGCCCAACATAATTATTCAACATTTAAGAAAGAAATTTTGGCCATTATAAAATGTATTTCAAAATTTCAGGATGATTTGTTGAATCAGAAATTCTTAGTACGTGTTGACTGCCAGTCAGTAAAGGATGTACTTACTAAGGATGTTAAAAACATAGCGTCCAAATAGATCTTTGCCAGATGGCAGGCCATATTGTCAATCTTTGATTTTGATATAGAACATATCAAGGGAAAGGATAATTTCATCCCTGATTTTCTAACCAGTGAGTTTTTAACAGGCCATGTGCCTATTACATAAGATTCCTTCAGGAATACCTTTTCAATTTTATCTTTCGCAGATCACAGATGTAGACATCAAAAATTCATTTTGTGAATTCAGATGGACAATTTCAAGTCCACCGCATTAAGTAGATTGAAACAAGATTTCAGATCCAGAAGCAAAATTGATAATATTTCAATTCCGCATTTCTTTCTATAAATTGTTGTTAACCATTTGCAGGAATCATTCACTCCTGACATTAGTAACAATGGCACCCAAGAAAGATAAAGGCAAGGCAAAAGCATTCGACATCAGTTCTTATGCCCAGAAAGCCATCACTCCAGCACAATCATCAACCCCAGTCAAGGTTGAAGATAAACAGATAACCCATACACAGAAATCAACCCAATCACCCCTAGGTAGAAACCTCACAGTTTTAGGGTCTTTGACCCCACAGAAACCATTAACAAGTGTTCATGCAGGTTTTGCAAGAACTTCATCTTCACAGACAACAATTAGTAACAAGTTTCAGCCCCTTGTTACCAAACCCAAACCAGTAACCCCAGAACCTACACAGTCATCACCATACATTTACAAGGACGTCTTTGACCAGATCCTTGTAACAGAAAAAGAACACTTCAAACAGAACCCAGATATCACCGCAGATGATTTTGCTCGTGCATATCTCCACCCCCAGTCAAATTATATGATAGACAAGACATTCAAAACTCAAAGTTACTATGAGGCAATTCTCGTAGCAACAAAGTCATTTAAGTTCAGCCCAAATAGAAAAGACATTGGACCAAGTGAATATAGCCATATTAAGGCTAAGCTCAATAACATTATCACCTTGGAACAATGGGGACAACCCCCACACTGAACCAAACAACTCTCAGTTGACAGACCATACAGAGACTATAACTATTATGATTACATTGCGGCGTGGTTCAGATGTTTCTATCGCCAAAATGATAAGCATGATATGTCATGGTTTTTCCTTTTTAAACACAATTTTCCAGTTGAGGTCCCAAATTGGTTTATCCAGTGGTGGGCGTCATATGGCCCTATTACATAAATACTCCCCGAACTAGTCCTCAAAGGATTCTAGTACTTCACGGAGAATTTTGGCAAGCACCAGTACATTTAGCCTACCTTCCTCCATTTTTCGTGTTCTACAGAATTTTCTTTGTAACATGGATTTTCATATTAGAGTTTTCTTTCAAGCATACATCTTTCGGGAGCCAACAAGTCATACCGGCTTTCGAAAGAACCCACAGAGTAAAGTGGTAGGATAAGATGAACAACAGTTCTTGTTCAACTCCCAAGGTACAAGCATGGCTCGAAGCCAACCATAAATAAAAAAAAGGAGATTCCAATAGAACAACAGGAATTCCTCTCATTCAAGAATCCACTATAAGCACAGTTAGCTGCTACTACCAGTCTCGACGAGATGCAGGCCATTTTCTTGCAACTCAAAGAACTGACAACAGAACAAGAATCGATTTCAATAGACTATGCTGACAACAACGAAGATGACTATCACGGCATATTTACTCCTCTATGAGTATAAACTGGGACAATGGAGTTTAATTGTGCTCTTCGCCAAAAACACAATACATAAGAGTTTTCCATTGTTCTCTCCAAAAACACAGGACAGATAGGGTTTTGTTCTTCTAAGTTCCCTTCAAAAACTAGGATGCAACGGTTAGACTTTCCCTCTCTGAAGTCATATGGTTACTGAAGAATTCCATGAAACTTCAGCTAGTCCAGGTCAAATGGCAACTAGTAAAGACATCTCAAGTCCGTTGATGGGTGTGGCTTTTCCAAAAAGCCAAAGAAGATTTAAAAACTTGTTTATCTTCTAGCCTGTATTTTACTTTGTAATTTGCTTAGTCAACTTACCTTTAGTCAACCTATCTCAACAATCTTGTAAGGTCACGGGATTGAGGAGCAGGAGGTGTAAGACTTCGTTGTTACCCATGTGGCAGTTAGATGAGAGATAATTAGACTTTGAAGATAGTAAGACTAAGTACGATGCAAATTAGATTATAGGAAAAATAGACAAGTTTATTTATTTTCTTTTTATTAGTGGGAAATATACATCACTTATTGTACTTGTATGTATTCTACCATAAGTTAGTATGATCCAGACATGAAGAAGTTTTACAACATATTCAGCACAGAACCAGACTCAGACTCAGAGATAAAGAAAAAGATGAATCTAGTCAAGATTCAATCAGACATCATCATCACATGACAAAGAAATTACTTTTGGTCACAGTGAAAGTAATCCAGTCAAAAACATAATCATCATGTCAAGACAAAAGATCTTTCGGCCATAGTAGAAGCCAGACAAGATTAACACGTTAAGACAAAACAAGATTCGGCCGCAATAAAAGCTGACACACTATTTAAGAAAAGTTGCTTTTGACTTTTCTTTTTTACATTTCAATTTTGTAATTACAGATTCGATATCCTATATTAAGGCAAAGTCTGCCTCAGAACATAGGATCCGAATTTTCTTTCTTTCTACATTTTTTCTTTTAATTCAGTATCACACTTTTTCGTTGTACTCCTATACAACCAATAGTGTAGCACAATTATCTTCTAATTCATCTAATAACAAGTAAGAGACATTTGTCTTTTTATCTTCATCTTCTTTATGTTCTTTTATTTATCTATCTATTATCTTTGTTTATTCCGCTTTCTGTTATGCCTATCATTAGTTGTTCCCCCTTGGGTTATTTCTGGTATCAAAGCCAGAAACAACCCAGGGGGAAAAAGATAAAGATAGACATAATAGAAAGCGGAATAAAGATGGATTACAGGAAAATTAATTTAAATGTAAACAGGAAAGATGAAGATAAAAGGAGACGAATGTCTCTTACTTGTTATTAGATGAACTGTGAGATAACTGTGCTACACTATTGGTTGTACAGGAGTACAATGTAAAAGAGTGATACCGAATTAAAAGGAAAATATAGAGAGAAAAAAAAATCAGATCCTATGTTCTGAGGCAAACTCTGCCTTAATATAGGATATCGAATCTGTAATTACAAAAGTGAAATGTAAAAAAGAAAAGTCAAAAGTAACTTTTCCTAAAGTGAACAGTAAAAAGTGATTTTACTATTCATTTAACTGTGGCCAAATCTTGTTCTGTCTTAACGTGTTGATCTTGTCTAGCTTTTACTGTGGCCAAAAGATCTTTTGTCTTGGCATATTAATTATGTTTTTGACTGGATTACTTTCACTGTGACCAAAAGTAATTTCGTCGTCATGTGATGATGATGTCTGATTGAATCTTGACTGGAATCATCTTCTTCTTCATCTCTGAGTCTAAGTCTGATTCTGTGCTGAATATGTTGTAAAACTTCTTCATGTCTGGATCATACTAACTTATGGTAGAATACATACAAGTACAATATGTGATGTATATTTCCTACTAATACAAAGAAAATAAATAAACTTGTCTATTTTTGCTATAATCTAATATGCATCGTACTTAGTCTTACTGTCTTCGAAACCTTACTATCTTCGAAGTCTAACTATCTCCCATCTAACCGCCACATGGGTAACAACGGAGTTTTATGCCTTCTGCTCCTTAATCCCATGACCTTACAAGATTGTTGAGACAGGTTGACTAAAGGTAAGTTGGCTAAAGGTAAGTTGACTAAGCAAAATACAAAATAAAATACAGGCTAGAAGATAAACAAGTTTTTAAATCTTCTTTGGCTTTTTGGGAAAGCCATACCCATCAACAGACTTGAGATGTCTTTACCAGTTGCCGTTTGACCTGGACTAGTTGAAGTTTCATGGAATTCTACAGTAACCATATGACTTCAGAGAGGGGAAGTCTAACCGTTGCATCCTAGTTTTTGAAGGGAACTTAGAAGAACAAAACCCTATTTGTCCTATGTTTTTGGAGAGAACGCCGGAAAACTCTTCTGTATTGTGTTTTTGGCGGAGAACACAATTAAACTCCATTTTCCTAGTTTATACTCATAGAGTAGTAATTATGTCATGACAGTCATCTTCGTTGTCATTAGCATAGCCTGTTGAAATTGAAACTTGATCTGAATTGAGTTCTTGGAGTTGAAGAAGGATGGCCTTGATCTCATCCAAGCTGGTCGTAGTAGCAAGCTGCGTATGGAGGTGATTCTTGAAGGAGAGGAATTCCTGTTGTTATGTTGGAATCTCCTTCTTCTGTTTCTGGTTGGCTTCGAGCCATGCTTGCATCTTGGGAGTTGAACAAGAAATGTTGTTCATCTTATCCCACCACTTTACTCTATGGTTTCTTCCGAAAGCTAATATGACTTGTTGGTTTCCAAAAGATGTGTGGTTGAAAGCAAACTCTGATCCAAAAATCCATGTTACAAAGAAAATTTTGTAGAATACAAAAAATAGTAGAAGGTAGGCTAAATGTGTTGGTGCCTGTCAATTCTCCGTGAAGTACTGGAATCCTTTGAGGACTGGTTCTAGTAAAATGTCTGTGATAGGTCCATATGACGCCCACCACTGGATAAACCAATTTGGGACCTCAACTGGAAAACTGCGTTTGAAAAAGAAAAACCATGACATATCATGTTTATCATTTTGGCGATAGAAACATCTGAACCACCCCGTATTGTAATTATAATGTTATAGTCTCTGTATGGTCTGTCAACTAGAAGTTGTTTGGTTCTGTGTGGGGTTGTCCCCATTGTTCCAAGGTGATAATGTTCTCGAGCTTAGCCTTAATATGGCTATATTCACCTGGTCCAATGTCTTTTTTGTTTAGGCTAAACTTAAATGACTTTGTTGCTACGAGAATTGCCTCATAGTAACTTTGAGTTTTGAATGTGTTGTCTAGGATATAATTTGACTGGGGGTGGATATATGCACGAGCAAAATCATCTGCGGTGATATCTGAGTTCTCTTTGAAGTGTTCTGGTTCTGTTACAAGGATCTAGTCAAAGACATCCTTGTAGATGTATGGTGATGACTGTGTAGGTTTTGGGGTTACTGGTTTGGGTATGGTAACAAGGGGTTGAAACTTTGTTACTGACTGTTGTCTGTGAAGACGATGTACCTGCAAAACCTGCATGAACACCTGTTAATGGTTTCTGTGGGGTCAAAGACCCTACAACTGTGAGGTTTCTACCTAGGGGTGACTGGGTAGATTTCTATGTATGGGTTATCTGTTTATCTTCAACCTTGACTGGGGTTGATGATTGTGCTGGAGTGATGGTTTTATGGGCATAAGAACTGATGTCGAATGCTTTTGCCTTGCCTTTATCTTTCTTGGGTGTCATTGTTACTAGATCATGAGTGAATGATTCCTGCAAATAGTTAGCAACAATTTATAGAAAGAAATGCGGAATTGAAATATTATAAATTCTGCTTCTGGATCTGAAATCCTGTTTCAATCTACTTGATGCGGTAGACTTGCAACTGTCCATCTGAATTCACTAAATGAATTCTTGGTGTCTGCCTCTGTGAACTGCAAAACAACAAAATGAAAAAGGTATTTGCAGAGGAATCCTATGTGATAGGCAAATGGCCTGTTAGAAATTCTCTGGTTAGGAAATCAGGGATGGAATTATAATTTCCCATGATATGTTCTATATCAAAATCAAAGATTGACAGTATGGCCTGCCATCTAGCAAAGATCTGTTTGGATGCTATGTTTTTAACATCCTTAGTAAGTACATCCTTTGCTGACTGGCAGTCAACACGTACTAAGAATTTCTGATTCAACAAATCATCCTGAAATTTTGAAATACATTTTACAATGGCCAAAATTTCTTTCTTAACTGTTGAATAGTTCTGTTGGGCTTTATCCCATGAATGTGTTCTTTTTCTTCAAAAATCTGTTTTAAAATACCTCTAAATCCTATTTCAGAAGCATTTGTCTGAACTATCTTTGGGGTATCTGGTTGACATAAAGTCAAAACTGGTAAAACCTTAACTTGACGCTTAATTTCCTGAACAGCCTTGGTATGGACTTCAGACCATGCTGGAGGAATCTTTTTAAGACGTTCAAAAAGGGGTTTACATAAGTGGCGTATGCGTGGATAAAAATCTGCGACATAGTTTAGAGATCCTAAAAATCTCTGCAACTGTGTTTTCTCACGCATAATGTCTATGAATTTTTCTACAAAATCAAGGGTTCTTTGGATAGGGATGATTTTCCCGAAAGAAATCATGTTTCCAAGAAACCTGATTTTTGTCTGAAAAAACTTAATCTTGGGTGCAGAAACCACAAGACCATTTTCTTTAATGACTTTAAAGAAAGTATGCAAATGCTTCCAATGCTGATGTATGTCATTACTGAAGACTAAAATATCATCAATGTAAACAATTGTGAAATTTGTGAACTAATTAAAAATCTGGTTCATAATGTTCTGGAATTCTGAAGGTGCATTCTTGAGCCCAAAAGGTATAACATTCCACTAATATTGTCCAAATGGAACGGTGAATGCTATTTTGTACTTTTCTGGTTTTAAGACTTGGATTTGCCAAAATTCTAATTTAATGTCAAATTTACTAAAGAGATAGGCCTGATGTAATCTCTTTAGGAGATCATTCTTGTTGGGTAATAGATATCTGATCCATTGTAAGACCTTGTTTAAGTGCTTATAGTTAATGACTAAACGAGGGACTCCTCGTTCCTGTTCTGCATGTTTATTAACATAAAAGGCTGCACACGACCATGGGCTTTTACTGGGTTGGATTAGCTTCTTTTCTAATAAACTCTGGATCTCTTTTTTGCAAAGAGATAGATATTCCTGGTTCATTTGAATAGGCTGAGCCCTAGTAGGAATATTCTGTTCTGAAAAGTCCTTCTCATAAGGAAAAGAGACTGGATGTTTCTTACGAGCCCAAAAGGCCGTAGGAAGTTCTGAACAAACTTCTTTTTCAAGTTTGGTCTAGAAGTCTTTGATAGACTTTTGTTATTTAGCAATCTGTTCATCAATTCTGAGACTTTTAATATCTTGTTTAAGAAAACTGATTTGGTTTTCTTTCTGTTGGATTAAGTTAATATCTCTTCGTTGTGAAGGATAATAAAACTCAAATATGATTGGCTTACCCAACACTTTGGCGGATATACCTTGTTCTGTAACAGTCATGGGAAATAACTATTGAAGAAATAGATTCCTGAGAATGACTTGGGAATTTAACTGTTTGATTAGTACAAAGCTAATCGAAAAACAAATACCTTGATTGCAAACATGTGCATTAGGTATTTTGTACCAAATTTGAAGTCTGGTAGAGTCAGCTATAGAAAGCTTCTCTCTGGTTTTCTCAAAATAACGAGAAGGAATTAGACCTTCTTAGATGTAGTTCATATCTGCACTTGAGTCTAATAAGACAATGGTTTCAAATTTGAAATCATTAACCTTGATGGTTAATTGGACATACCATTTCTGATACGCAATTCTGTTTAGAAGATTAAGATAATCTTCTACAGGGGCATAAGTACATGTTTCTCCTTCCTTCAGTTTGCCAAGAGCAATTTGAGTCTGTTTATCAAGTACATCGTTATAAGAAAGATGTTCTTGACGTTCTAAACTCTCTATTTGTAAGAGTTGAACATCTTGCTAGAGATGTTCATGGTCGATTCTGAGATCACAAATCTCTTGACCATGTTCTCTTCTGAGCTGCTAAATTTCTATTTTCAACTGATGAATCTCCTTTTGGAGATCAGAGATCCCAATTGGCTGGAATTTCTTTTTCTGGAAATGACTGAGGACATCAGAATAATTTGTATTCTTGATGTTATTCTAGGAAGATATGGATGGAGGTTTCTCTTCCTCTTTCTGATCCATAATCTCTTTGAGTCTGAGAAGATAAGCTTGCTTCTCTTCTGGGTCATTGATCTTACAGATCATATCGATCATAAGACTATGAGAGTTTGTAAGGACATTGAGTCCTTTTTGACATAAACATCCTCCTTTGTTAGGACATGCACATTCTTGAATGGAGTTGGAAGAACTACTGGAATAATAATTGTCTGTTCTAATATGATTAATGTTTTCTTCATCAGAATATTCTGAGGAAGAACTGGATGATGATTCAAGGTCATCCATGGACTGGAGTATTCTGCTCTTTATAGCTTCATCTAATTCTAATGATTGAATTAGTGATCTGATTTTGCAATCTTTTGCAAAGTGTCCTGGTTTACCACATTTGAAACAACATGTGGTTTTCTGTTCTTTACTATGTTTATGGTAGTTTGGTTTCCAATTCCTTCATGAAAACTTCTGGTAATGCTTTTTCTTAGTGTATGGTTTGTTGCCATACTTCTGGTTATACTTCTGTCCAATGGACTTGAAGTGATTCTTGTATTTTCTAGAGGAAATTTTGGATTTTTGTGTCTTATGAGTTTGGGATGGTCTAACACTTTCCATAC
This sequence comes from Ehretia macrophylla, assembly GCA_037974665.1. Classification (NCBI taxonomy): domain Eukaryota; kingdom Viridiplantae; phylum Streptophyta; class Magnoliopsida; order Boraginales; family Ehretiaceae; genus Ehretia; species Ehretia macrophylla. Next base: position 45,309,019 of record CM075777.1, on the reverse strand, counting down.
CATACTGTTCACACATATTCCCTAATTTTTTTATGTTAGACTGTTTCTTAAATTGTGCTTTAAAATGAAGATCAGTGCAAATCTTCAAAGCAGTTTTGTTGATATGGGATATGATATCACCATATGTCATTAGATCATAGTCTAATCCTGGGAAATCAAGTGAAAGTGCTTCTTTCACCTGCTGAGCAAATAACTTTGGAAGTCCAGATAAAAATCTTTCTTTCCAATAACTGGCATTATTGTCAACTCTTTGGTATAGTTTACTGAGAAAGACATCCTTATACCATCGGAAGTCTTGGAGTGTTCGACATCTGAGGTTCTGAAGGATTTCAGATGTGAAACCCCACTTTCCTGCTTATCTCGTTTTACGTGCTATACCTCGTTTTGCGTGCATATGATCTGTTTATGTGCTATAGGACCTAGAAAGTTATAATTTTGATGTCAATACTCCTAATACGTGCTAAATGTGCATTCATGAAATTTTCATCAAAAACGGAGTCAGAAATTTTATCGTCGATTTTCAGTGAATAGTGTTTTCGAAACACGTCCGCTAAAATTTTGAAACTAGTCTTTTTAACCCTTCTAGACCTAGTCCACGGACTTTAATAGACCTGTGTTTGATGAAAACGGTTTTAAAATCGGCTTAGGAATTTATTAGGGTTTTTACACCGACTTTTGCGAAAATCGAGTTTTAAGCCGACTCGGGTGAAATTGTTTGATTGTAAAACTTCTTGTCACCTAAAAATAATCTACTTGAACTATCTTGAGTGTTGAATAATTGTTTTGAACTTTGGTGATCAATAAAATGCATTTAAAGTCAAGAAAACACTAAAAATACTAAAGTTTCAACTTTGACTTTCATTTGACTTGTTGACTTTCATGCTTATATCACCAACACACAATGAAACAAAGCAAAACACCACATTTTCACACACCTTGCAGCCGTGAAAGCTTAGGGAAAAAAAAGAGATTTTATTCAACTTATTTTCAAAGTAATTTTGCCTTAGAAAACTCATTTAAAGTCCGAATCTTTTCAAACCGAGCTAGATTCCGCTTGTTGGGCACCTGTTGCACGCATTCCTAGCTTTACTTCGGATCAAAGGTGAGAGAAAAATTCTAGATCTCAAAATGTCATTTTTGTGTTTTTGCGTATAAATGAAGATTGAACCGTTAGAATTGAAATCTGATGATAGATTATTGCTCCTTGCATGCTAGGGATCATTATATACTAATACTACGAATTTCTGTCGGATGTAGCATAATTTTTATTTTCCGGGTATTTAATTTTGATTAAAATGTTCAAAGTTGAATTAAATGAGTTGTGTTGATCGAAATCGATTGCCGTCGATTTCTAAATACTTGATAATTACGTGTTAGCGCTGTTGTAATGCCGAATTTTTGATTACATTGTTTGTGTGAAAATCTGAAAAATCCAGCCAAGACATCTTAGGGTTTTAGGGTTATCGGGCATGATTTGGAGGTGTTATGGTGGATTTCCGAGAGGGCTAATGTAGTAGGTTGAATGGGTGAGTGATAGGAACTGATTTGGCAATGTTTGGATTAGTAGATTGTAAGTTATGAATTTTAGAAGTTTAGGTTGTCATTCTTTAATTTCTTGAACGATGCCTTTAGATGGTTGGGTAGTGTTCGAGTGATGAATGGTGAGTTGTTGATGAGTAATTTAGAGTTTAATTATGTATATTATGCATGTCCGGTTAGATGGCCTACTTTGTCATCTAACTACGTTGTTTGTTGTTTAATTTAATATTGATGTTATATTGATGTTATTGATTGATTATTATTGAGTTCGGGAATCGGGCACTTTTGTTGCTGATCTCCCAATTGATTGATTGATGATTGATTGATGATTGATGATTATGGAGTCTTGGTATGTGTGTGCCACCTCTCGGGCAGCGTCGGGCTGTCGGGTTGATAACGGCATGACTGCCATAGGCTACCCCCAGCTCGCATGACGGAGGTGTCATGGAGGGAGGGGCTAGTGAGGTACCTCGGGTGCGTGAGTAATGGGGAGTTATAAGAAGAACGGTTGAGATCGTGATGGCGTTTGGAGCTACACCAAATAGAGTATCCTTTAATGAATGGTTATATAGTTATGTGATGATAATGTTATTATTGTTGTTGTGTGTTTACTTGCTCAAAGGACTAAATCCAAGGAGCGTAGTGAATACTGTCGAGATCTATCGGATCCTCACTGGGCTTATGTATATAAGCTCACTCTCTATTATTGCATGCTTACAGGTGTTGCAGAGCCGGATTACGGGTACGTGCCTCATGAGGAGGAAAATGTGCCTTACGTGGACGAGTCATATGTTCCCGAGTCTTATCCATGATTATATGTTGTTTAATGTAATGTATATTAGCTTAATAGACTTTTATATGCTTAATGGTTCTTATTGTAATAGATGTTGAAAGATGATGATCCAAACGATGTTAATTTAGTGGATTTCTTTTGTCTATGGTTAAGTTATAGTTGTGTCTCAACTTACTTTTGAAATGTATGATAAAGTTGAGGTATTGTATGTCATGTTGGAACGGAGGCGTATAACGAGGATGTTTTATTGTATAATATGGTTGTGTTGTATGTTGTTGTTTGTATTGAGGAATTACTGGATGTATGATGTTTTATGAGGTTGGTTTAGAACCTCGGAAATCTGTTTACTGTCGTTATGCCGCCGAAATTCCGTTGCGTCCTGACTGATTATAGGTGGGGTCGAGTTGGGGCGTGACAGTTTAAGTGGTATCAGAGCGCATGTTAGTTGTCAGCCGGGGTATTCTCGGAATGTGGGTAATGGTCTTAGCATGAAATATGTATGAAAAGAAAGAAAAGTGAAATATGTATTGATATGATTAAATGATTAAGTGATTATGTGATTTAAGTGCTTATGTGATTATGTGATCAATTTGCTTTTGTGATGGAAACTTATGTGATTTATGTGCTTTATATGAGTTTGTTGTTTATGTGTTAAAAGTTGTATATAACCTGTTTATGTGCTATAACCTGTGCTAACTCTTTGATTAGTACGATGGCCGGTAGACCGAGGACTCGTGGTAGGCCCGAGATTGTAGATGAGGTTCCTGGTAATGTGGCACAGGGCAGTGATAGGGGTGATGGCAGGTTAGAGTCAACAATGGATCGGATTGCAGATTTGATGGCTGGGCAGGCCCAGTTGTTAGCAGGTCAGGCCGTTCAGACTCAGGCGTTGCAGGCTCAGATACAGAATATACAGGGTGGTAATCACGGTCGAGGTACTATGAAGGAGTTTCTGGGGTACTATCCTCCTAGATTTCAGGGAGAGCCTGATGATAGGAAGGCCGAGTCGTGGATTAGCAAGTTAGAGAAAATTTTTGATTCTCTCGGGTACACTGATGAGCGGAAGGTGACTTGTGCTGTCTATTTGCTTGATGATGAGGCGGAGGAATGGTGGCGCACTGTGAGAGCCAGTTGGGAGACCCGGGGTGTTCCGTATGTTTGGGATACCTTTCTGACTGCTTTTAGGGATAAGTATGTCCCGAGGGTTGCACGAGAGAGGAGAGAGGCTGAGTTCTTGTCCTTGGTGCAGGGGGATTCTTCTGTGGCTCAGTATGAGGCTACATTCACTAGGTTGTCCCGGTATGCACCGGAGTTTGTAGCTGTGGAGGAGAGGAAGACCCGTAGATTTATGTTGGGATTGAGGCCCGAGATTCAGGATGCAATGGCTCTGAATCGCTATGATATCTTCACTGAGGCTTTTGATGCAGCTTCTAGGTTAGAGAAGAGGAAAGGGGATCAGATTGTCTCCAGTCAGCCTAGTAAGAGGCCGTATCAGCCACAGGGCCAGCAGGTTATATATAGGCCTCCAGTACAGCAGGTTGTCTACAGGCCACCAGCCCAGCAGGGTTCTTATAGGCCACAGGGTCAGCAGAGTTACTATCGGCCTCAGTTTCAGCAGAGGCCATATCAGGTTCAGACTCAGTATAGGCCAGCGCAGTCTCAGAGTCAGTACAGGCCTAGTGTGGTGAGACCTCAGCAGCAGGCTGTATCAGCTGCTTCTTCAGCTTCTGGTTCTTCTAGGGGCAGTGTTAGTGCCACATCATCGCAGTGTAATTACTGCAAGCGCCCAGGGCATGTAGAGTCCGACTGCAGGGTAAAGGCAGGGACATGTTTGGGTTGTGGTAGCATCGAGCATAGGGCGAAGGATTGCCCTAGATATGCGAGTACTGAGGGTCGGGCAGCGACTCAGGGTTACCAGGGTAGGCCTACAGGCAGTGTACCACAGCAGCAGCGGGTTCAGGCTCGGGCTTATGCAGTTGATATGGAGGAGATGCCTGAGGAGACTGCAGTTGTGGAAGGTAACTTCCTTATACTTGATCAACTTGTTAAAGTGTTGATTGATTCTGGTGCTACGCATTCTTTCATTACTCCTGCTTGTGTGCAACGTGTTAAATTGCAACCTGAAAGATTGCCTTATGTGGTTGAGATTAGTACCTCTTTGACTGATAAGTATATTACTGGCTTAGTATGTAAGGATTGTATAATACATGTTAAGGGGCATAATTTTCCTTCGGACCTTATTTTATTTCCTATCCGGGGGTATGATGTTATTCTGGGTATGGATTGGCTTTCTAAGTATGATGCCCAGTTGAACTGTAGAACCAAGGTAGTACAGTTTCGTTTGCCAGATCAGCCAGTAGTAGAGGTAGTGGGTAACCGGGGTGCTAAGATGAGTTTTGTTATCTCAGCAACTAAAGCCGTTAAGTTGGTGAGTAAGGGGTGTTCGGGTTATCTAGCTTATTTGATCAACAAGCCATCTGATAAGCTACAGCTAGAGGAAGTCCCTATTATCCGGGAATATCCTAATGTATTTCCCGAGGAGTTGCCAGGATTGCCGCCAGAGAGGGATATAGAGTTTGTGATTAATCTTGTTCCCGGTACTCAACCTATTTCTAAATCGGCGTACCGGATGGCACCAGCTGAGTTGAAGGAGTTGAAGACTCAGTTACAGGAGTTATTGAAGAAAGGATTCATTCAGCAGAGTTCTTCACCTTGGGGAGCTCCAGTCTTATTTGTGAAGAAGAAGGATGGTACTTTGAGATTGTGTATTGATTACCGTGGTTTGAATCAGGTGACCATCAAGAATAGATATCCTTTGCCACTGATTGATGAGTTGTTTGATCAACTTCAGGGAGCCAAAGTCTATTCTAAATTTGATTTGAGGCAGGGGTATTATCAGCTTCGGATTCGCACAGACGATGTTCCGAAGTCTGCCTTCAGGACTCGGTACGGGCATTATGAGTTTGTTGTTATGCCCTTTGGATTGACTAATGCACCGGCAGCATTCATGGATCTTATGCATCGAGTCTTTCAGCCGTACTTGGACCAGTTCGTGGTGATTTTTATTGATGATATCTTGGTCTATTCTAAATCTGAATCGGAGCACGAGCAACATCTACGGCTTGTATTAGAGAAGTTGCAGGAGCATCAGTTGTTTGCCAAGTTCAGCAAATGTGAATTTTGGCTGCAACGGATTTCTTTTCTTGGCCATGTTATTACACAGAGTGGTATTTCCGTAGATCCCACTAAGATTGAGTCGGTGATGTCTTGGAAGCGGCCAGAGAGTGTTACTGATGTTCGTAGTTTTCTTGGCTTGGCGGGTTATTACCGTAGGTTTGTCAAGGACTTCTCAAAGATTGCGGGGCCACTATCTAAGTTGACTCAGAAACGGACTATCTTTAATTGGGACGAGAAGTGTGAGAGTGGATTTCAGGAGTTGAAAAAAAAGGTTAACTACCGCTCCAGTACTTGCTTTACCAGAGGGGACCGATAATATGGTCATTTACAGCGATGCATCCAAGGAGGGCTTGGGATGTGTTCTTATGCAGGATGGCCGAGTTATTGCCTATGCTTCTCGAAAGTTGAAGCCTTATGAAGAAAATTATCCGACTCATGATCTTGAGTTGGCAGCAGTTGTCTTTGCACTCAAGAAGTGGCGTCATTATCTGTGGGGAAGTAAGTTTGAAATTTTCACTGATCATAAGAGTCGTAAGTACTTATTCTCACAGAAGGAGTTGAATATGCGCCAGCGGAGGTGGATGGAGCTTCTTGGAGATTATAATTGTTCTATCAATTATCTGCCTGGAAAGACAAATGTTGTGGCAGATGCTCTCAGCCGAAAGGCTAGTATTTCTTGTTTGGCTGTCAAGAAGTGGGAGATTCTTGAAGAGTTTAGTTATTGGAGACCAGAGTTCACTCAGGTTGGGGTGATGTGTTCACATCTCCGTATTCAGCCTTTATTATTGTCTCAGATCAGGGAAGCTCAGCAGCTTGATGTTAAACTTCAGAAGATCAAGGATCAGATCATGGATGATCAGTCTGACTTCAAACTGCATGAGGACGGTATTCTTCGGTTTCGGAACAGGGTTTGTGTTCCCGATGAACCGAGCTTGAGGCGAGGTATTCTGGAGGAAGCTCATAATTCTAAATATACTATTCATCCCGGTGGAACCAAGATGTATCGGGATTTGAAGCAACATTACTGGTGGAACAACATGAAAAGGGAGGTTGCTCAGTTTGTGTCTAGATGTTTGACTTGTCAGAGAGTGAAAGCCGAGCATCAACGACCAGCAGGTTTGCTTCAGCCGTTGGCTATACCGGAGTGGAAATGGCAGCATATTACGATGGACTTCGTCACTGGTTTGCCTAGATCACCGAGGGGTAATGATGCAGTTTGGGTTGTCGTGGATCGTTTGACGAAGACAGCTCATTTTATTGCCATGAGGTTGGGAGATGAGGTTACAAAGTTGACGGACCTCTATCTGGATCAGATTGTTAGACTTCACGGTATTCCATCTAGTATTGTCTCTGATCGAGATCCTCGATTTACTTCTCGTTTGTGGGAGAAACTTCAGGAGACCTTAGGTACTCAGTTGAACTTTAGTACAGCGTATCATCCACAGACCGACGGTCAGTCTGAGCGGACTATTCAGATTCTGGAAGATATGCTTAGGGCTTGTGTTCTGGACTTTGGGAAGAACTGGGAGAACCATCTACCACTTGCCGAGTTTGCCTATAACAATAGTTATCAAGCTACTATTGGAATGGCGCCTTTCGCAGCTCTTTACGGTCGTAAGTGCCGTTCACCTTTGTATTGGGACGAGGTAGGAGAGATGAAGACTGTTGATCCGACTATCATGCCAGAATTTCTTGAGAAGATTGAGAATGTTCAGTTGATCAGGCAGAGAATGCTTACGGCACAGAGTAGATTCAAGAGTTATGCTGATAAGCGTCGTCGAGACTTAGAGTTTGCAATCGGAGATCGGGTTTTCTTGAGATTGTCTCCTCGAAAGGGGTTTGTTCGTTATGGTAAAGGTGGAAAGCTGAGTCCGAGATTTGTAGGGCCGTTTGAGATTACTGGCAGGGTTGGTAAGTTGGCATATCGGTTGGCTCTACCAGAAAACTTCTCTAATGTCCACGATGTATTTCACGTGTCTAATTTGCGGAAATATAATCCGGATCCTTCTCATATTCTTGAGCCAGAGCCGTTACAGCTTCGAGAGAATTTGACTTATGACGAGCGTCCGATTCGTATTCTAGATCAGATGGACCGAGAGTTGAGGTCGAAGAGGATTCCGATGGTTAAGGTGTTGTGGAAGCATCACGGCATTGAGGAAGCTACGTGGGAGAGACGAGATCAGATGCAGCAGCAATACCCAGATCTTTTCCGTACATCAAGTAAGAATTTCGAGGACGAAATTTCTATAAGGAGGGGAGAATGTGAAACCCCACTTTCCTGCTTATCTCGTTTTACGTGCTATACCTCGTTTTGCGTGCATATGATCTGTTTATGTGCTATAGGACCTAGAAAGTTATAATTTTGATGTCAATACTCCTAATACGTGCTAAATGTGCATTCATGAAATTTTCATCAAAAACGGAGTCAGGAATTTTATCGTCGATTTTTAGTGAATAGTGTTTTCGAAACACGTCCGCTAAAATTTTGAAACTAGTCTTTTTAACCCTTCTAGACCTAGTCCACGGACTTTAATAGACCTGTGTTTGATGAAAACGGTTTTAAAATCGGCTTAGGAATTTATTAGGGTTTTTACACTGACTTTTGCGAAAATCGAGTTTTAAGCCGACTCGGGTGAAATTGTTTGATTGTAAAACTTCTTGTCACCTAAAAATAATCTACTTGAACTATCTTGAGTGTTGAATAATTGTTTTGAACTTTGGTGATCAATAAAATGCATTTAAAGTCAAGAAAACACTAAAAATACTAAAGTTTCAACTTTGACTTTCATTTGACTTGTTGACTTTCATGCTTATATCACCAACACACAATGAAACAAAGCAAAACACCACATTTTCACACACCTTGCAGCCGTGAAAGCTTAGGGAAAAAAAAGAGATTTTATTCAACTTATTTTCAAAGTAATTTTGCCTTAGAAAACTCATTTAAAGTCCGAATCTTTTCAAACCGAGCTAGATTCCGCTTGTTGGGCACCTGTTGCACGCATTCCTAGCTTTACTTCGGATCAAAGGTGAGAGAAAAATTCTAGATCTCAAAATGTCATTTTTGTGTTTTTGCGTATAAATGAAGATTGAACCGTTAGAATTGAAATCTGATGATAGATTATTGCTCCTTGCATGCTAGGGATCATTATATACTAATACTACGAATTTCTGTCGGATGTAGCATAATTTTTATTTTCCGGGTATTTAATTTTGATTAAAATGTTCAAAGTTGAATTAAATGAGTTGTGTTGATCGAAATCGATTGCCGTCGATTTCTAAATACTTGATAATTACGTGTTAGCGCTGTTGTAATGCCGAATTTTTGATTACATTGTTTGTGTGAAAATCTGAAAAATCCAGCCAAGACATCTTAGGGTTTTAGGGTTATCGGGCATGATTTGGAGGTGTTATGGTGGATTTCCGAGAGGGCTAATGTAGTAGGTTGAATGGGTGAGTGATAGGAACTGATTTGGCAATGTTTGGATTAGTAGATTGTAAGTTATGAATTTTAGAAGTTTAGGTTGTCATTCTTTAATTTCTTGAACGATGCCTTTAGATGGTTGGGTAGTGTTCGAGTGATGAATGGTGAGTTGTTGATGAGTAATTTAGAGTTTAATTATGTATATTATGCATGTCCGGTTAGATGGCCTACTTTGTCATCTAACTACGTTGTTTGTTGTTTAATTTAATATTGATGTTATATTGATGTTATTGATTGATTATTATTGAGTTCGGGAATCGGGCACTTTTGTTGCTGATCTCCCAATTGATTGATTGATGATTGATTGATGATTGATGATTATGGAGTCTTGGTATGTGTGTGCCACCTCTCGGGCAGCGTCGGGCTGTCGGGTTGATAACGGCATGACTGCCATAGGCTACCCCCAGCTCGCATGACGGAGGTGTCATGGAGGGAGGGGCTAGTGAGGTACCTCGGGTGCGTGAGTAATGGGGAGTTATAAGAAGAACGGTTGAGATCGTGATGGCGTTTGGAGCTACACCAAATAGAGTATCCTTTAATGAATGGTTATATAGTTATGTGATGATAATGTTATTATTGTTGTTGTGTGTTTACTTGCTCAAAGGACTAAATCCAAGGAGCGTAGTGAATACTGTCGAGATCTATCGGATCCTCACTGGGCTTATGTATATAAGCTCACTCTCTATTATTGCATGCTTACAGGTGTTGCAGAGCCGGATTACGGGTACGTGCCTCATGAGGAGGAAAATGTGCCTTACGTGGACGAGTCATATGTTCCCGAGTCTTATCCATGATTATATGTTGTTTAATGTAATGTATATTAGCTTAATAGACTTTTATATGCTTAATGGTTCTTATTGTAATGGATGTTGAAAGATGATGATCCAAACGATGTTAATTTAGTGGATTTCTTTTGTCTATGGTTAAGTTATAGTTGTGTCTCAACTTACTTTTGAAATGTATGATAAAGTTGAGGTATTGTATGTCATGTTGGAACGGAGGCGTATAACGAGGATGTTTTATTGTATAATATGGTTGTGTTGTATGTTGTTGTTTGTATTGAGGAATTACTGGATGTATGATGTTTTATGAGGTTGGTTTAGAACCTCGGAAATCTGTTTACTGTCGTTATGCCGCCGAAATTCCGTTGCGTCCTGACTGATTATAGGTGGGGTCGAGTTGGGGCGTGACAGTTTAAGTGGTATCAGAGCGCATGTTAGTTGTCAGCCGGGGTATTCTCGGAATGTGGGTAATGGTCTTAGCATGAAATATGTATGAAAAGAAAGAAAAGTGAAATATGTATTGATATGATTAAATGATTAAGTGATTATGTGATTTAAGTGCTTATGTGATTATGTGATCAATTTGCTTTTGTGATGGAAACTTATGTGATTTATGTGCTTTATATGAGTTTGTTGTTTATGTGTTAAAAGTTGTATATAACCTGTTTATGTGCTATAACCTGTGCTAACTCTTTGATTAGTACGATGGCCGGTAGACCGAGGACTCGTGGTAGGCCCGAGATTGTAGATGAGGTTCCTGGTAATGTGGCACAGGGCAGTGATAGGGGTGATGGCAGGTTAGAGTCAACAATGGATCGGATTGCAGATTTGATGGCTGGGCAGGCCCAGTTGTTAGCAGGTCAGGCCGTTCAGACTCAGGCGTTGCAGGCTCAGATACAGAATATACAGGGTGGTAATCACGGTCGAGGTACTATGAAGGAGTTTCTGGGGTACTATCCTCCTAGATTTCAGGGAGAGCCTGATGATAGGAAGGCCGAGTCGTGGATTAGCAAGTTAGAGAAAATTTTTGATTCTCTCGGGTACACTGATGAGCGGAAGGTGACTTGTGCTGTCTATTTGCTTGATGATGAGGCGGAGGAATGGTGGCGCACTGTGAGAGCCAGTTGGGAGACCCGGGGTGTTCCGTATGTTTGGGATACCTTTCTGACTGCTTTTAGGGATAAGTATGTCCCGAGGGTTGCACGAGAGAGGAGAGAGGCTGAGTTCTTGTCCTTGGTGCAGGGGGATTCTTCTGTGGCTCAGTATGAGGCTACATTCACTAGGTTGTCCCGGTATGCACCGGAGTTTGTAGCTGTGGAGGAGAGGAAGACCCGTAGATTTATGTTGGGATTGAGGCCCGAGATTCAGGATGCAATGGCTCTGAATCGCTATGATATCTTCACTGAGGCTTTTGATGCAGCTTCTAGGTTAGAGAAGAGGAAAGGGGATCAGATTGTCTCCAGTCAGCCTAGTAAGAGGCCGTATCAGCCACAGGGCCAGCAGGTTATATATAGGCCTCCAGTACAGCAGGTTGTCTACAGGCCACCAGCCCAGCAGGGTTCTTATAGGCCACAGGGTCAGCAGAGTTACTATCGGCCTCAGTTTCAGCAGAGGCCATATCAGGTTCAGACTCAGTATAGGCCAGCGCAGTCTCAGAGTCAGTACAGGCCTAGTGTGGTGAGACCTCAGCAGCAGGCTGTATCAGCTGCTTCTTCAGCTTCTGGTTCTTCTAGGGGCAGTGTTAGTGCCACATCATCGCAGTGTAATTACTGCAAGCGCCCAGGGCATGTAGAGTCCGACTGCAGGGTAAAGGCAGGGACATGTTTGGGTTGTGGTAGCATCGAGCATAGGGCGAAGGATTGCCCTAGATATGCGAGTACTGAGGGTCGGGCAGCGACTCAGGGTTACCAGGGTAGGCCTACAGGCAGTGTACCACAGCAGCAGCGGGTTCAGGCTCGGGCTTATGCAGTTGATATGGAGGAGATGCCTGAGGAGACTGCAGTTGTGGAAGGTAACTTCCTTATACTTGATCAACTTGTTAAAGTGTTGATTGATTCTGGTGCTACGCATTCTTTCATTACTCCTGCTTGTGTGCAACGTGTTAAATTGCAACCTGAAAGATTGCCTTATGTGGTTGAGATTAGTACCTCTTTGACTGATAAGTATATTACTGGCTTAGTATGTAAGGATTGTATAATACATGTTAAGGGGCATAATTTTCCTTCGGACCTTATTTTATTTCCTATCCGGGGGTATGATGTTATTCTGGGTATGGATTGGCTTTCTAAGTATGATGCCCAGTTGAACTGTAGAACCAAGGTAGTACAGTTTCGTTTGCCAGATCAGCCAGTAGTAGAGGTAGTGGGTAACCGGGGTGCTAAGATGAGTTTTGTTATCTCAGCAACTAAAGCCGTTAAGTTGGTGAGTAAGGGGTGTTCGGGTTATCTAGCTTATTTGATCAACAAGCCATCTGATAAGCTACAGCTAGAGGAAGTCCCTATTATCCGGGAATATCCTAATGTATTTCCCGAGGAGTTGCCAGGATTGCCGCCAGAGAGGGATATAGAGTTTGTGATTAATCTTGTTCCCGGTACTCAACCTATTTCTAAATCGGCGTACCGGATGGCACCAGCTGAGTTGAAGGAGTTGAAGACTCAGTTACAGGAGTTATTGAAGAAAGGATTCATTCAGCAGAGTTCTTCACCTTGGGGAGCTCCAGTCTTATTTGTGAAGAAGAAGGATGGTACTTTGAGATTGTGTATTGATTACCGTGGTTTGAATCAGGTGACCATCAAGAATAGATATCCTTTGCCACTGATTGATGAGTTGTTTGATCAACTTCAGGGAGCCAAAGTCTATTCTAAATTTGATTTGAGGCAGGGGTATTATCAGCTTCGGATTCGCACAGACGATGTTCCGAAGTCTGCCTTCAGGACTCGGTACGGGCATTATGAGTTTGTTGTTATGCCCTTTGGATTGACTAATGCACCGGCAGCATTCATGGATCTTATGCATCGAGTCTTTCAGCCGTACTTGGACCAGTTCGTGGTGATTTTTATTGATGATATCTTGGTCTATTCTAAATCTGAATCGGAGCACGAGCAACATCTACGGCTTGTATTAGAGAAGTTGCAGGAGCATCAGTTGTTTGCCAAGTTCAGCAAATGTGAATTTTGGCTGCAACGGATTTCTTTTCTTGGCCATGTTATTACACAGAGTGGTATTTCCGTAGATCCCACTAAGATTGAGTCGGTGATGTCTTGGAAGCGGCCAGAGAGTGTTACTGATGTTCGTAGTTTTCTTGGCTTGGCGGGTTATTACCGTAGGTTTGTCAAGGACTTCTCAAAGATTGCGGGGCCACTATCTAAGTTGACTCAGAAACGGACTATCTTTAATTAGGACGAGAAGTGTGAGAGTGGATTTCAGGAGTTGAAAAAAAAGGTTAACTACCGCTCCAGTACTTGCTTTACCAGAGGGGACCGATAATATGGTCATTTACAGCGATGCATCCAAGGAGGGCTTGGGATGTGTTCTTATGCAGGATGGCCGAGTTATTGCCTATGCTTCTCGAAAGTTGAAGCCTTATGAAGAAAATTATCCGACTCATGATCTTGAGTTGGCAGCAGTTGTCTTTGCACTCAAGAAGTGGCGTCATTATCTGTGGGGAAGTAAGTTTGAAATTTTCACTGATCATAAGAGTCTTAAGTACTTATTCTCACAGAAGGAGTTGAATATGCGCCAGCGGAGGTGGATGGAGCTTCTTGGAGATTATAATTGTTCTATCAATTATCTGCCTGGAAAGGCAAATGTTGTGGCAGATGCTCTCAGCCGAAAGGCTAGTATTTCTTGTTTGGCTGTCAAGAAGTGGGAGATTCTTGAAGAGTTTAGTTATTGGAGACCAGAGTTCACTCAGGTTGGGGTGATGTGTTCACATCTCCGTATTCAGCCTTTATTATTGTCTCAGATCAGGGAAGCTCAGCAGCTTGATGTTAAACTTCAGAAGATCAAGGATCAGATCATGGATGATCAGTCTGACTTCAAACTGCATGAGGACGGTATTCTTCGGTTTCGGAACAGGGTTTGTGTTCCCGATGAACCGAGCTTGAGGCGAGGTATTTTGGAGGAAGCTCATAATTCTAAATATACTATTCATCCCGGTGGAACCAAGATGTATCGGGATTTGAAGCAACATTACTGGTGGAACAACATGAAAAGGGAGGTTGCTCAGTTTGTGTCTAGATGTTTGACTTGTCAGAGAGTGAAAGCCGAGCATCAACGACCAGCAGGTTTGCTTCAGCCGTTGGCTATACCGGAGTGGAAATGGCAGCATATTACGATGGACTTCGTCACTGGTTTGCCTAGATCACCGAGGGGTAATGATGCAGTTTGGGTTGTCGTGGATCGTTTGACGAAGACAGCTCATTTTATTGCCATGAGGTTGGGAGATGAGGTTACAAAGTTGACGGACCTCTATCTGGATCAGATTGTTAGACTTCACGGTATTCCATCTAGTATTGTCTCTGATCGAGATCCTCGATTTACTTCTCGTTTGTGGGAGAAACTTCAGGAGACCTTAGGTACTCAGTTGAACTTTAGTACAGCGTATCATCCACAGACCGACGGTCAGTCTGAGCGGACTATTCAGATTCTGGAAGATATGCTTAGGGCTTGTGTTCTGGACTTTGGGAAGAACTGGGAGAACCATCTACCACTTGCCGAGTTTGCCTATAACAATAGTTATCAAGCTACTATTGGAATGGCGCCTTTCGCAGCTCTTTACGGTCGTAAGTGCCGTTCACCTTTGTATTGGGACGAGGTAGGAGAGATGAAGACTGTTGATCCGACTATCATGCCAGAATTTCTTGAGAAGATTGAGAATGTTCAGTTGATCAGGCAGAGAATGCTTACGGCACAGAGTAGATTCAAGAGTTATGCTGATAAGCGTCGTCGAGACTTAGAGTTTGCAATCGGAGATCGGGTTTTCTTGAGATTGTCTCCTCGAAAGGGGTTTGTTCGTTATGGTAAAGGTGGAAAGCTGAGTCCGAGATTTGTAGGGCCGTTTGAGATTACTGGCAGGGTTGGTAAGTTGGCATATCGGTTGGCTCTACCAGAAAACTTCTCTAATGTCCACGATGTATTTCACGTGTCTAATTTGCGGAAATATAATCCGGATCCTTCTCATATTCTTGAGCCAGAGCCGTTACAGCTTCGAGAGAATTTGACTTATGACGAGCGTCCGATTCGTATTCTAGATCAGATGGACCGAGAGTTGAGGTCGAAGAGGATTCCGATGGTTAAGGTGTTGTGGAAGCATCACGGCATTGAGGAAGCTACGTGGGAGAGACGAGATCAGATGCAGCAGCAATACCCAGATCTTTTCCGTACATCAAGTAAGAATTTCGAGGACGAAATTTCTATAAGGAGGGGAGAATGTGAAACCCCACTTTCCTGCTTATCTCGTTTTACGTGCTATACCTCGTTTTGCGTGCATATGATCTGTTTATGTGCTATAGGACCTAGAAAGTTATAATTTTGATGTCAATACTCCTAATACGTGCTAAATGTGCATTCATGAAATTTTCATCAAAAACGGAGTCAGGAATTTTATCGTCGATTTTTAGTGAATAGTGTTTTCGAAACACGTCCGCTAAAATTTTGAAACTAGTCTTTTTAACCCTTCTAGACCTAGTCCACGGACTTTAATAGACCTGTGTTTGATGAAAACGGTTTTAAAATCGGCTTAGGAATTTATTAGGGTTTTTACACTGACTTTTGCGAAAATCGAGTTTTAAGCCGACTCGGGTGAAATTGTTTGATTGTAAAACTTCTTGTCACCTAAAAATAATCTACTTGAACTATCTTGAGTGTTGAATAATTGTTTTGAACTTTGGTGATCAATAAAATGCATTTAAAGTCAAGAAAACACTAAAAATACTAAAGTTTCAACTTTGACTTTCATTTGACTTGTTGACTTTCATGCTTATATCACCAACACACAATGAAACAAAGCAAAACACCACATTTTCACACACCTTGCAGCCGTGAAAGCTTAGGGAAAAAAAAGAGATTTTATTCAACTTATTTTCAAAGTAATTTTGCCTTAGAAAACTCATTTAAAGTCCGAATCTTTTCAAACCGAGCTAGATTCCGCTTGTTGGGCACCTGTTGCACGCATTCCTAGCTTTACTTCGGATCAAAGGTGAGAGAAAAATTCTAGATCTCAAAATGTCATTTTTGTGTTTTTGCGTATAAATGAAGATTGAACCGTTAGAATTGAAATCTGATGATAGATTATTGCTCCTTGCATGCTAGGGATCATTATATACTAATACTACGAATTTCTGTCGGATGTAGCATAATTTTTATTTTCCGGGTATTTAATTTTGATTAAAATGTTCAAAGTTGAATTAAATGAGTTGTGTTGATCGAAATCGATTGCCGTCGATTTCTAAATACTTGATAATTACGTGTTAGCGCTGTTGTAATGCCGAATTTTTGATTACATTGTTTGTGTGAAAATCTGAAAAATCCAGCCAAGACATCTTAGGGTTTTAGGGTTATCGGGCATGATTTGGAGGTGTTATGGTGGATTTCCGAGAGGGCTAATGTAGTAGGTTGAATGGGTGAGTGATAGGAACTGATTTGGCAATGTTTGGATTAGTAGATTGTAAGTTATGAATTTTAGAAGTTTAGGTTGTCATTCTTTAATTTCTTGAACGATGCCTTTAGATGGTTGGGTAGTGTTCGAGTGATGAATGGTGAGTTGTTGATGAGTAATTTAGAGTTTAATTATGTATATTATGCATGTCCGGTTAGATGGCCTACTTTGTCATCTAACTACGTTGTTTGTTGTTTAATTTAATATTGATGTTATATTGATGTTATTGATTGATTATTATTGAGTTCGGGAATCGGGCACTTTTGTTGCTGATCTCCCAATTGATTGATTGATGATTGATTGATGATTGATGATTATGGAGTCTTGGTATGTGTGTGCCACCTCTCGGGCAGCGTCGGGCTGTCGGGTTGATAACGGCATGACTGCCATAGGCTACCCCCAGCTCGCATGACGGAGGTGTCATGGAGGGAGGGGCTAGTGAGGTACCTCGGGTGCGTGAGTAATGGGGAGTTATAAGAAGAACGGTTGAGATCGTGATGGCGTTTGGAGCTACACCAAATAGAGTATCCTTTAATGAATGGTTATATAGTTATGTGATGATAATGTTATTATTGTTGTTGTGTGTTTACTTGCTCAAAGGACTAAATCCAAGGAGCGTAGTGAATACTGTCGAGATCTATCGGATCCTCACTGGGCTTATGTATATAAGCTCACTCTCTATTATTGCATGCTTACAGGTGTTGCAGAGCCGGATTACGGGTACGTGCCTCATGAGGAGGAAAATGTGCCTTACGTGGACGAGTCATATGTTCCCGAGTCTTATCCATGATTATATGTTGTTTAATGTAATGTATATTAGCTTAATAGACTTTTATATGCTTAATGGTTCTTATTGTAATAGATGTTGAAAGATGATGATCCAAACGATGTTAATTTAGTGGATTTCTTTTGTCTATGGTTAAGTTATAGTTGTGTCTCAACTTACTTTTGAAATGTATGATAAAGTTGAGGTATTGTATGTCATGTTGGAACGGAGGCGTATAACGAGGGTGTTTTATTGTATAATATGGTTGTGTTGTATGTTGTTGTTTGTATTGAGGAATTACTGGATGTATGATGTTTTATGAGGTTGGTTTAGAACCTCGGAAATCTGTTTACTGTCGTTATGCCGCCGAAATTCCGTTGCGTCCTGACTGATTATAGGTGGGGTCGAGTTGGGGCGTGACAGTTTAAGTGGTATCAGAGCGCATGTTAGTTGTCAGCCGGGGTATTCTCGGAATGTGGGTAATGGTCTTAGCATGAAATATGTATGAAAAGAAAGAAAAGTGAAATATGTATTGATATGATTAAATGATTAAGTGATTATGTGATTTAAGTGCTTATGTGATTATGTGATCAATTTGCTTTTGTGATGGAAACTTATGTGATTTATGTGCTTTATATGAGTTTGTTGTTTATGTGTTAAAAGTTGTATATAACCTGTTTATGTGCTATAACCTGTGCTAACTCTTTGATTAGTACGATGGCCGGTAGACCGAGGACTCGTGGTAGGCCCGAGATTGTAGATGAGGTTCCTGGTAATGTGGCACAGGGCAGTGATAGGGGTGATGGCAGGTTAGAGTCAACAATGGATCGGATTGCAGATTTGATGGCTGGGCAGGCCCAGTTGTTAGCAGGTCAGGCCGTTCAGACTCAGGCGTTGCAGGCTCAGATACAGAATATACAGGGTGGTAATCACGGTCGAGGTACTATGAAGGAGTTTCTGGGGTACTATCCTCCTAGATTTCAGGGAGAGCCTGATGATAGGAAGGCCGAGTCGTGGATTAGCAAGTTAGAGAAAATTTTTGATTCTCTCGGGTACACTGATGAGCGGAAGGTGACTTGTGCTGTCTATTTGCTTGATGATGAGGCGGAGGAATGGTGGCGCACTGTGAGAGCCAGTTGGGAGACCCGGGGTGTTCCGTATGTTTGGGATACCTTTCTGACTGCTTTTAGGGATAAGTATGTCCCGAGGGTTGCACGAGAGAGGAGAGAGGCTGAGTTCTTGTCCTTGGTGCAGGGGGATTCTTCTGTGGCTCAGTATGAGGCTACATTCACTAGGTTGTCCCGGTATGCACCGGAGTTTGTAGCTGTGGAGGAGAGGAAGACCCGTAGATTTATGTTGGGATTGAGGCCCGAGATTCAGGATGCAATGGCTCTGAATCGCTATGATATCTTCACTGAGGCTTTTGATGCAGCTTCTAGGTTAGAGAAGAGGAAAGGGGATCAGATTGTCTCCAGTCAGCCTAGTAAGAGGCCGTATCAGCCACAGGGCCAGCAGGTTATATATAGGCCTCCAGTACAGCAGGTTGTCTACAGGCCACCAGCCCAGCAGGGTTCTTATAGGCCACAGGGTCAGCAGAGTTACTATCGGCCTCAGTTTCAGCAGAGGCCATATCAGGTTCAGACTCAGTATAGGCCAGCGCAGTCTCAGAGTCAGTACAGGCCTAGTGTGGTGAGACCTCAGCAGCAGGCTGTATCAGCTGCTTCTTCAGCTTCTGGTTCTTCTAGGGGCAGTGTTAGTGCCACATCATCGCAGTGTAATTACTGCAAGCGCCCAGGGCATGTAGAGTCCGACTGCAGGGTAAAGGCAGGGACATGTTTGGGTTGTGGTAGCATCGAGCATAGGGCGAAGGATTGCCCTAGATATGCGAGTACTGAGGGTCGGGCAGCGACTCAGGGTTACCAGGGTAGGCCTACAGGCAGTGTACCACAGCAGCAGCGGGTTCAGGCTCGGGCTTATGCAGTTGATATGGAGGAGATGCCTGAGGAGACTGCAGTTGTGGAAGGTAACTTCCTTATACTTGATCAACTTGTTAAAGTGTTGATTGATTCTGGTGCTACGCATTCTTTCATTACTCCTGCTTGTGTGCAACGTGTTAAATTGCAACCTGAAAGATTGCCTTATGTGGTTGAGATTAGTACCTCTTTGACTGATAAGTATATTACTGGCTTAGTATGTAAGGATTGTATAATACATGTTAAGGGGCATAATTTTCCTTCGGACCTTATTTTATTTCCTATCCGGGGGTATGATGTTATTCTGGGTATGGATTGGCTTTCTAAGTATGATGCCCAGTTGAACTGTAGAACCAAGGTAGTACAGTTTCGTTTGCCAGATCAGCCAGTAGTAGAGGTAGTGGGTAACCGGGGTGCTAAGATGAGTTTTGTTATCTCAGCAACTAAAGCCGTTAAGTTGGTGAGTAAGGGGTGTTCGGGTTATCTAGCTTATTTGATCAACAAGCCATCTGATAAGCTACAGCTAGAGGAAGTCCCTATTATCCGGGAATATCCTAATGTATTTCCCGAGGAGTTGCCAGGATTGCCGCCAGAGAGGGATATAGAGTTTGTGATTAATCTTGTTCCCGGTACTCAACCTATTTCTAAATCGGCGTACCGGATGGCACCAGCTGAGTTGAAGGAGTTGAAGACTCAGTTACAGGAGTTATTGAAGAAAGGATTCATTCAGCAGAGTTCTTCACCTTGGGGAGCTCCAGTCTTATTTGTGAAGAAGAAGGATGGTACTTTGAGATTGTGTATTGATTACCGTGGTTTGAATCAGGTGACCATCAAGAATAGATATCCTTTGCCACTGATTGATGAGTTGTTTGATCAACTTCAGGGAGCCAAAGTCTATTCTAAATTTGATTTGAGGCAGGGGTATTATCAGCTTCGGATTCGCACAGACGATGTTCCGAAGTCTGCCTTCAGGACTCGGTACGGGCATTATGAGTTTGTTGTTATGCCCTTTGGATTGACTAATGCACCGGCAGCATTCATGGATCTTATGCATCGAGTCTTTCAGCCGTACTTGGACCAGTTCGTGGTGATTTTTATTGATGATATCTTGGTCTATTCTAAATCTGAATCGGAGCACGAGCAACATCTACGGCTTGTATTAGAGAAGTTGCAGGAGCATCAGTTGTTTGCCAAGTTCAGCAAATGTGAATTTTGGCTGCAACGGATTTCTTTTCTTGGCCATGTTATTACACAGAGTGGTATTTCCGTAGATCCCACTAAGATTGAGTCGGTGATGTCTTGGAAGCGGCCAGAGAGTGTTACTGATGTTCGTAGTTTTCTTGGCTTGGCGGGTTATTACCGTAGGTTTGTCAAGGACTTCTCAAAGATTGCGGGGCCACTATCTAAGTTGACTCAGAAACGGACTATCTTTAATTAGGACGAGAAGTGT
Source organism: Ehretia macrophylla (assembly GCA_037974665.1). Classification (NCBI taxonomy): domain Eukaryota; kingdom Viridiplantae; phylum Streptophyta; class Magnoliopsida; order Boraginales; family Ehretiaceae; genus Ehretia; species Ehretia macrophylla. The sequence goes on along the minus strand of CM075777.1, from coordinate 45,288,397 downwards.
GAGAGTGGATTTCAGGAGTTGAAAAAAAAGGTTAACTACCGCTCCAGTACTTGCTTTACCAGAGGGGACCGATAATATGGTCATTTACAGCGATGCATCCAAGGAGGGCTTGGGATGTGTTCTTATGCAGGATGGCCGAGTTATTGCCTATGCTTCTCGAAAGTTGAAGCCTTATGAAGAAAATTATCCGACTCATGATCTTGAGTTGGCAGCAGTTGTCTTTGCACTCAAGAAGTGGCGTCATTATCTGTGGGGAAGTAAGTTTGAAATTTTCACTGATCATAAGAGTCGTAAGTACTTATTCTCACAGAAGGAGTTGAATATGCGCCAGCGGAGGTGGATGGAGCTTCTTGGAGATTATAATTGTTCTATCAATTATCTGCCTGGAAAGGCAAATGTTGTGGCAGATGCTCTCAGCCGAAAGGCTAGTATTTCTTGTTTGGCTGTCAAGAAGTGGGAGATTCTTGAAGAGTTTAGTTATTGGAGACCAGAGTTCACTCAGGTTGGGGTGATGTGTTCACATCTCCGTATTCAGCCTTTATTATTGTCTCAGATCAGGGAAGCTCAGCAGCTTGATGTTAAACTTCAGAAGATCAAGGATCAGATCATGGATGATCAGTCTGACTTCAAACTGCATGAGGACGGTATTCTTCGGTTTCGGAACAGGGTTTGTGTTCCCGATGAACCGAGCTTGAGGCGAGGTATTCTGGAGGAAGCTCATAATTCTAAATATACTATTCATCCCGGTGGAACCAAGATGTATCGGGATTTGAAGCAACATTACTGGTGGAACAACATGAAAAGGGAGGTTGCTCAGTTTGTGTCTAGATGTTTGACTTGTCAGAGAGTGAAAGCCGAGCATCAACGACCAGCAGGTTTGCTTCAGCCGTTGGCTATACCGGAGTGGAAATGGCAGCATATTACGATGGACTTCGTCACTGGTTTGCCTAGATCACCGAGGGGTAATGATGCAGTTTGGGTTGTCGTGGATCGTTTGACGAAGACAGCTCATTTTATTGCCATGAGGTTGGGAGATGAGGTTACAAAGTTGACGGACCTCTATCTGGATCAGATTGTTAGACTTCACGGTATTCCATCTAGTATTGTCTCTGATCGAGATCCTCGATTTACTTCTCGTTTGTGGGAGAAACTTCAGGAGACCTTAGGTACTCAGTTGAACTTTAGTACAGCGTATCATCCACAGACCGACGGTCAGTCTGAGCGGACTATTCAGATTCTGGAAGATATGCTTAGGGCTTGTGTTCTGGACTTTGGGAAGAACTGGGAGAACCATCTACCACTTGCCGAGTTTGCCTATAACAATAGTTATCAAGCTACTATTGGAATGGCGCCTTTCGCAGCTCTTTACGGTCGTAAGTGCCGTTCACCTTTGTATTGGGACGAGGTAGGAGAGATGAAGACTGTTGATCCGACTATCATGCCAGAATTTCTTGAGAAGATTGAGAATGTTCAGTTGATCAGGCAGAGAATGCTTACGGCACAGAGTAGATTCAAGAGTTATGCTGATAAGCGTCGTCGAGACTTAGAGTTTGCAATCGGAGATCGGGTTTTCTTGAGATTGTCTCCTCGAAAGGGGTTTGTTCGTTATGGTAAAGGTGGAAAGCTGAGTCCGAGATTTGTAGGGCCGTTTGAGATTACTGGCAGGGTTGGTAAGTTGGCATATCGGTTGGCTCTACCAGAAAACTTCTCTAATGTCCACGATGTATTTCACGTGTCTAATTTGCGGAAATATAATCCGGATCCTTCTCATATTCTTGAGCCAGAGCCGTTACAGCTTCGAGAGAATTTGACTTATGACGAGCGTCCGATTCGTATTCTAGATCAGATGGACCGAGAGTTGAGGTCGAAGAGGATTCCGATGGTTAAGGTGTTGTGGAAGCATCACGGCATTGAGGAAGCTACGTGGGAGAGACGAGATCAGATGCAGCAGCAATACCCAGATCTTTTCCGTACATCAAGTAAGAATTTCGAGGACGAAATTTCTATAAGGAGGGGAGAATGTGAAACCCCACTTTCCTGCTTATCTCGTTTTACGTGCTATACCTCGTTTTGCGTGCATATGATCTGTTTATGTGCTATAGGACCTAGAAAGTTATAATTTTGATGTCAATACTCCTAATACGTGCTAAATGTGCATTCATGAAATTTTCATCAAAAACGGAGTCAGGAATTTTATCGTCGATTTTTAGTGAATAGTGTTTTCGAAACACGTCCGCTAAAATTTTGAAACTAGTCTTTTTAACCCTTCTAGACCTAGTCCACGGACTTTAATAGACCTGTGTTTGATGAAAACGGTTTTAAAATCGGCTTAGGAATTTATTAGGGTTTTTACACTGACTTTTGCGAAAATCGAGTTTTAAGCCGACTCGGGTGAAATTGTTTGATTGTAAAACTTCTTGTCACCTAAAAATAATCTACTTGAACTATCTTGAGTGTTGAATAATTGTTTTGAACTTTGGTGATCAATAAAATGCATTTAAAGTCAAGAAAACACTAAAAATACTAAAGTTTCAACTTTGACTTTCATTTGACTTGTTGACTTTCATGCTTATATCACCAACACACAATGAAACAAAGCAAAACACCACATTTTCACACACCTTGCAGCCGTGAAAGCTTAGGGAAAAAAAAGAGATTTTATTCAACTTATTTTCAAAGTAATTTTGCCTTAGAAAACTCATTTAAAGTCCGAATCTTTTCAAACCGAGCTAGATTCCGCTTGTTGGGCACCTGTTGCACGCATTCCTAGCTTTACTTCGGATCAAAGGTGAGAGAAAAATTCTAGATCTCAAAATGTCATTTTTGTGTTTTTGCGTATAAATGAAGATTGAACCGTTAGAATTGAAATCTGATGATAGATTATTGCTCCTTGCATGCTAGGGATCATTATATACTAATACTACGAATTTCTGTCGGATGTAGCATAATTTTTATTTTCCGGGTATTTAATTTTGATTAAAATGTTCAAAGTTGAATTAAATGAGTTGTGTTGATCGAAATCGATTGCCGTCGATTTCTAAATACTTGATAATTACGTGTTAGCGCTGTTGTAATGCCGAATTTTTGATTACATTGTTTGTGTGAAAATCTGAAAAATCCAGCCAAGACATCTTAGGGTTTTAGGGTTATCGGGCATGATTTGGAGGTGTTATGGTGGATTTCCGAGAGGGCTAATGTAGTAGGTTGAATGGGTGAGTGATAGGAACTGATTTGGCAATGTTTGGATTAGTAGATTGTAAGTTATGAATTTTAGAAGTTTAGGTTGTCATTCTTTAATTTCTTGAACGATGCCTTTAGATGGTTGGGTAGTGTTCGAGTGATGAATGGTGAGTTGTTGATGAGTAATTTAGAGTTTAATTATGTATATTATGCATGTCCGGTTAGATGGCCTACTTTGTCATCTAACTACGTTGTTTGTTGTTTAATTTAATATTGATGTTATATTGATGTTATTGATTGATTATTATTGAGTTCGGGAATCGGGCACTTTTGTTGCTGATCTCCCAATTGATTGATTGATGATTGATGATTATGGAGTCTTGGTATGTGTGTGCCACCTCTCGGGCAGCGTCGGGCTGTCGGGTTGATAACGGTATGACTGCCATAGGCTACCCCCAGCTCGCATGACGGAGGTGTCATGGAGGGAGGGGCTAGTGAGGTACCTCGGGTGCGTGAGTAATGGGGAGTTATAAGAAGAACGGTTGAGATCGTGATGGCGTTTGGAGCTACACCAAATAGAGTATCCTTTAATGAATGGTTATATAGTTATGTGATGATAATGTTATTATTGTTGTTGTGTGTTTACTTGCTCAAAGGACTAAATCCAAGGAGCGTAGTGAATACTGTCGAGATCTATCGGATCCTCACTGGGCTTATGTATATAAGCTCACTCTCTATTATTGCATGCTTACAGGTGTTGCAGAGCCGGATTACGGGTACGTGCCTCATGAGGAGGAAAATGTGCCTTACGTGGACGAGTCATATGTTCCCGAGTCTTATCCATGATTATATGTTGTTTAATGTAATGTATATTAGCTTAATAGACTTTTATATGCTTAATGGTTCTTATTGTAATAGATGTTGAAAGATGATGATCCAAACGATGTTAATTTAGTGGCTTTCTTTTGTCTATGGTTAAGTTATAGTTGTGTCTCAACTTACTTTTGAAATGTATGATAAAGTTGAGGTATTGTATGTCATGTTGGAACGGAGGCGTATAACGAGGATGTTTTATTGTATAATATGGTTGTGTTGTATGTTGTTGTTTGTATTGAGGAATTACTGGATGTATGATGTTTTATGAGGTTGGTTTAGAACCTCGGAAATCTGTTTACTGTCGTTATGCCGCCGAAATTCCGTTGCGTCCTGACTGATTATAGGTGGGGTCGAGTTGGGGCGTGACATCAGATGTTCTTTCCTGATAAATTGTGGGATCACCTATGAAATGGTAGGTGATATCGAAGACTGAAGCAAATAGAGCACATGACTCTGTCTGACCTTGCTGATTTAGAATGGGTTCACCATTCTCATTGGTTTTCACCATGTTAAGAATACTTCATTTGGTGGCCTCATTGAGGTGATCATCCCACCATCCTTCGACTTGACCATTGAAGCCAAGAATGATATTTCTGGTTGCTGCTCTTTCAGTAACAACTTGTTTATATATGTTACCGATGATGATCATCTGTTTGGTAACATTGAGAATCTGGTATTCAGACATTCCATCTTTGTTCCATTCATAGATTTGAGTTCCTAAATAGGATCTCTGGGAATAGGATTCTTCAATTTGAAAATCTGGAGGTGAAGGTCTGGGATAGAAGTTCTTTGTATCAAGAAAAGAAATTCTATTAATGTGGATATTTTTATCCCTCCCGGAATTCTATGAAGATGAGGATTCACTATCAGAATTACTGTTTAACTGTTTTATGTTTGGAGAGCCTGTTGGCTCGATGAAGGTTCTAATTTCTTTGATCTGGAAATCAGTTCTTGGAGAAGTTTAGTATTCTTCTCTTCTGTAGATTCCAACTTTGGAATAAAACTGGATATCTTAAAAGGTAAAATCTTGATTGGAGATTCTGGTTTAACCTTTGAACTGGTTAATTTAAGAAAATCAAATAGTTTTGTCAATGAAACAGGGGTCTGTTCTTTTGACTTCTGGATTGATTCAATAGGTTTAACTGGAGTTATGGAGACCGCAATCTGTTTCTCAAGAATATCTTTGATATTCTGAACTTGTTTCTGTAAAGTAACAACTGAAAGATTAGTCCAATTATTTTGTTGGGCTATGTCTTTTAGTTCTGGTTCCTCTGAGAGGATAACTGGTTTAAGATCTATAGTTCCTTCTTTAGTAGGAATCTATGTATGTTGAAACGGAGGGTGCTCCGCATCAATGACTGTTGTAGAATTAGGTATATTCTATTTTCTTGTTCTTGCTGTAAGAACATTAATATTCATTGGTCTATTTCTGTGTTTAAGCCAAAGAAAGAATGGTACATTTAATCTGACAATTTGCAAATACTGGAGCCATTGGTCCTTATAATCTGCTAATTGTTTACTAGTATGTGAGTTCATATACCAGTTTCTGATATCTTTGTGTTCATCTGAAAGAAATTCTTCTTTCAAACCTTGAACATCCCTTTCAAACACTTCTAATAGCATATTGATGCCAAAGTCAGAGGCTGAAGGGTTGAAGTCAACAGACAAAGTATCTATTAGTTCAAATTCTGGATAGACTGGATGAGCAGTCTGATTTTCAATCCTTATTCCCATTGGAACGGATTGGGTCTGAGTTCTGCTTGTTGATGGTAAGTCAACAAAGCCTGGGGATGGGTCAGAAATACTGATCCTAGAGATATTGGAAACTGATCGGGATAAAACTGATTCCCTATTTCCTCTATCTATTTTAACTGAAACAGTACCATCATCATATTGAATGATATGTTCTATTCTGGAGTTCTGGACGTTCTGGTCCTGGACAACTGGTTTGGTGGCATTTTCTATGTCCCACCTTTTTGGAAGTGAAACTTCGTTCCACTTAATGGTTTTGGGTATGTTAACTATTGATCTGTTTCTGTCTATGTTCCAAATGATAGTTTCACCTTTTGGACGTTTTCTAGCTACAGACCTGGGATTTAATCCCGTAGTCATTAATTTATAATTAAGATGATAAATAACTTCATATGCATGTATACACAATCAACATAATAGTTATGTGTCTTAATATCTAACTGAAGTGCTTTAATGACATGAGGACATGTAAGCGATATGGTATGATCTGGAAAACAATTAAAGAATATTGGACCATTACATAGACTAGTCTCAACTAATCCTAGTAATGAATCATTGTATCTAAGTAATCTACAATCTCTAAGGGCTAGATATACACTGGTATCTAGACCTTCTCTGATTAGAGGCTTAAATGCCACATGGCCAATATGAAGAAACCTATAGCCATTTATTTTGGCTTTGTCTAGTGATTTCTGGTATCAGAGCCAGAGCAACTGTTAGGTCAGTCTTAAGCAACATACCTGTGTCTACAACTTACCTTTATTTACTTAGCTAGGGTTAGGAGTGAGTAAGACCCGTGAAAAAGCAGTAGACTCCGTGAGTCCCTTGGGCCGAGGTAGATTCGAAGATAGTAAGTAGGCTCGCATATTGTAAGGTTAAGACTAATCTAGTAGTTGTAATGGCTTCTAGTAGCAGCAATGCTTTAGTAAGATCATATAATAATACCATAGCAAAAACAGAACAAACATGGACAGTATGAGAGTTAAGTAATTGGAAACCTCCTAAGATGAACATAAATGAGATTTACTAGAAAGGTCTCATCGACCTAAAATCTCTACTTACAATTAGATATAAGTAAGAAGTAATACCATTAACCAGTGATCAATAGAGTATTAGACTCATGCCACCAAACTAGTTGTCCAGGACCAGAACGTCCAGAACTCCAGAATAGAATAGATCATTCAATATAATGATGGTACTGTTTCAGTTAAAATAGATAGAGGAAATAGGGAATCAGTTTTATCCCGATCAGTTTCTAGTATCTCTAGGATCAGTATTTCTGACCCATCCCCAGGCTCTGTTGACTTACCATCAACAAGCAGAACTCAGACCCAATCAATTCCCATGTTCCTGAATGAAAACGAAAAATGTGTTCTTTTTCTTTAAAAATCTGTTTTAAAATACCTCTAAATCCTAATTCAGAAGCATATGTCTGAACTATCTTTGGGGTGTCTGGTTGACATAAAGTCAAAACTGGTAAACCCTTAACTTGACGCTTAATTTCCTGAACAGCCTTGGTATGGACTTCAGACCATGCTGGAGGATTCTTTTTAAGATGTTCAAAAAGAGGTTTACATAAGTGGCGTACATATATATATATGTGTGTGTGTGTATGTGTGTGTGTGTGTATTTATCTATATGTGTGTAATTTTAGGTTTTTTATTTGTTCAATCTATAGTTTTTGTATTTAATTTTATATTTATTTTAGTTTTATTTAGTAATATTTGACATAAATATTTGGTAGTATATTTGGCATAAATATTGTGTGAATTAAAAATATTGTATTATAGTGATATTTAGTAGTACAATATAAAATGTTATTTGGTAGTGCAATATACTAGTTAAATATTTTAGGCCTATAGTGTTAATAGTTGAGAATGATACTAGTTTATTTGGGAATGATATTAGTTTATTTGGTTGTCCGATATACTAGTCTATATTTGTGTGTGTGTGTGTGTATATATATGTATAATCTATATTATGTTTGTAATTTATTGGGTTTATTTATTTAATGTTTATTTGTCACATACTTTATTTTTGGATGGACATGTATATGTATTGAATGTTTATATTGTATTATTTACTTTGGGTTTGTTGTACTTATATAAAATTTAGTTGTAACTAGTGATTGGTTTTGGAATATATACATTGTGTATTTTATGGAGTGATATATTACTTTATTTGACTTGTAGTGGTTAATTTACAATAGATTAGACTTATGAGCCATTAATTTAGTTTAATTAAGCCTATTTTGGGAGTATTTAAGTTGTCTTGACTATTATTATCACCTTAAGCTCTCATGTTCCTTTCTTGTTCGTAATTGTGGTGATTGTTATTCTTTAAAACCTTGTGAAAGAAGTGGATGATCTAAAAAGAAAAGTAGTTATGGCAACATTTGTTTCTATCGTCCTGGATCAAGGTGTGTTTGGTTGGAACTTTTCATAATTATGGCCTATTACTAACCGAGATATTCTATTATTTAAAAACTTTCCATTGGAATTTGGGTTTTAATAGTTAGCTTATGTTTGAAGGTTGAACAATTGATTGGTAAATCTTATAATATCAAAAAAAAATCATTTAACTCAATTCAGAAATATAAATTTTTTAATTGAAGCAACATGATAGGTCACACTTTCACTTTAAACCCCCTTCTCCAGGTTCAGTAGATCGAACTGTAAAGTGTTGGGATTTGGAGACATTTGAGATGATTGGATCTACTAAACGTGAGCTATTTGATTACACTAGTCTCTATGTATTGATCATGCAGTTTCTGCATAAAGTTTTGATCTTTACTATATTAAACATGCATGTATATTTTAGTAACATGCATCATATACATATGTTATGTTATTGTTCATTTATGATACTATAATCATCAACTTTGTTTAAGGTTCTTGTAAATGTATATGCATTACCATAAACTTTTGGCTTTTGTTCTTCTCGATTTTATTTGTTGTAACTTTGAAGTGGTCTTCAAAGTGTCTTGCTATATTCTATCTTTTTTGGTCAATATATGTAGATCTCTCACATGGATTTGTTGTGTGTTTTGTTTGTTTCTACTAGATAGTGAAGTTTTTTACCAAGATCATATTTAAGGATCGTGTTAAAATTTCTATTTGATAACAATATAATTATTGGGTTTTGTGTTTTCTCTTTATTTTTCTTCAATAGTGAACATTAATCATGTGAAAGATCAAATAGCGGAAGCATGCAAAGTAGTAATACAACTTGCATATTGAAAAGTTGGGTAGAATGATCGAGCAATAATTAAAAGTTTTAAGTTCTAACCACGATTTTGGCCTGTTGTGAAAGAAAAAAAAAATGCAACTTGCAATATTAGAAGTGAAGTATATGTTAATTGAGAAGCTTTAATGCCAGGTTAATTATAGGAGTTTTATTAATTCCTGTTTTTATGTTTACTTCGTGTATTTTTATATCAATACTTGATGTATTAATCAAGGGTTGACCGTTTTGATGTTGCAGATTGATTAGATGTTGATAAGTTGCAACTTTAATGGCAGTTTGACTGTAAGTTAATGATTGAATTAGCTCTTCTTACTAGACAAATTAATGTAGTAAGCTTTAATTATGTTTCTCGAATTTTTATATGTCACAATACTGTTATTTATTGCATATTTGTTTGTTGGTGTATTAGGAAATGACTTTGAAAGAGTACGAGAAAGAATTGAAAGAGAAAAGAAAAACTTTGCATGCATTGAAACCATGTGAACGAGATGATTAGAAGACAATAGAAGATCAGTTGAGGTTTTTTGTATATTTAAAATATTATGTTTGTACAAAATTTGGGTTTTTTTGTAAATAGTTTAACTTTATTGTAAATATTAAAATATTTGTAAATTTTAATTTGTATATTTCATTTTAATTTTTTTATCTTTTATATTTTAATTTCATAATTTTTATTTTTTTAAATTAAACAATTAATTGGCTACGGATTGACTACAGATACGTGGTAACCAAAAGGTTACGAATTGGCTACGGACCTTGAATTGGCTACAGATATGTGGCCACCAAAAGGTTACGAATTGACTACGGACCTTGAATTGGCTACAGATATGTGGCCACCAAAAGGCTACAGTTTTTCTTACAGAATATTGGCGACCAAAAGGCTACGGATTTGTTACGAACCTATGGTGACGAAACATTTATGACGAAAATGGTTACAGCTTTGCTACAAAAGTTAATAATTAATAAAAATGTGAAAAAGAATAAATTGGTGATGGAATGACTACGAACATTTGGCGACGGAATTAAAAAAATAAATCAATACAAATTAATTTTCGGATATGGCCATGGAATGGCTACGGATTTTCAATTTGACTATGGGACTTAAGGCGACAGACAAAATGGCTACGGAAATTTGTCGCCCGTCCTAGTTTGGCCACGACCAGACTACAAATTTTGGTCTTCGCCCTACCTTATTTTTCTTGTAGTGATATAAATATCCATCAATATGGATAATTACATAATACTCCCCCTTAGATATTAATCTCTTAAGAATATGACTCGTTAAAACTTTATTAGAAAAAAATCTAGTGGAAAAAATTCCTAATGGAAGAAAAAAGTACAATATTATTATTATATGCTTCATACTATCTCATTAAAAACTTTCCAGGAAAACCCAATGGAACAAAACCTAGCAAAAGGAATAAGAGTACATGTGTGCGTATTTGTCTTCTCTCATGTTGGCATATAAAAAATAATTGCTAAGTTCATGCATGCCAATCTTGTGAAATAATTCTTTAAATGTTGTGGTCGACAATCTCTTCATGAACATACCTGTTAGATTATCACTCAGAGTGAATTTGAAAAGCATCCATTTAAGCTTCCTTTGGAATAACGTGAATGGAAAAGAACTTTGAGATAATATGTTTGATTTCATCACCTTTGTATAGCCTTCTTTACTTGAGCAACCATGCATTATTATTCACACAAAAAAGTACAAATACATCAACATGCTATGAGGAAGTGGCAACGATAGTTGGCTTTCAAAACATAAATATATAGAAGTACCACCACATGATAATAAACATCTACTTATCAGTTCTTCAAACTAACTTAATCAACTTTGATTGTGAGTGTCTTGAATATAATTATATCATATACATTGTTTCATAATAATAATAATGAAACTTATATTTAACACCTTCAATTTCTTTCTGTTGGTGTAGAAGTATCTTTTACTAATAAAATAGAGAGAGAATAGTATCTAGCCGCTTTTAGTTTAGTAAGATACACCAATTGCATTGACGTATGATACTTCAAGATCATAATTTTTTTCACTATTATCTCAAGGATGAAAAAGGTCATTTTAATATCAAGGATCAAACCATTAGGACAACCAAAAGTGTAGGTTTTTTTGCTTCAATATTTTCTAAGAAAAAGTTAATTAATGAATAGATTTTTCATCCAATAAATGCTTGAACTTCAGATTGAGACAAAATTTAATTTTTCAAGAATTTTCTATAATATATCTGGCATAAATATACAATTTTCTTATGGGAGCTCTTCAAGAGTCCCTCTTACATTATGAATTCCATAAAATTTTGTGGAATTCATTTGCAAATTCAATTTTTGGTAGTTGGAAGTACATTTTTAAAAAATTAGAAATCTAAAATTTGCAAAATCTAAATTTCCTTATACTTTACCAAAATCCTTATTCAAGAGGCAGAATTTACAAATCTATATTTTTAAAATCTGTTGCTAATATTTTGAGGACAAATTGCCCACAAGTTTAGATAGACGTTGTAACGTCCCAATCCCTCACAGAACCGGGACTTCTATTAACCAAACTATACTCAACCCAAATCCCAACCCGGGCACAAAATTTTAGGGAAAACGGACGGAGTCTCCCCTGTTTATAGGACTAATCAAAAACCTGCAAGCAACAAGTATAATTACAATACAACACCCCAACTTCAATTGTCCAACTTCTCCCAGTCTCAAGACCATCCGAGCCTTAGACAAAATATAATCATACAAACAGGCAAATAAAAGGCAATAAAATCTATCTTTAGCTTTTACATGCCAACTACTCTATCAAACCAAATAAGTTCTTAATTTAATTACTATCCAACAAGCTGAACAAAGTACATACAAGACTTCAAGGGTTTCAAAATAGTGCAAAAATATACACCATGTTCCATCTTCGCAATAGCTTCTAACCACAACAGGATAAGCAACCAATAGCACGTCACACAAGGTAGTTATTCTAACTGCACCTGTAACATGTTAAAACGAGGAATGAGTAACAAAAGTTACCCAGTGAGGGAGGTAATGCAGCATACCGAGACGTGCAACATGATATGCAATAGAATAATAGTATTTCCAACACCAAAATAACACAACCAAGTAAACAAGTAATTAACCATATTTTAAAAGGATACGGTTCCACTTCAAGTCTTCAATCTCGGACCACGAGCCATGAACTTCACGCTAATACCGAAAAACCCATACACCAAGTTGGAATACTCCGGATGTATCCCAATCCTATGACCCTTTCTCCTGAGGTAGGTCCATGCCCAGCAGGTGAACCACGCCTCTGGGGTAGTGGAGTATGCCTCAACGAGAAGGGAATAGGCACCATGGTAGTCGAGGGAGCACGGTAAGCCCGATGCCGCCCGTGTTTCTCGACGCTACCATGTCCGAAAAGGTTGCGCAACCCGATATTCGATCACAATAATTCAAGCAATGACAATATAATTCAAGAATCACATAAATGATAGACAACAAAGTAGGTTGCCCTCGCACGTAGATTATAATAAATAAGCCAGATAACAATATAAATAAAAGACAAGTGTATATTTAGTCTATTCATATCAAAGTACACGTAATTATAAGCAATCATATTAAATTATATAATTTATGAGCAGTAAAACAAATTAAGATGCACAAAAGAATATAACTCCCTCACCTTGGATCCGACTAAATATGCAAGAAAATAGCTCCGATTACCCCAACCTCCTCGAACTAGCTTGGACATGTACCCTAGCGTGTTCATATGAGTTTAACACTTTAGCAATTATCTATATTAATTTTTAACTTAATTTAACTTTTGCTTAACTCAATCCACAACAATAGAAGTTATATATAATCACATTTATATCATATTGTCACATAGCCCAAGAAATCACACAAATGACTCTAAAGCATTTCCTTAGTCTTGCAAGGGTATTAGCTACGTTACAATCTAACAAGTTAAACTTCCTAACTAACTTAACTTCGTTTATACCACAAGAAATATTAAGTTAAACTTCCAATCAAGACAACTACTTTAACACTTAAATATAATTCAACTATAATATGTTCTAAAAGTCATTATCATGCTTATTTACTCAATACATCATATATAACTCAATTGAAAATCAAATATAGCAATTAAGTAGTCCAAATAACTAACTAAGCAACAAGTTCAACCAATTCATATAAATTCTAACAAAATCCTTTTCCAATTGTTTACAAAATATGTTCTAAACTTCACACCGGATAAAGAATTCTAAATTTAACTTTACTAATCAATTATTGCCACCTTATGACCCACGTAAATGCCAATAAATCCCATTTTTAAGCATGTTAACTCAAAAACTTCGAAAAGCCTCTTAGGTGATTTGAATTATACCTACTTAATCCGATTAGCAATTAAGCGTCATAATTACATTTTAGAAGCTTTCTAACACATCTAAGACTAATTACATAATCAAACAAGTCGAATTAAAACATTTGTTCCAAAGTCCCCTAACGACACCTTTAATCATTGCCATAAATGCATTAGAGACATTATCTAACATATATAACACCATTCAAGGCAATCAAACCCATCTGGACAACAAATATACGCATAGCCCCTTTTTGTGTGCAATTCAATTAATCAAGTTCTAACCAATTTAAACACTAATCTAGGTTTAATGTCACCTATAGCACCCTTATATAACACAAAATCAAGCTTCAATCACAATACCTCAAAGCTCAAAACAAGTCAAGTTAGAGCTCCATGAAAGCATGCATTTTTCCAAATCTTCTAACAGAATCCTAAGTTTATCAAATTATTTACCTACTCTATTCATCTCCAAATTCTCTGATTTTTATGTATAAACGTAGCTCTTCGAGTGTAGATAACTTTAGAACCAAACGGAACTCAATTATGATCTAAATTCCTCAAGATACAACAATTTCCGTACGACTGCGCATAACTACCCTGCACCAGCGATTTTCACGGCAGATTTCAAAAATAGTTAAATCAGAAGGTCAAAACGTTCAAATTAGCTTTAGCTCTAGAAATCAACATTTGTTCAGAACTTCCTAATCTAGCTACTGTGTAAATTTCGTTAATTTTAGAGTACGTTTGTTATGTCGAAAATAGTTCCAAACGTGATGGACAGTAGGTTGCCCAGATTACTACCTTTGTACTAATGTTCAATTAGTTTAACCTTTTGCTCAATCCACTAGCTTAGCATGTTACTAACTCCACAACTAACTTAAAGCTTCACCTAGGCACTTCCTCAAACATCTTAAAGGCATTTCAAGTTCTCAACACCATTTCATGCAATTAGCTAATCAACCAACAATACATAGGCATACATGCAAATACATGTCAAAAGTTTACTCTACAAGCTCTCTAGCTATTATTTCATATATTAGAAGCAATAAAATGATTAGAAATGCAAAAAGCCCAAAATTCGCAGGTTACTATTCATAAATACTATTCATCATCTTCAAGAATTTGATTCTTGCATTAATTCCAAAAACAAGCTTATCAAACTTCATAAACTAAGTCTCTATAACATGTAGAGATCATATAACACCATAACCAAGCATTTTATAAGCTAATATGTGCAAATCTAGAAATTCAAAATTTCAACATAAACATAGAAAATGCAATATTATGCAATATTCCTCACCAAAACGTGCTAAGGAGCTAGAAGAAGGTTTAAGAACTCTTGGAATCACTCCTAGATGGCTTGGAAGAGCTTGAAATGTAATGGTTGAAGTGAGATTTTTTTTCCCCTTTTCCTTCTCTGGTTCGACGGGTTGGGGGGCTCTTTGGTGTTTTTTTTTTCTTTCTTTTATTTGCTAAGTTATAAGTGTGTTTATAATATATGAGATATTTAATAGGTGGGTGGCTAATTTGGATTTTAAAAATAACCAAGACTAAATCAACTAAGCTTAAAAATGCAATAGAGTCTAACTAATTCACTAGACGCCCAAATAAAAATTCTACAAAAAGTTACTATTCTTTCGTAATACTATTCATTCAAGACGAAAACTATTTTCTAAATGCACACTCCCAATATTAAATACACAAAATAATATTTTTCACATTCCTCCTACATGATATGTGACAGGAAAAAAATACAGTTTTAAAAAAATTAAACAATAAATTTTCTTTATGAATAGTGCATTTTGCTAAAAATTGAATAAATGCACATTTAATGCTCAAATATGACATTCAACAATTTAAAATGAATATGATGAGGTTCTCGGTCGTCACACTCTTCTCTCCTTACAAAAATTGCGTCCTCGCAATTTCTTAGGCTCTAGAATAATCCTTCAATAGTTGTAGCAACTCTAGTTAGACTTGAAACCAATAAGTGTACTAACAAGTTTACCAAGAGAAATACATATACCATTGCCACTGATAATTCCACTGAGAATACCAAAAGCTCTTCAGAAAGAATTCGATTAATATAGCCAAATAAAGGCTTTTATGGAAATACCGTTTAGAAAACCAAATAGAAGCACCATATAAGAATCTCATCTATTAGTATCGGAAGTTAATAATAAGAAATCTGTATGTGAATACTAAGATAATACCATGCCATAGGTGAGGCCCCGAATAAGAATTCCAACAAGAAACCGTATAAAGAATACCGATAGAGTATCTTTGAGTGCAATTCCTCCAATAGAAGTATATTACGAGTATTCCATGTATGATACCAAATAAGAGATTCATCCAAGATCCACAGGAGATGTTACCTATGAAAATTGTTGTTTAAAGATCAACTGTCACCAATTAACTCCCAACTAGAAGGCCAAAGAGAATACCCTATTAGAAGCTCAACCGTGAACAGAATTTCTCCGCAGGATATAAGTTGTATATATATATGTAGATAATGCTAGATGTTCCCTCTTCTTGTTGGTTCTCGCCTCCAAGTGTGCCACTACTGATCATCTCTTATAGGGGAGAGTTTACTTACCATATGTGAGGGGTAATGCATGTATGCATGCAATGATGAATATATAAGATACTAATATTAATAAATATATCATATAAAAGTACACAAGGTCACATAATTGTTCAGCTAACACATTATTCATATTTCACATAGGCAAATCACGTAACATACATTTCTCATTCAAGTCACACATGATCACATAGTTATACGTATCATACAATCTTCCTATTTCACACCAATGTAACCTATAGAACATATTTTCACTTAAGCAAACACAACTCCACATGCAAGCAAATACTTATTCAAAACACATTTCACATGCACGCACTCAAGGCTGCTACCCAACATACCGAGGACCCTATCTCGGCTGTGAGCTACTAAGCTCTGATACCACATCTGTAACATCCCAATCCCTCACGGAACCGGGACTTCTATTAACCAAACTATACTCAACCCAAATTCTAACCCGGGCACAAAATTTTAGGGAAACGGACGGAGTCTCCCCTGTTTATAGGACTAATCAAAAACCTGCAAACAACAAGTATAATCACAATACAACACCCCAACTTCAATTGTCCAACTTCTCCCAGTCTCAAGACCATCCGAGCCTTAGACAAAATATAATCATACAAACAGGCAAATAAAAGGCAATAAAATCTATCTTTAGCTTTTACATGCCAACTACTCTATCAAACCATATAAGTTTTTAATTTAATTACTATCCAACAAGCTGAACAAAGTACATACAAGACTTCAAGGGTTTCAAAACAGTGCAAAAATATACACCATGTTTCATCTTCACAATAGCTTCTAACCACAGCAGGATAAGCAACCAATAGCACGGCACACAAGGTAGTTATTCTAACTGCACCTGTAACACGTTAAAACGAGGAATGAGTAACAAAAGTTACCCAGTGAGGGAGGTGATGCAGCATACCGAGACGTGCAACATGATATGCAACAAAATAATAGTATTTCCAACACCAAAATAACACAACCAAGTAAACAAGTAATTAACCATATTTTAAAAGGATACGGTTCCACTTCAAGTCTTCAATCTCGGACCACGAGCCACGAACTTCACTCTAATACCGGAAAACCCATACACCAAGTTGGGATACTCCGGATGTATCCGAATCCTACGACCCTTTCTCCTGAGGTAGGTCCATGCCCAGCAGGTGAACCACGCCTTTGGGGTAGTGGAGTATGCCTCAGCGAGAAAGGAATAGGCACCATGGTAGTCGAGGGAGCACGGTAAACCCGATGCCGCCTGTGTTTCTCGACGCTACCATGTCCAAAAAGGTTGCGCAACCCGATATTCGATCACAATAATTCAAGCAATGACAATATAATTCAAGAATCACATAAATGAGAGACAACAAAGTAGGTTGCCCTCGCACGTAGATTATAATAAATAAGCCATATAACAATATAAATAAAAGACAAGTGTATATTTAGTCTATTCATATCAAAGTATACGTAATTATAAGCAATCATATTAAACTATATAATTTATGAGCAGTAAAACAAATTAAGATGCACAAAAGAATGTAACTCCCTCACCTTGGATCCGACTAAATATGTAAGAAAATAGCTCCGATTACCCCAACCTCCTCAAACTAGCTTGGACATGTACCCTAGCATGTTCATATGAGTTTAACACTTTAGCAATCATCTATATTAATTTTTAACTTAATTTAACTTTTGCTTAACTCAATCCACAACAATAGAAGTTATATATAATCACATTTATATCATATTGTCACATAGCCCAAGAAATCACACAAATGACTCTAAAGCATTTCCTTAGTCTTGCAAGGGTATTAGCTACGTTACAATCTAACAAGTTAAACTTTCTAACTAACTTAACTTCGTTTATACCACAAGGAATATCAAGTTAAACTTCCAATCAAGACAACTACTTTAACACTTAAATATAATTCAACTATAATATGTTCTAAAAGTCATTATCATGCTTATTTACTCAATACATCATATATAACTCAATTGAAAATCAAATATAGCAATTAAGTAGTCCAAATAACTAACTAAGCAACAAGTTCAACCAATTCATATAAATTCTAACAAAATCCTTTTCCAATTGTTTACAAAATATGTTCTAAACTTCACACCGGATAAAGAATTCTAAATTTAACTTTACTAATCAATTATTGCCACCTTATGACCCACGCAAATGCCAAGAAATCCCATTTTTAAGCATGTTAACTCAAAAACTTCGAAAAGCCTCTTAGGTGATTTGAACTATACCTACTTAATCCGATTAGCAATTAAGCGTCATAATTACATTTTAGAGGCTTTCTAACACATCTAAGACTAATTACATAATCAAACAAGTCAAATTAAAACATTTGTTCCAAAGTCCCCTAACGACACCTTTAATCAATGCCATAAATGCATTAGAGACATTATCTAACATATATAACACCATTCAAGCCATTCAAACCCATCTGGACAACAAATATACGCATAGCCCCTTTTTGTGTGCAATTCAATTAATCAAGTTCTAACCAATTTAAACACTAATCTAGGTTTAATGTCACCTATAGCACCCTTAGATAACACAAAATCAAGCTTCAATCACACTACCTCAAAGCTCAAAACAAGTCAAGTTAGAGCTCCATGAAAGCATGCATTTTTCCAAATCTTCTAACAGAATCCTAAATTTATCAAATTATTTACCTACTCTATTCATCTCCAAATTCTCTGATTTTTATGTATAAACGTAGATCTTCGAGTGTAGATAACTTTAGAACCAAACGGAACTCAATTCCGATCTAAATTCCTCAAGATACAACCATTTCCGTACGACTGCGCATAACTACCCTGCACCAGCGATTTTCAGGACAGATTTCAAAAATAGTTAAATCAGAAGGTCAAAACGTTCAAATTAGCTTTAGCTCTAGAAATCAACATTTGTTTAGAACTTCCTAATATAGCTATTGTGTAAATTTCGTTAATTTTAGAGTACGTTTGCTATGTCAAAAATGGTTTCAAACGTGATGGACAGTAGGCTGCCCAGATTACTACCTTTGTACTAATGTTCAATTAGTTTAACCTCTTGCTCAATCCACTAGCTTAGCATGTTACTAACTCCACAACTAACTTAAAGCTTCACCTAGACACTTCCTCAAACATCTTAAAGACATTTCAAGTTCTCAATACCATTTCATACAATTAGCTAATCAACCAACAATACATAGGCATACATGCAAATACATGTCAAAAGTTTACTCTACAAGCTCTCTAGCTATTATTTCATGTATTAGAAGCAATAAAATGATTAGAAATACAAAAAGCCCAAAATTCGCAGGTTACTATTCATAGATACTATTCATCATCTTCAAGAATTTGATTCTTGCATTAATTCCAAAAACAAGCTTATCAAACTTCATAAACTAAGTCTCTATAACATGTAGAGATCATATAACACCATAACCAAGCATTTTATAAGCTAATATGTGCAAATCTAGAAATTTAAAATTTCAACATAAACATAGAAAATGCAATATTATGCAATATTCCTCACCAAAACGTGCTAAGGAGCTAGAAGAAGGCTTAAGAACTCTTGGAATCACTCCTAGATGGCTTGGAAAAGCTTGAAATGTAAGGGTTGAAGTGAGATTTTTTTTCCCCTTTTCCTTCTCTGGTTCGACGGGTTTGGGGGGCTCTTTGGTGTTTTTTTTTTCTTTCTTTTATTTGCTAAGTTATAAGTGTGTTTATGATATATGAGGTATTTAATAGGTGGGTGGCTAATTTGGGTTTTAAAAATAACCAAGATTAAATCAACTAAGCTTTAAAATGCAATAGAGTCTAACTAATTCACTAGAAGCCCAAATAAAAATTCTACAAAAAGTTACTATTCTTTCGTAACACTATTCATTCAAGACGAAAACTATTTTCTAAATGCATACTCCCAACATTAAATACACAAAATAATATTTTTCACATTCCTCCTACATGATATGTGACAGGAGAAAAATACAGTTTTAAAAAAATTAAACAATAAATTTTCCTTATGAATAGTGCCTTATGCTAAAAATTGAATAAATGCACATTTAATGCTCAAATATGACATTCAACAATTTAAAATGAATATGATGAGGTTCTCGGTCGTCACAGACGTTAGCTAAAATACAAAGATAAAAGAAAAGAAAATACCTCTTTCACATGACTTTCGCTTTCAGCAAAAAAAGAGTGAGACTCTTTAAGCTTATGCTTCAAACAATTAAATGTGAGATTTTTATTTTTGTTTTTATCCTTTGATGACTTATTATCACGTTGTTAGTATAAAAGTTATCAAGTTCAATTAACTGAAAAAAATGCTATATCAAATTGTTTATGAGATAGTAAAGTAATAAACTCTATTCGAACTACCTTTTTACTGGGTCACATTAATTTCTTCGCTTCATTGACAGGTAATGAAGTTCAAGTTGATACGCCTTTGAATATAAAAGTATGTACCGAAATTATTCCCTTCATTGATCAGTTTTCTGATCTTCTGAATCGATGCTTCTCTCGTGTTCAATTAATCGAAACATGGAACTCTAAATTGAATGCAGGGGTACATCCTAGGCAACCCCGGAACAGATAAATTTGTTGATCTTAATAACAGAGTCAAATATGCTCACCGAATGGGACTTCTATCAGATAGTCTCTATGAGGTAAATTATCATTGTTTCTCAAATTTTTCCATGCTTTCACTACAAAAAAAAAAAATTGAATTTTGCGACGGACAGTTCCCCTCACCGAGTCGTCGCCAATTTGGACTTTGCGATGGCACGGTGAGAGGAAGCGTCCGTCAGACATGAGGTGGTCGCCAAAATCCTCCTAGTCACCAAGCGATCGCCAATATTTCCCCTCACCGAGCCCTTGCCAATTTATCCCATCACCACGCCGTCACAAAAAATTCCTGTCACCATGCCATCACAAACAATTCCCGTCATCACGCTGTCACAAAAATTTCCCATCACCACGCCGTCACAAAAATTTCCCGTCACCACGCCGTCACAAAAATTTCCCGTCACCATACCGTCACTAACAATTCCCATCACCATGCCGTCACTAATATTTCCCATCACCATACCTTCGCCAACTTCACTCGTCCCCATGCCGTCACCAAAACAACTGTCGCCAAGCCCTCGCCAAAACTACATGCAACAGTTTATCTTCTCTATCTTGCCAAAACCATGTCGAATTGCTTTATCTCCTAAAAGACAAATACCAAACAAAACAAGAATAAAGGCAAAAAAGACGATTTTTCTTATATACGAAAGAAAATGTGCAAAGATAACAACAAAAAATTAGCATAATAATGGAGTGGTCAACAATTAGGATTGAAGTTTATTGATTCTCAACGCTCACAATAAAACGTAGGTCCATAAGAATTATGCATGAAACATTACACATTCAAGCTCTAAGGTAGCTAACTATTCAAGAAAGAAGTATTTCACTTAAGACTTTATAACTAATATCAAACCATCCTAATCGTATCATTAGCAGCACAACAAGCTTTAATATAACTTATAATTCATTATTTCACAAGTAAGACACGAGGTAGGAAAATATATCTATCAATAACTTCAACATGAACTTGACAGCAACTTCAAATAAGAACAATTTGACGAAATTGTTTTGTGTTTGTTCTGCCATAGCCCTAGATGATTGGCAGAGAATTAGAGCTAAACGGGAGCTCGAGGAAGTGCTTTGCTTTGCTATCAGATACGCATAAGCCCTTGGCTGAAAAATATGGGGAAAATACTGCTTTTTGTGAGTGGTAATGGTATATAATACTACATACAAAAGGTCTTATGCCAACTAAACCAAACAAAATGAACCTTATTAGACTTCAGATCTTTGAAGTATATCACTTAAGCTAAATAGTAAGCAAAACTAATCAATATGCTAACAAACTAACTACCTAACTAATTTCACATTTCACATAAGTAGGATTTTAATTCTTTTAGCCCTCAATCTTGTGTAGAATACCATATGAATCTACTACTAAGTCATTTAGACAATATAAAGCTCAAGATAACAAAAAGATGAAAGCTAGCACAAATAGGGCTATATGACCAGTTTCACACATACACACAACACATGTATTGCTTTGCTAATTCCTTGCTCATAAGCTATGTTAGGCATATATAAAGCATTAATAAGCATCCTACACTTCATTCAAGCAATTAATCAGACACTTGGTGCTCAACTTTTATACTAAACTAACTAAGTTTCATTCATAACCCCAACTACTTTATTAGCTAACAAAACTTGCTAAAGAGTGTTATACTAACATCATGGACACCATTAACTAGGCTAAATAAGCAATACAACACATTTCAACTTCCAACTACCTCAAGTATAACTTTATAATAGCATAAATAAGCAAAAATAATGCACAAATAAATGTAATCCCTCACCTAGAACCTTAGAAGAACAAGTTTGTGGCTTAATTTGGCTAGAAGATCACTTGGAGAAGTCAAATTTTGGAGTCGTAGTTGAATGTCCTCTTTTTTTTTCCCCTGGATCCGATGGGTTTGAGAGCTTTTCCTTGAGCTTTATTTTTTTTTTTCTTTCTTTCTTTGGCTTTGGTTAATGCTCCCACTGATTCCACTCTTTTTTTTTATTTTGTTTCTCGACTCAAGTCCACCAATTCAAACAATTTGTTTTCTTTGTTTGATAAGCTTTGTTGACTAGACTTACTCAGATAAAAGTTAAACTAAAGAAAGACAAAACTAAAGAATAACTCATGCAAAAATAAAGCTAATGCTTAAAAAAAAGGCACGGTTTGACTTCCTTCTATTTTTATTTTTTTTATAGTAGTTAACGCTTTAAGCTACTTTAGGTTAAGTCTCTTCTTAGTGCCAACTAATTTCTCTCAACTTAGTGCAACGAACAGGTAGTAAACATTATCTTCATACTAATTTTAGTTTTAACTAACTCTTCTAGCATCTCTTACGATTTCACAAGGCAAGTTAATACCACAAGTATAACTACTAGCTAAGACAATGATTAGATAACATTAAAAGTTTCAAACTACCCTATAGATCTACTCAATAATTACCTTCGATAAATCAAATAGTAGTACTTTCATCAAGAAATTAGGAGTAGTAATCCATAACAATGTTGATTATGAGCTACTTGTAATTGCTCATCTTTACGAACATCAAGTATAACATGCAATCCTACTTAAGTTGGTATGATGGTAGTCTTTGACTAGAATCAGTTAACCTTATTCAAAACTCACTTATACAATTTATGAGGGCAATTATACTGCATAATAACTTTTGAGAGGAAAAATTTAGCATGTGAATTCGATAATGATCATGTAAAGATTTTTTTTACCCTTCTACTAATGATAATTAAGGCAGCATGTATCAGTGTTACTGGAGGAGGGGGGTTCGTTTGAGGGAGAGCAAGAGGGCATTAGAAACATCATTGGAGGGGAAAGCGAAAGCTGCAAAAAAACAACTCATCACTATCATTCAACAGAACAATAATCTCATTGGTCAAAATATAATTCCAGCTTAATCATATTGGTTAAGTTAATTTGCAACCAAAAGAAGGGACAAATGTGAAGCACACAAAAGCAGCCACTCATTGTTCACCACATAATTAGTAACAACAAACTATTTTCTAATTAAAAGGGCCGTTTTACTTATGTAGCTTTTAATTGCATTTTTTTCAAAAGATTGTTCATCTATCAGAACTTTTGCGCCAAATCGTTCCTTCAAACCATTTTCCAATGGAAACACCCAATAGAATGAAATTACAATACACTAACAACATCAGAAATTTGAAGATCTAGTCCAAGAAATCAACCATTTAGCAACAAAAATCACGAGTGTGACTGTGTCACGAGATATTTGATTAAGTCCTATAACAAACGAAACCCTCATTTTATGTTGCTAATACACTCACAACAAAACAGAAAATTCACCATAATGTGCATATAAATCAAGAAATAATATCCCAAATTGCAGCTTAAAAACAAATATTGATAGGCAAAGAGACAAAGAATCAGAGCATACCAGCCCCTTTAGCAGCAACTTAATGAATGAGTGTAAGGCCCACCATGAACTGGTTAGCATTAATGGCAGTAGCAGCAGCAACTGAGGTTCCATACACAGAATATAAAATAAAAAACAAAAAATTACATAATATATTAAATTGAAACAAAAAACAGTAAATTAAAATAAATATATAAAAAGATTGTATATAATGTATGTAGATGTATGTATACATATGTATATATAGATACATATACATAAACTTATATATATACACACATATACCGCGTGAGACTAAGGGTGGCTGTTGTGGTTGTGGTGGTGGTTCGCCGACTGGTGGTGGTGGTTTGCGGGGGGTAGGGGTGACAGATCTAGGGGGTGGGGGTACTGGTGCCTGTGGGGAATGGGATAGGAGGTGGGGTGGGGTTGCGTACGGCACTGCAGGGGTCGTGGGGGTGGGGAGTTGTAATTGAAATTAGATCTGATTTACCTTTTATTTCATTTTTTTTTAAAGATTGGTGGAGACGGGCCATGTAGGTCCGTCTCCTTTCGGAGATGGACCCATTAGGTCCGTCTTTGTTTCGGAGACGGACCCATTGGGTCCGTCTTTGTTTGGGAGACAGACAATGAGTCCGTTTCCCAGCAATTGCACTTTTAAGTGCAATTGTTCTTTTTAAAAAAAAAAATTGATGAGAATTTATTTTATGAAGGAAGTATTAAGATATTTTTTTAAAAAAAATTATGAGAGAATTATATTAAGTAAAATAACTAGTTATTTATTATTTAAGCAGTACTTTAATTACAAGTTTAGGATAAATTGTTCATGATAAATTAATTATTAATTATTAATATTAATATAAATTCAAGATTAAAATAAATTATTTAGTAAGTAAATATAGTAAATTAATTTAATTCTTAAGTATTATTATTAGATTATTTATTTATTTAGCAAGTAAAGTTAATTTAATTTTTTAAAAATTATATTGAAATACAAAATTAAATTAGATTTAAATATTTTAGTAAAAAATATTATTACAAAAATTTTCAATAAAAACATTCGTCACCAAATATTATTTTCGAACATTAAAAAAAGAAAATAAATAAAAAATAATCCTAAAAAAATAACCAATATATATATATATTGTGGAGACGGGAGTCTTTCCCGTCTCCAAAATTGGAGACGGGAACCTTTCCCGTCGCTAATTTTGGAGATGGGAGCCTTTCCCGTCTCCAATTTTGGAGACGGGAGGCGTCCCGTCTCCAAAATTGGAGAGGGCATACTTCGTCGTCTCCAAAATTGGAGACGGGAGGAGTTCCCGTCTCCAAAATTGGAGAGGGAAGGCTTTCCCGTCTCCAAAATTGGAGACGGGAGCCTTTCCCATCACCAATTTTGGAGACGGCGAAATACGCCGTCATTGTTAGTGACGGTTTGGTGACGGTTTTTTCTGTCTCACACTATGTCGTCACTGTTCTGTCACAAAATTGGTGTCAACATTTTCCTTCACCAAGTCGTCGCCATATTGGTAATGGGATGGCGACGGCCCATCGCAAAATCTAGTTTTTTTTTGTAGTGTTTACACTGCTCTTCACTTCAATAATGGTAAGCTGTGCCGAGCAAAATAATAATAATGGTAAGCTGTGACTTATCAATAGGTTAATTGGTATCGTTTATTGTGTTTACAGTCTGCAAAATCAAATTGCAAAGGGAATTACCAAAATGTTGACCCGAACAATTTATTATGCCAGAATGATCTGCAAAGACTAGGCGAGGTCAGATAGTCTTAAGCTTTTATGGATTACATATACTTCAAGAACAACATTTATCATATCTTTTGCTTTTATATGCAGTGTCTGGGGAAATTATGCTTACCACAGATTCTTGATCGCTGTTGCGATGCGTGGGGAGTGGGCAAGAACTTACCGGCTTTGCTCCTGCCCTCTTCTAAGATGGATACCCCCCTTTTACTACCTCAAGATAGAGGATGGTGCCAAGTAACCCTCCTTTACTTCTTCCTATATATATAATTTTAGAAATTGATCATTGCACACCAAGACGAGAGCTCTACAAAATTTTGCAGGACCATGATTTACATACAGCTACATTTGGGCAAACGATAAAACCGTCCAGGAGGCTCTTCATATTCGCGAGGTATGTTTACATAATCACTAAAAGCTCCACTTTTACATATTCAACGTAATCCAGTAAGATGATTTGTGTAAGGATAACCTCCAGGGAACAATCACGGAATGGGTGCGATGCAACAAGAGCATGTCTTATGTTGAAGGTTCGGAGAGGACAGACACTTATGCTTTCAATGTCCAAAGTAATGTCGCAACTCATCAAAATCTCACCTATAAGCGTGCTCGAGCTCTAATATACAGGTAACGCCTTTTTCCATTTGAGCCACTTCCATTAGAAACCACTTTTCCAAAGTTCTCCAGACACAACAAAAGCAGATCAGGATCACAGAGCGTTGATCAACTACACGTGGAATCTAAAAAGTGTTATTGGATTGGAACTGAATTACGCAGAAGGCATTTATTTACCTTACATAATCAATTTGTTTGCAATAACATGAATTCTTGCACAGTGGTGATCATGACATGGCTATTCCCCATACGAGCACAGAAGAATGGATAAACTCACTGGGATTGACGATTGAAAGTGGCTGGAGACCATGGTTCGTTGAAGGGGAAGTTGCAGGGTTCGTAACAGGACTTTCTAGCTTGTTTATTCTATATTTAGTTGGGATATTTAGAATTTTTACTAACTTGAAAGAGTATTTATCACTGCTATTAATCGTTTGACGCAGAAACACAGAGAAATATTTGCATCTTGAGTACGAGCTGACATATGCAACTGTAAAGGTGAGAAATCTTCTAAAATCATTTGCATATCTTGAATAATAATTGATGCTTAATTAACTTTTCTATTCTTGTGTTCTTTTGGGCTTTCCAGGGAGGAGGTCATATAGCTCCAGAACAGAAACAAAAGAATGTTTTTCTATGATAAATAGATGGCTTGCTGGAGACCCTCTCTGACATGGATGAATCAATGATGCCACATATTCCTATTACGCATCAAGACAACCATAAACAAGATTGCATACATACACAAAGGTTATGAGTTTCCTCATTCTCACTCGGCCACTTGAAAGTTCGTTCTAAATTTCAACTCCTGTAAACCTTTTGCCTCCTTCCCCTTGTTACTTTCCTCTCTTCTTCTTAAATCTCGGTTGGACATGAGGAATACTTGCAATTTTTTTTTAAAAGTAAAATGCACCATAACCCTCTGTGTTTTTATTAAGTTGTATTATAAATTCTGTATTTTCAAAAGTCGCGTTATAAACATTGTGTTATAAAAAATATTATAAAAAATGTTGCATACACGCCGCAATGTAAAGTTTTATTTAATTCCATTAGTTGGCGTTGTTAATAGATGAAATTGTCTTCATTTAAACTTCTAGAATTTTTAC
The DNA here is from genome assembly GCA_037974665.1 of Ehretia macrophylla. Classification (NCBI taxonomy): domain Eukaryota; kingdom Viridiplantae; phylum Streptophyta; class Magnoliopsida; order Boraginales; family Ehretiaceae; genus Ehretia; species Ehretia macrophylla. The sequence continues at coordinate 45,260,896 of CM075777.1, read as the reverse complement.
CATTTGCAAAATAACTTTATCAAAGTCTAAACTCCCCCTATCTAAAATCCTGGAGAGAGAAACCAAAAGAAAACACTTGAAAAAACTTGAGTAATGCGAGACGTCATTTATTTTTTATCACCTAGTTGTCACCTCCTAGTTGGCATACCAACTAAATAGATTTATTTTTATTCTCTCTCCAATCTTAGTAATTTTATTTAATTTCCTCTCTCTCCTTTCATTAATTTTTCTCTATCTTGTTTTTCCCTTTTTTTCTCCCCTTAATTAATAATTCCTTTCTTCTCTTCTAACCCTATATACGTGTAGTGTATATTTTTCTCTTCCACAAATGATTACAATTAAGAAAAATAAGGCTTTACACCTTTAAGAGTTTAACATCAACTGGAGGCTTGTTATAAAAAGCTTTATCAAGTTTTGATTTTTTATCCTTAAGGATCAACACCGTTAGGATAGATCCATAACCCTTGAAATCATGTTTCATTTATTTATTTTGAAAAAAAAGAAAACGATAAGTTACATTAGAGGTACAATTTTCAAAAAGCAATACAGATAGAACATTCACAAATTGCAGATCTTTATACATTTAAATAATAATCCTATTAACCTCATTTTTTTGGGTTAGGATCTATATGTTAAAGACTCTTATTTTCTACTTCAATATATTACTTTATATTACTTTCAATTAATAGTTGGTTTTAATCTCGATCATGAAAGCTTAGCAAATAACTTCTCCAGAAGGTCATGATTTGCTTAACGCATATTAATCTACAATCCTACGATTCACAAGTTGTCATCACTTATTTTAAAAGATGTTTACAAGAAAATTTTAACTAATCTTCAATCAAGGGGGTGTCAAAAGAGAAAAATCTGGAAAAAAAAAAAGCAGTAAACGTGTATAAGGAAACAGAAGAGAGAGAAGAGAATAAAGAATAGTTGATTAAGGAGAGAAAAAAAGGAAAACCAAAATAAAGAAAAAGTAATAAAAGGAAAGAGAGAAATTAAATAAAATTAATAAGATTGTGAGAGAGAATAAAAATAAATCTATCTAGTTGACATAACAACTAGGAGGTGACAATTGGATAATAAAAAAAGGGGTGACGTCTAGCATTATTCGAAAAACTTAATCTCGCTTCGATTTGAAGTTGTATTATAGTTGAAAGTACTTTTTGTAAATTATTTCTTGTGAAATTACTTTTTTCCAACAGTTTTGATATTATAGTTTAATTATAATGGTTTTTTTTAAACCAATACTTATTATTTACATAAAATTGATGAGTAAAGTCATTTCCAATAATTTTTAACTTTTTCACAAAAGTTTTTTAAGTGTTGTAATAAATAAAAAATGTGATATCGTATATCTTTGTGCATGCATGTGTATCTTGACGAAATGAGATCAAAGAAATTTTGACTTTGCATTAACTGAAATATTATGACCATATAACCGACTAATATAAAATTGATCTCTATAGTGATTCATAAATGATAAAATTGTTCACTTAAATCAGTAAATGGGTTGATACCTGTGATGACCTGCGAACAAAGTGTGAAGTATCTCTATGAACCTAATAAAATGATCAATACACTCATATAAACTTGACAGTCGACTAGTAGTTTCAATTAATCATATTATCAAGAGTCAAATGGACCATACCCCCTATATTTTTATTAAGTTGCATTGTAAATCTTGTATTTTCAAAAGTAGCATTATAAACCATGTGTTAGGAAAAATATTATATACTCACCCATTTAACTTCTCATTTAACTCTATTAGTTAAAAGGCATAAAAGACCAAATTCCTTTAAAAACATTTTTTTAATCTAGCCTTTTGAATTTCTTTCTTTACCATAGACACAATAACAAAAAATTGATAAAAAAAAAAGTTCATATAACTTTTATTTCTCTTCATTCTACTTAAAATTATGAATCCAACGCTGAGAGGATTTAGTAACTTTACAGAAAAATAAACTCCACATAATTCTTACGCATATTTTGAATCGACCTTCCTTCATGTTAGATATCGTGAAATAATCTTAAAGGAAAATATTATTCATATCCTCACTTGTTGATCAATTATTTATCTTTGTGTTTTGTTAAAAGAGGAAAGGTGAGAGACAAGGGTTTGTATTTAAGTGTAAAAAAAATTAGGGTAATTTTTCCTTCAAAAGATAAATAACTAACTTAAAAAATATGAATTTATAAATTCTATCTCTTAAGTGAAAATTTGAGTAAAAATTGAAGAAATTCAAAATTTACAAATCTTGAATTTTTAATTTTTTAAAGTGCTACTTCCAAATATAAAAAATTAAATTTACACATTAATTCCGTAAAATTTAAAAAAAAATTATTTGTTCTAAACCGTCTATAATTTTTAAAATCCCTAATCCCAAATCCCAAATTCCCCAAATTGCTATAGCTCAAATCCCCTAAAGCTCATCAAACTTCCAATCATTTCCACAATCAGCAAAATTTCACAGAAGTTACAATAGCTGCATACTCTGCCAGCTACTGTTGTAACCCATCGAGACCTCTCCTCATCCACATTTGGTAGGTATAGTATGGAGGAGCCTAGCAAATATGCAGAAGATAGAATAAATAATAAAACAAAAATAAATGAAGTAATAAAATAGTTGTTCCGACATGTGGACTGCCATCCCATTCTGTCTCATAAATCTCGTTTGGCGGGTCCTTCAATGCAAGTTGACACTCTGAAATTTCTTGGATCACTCACAACTTTACACACACCTCTTGCATACCAACTTCCAATAGTTCATCAGCTCGAGGCACCTTGGTATCATACACATCGTGTATGGTAAGAATCCAAGGAGGAAAATTGACTCTTCATCATTTTCTGAATCCATGATTGATCTTCTTCCAAAAACACTCTGCGACCGCGGTGATTGAGGGCTGTAGAAATTTAACCTATAGAGATTTAAGGGTCAGGGATTGCAAATAAGTGAAATAGGGCAGCAATTTGCGGCTATGAGGTGAACTAAGGTAAAAGGAAAAAGAAAAAAGAAAAAAGTGAATTAAGAAGATGAATTTATTGTGCGGACATTTATGCCCTGCTTATAATATAATTTTGCAAGCATGTGCCACTCCCGTGATTTTACCGGGAGAATTTTAATAAAATTGAGCTCTAGAAGGTACAAATTTTAAAAGCTAAAGAATCAAATAGTGTCATTTTGAATGATAAGGAATCAACTAAACCCAACTTATAAAGATAATGAAAGAAGAATTATTCATGTAGGGAACAAGGAAGGTGCATTTTTACAAGGAAGGCGTTTCTTAATTATAGCATATGGGTGGCAGCTAGAATAATTCTTGTAGGTCAAATTTACAAATAGTACTTAATGTTTGCACTTTTTATACTGTAGTCTCCCTTATTTTAAAAGTGATGTTTTTGATCTAATGTTTACATTTTTTTTTCAAAAAATTTTATCTCTATTGTTTCAAAAGTAATATACTTAGACCCCAAAGTTTTCAAAAAAATTTCAATTTTGGTCTCCTATGTTTTTACTTTTTTTCACTTTAATCCCTAGAGTTTATGTGCATGTTACAAATAATAATGACTAAATTAATTTTTTTTTTGTAAATTTTAGAGACTAATCAGGTAATTTTTGAAATAATATGATGAAATTAAAAAATATATAAATATTGAGTCCTAAATTGAGGCTTTTAAAATTTTTTTATGAATAAATGTGTTACTTTTAAAACAATAAGTACAAAATTAAAATAAATATAATCATTGAACACCATTTATGAAATTTACCCATTCTTATAGAATTGTGGATCATCCACATGACATACACGGAGCACTATCTTGTTTGATTGAATTTTTGGTCAACTGTAAATATAGAAATGTCTAAAAGGTAGTAACCTATATAGCATATAGACCGAAGTATAGAAAAAAATTATTTTCTATTAACTAGATGGCATGGCAAAGAATGTTATATTAAGATCTCTTTCTGTAACTGAAGAGTTGTTTTTCCGATGGAGTTGCTTAATATCTTGTACTTTGTCTTTGAATTCACTAGAGTTTTTCTCTATTGTTTTTTCTTTTTGTTCTCCTTTTTTTTTCTTTTTCTTCTCTCTCAATATCTACCATTCAATATAAGATTAATGATTAAAATTTTATCTCTTCGTCCATAATAAATAAACTAGCGGAGAATCCAAATCCATATTTATCTTTGACTGGATACTTTTAGAGTTTCTTCATACATTAAAAATTGAGGAAGTTTCTTCGTACATGATAATTTTTGTTGGATGCATACATGATTAATTAAATTGAGATCAACTGCATTCGTGTGTTTAATTATTTTAATTGATGTTGAAATTATATTCAAGATGAAGTAAGAATGCATAAGTCTAAAATAATTTTTTTTTTAAATAAAAAAAGGATGTTGACTCAGAACTTAGTGAACAACATTCTACAACTCATGAAATTTATACAAATGTGCTTTTAGAACATGTAGCAAATTTTCAAGGGTTGAACATAAGAAAATTGGTATAACGTCTTGATGCATGACCTGGATTTACATTTTTAGATTTGGGAGTATTTAGTAGACTCGGGTTTATGTTATTTTTGCTAAATAGTAATATTCTTTACACATGTTTATATTTAAAATATTTAATTTTATTAATCTTCTTAATTGAATTTTGGTTCTCTAATATCAAATTCCTGACTCTACTTCTGATTTCAATGATAGAACAAAGGTCTGGGAAGAGTTACTGTGCAAATTTAATTGTGCCAAGAAGGTTTTTCTTAGTATTGGACAACTTCGTTCCTGATTTCTGATTTTCTGGACATGGTTTGATCGGGAAATTGAATTTCCAGTAATTCTAGCTCTATCCATCTTGTGGTAGAAGGCTATGTTTGCATTATTAAGTTTATTGGCTCAAATTTCATCTCTATAAAATTACTAGTCAGAGTAAAATTACTATAAAATATAGTAATTCTAATGCAAAACAAGATGATAACATATAGAAATGAAAATGTTCCAAAACAGGATTGGAAACTCAATTTGGAACATCATAGAAGTAATGATGATAACAGACAAACAATGACTGTCACAATTATTTTTTTGGTCGAGAAAAGAAATGCATTCATCAAAAGCAAATTTCTTGAGCTTATCCAATTTTAGTAGGGTCAAGATTAACTCTAAGGAGATTAACTCTAAGGAGATTAAAAGTATGTCGGGGACTAACCAATTCACAGTATGATTACCTCCTATCTCACATTTAGTTAACTTATCTGCAGACTTATTGCCCTGCCTCCTTACTAAAGAAAATTAAATAGAAAACATATCAGTTGAAGAGAGAGGAAAAGAAGAAAAAGAAGAAGAAAAAATAAAAATACTGTCTAGTTAACATGACATGTAGGATACCTCGTAGACATAATTTACAGATGACACAAAAATGAGTTACATATATAGCATTACTCTTTATTTTACGGTCTAATAAATGTCAATCCCTTATCTCATCATTAAAGCTGGATACAGCGAGTGTGAGTGCTTGTATAAGATGGAGCCAGCAATGAATGATATGTCTTGGTGAAAGAAGAGATCACTACACACCGAGGGGGACGTGAAGGTCTGAAGGGCTCAATCCAGAAACAATGGAGAATCTTAAGCCTCATGCAATAGTGGTGCCATTGCCAACCCAAGGGCACCTCAACCCTATGATGAAACTAGCAAAGCTCCTTCACAATCGGGGTTTTTACATAACTTTTGTCAACACTGAGATCGTTCAGCTTCTCTGGCTGCGTTCCAAGGGCGCCAGTGTCATTGATGGCTCTTCTAGCTTCCGTTTTCTTACCATTCCCAATGAACTAAACTATGAGAATGATGATTACGTGGTCGATCCAGCAGTATGGATCAAGGCCATCAAGAAAAAGCTTGTGGCTCCATTTAGAGAGTTAGTGTCAAGACTGACCTCTGGTTCAGATGGGTTTCCTCCCATCAGTTGCATTGTTTCTGATAGCAACATGACTTTCACTCTAGATGTAGCTGAAGAATTGAGTATACCCAGTGCATTGCTATTTCCTGTCAATGCTTGTAGCGCAATTGCCTATGCTCATCTGCGTCAACTGATTGAAAAGGGTCTTGTACCACCCAAAGGTATCAACATTTTTCTTCTTTCTTCTTCTTTTTGCTATATATCGGAGATGCTTATATATATTCTTCATTAATATTCCATTACATATAGGTCCTATACAAAGGAGATTATATTATGATGAGCAGATCTGGTTATGGTTGCTTCTTGTACATTGCCTTGATTTTCAAACTTACTCGTTTTATAATGAATGCAGATGCCAACTTTTTAACAAATGGGTACCTCGATACAGTGATCAATTGGATACCAGGCATGAAAGGTATACAACTGAAGTATATGCCTAGTTTTATTAGAACAACTGATCCCGATGACGCTTTTATCCATTTTACAATAGATGAAATGGAAAGGGCTCACAAAGCAACTGTCATCGTCATAAACACATTCGACATAGAATCTAAGATTATTGGTGAACTCAAATGCATATATCCACAAGTATCCACAATTGGCCCACTATATCTGTTAGAGAATCAGTTGCCACAAAATGAAGTTTATTTTTACAGACCAACTTTATTCAAAGAAGACGGTGGTTACCTGAAGTGGCTTGATACCAAAGAACCTGCTTCGGTTGTTCTCGTAGCTTTCGGTACGACATCTTACATAACAGCAGACCAGTTAATGGAATTTGCTTGGGGTCTTGCTAACAGCAAGCAAAATTTCTTATGGATCATAAGGCCAGACTTGGTGGTTGGCGAAGCCGCTGTTATTCCCCCTGAATTTGAGATGGAAATAAAAGATAGGGGTCTAATAGCAAGCTGGTGCAATCAAGAAACCGTTCTGAAACACCCTGCAATAGGAGGGTTCTTAACACATTGTGGTTGGAATTCTGTACTTGAAAGTATTTGTGCTGGCGTGCCTATGATATTTTGGCCATCTTTTGCTGATCAACTAGTTAACTGTTGGTTTTGTTGCAATCATTTTGGCGTCGGTTTTGAGTTGGATAGCGAGGTTAGCAGAGATAATGTAGAGAGCCTTGTGAGGGAGTTGATGGTTGGTGACAAAGGCAAAGAAATCAAGGACAAAGTTATGGAATGGAAAATTTTAGCAGAAGAGACTTGCTCCACCTGTGGATCATCTTATGAAAATTTTGAGAAAATGGTTGAAGTCCTCCAACCAACACCCCCCCTCCGTCACTAAGATCGCTGCCACTAAATTGTCTTCTTACGCACATGCTGTTTTTTCTTTTTTTCTTTCTTCTTTTTTTCCTTTCAGGAAGCACGGACTGAAATAAAAGACACCTACACTATTACAAATCTAGGGGATGATTCTTATTTTTTGTCTTTCTCTACAAGATTAATAAGAGCCGCCTCTAGTAGTCAAACAAGATTATGTACTGATATTTCTAATGAATAATTTTTTTTTCTTGACCATCTCATAAACACCTTGTAGTATTTTTGTAGAATTAATGGAATGAAGTACTTTTATCGAACTATTGTGAAATTGGGGTGAGATTATAAGATATACACGTTATCTATATTATTAATTAGATGTATTTCATCTATAGATTAATCTCTTCTTCTTATTTGTGTGAGTTGTAAATGGAATTTTTAAATCCAAATAGGCTTTATAATTAAATTCAATTTTTTTTTAAATGTAATGCTTGCTATTTGGACGTTTGCAACGAAATGAAGTGGCATTTTCTCAATTATAGAATTAGTCCTCAACCCTTAACAAAAAAATAAAGAAGTCCTCAACGCCTCCCAAAATTATGTCCATGTTTAAAACAATTGAGAGAGAATTCTCTATATTGATGTGTGTGAATTACATGTACAAGTATGACCAAAAAAATTAATAATAATTACATTTACAAGTGAGTTTATATATAGGCTTATGGGGACTTGATGTCCAAGTCATACAAGAAAAACTAAATCCAAGAGCTATAGTAAACTAAAGTTTTGTTTGGCCTAATTGTGAAATTTTAGATTTTGACATGTATAGCTTTTGCAATAGAGTTTTGATTAAAAGTGTTGTTAAACAAAAATTGTTGACTACTTAGCCTATATTGGACAATATTGAGTTTTTAGAAAATTTAAGGGCAATATTGAGTTTTTAGAAAATTTAAGGGCAATATTGAGTTTTTAAAAAATTTGAGAGCAATATTGTACTTTAAAAAATATGGAGTATATTTGAGAAAGAAAAAGAAAATAACTTTCCGCATTATATAAAAACAGTTTCGTAAAAACCCATGTTGAAAATCTCCAATTTGGAGCTTTTTAATTTTCAATTTTTTTCAGCTTCAACTTTTACCTAAAAACTCTTTCAGAAATAAGCCAAACAAATAAAATCATTTGGAGCTTCTTAATTTTTAATTTTTTTCAGTTTTAATTTTTACTTAAAAGCACTTTCAGAAATGAGCCAAACAGATGAAATCAGTTTCTAAAATCATAAGAAGTACTTTTGATTGTTGAAAAGTTAGGTCAAATAGAGCCTAAATCAACTAATGTAATTACATGAAACTTCTATACATATTGACAACCCCTCAAATTGAAGTGGGAGAATGCAGCCTTGCAAATCAACTTGAGTTTAATAATTAAATTACGATGACAACCTGAAGGATGAGTCTTGGTGAAGATGTTGACCGTCTAATTATTAAATGAGACCTTGACACAACAACAGTACGTTTATCAATTTGTTTGGCGATAGAGTGGCAATCTATTTCAATATATTTGATCTGTTCATGAGAGACATCATTATGTATGACCAAAATGGAACTTTGATAGCCACAGTGAAGATGTGGCTAAAGGATTTATGATATGATATTCCCAAGGAAAAGTAAACTAATTATAATAGTACTCTTATTTTTATGGTCAGTTGGACTATTTTGTAAAAATTTTTTTAGAACAAATAAATTTTATAATTTTTTTTAAACAAATGAATTTTATAAATATTTTGAAACAAGTGAATTCTAGAAATTTTTGCGTAATTCATTTATAAATTTAATTATTTGTGTTTGGAAATACCTTTTTAATTTACTCAAACTTCACTTCATTCCTTACTCAAGAGGTGGAATTTGCACTTCTAATTCACCAAATTAGTTGCTCATTTTTTAAGGAATAAACTTCCCTCTAAGTTTTCATTTCTTTTTTTTATTGTCCTCATTCTTTTGCTTTCATTCCCTATATAATTAGTTCTTCTTATTCTTCTTCCAAGCTTATTCACGGTGAATTTTTCTGTATTTCTTAATCTAGACTTCTTTTTGTCTTCGAATCACAAGCCCAAATCATAAGTTATTTATTCATCTATCCTTATTTTTCGGTAGTCTTTGCATACTTAGCCATCTAAAGTTATTTATCCGTGTTATCTATTCTGTGATACTAATTAATTAAGTTTAATTTTAGAATTATGTAGTGCTTATTGATAGAGCACATATGTATGTGTCAAAATTTTATAACTAGAGCCCCAAGATATAGAAGCAGAAAAAGAATATAGACAATAAATATATTAAATCATGTAATTGACTTACCAAATGAATTCTATATATGGGAATTCACTTGTCAATACAAATTCTCATGAAATTCATTTATAAATCAAATGAATTCCACACCACATGTGCTTCCAAACACTCAGTAACTTTCAATATGTTTTTGTTCAATAGAAAAGAATTAAAAATGAGAAAAAGAGAAGCATATATTTTTATGAGATTTTTTCACTTACCACCCTTTATGTATTTGAGTACAATATAATTTTTTTTTTTTAATTTCGAGTCCACATGTGTTGCAAACACAATTTATATCTACAAATGATAGAATTGACTTAATATTATTTTATAGTTCCAAATAAGAGAGTTCATTTGTAAATACAAATTCTCATAGAATTCATTTATGAATCAAATGAATTTCATAGTACATGTGCTTCCAAATACTACGTAAATCCAAAAGACCAATTTGTTAAGTATGGGTCAAAGATGGAAAGAGGATATACAGACTCTTCAAATAAGACTCATGCAAAATCTAAGAAGGTTTGGGTACTTCAAATTCCAAGAATTGAAGATTTTCCATCAAAAGAATATGATGAAAGATCTACCAGTCAACAATCTAAGTGATGACATGTGCAATAGATGCTTAGAAGGATGGTAAGTGACAACCTCATTTAAAAGTTTAAGTTGTAAGAGAGAGGTTTATTAGAATATTTAGAGAAAATAGTTCAATTAATCCCAAACGTTTGTTTGTTTTGACACTTTGGTCTCAAACATTTTAAATAGGACACTTTAGTCCTAAACGTTTTACATAAGGGACATCATTAGTCCATTAACTTATTTCTGTTAAATTTACTCCGTTAAAGTCACGTGATATGCATGCCGCGCGTAAAAAAAACATATAAGGTTAAATTGGAGGTCGGGTGATGTTTTGTGAGAATAAGTTATAAGGTAAATAATCAATTTAACATTTTATGTTGTTTTATTTACGTGTTGCGTGCGAATCAATATATTTTTATTTACCAAAGGATGCCATGATGGAGCTTCTTCAAGAGCAGAAGAATCGTGGAGGGAAGGTGCATGGATCGCAAGTGGTTATAGTAGCATATGGGTGGCAGGTGGATAACATCGTGCATAACGTCGAAAAACAACTATAGCCTATTAAGCAAAGCAATATATTTTTATTTACCAAAGGAAGAAAAAAAAATCGTGCATAACATGGAAAAACAAGCTAGTGTTTTGATCATATTCAAGCTACTAGTATCGATTTTTGTGTAAATTACACCATGGTGTTATTAAATATTGCGTTAATTACTTCGTGAATCTCTTATTTTTATAGATTGTGTCTACTTATTTCTTTATTTTTAAAATTTGTGCATCCGTTAGTCTTAGAGTTCAATTCTATTAAAATTCTCACCGTAAAATCACTTGAGTGGCACGGGCTTGCAAAATTATATTATTAGCAAGGGCATAAATGTCTTCACAATAAATTTATCTCATAGCCGCTAATTGCTACCCTATTTCACTTATTTGCAATCTCTAACCTCCAAATCTCTAACAAAGTGTTTGGAAGTATTTGTACATGGAATTCATTTTATTTACAAACGAATTCCATGAGAATTTGTATTAGCAAATGAATTTTCTTGTTTAAAACTGTAAAATAACATGTTAATTCTGTCATTTGTAGATATAAATTGTCTTTAAAACCCATGTGAAATAGGAATTAAAAATTATATTTTACTCAAATATCATTCCTTTATTTGAATGAAATTACTAAAATTTAGAAATGATAAACAAGAATTTTAGGACTATCCAATGAGTACTAGCATGAATTAAAGCAAGGGAGATATGAAAGATAATAAACGTCAAGTATTGACTAAAAATTGTTGATAAGGCATATAGCAATTATTCAAATAAATGAGCAAATTATGAATAAATTTACAACAAAAATTGAAATGGATTGTTAGAATGGAAATGAAAGGAACTTCTGACATGATTAAACCACAAAATAATTTTAGAGGCCAATATATATGATATCAATCAAACATGGATAATGACCATCTAATCATGAAGCGATAGGATTTAGTATCTTTATAGAAAAATAAACTCCACATACCTCTTACACTTATTTTGAATCGACGTTCCTTCATGTTAGATATCGTGAAATAATCTTGAAGGAAAATATTATTCATGCTCTCAGTTGTTGATCAATTATTTGTCTTTGTGCTTTGTTGAAAGATAATAGGTGAGAGACGAGGGTTTGTATTTAAGTGCAAAAAAAAATCAGGGCAATTTTGCTTTCAAAAGATAAACAACTAACTTAAAAAACATGAATTTATAAATTTTACCTCTTGAGTAAGAATTTAAGTAAAACTTGAACAAATTCAAAATTTACAAATCTTAGATTTTAAATTTTTTAAAGTGCTGCTTCTAAACATAAAAAATTAAATTTACAAATTAATTCCGTAAAATTTCATAAAATTTATTTATTTCAAATCATTTATAATTCTCAAAATCCCTAATCCCAAATCCCTAATTCCCCAAATTGCTATAGCTCAAATCCCCTAGAGCTCATCAAACTTCCAATCATTTCCACAACCAGCAAAATTTCACAGAAGTTACAATAGCTGCATACTCTGCCAGCTACTGTTGTAACCCATCGAGACCTCTCCTCATCCACATTTGGTAGGTACAGTATGGAGGAGCCTAGCAAATATGCGGAAGATAGAATAAATAATAAAGCAAAAATAAATGAAGTAATAAAGTAGTTGTTCCGACATGTGGACTGCCATCCCATTCTATCTTGGGTTGTTTTTCTATGAGGCTGTGGCACATTTGCCACAGCCATGTGGAATGAACACGTGGCCAGAGGTGTGAGATCTGCACGTGAGTTGATGTCCAGCTATTATGTCAGATTAATTTTTTTATTTTTACTAAATTGGCTAAAGCCTGCACAATTATCTTTATACCCCGCATAAGAAATATCATCATTAAATGACACCGTTACCCTTTATGCAAATACGAATGCCACTGATATTTGTTTTTGCTAGAACCAATGCCATAGCCCCTATGCATCTGACAACTTTTAATTTTCTTCATCTTCATCTCACAAATTTTTTTCTCATTTCTATTTTCTCCATTTTTTATTTTGTTCGTGTATTCTCACCAGATCCATTTCTGGAGCTATCTTGAAGCAACGCCGCCTTTATCTGCCTTCCTTCAGTGTGATTCCGCCTTTCTCTGCCTTCCTCTGATGTGGTTCCGCCGTTCTTTGTCTCTATCCGCCTTTCTCTGGCTGCTCTTCCTCCTTCAAGGTACTTTACTAAGGATGTTGCTTAAAATATATTTATGTTTATGTTTCTCTGCCTTTCTCCGGCATAATATATTTATGTTGCTGGAATAACAGTACATTAGCGTATAGCTTTGTTAAGCAATTTTGGCTGTACTAAATAAGGTCAGTTGTGAAGTGAAAAAAAAAACTGTTTTTCTTTAACCCCACCAAAAAATCTTCTGAAATCATTTTAAAAAATTTAATCTTTGTATATATGTATGTATAAAGATTGAATCTTTGTGGAGGGGTTTGAAAAATATTGGTTTCTATATAGCTGATGATAGTTCTGATAGTTTTGTGAAGTAATAAGATGGTATTTGAGTCAGTGATTTGATGAATGCATATTCCAACATTCAGCATGTGTTATCAATGTATTGAAATTTTCATATCTCTTGAGCATATGTGTAGTTCTTTGTTGTTCTTGAATTATCAGGATGGAATTGTTCTTGAATTATCATGTTTTTCCATCCTGATTTTATAATTCTCGATGTTCTTGTTCTTACATTATAATTCAGAAGGGGATGTAATCTGATTAATTGTAAATCTGTTGATTGTGTCATTTCAGAAAAGTACTTGATCTCATTTTAGGCAAAAAAAAATACTTGATCTCATTTTAGCAAAAAAAAAAAGTACTTGATCTCAAATCAAATTCTGTGATAGTTGCGGAAACTTTGTCGTTGCCCAACTAATTAATTATATTTTGACAATGCTACCTGTAGGGTCATACATCTCGTGCAGTATTTAGCTCAGCACCATTAACAAGCAATGGAAATTGTCATTAATGTTGTATGGTCTCTGAGTGCTGATTATTTTTCATTTGGTGCTCTGTGAAAGGTACAGGAACCTGGCATTTTAGGTGCAGAATGTTACCTCAGGAGCACAAGATTCCAGTGATTGTAGCTCGCTTGAATTCCACAAAAAGCTCGTGGATTAATTTATGGACTAATTAGTCTTGCGTTAAATTTTTATCCAGACCAAAGTTTTGGAAAATAAGTGATTTTTCCTGTTTGTTAGTGTTCATTTTTATGGTCCACTCAAGCAACTAGATATAACATCTTGAAGCGTTACAAAAATTTCAAGATACACGAGAACCTATTGGCTATAAGTTCATATAATGATACAAGTAACATCTTGAACCTATTGGCTATAAGTTCATATAATGATACAAGTTATACTATAGGATTTGCTGTTATTACCAATCAAATGCTTAAACCAAAATAAGATTGTCTTCAATATTGCCATCATCTCCATTATCCATTTAACAATATTTGTTGTTAAATGCTATGTATAAAGGAGAAGCAATAGTCTTCATTGATGCTTTCCTTCTAGTGTTTCTTGATTAAGTTGGATATATACAAATGAACAACACTACCTCTAGAGAATAAACGAACAGGCCTCTTTTCATGCATTTATGCTGGATTTAGTTCGTAGCATAAATAATTGACCTTCAACTTTCATATTACATCGCACTCGTGTACAAACAAAATATTGATTGATTTAGGTGAAGTAATTTTTGTTTCTTTCCCCTTTTTTCCAGCTAAGTGTCAACGATTACCCAGTTGAGGATAAAATATTATACACAAGTTTGTTCACCAACTAAATAACAAATATAACATCAAGCTGAAGTTCAACCACGAAAGTTACTATGTCAATGATCTCGAAAATTCAGGCCCTCGAACAATATGATTCGGAATAATATCCCGAAAACCATGAAGAATATCAACATAATCATTCTACTGATCTGCATAAAACCTAACGGATACGAAGGTAGCACCAGAGAGAAAGAAAAGGAAATTGAAAATATGCCTAAACATGCTGCCTTCTTATTAGACTACTGCTTCATACTATATTGAAGTCATATTAACTCAGCTTTGTTTTTTTTTTTTTTTTTGGTTAAACATTAACTCAGCTTGATGAGGCCTAATTGCAAGCCAATTTATTCCTTGCCATCAGCAGTACGAAGTTAACGAAGCTGTAGTTCCAACTACCTTAGAAGAGCCATAAACTGAGACATCGGTTCCTTGAGCTTTCTCTTTCTTAATTTGTTCCTTTGATCCAGAAGTATTTGATTCTCAATCTAGCCTGAAAGAGTACATCATAGCAAAATTCATCATAAAGTTGAATGCACGTATAAGGAAGCAAGTTGATGCAACACAATTCTTCCAGTGTTGTAAGAATTACTTAACCTCCTTTTAAGAATTTATATGACAATCAAATATAAATCAACCAAATGACCCAGAAGATAGAGCTAAACAAGTATGTCATAATAAAATCATTAAAATGAGAACATAACCCAAGAAGACTAGAACTTTATATACCATAATAAAGACCTTGAAATAAATAAAAAAGAAAAATAGACATACTCAGAGGAATAAATTCAAAATAAAAATCATATGACACTTTATATTTTGGAAAGAAAAAAAAAGAAGCAAAAACTATATACATAAATACCCAAATTAGTTTGAAAACTGAATTTTGACCTGCAACGAATACTAAAAACCTTGATATTCAAGAAGCCTTGTTCTTTTTTTATTTTTTGGTCCGTCAAAATTGTCGAGCAAAGCAACCTCGCCAAAACCTTGCTTTTTCACTTTAGTGTTACTAATATGGGGGTGATTGACGTGAAAACGGAAAAAAATACGAAGAGACGTTCATATGGTTGAAGAGGAAGCAATTGAAGAATAAGAGGAGAGGCATTGTTGGCGTATAGGGAAGAACTAAACTAGGGTTTGAGAAAAAGACGTTTTATACTAAGTTAATTTCCTAAATTGTCTTATGGCCACAAACGATTATTGTATTATAAATCTTCTCCTAAGATGTGTTAATTTCCATATAATATCCTAAATAGTCACAACAAAATTCAAATTAGTCCCTGCCTTAAAAAAGTTAGTCAAATCTAACAGAAAATGTATAAAATGCCTAAATTACCTTTGTATAATTAACAAAATTATCGGCGTATCTTTTGAATATATACTATATCCCTTCCTATTATTTCACAAAATATTCAAATTAGTCCATTTTGTTTAATAAAATATTTCCATTAGTCCTTATTACAAAAACACACACAAATACATGATACAACAACATAAATATATGTACATACACGTGCATACACGCGCAAAACCAAACAACTTTTATACGAAATTTCAAGTGGATGAGATCAGTCGAGTGGTCTTAATTGGAGATAGGATTACACGTATTTATGGATTGAATGAGATTCAAGTTGGGATCATGGTTGAATTTATCAGCGACGGAAGTTGAAGTTAATAAAATATAAAAAATAGAGTGATATATAGGAAATTTTTAGAAAGTTACAATCTCTACTATGGAATAGTGCACTGACATTCATTCAGTAACGTAGTATCTCAATAATTAGTTTATTGTCGTATCATATCTTGTAGATAGTTCAATATTCTCGTGTCGTGCATCTCTAATAATACTTTCCTCTGAAATCCCTTACAAGAATAAACAAATAACTAGACTCCTTAGTCGATTAGTAACTTTTATCTTTATGTTCACTCTTTCTTAAAACTAAACTCAATCGTAAGTGTGTAATTATTGTAGAATAAGAATGCATCATCTTTCAACTCAAATTTCATGTTATATATATAATATAACCCTTTTAAATTAAAATTTTTATGACCACCTAAATCGTATTACTTTATCGATATATTTAATTTATCACATCAAGTGACATATTATATGCACTTGTTAAGGTTTGATGAAATCAATTTATCACAATCAAGTGACATATTATATTCACTTGTTAAGTTTTGATGACTTCAATTTATCACATAAAGTGAGAGCAAATCAATATTCAAAGTATTATAAGACTCAAAGTACTATCTCTATATATATTTAACCAGTTAAGAGTTTATAAATTATACATAATTAGCATGAAAATAAAAAATATTCAATTTAGTTTAGAACAAGTGCATATCATCTATGTTGAATGAAAGCAAAACACAATCTCTTATCATTTATGGTATCCTTAGTTCTAGAATAGCAAAAACAATTAGATTTGATATTCAATGAAAGACAAACTGCTCATATTTGAGCACACTTTTGTGTCAATTTAGTATGTACTTTTTAGATAGTTATTGATTTATAAAATATATGAGACTTGTAAAATACAAATGTGAAATGTATTATCCTATAATTTTATGGAGATTATATATTTTACAATCTAATTATTTAAAAAATATTATTAATTTACTGAGTATTAATTTAAAGATACTCTATTTCTTTGCTCAAATATGGATTGAAATTACTTCTTATGATCCATCATGGATAAATATATACCTTATTTGCTCAAATGTGGATTCTTTGTTCAAATGTCATGTAATATATATCTTCTTTGATAATGATTTGATTTATATCTATCATTAGTTAGGCAGTTTAATATGATTGGACATTTAAGAAGCAATAGGCTACATCTTGATAATATATCTACAAATGCATATCCCTTATCTACAAAATAGTATACACTACATCATATGAACAAGTTCATATGCATAGATACATTACATGATAATGATTTGATTTACATCCACAATTAATTATGAGACGATTTGACATTTACTAGCAATAATGTATATACAGTATAACATCTTTAAATTAATAATGTTGGGACTACTAAATTCTATTAATTGAGAGAGATACTAATTTATCAATAAATTAATAATTATTAATTTCTCGAGATATTTTAGTTTTTTTGGCTTAATAATACATATTATATTCATTGTATATTTTTTGAAAACAATCTTAGAACTTTTAGGCACATTGTGCACAATTAAAGATGAGATTCAATTAGATTTGAAGTTCAACAAAAGACAAGCTACTCTTGGTTTATATTTTGCGAAAATCTTAAAGTTAATGTATTATGTACTTTTTAACTAATTATTAATTTATGAAATTTTTTGATCGATAAAATACAAAGAAAATATTTTAAATGTATTATATTATAATTTTATAGAAATTACTATTTTTTACACTGGTCCCAAGTAGGGACCGAACATCTTAGTTATTTAAAAAAATTATTAATTTATTGAGTATTAATTTAAAGAGGTTGTATGTAGTAATTTACTTTTATTACTAATAATCATATAAATGATGTACATTAACTTGGCATTTGTACTATTTCTACAATTGATATAAATGCCTTACTGATGAATAATAATATGTTTCCTATTAATTTAAGATGTCCCTCTACAGATTGTATAGTTTATTTAGTCAATGAAATTTTGAGCGGAAATTTTTTTAAGTGGAGGGAGAACTATTTCAAATATATTAATTACTAATGTAATTGTATTAAATACTGATGTGACACCTAAATTTTTAAATCAGTTAAGTATTTTGGGACAACAAGGGTAACATAGTAAACTGCACATTTTAAATAGTAATGGTTGTGGGACCCATGCGAATAAAATGGTAAATTACACATTATTAAAGGATATGTTGATGGGCCCCACGAGGTTATTATAATAATTTGAACATTTCACATGAGGATATCCTTGTAATTGCGTTCAATATTATGTACTAAATGCTGAGTTCCACCATGATGATGTGTCGTTATATTATTGGATGTACTTAGGCTGATCAATAGTCATATCAAGGATAAGTTGGTAATTTTTTACAAGTATCTATCTCCATTTAATTCCACATATTATCCATATAAACTTAAGGCTCCACGTGTCAGAATTGCCACAGCCACACTGAAGAATTTTCCTTCTATCTTATAAATCTAGTTTGGCGGGTCCCTCAATGCAAGTTGACACTGAAATTTCTTGGATCACTCACAACTTTACACACACCTCTTGCATACCAACTTCAATAGTTCATCAGCTCGAGCCGCCTAGGTAGTCTCAACTCTCAACTATGGTTTGTGACAAAGTGATGTCAGTTGAGACCCAAAAAAGAAGAAGATGGCAAAAAATGGCAAAAAATGATAAAAGTGATAGCATCTAAATTACAAATTTTATTGGTGTTGTTTTTTTTTTTGGAGTCTTTAAAAATTTTAATTATTATTTTTTAGAAACTCAAATTATATTTTGAAAATTCCATTGAGTATGCTCTTAGCTGTGGGACTTGATACTTTTGGCTGCAAATGGTAATGAACCTTCGTCTAGAACTACCACAATGATTATAGTATAGTAGAACGAGCAATGGGGTAATGTTACATTTAGTCCCTATTGTTTCCTTCTAGTTTTAATTTGGTGTTTATTATTTAAAATATCTTAATTTCGTCTTTATTATTTTTAGAAAATCTCAATTTCGACCTTATTATTTTTTTAAAATTTTAAATTCGACCTTATTGTTCAAAATTAATTAATTTAGTTTCTATTATTTAAAAAAAAAAATTCAAATCCGTCCCTTTTGTTTCTCAAAAGATTTCAATTTCGTCCTTGAATAATATGGACAAATTTGAAACTTTAAGAATGTAATAGAAACGAAATTAAAACTTTTAGAAAAATAATAAGGACAAAATTAATTTTTTTTAAAATAATAAGGATTAAATTAAAATTTTTAGGAAACAATAAAGATGAAATTGAGAAATCAGAGATAAAATTGAAACAACAAGGTAGATCCTCCAAAAGGGTACATTGATCGTCTTCATAAATCAACATTGACATCCACTTATCATTCGCTTTGTACTTCATATATAGAGGCAAAGCTGGCTATCTAAGCCAGGGTGGGGCGGAAGATGAATGTCTAGACCATATTAGCCATGGCGCTTCAAGGCTCTCTTATACTAAGCGTCATTGTCTTGGCAAACTTGTTAGCTTGGCGTGAGCTTTCATTAACGAGCACACCAAGCGTACTGATTGCGCCAAGCAGCGCAACTTCATTCAACCGCAGTAGCTTTCCTGCTGGTTTTGTATTTGGAGCAGGCTTGTCTGCTTATCAGGTATAGTTCTGATTTGCATATGTTTTCTGCACTTCTACATGTCTTTATCACAATACCCGCCATTTAACTGAAACGTTATAAAGTGATCATTTAATTTAAAAACTTAAATTATAATATAAAAATTCGTTGTATTTATATTTATTATGTTTAACAGACGTAAACAAGTTTCGTTTTTCTTCTTAGTGTGAAGGAACTGTTAAAGAGGGTGGTAGAGGGCCTATCTTATGGGATACCTTTACCCATGAGCATCCAGGTTCTCTTTCTTTAAAAATGCAACTTTGATGCTTCACTATATGAATATACTAATATTGTTACTTTTTTAGTGCCATTAACTATATACACTAATCACGAAATCATAATATATTCATAGTATTATTTGTGAAAAAGGTAGAATATCTCACCCTCTCTTCACAAGCTACATCATTTTTTACCTGTGAAATTGTCCAAATTATGGCAGATGAATTGCATAGAAGTTTGTAAAGTTTCTCGTATTTCATCTTACAAATTCCAATCCTTTGGGTTCTATATTCCCTATATTTGTTCAACCATCAATCCTTTATGGAATGGCAATGCTTTGTATCATTTAAATGATGTTTCAGTCCTTTGCTAAATAAAAATATATTGCTTTGCTTAATAGGCTATGGTTGTTTTTCGATGTTATGCACGATGTTATCCACCTGCCACCCATATGCTACTATAACCATTTGCGGTCCATGCACCTTCCCAATTCCCTCCACGATTCTTGTGCTCTTGAAAAAAAATCCATCATGGCACCTCTGCTCCTCTATGCAACTCTTCTTCTTCTATGGGTTTCAAATTACATCACTTTGTCCCACAAACATTTTCCATTCTCTCCTCTCTTCAGCAAAAAAACTCTTCCTTTCTTTTCTTAATTTCTTTCGTTACCTAAAGCAAACTCCAGTGTTCACCATTTTTCATCGCGTTCAGGTGGCAATCCACTAGCCAAGGTTTCATTTTGGTTCACCTCTTCTACACTTCGTGTATGTGAATTATGTATATATATGCGTTAGGGCGTGTGTCAGTGTGTGTGTCAATTTTTATTACCACTCTAATTAGCTGGAAAAAAAAAATGTCACCTACTCTAACATTTCCGTTTCACTGCAGAGGTGTTAACGATTCTTATTTATTCGTGTTAATGTGTCATTGTCATGATTCATCATGCTTAATGTCATTAGTATCTTGATCTTACTTTTTAAGTGGAAAAGGACCGAAAATATTAGAGTGTTTTAGTTAGATAATTATTGTGATGTTATTTCGTTAAATTTTAATAGGCAAAAATGTTTTGATCCGTGAGAGAAAGCAAAGAAATGGAAGTTAGAGGGAAAAAAACTATAAGAGAAAAGAAATGAATTATGATTCTCTCACATGAATAGTAATTATAAAAAATAGATAGAAAATGTAAGAAAACTCTGTACATGTTAGTGTTTATATTTTTATAGTTGTTATAATGTGTATAAATTAAGTGTTATTTTATGTATAAATAAGCATTATAAACCTTTAATTACTGATTATGTTATTGTAAAAAAAAAAAAATTAAATATCGAATGTCTATACTGACCTCCCAACTTACATGAAACAAAAGTTGTAAAGATTTGCTTCAACATAATAAATTGACACATCACAGGTAGCTTTTTAACCGAAGAAAACTTAAAAGCAAATCATGCTAAAACTTGATGTAGCACTTGAATCTATCTCATAATTTCGTTAGCACTAATTAAAGCAAAGAAATAACCGACTATATTTTCTTTAGTTAAGATCTTTATGCTCTGACCGTGCCTTAATTCACGCGCCAGTCAAGCAGGATATATATAGCAATGATATTTTCTTTCAGCTTGTTTGGATTGCATTTAAAAAAAAAAAGTAAAGAAAGGAGAGGGATTAGGGAATACCTCTTCCTATTTGAATTGCATTTTTAGATTTAATAAAGGATTTGGAGAGATTCCAAAATTCTTCTATTTCCTTTAATAAGAAGGATTTCACAATCCTTCCAATTTGGGGTAAAATGGAGGAAAAGGAAAAGAAAATGAATAAAAAGACTAATTTATCATTAATTCTTTCTATGATTATCTTATAAGAAGGATAATAAGGTAATTTGTCATCTAAAATTATCTTTTCTTTTCCTTTACTTCTCCAATCCAAATAACAAATTGTAAATTTCTTTTATATCTTTTCCCTTATTATTTTTTTGCAATCCAAACAAGAGATTTATTTTCCTTTCCTTTCCTTTATTTTTCTTCCTCTACCTTACTTTCCTTTCCTTTCCCATGTACAATCCAAACTGGGGGTTAATGTTTTGTTTTCTCTTTAATGTTGGCAGAGGACAATAACAAACAGAGATATTTATATATGAATAATCAAAAATCGATTTCATTAGGGAGACTACATGATTTGACTATAGATTCTGATACAACATGTAACCATAATT
The DNA here is from genome assembly GCA_037974665.1 of Ehretia macrophylla. Taxonomy (NCBI): domain Eukaryota; kingdom Viridiplantae; phylum Streptophyta; class Magnoliopsida; order Boraginales; family Ehretiaceae; genus Ehretia; species Ehretia macrophylla. Next base: position 45,238,689 of record CM075777.1, on the reverse strand, counting down.
ATCATGATAAACATGCTGCAATTAATCTATCATGAACATGTAATTATCACAGTAAAATCACCAATACTTGATACGGAAGATGAAGCCATTATAGTAATTAATTGATTTCTCCACCTTAACTCTATTCATTATAGTCTAGATATGTGATGGAACTCTACAACTCTTTTTTTTGGACACAAAGAGGACCAATTAGTATGTATATATAGGCTCCGTTTGTTTGCCGTAAAATAACTTACTGGTGAAAAATATTTTCATAGAAAACATAATATTTTTTAGTGTTTGGTTGTCACACTGAAAAATATTTTTTGGTATTTGGATGTAATAGTGAAAAATTGATTAAAATTATTAAATTTTTAATTTTTTAAAAATATTAGTAATTATTCATTATTTATTAATTATTAATTTATTAATAAATTTTAAAATAATTAATTAAGAGAAATTTAATTAATGAATAATAAATTAATTAATTAATTAATTAATGTTATCATTAGATTAAAATTAACTAATTTTTTATTTTCAAAAAAATATTTTATTATTATTTAATTAATTAATTTTATTATTTAATTAATTAACTTCCCAATTAATAATTATTAATTTTTAAAGTTAGATAAATAAATAATTAATTGTTATGAAATGAATAAAAATCTTAAGTTAATCAAATAATTAATTAGTTAGTTAATTAATTATTATTAATTAATATTAAATATAATTTTATTAATTTATTAGTCATTAAATTAACTAATGAGCTTGGACTTTAGTGGTTGTTATTTTAATTTAAGTGGGTTACCAATAAGTTAATGGGTCACACCACTTACATTCTATTCTTAGTGAGATTAGCAATTGTAATCTATAGATAAGACTATCTACTTTGTATTTAATTGTCACATGCTATAAGGTGGGTGCATCATATTAGATTACACTAGAATTGTATGTTATAAGCATCTAAGTAGCTGTGTTAGAGTCGTGATTATAGTTATTCTTATCAAGTAAAAAGAATAATAGTTTATGGACGTAGATTATACATACCGAATCTCATTAAATAATATTGTATATATATACATTGGTTATGTCATCACCAAAAGAAGGTGCATTCTCCTGCTAAAGCAGAAGACTGCAAAGAAGAGGAAGGTCAAGCAAAAAAATGAACTTGCATCAAGACATGGTGTACTGTTAGCTGGAAAGACAAGAGAAGAGCAATAAGTTGGACGTTGGAGTAGAGTTGCCCTCGTCCTTATTGTTAAATCCTCCATTGTTGTGGAGGGAAGAGAAAACTCGTTCTTGAATTGCGCCGAAACAAGAGACAAGTTTGAGCATTGGAGTTACTATTGCAACTCCAAAGAATAATATGGTATGCGGAGAAGGGATGACACGTCATTATTGCCACTAAAGAAGGCATAAGAGATGCTTTCTGCAAAGATAATTTTTTCTCCCTATGCTGCAATCTGGGAGATAGAACACAACCAAAAGAAAAAGAAAAGAAAATATTTTTTAAAAAAAATAAAAAAAGAAGAGAAGAGTAGATTATAGGCTAACGACAACATTGACGTCATCACCAAGAACATATCTCGGATATGTTGCTGCCAGTAAAACCAGTGTATTGCACTCCAGGGATGATCTTTTGATGTAGTTGCTTTCCATTGAAGTAAGGCGAGTTGATTGTGGGTGTTCTAAGGGCTTTTTAACGTGCTGAATCTAAATTTTTGGTCGGTTTATCAAATTCCATGAGCATTGTTAAGGTGTTGAATTCAGAAGATTCGAAACTTGGTATTTCTTGTCAAGGGAGGAACTTATTGAATATGGCTCGAATTCTAAGTATAGTCAAATATTGAAGACAACTAGAAGTCCAATTGGAGTTAAGGAACTATAGAGTACAAGAATCATATTCCTAGTGGGATTAGCAATTGTAATTTATAGATAAGGGTATCTAGTTTGTGTTTAGTTGTTACACACTACAAGATGGGTGTCATATTAGATTACAGTAGAATTATATGTTATATGCGTCTAAGTAGGTATATGAGAGTCGTGATTATAATTATTCTTGTTAGTAATAAAGAATAAGGCTTTGTAGACATAGGCTATATCGAACCACGTTAACATATTATTGTGTTTCCACATATCTATATGTACGATCCTTTTAACAAAATATTAGCCAAATGATATATAACAATACTTTTTCAAAAATCCTGATGATTTATATACCTCCAACCAAAACTGACACTAGCCTCCATTTGCCTGTAACCTTGTCAATTTCTATTGAATGAGAGTTTTTATCATAAAGTTCATGAACTATATCGACGGAACTAATCGAATCATAACTATATTTGCCATGTAAAGTATATGAACGTACATGAGTAAAATTGGTTTTGAAAATTATTAATATTTGGCATGGTGCTCCATGGCAACATCAACAATTAATACCAATTTTCTATGCTAATTGCAGAAAAAATATTAGATCGCAGCCACGCCGACGTAGCAAATGACTTCAATCATCGCTACAAGGTATGTGATAGCTAAACATAAGTAAAAGATGGATACGTTCCCAGTCTTGTATCTCATAGTTCGGATATGTTCTAATGTTTATTCCCATTTCTAATTACATTTTTCACCTTCCAAATGCAAGACGACATCAAACTCATGAAATTCATAGGGCTAGATGTTTTCCGATTTTCCATATCATGGTCAAGAGTTTTACCACGTAAGAAGTTTTTATGCAAATATTCCTAATAGAACATATAACTCTTATAATTGATATCATGTAAAATACAAACACTGTCTACCTTTGCAAGTACTTCCACTTCTCATATAGGTGCCTCAACTTTTAGAAATACCCACATTCCTCATTGAAAAGAATTAAACACTAAGTACAGATTCTTTCATCAAACTGAATTAAATATTAATTTCATAGTATATGCGGAATTAATTTGCCCAAAAATTTCCAAATTTGTTCCACCATTTAACAGCTATGAACCAGAGTTCAAAATACTGGATTTTCAACTATATTGTCACAACTTAATTGACTTTTGTTTTGATTATTTTTACGCAGTAAATAAGGATATAGATATTGAGAGAGTTTATGAGGGAAAAATAGAAGAAGACCATAGTCTTTTGTTTCCTGATGCTTAAGAAAAGAAAAACGTTCTTGTTTTTTCTTTTATTTACAAGTAGTGGGAAATCAAACAACTTCTCACAACTTTCACTACCCATATATAATGGGGCGGGGCGGGTCGGGTCAACTCATATTGGGTGACCCAACTCCAAAATCCAACACCTCCGACTCACACAAGATGGGTAGACCCTTGAGCTTATGGGGACTTGATGTCCAAGTCATTTACAAGTGAGTTTATATATAGGCTTATAGGGACTTGATGTCCAAGTCATACAAGGAAAACTAAATCCAAGAGCTATTAGTTAACTAAAGTTTTGTTTGGTCTAATTGTAAAATTTAGCTTTTGAGCTATAGAGTTTTAGTTAAAAGTGTTGTTAAATAAAAGTCATTTGACTATTTAGCCTATATTGGACAATATTGAGCTTTTAGAAAATTTAAGGGCAATATTGAGTTTTTAAAAAATTTGAGGGTAATATTGTACTTTAAAAAAATCTGAAAAAGTATATTTGAGAAAGAAAAAAAAACTTATCGTATTATATAAAAACAGTTTCACAAAAACTCATTTTGAAAGCTCTAATTTTGAGCTTCTTAATTTTTAGTTTTTTTCACCTTCAACTTTTACCTAAAAGCGCTTTCAAAAATGGACCAAACAGGTAAGATCGACTTCTAAAATCATAAAAAGTACTTTTGAGTGTTGAAAACTTAGGCCAAACAAAACCTAAGTCAACTAATGTAATTACATGAAACTTCTATACACGTTGACAACCCCCCTCAAATTGAAATGGGAGAATGCAGCCATGCAGATCATCTTGAGTTTAATAATTAGATTACGATGATAGCCTGAACGATGAGTCTTGGTGAAGATGTTGACCGTCTAATTATTAAATGAGACCTTGACGCAACAATAGTACGTTTATCAATTTGTTTGGCGATAGAGTGGCAATCTATTTCAATAAATTTGATCTGTTCATGAGAGACATCATTATGTATGACCAAAATGGAACTTTGATAGTCATAGTGAAGATGTCGCTAAAGAATTTATGATATGATATTGCCAAGGAAAAGAAAACTAATTATAATAGTACTCTTATTTTTATTGTCAGTTGGACTATTCTGTAAAATTTATTAATATATTATTTAGAATAAATGAATTCTATAGATTTTTTTAGAATAAATGAATTTTATGAATTTTTGTAAAATTCATTTATATATTTAATTATTTTTGTTTGAAATACCTTTTTATTTTATTCAAACTTTACTTCATTTCTTACTCAAGAGGTAGAATTTGTACTTCTAAGTCACCAAATTAATTGTTCATCTTTTAAAGAATAAACTTCCCTCTAAGTTTTCATTCCTTTTTTTATTGTCCACATTCTTTTGCTTTCATTCCGTATATAATAAGATCTTGAGTTACTTCACTTGGAACCAATTGGTTTTAAGATAGAAATTCAATTATCTTCACATAGTATCAGAACTAGGTCCATACTAGAGTCTCATTTATCTTTCGCATGTGCATAGTTATGCACTTTCAATCTTCCACATATGTGTTCAATCTTCTATGTGTGACTCATTTAAAAAAAAATTCAGTCCACATGTATTCAATCTTCTAAATGTGACCATGGTCCACGCGTATTCAATCTTTCATGTGTGACCCCTCTCAAATCAGGTCACACGTGAGAGAGAGTGTTAGAATATACACTTGTCCCACGTAGAAAAATCATAAACTCTTAAACTACTTAATAAGATCATGGGCTACTCCACTTGGAACCAATTGACTTTAAGATGAAAACCTAGTTATCTTCACACGAATCATGTGACCTTAACAGAACAAATTTAACAAAAATGAATTAATGGACTAACAGTATCCCTTATGTAAAACGTTTAGAACTAAAGTATCCGATTTGAAATATTTGGAATCAAAATGTCAAAACAAACAAATATTTGCGACTAAGTAAGTCATTTTTTCGATTATTTATTATCTTTAACACGCCCCACGCAAGTGCAGATGAAGTTAGTTTTTTTAGTTTTACACTTAAACAGTTTTAATATTTTGACCTTTTGATACCTAGACTCTGATATCATGTCGATTGATCATCTTATTTAAAAATTTAAACTATTAAAAAAGAGTTTATTAGATTATTATCTTCAACAAAGGAAACAACACAAAAAGCCATTCCCTTTCAGATAAAGCAAGAACAACCAAGCAAATCGTAGAGCTAGTTCATACAGATGTATGCAGTCCAATGAGGACTCCAACCGAACAAGTACTCCATCCTCTTTATTAATGACTGCATGGGTTTGTTTCATACGAGAAGGATTAGAAGTTTGCAACATATTTGAGAAATTCAAGACTCTTGTCGAGAATTAGAGTGACCAACGAATTAAGGTCTTCATAAGTGACAATGGAAAAGAATACACGTACACATCCCATAGAAGATAAGGCACAAGCTAGAGGGAAAACAGAGAAAGGTATATTCCTCAGCTATAGTTTTCATTGATCATTAAGAAACCACAAGCGATATAGATTGTATATGATATATATAACTAAATTTTGCATCCTAAACTCATCGAATATCATAATAGCTTGATAAATACGAAGTTTTTTACAATATTTATAAACGCACTCCAAGGGGTTCTACCAAATGCTCAAAAAGAAAATTTTTATTCATTGAAGTAACAACACACAGGGCAAAGTGCAACAGGTGATGAAAAGTAGAGAAGGGAATGAAATGGAATGTTACTTCAGTCGCTAGAAAGGCATTTGATGTCAGCGACTATTATTATTATCCAGTTGAGGTGTTGACTGAAGCAGCCCAACCATTTTCTCAAAATTCTCATAAGATGATCCACCTATTGAAGAAGCTTCTTCCGCAGTTATTTTCCATTTCCTAACTTTTTCTTTTATTGCTCTGCCTTTCTCACTGACCATCAACTCTCTCACAAGGCTCTCTACATTATCTCGGTTAACCTCGCTATCCAACTCAAGAGCGATGCCCAAATGATAGCAGCAAAACCAACAATTAGTTGGTTGTTCGGCAAAAATTGGCCAACATATCAATGGCACGCCAGCGCAAATACTATCAAGCACAGAATTCCAACCACAATGTGTTAAGAACCCTCCTACTGCAGGATGTTTGAGAACCCTTTCTTGATTGCACCAACTTGCTATTAGACCCCTATCTTTTATTTCAATCTCGAATTCTGGGGTTAAAACGACGGCTTCACCAACCACTAAGTCAGGCCTTATGATCCACAAGAAGTTTTGCTTGCTATTAGCAAGACCCCATGCAAATTCCATTAGTTGTTCTGCTGTTATTGAAAATGTCGAGCCAAAAGCTACAAGAATCACCGAATTAGGTTGTTTGGAGTCGAGCCAATTAAGGTAACCACTGTCTTCTTTGTACAAAGTTGGTCTTAAACAACTAACTTCATTTGGTGGCAGCTGATTCTCTAGCAGATGAAGAGGGCCAATAGTGGATATTTGTGGAAATATGGATTTAAGTTCATCCATAACTTTAGCCTCCAAGGTTTGAAATGTGTTCAGAACTATGATAGTTGCTTTATGAGCCCTTTCAGTTTCATCTATGGTAAACTGGAGAAAAGCGTCATTGGGGTCAGTTGTTCTAATAAAACTAGGCATATGCTTGAGTTGTATATCTTTCATGCCTGGTATCCAATTAATCACTGTGTCGAGGTATCCATTTGTTAAAAAATTGGCATCTGCATCCAGTGTGATCATACAGCAAGTTTTTATATAAGGAAGATAAATGTATTTATCAAACAAAGCGAATAGTACTGATAAAGGACGAGAGATGACTAACCATCCAACTGAAAATCTAAGGGGAAAGAAGAAGAAGAAGCAAAACAATAAAAGCACATTGTAATTAATACCTTTAGCTGGTATGAAACCTTTGTCAATCAGTTGGCGCAGATGAGCATAGGTCATTGCACTAGAAGCACTGAAAGGAAATAGCAAAGCACTGGGTATACCCAAATCTTCAGCTACATCTAGAGTGAAGGTCATGTGTCCATCAGAAACAATGTAACTGATGGGAGGGAAGCCATCTGAGCCAGAAGCCTTATTGAGTCTTGAAACTAACTCTCTAAAGGGAGCCACAAGGTTGTTCTTGATGGCCTTGATCCATACTGATGGATCAGTGTCGGACCCATCGTTCTCATAGTTGAGTTCATCGGGAATGGTAAGAAAACGGAAGGTAGAAGTGCCATCAGTGACACTGGCCCCCTGGGAACGCAGCCAGAGACGCTGAACCATCTCAGTGTTGACAAAGCTGATGTAAAACCCCCGATGGTGAAGGAGCTTTGCTAGTTTCATCATAGGGTTAAGGTGCCCTGGCACTGGCACTGGGACCACTATTGCGTGAGGCTTTGGTTTCTCCATTGCTTCCAGCTTTGACTTTCAGGCACTTTTCTCTCTCTCTGTAGTGTGTAGTGATCTGCTGTAAAATATGTATACCATTGCCAGCTCCATATATAAACATGAACGAGGTAAAAATAAAAAATAAAAAAGAAATCGAACAAACGCAGAAACATGGTTAGTGCGTTTCAGTTTTTTTTTTTTTTTGGTCAATGTGCGTTTCAGTTTCACTGTAATTTTTTTTTACTCTTTCAGTGATTTTTTTTTTACTTTTTCCAGTGATTTAATAGTTATAATAGCTCTAATGGTTCAAAAAAAACAAAAAAAAAAAGAAAGGGACTGATGTTACATGGAATCATTGTTGAGAAAAATAGGATGCATTTAAGTTGTAACTATTCTAAAAAATAATAGGGAAAAATGTAGCAATGGTCCCTATTGTTTACTCAAAAATTATTTTAGTCCTTATTGTTTTAAAATATTCAAAAAGGTCCTTAATGTTTTAGAATCTGCTCATTTTCATCTCTGCTGTTTATTTGGCTGTTTAAATTGACTTAAAATCGAGAAAAGACAATTGTGCCCATGCTTAAGTTTTCCAATTACCATTATGCCCATCAGACACTCGATTTTTTTTTTCACTCATATTTCAATCAACATTTTCAATCCAAATCGTTCTTTTGGTTTGATCCATGGCATCCTTGGGGCTGCCTTATGGATTACTTGGATGTGGATGATGTGTATCTTGCTATTGTTAATAAGGATGGCAAAGTGGCTGATGTGGTCTGCAATGGAGTTTGGTGTTGGCCGGACATGCCGTTGTTCAAGGAGATTGGGGATCATACTCCTTTCTTCCTCAATTCAAATGGTAGAGACATGTGGATGTGGAAATCGAATCAGAATGGTGACTTCTCTATTGCATCGGCTTGGAATTCTATTAGGCTTTGGAGTGAGAAGGTGGAGTGGCATCACTTTTTTTTTTTTTTTGGAGTAAGGTCAGGATCCCAAAACATAGTTTTATTTCTTAGTTGGTTTTACTTAATCAGCTTCCTACAAATGACCGACTGTTTTCTTGGGGGGTGTCTTCGGACTCTGTGTAAATTTGTGGGATTGCGGTTGAGGATAGAGATCACCTCTTTTTTACATGTGGTTTGAGCAAGGGTATTTGGCAGCGTGGCTTGGATATGGTCTGTGTTTACCAAAGATTGGAGAAGTGGGACGATGTGGTGGAGTGGGGTCGGACCCACTGTTTGGGTGTTGGTCTTCATGCTACATTAGCTAGGTTATTGTTGTGTGGAATCGTTTATGCAATGTGGAAGGAAATGAACTATAGAATTTACAAGGAGGTTTTTACAACGAATGAAAACATAGTTGCTAGCATTATACAGGCAATTAGAATGAAAATTTTTTGCTTATAACAAGTTTAAAGATTGTGATGTTAATAGGGTTCTCTGTAGTAAATGGAGGTTAGATGATATTATGTGTTAGTTGAGGTTCTACTTTTGCAGGTGTAATTCTTTTTTGGTTGTGCTTAATGAGATACTTTTGCTTTCCCAGCAAAAAAAAAAAACATTTTCAATCCAAATCAACCACAAAAACTTGTTAAAAAAAAAAAAAACCCACAAATACAACGTGAATCCTAAATCAATCCACATTTTCATTCCTGTTCGTCGTCGTCTTCTTCGTTCATCCGTTGTTGTCCTTGTTCATCCGTCGTCTTCTGTCATCGTCTGTCGTCTTCCGTCATCGTCTGTCATCGTCCGTCATCGTCCGATGTCATCCTCATTCGTCTGTCATCGTCTGCAATTGGCAGTGGCTGAACTTCATTGTGCAATTTGGTTTTTGTGTATGACTATACCTATGGGTTATGAAATGCAATTGTTGATTTATTTCTTATTTGATGTAATTTATTTTGTTATTTGTTCCATTTTTTTCTTTGACATTGTTATTTGTTGTTCCCTTCAAGTTTATTTTTAGACTTATTCAATAAAATGCGATAACGGCTTCAATTTTCTTACTATTTCATTATAATCTAATTCAATCAAAAGCTTAACACTCACTTATTACCTTAACAAAAGTATTTCAGTCACTTATACCAATTTTTTTTTTTTAGTTTTAGGCTCATATACTTCACTTATCGAGAAAAGACTAACAAAAAAATGGCAATGCTGCTGCGATATGGTTCATACAAAACATTGGGGACTAAAATGCATATTATATATAACATTGGGGACCTTTTCTTACACTATTTTATAACAATGGGGACCAAATTGAATATTTATTAAAACATTAGGGACTTAATTAAACATTTCAAAAAAATTTACAAAATTGCCCCCAACCACAGGTCACATGAGATGCACATGATTGATTTTCTATCAATTTAAACAGCTAGAAAAACGGTAGGGACGAAAATGAGCAGATTCTGAAACATTGGGGGACCTTTTTGAGCATTTTAAAATAATGGGGGCTAAAATGATTTTTGAGTAAACAATGGGGACCATTGCTGCATTTTTCCCAAAATAATACATAGTTCTATTGTCTATTATATATTCTTTTGTATGTCAAAACTTAATTACTTCATAAATATATAGTTTTATGTCCTATAATATAAGTTATAATTACATTTAAATTGCTAAATAATCTTGTCTTTTCATCATCCAAACACATCTACCGTCAAAAATACCTAAAGAATCACAAAAATATTTACCAATGTTGATGCAAATGACAAATTTTAACTCCAAGTAATTGATAAGAATATAACACATCACTTATCAATGTGTTACTAAATAAATGATCGAATCGTGACGATTCACAATTCAATATGATTTACAATTGACAATTCAAAAAGGGTCTATTCACGGGATCCTAAAGGATCTTAACCAAGAGATTCCTTAAAGTTTGTTCAAATAAATTAAGCAATGATTCAAATGAATAATAGGTAAAAGAATGAAAGCAATTCATTAACGCTTAGCAAAAAATAAATTCATAGATCCTACTTTGGCATTTGAGTGCTTTTTCTGTTTGATCATTTTTTCTCTGACGTTAATTGTCGTTTTATGCTTATGTTAGCTTAATGTTAATTCTCTCTATTTGTACAAATTCTTGTATTTCTTCTTTTCAAAAAATTCAGTTTTGCTTACTTTGCCAAAACAGAAAAGAAAAAAGGAAACCTACATTCATATTCAAAGATTTTGGTTATTTGTAGACACTTACATGCATGTTCCTAGATTCTATTTCAATTATCTGTAAATACCTACATGCATATTCTTAGATTTGACATTAATTTGATATTTCTTATCATTAATTACATTTGTTGATGTGATTTCATAATTTTATTCGTTAGGTGATTTATATTGTACCACCAAAACAAAAATAAAAAAATGATATGTTTTGATTCTTAAAACATATAATATGACTAGATAATTTATACTTCATTTATGATGATAATATAGTGATTGAAATTTTTTAAATTTTTAATTTTTTTTTTGTCAAAAGGATCATGTATTATTAACAATCACCCAATCTTAGTTGAGTGAAGAGTATTATGCACAATATCAGTATGTAACAAACTACGCAAGATAATGGGATAGCAGCTGAGTCAATCAACAGGTAACACATGGCATCAGTTTGTTTTGCAACCCAATTTGTAACTTTATGGCGATTTTCACATTTTATATTGTCATTCACATTATATATGACTTTATTGTCTGATCGATCGGGCCATTGTTTCATATATTTTCGTTCTCTACCCGATCGATCAGAGTGGTGATTTTTATCATAAGTAGACCGATTGATCGGGAAGCTCATCCGATCGATCGATGTCTCTTGTTTCTTCATTCTTCTATGAATTTGTGAGCCCCAATTGATCGGGAAGTGCTCTGATCAATCTCAACTTCATTTTTCACCTCTTTTGTCATCAAAACTATTCAATTTATGCCACGATTACCTTGTACCACAAAATAATACATCATGCCTTAATTTATCATCAATTAACTCAATTGTGCACGCAAAATAATAGATTTGAAGGGAAAAATTAATGACTCATCACATATGGTAAGTTCAAAGCTTCTGCTATATTTAATTAGCAAAACAAAAAACAAAGGCTTTTGCTACATTTAATTAGCAAAAAAAACAAAAACAAAGGCTTTTGCTATATTTGAGGGAGGCTTTGCAGTTTAAGACTTTGGTTTTTACTTCGTTGTCCATTTAAGTCATTTCACATATATTTTGTTTTTTATTCCCTTTCCCAATTACGTCATTTTGTATTTATGACAATTTTCGTGTAATAATTTTTCCATGCAAAACGTGTCTATTTCTAGCTGATTCACTTATTTGGACAAGTGTTGGTGGCGACAAAAAAAAAAAAAAAAAAAAAAAGAAGAAGTGGTTGGTGACGTATGGGGGACGCATGATGGGACTGAGAAAGAGAAAGATGAGAGTAAAGGCAAAGGAGTAGAGCGCGGTGGGAGGGAGAAGGCAACATGACAACTTGGGAAAAAGAGGGAGTTGGTACCGTGGCGGCCGAGTTAATGAGGTGTCTGACGTTGCACGCAGTTTTATGTAGCAGTAGGGACCGGAGTTTGTGGGCGCGTTGCACAAGGCGGGAGACTTGTGAGAGTAATAATTGACACGCAGTTCTATGTAGCAGTAGACACTGCGACAAGGACAGCATAGAAGCGCGCGAGAGTAATAATTGACACGCAGTTCTATGTAGCAGTAGACACTGCGGCAAGGACAGCATAGAAGCGCGCGAGACACGCACGTGGAATAACAGTAGCGGATGAAGTTGAGTAGTTGTTACAACGGAACTTTGTCCGCAAATTTACGAGACACCGAGAAATAACGGAACTTTGTCCGCAACGGAGAAATAGTCACGTTTTGCTTGGGCCTTGCAAGTCATTAATGGCTCTGGTTCACATAAGTAGCAAAAGTTTATAGTAACCTTTATAATGAGATATAAAATTTATTATATGAAAGTATGTAATGACGACATTAGACAAGTGAATAAAAAATAAAATAGATGTGAAATGACTTAAATGGGCAATGGACTAGAACCAAAAGTCTTGAACTGTAACGTCTCGCTCAACAAATTTGGATACGGTTATTGGCCTATGATCAATAACATGATTTTGACATTATCTCCTAATCAACATGGATTAGCTTATACCTTCGTAAGACGAGAAAGGTGGATGGAATTTGATTTTTTCTTCCTCTCTTTGGTGGATTTGGAGATGGAGAAATGATAGGCGATATGGGAATGATAGTGAACCAATTGCCTTTGGAACTATTTCTTTCATTTTCAACTATGCAAGAGATATGGAAAATGCTTGGGACAAGAATAAATCAGTTGCAGTTAGACGACATTCGAGATATATCAAGGTATAATGGGTCAAACCTTAGGATGGTTGAAAACTTAATATTGATAGTTGTGTAAAGGGCAACCCTAGTATTGTAGCAGCGGGTGGCTTGATCAGGAACGAACAGGGGAATTTGTTGTCGGACTTTATTTTTAATTTGGGTATTTCCTTTAGCACCAGCGCTAAAGTGGATGCGATGTGGTAGGGACTGAAGAAGCTAGTTCAAATAGGAGTTACAAATGTTGAGATCGAAATAGACTCATTGGCACTTGTTAATATGTTCCAGAACAACATCTCGAGCAACAATCATTGGAGATCATTGGTTGATGATTGTCGAGTTATTCTCTAACAACATCCAAACTTCCAAGTGAAGCATGTTTATAGAGAAGTGACAAATGCGCGGATTTACTTGCCAACTTTGGCCTTGGCCAATCTCTTGGAGAACACCATCTGGACCAATCGCCAGTGGTTTTGCACACTCAGCTTGAGAATGATAAACGAAGGAAAATTACCCCTAGAGTTATCAATGGCCTCTAGCCTAGTGCTACGCCTCCCATCAACCCAAAAAAAAAGTCTTGCTCAACTATAGAAAAAGCCTTGAACTTATCCATATGTCCTTTTTTTTGGGGGGGAGGAGGGGAGGGGGGGTCAAAACTTACACAACAAATGTCATTGACAATATCTTATTGTCTTTCTAGCAAACCATTTGTTTTTCTTTAATTTTTTTAAGTCATACAATAAATGTCATGTATAATGTGAATAACATTGTAAAATGTGAAAATTGCCATAAACATGCAATTAGCTATTAGAAAATTCTAATCACTATAGTATCATCATAAATGAAGTATAAATTATTAGGTCACATTATATGATTTCAGAATCAATAATGTGTTTTGAATAGAAAAATATGTAAAAAGTGAAAAGTTGAGTTTTTACTATATTAGATGCAAGGGTCTTAACCCTTTTTTTGTAATTGTTTATTGAATATTGTTGATATGAAATGAATAACTTAGCAAAAAAAAAATATATAATTTTTTTATTATTTGTTTTTGTGGTACAAATCACATCACCTAATGGAAAAAAATATAAAATCACCCCAACAAACGTAATTAATGATAAAAAATATCAAAATCTACGAATATAAATGTAGGTATCTACATATAACTAAAATAGGATCTATGAATATGCATGTAAATGTCTACAAATATGAATGTGGGTTTTTTGTGAATATCTATAAATAATTATTTTGTAGACTGCCATTATGACTTTGTAAGGAAGGTATTTAAAGTAGGATATATGTATATACATGTTGGTATTCACAAATAAACAAAGTAGGTATATATAAATATGAATATAGATTTTTCATTGATATCTACAAATAATCATTTTGTAGAGTGTCATTACGAATTTGTAAGAAAGGTATCCAAAGTAGGATCTATGAATATGTGTGAAGGTATCCATCCACAAATAACCAAAGTAGGCATCTACGAATAAGAATGTAGATTTCTCATTGATATCTAGAAATAATCATTTTATAGTGTCATTACGAATTTGTAGGGAATGTATCATATTAGTAAAGTTGGCTTATGCTTACTATCTATTGATTATATTAGCAATCAAATCATATTATCAAACCCTATAAATAAGCTAGAAAAATACCATATCAAGTTTAAAAACTCTATTTTAGTTTTCGAGGTATCTCATAAGAATTGGGGATTTAGTCTTATACTTAAATGTTGTTATTACAGGAATTTGAATTTTGGTGTTGACTTAAATTTCAGTATAGTATGAATTTGAATTTTTTTTAAGCGAAAACTAAATTTTGACTTTGATTTGAATTACTTTATAGCGGAAAATTAAATTTTCTATTGCATTTGAATTTTGTAAAAGCAGAATCTTCAATGTGGATTTGCACTTGAATTGTTCTATGGCGGGAACTTAAATTAATTAACTTGAACTTTGTTATAGAGAAAAATTAAACTTTTATTTGCAATTGAATCTTGTAAAAGCGAGTGCTAAATAGGGAATATTTGAAGTAAAAGCAAAAGTTTTGCAAAATAACTAAATTAGGCCATGTAGTGTTAGTTTTTTTTCTCTTTTTCAGCTCAAGCCGCCGTGACTGTTGGTTTTTTTTGGTCGGAGCAGTAGGTGACCGATGAACAGTAGCAATGCATTGGAGCACACTTGATGGTTTTTTTTTTTTTGGGACAAGAGTATGCTTGAAGTTGAGGGAGATGAACAGTTGCACGAGTTGGTTCTTTGAATCTCAATGCTGCCGACTCGTGTTTGGGGTGTATCTGTAGTTCTTCTTTTTTATACAATGGGTCTAAATTCAGAAGGGTAATAAAGTCATATCGAAAATTATATGAAGGGTAATATCGTAATTCTAATATAAAGGTTATAATGGTCAGTTTAAACTTAAATTTATTAGATCAACTCCCTACATGACTTCCTACGGATCCCTTATCCCATTTATTAAATTGTAGGGATCTTTACACTCATTTTCATTTTCTATACATGTAAGAGAAAATCTATCATCTCTTACCTTATACCTTAAATACTGTTTGCTGTCAGAAAAAAATTAAAAAAATAATAAAAGTAAAACTTTAAAAATTAAACTCTCAAACGGTATAATTATTTATCGTTGGAAAGGAAGTACACAGACCATGCTTCTTCAAACTACACCAAAAACAAAGCAAATGAAGAAGAAATCAAACAAAAAAAAAATGGAAAGCAAGCCAAGAAAAAAAAATAAACCAACTGTTTTTCTTTTTTGGGTCGAAGAAGGGTGGTATGGCAGTAGGGAGGGGGTGACGGCTGAATATGTGTGAGAGGGGAAGGGGGGATGGGGAAAGTGAGGCACTGTCCACATTGAAGATTTGGGATTAGTGATTGTTTTATTCATTCACATATGTATATAGTTATAGTTTTGAGTTTTAATTATAGTTTAGTTTTTTTTTTTTTGTTAAATTAATGAAAAATAATGTAATAAATATAAATAATAGAATATTATGAACAAATACAATCAAAAAATTAAAAATTATTGAACAAGTTTTAAATCAAACAATAAAAAATAATATTTAAAAATAAAAATTTATGTTAGTAATTAAAAATAAAATATCACCCAAAAATAACTAAATAAAAATAATTTTTTTAATGATATGTTTAATTGAAATAAAAGGAGGGAATATTGAAATAAAATAAAAATAAAGAGTCTTTACAATAGGAAAGTTATTAGAATTAAATTGAAATAAAGATTCTTTAAATTAAGAGACTGATTAAATGTAAAAAAGTAGTATGAATAAAATTAAAAGAAGAGATCCCTAAATATTAAAAAAGTACTCCAAATTTTTTATATGTAAAAAAAAAAGATAAAAAAACTGTTAAAATTGATGTTATTAGACCAGTTCCTTAATTTGCTTTCTGATATGACATTTAAAAAAAAAAAAGTAGAATTCATATCAACCGTTGATGTCCAGGCTTTTTAAATCAATGGCCCAAATAAGACGAACCCGTGTGACGAGGGTCCGTGTATAGTAGAGCAGAGATGGGAGATGTTAATTCACGAAATGGAAAAAACTGACACGTTAAGATCACACATGTCTAGAGATATAGACGTTTGAAAACAGGACAGTAACACCTGTATCGTCTCCATCATGGCACCTCTTCTCTTTTATGGGACTCTTGTTCTTCTATGGGTTTCATCTGACATTACGTTGTCACAGACGATAGTTGAGACCTTACCGGGCTTTCCTGGAAAACTTCCGTTCAAACTCGAAACTGGGTATGTCTTTCTCTCCCCCCTCCAGTTTTTCTCTTATCCTTTTTCATAAAATCATACCAATGAGGAAATGAGAACAATAGATGTGCCAAGCAATTCCATGGTGGATTTAGATTATGGGTTTCATGGTTGCAATCTCCATTGATCCTATAAAAACAAGTTTGAAATGATCATGACATGGAAATTGTAGTACATAAAACCACATAGCTCCAATAATCCATTTAATTCTAGTTCCGAAAATTATTTACTTCACAATTTGTCCTGCTAACAAAACATCGTACGTTCGCCTGATATTACTTTGGTACAAAAAATTGTCGATAGATACTTTTTAGTCAAGACAACTTCTTACATTTGGGCTGATTTTGGGTGAGATATGCAGGTATATTGGGGTAGGAGACTCGGAAGATGCGCAGATATTCTACTATTTCTTCGAGTCTGAGAGAGATCCAAAACATGATCCTCTCATGCTCTTTCTTACTGGAGGCCCCGGTTGTTCTGGTCTCAGTACCATCCTCTTTGAAATGGGTATGTGCTCTTTGTTATATTTGAGGAAGATATACAATAAATTAATTCAAAAATTCTTTTAGAAAATTACTTCATTTGATATCTCTTTTTTTTGGATAATAAAGCAATGGGGATTGAGTGGAAGACATACCGAGGGTGCTTGGCTCACCAATAAATCGTGGAGTAACAAGCAATATTCTCTCACCTAGCTTGGGTGTTTAGATGTAATAGAAAAATTGGTTAAATTTATTATTTTTTTTATTTTTTTAAAAATTATTAATAATTAATCACTATTAATTAATTAAACTAATAAAATTATTAATTTATTAATAAAAAATTCAAATAATTTAATAATAATTAGTTCTACAAATTTTAATTAATACATAATAAATAAATAAATTAATAATTTCATAAATTACTAATAATTATTTGGATAATTATTATTAATTTATTTGAATAATAAATTAATAGCTAATAAATGAAATAAATAATTAATTAGTTAATTAATTATTATTAATGAATATCAATTTAATAAAATATAACTTATTAATTATTTATTAAATTAATTAATTTTTTAATAGTAAAATAACTATTTTTTATTTAATAATAATTAATTGAAAATGAGGTTGAGGTTGAGGTTGGGGTTGGGGGTTGTTTTCTTCTTCCAAAGGCATGAAAATATTTTTCACTCTTTTCTAAAAAAAATATTTTTCTTTAACCGAAAAAAATTTTTTTGTTAATTAATTTTTCAGCATTATCAAACTGCGAAAAATTAAGAAAATATTTTATGACAAACAAACGGAGCCCTAGATGACTATCACTTCAATGCTCACATATTTTAAATTTTAACTTGCTTGTAAAGTCTTATATTTCCTATTGTGCCTATTAGGTTCTAGCTAGAAATATAAATTCTTGGGAATCACGATGGAAATTTATATATTCTAAAATTTATTGAAAAGAAAGAAACATAGGGATAGTTGGATGAAGGCCATGGAAATATATATAAAGAAAATTATGAAGAGATGGTTCGAATGAACAACTTCAGGTGCATATTTTGAGAAGAGTAATTGTTATATACCACTTTATTTTCATGACTCAAATACCATTTTTTACATGTATACTTAGTTGGTATGATAAAATAATTAACTTTTTAATTTCGCTTTCTTCTTTTACCATGCCAACTAAGCATATACATAAGATGTGGTATTTGGGTGATAAAAATATGGTGGTATTTAGCATTTCTCTTTTGAGAAAGAGTTGAATTGAGAAAATAAAGGATGTCAAGTAAAAAGTTTTTAAAAATTGGTTAATATTATGAATTTTATGTGCTATTTCTTCTATATATACAGTCAATTACTAAATTATATATTCGTTGAGTCCTAAATAATTTATAGAAAGATACTATTTTATGCTTTTAACAAGGTTATCAATACAGTGCATTGCCCAAATTGGGACGGAAAGATTTTATTATTAAGCGAGGTTAGTAAAACTTCAATAAATGAATTTTTGATAGATTAATAACCTCACATAAATAATAAAATCTTCCTGTCTCAACTTGAGCTAGTGTACTAAATTTATAACCTTGTTCAATGCATAAAATATATATTTTTTAAAATAAATCCTTTATGACCCAACGAATATGTAGAAGAAATATCACATAAAATTTATAATATTAACCAATGTTTAGAAATGTCTTACTTGGCAACTTTTATTTTCTCAACTTGTTTGTCTTTTCTTTATTCCTAGACCAACTCAACCTAATCGTAAATTTTTTACAATGCATATACTACATTTGGTATATTTTTTTCATCTTGTATATGCACATTAATGTATGTATATACGTATTAACTTCTATGGATGTACATTATTAACTTTTGATAGCATATATTGTTTTTTATTTATAAGTCATAAATATATCTTGGTTAAAAAAAAAATATTATATATGTACAAATACTATAAATATAAAACTTTTTTAAATTAATAAACAAACATAAAACTTTTTTAAATTAATAAAATTTTATTGTCGTTAAATTGATAAATAAATAATCCCTCTAAATTAATATTTTTTTAATATCAAGAGTATTATTTCATAGGATTTTTATTGTATTACAATAATGAATTAAACAATCGGTTAAGTCTTTGACGGATTTGAATACATATCTATCTGACATTCTCCGTTCCATTTTTGGTTTGGGTCTGGGTAGTCTTTTCCTCTTGGCGATTGCACTCGTCTACTAGTATTCAGTGTGGCATTTATCATACCGACAATGACCCGACGGTAGCTTATTTCTCTCGGCGGCTGAACTCGTTTATCAGTGTGGATTATCATGCCTTAATCCAGCCTCTTCTCTACCTTCCATAAAGTCTACTCTCAACGAGCACTAATGTAACAAATTAGTCCAAAAATGTAATAACTCAAGTCTAACCGGAGAGTCCACTCCAAAAGATTAGTCTGTTAAGAGGGAGACCCCCTTGCATTTAAAAAACACCTCTTGTGAAAGGTGAGATTTTTATGGATCATTGCAGATCCCTACCATCGATGTCCGTTGTTTTTCAATCAATAATAGCAAACCACTTCTTAATTTAGTACTAGTATTCTAAACACTACTTATCTGTCTTAGCGTGGTGACCTCGTTCATCCTTTCAGGTCCCTTCACTTTCGACAAAATCATTAGCAATGGCTACATACCGACACTGAAGTTGAGACCACATTCGTGGACAAAGGTTTGAATATTTTATCTATTCTGTTTACAGCTACACAATAATATCAAGGGGTCATTATATTATTAGATGGGAAGTCCCAATTTGCTTGCCAAGCATTAAGAAAGTTAATTGTATTATGCAGGTGAGCAACTTACTAGTTATAGATCAACCTGTTGGCACAGGATACTCGTATGGGAAAACTGTGGAGCCCTACATCACTAATGATACGCAATCTGCAGAGTTGACTTATCAATTCCTTAAAAAGGTAAATTTCTACCTGAGGTTCTTCAAAATATTTTTGCAGATATAACAGGTAGGATTAGTACTGTTAAGACATATGTAAATAACTCAGAAAATAGACATATTAGAAGACAATGGAAACTCAGTCACATACTGAGTAAGTTTGTATTTCTGATTGACTTGGTTTTTGACGGGAAATGAATTGATTTGCTTGCTTCGCCCAAAAAAAAAATCTACCTAAAGTGCCATAACCATAACAAAGTAGTAACGGGGGATTAGTGGTGGTGAAGTAGTGATACAGCGATAATGATATGATTTAGACCATTAAATGTGAAAATCAAATAACTGAATCATCACTTTACACTCTTGATCTCTCTAATAATATTATTATATTATTAGGAGATTTAAATCCGTTTACCACCATGATTAAATGGAGGTGCAAGGGATGTCTGGAACTGGGATTCTTTTACAACATTATTATGTTATGATGGAGTTAATAGTGATAAGTGATGATATTATTATGATAAAATGATTTGGACACTTCACTACTATTAGATCTCCCCTATAATATTATATGTTATGAGATGATTCAAACATATTCAATGCTACAAAACTTGATCCTCGTTACATGGAGACTAACAGAGAATGTGATTAATGTTATTGACTGCAGTGGCTTATGGTCCATCCGGAATATCTGAAAAATCCACTATACATTGGTGGTGATTCTTATGCTGGCATTATTGTTCCACTAGTTGTTCAGAATATATATAATGGTAAGAGAAATCATGCTTGATTTAAAGACAAGACTTCTTCTTCTTTTAAATACTTTTCCTTGGTTGAGGAGGGTTCTCTATGTCACATTAATAATTTCTGGCTTGTGTTTTGTTTCTTTTTATTCTTCTCCTCTTTATTGACAGGTAATGAAGTTCAAGGTGATAAACCTTTGAATATAAAAGTATGTACCCCAATTTGAGAATCCAAATTCCTCCTTATCAGTGATTCTCACAAATTATTAATTTTATTAAAACATGTAACACTAAAATGCATGCAGGGCTACGTCCTAGGCAACCCTTTTACGGATAAATTTGCTGATATCAATAAAAGAGTTAAATATTCTCATCGAGTGGGACTTCTATCAGATAGTCTTTATGAGGTAAATTAATTTTCCTTATATGTATTTCAAATGTTTATATGCTCCACTTGTGTTGTCTATCTCATGAGTCATGAATACTGAATAGCTGGTAAATGCCATTTCCCATTGCAGGTTTTGCTCTGCACAAAGGTTGCATTGTGTTTCAACAATCATTTGTTAATGAAAATAAAAAATTATGCTTAGACTTCTCAATTTACTTAAGAAATTATTTCAACCATTGAGTGTTTAATTTGATTACATCCAATTGCCCCACGGATAATTCATGAATTTGAACACCAGTATATAACATTTTAAGTTATCACTTAGTACCAATTGGAATTAGTATGGAAAGCTCATGTTCATGACCAAAATCGAGTTGCACGTTTCCCATGCTCTTATAATGTACGTTTCCACTAGATTTAATTCATATATATCTTTATGGTGTTTACAGTCTGCGAAATCAAATTGCAAAGAGAATTACATAAATGTCGATCCAAACAACCAATTATGTTGGAACGACCTGCAAAGAATATCCGAGGTCAGACGATCTTGTTACTTGAATACTTTCCAAATTAAGATCAAGCGTCACATATGCTTTAAGAGCCACATTTAGCATTACTTTTGCTTTTTTATATACAGTGTATTGACAATGTATGCTACTCGCACATTCTTCGTCCCAATTGCAATCCCTGGAGTATGGGCAACAAGTTGTCGACTTTGCTTCTGCCTTCTTCCGATCAGACAGATGCCCCTATTGTTCTACCTCAAGTTAAGGCATGGACCGAAGTAATCCTCAATCCTTTCCTCTATTCATTCTCTCCCTATATGCATTAATCTTCTTTTGCTATATGTTTTTAGAAGTTTTTTCATTACATACCAAGACATTGTTGAAGACAATTTAAACTTTTAAATGAAGTAAAAATTAACAGATGCGAGCTTTGCAAGTTTTGTAGGACGATGAAGATAATTACAGCTACATTTGGGCAAACGATAAAAACGTCCAAGACGCTCTTCATATTCGCAAGGTAGATATATATATGTTGACATGATAATGATAAATATCCACTTTTTCAAGGTGATCTCCTCCTCGTGACAAAAGAAAATAAGAAAAATAATAATTGAACACAATTCAGCAGAGGGATGATTTTTGAATGGATGACCTCCAGGGAACTATTTTGGAGTGGCTGAGATGCAACACGACCACGTATTATAATGGTGGCGAAAGGGCAGGAACTTATTATTTCAATGTCCAAAGTGTTGTCTCAACTCATCAAAATCTTACCTTCCAAAATACCCGAGCTCTAATATACAGGTAAGTTTCTCTAAAAGACACGAGTATCACAGAGATTTAATATATAGTTAATTTTTTCTTGAAATCCGTTTCACCCACTCTCTTGCCTTTTTGAACTACTTCTTTGGGCTAGTCCTACAATTCAAATGATCATTAGGTATTGTTTTATTCATGAAACAAGAGAATGCCATATAATGCTAGGGTCCGTCCGCCTATAAAGCATTGAAATTCACAGAATTAAGAATAAAGACCGACCAACAGAGAGTAGGTGGCCTGTCACAAGGAGAAAGTTTTTAAAACGAGACGTGTGTGGCATGTGAGTCTCAGGCTGTGGGAGACGTTTCATTTTGAAGTCTTTTCATTGTCACAAGATTAAGCAAAAAAGATAGTAACTTTCCATTAGAAACCATCTTTTTCAACTCTGGTACAGACAACATAACCAAACCATGATCGCAGAGCATTGATCAACCGCATGCAGAATCTAATCAGCGTGATTGGATTAGTTTCCAGTCTCTTTTATTTTGCACACCGCATTTAATTTACATAAACCCTTTGTTTGCAATAACGTAAACTCTTGGACAGCGGCGATCATGACATGATTGTTCCCCATACGAGCACTGAAGAATGGATAGGCTCATTGAGATTGACTGCTAAAATTGACTGGAGACCATGGTTTGTAGAAGGGGAAGTTGCAGGGTTCGTAACAGGACTTTTTTATATTGTTATTTCTATATTGAGTCAACAAATTTAGATTTTTGATCAAATTAATTAAAGTTTATTTAGTAATGCTGTTAATTGCTCCATGCAGATACACAGTTAAGTATTTGCATCTTGACTACGAGTTGACATATGCAACTGTAAAGGTGAGAAATCTCCCATTATACTTCCCTAATTATTTGAATGATAATTGATGTTTAACTTTTGTGTTCCCATATATTCCTTTTGGGATTTCTAGGGAGCAGGTCATATAGCTCTGGAATACAAACCGAAAGAATGCTTTGCTATGATAGAGAAGTGGCTTGTTGGTGATCTTCTCTGATCTGATTGTCCAAATTTAGACCCGGTCCTTTTAGATTTTTTTTTTTTTTTTGGGTCAGATGTGAATTTTGAATTGAATAAACTCAATTAAGCTCTTGAAAGCGTCTTATGAATGAATTAACCCAAGTATGATTTGCTGGACATTCTTATTACGTGCCATGTCAACCTGAAAGTTCAGTGTACAATATTGATCTTTATTTATCTTCAATGTCTTGTGTGGTCTTCTTCTTCTTCTAGTGTCTTTTTCAGCCCAAATAAAGCTCTAAGCTTTCAAATACTTTTCCTTGGTAATTGAGGAGACCAGGTTCTCTATGTCACATTAATAATTTATTGCTTGTGTTTTGTTTCCTCTTATTCTTCTTCTCTTCATTTACAGGTAATGAATTTCAAGGTGATAAAGCTTTGAATATAAAAGTATGTACCCAAATTTGAGAGTCCAAATTTCTCCTTATCGGTGATTCTCACAAATTAACATGTCAAAACATGTAACAAGTAATTAAATTGAATGCAGGGCTACGTCCTAGGCAACCCTATTACAGATAAATTTGCTGACTTTAATAAAAGAGCTAAATATTATCATCGAATGGGACTTCTATCAGATAGTCTCTATGAGGTAAATTAATTTTCCTTATATGCATCTCAAATGATTATATGCTCCACTTGAGTACGAGGTAATTTGTTGTTGTATGTCAAATTTTATATAAGGTAATTTATCCTTTTATATATAGTTACCGAGGTCATGAAAACTTATTTATGCAAATTTGTTTGATATAAATTGCATGCTTAGAATCACGATTTTAATAATAAAATATCACAATATTCAAATCCGAATTCTTTCATTAAAGACACAAAATAATCAATTAAAAATAAAAATAATCTAAAAGTCATTTAAAAAAATTGAAATTGAAATAAATGTACAATTAAACTAGAAAAATTTAACTTAAATGTTAAAAATATTACAAAAATAAACAAATCAACATTTATACACAATGTTAAATACAAATAGTATCCAAAATATAGAAAATTAATTGAAAACCTATTTAAAAATAAGAAAACATAAGTAAAAAATGAAGAGAGAAAAGCATGAGGAAAGAGAAAGAATAAAAGCAAGAGGGTATAAAAAAGAAAAAATAGTTTTTTTTTCCAAGGTCAGGGGTGCATGTGCTTGAACTCTCAATTTACTTAAGAATTTATTTCAACCATTTCCTGTTTAATTTGATTATATCGAATTGCCCCAAGGATAATTCATGAATTCGAAAACTGGTATATAACATTTTGGGTTACCACCTAATACTAATTGGAATTAGTAGGTTTTCACTAGAGTTAATTCATATCTATTAAATGACCATCTCATTTAAAAGGTTAATCTATTGGAGAGGTGTTTAATTCATATATTATTTATTATTTTCAACATACCCTTACAAATGTAAGGGGAGTTAGTTTTTCAGCTTTGCACTTGAACAATTTTTAGTTTTTTTTTAAATGGGTAATGGTGATTTTGAACCCAAGGCCTTTTGGCACTTAGGCTCTGATACCACGTTAAGTGACCACCTTATCTAAAAGTTTAAGCTATTAGGGAGGGTTTTATTATCTTCAACATGCACCCATAAGTGCAGGCGAAGTTAGTTTTTGAGCTTTGCAGTTGAACAATTTTAATATTTTTAAATGGGTGGATGTGAGTTTTGAACCGATGGCCTTTTGGTGCCTAGTTTTTTATACCATATTAAGTGACCAATTCATCTAAAAGTATAAACTGTTAAAGAAGAATTTATTGTATTATTTATTATCTTCAACAATATCTTTACGGTGTTTACAGTTCGCAAAATCAAATTGCAAAGAGAATTACATAATTATCGATCCAAACAACCAATTATGTCAGAATGACTTGCAAAGAATATCCGAGGTCAGACTGTCTTGTTACTTGACACTTTTCCAAGGCTCCATTTTATTTGCTATAAAATAACTTGTTGGGAGAAAATATTTTCAGGAAAAAATATTTTTTGGAGCGTTTTCATGTACAGAGAAAAATATTTTCTGACATGAAATTTTATAAAATAAAAAAAACCTACACATAATATATATATTAATGGGGAGGGGGGGTGGGTGGGGTGCAGGGTGGAGAGGGTGGGTATGGTTGGGGGTTGGGTTGCGAGGTGAAGAGGGTGGGTGGGTGGGTGGGGTGGGGTGGGTAAGGTTGAAGGTTGAGGGCTGAGGGCTGAGGGTTAAGGGTTGAGGTTTGAGGGTTGAGGGGTAACGGTTGGGGGGAGGGGGGGTGGGGTGGGGTGGGTAAGGTTTAAGGTTGAGGGTTGAGGGTTGAGGGGTAACAGTTGGGGGGGAAAGGGTATGGGTGTGGGGGTGGGGGTTGGGGTAAAGTGGGTAAGTTTCGGAAAATATTTTTTTGTCCCGGATAAAAAAATATTTTTCACTCTTTTAAATTAAAATTTTTCTTTGATTAGAAAATATTTTTTAGTTAATTAAATTTTCTATGTTATCAAATATTAAAAAATTCAAAAAATATTTTACTGTAAACAGACGGAGCCAAATTAAGATTCAAGCGTCACATATATGCTTTAAGAGCCAAATTTACCATTACTTTTGCTTTCCATATACAGGGTATTGAAAAGGTACGCTACTCGCACATTCTTCGTCCCAATTGCAATCCTTGGAGTATGGGCAACAAGTTGTTGACTTTGCTCCTGCCTTCTTCTGATCAGACAGATGCCCCAATTGTACTACCTCAATTTAGGGCATGGACCCAAGTAATCCCTCCTCTCATCCTTTCCTTCTCTCCCCATATGCATTCATCGTCTTTTGCTATATGCTTTAAGAAGTTTTTTCATTACATACCAAGACATTAACTATGGGTAATTTTGACTCACATCCCTTTGATTTTTGTTAAATGAGACTTACATCCCATGATTTTCAAGAATTTGACTAAATTTTCTGACTGTAAAAGGGTAAAATAGTCATTTTAGATATAATAAGAACAAAAAAGAAACTAAACGTTATATAGTGAAATTTGAATGCATTATGATTGTGACATATGTCCAAATTAAAAGAGATGTTGACACGTGACCACACTATGCAAAAAAAAAAAATCATTCTCAAAAAAATCACAAACTTTGCAGAGGACTATAATGGCTTTGGCAAGAGACTACGGAAAAGATACTACACTTAGAATCTAATTTCAAAAGCAAAAAAAAAAAAAAAAGGTAAGGTGTATTCAAATCGACTGAAGGAAAAAGATCCATTAGCTTCGTCATCAGGAACTCAAAAGGAGAAATTATTGCTGGTGATGCTAAAAAGATATGTTATGATAGTAGTATCGGTACTGAGATGGAGGCTATATGAAGGGCTGAAGAGATTAAAATGTCTCTTCCAAGAAACCAAGATCAAGTTAAAGCTCATCAAAGATTCAACTAACTCTTGCGCAGATTTTATTCCGAAAGCTTTTTTATCTTATTCTCTTCCATGTAATTGGGTGGCTAATCAACCCCCAAGCTTGTAGAACTTCTTCACGATGTCCTTTGTCCCTGGGAGGTTAGCTATGTTTGTTAATGAAATCTCATTCTATGACAAAGAAAAAAAAAGAGAAATGGTTGAGGTTGCTTGATTTGCGAAATCTAAAAATGCGAATTTAGCTACGAAATTGCTTGCAAATACTGCTGTGCGAATTTGTGAAGTGGTTGCGCGAATTTGCCAATTTGGGAATTTGGGAATAGGGTTAGGGTTAGCTTCCAATCAGATTGGGGAATTTGGGAAATAAGGATATAATTGTCTTTAAGAAAAATAAGGTCAGAATTGTCTTTAAGAAACATACGGTCAGAATTGTCTTTTAACAGCATTCAAACAGAAAAGTGGATGGTTTATTAAGAAGGGGTCTGAGTCATAGTTTTCAAAAAGTATGGGATTTGAGTCACATTTATTAAAAGTGCAAAGGGCCTCATTCAAAATTACTCACTAACTATTGAATACAATAAATAAATATAACAAATATTTTTAGATGGATTAGAAATCAACAGACGCAAGTTTTGTAAAATGCACATAACATTTAGTAAAAGTGCAAGGGGCCTCATTTTTGAAAAAATATTTTACGGCAAACAAACGAGTTTGTTTTGAGTTTCTTCATGTAATGGTGGAGTGAGATACAACGACGAATTGCCAACGCGGGAGATTGAGGGAGGGACTGATAAGACCTCGTGGGATTGTCCGATCGTGGTCTATGTTGCAAGAGTTCTTCTCCTGTGTGGAGGAGCTGTTGTGAAAGAAGCATAGTAGGCCCCAGACCCACTCTACATCTCTCAACCGTCTTGTGCGGAAACCGCGCGGGAAAAAAAACTATGCTGCAAATAGGAGATGGGATTAAAGGTGCTTGGAAGTTGTCCGGTCGTGGTCTATGTTGTCTGAAAGTGGAGCACTGAGTTGAGGGAAAAGGACCCACCGTACGATTCAAGTGCATTTGGTGATTTTAAAGGCATGAATTGTGATATGATGTATTTTTCGTGTACCAGCATGTGCTGGAGCAGGCACGTGCCTTGGGTTGCGCAGCAGATTCGAGGAAAGGAAAGTGATGGGATGATGGACGCATAGGCTTTTATTTTGTTGGGTAACCATCAGCATGGCCATTAACTACGTGGACTTTGTGTTTTCAAAAAATGGTGACGTTAGCATCGGACAATTTTATTTGGTCAGGATATATTGTATTATGATTAGGCCATCATTTACTTATTTTGTTTCAGTATCAATGGTTATGTAAGTTAAGATAATAGTTATATATATCTTCCGATTATGCAATTAGTTATTTTGTTTGATTATCAACGGTGTTTATTTTTTCTTTTCTTGGTAGTAGTTGCAGTTCTTCACAATTTTAGATTTACTATTACTGTACAGAATTATGGTTTGCTAAGTGGTGTATGACCTATTTTTATTTTTTTTCTTTCTTTCTGGGTTATAGTGTGTTGACCCACTTTCAATACGTTTGGTTGAAACTCCGTCACTTACCTACTTTCAAAAGCTTTTCGGAATTTCTCCAATTGTGCTCAAAGCATTTCCTTTACTCCTCACAATATCCAATGTCTATAGTCTTCGTCTGGCCACTCCTGATTCCTGTTTTCATAGGCTACTCATGTGGCAATTAGAATTATATTAGCAATTCAGATAGGTTCTTTTTCTCATGTTGGGTTTTTTTAATCCCACTTGTAGTGTTCTTTTTGTTGGCTTTGCGTGTAATCTCAGATGTTCTTTTAATATCTAGTATCGACTGAACCTCTTGTACTCTTTTATTTATTAATAAATTTCTCTTCTGACAAAAGAAGAAGAAGAAGAAGATAATGGTATTTCAAATAGATCATAAAGTAATCTACTAAATTTCTTAGATTTTCACCTATATTTCGTTTTATATTATGTATCTGGAAGAAACACAATTTTTGGTAAGTGATTATTTGTTTTCAAATAGATTATAAAGTAATCTACTAAATTTCATAGGTTTTCGATTTAATGGTTCTCGTATTGAGATAACAAATGAAAGAAATAAAAAATATCTCAATACTACATCACTTATCACTGACAGGCAGCGTACAACTAAAAAAAATTGCTAGCATTATCTTTTGGATATTAAATAACCATAAACTATGTGATCTAGAAATTATTTGTTCTTTGACATGACCGCTTAGGTCGTATGGGTGAACAATAGTCAGAAGAATTTTTGAAAATTCAAATAAACACCTATTAAAGAATTAGAAGATTTTTTTATAAATGATTTTCATGTACTGCTCGTTCCCAATGAAAAATAATTACTAAGCATTTCCCAAATTTCTATGTCGAGCAAAATCGTTTGTTAATTGCTTGTAACGAATTGCTAGACCATTGCTTATGAGGTTATCTAATGTCTGTGGACATTATATTACATGTGTCAGCATTAATCTAGCAAGTCCAACTACTTATCATAAATTTTTTCTATTGGTCAAGAACCAACTTATCCCATAAAAAATATTGAGTACGTAAATTCTAGTTATTATAATTTTTATTGTTATTACCATTATTATTTATGAATAGTTTTTATTATTTTCTAGTTATAATGATATTATTATGAATAGCAAAGATACCATTTGAAAACATAACATGTATAAAATCCTTAGTTATTATAATTTATGATACAAATGTTTTATTATTATTATTATTATTATTATTCTAACAATATTATTATTTATCAAATTATCAAAATGCCCTTTAAAAACATGATGGTATAAAATAACAAAATGACAATTATTATTATTGTTAATTATCATTATTCTATTTATTTATATAATATTTATTATTTGTTTATTTATTATTATTATTATTATTGATTTCTGACTACATTCTCTATAGGGATCTTAAATCTTATATCACCGAGCTCTAGTCGTGGAAGAAGGAACTAAGAAGAAGGCAGCAACAACCACTAATTTTATTATGGGATAACTCATGATATTTATATTAATCTATTATGTGCCTCTACATCTACAATTGGGTAGACTCATATTATAACTCTATTAGCTCTATCATATTTTTTGTTTCATTTCTTCTAGAACAATTACAAACATTTTGGATCTACTACCAGAAATTCAATGCGTAATCTTAGCATTCAATGTATATTATTGAATAATCTCATTTTTTAATTATTCAACCATTTTATTTTTCCAAGTTCAAGGTTTTCCAAATTAGTCAACATTTATTTGTTTAGATGCAAAAAACAAGATGGTATTTGTAATAAATGGTTTTCCTATATTATAATTATTATCATTATCATATATTTACTTTTATTAGTATATAATAACAAAAAGGCATTCCTATTATTTCAAAAAATATATTTTTATTGCTACTCTAATATATTAACTATGAAACATGAGTTTAGAATCAATACATTCACTTGTAAGCATGGGATAGTCTTTATCAAGTTCATTATATTTTCTGTTTTATTTTAATTTTTAACTTATTTTATTTCAGTCTAAATTTATTTTTAACATACCAATTGCTAACTAAAAATATGAAACTTTAAAAGATATAAGATTAATTTGATATTTTCAACATCTAATAATGACCTCCCTGATGTTTATTTGCCCACACCAAGATGAGAAAAGTATGTGATTGAATTACAATAATTGAGATGAAATGGGTCAATGTACAGAAATGAGTTATCAAATCTTCTGTCTTTTCTTGTTTGTAAAAGCATATAATGACTGTTTATAATCACATAGAATCAGATCAAAAAAGAAGAATCACATAAAATGGGCCATGGTACGTGCATGATATCGAGATAATAAAGGATATTGTCAATGTTTGAGCCGACCAACATGAGAAAAATATGTGATTGAATTACAATAATTGAGATGAAATGGGTCAATGTACCGAAATGAGTTATCAAATCTTCTGCCTTTTCTAGTTTGTAAAAGCATATAATATCTGTTTATAATCACATCAAATCAGACCAAAAAAGAAGAATCAAATCAAATGGGCCATGGTACGTGCATAATATCGAGATAATATCTCGATATGGTCAATGTTTGAACGGGGGAAAACTTTTCAATTATTTTAAAATTATATTAATTTTTTATATATTAATAAAATTTAAATATATAAACTTCACGTATTATATAAAAAATTGATCAATTAATTCACACTTATTGAAGTATTACTAAAGTGGTAAAATCATTAACCTACAGAAAGGCCAACCCCAAATCATTTTATTTTATTTTTCTGTCAGCATATCTATCAAGTCTTCAAAAGACTAAAACATTTTGTATTGTGGGAACGTTCCACTTAGGGAGCAAAATCATTAAGCTACGGATGGGCCAATTCCAAGTCCTAAAGATATAGAAAAGCATTATATATCGGCATAGATATATTAAGCCATAGAGAAAATCTTAGCTAGTGAGTTTTAAATCAGTCTATTCCATAAAATAGAAATTAATTGGTTCAGAGTTTTCAACATAAAGAAAGGATAACTCCAACGATTTACATTAATCCATAGAGAAAATCTTAGCGACTACGTAGAATTGAAATTTAAATAAATCTAAAGTGATGTAAATGTATAAATAGCTGAAGGATCTAACAAACCCAGCATTTCGAGAGGTCATCAAGCTCCAACGTCAATTCTTGTGATAAAATACGGTATTATTTAGCATTGCTCTTCTATTTCTTATGTTTTTGTGCTTACATGACTCATGCAGGAGATTTATAATTGACTTACTTTAATATTATGAAATAGGCCAACATAGATCGATGAGACATCGAATCCTGTGGCTTGTTTGTTGGAATAGATAAATGTACTTATTATGGCTTGTTTGTTGGAAGAGTAATGCTATATCACCTCTTATATAAAATTTTACACATTATGTCAATTAGACTATTTTTATTTTTCTTTCTTCTTTTTAATTCTTTTCTCTCTCTTCAATTCTTTTTTCTCTCTCTAAATTAATATTTACTCAAAATACTTTTCTTTCTTTATTTAACCATATTAGACTACTTGATAAAACAAAAAATAAAAAAACATATCAGACCCAATTCCCAAATATGAGGAAAATAATAATAAATCAATTGGCCAAAAGAAGAGAATCAGTCTAGCAATAATTTTTTTTCTTTTTTGCTGTGCGTCGTTTGCATTGAAGAATTAATATTAATTTTTGCATCTTTCGGTAATATAGATTACGTGATATAAAAAATTAAGAGTTAAATGCATGCATTTAGTTAGCATTTTAGCATCGTTACACAATAAAAGAGAAAACTAGAGCACAAATTTCATATGGTTCATTAAGATAATGACTTCGACAAAAAAAAAAAGATAATGACAACCTATTAATTATCGATCCATTTTCTAGCTTTTACATTGACAGGTTCTAAACCTGGAAAGAATAACTAAAAAGAATTAACAAAAACAATATCTTTATGGGCTCACGAATCCCAACTGAATCAAATTTAATCAAACTTTAGAAACTTTATTCAAGATATTTGGAGAAATTAATCATAAAATATTACGATATATATCCAACGTAATTTAATTTTGTTATCACTGCTAGTAACAATCATTTATTTGAAGTTGAAGCAAAGTATAACACATTTTTCACCCAGAGTGTAGAATGTACTAGTAGTTATTAGTTTGATGGTTTTACCAAAAGATGTAAAAATTAATATTAATTCTTCAATGAGATGACGCACAACAAAAAAGAAAAAAAATGCTTAAGACTAGTTCTCTTCTTTTGACCGATTGATTTATTGTTGTTTCTTGAATATATGGGTATAATATGATTTTTTTTTTTGACAAGGAGTTTGATATGTTAAATAAAAAAAGAAAAGTATTTTGAGTAAATATTAATTAAGAGAAAAAAAAAGGAATTGAAGAGAGAGAAAATTAATTAAAAAAAAGAAAGAGAAATAAAAATAGGTTAGTTGACATGTCATGTAGGATTTCACCTAAAAGGTGATAAAAAGGTGATGATAAAAGGGGTGTATAAATTGTATAGCATGAAAATTATGTCAACGCTTAATAATATGTCTAATTCTTTGAGCCTACTTTTCACTTGTTCAAGTGAAGAAGTAGATCTATGTTTATCCAACAAAGTGATTTACAAGGTCATACTTGATATTCTTACTGATAATCATGAAAACATATGTAGCTCGTTATTGCATAGATGAAAAACTAGACCCTTTAACAGATTGATGTGTTCCAAAGACTGGTAAAGAAATAGAAAAGCAATATAATCTCCACATATAAACACTATAGCTTACATTTCCTTCATGTTATTCACATGCAATAGACTTAAATATTTTTCGACTAATTTGGAAAGAAATCAGACGTTTGCAACCATATTACAACTTATTTAATTTTGTTTATTATCGGTTACTTCACAAATTAATTAATTTGAGGTGACGTTGGTCACCACCTTCTACATGAGGAATGTTGGACTATAGCCCGTATTTGTATTTAGGTTAATTGGTTGTAAGGAAGTTTTTGAACCATAGAACAGAAAGTTTGGGAATTCTTTTCAGTCCATTGTTGAAATCAACAAAGTTGATGCCAAAGTTCACGGTGAAGCCGGCGTTCCATTCCCATGTGTCTAAAAAGGACCATGCAAAATAGCCCTTCACGCGAATGCCATCCCTGAGCAATATAAACATATATATTTTAATAAAAATATGATATATATTTATCTAATTCATAAATTGAAGAGGAATAAATATAAGTAAAAATGCTATATAAACTGCACACCTTAAAGTTTTGAAATAAAATAATTTTATTCCTTGTTTTGTGCTTTACAGAATATACACATTCACCTTATTATATATACTACACTTAGTGTATAAGTTAAAGTTAAAATAAAGAGAAGCAAGATTATCTATTATGAAGTATTCTCCAGCGAAACCGGTTAAAAAAAATTTGAAAATATTAAGAATAGAAGAAATTAATCTAAGTAAAGCTGGCACTAACTTAATGGCTTTCTTGACGCCCAAGAGATGAAGGTAGACGATATCTACTCTCTCTGTGTCCCTTATTTGTTGTGCGGTAGTACCATTGTTTATGCCAATCATCCCTAGCAAGCCATTAAAAAAAATTGAATTTTAGTGAAGATGCATTTGCAAATAGGGAAAATGTCACCTTTAGTCTCTATTATTTTTAAAAGGTTTTTAATTTTGTTTCTATTATTTTCCTAAATTTTTAAATTCATTTATATTATCCAAAATTAGTCAATTTAGTCTTTATTATTTTCTAAAAAAATTAAATTTAGTCCATATTATTTCTCAAAAAATTTAAATTTAGTCCTATTATTTTTTAAAAAATAATAAGGACCAAATTGACTAATTTTGAACAATATGGACGAATTTGAAAATTAAGAAAATAATAAGAACGAAATTAATTTTTTTTGGAAACAATAGAAACGAAATTGAAACTTTTGGCGAAATAATAAGGACGAAATTGAGAAATGTTAAACAACAGGGACGAAAATAAAACTTTTAAGGAAATAATAGGGACAAAATTGAAAACTTTTAAACAATAAGGACGAAATTAAAACTTTTTAAAAACAATAGAGTTTAAATGTGCTATTTTCCCTTGCAAATACCGTAAAGTTTCATTGGCTTATGAACTACTTTTTCTTACCATTCTCAGTGATATAAATGATGGGATTCTTGTATTTCTTCTTTGTATATACTAGAAGATCATAAAGCCCTCTTGGAAAGATGTCTCCAGTCTGCAGCATTTCACAATGATTTTGGAAATCGAAACATAAAAGAAAATATCTTCAATAATCATCAAGAAGATGGGGTTCTAAATTTTCATCTTCAATAAACAAAACTCAGTTAATATTTTCTGAGAATTAACATACCGGAACATCTAGGGTTTGGCTATATAATCTCTCCACTATACGTCAGAAAAAGAAAAAGGTATAAGCACATAGGATTAATACTCCAACATTTTTACAATTATAGCAAAGCAGTAGTTTTCTAATTAATACCCTTTTCAAGAATGCAAACTTACCGGTGAGATCTGCTTACACTATTAGTCAAAGGCATGTCCTTCACATAGTTTATCATGTAATAATTAATTGCAAGAAAATCATAGGAATTCTTCACCATTGCAGATTGCTCATCAGTGAACTTAGGTCGGCGGCTTCCGACGAGAGTACGAATGATTTTTGGATAGTCACCATAGATTATTGGGTCTAGACACCTGAAAATATAACAAAATCTCTTTATATTAATACTCGATAAATTAATAATTTTTTTTAGAAAAATAAAATTGTCAAGTGCCGATTTGGGACCAGTATAAAAAATTAATAATCTTCATAAAATTATACCATCATACATTTGCATTTTTTTTGGGTATTTTATAGGTCCAAATATTTTATAAATTAATAATCAGTTAGTCCTAGAAAATACTTAATAAATTTTCTATGAGGTTTTCTCAAAATATAAATCAAGAGTAACTTATCTTTTATTTTTATGTGCATCAAGGATGCCCTTCGAAATTTACTATGGTTTTCTAAAATATAAATTAAGAGTAATTTGTCTTCTATTTTTGTGTGCATCAAGGATGCTCTATGATATGCTCACACAACGCTTTACACACTTCATTAATTTGACATGATCTTTTTCTTGACACTTTTGTGATGGGACCATATTTTTTATATATCAGAACTAAAGATTGATGTGCTAATGAGTTGAGTACTTGTTAATCACCCAAATGCGATGAAGATTTGAAAGAAAAGAGAAAAACTATAAGAATTTGAAGTATAGGTGACAGTTTGTGGCTTTAAAAGTAGCGATTTTTAACCGCTAGCTACTAAAGGTAGCACTTTGCAAAACCATCACCAGCACCGCTACCTATGTTCATGTTGCCTATGTATAAGTGATAGTTTATGAAAAATACTACCTATAGTTACAACTAGTATAGGTGATAGTTATAATAAATGCTGCGTATGTCACCACAAGCACAACCCTCTTGAACTGCTACCTATTATGGATGTATCAATAGGAGGCAGTTGGCCAAAACTGCTACCTATTCTAAAAAACTACGACCTATTATGCCTCTAAATATTTCAATAGTTTATAAACAGCTTAGCTCATTTACAAAATTGAATGTAACAGAACACTGCAATTTTTGTAAGCTATGATTACATTTAACAAAAACTTACATCAACCACATATATTACTTCTTGTTCTTCATAGAACCAGCCATCACCAATCTGGTTTGTTCAAAACAGTTAAGATCACACTTTTACACTTAAGTTGACTAACTTTTTTTGTGCTTGCAATTCCTTGTTGGTTCGAACCTACAAAGACTCAACAATGTGCTTTAACATTAATCTCTTCCTAGTTCCAGATCGAGCCTGCTGAATGATATCCAGGCCTCTTTGCTGAATGAATCTATGCCCATCAGTTGAATGACATCTAGACCTCTGCTTCTCAAAACCTTCAAAAGAAAGATCAAGCTTCAGGCTTAGCAAATAGGTAAAAGACTTAGGAAGGAAAAATGAATGTGGTTAAAAGGCATGGGGCTACAAAATGAGATAGGGATAAAAGGAGTGAGAAATCCCATAAGATGATTGTATAATTTTCTCGACTAAAGCCTACTTGTAACCCAAAAAAGACATAAAAAATATTTCAGGCTTAGCAAACAGGTAGATTGGATATTGAACCACTTCATAATAGTTAAAAGCAAACAGGAGCATTGAGGATCCCCTCTGCACAATGCACAAAACATAGTTTCCGCAACAATAGCAATCAACAAACCACAGATTATCTGAATGCAGAAAAGATTAAATATATGGTAAATGTACTGTTACTAATTGCTAGAATGACACAAAATTCATTTGAAACAAAGCCTACCTTCCAGTAACCTAGCAACATGTGACCTGGCTAATAATTTTGAAAAAGCTCGGGTATTAATGTCCTAAAATGAACTGAACCTCTGCTCGTACCATGGTTGGGGACTTGATTTGCATAGGACATTAAGGTCCTAGCTTCAGTTGCCCATCATCTTGCATATGGCTTCATGCATATGCACAAAGTTATTTTTCAGTGAGATTTAAGAATTTAAAAAAGACATAATCCAAGCTATGAACTGAACTGACCTCAGAGACTTGCCCCACTATTATGTATTGCCTGCTCAAGAAGATTCAGATGAGGCCATTAATTATAAATCTCAGTAAGAAAAAATGCTTATAGTATCTGACTAGACATAAACATCAATAATCATGTAATTCAATGCTGTAATCAAGATAATTTGCAACATCAGAAGCAAATGAGACTATGAGAGAAAAAACTATCAGTTTGGTATATTAAGCCCCAAACACGACAAAAGAGACAAAAAAAAAATAGGTAGAACTCATTGAGCTTTCAGGATATTATATTCATATCTAAGACACAGTATTTAGCTGATCAAGGCATATCAGAAAATTAAACACCTAGTGTGCCTAAAAATTTGTGTATCCAAAGTCATACCCGATAATTTATCCCCATCTGAACCTTCTAGCACCCCCAAGTAATGAACAAAAAAAGGAACCACTACCTCAAGCTTTCCATCACTGCATCAAACAACAAAGAATGAGGCAATGACTAATCAGAAAACTTACAAAAAACCAAATGCTAACATAAGAAGATCATCCATATTGACATGTAAACATCTTAATCGGAGCTCATTCACTCATTGCCAATGGAGGCTGCTAATCTAGTCATTCGCACATTTATAATTAGAATTTTGAGTTTCTGTGAATGATCTATCAATATAACTTTGAAGGTACATAGCACTTTTTTTTTTTTTTGAAAAGTGAAAGATTTTATTGATATGTACGAAGGGGCAAGGTATAGAGCACATTACTATGCCATTTCACGAACTCTCAAATTTTATCTAGGGATAATTACTAATCAGATTGCTTCTATATATGAAAGACTAAAGATGTATTACCCTCATTCAAATTTCCATTTCAAAGCAAACTAAGGTAAAACAAATATAAGCACAATTAGATGCAACAAGAATTAGAGAAAAATGATCATTTCTTTACACCTGAGAAGATAGTTGTAACATGTACCTGTTAATATCAGCGATGAGAAGTGTGGCATATATACTAGAACTAACTTCCGTTTGCCATCTAAGCTCCAAATGCCGCGGGCACTGCATATTCAACAGCTCATCCTCATCTCTATTCACAATTAACCATTTCACATTATTCTCATAAACATTGAACTAACAATAATACCCCAAAATTAGCAAACAAGATGAGTTATTACACTTAAAAATTGACCTTCATAATTCAATTTATATTCAATTATTAGCCATTTGACATTTATCTCATAAACATTGGATTAACAAATAAAAAGGCAGAAGCTCCCACTATGCACGGGCCAAGGGAGGGGTCGGACCCACTTTGGGGTAACAATGAGACCCCAAAACTGATAAACTTTTAAAGACTTCAAAAAATTGACTTTTGTTATTTAATTTCTATTCAACATTATTCTCATTACATTGGAATAACAATAACACGCACAAAACAAAAAACAAGATGAGCTGTAAATACTTCAAATCTTAATTTTTACAAATTAATCTCTATTCAACATCAGTAATGATAGTTCAATTTTACAGCTAATAAGCTATTCAACGAAAATTAAGAGACCATTAAAATAAAAATAAATAAATAAAAAAGAAGAAAAAACTTACAAATTGGGGTAACCGAGGGCGTCATCAGAAGCCTCGCGCTCTCAAAACTTTTTAGTCTTCGCTTCCTCTGGTTCGCCAACTCTATAATTGAAATTAAATTTTATAAAAAGAATGGAAAACAAAACACTAAAACCCTAGTTTTCATCAAGATCATCGTTTGACTAAAAATTCATTGTAATTACACACAAAAAAAAAACTTGAAGAGGATTATTAAATCAAAGCTTACTAGTAGAAATATAGTGAAGATAGATTTTGACCGAAGAAGAAAAACTTAAACAGAAATGTCTAATAATATCTATCAGTTTATGCTTCGAGAATCGTTTCAACTAATGATAATCAAATACCCTAGCTTTGCAGACAATGTATACACACGCACACAAAT
Organism: Ehretia macrophylla; assembly: GCA_037974665.1. Lineage (NCBI taxonomy): Eukaryota > Viridiplantae > Streptophyta > Magnoliopsida > Boraginales > Ehretiaceae > Ehretia > Ehretia macrophylla. The sequence continues at coordinate 45,199,599 of CM075777.1, read as the reverse complement.
CTCAAATAAGCTAGGGTTTGAAACGTACAATATTGTGTGTGTTCGCGGGTGTGTGAGAGAGCCTGTGGTGTTTCAGCCATTGTTGCTTAACCTTGATGACCTTGGTGCAGTGTCGAGTGTAGAATAAAGAGAGAGAAAGTGAAGAGTCATGGTTGAGAGAGAAGGTGAATAGTAGGTGAAGAAGAGAGTTGAGAAAGATAGATGGGTGAAGGTATTCCCTGTATAATTTAACTGCATATGCATGACCAAGTATCATATGATGTGTGACCAAATACGGCTCGGTTCCAGAGTTTCCTCCTGTGCAATTGTCAGAAATCCAAGTAGAACACTGTCCAGGTGCATAGTCGCCTAAGTCATAACCCCCTTGGCTAAATGCCAATGGTTCATTCATGGTTAACCAATGTTTTACCCTATCCCCAAATTACTTGAAACAAAGGTCTGCAAATTCTCGAAAATCATCCCTACCAAAAGAATATGTAAATTGAACATCACGATTTCTAATGTCCAATTTGTAATTGATTAACAAATTATTTAGTTTATAGTTCTTTAGTGAGATAATCAACAAGAATTATTTAATAAATTACGTAAATATAAAACAATTAATTTTTCTTTCCCAGATTTATAACAATCAATTTTAAATAGCTTTAACCAAACTTGTTCTCTGCAGCATGAACCCTCCTGCTTATAAAATTTCGTGGGTTTAATTTATTTTGAACCAATAAATTTATGAGTTTGATAAAATCTTGAATGGTGCAAGCACATAAACCACTACACATTCTTTATGTATTTCTAAATAACTAGTAACTACCTCATGTAAATATTTAAATGTTGCTTACTAAATATAAGATGATTCACACATCTTTTTTCATAATGCGTCAAAATAGAGCTATATCCTTTTATAGTCAATAGTAATGCAATTGACATTTTCTCTCACTTATTCAGGTACATTTGGTATAGACTACAGATTATCTTCTTCACAACTGGCCATGTGAGCTCTGTCAATAGTTAGCTTGTGTTCACTTATTTTTTTTCGGGTAAAGGTCTAGTTTAGTCCATTATGTTTAGTGTAAATGACACTTTCATCTATTATCTTTCAAAATGAACCTTTTAGTCCATTATCTTTGGTGTCAATGACAATTTCATCAATTATCTTTCGAAATGAGCCTTTTAGTTCAATATGTTTCACATCAATGACGCCATTAGTCCAATATGTTTCCTCTAATATGTTTTGACTAATGACGTTACTTATGTGAAATATATTGAACTAAAAGGTTCATTTCGAAAGATAATAGATGAAAGTATCATTTACACCAAAGATAATAGACTAAAAGGTTCATTTTGAAAGATAATGGATGAAAGTGTCATTTACACCAAACATAATGGACTAAACTAGACCTTTACCCTTTTTATTTTTTCTGTCATGGGAAGTCTAGCGAGTTGCGAGAACAAATGAGTCTAAATATACATATATGTAGAACGCAATATGGATCCATAAGCTTATGCATTAGGTTTTAGGCCTACACATGTAAATTAAGTGCCCCTTTATTATCTTACTCTTCTAATGTTCTCTTACTCTTCTAATGTAGGAGTATTAACTTATTTCTTGTCCTCTTGCCCTTGATCTATAATAAACACCGTCATATTCATCTTCATCACCACTCTCACTAGGCTTAGATCATATCTAAGCTCCAGTAGCTGTCCTACCTCTACCTAAATAACTTAATTTATCTCATGATCATGTCATCTTGCTCCATGAGTCCATTGGTTCATAATGACCTCCATAGTGTTTTGAGAGTTCGATGCAAGATCAATTGAACTATTACTCAATGTTACCACAATTTACAATACGTTTTAGAATTTTGTTTTGATAGAGAATTAGGAGTGACTTTGTATAAACAGTAGGTTGAATGTTTAAGAAGAATTGTATATCATTAGTCATGAGCTGTTGCTCATTATATACAAAGTTTACAATATGTTGCTATAGTAAGTCAACTGTGAGAAGCTGAATATATGGGATGCTTTCCATGAACTGCTTCTAAACTATTGCTATGGCATAGCGTGATTTGGGATTGTGTTTGGGAGTGATTCTTTCTTGATATGCCCCCGCAAGATGGTGGTTCCATTGAACACACCAATCTTGGACCTCAACAACTCGAAGCGAGACTTTGCCAATGGTTTCGTTAGTAGGCCAGCTAACTGATTTTGTGTATTAACATGTGCCACACGTAATAAGTTGGCCACCACACATTCTCGCACGAAATGGTAATCCAATACTAAATGTTTCATTCTTGTATGGAACACGGGATTGGCACATAGATATGTTGTTCCAATGTTATCACAAAGCAATTGTGGAGGCTTTTTGATTGGGGATTGCAGCTCGGAGAGTAAGTTCTTGAGCCAATCAAGTTCAGTAGTAGCTGAAGCTACGGAGCGATACTCCGCTTTTGTTGATGACCGAGCAATGGTCCTTTATTCTTTGAGCACTAGGCAATTGGATTTCCACCAAGGAAGATGATGTATGCTGAAATGGATGTGTAATCATCCTTATTTCTAGCCCAATCAGCATCAGAGTAGGCAGTTAACTCGAAGGGCTGGGACTTGCGAAGCATGAGGCCATGAAAGATGGTGTGTTTGAGATAGCGGATGAGTCGTTTGGCTGTACTCCAATGAGTTTGAGTGGGTGAGTGCATAAATTGGAACAATTTGTTGACGGCATAGGCAATGTCGGGGCGTGTGATTGATAGATATTGCATTGCCCCGATTAATTGGCGATATGGAGTTACCTCGGCTACATTAGACCTGTCACACCCCAAAACCGTTTTGTGGAACAGGTTCAGGGTGTGACACGCCGTGAACTCAATAAGTATAACCTCTTAAGCACGCTAGGCTATACTAGCATACCATAAGAACAAACCAGAGTACTACATTCCACAATATATTAAATCATTCTTACAATCATTTGCCAAATCAAAAGTTAAAGCTTAATCCACAAATCGTTACATTAATCAAGCCACACTGACAAACTTAAATAGAAATACCAAATCTCCAAATTTCAATCTCATAGTCTTATTTATTTCTCCCTATTGACTAGCCCGCTTGCAACTCGAATCATCACTCTTACTCTGTCGGATCTGAAAAGAAATCAGGCGGAAGCAAAAGTGATGAGTGAACAAAAGCTCAATAAGGGGAAAACTTTCCCAAATAATATGGTAATGATAATGAAACAGACGAACAAAATACTCATAACAAATGAACGAACAGACGATCGAATAAATATACAAATAGTGAACAAACGAACGGACGAACAAATAAGGCCACAAATATATATTAAAATAATTTATAGAATGCTATCAAACTAACAGATCATGGTTGAAAATAGGCACTATGCCCCCATCGGGCCAAACAGAATGATGAGTATTACGCCCTCATCATGCAAGAGATCTCTTCAAACAGACAAATTCATATTAAGGTATACAGTTGAGAACAAGTCAAATACATATTTCATAGTTTGAATCATCAAAATAAAAGTAGTAGTAATAATAGTATCAGTACTACTAAAATAATAATAATAATTGTTTTATTGTCCAAGAAAAAATAAAAAGGATAATACTAACATATTAACCGAAAATCAAAATGAGTGAGATATAAATACTTATTAAAATACATGAATGGATCACTTCGGATAATCTAAAAGAAATAAATTATTCTGGAGTACAATAGTCACGTTAATCGAACAAATGAATGAAACGTATAAACATGCGACATATGAACAAAATACTCTAGGAAATTAGATAGGACGAAAAGGACAAATAGAATAAAAATACCATATGAACCAATAAAAATATTATATGAGCTAACATAAATATTAGAAGAAATATAGTTTTATTTTAAGTTTCTATTGAAGCAAAAAGAAGAAAAATAGGAAACTCAAAATCAAACTTTTGTGAAACGAACAACCCATACATTTAATTCAACGATTTAAAGTTGAATTTAAGTTCTTTTTCAACGAACAGAAATTTCTACGAGTAATATTATGTATGGAATAATTGAGGAGAACGAACATATAAATAGTACGATGAAACTGATACAAATACATGAATAAAATTTATTCCGAACATATTCAAATGAAGACTAGTAATTCAAAGGAAGATTAGCAGTCAAAGTGAAAGAATCCCACTTACCTCGATTTTATGGTAGTATTTTCTTTGTTTAGTTACAAACCTACAAATTTCATCAAAACTCTCCTTTCGTTAACTCTTAATTTACTCAGTCAACCTTCTCTAAAATATTCTAGAACAAATAATCAATCCAACATTAAATAAATCATAAGCCTAGAATCTTATCCTGTTGAATTGAGTCAAAATATTAGGCACTAATTGATCAAAATATTAGGCACTAATTGATTTCTTCTTCTTCTGCTATGGTTACTGCCGAGAGAAAGAGAAAAATGAAATGAAACAATTTTGCATTGCAGAAGAGCTTTTTTCTCGTTTTGGGATATGTAATGCTTAATTTATAAAAATCACTTTTGCCAAATGGTTGACAAAACTATCCCGGGTGTAGAAAAATTGGCTAAAGTTGTACAAGAGGTCAAAAGTTCAAAAAGTGGCTTGGAAATTTGGTTTCCAATGGAGAAAAATTTGACTAAAATGACTTAAGAAGTCAAAAGCTCAAAAGTGGCTTAGACATTTGGTTTCCAAGCCATGTGCGTTTACTAGACCCGTCTTTGAGTAGTAAGTGGTTGGTGGTGCCTAGAGTAGGGGCTGCATCTTTGGCACCAGCCATGTTGAATTGCTCGAGCAAGTCTCGAATGTAACTATGTTAAATCAAAAAATATCCTTCTGTATTTGGGATAACTTCTACTCCTAAAAAGAAATGAAGATCACCAAGATCGTTGATGGAAAACTGTAACAAACGAAGGTGAGCCTTACGTGATGAATCAGCAGCCACGTAGGAGCAAAAGGACAAGAAAAAGGCCTAACCGCCTTGATGCTTAATGGGGCCTCAACCTTGGGGAATCTGTTACACCAACAAAGAACAAATTGGCGTGAGAAGCAACAACTATATAAGGAGCAAGCTTCAGCTGAGGAGAGCAGAATATACTTGTTAAATTTTAGCTTTCTTAAAAGTTCTTTTTAATTCCCAAAAGAGGCTAGACCTCTACGTTGTAAGTTTTTGTCAATTCAATGAAAATTAAACCCACACTAGGTTTATTTGCATAATTTTCCATAGCTTTCTGTTCCCGTATTACATTGGTGCTTTCATTGTTTTCTCTTCCATGGCTGACGGCACACGCCTGAAAACCTTGGATGAAGCGATGAAGAAGGTGCAAGATGTTGCCGCCGCTCATGCCTTGCAACTCGACGACCACCAACAATCTCTCAATTCTATTAAGACGCAGATCTCCACATTGGATGGGAAGCTCGATCAGTTGCTATCTCTCAGCCACGGGAATATGGGTTCTTCTTCTACTCTTCCACCGACTTCGGATCCGCCAGTTGTTCCGACAATCACGATACCGCCGCTTGTTCCATCAATCACGATACCGTCTTCCCACCCTTTGGATCCTTCTCCTCCTATTTGTGGTCAGGTTACTGCACCTCCTACTCTGTCACCAACAGCCTCTCCTAGCAATTTTTTGACTCTCCAAGCCCGTCAAATGCGCTTGGATTTCTCTCGGTTTGATGGAACTGACCCGTCCGGTTGGGTGTTTAAGGCTGAAAGGTTTTTTGATTATCATCGCATTCCCTCAGAGCAGCGTCTTCTAATTTCTTCGTTCCACATGGAGGGTTGAGCTCTTCCTTGGTTTCAATGGATGATGAGAAATCAACAGTTCATTACTTGGGACCACTTTGCTCGGGCTTTGGAGACACGATTTGATCCCTCTGAGTTTGATGACCCACAGGGTGCCTTAGCGAAATGGTTGCAAACAACTACGGTGGATGATTACCAATTTCAGTTTGAATCTCTTGCTAATTGGACGTTGGGCTTGCCTACCTCTTTTCTTATCAGTTGTTTCGTCGCCGGATTGAAGCCAGAGATTAGGGCTGAAGTGGCATCCTTTCGGCCTGTTTCTCTCTCTCAGGCCATGGGTCTTGCCAAGATCCATGAGGCTAAAATTTTGGATCATCACAATCGGGCCCAACGTATGGACCGCTATCGTGGACCTTCTATTTATTCTCCTCAATTGGACTCTCATTCTATTAGTAGTCTACCAGCTAAAGGTCCACTAGCTAAAGGTCCACCTAATTTTCCTTCCACTGGCACGTTATTACAACGCACTTCTCCTTTCTCATCTACATCGACTGCAACGCCTGCAAGAACACAGACTTCCTCAACTGGGTCAAATTCGTTGCCCTTTGTGGTACGAAAGTTATCTCTACGTGAAATGCAGGCTCGTCGGGACAAAGGGTTATGCTAGAACTGTGACAAAAAGTACACATTCGGTCACCGCTGCCAATCGCGGCCTCAATTATTCTTACTTGATGTGGATGTTTGTGAAACCCCACTTTTTCGCTTTAACTCGATTTACGTGTTTTATCTCGTTTTGTGTGCATTTGACCTGTTTATGTGCTATATGACCTAGAATGTTATAATTTTGATGTCAATACTCCTAATACATGCTAAATGTGCATTCATGAAATTTTCATAAAAAACGGAGTCAGAAATTTTATCGTCGATTTTCAGTGAATAGTGTTTTCGAAACACGTCCGCTAAAATTTTGAAACTGGTCTTTTTAACCCTTTTAGACCTAGTCCACGGACTTTAATAGACCTGTGTTTGATGAAAACGGTTTTAAAATCGGCTTAAGAATTTATTAGGGTTTTTACACCGACTTTTGCGAAAATCGAGTTTTAAGCCGACTCGGGTGAAATTGTTTGATTGTAAAACTTCTTGTCACCTAAAAATAATTTACTTGAGCTATTTTGGGTGTTGAATAATTATTTTGAACATTGGTGATAAAGAAAATGCATTTAAAGTCAAGAAAATACAAAAAATACTAATTTAAACTAACTTTGACTTTTTCCTTTTGTTGACTTTTGCTATAAAATCTCTACACACACAAAATCAGCACAAAAACACCACAAACACACACACACATTGCCGTGAGTTTCTTTGGCCATTTTGAGAGCTTTTTCAACTTATTTTACAAAGCAATTTTACCTTAGAAAACTCATTTAAAGTCCGAATCTTTTCAAACCGAGCTGGATTCCGCTTGTTGGGCACCTGTTGCACGCATTCCTAGCTTTACTTCGGATCAAAGGTGAGAGAAAAATTCTAGATCTCAAAATGTCATTTTTATGTTTTTGCGTATAATTAATTATTGAACCGTTAGAATGTTAATCTGATGTTAGATTATTGCTCCATGCATGCTAGGGATCGTTATATACCAATACTACGAGATTTGAACGGATGTAGCATATTTATTATTTTTCGGGTATTTAAAGTTGATTAATTTGTTAAATGTTGAATTAATTGAGTTGTGATGATCGAAATCGATTGCCGTCGATTTCTAAATACTTGATAATTACATGGTAGCGCCGTTGTAATGCCGAATTTTTGATTGTGATGTTCGTGCTAAAATCCGAAAATTTCAGCCTAGGTGCCTTGAGGTTTTAGGGTTGTTGGGCTTGATTTTGAGGTGTCTTGGTTGGTTTCCGAGAAGGTTAATGTAGATGATCGAATGGGTGAGTGTTTGAAATTGATTTGGAGTTGTTTGGATTAGTAGAATGTAAGATATGATTATTTGAAGTTTAGGTTATCTTTCTTTAAATTATTGAATTGAGCCTTAGTTGATCGGGTGTGGTTTGAGTGATTGAATTGTGAGTTGTTGATGGGTAAATTAGAGTTTGATTGTATGTTTAATGCATGTTCGGTTAGATGGCCTACTTTGTCATCTAACTTAGTTGTTTGCTGTTTAATGTTATATTGATGTTATATTGATGTTATATTGATGTTTTATTGATTGATTATTGAGTACGGGAATCGGGCACTTTTGTTGCTGATCTCTCGGAATATTGATGATTGATGTTTATTATTATTGCTGGGTCTCTGGTATGTGTGTGCCACCTCTCGGGCAGCATCGAGCTGTCGGGTTGATAACGGCATGACTATCAGAGATTGCCTCCAGCTCGCATGACGGAGGTGTCATGGAGGGCGAGGTTATTGGGGGTACCCCGGGTGCGTGAGTAATGGGGAGTTACAAGAAGAATGGTTGAGATCGTGATGGCGTTTGGAGCTACACCAACTAGAGAGAGTATCATTTATTGAATGGTCATATAGTTATGTGATGATAGTATTATTTATGTTATTGTGTGTTTACTGACTCAAAGGATTATTCCAAGGAGTTTAGTAGACCTTGCTCGAGATCTATCGGATCCTCACTGGGCTTATTTTATATAAGCTCACTCTCTATTATTGCATGCATACAGGTGTACTTTTACAGGATTACGGGTACGTGCCTCCTGAAGAGGAGAATGTGGAAAACGTGCCTTACGTGGATGAGTCCTATGTTCTAGAGTCTTATCCTTGGTGTTGTATTGTTTTACTATCTTGTATATTAACTTAGTAGACTTTTATATGCTTTGTAGTTCATTATGTAAAAGATGTTGAAAAGATAACGAATTAGTTGATGCAATCTTAGTAGTCTTTATTTTGTCTATGATTAGGTTGCTAGGTAGGCTATAATCTATTTTGGAAGTGTATGTTATATAGTAAATGTATTATGTTGGAACGGAGGCGCATAACTATGAATGAGTTGATGAAAGAATATTTAATGTATGAAATAGTTGCGTTGTATGTTGTTGATTTAATTGTGGAGTTGGTTGGTGATTTGTGGAGTTTGATGTATGTTGTTTTTAAGGGTTGGTTTAGAGCCCTGATGTTCATGTTACTGTCGTTATGCTGCCGAAATTCCGTTGCGTCCTGACTGATTGTAAGAGGGGTCGAGTTGGGGCGTGACAGTTTAAGTGGTATCAGAGCGCATGTTAGCTGTCAGCCGGGGTATCCTCGGAATGTGGGTAGTGGTCTAAGCATGCAAGTATGTATTAAGTGAAAGAAAAGTGAAACATATGTTAATATGTTTATGTGATTAATTTACTTATGTGTCTAACCTTCTATGTGACCAGTATGCCTTGTGTGTTAAGTGAACTAATGTGGTCAATATGTTTTATGTGATAACGTGCTATACGTACTCAATGTGTTGTAATTAATGTGCATTATGTGATTAATGTGTATTATGTGACAATTGTGTTTTATGTGATTTTGTGCCTTGTGTGAAGTTAGTTGTTTATGTGCTTTTAATTGTTTATAACTAGTTTATGTGAAACAACGTGCTTTAGGTGGTCAATATACTTTAAGTGACCAATGTGAGTTACGTGATCAACTTGTCTTATGTGAAGTTTGTTGCTTATGTGACTTTAATTGTTTATAACTTACTTCTGTGATATAACCTGTTTATGTGATGTTGGCTTCTTATATGTTGAATTGTGTGTTATGTGATAATGTTGCATTGTATGATAATTGCGCATTACGTTATACTTGTCTTTCATATGATATAGTTGCATACATGTTTTAACTCGTGAGTGACCTTTTAATGTCTAGGGTGACTGCAAGAGTTTTCGGAAATAGTGGTAGGCCATGATTTTGAATTATTATTATTCTAGAAGTTTATCAGTTAGATTTTAATTGTTATGTTTATGGATTTTAGTTTCGGCTTAGTGGATTGATCTTGATGTTCCTTTAGCGAGAATGAAGTTGTTCGAGGAAATAGCAACGTATCTTGATGATTATAATTACTTTTGTTGCCATGTTTAACTTGTTATTACTTGGAGATGAATCATAAGTTGAGGTTTTTGTGAGGTTGTGATTAGACACTTTTGGAGTCTCAACTCAGATTATACTTTCTTGAGGTTATTTTAGAATGAATTTATTTGAGGAATTAGTGATGTATATTTGTGAATGGAATGAAGTGTTGTATAACATGTGAATATTTCTACTATTTGGGATTGCTATATTATTAATGGATATTTTGGAGTTTTGATCTTTAGACCTTGGAGACAATTGGAGTGATTCTTGACTAAAGTTACTTTATTCGAAGATGCAATTGTTTGAAGATAGAATTATTTGAGGAAATAAGAATGCGTTTTGGTGACTGAACATTTACTTACCTACATTAAGCTTTTGAGTTCTAGGTGGTATGACTTTCTAAATTGTTGATTGGGGATTCTCCTATGTTATAATGGGTTAATATGAATCTGTATTGTGTTATCAGATTTTGGAGTCTTCATTAGTTAATCTTGTTGGGTAATCGGTGATTTATCTTGTTTAGTGATTGGTCTGGTACGGAATGTAAAATTTTGGAGTGATTTATCTTGATTGGTGATTGTTATGACTCCTTAGGTTCTCTAGATCTCCTTAGTGTTTTGTTTTGGAGGAAGATAAATTGTAGGATTTGACTTGTTGGTGTTTAAGTGGGTAGGTGGGACACCCTTCTTGTACTTCATAATTCTATCAGTCTTATTATTATCTTTTACTCTATTCTCACTTATTTGAGAGAGAGTTACATTTTTCTAGCCTATCAATTGTTTCTTGAAAGTTTGCTTATTGGATTAATGGATCCTATACTCATTTGACATTGTTTCTATTCTTAACCTTCATATTTGTTTCTTATAGCAATGTCGCTTATTGGAGTTAAGGCTTGAGACTTCTACATTTCATTCTATATCTCTAGCTATTCGTTTCAGTATTTTATTTCATCATATTACTATTCATTTGAAAGTAATCTCTCTGTGGGTATACCATTTTACTTATTCGAATTTCACTTGCTTGATGTACTCCCTACCTAAGTACATCATTGTCATTCTTGTTGATCCTTGTTAATCCTATTGTTTCATTATTAAATCTTGAGTCATTACTTTGCTTGTAATTGCTCATTCAATATACTCAGCACTGTCCTTTCTTATTTATGCTTCTTGGTATTGCGTGCTGAGATACTCTTGCCACTCATGTTTTCTATTGAATTAATCATCTTTTATCTCTTAATTTTATTTACCTCAAGTACAACTTACTTGTTGGTTCCTTGAACAATCATCGAGAATTGAAATATCTACTTGTTCAGGAATTTTTGTTTAACATACTCAGCATTGTTTTGATCCGTCATCATCCTTTGTTCGTACTTATTTAACTAAAAGGTGTTGAGACATTTCTTATGTTAGTTATCATGCTTTCTTATTAAACTATCAGCCTCTTGATTCTCTAACCTGTTTGACATCTTGCACCCTTGATTGTTGGCTCAAATATGACTTTCCATATTCTTAATTCCTTGTAAATTTCATAAGAGCCATATTCTGACAAATGTCACTTTTGAGATATTTCCTTGATCAATAATCATTCATGTTATCGTGATTGAGTTTTTAAACCCTCGGGGTGTTCATAGAGCTCTTTTGTGTAGTAGGGGATGATTGATAATTAGTGGTGTCATGCTAAGACTTTGGAGTTGCGATTTATTTCATATGCAATAGGATGTTAGGTGGGAGAGAATTATAAATTGGAGATTGTCTTGGAACTATGATCATCAACTTGCAGTCACCAGAGGTTGTTCTTTTGAGGTCTTTGGTTAGGTGTCATCCTAGGAGATAAATAAGAACTAAGAGAAGTATTATTAAGTGTAACGATTGAGGATTTAAGTGTCTGTCAGTTCGAGAATTGCGCGGACGCAATTGTTTTAAGGAGGGGAGAATGTGAAACCCCACTTTTTCGCTTTAACTCGATTTACGTGTTTTATCTCGTTTTGTGTGCATTTGACCTGTTTATGTGCTATATGACCTAGAATGTTATAATTTTGATGTCAATACTCCTAATACATGCTAAATGTGCATTCATGAAATTTTCATAAAAAACGGAGTCAGAAATTTTATCGTCGATTTTCAGTGAATAGTGTTTTCGAAACACGTCCGCTAAAATTTTGAAACTGGTCTTTTTAACCCTTTTAGACCTAGTCCACGGACTTTAATAGACCTGTGTTTGATGAAAACGGTTTTAAAATCGGCTTAAGAATTTATTAGGGTTTTTACACCGACTTTTGCGAAAATCGAGTTTTAAGCCGACTCGGGTGAAATTGTTTGATTGTAAAACTTCTTGTCACCTAAAAATAATTTACTTGAGCTATTTTGGGTGTTGAATAATTATTTTGAACATTGGTGATAAAGAAAATGCATTTAAAGTCAAGAAAATACAAAAAATACTAATTTAAACTAACTTTGACTTTTTCCTTTTGTTGACTTTTGCTATAAAATCTCTACACACACAAAATCAGCACAAAAACACCACAAACACACACACACATTGCCGTGAGTTTCTTTGGCCATTTTGAGAGCTTTTTCAACTTATTTTACAAAGCAATTTTACCTTAGAAAACTCATTTAAAGTCCGAATCTTTTCAAACCGAGCTGGATTCCGCTTGTTGGGCACCTGTTGCACGCATTCCTAGCTTTACTTCGGATCAAAGGTGAGAGAAAAATTCTAGATCTCAAAATGTCATTTTTATGTTTTTGCGTATAATTAATTATTGAACCGTTAGAATGTTAATCTGATGTTAGATTATTGCTCCATGCATGCTAGGGATCGTTATATACCAATACTACGAGATTTGAACGGATGTAGCATATTTATTATTTTTCGGGTATTTAAAGTTGATTAATTTGTTAAATGTTGAATTAATTGAGTTGTGATGATCGAAATCGATTGCCGTCGATTTCTAAATACTTGATAATTACATGGTAGCGCCGTTGTAATGCCGAATTTTTGATTGTGATGTTCGTGCTAAAATCCAAAAATTTCAGCCTAGGTGCCTTGAGGTTTTAGGGTTGTTGGGCTTGATTTTGAGGTGTCTTGGTTGGTTTCCGAGAAGGTTAATGTAGATGATCGAATGGGTGAGTGTTTGAAATTGATTTGGAGTTGTTTGGATTAGTAGAATGTAAGATATGATTATTTGAAGTTTAGGTTATCTTTCTTTAAATTATTGAATTGAGCCTTAGTTGATCGGGTGTGGTTTGAGTGATTGAATTGTGAGTTGTTGATGGGTAAATTAGAGTTTGATTGTATGTTTAATGAATGTTCGGTTAGATGACCTACTTTGTCATCTAACTTAGTTGTTTGCTGTTTAATGTTATATTGATGTTATATTGATGTTATATTGATGTTTTATTGATTGATTATTGAGTACGGGAATCGGGCACTTTTGTTGCTGATCTCTCGGAATATTGATGATTGATGTTTATTATTATTGCTGGGTCTCTGGTATGTGTGTGCCACCTCTCGGGCAGCATCGGGCTGTCGGGTTGATAACGGCATGACTATCAGAGATTGCCTCCAGCTCGCATGACGGAGGTGTCATGGAGGGCGAGGTTATTGGGGGTACCCCGGGTGCGTGAGTAATGGGGAGTTACAAGAAGAATGGTTGAGATCGTGATGGCATTTGGAGCTACACCAACTAGAGAGAGTATCCTTTATTGAATGGTCATATAGTTATGTGATGATAGTATTATTTATGTTATTGTGTGTTTACTGACTTAAAGGATTATTCCAAGGAGTTTAGTAGACCTTGCTCGAGATCTATCGGATCCTCACTGGGCTTATTTTATATAAGCTCACTCTCTATTATTGCATGCATACAGGTGTACTTTTACAGGATTACGGGTACGTGCCTCCTGAAGAGGAGAATGTGAAAAACGTGCCTTACGTGGATGAGTCCTATGTTCTAGAGTCTTATCCTTGGTGTTGTATTGTTTTACTATCTTGTATATTAACTTAGTAGACTTTTATATGCTTTGTAGTTCATTATGTAAAAGATGTTGAAAAGATAACGAATTAGTTGATGCAATCTTAGTAGTCTTTATTTTGTCTATGATTAGGTTGCTAGGTAGGCTATAATCTATTTTGGAAGTGTATGTTATATAGTAAATGTATTATGTTGGAACGGAGGCGCATAACTATGAATGAGTTGATGAAAGAATATTTAATGTATGAAATAGTTGCGTTGTATGTTGTTGATTTAATTGTGGAGTTGGTTGGTGATTTGTGGAGTTTGATGTATGTTGTTTTTAAGGGTTGGTTTAGAGCCCTGATGTTCATGTTACTGTCGTTATGCTGCCGAAATTCCGTTGCGTCCTGACTGATTGTAAGAGGGGTCGAGTTGGGGCGTGACAATGTTGTTGAGGAGGAAGAACCTATAGCTAATGCTCATCACAGTGTTGATATTCATTCAACGATACCTTCAGAAACTCTAGAAATTTCTTTTAATGCTCTATCAGGTACTCTTTCTCCGACAACATTAAGATTTGAATACAACTTAGCTGGGGTGTTTCTTCAGGTGTTAATTGATAGTGGAAGCACGCATAATTTTATTTAGTCCTGCATCGCTCATTATCTCAAACTGCCAATTGAACACTCTCCTGATTTGACCGTCGCCGTCGGCAATGTTCAGAAATTGGTTAGCGAGGGCTGTGTGCGTTCTGTAAGTTTTGTCATACAAGGTTATATGGTTAACACTGACTTGTATGTTTTACCTTTGGAAGGCTTTGATATTATTTTAGGAGTGGCTTGGTTGGCAACTTTGGGTCCGATTGTCCATGACTACGCTAATCTTACAATGCATTTCATGAACAAAGATCGCGAGGTGTTGCTACAAGGCAGACACAGCTCTAATGTTGCTGCTGTTCCGTTCTTGGGGATGCGTCGCTTGGCTTCGAATGGGTCTATCGCTGCCTTATTTAGTTTGCAAGTCAAAACTGATGATAATCATACTTTTTTGCCAATGGACGATTCCTTGCAACAATTACTTCAACATTACAGTGGGTTATTTGATAAGCCAAGTGGCCTTCCGCCTCCACGGCTTCATGATCATGCTATTCATCTTGTTATTCCGGGTGCTGCTCCAGTTAACGTCAAGCCATACCGGTATTCTCACTTTCAAAAAGCAGAAATTGAAAAATTGGTTACTGAAATGTTGGCAGATGGCATAATCCAACCCAGTCGTAGCCTGTTCTCCTCGCCTGTTTTGTTGGTAAAAAAGAAAGATGGTTCTTGGCGTTTTTGCACAGATTACCGGGCTCTCAATGCTATTACTATTCCAGATCGCTTCCCCATTCCGACTGTAGATGAGCTGCTTGATGAGTTACATGGTGCCACTATTTTTTCTAAATTGGATTTGCGTTCGGGTTATCACCAAATCCGTGTCCGAGCTGAAGATGTCCACAAAACAGCTTTTCGTACACATGAAGGTCACTATGAATTTCTTGTCATGCCGTTTGGATTGACCAACGCCCCATCCACTTTTCAGTCAGTGATGAATGAGATGTTCAAACCATTTCTTCAAAAATTTGTGTTGGTATTCTTCGATGACATCCTTGTATATAGCCCGACGTTGGCTTTACACATTCAACATCTCGAACAGGTGCTATCTACCATGGCTACTACTCAGTTATTTGCAAAGAGGTCTAAATGTGTTTTCGGCCAACGTCATGTCGAATACTTGGGCCATATTGTGTCTGCCGAAGGGGTTTCTATGGATTCGACTAAAATTCAAGCTATATTAGATTGGCCTCTTCCAACCAATCTCAAAATATTGCATGGATTTCTTGGTCTGACAGGATATTATCGCAGATTTGTGCGCCATTATGCTACAGTAGCTGCTCCTCTCACTAATCTACTCAGGAAAAACTCTTTTCATTGGTCGAATGAGGCTACTGAATCTTTCAATGCTCTCAAGAAAGCTATGGTGACTGCTCCTGTTTTGGCTATGCCTAATTTTACCAAGCCGTTTGTGGTTGAGACAGATGCTTATGGGTATGGTATTGGTGATGTGCTTCTCCAAGATGGTCATCCAATTGCCTACTATAGTCAAAAGCTTTCCCCTCGCCTTCAAGCATCTTCAACATATCATCGTGAGATGTATGCCATCACTTCCGCCATCGCCAAATGGAGACAATATTTATTGGGCCGAAAGTTCACAATTCACACCGATCAACGTAGTCTAAAAGACTTGGTGGCCCAAACAATCCAAACTCCGGAACAGCAAAAGTGGCTCACCAAGCTATTAGGCTTTGATTTTGAGATAAAGTATAAGCCTGGAAAATAAAATAATGCCGCGGATTCTCTCTCACGCTTACCAGTTGCTGGCTATTGTCTGGCTCTATCAATGGTTTACCTATCTTTCGTCTCGCAACTAAGAACAGCTCTTCAAAATGATTGTGAAATGCAAAAATTCAGATTGCAGCTAGCAGCAACTCCAAGTGCATTTCCTGATTACATTGATCAGGATGGTCTTCTATTTTACAAGGGTTGCTTGGTGATTCTAAAGGAGTTGCAGCCATTAGTTCTTTCTGAATTTCATAGTTCTCCTCAAGGGGGTCATGCTGGGGTATTTCGCACTTTACAACGCCTATCTTCTAACTGTTATTGGTCTACTATCAGAAAAGATGCAAAGCAATTTGTGGATAATTGCTTAATTTGTCAACAGGCGAAGGTGAGCAACTTAGCACCCGCTGGTTTGCTCCAACCTTTGCCTATTCCCTCTCTTATATGGGAAGATATATCAATGGATTTTATTCAAGGTTTGCCTCACTCTTTGGGCTTCACGGAAATTCTTGTTGTTGTGGATCGATTAACAAAATATGCACATTTCGTGGCTATCCCGAGCGGGTTAACTAGCTATAAGTTGGCTGGAATTTTCATGAAGGAAGTTGTTAGATTACATGGGGTTCCCCGTTCAATTGTAAGTGACCGTGACAAGCTTTTTATGAGCTCGTTTTGGAAGGAACTGTTTAAACTTCAAGGGTCAAGTCTCAACATGAGTAGTTCTTATCATCCGCAATCGGATGGGCAGACAGAACGAGTTAACAGAACTCTGGAAATGTATTTAAGGTGCTATGTCATGGATACACCAACACTTTGGGTCAAATTTTTACCATGGGCCGAGTATTGGTACGACACCTCTTACCATACTTCGACTGGCATGACCCCATTTTTAGCAGTCTATGGGCGAGATCCTCCAACAATTCTTCGGTATGTGTCGCATACTACTTCAAACGCTGCTGTGGACAATGATTTACAACAACGAGACCATATTTTAGCTCAACTCAAACAAAATTTGCTCCGCACTCAAAAAAGAATGAAAGAGCAAGCGGATAAACACCGTCGAGAAACTGAATTTAGCGAAGGAGATTGGGTTTTGGTTCGTCTTCAACCTTACAGGCAAGTCACTATTCGCGGACATGGGACCAAGAAGTTGGGTCGAAAATATTATGCCTCTTTTCAAGTGATTGCTCGCATTGGTCCAGTTGCCTATAAGTTGGCCTTACCTCCCACAGCAAAAGTCCATCCTGTTTTCCACGTTTCTTTACTAAAACGAGCTACAAAAGTGTCTGATAATCCCTCTACTGCAGTTATTGTTCCTCCTCAACCATTCATGCCAACCCTTCATCCTTTGGCTATATTGTCTAAACGCACCATAGTAATCAATGGTCTACCAGTTCCGCAGGTACTTGTTCAGTGGGCAAATCTTCCTCCCGATGATGCTACTGGGGTCGATTGCAAGGATTTTTTGGAGGCTTATCCCACCTTGAACCTTGAGGACAAGGTTCTTTCTGAAGTGGACGGCAATGTAACAAATGAAGGTGAGCCTTACGTGATGAATCAGCAGCCACGTAGGAGCAAAAGGACAAGAAAAAGGCCTAATCGCCTTGATGCTTAATGGGGCCTCAACCTTGGGGAATCTGTTACACCAACAAAGAGCAAATTGGCATGAGAAGCAACAACTATATAAGGAGCAAGCTTCAGCTGAGGAGAACAGAATATACTTGTTAAATTTTAGCTTTCTTAAAAGTTCTTTTTAATTCCCAAAAGAGGCTGGACCTCTACGTTGTAAGTTTTTGTCAATTCAATGAAAATTAAACCCACACTGGGTTTATTTGCATAATTTTCCATAGCTTTCTGTTCCCGTATTACAAAAACCTTGTGGATAAAGCATCAATAGTTTGGCGAACACACATTGGAGAGCTTCCTGTAATTAGTAGATCATCCACATATACCAAAATATACATAACACGAGATTGGTTAGTTTGTATAAACAGGGATGCATCAGTGCGAGAATGCTAAAAACCAAGAGATATAATGAAGGATTTAAACTCATGAAACCAAGCTCTCGGGGCTTGCTTCAAGCCATAAAGAGATCGGTGGAGTTAACACACATGGTGGGGCCGTGTGGGATCAATGAAGCCTGGTGGTTGAGACATGAAAACAGCTTCTTTGAGGTGCCCATGTAAGAAAGCATTGTTGACATCTAATTGATGTATTTTCCATCCATGAGCAAGAGCTAGGGACAAGACCACACGAATTGTAGTGGGTTTGATCACAGGACTGATTGTGTCTTTGTAATCTAGCCCTGGTCGTTGGTGAAATCCTTTCGCAACAAGTCGGGCCTTGTATCTTGCGATACTTCCATCCAGATGTCTTTTGATACGGAAAACCCACTTACAACCAATTATATTTTGATTGGGTGTTCGGGGAATAAGTTCCCATGTACCATTAGCAGCAAGCGCTCGTAGTTCATCATCCATGGCACTTTTCTATTCTTTGTATTGGAGGGCTTGACGAACTGTTGTTGGTTCAATGGTTGGGGGTAAAGGGTGTTTTGTTGCTGTGAGACTAAGTAGCTGTTTTGGTTTGAAGATGTTGTTCTTTGAGCGGGTATGCATGGGATGTTGCTGTGTGGGGTTAGAATTTTGTGTGGTGGGATTTAGTGTTGTGTTACCTGAGGGCGAGACCTCGCAATCGTGATAGAACAATGCCTATTGAGTGGGAGCCATGCTAGTGGATTCGTCGTGATTACGGGCATGTGAGGTGGGGTGATCGGCTGGAATAGTTGAGTCCAACTGGTTTATTGTAGCATTTGTATGAGAGGAAGGAGAGTTTGTAGGAGATGGAAGATGATGTTGAGGTGCTTGGGATTTGGACGTTTGTAGTATGGACACGACTAAAGGACTCGAGTTTGTGCAAGGGGCATCGGACGAGAAGCTGGTTAAAGAGGATGAAGTGTGTGGAGCGTAGGAGGGCTCTTGATGCTGACTGCCAAATGTAGCAATTGGGTACCATTTGTTTAGCATATAATTATTTATTTTATCACGAGATGTTGAAGGTGGGAAGGAGGGAAATGAATGTTCTTCAAATTCAACATGACGGGAGTAATAAAACTTGTGATCCATTGGTTCAAGACATATGTATGAATTGTGAAGACTTGAGTACCCAAGGAAGAGACATGGCCTAGATCGTTGCTTAAGTTTGTGAGATGTATAGGGTCTTAACCTTGGGTAGCACAAGCAACCAAATACCCGAAGTTTGGAATAGTTTGGCTTAGTGGAAAAAATACATTCAAAGGGAGATTTGTGATTGAGGATTGGAGTTGGGAGATGATTTATGAGATAGATGGCAGTTTTGAACGCAAAGGACCAAAAAGATAATGGAAGGTTTGCATGATGGAGGAGAGTCAGGCCAGTTTCTACCACATGGCGATGTCGACGTTCAGCCGTGGCTATGTGTTGTGGTGTGTACGGTGGTGAGACTAGATGTTGAATACCATGGCGATCAAATAGAGTCTTGAGGCCATGATATTCATGTCCACAATCAGAATAGATAGTTTTTATAAATTGAGAAAAGTAATTTTCAACCATGGTTTTGAATTTTGTGAATAAATTGAAAACATCAGACTTGAGAGAGATTGGAAATAGCCACATGTATTTGGTAAAATGATCAACAAAGATAACATAATACGAGTAGCCATCTAGAGATCGAACTGGGGAGGGTCCCTATACATCAGTGTATAAAAGTTCGAGTGGTTTAGTACTACGTAGGCTAGAAGAGCCAAAAGGCAGTTTGTGGCTTTTATTACATTTGCAAGAATCACAAAATTTAGAAAATGGTTGAGATGTAGAGGGCAAGAGGTTATGTTGGGAGAGGATAAGATGGAGGATTGGTGAAGATGGATGGCCCGGCCGATCATGCCACTTGTTTGCAGTCACTTTTGTGCTCACACATGCTTTCTTATTTTGTTGACTGGATCCATGTTGCACGGGCTACTTGTAAACATTATTCCTGTTCCACCCCATTGCGAGGGATGCCCCTGTGTTGAGATCCTTGACACAAAAGGAAGAGGGGTTAAATTCAATCGAAGCATTGTTCGTTTTACAAAATTGAGATACAGAGAGCAAATTATTTTTCATGGCAGGCACACATAGAACATTTGATAGAGAAAAAATGTGTGTGTGAGTGTCAAGATGTGTTTTTCCCGTGTGAGTTATGGTTAAACCTTTACCATCACCAACAACAATATCATCAGGACCTTCATAGGGCTGGGAAATATTGAGATTACGGATGTCAGGTGTGACATGATATGATGCGCTAGAATCTAGAAGCCAACTGGATGTAGCAACGGAGGTGGCAATGTTTGCTGTGGCTGTGGAAGAGGAAAAAAACATTTTTTTGGCTGTGAAACATTGGCGAGCCGTGTGACCTTTTTTGTCACAAAATTGGCAAATAGCTCCATGTGTACGATTGGAGAAATGTGAGTTTTGTTGATTGTTGGAGTTGTTGTTGTTGCCGCGCCAAGGAGTATTGCTATTGCGGGAGTTGTGATTGTGTTTGTTGGTGAGTGAAGGCTTCTTCGAGTCAGGCTTTGAGAATGTTTGACGGGCGGTGTTGGCTGTAAGGGAGTCAAAAGTGCCTACATTGCGAAGTTCTTCGCGTTTGAGGAAGGACTCATACTCCACGAGTTTCTCATGAAGTTCATCAAAACTGATGATGGTGTCACGAGCTCGAACAGCTGCCGCGATCTCTTTGTATTCAAGTCCAACTCCATTGAGAGTATGGGTAATGAGATATTGTGTGGGTACTGGGGCCCCAACAAGGGCAAGCTCGTCTGTGATATCACGGATGATGGCCAGGTACTCAGTAATTGGTTGAGAGCCACGATTCATGAGGGTGAGCTGCTCTGCCAACCCCATGATTTGCGAGGACAAAGGATTGGCAAAGTTCGTGGCAAGACAAGACCAAGCTTAGGCGGATGTTTGACATGAGCGAATGATAGGCATGATATTGGCACTCAAGGAACCAATAATGCCAAGTAACAAAAGTTTGTCTTGGCACAGCTAGGCTACATATGCTGGGTTTGGGACTTTGCTACCATCAGCCTCAATCTCTTTGGGTGGGCAAGGATATGTTCCATCGATATAGCCAATTAGTGCATACCCATATAAGAGGGCATCAAACTGACTTTTCCATGAAAAATAGTTTGATTTAGTAAGTTTGAGGGGAAGCTGTTGTGCGGCGTTGATAGCAACCAGAGATGGATTAGCAGATGTTGCAGTATCGTGACTAATTGGTGTTTGTGGATTGGAGGTTTCTGATGCCATAGGAATGGAGAAAAAAAAAATTAAGTGCAGAAGCTTGATGGGGGAAAGAGACAGGACCGTTCTTTTACTCGTGAGATGTGGGAAAGTCTGATACTGTATAAACAGTAGGTTGAATGTTTCAGAAGAATCGTATATCATTAGTCATGAGCAGTTGCTCATTATATACAAAGTTTACAATATGTTGCTATGGTAATTCAATTGTGAGAAGCTGAATATGTGGGATGCTTTCCATGAACTGCTCTTTGTTGGAATATGGAAGAGGCTATTTTATCGTAGAAAGAAATAAGATGGAAAAATAATATGGAGATTCTAAGATCTAATATTTGGTATGTATTTGGTATATACAATTGAAAGGACTGACCCCTATTTATAGATTAACAAAAATTCTATGTCAATTAGGATATGATTCTAGGAAACCATTACCCACTAGGAAAAACTATCTAGTCAAAAACAATTTAAATCCAACTAGAACTTATTTAATAGAGTCCTAAAATCAAGTTTATCTTCTAACATCCCCCCTTAAACTTGATTTGACTCTCGTAACTCCGAGCAAAGATCTAAGCTTCATAAACACGTCACTCTTGAGTGGCTTTGTAAAAATGTCTGCAACTTGATCTTGAGACTTCACATACTCTATCTTCATTTCCTTCCTTGTGATGCATTCTCTAATGAAATGGTAACATGTGTCAATGTGCTTGCTTCTTTCATGAAAGACTGGATTCTTGACTAAGGCAATTGCAGACTTGTTATCAACATAGATCTCTACTGGCTCTTCTTGAGGCATCTTAAGTTCTTTCATCAAATTCCTTAACCATAGAGCATGACAAACACATGAAGTAGCAGCTACATATTCAGCTTCACATGCAGAAAGTGTGACAATAGGTTGCTTCTTGGAACTCCAAGTGAATGTTGTATCTCCCATGAAGAAAAGATATCCACTAGTACTCTTTCGATCATCAAAATCACCAGCCCAATCGCTGTCACTATACCCCCACAAGTTTGAAATCCTCTGAGTGGGAGTATAAAAGTCCATAATCAACAGTTCCTTTGATGTAACGAAGTATTCTTTTGGCAGTCTTCAGATGTGTATTAGTAAGGACCTCCATAAAGCGACTCACAAGTCCTACACCAAAAAGAATATCTGGTCTTGTGCAGGTCAAGTATCTCAAGCTTCCAACTAGGCTCTTGAAAAATGTTGGATTTACATGCTCTTCTTCATCAACCTTTGACAATTGTACTCCACATTCAACAGGGGTATTAACAGGTTGACAATTTTCCATCTTGAATTTCTTGAGAATTTCCTTTGCATAACTATCTTGAGAAATAAATATCCCTTCATCTGTTTGCTTCACTTGAATTCCAAGATAATAGGACATAAGTCCAATATCAGTCATCTCAAATTCTTTTGCCATTGTCCTCTCGAAATCTTCAAATAAACTTGGATTGTCGCTAGTAAAAATTAAGTCATCCACATACAAGCAAACAATCAACATATCGCCATTCTCATGTTTGGTATAGAGAGTATGTTCATGCGAACACTTGGAGAAATTATTATAACGGAAGTATTCATCAATTCTACTATACCAAGCTCTTGGAGCTTGTTTTAGGCCATAAAGAGCTTTCTTCAACTTTAAAACTTTATTTTTACCCCCTTTATCCACATAGCCTAATGGTTGTTGAATATATACCTCTTCATCAAGAAAACCATTCAAGAATGCATATTTAACATCCAATTGATAAATATTCCATCTATGTTGGGCTGCCAGAGATATGATAAATCTTATAGTTTCCAAGCGTGCAACAGGAGCAAATACCTCATCATAGTCAATGCCAGCTCGTTGACTATAGCCTTTTGCAACCAGTCTTGCCTTGTACCTTTCAACTTCACCTTTAGCATTCTTCTTCATCCTATAAACCCGCTTTACTTCAATGGCTTTGTGCCCTGTGGGTAAAGTTGCAAGCTCCCAAGTATCATTCTTCTTTATAGCTTTGATTTCTTCATCTATGGCTTGTCTCCATCTTTCACTCTCATTAGCTTCCTCAAAGCTTATTGGTTCACAATCAGCAAGCAGATAAAAGAGAGTCAGTTCATCGTTTAAATTTCGAGTTACCTCATAAATTTCATCCAAGCTTCTGAAACGGGGGGTCTTTTCATGCGAACTTGAACTTGTTGAAGTTATGTCTCCTTGAGATGAAGTTGGAGCTTGATATGGAGATGGAGTTTGAGTTGGAGTTGGAGTTGGAGATATAGAGTCTTCATTGACTTCTACTTCTTGCTCTTGTATGGGTAAGAATTTGTATTCTTTTTGCTCTTTGACATTCCAATCCCATTCAGCTTCTTCATCAAATTGGACATCTCTATTCACAATAATTCTCCCATTAGTAGGATTGTAGAGCTTGTATGCTTTGGAACTCTTTTCATACCCAATGAAAACTAGTTTTTGGCTTTTGTCATCAAGTTTGATTCGATTTTGATCAGGAACATGTGAATAAGCAATGCTTTCGAAAACCCTTAAGTGCTTGATTGTTGGCTTTCTTCCACTCCATGCTTCTAATGGTGTCTTGTCAGAAAGACTCTTTGTGACACAACGATTCAACAGATAGACTGCACAATCAACTGCTTCAGCCCAAAATTCTTTAGGCATACTTCTAGACTTCAACATGCTTCGAACCATCTCAAGAACAACTCTATTTTTTCTCTCAGCAACTCCATTCTGTTGAGGTGATCGAGGAGCTGTCAAAGGGCGTCGAATGCCATTCTCTTCACAAAAATTGTTGAATTCTCTTGATGTGAATTCTCCACCTCTATCAGATCTCAAGGCTTT
This sequence comes from Ehretia macrophylla, assembly GCA_037974665.1. NCBI lineage: Eukaryota > Viridiplantae > Streptophyta > Magnoliopsida > Boraginales > Ehretiaceae > Ehretia > Ehretia macrophylla. Next base: position 45,175,310 of record CM075777.1, on the reverse strand, counting down.
GATCTCCCAACCACTTTCTTTTTCAGCAAGAGCTTTAAATTTCTTGAACTTGTAAAAAGCTTCAGATTTTTCTTTTAAAAAATAAACCCAAGTCCTGCGGCTATAATCATCAATAAAAAGGATAAAATATTTATTTTTACCGTAGGAGCAAGGATTAATTGGCCCACAAATATCAGTATGGACAAGTTCTAGTGGTCTCGTTGCTCTTGATGTAGCCTCACTTGGAAAACTTTTTCTAGCTTGTTTTCTAAAAAGACATCCCTCACAAATCTATTCCGGATGATTGATGGAAGGCAATCCATGCACCATATTTTTTCTTGACATTAAAGAAAGATTTTCAAAATTTATGTGCCCAAATCTCAAGTGCCATAACCAAGAAACATCTTTTACACAAGCTTTAAGACATTTTGCAACATCGTTTTGAATATTTAATAAAAACAATCTATTTCTTGTCATAGGCACTTTTGTTATCAAAAAATTATTTTCATCTTTTATTACACAATGTTTATCTTCCAATAAAATTGTGTGATTTTTCTCAAGGAGTTGACCAAGACTAAAAATATTAGTTTTTAATTTTGGCACATAATAAACTTCAGAAATAAAACGATGCCTTCCATCTTTCAAATGGATTAAAATTTTACCTTTTCCTTCCACTGAGACCATAGAGGCATCTCCAAATTTAACATTACCCTTGACAGTTTCATCGAGTTCTGCGAATATGCTCCTTTGTCCAGTCATATGATTACTTGCACCTGTATCAAGATGCCATGAAGTATCTCCTCCATCTTGTTCGCCATGATGAGTCATCAACAAGGTAATCTCTTCTTCCCCTTCTTGTCTTTCAGCAAAATTCACTTTTTCGTCCACAACTTTAGGATTACTTCTACATTCATTAGCATAATGACCATATTTTTGACAATTGTAACATTGAACTTGCGATTTGTCATACCTTTATCCTGAATAATTGCCTCTTCCACGCCCAGGTTTATGCGGATTTTGATTTTTCTCTTCTTGATTAAATCCTCCTCTTCCACCACGTCCTCGTCCTCGTCCTTGGTTTTGGCCTCGGCCTCTACCATGTCCATATCCACGACCACGTCCTTTTTGGCTTCCATCATTGCCAAAGTTTTCTTCTTTCTTCAAAGCGAGATTACTTTGAAGAACTTTTTCCAAGACTTCTTGGTTTTTCTTTTTGTGTCTTTCTTCATGAGCTTGTAACGAGCCCATGAGTTCATCAACAGATATGTCATCTAAATCTTTTGATTCCTCAATCGCTACAACAATATATTCATATTTTGGATGTAAAGAACGAAGGATCTTTTCTACAATACGAATATCTTTTAAATCTTCTCCATATTTTTTTAGTTGGTTAGAAACTACCAAAACTCTCGAAATATAATCTGAAATAGATTCACCATCATTCATATGGAGAGATTGAAACTCACCTCTTAAAGTTTGTAAACGAACCTTTTTCACCTTGTCTACACCTTTTTGTGATTTTTGGAGAGTTTCCCATGCTTGTTTGGCAATAGTCGCGCATGAGATTTTCTCGAACATAGTTCCATCCAAACATATATGGATGATAAAGAGAGCTTGTTGATCCTTCTTGCGATTTTTCACCAATGCGTCTTTTTGATTTTGACTCAAAACTTCATCTTTGTTAGGTTCTACGTAACCTTTCTCTACAATCTCCCAACATCTTGTGAGCCAAGGAGAATCTTCACATGGATAGACCAATTATCATAATTGTCCTTAGTGAGGCGAGGAAATTGAAAATGAAACATATTATTCCCTATCATCTTTACCTAGCTCCAATACCACTTTGTTGGAATATGGAAGAGGCTATTTTATCGTAGAAAGAAATAAGACGGAAAAATAATATGGAGATTCTAAACAAAAACTTTATTGATCTAATATTTGGTATGTATTTGGTATATACAATTGAAAGGACTGACCCCTATTTATAGATTAACAAAAATCCTATGTCAATTAGGATATGGTTCTAGGAAACCATTACCCACTAGGAAAAACTATCTAGTCAAAAACAATTTAAATCCAACTAGAACTTATTTAATAGAGTCCTAATCCAAATCAAGTTTATCTTCTAACACTCCTAAACTATTGTTATGGCATAGCGTGATCTGGGATTGTGTTTGGGAGTGATTCTTTCTTGATACTGTGCAAACAGTGACAGGTTGTTGGAACAATGTTTTCTGTTGTTAATGAATGAAAAAGTTCACTTACACAATGCTAGGGCTTAGAAAGCCACCGTATTCATCTTCTAGTGCTTAAGGAACATCCCAGTGAAAGATTGTGAAAAAAGGTTGTATACATGTTGATTTACCAGAATATCTATGAGAATTAGAGAGGGAAATGATAGAACGAAGATAAATAGGAACGCACACAAACATACAGATTTAATGACCCTTTGGTATTAGCTCATTGATGAGATTGTTGTAGAACATGATGTCTTCCTTATTGACTCCTTTGCTTAGCTTCCCCTCTGAGAAAAGAAAATGTTGGTAAGGAAACCCCCTCCCAAAAAAAAAAAAAAGATTTAGAAATATAAAAACCAAAACAAAGAAAAGGAAATGTCCTTGGATTCAAAGATTGAAAAATAACTGTGTAAAATTTTTTTTTGGGGTCTTCAAACTATGTTCATATCCCTAAATTGACCACATAATTATTTCTAGTTTCAATTGGACTATTAATTAAACAATCTAAATTGTACTAACATGCCCATTCTAATGTTTAAGGTTAACGAGATATATAATTAACTTCTCTTGCTCAAGTATGTTTGAAAGTAGGGAGTAATACAGTCGAAGTTTCATGAGTAAAATAATTTAGATAGGGTGTCAATATAAAGTATAGTAGAACCTCTTTAAATTAATACTTGATAAATTAATAATCTCTTTTAATTAATAAAAATATTTGGTCCCGACTTGGGACCAGTGTAAAAAATTGATAAATTCGATAAAATTATAAGATAATACATTTAAAAAAATTTCTTTAAATTTTATTGACCCAAATATTTCATAAATTAATAATTAGCTAAAAAAGTACATAATAAATTGACTATGTGGTTTTCTTAAAATATGAATCAAGAATAGTTTGTCTTTTATTGAACTTTAAATCTAGTTGAATCTCATATTTAATTATTTAAAGAGAAAAAATTATGATAATCCTACAAGGATTAGGATACAAGATTAGAAAAATTAGTTATCATCCTAATCCTACGAGCACTTGGATACGAGATCAGAGAAACTTTGTTCTAATTCTACTAAATTAAATTTTATCTTCTATTCTCACTACTTATCTTTTCAAATTTGACCAAAAAAATACAAGTCACTTTTCAAAAAAAGATATCATAATCATAATATGTTTACTATACCCAAAAAAAATTAAAAATATCTCTATTAATTAATAGTTATTAATTTATCGATAAATTAATATCTTGTTAAATTAATAGAATTTGGTGGTCCCAACTCTATTAATTTAAAGATATTCTACTGTACATGGTTAGCCATACCCAGAATAAAGAATACAAATTTTTAGTACTAGAGTTCCCTTGATGTGTAGAACTCTCTATATATATATATATATATATATATATATATATATATATATATATTATCATTAGAACATTTTTTTTCAATTTTCCCTTTTAGCAAGACATTGTTTAAGAAACTAATTACCATAATTCTATTATGGATGCTGGATTTTGGGGTTGGGGACGTCATCCAATATGGGTTAACCCGACCCGACCCATTATCTGTGGATAGTGAAAGTTATGGGAAGTAATTATCTGACTTCCCACTACTAAATAAAATAAAATAAAAGAACGTTTTTCTTTTCTTAAGCATCAGGAAACAAAAGACTATGGTCTTCTTCTCTTTTTTCCTCATAAACTCTCTCAATCTCTTTCTCTCCTTATTTATTGCGTGTAAATAATCAATTTAAAGGGCATTTAAGTTGTGACAATATAGTTCAAAATCCTGTATTTTGAACTCCGATTCGTAGCTTTTAAACAGTGGAAAAAACTTGGCAATTTTTCAAGCAAATCAATTCCACATATACTATGAGGTTAGTATTTAATTCGATTTGATGAAAGAATCCATACTTAATGTTCAATGTCTTTCATTGGTATTAGAGTCATATTTTGTTCTCCGTAAATTTATGCTCTTTATATGAAATTTTGTGGTGAAATTTTAGCATCGTAATTTTTGGACCAAATACAATAAATTTTAGTATGCTAAAATTAGTATGGATATGTTTCCTTCACAAAAAAACTTTCAAGGAAAAAGAAAAAGCCTAATTGCCTAATGTCCAAGTTTTGACTTTCGCCTGTTAATGCATAATCTACATGATTTTAATCGAATAATATGCAAATTAATTATTTTGTACGATATTTTTTGTGTTCTTTTTGGACTAATTTTCATGCCTAGAATGTGCTCAAATTTGAGGGGTTTTGATATGAGTAGATAGTGCTCATCGAGAGCTTTCTGTAGACATAAAATTCGTTAAATTTAGCCAAGAAACGCGAAAGCTATAGATTTTTAAATATTTTTTCGTAAATCTGGAAAAACAGATTGGGCTAGTATGTGTTCTAGGTGCATTGTGTGTGCACGTCAGAGCGATTGGAAGTGCGTTAGAGGGTTTGAACATGGGGGCCACATATATGGTCCAGTGATGTGGAGCCACGTGGCCATGTAATAAAACCCCCTCCCTACCATTGCCACGTAGCCCATTAGGGCCACGTGGCAAGCCAGCAACTGCCACATGGTAGCCCAGCCGATGATCGGCGCGATGGCGGTTCGGCGCGGTAGTCTGGTTGAATATTATAAAAATGCATTTTTTTAATAAAATGATACATAATTTGTATTTATTTTATTTTGGCTTATTATCTTAGTGAAAATTGTGTTTTTAACTCTATGTTCTTATTTTGGACTATCATCTTTGTGATAATTTTATTTGTGACCCCATATTCTCAATTAGGGCCATTGTCTTTGTGATAATTATGTCTTGACCCCTATTTCTTGCAAAACTAATACATAACCTAGATTATTTTTAATTATGGCATGAAATTATGAATAATTTCATTGTATGGCCTAAAACTTTTGTAATGTTATTATAAATATTATAATTTAGGCATGAAATTTTCTACAATTTCATTTAAATGCTTAAAATTTATGTAATTTCATTGTAATTTTTACAATTAGGGGTATGAAATTTTTGTAATTTTACTTCAAAGCATGAAATTTATGTAATTTCATTATAATTATTTTGTACAACATTTATACATGTTATGTATAGTATTCCATATTTGAAAAACTAATCTACAAGATAGTTATGTATTAAAGTTTATTTTATTCACCTCCGAACTTGTGTAATCATTTGAAGATAGTGAGAGTTGAACAAACTACGAGAAAGGTTCTTACCACTGCTAACTATAAGAACATATATGGTTATTGGCCCAGACTGAATATCCTATACTTCGCCTCACTTTTGATGATTATATATCATATTAAATGTCTTATGGGACGTTCTTAAATGAGCATATGATACTCATGCGTGATTTTATGTGCAACGTTAGAAATACTCCCTATGACATTGAAGAAAGACCTTATCCAAAAGATCAAGCCGTATGTGAGCTTGAACTCTTCGAGAAGCAATATGTGCTTAGTGGGATTATAAGTTCAAGTATCTTGTCTATTTTTCCTAACATGTGTAGAACCAAAAATGTGTCTTTTGGGCCTTAAAAAGTTTGAGACTATCTCTACGTGCTTAATTGTCAAGGACCACATGTGTCAAATGATTTGAATGTGTCAACTCTAGTGGACTTGATGTTTTATAAGGGAAATGAGAATGTTGAGGAATAATTAGTTTTTAGTATAACATTATTAGTTGTTTATATGTTAAACACTTTAATAATTTATGTCAGAACTATGTTAATATTTGGTCTTATTTTATCATGTTCTTGACATAGGCATTAGTTGTTTTTTAGTTTTAAATATTAATAATTAGTTTATTAATATTCTTTTAATTTTTTTTATCCTTTATTGAGTGGGAGTTCTATGATTGGTAGATTGTGCAACTCTCATCTAGAACTTAGAATTCTCCAAATATGTGAGTTTAAGTAATTTATACTTAGAACTAGTATTTTTGCTCGAATAGGATTAAATTGTTATAATTGTGACATTAGTTCTATAGAATTTGATAGGTTGTACTACAATATGTTGGTAGTATACCTTATGTCACCTTATTATAATTAAATGTTTGTTCTAGCAGAATTAATCAATGTTAAACTGCTAGTACCGAATATCACAAATGTTTATATGTTGTTATCGATAACAACCAAAATATCATTGTTGACCTCAACAAAAGGGAGAAACTGAACATTGACGACTGCGATGTGTGGCGTTATAAAGTTAGTATATCCTTGAGGAATAAAAAGGTATTTGAAACACTAAGTTATGTTGTGGTGAAACCCTTGGGTGGTAACACCACTCAGCATAAGAGGGAAACTGAGGCCTAATCGGCTAAAAAAATGCTACTGCTTGTAATAAGTTGCTGAGCGCTATGCATGATGATCTCATTTGCTGAATATGAAGTTTATCCTACTATTCATGGGATGTTGAATGCTTTGAAAGAGAAGTTTATAGAATTTCTATTTTTAAGCTAAGTCCGTTTATAATCAAGTTCATCACATGCAAAAAGTGTCACAATATTACTGACAAGCAACATTTGTGAGATGTCAAACATAATTTGAGAATTGAAGGCAACTGGCCATGTTCTTATTGATAATAGCAGTTGCAAGCTATTATCATATCCCTTCCATCAAATGAGAGCACTTGATTGTCAAAATGACGCACAATGAGAATGTTAAAGTATTCTAAACATTAAGCATCACTTGGAATTCATGAAGAACGCCTTTTAGCCATCAAGGCTACTAGTCAAGCTTATGTAGTTGAGTCCAGTAAGCAAGGGTCATTTGGATCCATACAAAAAAAGGGCGATAAGTCCAATGACAAAAGGAAGGGTAAGCTGACAAAGAACAAGAAGGCAAGACGTAAGCGTGACAAGTGCAATGTAACATTGTGATAGCTATGTTTTATAATTTTCACAAGAGAGGTCACTAAGCTAGAGATTGTCCTAAGCCGAAGACCAAGAGTTTGACCCCATAGCTATAGATGAAAGAGCATTTGTGGAATACTATTAGATTTTAGCCGAATCACTATGGATATTTGTGAGAAATAATTCTAGAGTTGAAGTTAAGAGCATTGGCTCTTATTAACTACCACTATGTGGTGGCCATATTCTAATTTTTTACGATGTTATCTATGGTCTAGATTTTAGAAAAACTTGGTATGTGCATTAAATCCCCTTACAATTAGTTTTTAAACTCCATATATTTAGTACTCAATCGAATTGTTAGGACCAACTCATTATAAATCTGGCTATATTGTATATATGATTTTCCTTGTTCTATGTGTTAAATATCAAAACCATTGTTATATTAATATGTGTTATTAACACTTCATCTTCTAGATTTATGACATCGCAAGTTAAGGCATATAGGGCAAAATAGAAAGAAAAGACTCACTAGAAAAGTTCTTTTGGCGCTATTATTAGCACAATTCTATTTTCCTGTATGAAAGTTGTCTAACCAATGGCAATAAAACCATTTGGCAAAGTCCTACGAGTTGGTTTTCTGCAATTATATCATCCTGACATCTATAGTCCAATTAATGTTAAGGCAAAGTATAATGCCTCATATTCCATCACCTTTATCAAAGTTTTCATGAGATTTGGTCTCGTCTATTTGATTTCTCACAAGTCCAAAGCATTTGATTGCTTTGGACATTATTTTAATTGTGATGAGAATCGAACATACAGAAAATGAAATCTTTGAGTGAAGGTGCATGCTACTTAGATATACTATGGTATTTAAGAAATTTACACACAATGAAAGCATAGTAACATGCTTATTTAGGATCAAATCACATAATTCTAAGAAGAAATTTTGCATAAACGGAACTAGCATGTGAATTCTAATTGTGTAAAAATCAAAATTCAGCAACTAGAAGAATTTGTTACCTGAATTCGTTAGCGTAGAAACTTAACGAAAAATAACAAATTCTACCTTGGTCTTAATAGATGAAGATCTACAAGCTTTGGAGATGAAGAATACCTTTTGATATTCTCATCTATGACTTTCTTCCTTCTTGCAAAGATGATGAAGAATTGTGGGATAAACCTCTTGTTAATTCTTAACTTCTAACATATGTGTGTGAAAGAGAGTGAGAGAGAGAGAGTTTTCTTCTTTTTGTACTCGTGTGAATTATGTGTATTGAAGATGTGAAAAAGACCTCTATTTATAGATATGATATAGCCGTAGTAGTTGATCCTACTTGAAATAAGATTTGGATTCAAAGCCCATAAGTTAATCTTATGCACTTTTGGACTTGCCTAGCCTAATAGCATATCAACTACAATTACTAAACTCTTCCTTCTCTCTTGTTCACGCGGACCACACGCCAAGATGGGCTAGGCATGTAACTCAGCCCATCTTGCTTAGCTCTTGTACTATTTTGCTAGTTTCCAAATTGTGTTCAATTAATCCAAATAGGACATTCTCCTAAGTAGGATAATTAGTTGCAACTGGATACTTAATTTAGCAACCTCTAAATACAATAAGCAATTAGGAAACTTGTAGGACACTTAGTTGTAATTGGATATTTAATTTAGCAACCTCTAAATACAATAAGTAACTAGGAAACTTTAACACACATCTAAAAAGAAATAGGCTAAAAGAGAGACCAAAAGACATAAACAACTTGCCTCTTGAAAAAACCAAAATGCCCCTACTAACCCCATAGCACATTTAGGCTTTTCAACTTTGACTTATTCCAATATAAAGTCATAGTTGTTCTCCAAGTTGAATAATGTTGTTCACAGAAGCTCGTCATACTATGTACCACATTTGTCTTCGATCTACTAAGTAGAATGACCAAAATACCCCTCTACGTAACACTCATAATCAAGAAAGACCAAAACTATAATATCACTTTCTTGATTGCATCTTCTTCTTGGGACATCTAAATCCTTTAAGTAACCATCTTCCAGATATGAAACACTTGATCTAGGGAGCGACCTTCAAGCCAAATATCCGACATACTTCTAGAGTACATCGCTGAACTTAGATTAGGATGATCTACCAGATAATCACAAGGGAACGATTAACCCATTTCATGATGGCATGGATTCTATAGTGCATACGTGTCACGCCCCGACCCAACCCCCAAGCTAAAGGTTAAGTCCGGACCCGACACATGGACAGAGTCTCCCCTGTACCGTGGACATTCTAAAAACCTGTAAACGCTTAAACAAGGTCCCAACAATACATACAAGCTTTTCTTAATTAAACAATAAAGCTATAAGGCCATCCGAGCCTTATAGTACACAATATCTCCAAAACACACAAGCATGCGATAACTTGTCGACAGCATAGTCTTATAATCATAACATTCTAGGAAATCAATAAAACAACTTAAAGGATAAAGCATTCTACATCAACCATCCACTCCCAAGCATGCAAGGAAATAAGGCAAGAATAAAAGTTATTACAGTTCATAGACTTTCAAAGCTACAACCCAACCAACTAATCTTCGACTTAAACAACAAGTATATACATAGCCCTTAGGCCACAAAATAGTACATAAAACAATTAGTTGAACTTTCCACATAGCAGCAAATTCAATGACCACCTCAAGTTATCAGACACAACAACTAAGGTAAATGCTCGATCTGAACTTCTTCTTCCTCAACTAAATCAACAAGCTGGGGATCACCCTCAGCGTCTCCTGAAACAGATATCGAGGTATGAGCAACCACTGTTGCCCAGTGAGGGATATAGTCCCGGGGCGTGCAATGCAACATATAATACAATTTATACAACAATAACACTTAGACAATTAAAGAAACAACGATAACTTAAATAACCACACATTAAAAGGATACGTTTCAACAATCCCCTACACACCAATCTTCACTGGTCTTCAATCATGATCCACGAACCACGAACACGATCACGATAAGCCGGCATAATCCCCAAACACTCCAGTGGGTGTACTCCGGATGTACCCCGAATCCTACGACCCAACATCCCCTGGCAATCTCCGGACCAGGCGAATGAGGGAATAGGGCACGGAGTTTGAATATCCACCGGCAAGCCCTCTGCCGCCCAGCCGATATTCAACACATCCGCCCCTGACACTATGGTTGCGCAACCACTATGCAATGCACTTAACGATGGCAAGTTAATAACAATAATATAAGCATTAACACATATGAGGATCAACAAAGTAGGTTGACCTCGATGCATTTAGGATAGAAGCAATTATAGAAGTTAATAAGCAGTTTACAAGTGAACATATACAAAATAAGCATAGGATTACACCAAAAGCTCCAAACCAACTTAATATCACATATAAACACTCATGAAGTCATGTCGTGGATTTAGAAATGTGAGACAAACGAAATTGCACTTAAACCCCTTTATTTTACATACTAATTCTCTTCCAAACCCAAGTTAATGATTTCATTTTCAAAGGAAACTCTCCCAACCTTCTAACTAATCCTCACGGTACCCTCTCAACCCTCTAACTCGTTCAAATGCCCGCGTTTACCCCGAAAGCCCCAATTTTCCTCTTATGGCTTTAAACTACGCATACATTGTCCGGGCTTCAAACAAGGGATATCAAGGCATCTAAAGCACCTAGGTAGCCTAAGGATACTAGAATTGAAGCCCGAATCCACCCGGATTCGCATTAACCCTGAAAGCCCCAAGTTAAAGTCGGCTATTTTCCATTTTTAGGCGATTTGAGGGCAATGCAAGTGTACGGGGCTATATGATTATCTTCACTAGTACCTAAGGCATCAATTAGAAGCATTAATTCAAGCCAATTCAAGCAATTACACAAAACCCTAGAAAAAAATGTCACTATTCACCCTAAAAATCAAACTAACGATTCTAACCGTTTAATTTGCGAAACAACGGTTCAAAGTGTTCTCTAGCATTCATATAGATAGTATATTAGCATAGATAACAATTACAATGGCATATAATCATATTTTCAACAAATCAATAAATGAGCAACTATTTAAAAATGCAAAAACAAGTCGTGAAATCCCTCACCACTACGCGTAGGAGCACCTAGGAACCTTGCAAACACCCTACACTAGTTGCTCAAGGCTTGGCTTGGATTGAATTGATGATTTGATGAAGCAAAATCTCCAAAAGCACAAGAGAGGGGCTGTCGGGTTTGGGCACTGTTCACTGCTGAGTTTTTTTGTGTTTTTGTGCTAAATGGGCTTGTGTTATGTTTTTTTAATGGTAAGTCTTGAGGTGGGTTAAGTTGGGTGCTTAAGGTGGTTCATTTTATTGCGCGTTGCTAGCTCAAAACGAGGCTAATGTGTAATACATAGGCTAGCTAATTAAATTTCTAAGTTATGTTACGTAACACTATTCATTCAACTACTAAAGTCATTTTCTAAACGAGCCTTCCTAACGCCTTAAGCTCAAATGCACATTTTTCCCACTACTTTTACAATTAATATGATTTAATAAAAATGCTAATTAACTAATAGGAGGCAGTTTAAAAAATGGAGTGAATAGTAGTCACAAAGTCAGTTAATAAGGCATAGAAGTAAATGCGCAAACAAGGGATGCAACAGTAATTAAATGCATGGCTAAAACCCGGGCGTCACATCCTCTCCCCCTTAAACTAATTGCGTCCACGCAATTCTTACATGATTTGGCGAATAACTCTGGATACCGTTCCCGCATCTGATCCTCTCTTTCCCATGTCGCATCCTCTACTCCGTGATGATCCCACAGAACTTTAACCATCGGAATGCTTTAGTCCTCAGCTCCTGAACTTTCTGATCAACAATTCGAAGAGGTTTCTCTGTGTAGGTCAAAGTTTCACTGATCTCTAGCGGTTTCGGCTCAAGGATGTGAGAGGGATCTGGCTGATACTTCCGAAGCATGGAAACATGGAATACATCATGAATTCTGCCCAGACTGGGAGGTAAAGCCAAACGGTAAGCCAAATCACCAACAGTTTCAGTTATCTCAAATGGTCCCACATATCGAGGACTAAGTTTACCTCCTTTACCATGCCGAATCAAACCCTTGCGAGGAGAAATTTTTAGAAATACTAGATCCCCTACAGTAAATTTCAGATCACGATGGCGTCTATCTGCATAACTCTTTTGCCGGCTCTGTGCTGTAAGCATTCTTTTTCTGATAAGCTGCACCTGATCAATCATCTTGTTCATTTCAGGTAAGAGAGTAGGGTCGATAGTCTTCATCTCGCCAACATCATCCCAGTAGAGAGGAGAACGGCATTTACGCCCATAAAGTGCCTCATAAGGTGCCATACCAATAGTAGCTTGATAACTATTGTTGTAGGCGAACTCTGCTAGTGGCAAATATTTCTCCCAACTTTTACCGAAGTCCAGAATACAAGCCCGTAACATATCCTCAAGGATCAAGATAGTTCTCTCGGATTGACCATCTGTCTGGGGATGATAAGCTGTACTGAAATTCAAAGTCGTGCCCAAAGCTTTCTGAATCTTCTGCCAGAACTGAGATGTGAATCGGGGATCTCTATCTGACACGATACTCTTTGGAATCCCATGAAGTCGGACAACATTCTCAATATACAACTCTACCAGTTTATCAAGAGAATCAGACTTCTTTTTAGCAATAAAATGAGAAGTCTTGGTCAGTCTATCCACAATAACCCAGACTGAGTCATTACCCCTCGAAGACCTCGGTAAATCAGAGACGAAATCCATAGTAATATGATCCCATTTCCAAACAGGAATAGCCAAAGGCTGCAACAACCCTGCAGGTCTCTGATGTTCTGCTTTAACTTTCTGACAAGTAAGACATCGGGCAACATAGTCAGCGATTTCTCTCTTCATATTATTCCACCAGAAATTCTGCTTTAAATCTTTATACATTTTCGTACTGCCTGGATGGATAGTATATCGAGAACTATGTGCCTCAGCAAGAATATCCTTCTTCAGAGTTGGATCATTCGGAATACAGATTCTACCTTTGAATTTAAGAATACCATCGTCGTGCAGTTTGAAATCCGACTCTCCCCCTTTAGAATTCTCTAAGACTTTCAACAATTGAAGATCAGCCTGTTGAGCTTCTCGAATCCTGGATAACAACAGAGATTGAATCTGCAAACTTGCAAATTGAATACCAGAATTTGAAGTACTAGGCTTCCATAAGCACAATTCTTCCATGAATTCCCAATTCTTGATAATCAAGCTAGCAACAGTAGCCTTTCGGCTCAAAGCATCAGCAACAATATTCGCCTTACCTGGAAGATAATTAATAGTGCAGTTATAGTCCTCAAGTAATTCCAGCCAATGCCTCTGCCTCATGTTCAACTCTTTTTGTGAAAATAGATATTTCAAGCTCTTATGATCTGTAAAGATTTCAAATTTGTTGCCCCAGAGATAATGACGCCATTTCTTTAATGCAAGAATGATAGCTGCAAGCTCAAGATCATGAGTCGGATAGTTGAGTTCATAAGGCTTTAGTTTCCTGGAAGCATAAGCAATAACCCTGCCATTCTGCATCAATACACAACCCAGACCTTCCTTCGAAGCATCACTATAGATCACCAGATTATCATAACCCTCAGGTAAAGCAAGAATAGGAGCTGTAGTCAATCTCTTCTTCAATTCCTGGAAGCTGGCCTCATATTTATCATTCCAGTCAAATACGGTTTTCTTCTGAGTAAGCTGAGTTAAAGGCCCTGCAATCTTAGAGAAATCCTTGACAAACCTCCGATAATACCCAGCTAAACCAAGGAAGCTACGAATCTCCGTGACAGTTTCAGGCCGTTTCCAAGATAACACAACTTCAATCTTCGCTGGATCAACAGAAATACCATCCTGCGAGATAATATGGCCAAGAAAAGCAACTTGCTTAAGCCAGAATTCACATTTGCTAAACTTTGCAAATAACCGATGCTCCTGAAGAGTCTGCAACACAATTCTGAGATGCTGTTCATGTTCCGCCTCAGATTTAGAATAGACAAGGATATCATCAATAAATATGACTACAAATTGATCCAGATAAGGACGGAATACCCTCTGCATTAAATCCATGAATGCGGCGGGAGCATTAGTAAGACCAAACGGCAAGACAACAAACTCATAATGGCCATATCGAGTTCTGAAGGCAGTTTTAGGAACATCATCTTTCTTAATCCTCAGCTGATAATAACCCTGCCTCAGATCAAATTTAGAGAATACCCTGGCGCCTTGAAACTGATCAAACAACTCTTCGATTAAAGGCAAAGGATATTTATTTTTGATGGTTACCTGATTAAGACCTCGATAATCAATGCATAGGCGAAGAGATCCGTCTTTCTTTTTAACAAATAGAACTGGCGCACCCCACGGTGACGAACTCGGCTGAATGAATCCCTTCTCAAGCAAGCCCTGCAATTGAACTTTCAATTCCTGCAACTCAGGTGGAGCCATTCTGTACGGAGTCCTAGAGATAGGTGAAGTCCCCGGCAACAAATCAATCATGAACTCTATCTCTCTATCAGGCGGTAACCCAGGTAATTCCTCAGGAAAGACCCCCGGAAACTCTCTCACGATAGGTACATCATTCAATTTCAATTGATCCCCAGGTTGATTAATCAAATATGCAAGATAAGCCTCACAACCCTTGCTCAATAATTTAGATGCCCTAATAGAAGAAATAATAGGAGTTCCCGTAGATTTTCTACTACCAACTATTTTAAGTACAGGCTGGTCAGGCATTTCTAGATACACAATCTTCTTTCTACAATCAAGCTGGGCATAATATTTACTTAACCAGTCCATCCCCAATATAATTTCAAAGTCATTGAAGGGTAAGATAATCAAATCAGCAGGAAAAACACGACCCTCAATAAATATGCTACATGCTCTGCAAATAGATCTAGTAACAAACTTCGGACCCATAGGAGTATAGACCACAATCTCATGCAACAGTTTATCATGTTTCAATTTAGCATTTTGTGCACAAGTAGGAGTAATAAAAGAATGCGAAGCCCCGGAATCAATTAAAACCTTAACTGACTGATCATTAAGAAGAAAAATACCTTCTACCACAGCGGTAGTATCCGGAAGCTCCTCAACATCCAAAGCAAATACACGGGCCTGGCCTCGTGGTGGTGGTGCTGCAGCTGGAGCCCTGGTCTGAGAGTTCTGAGCTGATGTCTGACCTCTAGGGTTCTTAAATTTCTGACAGTCTTTAACCCTGTGTTGATCACTGCCGCAACCTGTACACTTGTTATGTTTCTTCCAACAAACATCCTCAGTGTGGCCCTGACGCTGACAGAAGCTGCACTGCTGGTGACGTCTTGCAACAGTGCCTCCCGAAGGAGCTCTGTAAGTAGAGGTAGCTGAACTACCCTGCTGCGAACGGGAAACTGCTGGACGGAACTGACTCTGAGTCTGACTCTGGACTGATCGTGCCTGAGTCTGAGTAGGCCCTGTGTAACTCTGAGTCTGCCTCGACTGCGAACTCTGCCCAACTGATACAGCCTGCCCCTGGTACCCTTGACTCTGAGACTGAAACCGTTTACTCGATTGACTGGTCTCGGCTAACACATCGGCTTTCCGTTTCTCATATCTCGAGGCAGCTCGGACTACTGCAGCATAGTTAGGAAAATCATTTGAAGACAAGTTCAGCATAATATCTCTCCTCAAACCCATGATGAACCTCTGAATCTTCATGTCCTCCGGCTGAATTAAAGCTGGTGCATAACGGGAAAGCCGGGTAAAAGTAGCCTCGTATTGATCTACGGTCATATTTCCCTGCTTCAAGTTTATGAACTCAGTTTGTCGCCTCTCGCGGGCAACTACCGATATATACTTGTCTCGAAATTCTCGGACAAAATCGGCCCACGAATGATGACCTCCCTCAGCTACCCATTTCTCACTGATGGTATTCCACCAATCTTCAGCATCACCCTCGAGAAGGAAAGTAGCATAAGTAATCTTCCTGTCATCATGGCACTCCAGTATCGCTGCCACTCTCTCGAACTTCCTTAGCCACATCTCAGCTTTCATATCGTCCGGCTCCCCAAAGAAAGTATAGGCCCCATGATGTATAAACCGATCATACAAATTACCTCCGGTAGGGCCACTACCTCCGGCTCTCGCAGCCTGATTACCTCCAACGACCCCTGGCTGACTCTGTTGTGTAACAAACTGGGCGATAGTGTTCATAGCTGTGGCCATCGTGGCCAAGATCTGTGCAGTGCTCGGTTCTTGAACCTGCGGTGCATTTTCGGCCACCTCAGCTTCTTGCCTCTGAACCCCCTCGGGTTCTCCACCAACATTCGGATTATCAGCACGACGGCGAGGCCCCATCTCGAATAGCTAGAATGCAAAGTGTTATGACAGGTATATATATATGTATATATGCAATTTATAAGTAAACACATAAAGAAAAGTCCAATTAGATTCACATAAAGTCAAGTACATAGAAGTTCAAATAAATATTCCACATTCTTGAAGTAAACATAAATCACTAGATCATACTTGACATTCTAGACTCTTGATATTCTATTTCCATGCTAGCATGTTCATTCCTTATTCAAATTTTACTTAGGCAGATCAAAATCAAAGACTCGTGTATTCACAAAGTCACATAACAATTCTCTACCCACAGACCGAGAAATTTAACCTGGCTTCATGCAATCTATAGCTCTGATACCACTTAAATGTCACGCCCCGACCCAACCCCCAAGCTAAAGGTTAAGTCCGGACCCGACACACGGACAGAGTCTCCCCTGTACCGTGGACATTCTAAAAACCTATAAACGCTTAAACAAGGTCCCAACAATACATACAAGCTTTTCTTAATTAAACAATAAAGCTATAAGGCCATCCGAGCCTTATAGTACACAATATCTCCAAAACACACAAGCATGCGATAACTTGTCGACAGCATAGTCTTATAATCATAACATTCTAGGAAATCAATAAAACAACTTAAAGGATAAAGCATTCTACATCAACCATCCACTCCCAAGCATGCAAGGAAATAAGGCAAGAATAAAAGTTATTACAGTTCATAGACTTTCAAAGCTACAACCCAACCAACTAATCTTCGACTTAAACAACAAGTATATACATAGCCCTTAGGCCACAAAATAGTACATAAAACAATTAGTTGAACTTTCCACATAGCAGCAAATTCAATGACCACCTCAAGTTATCAGACACAGCAACTAAGGTAAAGGCTCGATCTGAACTTCTTCTTCCTCAACTAAATCAACAAGCTGGGGATCACCCTCAGCGTCTCCTGAAACAGATATCGAGGTATGAGCAACCACTGTTGCCCAGTGAGGGATATAGTCCCGGGGCGTGCAATGCAACATATAATACAATTTATACAACAATAACACTTAGACAATTAAAGAAACAACGATAACTTAAATAACCACACATTAAAAGGATACGTTTCAACAATCCCCTACACACCAATCTTCACTGGTCTTCAATCACGATCCACGAACCACGAACACGATCACGATAAGCCGGCATAATCCCCAAACACTCCAGTGGGTGTACTCCGGATGTACCCCGAATCCTACGACCCAACATCCCCTGGCAATCTCCGGACCAGGCGAATGAGAGAATAGGGCACGGAGTTTGAATATCCACCGACAAGCCCTCTGCCGCCCAGCCGATATTCAACACATCCGCCCCTGACACTATGGTTGCGCAACCACTATGCAATGCACTTAACGATGGCAAGTTAATAACAATAATATAAGCATTAACACATATGAGGATCAACAAAGTAGGTTGACCTCGATGCATTTAGGATAGAAGCAATTATAGAAGTTAATAAGCAGTTTACAAGTGAACATATACAAAATAAGCATAGGATTACACCAAAAGCTCCAAACCAACTTAATATCACATATAAACACTCATGAAGTCATGTCGTGGGTTTAGAAATGTGAGACAAACGAAATTGCACTTAAACCCCTTTATTTTACATACTAATTCTCTTCCAAACCCAAGTTAATGATTTCATTTTCAAAGGAAACTCTCCCAACCTTCTAACTAATCCTCACGGTACCCTCTCAACCCTCTAACTCGTTCAAATGCCCGCGTTTACCCCGAAAGCCCCAATTTCCCTCTTATGGCTTTAAACTACGCGTACATTGTCCGGGCTTCAAACAAGGGATATCAAGGCATCTAAAGCACCTAGGTAGCCTAAGGATACTAGAATTGAAGCCCGAATCTACCCGGATTCGCATTAACCCCGAAAGCCCCAAGTTAAAGTCGGCTATTTTCCATTTTTAGGCGATTTGAGGGCAATGCAAGTGTACGGGGCTATATGATTATCTTCACTAGTACCTAAGGCATCAATTAGAAGCATTAATTCAAGCCAATTCGAGCAATTACACAAAACCCTAGAAAAAAACGTCACTATTCACCCTAAAAATCAAACTAACGATTCTAACCGTTTAATTTGCGAAACAACGGTTCAAAAGTGTTCTCTAGCATTCATATAGATAGTATATTAGCATAGATAACAATTACAATGGCATATAATCATATTTTCAACAAATCAATAAATGAGCAACTATTTAAAAATGCAAAAACAAGTCGTGAAATCCCTCACCACTACGCGTAGGAGCACCTAGGAACCTTGCAAACACCCTACACTAGTTGCTCAAGGCTTGGCTTGGCTTGAATTGATGATTTGATGAAGCAAAATCTCCAAAAGCACAAGAGAGGGGCTGTCGGGTTTGGGCACTGTTCACTGCTGAGTTTTTTTGTGTTTTTGTGCTAAATGGGCTTGTGTTATGTTTTTTTAATGGTAAGTCTTGAGGTGGGTTAAGTTGGGTGCTTAAGGTGGTTCATTTTAATGCGCGTTGCTAGCTCAAAACGAGGCTAATGTGTAATACATAGGCTAGCTAATTAAATTTCTAAGTTATGTTACGTAACACTATTCATTCAACTACTAAAGTCATTTTCTAAACGAGCCTTCCTAACGCCTTAAGCTCAAATGCACATTTTTCCCACTACTTTTACAATTAATATGATTTAATAAAAATGCTAATTAACTAATAGGAGGCAGTTTAAAAAATGGAGTGAATAGTAGTCACAAAGTCAGTTAATAAGGCATAGAAGTAAATGCGCAAACAAGGGATGCAACAGTAATTAAATGCATGGCTAAAACCCGGGCGTCACAATACGCATATCCCAATTAGTCACGCCCACATGCCCAACACACAGAGTTGTTGACCCACAATAGAGGTCTCACCCATAGTGCATCAAAGCATATGCATATGATTTCATTAGTTAATCCATATATGCTCAAGATTAAGAGTACTGATCACTTAGTAGCATGAGCTATATTTTGATCTCTATCTTTGATATTACTCATTGAGAGATCATGCCCTTTGGGTCTATTCAATGTGTAACACACACACATACATTAATAAAGCTTAGTCTGGAAACCTACCAATAACCAAGGCAGGTCACCTTTCACAGGAAACTATCTCACTATAACCTATACCTTGATGAAGTGCCCAACTCCATCAATCGATTATGAATTGAATCTAGAACTAAGTGTATATGACTTAGACCTTTTGTGCTCGAACACCGTGCAACTAAGTTATTCAGTTATGGTTCAAGGACCTCTGTACTAGTAATTACACATAAATGAGACAAAGAATATAAATGAATGCTTTCATTAAATACTAATTATCACAAACATGTATCCAATATAATTAAAATGTCACGTGCCAGTGAACTTTTTGGCATACTAATCCCAACATTGAGAACAAATCTTGTTCGATAATATCTATTAGATTAGTTCAAAGAGATTTGAGATGAAAAAGGTATAGCTAGAGAGCTAATTATTCATGTAGCTTCATAAAAAATGATGTTGTTGAGAGAATGAATAAAACCTTATTGGACGTAGTTAGGTATATGATAGCTTATATGAATCTCTCAATTTTGTATTGGAAAGATGCATTTATAACCTCCAAATATATATACTTAACCGAGTGTTCTCGAAATCAATCACTTTAACTCTCTATAAGTCATGAACAGGTAGGGCACCTGTCCTCAATTATTTGTGACCCTGGGAGTCAGCTGCTTTGTTCATGATATTTCTTGTAAGCATGAGAAATTGGAACCAAAAGGAAATAAGTGTATTTTCAATACTCCACAAAGAATGTGTTTTTTGTTAAACAAGCAGATGGAAGTGTGTCTGATCTTAACATTCTTTGAAAAAGACTTTTCTCATAGACTTTTCCCATAGGAAGAAGGATGAACTAACGAAGTCAAGTTCTTGTACTTTGAGTCACTATGGGTAAGATCTTATATATAGATCAATAGCTCCATAATTTGGGTGTCTGGACTTGGTTAGAAGGGACATGCGTATTCAATAAGGAATCAATACAATAATCACTCCCTTAGAATGATCTAGGTTAACCGTCCTAAATCTATGTATAGTAGTACAGTTTGTTGTATTGGTTGTTACACTTATGGGTAGCTCCCATGTGTAACTAGATAGTTTCTCGAGGATGGTTAAATTATAGGTTAAAGGTTCTAAGGAGAACAAAATGTAGTCAAAGAGGTGATAGTACAATTGGTAAACCTATCTTGGCTATGAGTGAGTATAGAAGGGCGTTTTGGTCATTATTACTTAGCTAGTCTAAAGACTGAGTGTCATATATTATTGACTAACTCTTGTTTGTACAGTAATTATCTTGGAGTGCAATCATAGTCTTTTAGTGGAATATAATAAGGTTAAAATTGTGAAATATTACTAGGAAACTAGCGAGAATATTTTGATCATTTTCAGTGGAAGGATAATTATATCTTTGGTCTCCCTTCTAGTCATTTATCTTATAACTTTATTTACTAAAGTAAAGAATTACTAAATTGAAGAGAGGATTTAATCATTTGACAATTAGATATCATAAATAGAATTTTCCATTTGTGAAAGATATTTTCTATTTAGATTATTGGCTAAATTTTGGATTAAATAATTAGTAAATGATAATTAAATAATTAATTAAAGTCTAAATGCTACTAGTTTTTCTGTAATTGGGAAAAGGTTTTATTCTTAAATAGAAGACTAGATTTGGACTTTGAAAATTAATTGGAATTAATTAAATAATTAATTAGAGCTAACTGGCTAAACCAGCACTCTAGCGCACGACCCAAGATGTGACACAGGGGGTGGGGCGGCCTCATGGAGTAAATATGAGGTGGAGTTGGATTTTCATTGTATTATAGAATTAAGGATAATTTAAAGTCCTAATCCTTTACTCTTTTGGATTATGTTTTCAGACAAGATTACCTTGCATATTTTCACCTACCCCAAGCTCTACAATTGCACTATCTCATTTGAGATCTCTCTCTTTTTCTCTTACGAGTAAGCTTCAACTTTTGAAGAAACTCGAAATAGTTTTTCTTCTAGTTAGTTTAGCAAGATCAAGTCCCACAACTTATTCAACACTTAAGTTAGGAATTTGGAATAGAAGGGAAGATCAAAGTTGAGGAGCAGAAGCTATGCCAGGCGTGTGAAGCTTCTCATTCAGCAAATGTGAAGTTTTCTCATATCATTATTTGCGATAAAAGTATTTCTAAAAACTTTATTTTATTTTATAATTAAACTATGAACTATTTAGATGTTCAAGTAGCTATTTCATGATTTATTCATTTTAAAGATCCATGCATGAATGTTTCCGCCTTATTCTTGTAATTATAGAATTTGATTCATGTGATATAACATTTCCCTTCACTTTGTTCATGATATTTCTTATAAGCATGAGAAATTGGAACCGAAAGGAAATAAGTGTATTTTCAATACTCCACAGAGAATGTGTTTTTTGTTAAACAAGCAGAAGGGAGTTTGTCTGATCTTAACATTCTTGGAAATAGACTTTTCTCGTAGGAACAAGGATGTTCAGTTACATGAATTGAACGATCTAATTGTCTTATTCTTCCCAAATTTTCAATTGAAAAAGAGAATTTGCCTCTATTCACTGATTCAAATAGGAGAGAAATATCGGTTTAATCAATATGAATCCGTTATACAATCAAGATGAATTTGTTTCATAACTTGTTTATGGATCATGAACGCTAGTTCATCAATATGAATCCATTTCGTGTGAATATGAGTCTATTTAATTACTGATTTGTGGATCATGTTTACTTAAAAAATACCTACATGTAAAAGTAATCATAAAAATACTTTTTTCTTATGATTACCAGTCGAGATGATGATGAGCCTAAGATAGTGGATGAAGCTCCTTCATCTTTTGTAAGGGAAATTTGAATAAAATCAATGGAAGAAAAGTTAGATTCCATGAAGAAAAACTAAGTATAAAAATAGAATAGCGTTAAGGAGTGAATGGGTTCTCAGAATCAAACACAAGGCAATTGGATCCATTGTCAGATATAAAACTCGTCTCTTGGCTAAAGGTTATACCTAGATGGTGGGTATAGTTAATGAGGAAATCTTTTATTCGGTGGTTAGATTTGCTTCAATTCACCCACTTTCGGTCATTGTTGTTCACTTGGACTCGAATTACATCAGGTGAATGTAAAGATAACATTTCTTAGTGAAGACATGAATGAAGAATTCATTTTGTATAATTTTAAAATGGTTCAATAAGACAATTGCGTATATGTTAATCGATCCGAGAATAGATATGTAATTATCTCTCTATATGGATGACATATTGTTGGCCGAAAACGATAAGAACTATAATCACTATTAGGAAATGGTTGTCGTCAACTTTTATGATGAAGGGCATGGGTAAAGTAGCTTGTGTGTTTGGAGTCAACATCCAAAGATGTCAATCTAAAGAATTCTTGTTTTGTTGCAATAGTCATATGTCAAGAAAGTTCTTGAATGATTCCACATGTGGGTCTACAAACCTATAGATGCTCCTGTAGCCAAGGGTAAAATCTTGAGCCAAAGAATGTGACCTCAAATGCCAAAAAAGATTGATGAGATAAAAGTTTTCCTTATTCAAGCACTATAGGAAACCTAGTGTACACTATAGCGTGTACATGGCTAGATATTTACTTTTGCAATGGGATTGATAAGTCATTATCAATCAAATTTTAGACTAGCTCATTCAAGAGTTTTCAAAAGGATCTTGAGGTACTTGAAAGACAATTCAGTTTTTCTCCTACGCCAAAAAAGTGTTGATCTCTATTGGAAGAGATTCATAAGACACTGACTTGGGTGGTGACTCAGACGAGGGTAAAATAACCTATTGGTATGTTTTCTTGATGATCATTGACACTACTTCGTGGATTAGTAAAAATAAAAAATCCATAGCATTGTTAATCATGGAAATTGAGTTGTGTGGCATGCTAGTAGTTGTGCAAGAGGCTGTATGGTTTGAGAGATTCCTGATGGACTTAAGAGTAGTCAGTTGCTAAGCGAGAAATGACAGTCTATTATGTCAACTAATTAGTCATTGCATATACTAAAGATCCTAAATTACATAGCAAGACTTAGTAAATAGACATTAAGTATGACTTTGTGTCGTAGAAATAAGTGACAATAGAACACTTACCTAGGCGTGAGATAGTAGTTAACCCACTCAATAAGCTCATCCGCAGAGATATGTATTTGTTGCATGTAAAATCTCTAGGATTGCATAGGATTTGATATTAATGTTCTATAAGGTGATGTATAATCACTAATGTACTCATACTAGTATATATTTGACGCCAATTCATAATGAATGAGATTTCTTCATGTGTTTGCTTAGTGCCTTATCTTCGTGATAAGTATGAAAGAAATCAAGTATGAGTATACTAGCACATATAAGCATTGAAAGATATGTCAATAGGTTATTGAGATTATCTCTCTTATACGACCAATTGCCTCTGGCGTCGCAGTAGGAGCGTGCAGAGATGAGATGGTATGAGTTAGTTAGTATTTGTCGGGAAATACTATTCTCATACAAGAAACATCGCCTTAAGAATTGGCTAGGAATTAGTTCTTATGATAATTATTAAGATTAGACTTCTTAGTCGTATATGTTACAATTAAATATTGATATGAAATCGATACGGATTTCCGCGGTCTACATAACCTATTTATAGTTAGATATAAAACCTTGATTACTCTGTGTGGTCATGTTGTCCCAAATTTTCATATTTTTTTTTTATAATATAAAATATGAAATTCTCAATTATTGAGGGGCAAGCCAGGAAGGAAGTGCATGTGCATACCCCAGATTCGAGGAAAGGAAAGTGATGGGATGATGGGCGCATAGGCCATTGACTACGTGGACTCTGTGTTTTCAAAAAATGGTGACGTTAGCATCGGACAATTTTATCGCCATTTAATTTAAATTAGTCAGGACACATATTATTATCTGATTAAGCTATATTGAATTTGGATTCTCTCTTAACTTAAATTTTATTTAAATTTTTTAACATTTAATCTCAGTCATCTATTTTATTTTTAAATTACATTAAATCATAACTATTAAATTAAACAAAAAAGTTAAAACCAAAATATAGCTTTCCTTCCTTTTTTTTTCATTTTATTCTCCCACCTCATTCTCCCACTTCTCTTTTTTGCCTTCTCCATTATTCACATTCTTCATCTTGCCTCCTCAAACGATCCACATCTAACATGGAAAATATAACAGAAACTTCAAGTATTGATAAATATGGAGTTCATGACATCTACATGCCTAATTAATGTACCAAAGTGCATAACAAAATAAAAATTAAATGGGTCTTTTTTATATTTAAAATTTTTATCAAAATTAAATGGGTCTTTTTCATATTTGAAATTTTCATCATAATCAAATAGGTCTTTTCATATATGAAATTTTCATTAAAATCGGGCTTTTACATATTTGAATTTTGCTTTCTTTTTAACTGACCTCTTTGTTGTGAAAAAAGAACATCTAAGACATAGGATGTGGACTGTATGAGGCAAATGAGAGAGAGGTGATAAGAACAAAGAGAGGGGAATGACAATAGAGATATGGAAGAAGAGGAGAAAAAGGGCAAGAGAAAGTTGGGTTTTTTTGTTTTATTTCTATTGTTTATTGAACGGTGTAGATTTAATGTAATTTAAAAATAAAAATAAAAATAAAAAGTTAAAAAGTTAGAATGAATTTTAAGTTATGAGATGATCCAAATTCATTCTCAATGGAGTCTCTAAAATGTAATTTGAGTCTCTAAAAAATAATAATTGAGGTTTTTAGAGACCACATGGAAAAAAAACAACACCAATGAGATTTGTAAAATCCAAATATACATGGATTCTACCACTTTTACCATCTTTTAAGGATCCGGATCCTCTCCTAGTCACTATTGTCTCTTAGTGACTAAGAAGTAGATTATTGAGCGTTAGATTAAAATGGAAGGATCTCAGCCGTTATTCTTAAAAATATATATAGTAATTTTAAAATGAAGATTTCTTGCATTTTTTTTATCTTTTCTCCTTTTTTTATTTTCAATCAAAATTAATTAAAGTAAAAGCTTTCTATCTCTTTTTTTTGTATAATTTCTTTGTGTTGTAAAATGCTTATATGTGTTCTACTGATGAGTAAAAGCTTAAATTAATTAGCAAAAATTAAAATATAGTGAAGATCATATTTTTATATAAAGTGTATATATCTATGGAGTTTCAATGATAGAGAGTATATATCGTTGAAACAAATTTTTTTGTTTGTATTATATAGTATTTATATATATATGTGTTATACTAAAAAACGAAGTATGATTTTCATATTTTGTTGGGTACAATATGATTGATCTCACAATATCCACGTCTAATTGGCAAAACAGGATAATGTTGTGTATGAAATGCAAAATAGTAGTAGTCATTATTTAAGTGATAGCATAAACCTTTTCGGCTTCTTATAATGATTGTTGAGTTTACAAGACACGTCAATGTTAATAGTTATTAGACTATCCAATTTATTGTTGCTAATGTTATTTCATTAGTCAAGACATGTGCTTGGATTATAAGTTTTCAATTATTATTGCTAACGTTATTTCACGTCAAACTGATGAAGAAACCTATGCTTAATACCAATCTTGTTTTTTTGGCATAGATGAATATTAGCAAGATTGGTATGCAAGAGAAATCTTGTCGCTTATGGCATATATAGACAAATAAGCAATCTGTACTCTATTTTTTTTTTCACTATGGCTATATTGTAGAATTTCAAAAAAGATTTCATATTTTAGACTTAGTATTGTGACCCACCTATATTCTCCGCGGTACATTCTATCTATTTTGTAACTTATGTCTTACTAATTTGTATTTTAGAATTGCAAGCATGGCCATTAATGCGTTCTAAGTCATCCAACATACATGACAAAAGTAATAATGACAACACCAATATACCTTTCATAAGAACATGATATTTACTATATTTAATTTTTGCTAATTAATTTAAGCTTTTACTTTTCAGTAGAACACACATATATGCATTTTACAACAAAAAGAGAAAAAAAACTGAAAAATTAAACAAAAATGAGATAGAAAGCTTTTACTTACTTTAATTAATTTTGATTGAAAAGGAAAAAAAATGAAAAGATAAAAAATACAAGAAATATTCATTTTAAAATTACTAGATATATGTTCAAGAATAACGGTTAAGATCCTTCTATTTCAATCCAACGTTCAACAATCCACCTCTTAGTCAGTAAGAGACAATAGTGACTAGGAAAGAATCTAGATTCATAATTAATGGAGTTTTTAAATGCAATTTTTTTTTTTAATTTGGGTGTTTTTAGATACCTCAGTCTCTAAAAGCAATACTATTTATGGCAAAATTACATGGGGTCCACCACTTTTAGCTTAAAATATGCCAAAATAGAGACACAGTCTCCATTTTCTTTCACAAATTTGTTGAAAAAAAATAGAGACTGAGTCTATATTTTGGCATCTTTTAAACTAAAAGTGGTGGACTCCAAGTATTTTTGCCATAAATAGTATTGCTTTTAGAGACTAGGGTCTCTAAAAATACCTAAATTAAAAAAGTTTTGCATTATAGAGACTCTATTAAGAATAGCCTAAACTATATAGCATATAGACCAAAGTATAGAGATAATTTATATAGTATTAACTGGATGACTAAGAATATTAGATTAAATTCTTCTTCTTTAACTAAATGGTTGTTCTTTTGGTGGAGTTACTTAATATTTTGTAATTTCTCTTTGAATCCACCAGAGTGGGTTATAAATTTCTCCTCTATAATGAGATCAATAATTAAATTTATTTCTTTGTTGTTTTCTCTTTTTATTCTCCCTTTTTTCTTTTTCTTCTATCTCAATATCTACCATTTAATATAAGCTTAATGATTAAATTTTACCTCCTAGTCAATAGTAAATACTAGTGACTAGAAAGGAATCCAAATTCATATTTGTGATAATTTTTTTTTCTTTTGCGAAGAAGGGGGACTTTTTTTCAAATCCATATTTGTCAATTAATTCAATTGTGCACGCAAAATGATAAATTTGAAGGAAAAAATTACAGACTCATCACATATGGTAAATTCAAAGCTTTTGCTATATTTAATTAGCAAAAAAAAAAAAAACAAAGGCTTTTGCTATATTTGAGCGGGGCTTTGCAATTTAAGACTTTGGTTTTTACTTCGTTATTCATTTAAGTCATTTCACATATATTTTGTTTCTTATTCCCTTGCCCAATTACGTCATTTTGTATTTATGACAATTTTCATGTATGCAAAACGCGTCTATTTCTAGCTGATTCACAAATATTTGGACAAGTGGTTGGTGCCGACGAAGAAAAACAAAGAAAAAAGAGGAGTTGTTGGTGATGTATGGGGGACGCATGATGGGACTGAGAAAGAGAAAGATGAGAGAAAGTAAAGGACAAGGAGGGAGAAGGCAACATGTCAACTTGAGAAAAAGAGCGAGTTGGGGTCTGATGTTGCACGCAGTTCTATGTAGCAGTAGGGACAGGAGTTTGTATTAGGAAAGAGAACTCTTCTACAAAGGACTCTTCTCTATCAAATAATGATTAGTTATTGTATTGTTGCTATTTCAAAGAGTATTGTAGCTTATGCTTGTAATTGCTTACTCTTATCCGCTTATACTCATGCATACACTAATATAATAACTTTTGCTCTTGCTCAGCCTATTATTTTCTCTATAGTTTGTGGGCGCGTTGCACAAGGCGGGAGACTTGTGAGAGTAGTAACAGTAGCGCGCGAGACAGAACATGAAATAATTTTCACGCATGTGGAATAACAGTAGCGGAGAAGTTGAGTAGTTGTCACGACGGAACTTTTTCCGCAAATTCACGGAATCACGGAGAAATAGTCACGTTTTGCTTGGGCCCTGCAAGTCATTAATGGATCTGGTTCACATAAGTAATAAAATTATATAGTACCTTTTATAATGAGATATAAAATTTATTATATAAAAGTGTGTAATGACGAAATTAGGCAAGTAAATAAAAAATAAAATAGATGCGAAATGACTTAAATGGGCAATGGACTAAAACCAAAAGTCTTGAACTGCAACATCTCGCTCAACAAATTTAGATGCAGTTACTGCCCTATGATTAACTAACATGATTTTGACACTATCCCTTGGTCAACTTAGATTAACTCAAACCTTCGTAAGACAAGAAAGGTGGATGGAATTGCTTGGAATTTGATTTTTTCTTCCTCTCTTTTGTAGATTCGGAGATGGAAAAATGATAGGTGATACGAGAATGATAGTGAACCAATTACCTTTGGAACTACTTCTTTCGTTTTGCTTCAATAAGTTGATTGATGATGAATAGCGTCTCCATTTAATAAATGTTCAAACTTCAGATCGAGACAAAATTTAATTTTTCAAGAATCTTTTATCATATATTTGACATAAGTATACCTTCTTCTTATGAGAGCTCTTCAAAACTCCCTCTTGCATTGAAACCTATAACATATGATTCAAACAAAAACTTCTCATGTACCAATACCAGCAATTATATTTTTGCACAAGTTTGCTCAATAAATGACTACAAATAAGGTTTTGAATTCCTTCCTAGTCACTAGTATTTACTACTGATTAGGATCGGAGGTGAAATTTTGATCATTAATATCATATTAAATGGTAGATATTGAGAGAGAAGAAAGAGAAAAAAAGGAAAACAGAAAGAGAAAACAAGAGAGAATTTTTTTTTTTTAATTATTGATCTCATTATAGAAGATAAATTTCTAACCCACTCCCATAGAATCAAAGACAAAGAACAAAATATTAAACCATTCAGTTAGAGAAAGAGATTTGAATTTAACATTCTTATAAGCCACCCAGTTAATAGTGTATATAAATTATTTCTATACTTCGGTCTATAGCTATATAGTTTAATGCCTTCTAAGACGTTTCTATATTTGTTACAGTTGACAAAAAATTCAATCAAACAGGATAGTGCTCCGTGCATGTCTAAGTGTAAGTAGGGATCCAGCAATTATTATAAGGCCAGCTCAAAACCTGTACACGTCAACCATTAGTTATGCTAGAAGAATGGGTAAATTTCACAAATATGTCTCCAACTTTTGTATTTATATTTAATTTCATATATATTATTTTAAAGTGGAGAGTTTAATCTCAAAAATTATAAAAAAATATCAATTTAGGACTTAATATTTATAATTTTTTAATTTTGTCTTTATTATTTTAAAAATTACGTAGTTAGTCTCCAAAATTTACAATTTTTTTTTAATTTAATCCTTGTTTGTGACATGCACATAAACTTTGGGGACTAAAATGAAAAAAGTGAAACATAGGAGACTAAATTGAAAATTTTAAGTGCAAACATTAGGGATCATCATAAAATTTTCCCCAATAAGAATTATTCTAGCTGCCACCCATATGCTATATAACTAAGGGCAAGAATGAAGTCTTTAAAATGTAAAACTTTTTAAATTTGAATATTTTTAAAGATTTTATGGCCCAAAAAGTAAATTAATGATCCAAATATACGTGAGATTATCACTTTTGTTATTTTTTAAACCAAAATAAAGATTCAGTCTGTATTTTCTTTTATAAATTTGTTAAATATATTTTGGCTTAAAAGATGACAAAAGTGATGAATTTTACGTATATTTAAATTATTAATATTTTTTTTGGACTATAAAATTTCTAAAAATACTCAAATTTAAAAAATTTTATATTTTAAAAACTCTTTTAAAAATAGCATAAGAACCACTTGACAACGATGCACCTTCCTTGTTCCCTATATGAATACTTCTTCTGCCGTTGAAAATAGTACATTAATGTCACCTCTTCTCCTGATCTCCTCTATGCGTCTCTTCTTCTTCTATTGGTTTCCGCTGACGACATAAGTCATTATTATTATTACTATTATCTATGCTAATCAATACAATGTTTTTTTAGGATAACGTATAAGGCTGTCACAAAATAACTTTTAAAATTATTTGATATAACCCGATCACTAACTGACTAATCAATACACTGTTAGCTGGTTTAAACTTTGTTATTATTTAATAACACCCATAGTGTAATTTATCCAAAAATATTTTCTATATGAGTTAACTAGATAAGTTTCTCACTCATATCATGTGGAACATACAGCAATTTTAACAAGAGAAGCCAACTCAAAACTAGTAAACGCCAACTATATCATATTTGTATAAATCGATAAAACAATGTTATAGCTCTTGAAGAAGCAACATCATGGCACCTCTGCTCCTCTATGCAACTCTTCTTCTTCTATGGGTTTCAACTGACATCACTTTCTCACAAACCATAGTTGAGACCTTACCAGGCTTTCCTGGAAAACTTCCCTTCAAACTTGAAACAGGGTATGCTTCTTTTTTGCCTTCTCCAATTTTAATTTTCCGTTTCTGTAGTGTCAAATGTGTACTTTCAACCCTACGATTTGAGTGACATGATCATATAACAACTTGTTGTGGTTAACTTATTGTGGTTAGATGTCTCTAAGTTCAAAAAAGTGAATTCTTCGTTATGAAAAAAAAAAAAAAAAAGTGTATCTTCATAGAGTAATGTTAAATTAAACTCTTATAAAAATGAAGTGGTAATCAACAGTGTCAAAATGCATTAAAAAGGTTTTTAGTATGGTAAGGTTTTCCATATGTGGGGTGATTTTTGGTGCAATATACAGGTATATTGGAGTAGGAGACTCAGAAAATGGGCAAATATTCTACTATTTCTTCGATTCTGAGAGAGACCCAAAGAATGATCCTCTCATGCTCTTTCTTACTGGAGGCCCTGGTTGTTCTGCAATTCATACCATCGTCTATGAAATGGGTATGTTTTCTTTTTCATCTTTGAGGCAGATATGCAAATAATCAATGCCAAAATCCTTTTAGCAAACACTACCACATTTTAATGAAAAAAATCATTGCAAATAGTTGTCTTATTGTAATGGTTATTTAACCGTTGCATAAATTAATTTTTTTGATATTGATTTTATTTAATGACTAATTAATTTTTTTGTGAACAAAAATACTTTTTGCTCATAATTACTTATAAGATTACTTTTAAAGCCCTCAATTAGCCTATTATTTCTAAAGTAACTTTTATTTGTTGAGCCACATGGCCCTTCCACTTGGTACTGTCGCAATAGTTTTAATATTTTAATTTAATTGCAAAAGTTTAGTTTAAGTCGAATTGATCGTGTCATGTACGATGGTTAATTTCACGAAAATAGAGAAAAATCGGAATAACGTAATTTTAGTTTAATAGTGCACCAAAAGAAAATATTTAGTTTAATTGTTAAAGGTTTAACGTCCGATGATTATTATTTACAAAGAAACGTGGCGTTAAAGAATTTACAATGTAACTATATATAACGTTTAAATATTATTTGTAATTATTTTTAATCAGTTTATAACAATTAAGTGTTGTAATATATAAAAATAAAAATATAATAGCGTAAATTACTTGTTTTTAAACAGTCACCTCATTGTTTTGCTGTAGGCCCCTTCACTTTCGATAACACACTCTCCAATGGCTCTATACCGACATTGAAGTTGAAACCATTCTCCTGGACAAAGGTTTGATTATTTTATTAAGAGTAAGTGATATGACCGAAATGGTCCCTTATAGTTGGGATCATTAACATTTTTGTTCTTTATTTATTAAATATAATAAATTAGTCATTTATTTTTAAATTTGTCCTTTTAACAAATTTTATTAATTTTTTAACGTAGATTGCATGCGTCTGGTATGTAACCAATTAGTCCCTTATCCTTCCAAAATTTGATTTAAGTTGGTCACGTGCTGGACGCATACAAGTTGCGTTAAAAAATTTGAAGATATTTGTTAAAATAATTAACGGCGTTACAAATTTAAAAATAAAAGACTAATTTTCACATAAATAAGGGACGAAAAGACTATAAAGCTCTTAGATAAAGGACCATTTCGGTCATTTACCCGTTTATTTATTCTCTTTGAAGCTGCACAATTTAAATCGAAGAGGTCATTAGAATTTAGATGAAAAGTCTTTGCTTATGAAGCTGTAACAAATTAGTTAATTGTATCATCCAGGTGAGCAACTTGCTTGTCATAGACCAACCTGTTGGCACTGGATACTCATATGGAAAAACTTGGGAGGCTTATATAAGTAGTGATACACAAGCTGCAGAGTTGACTTATCAATTCCTCAAAAAGGTCAGAAAATTCTTTCTCTGATGCGTTCATTCCTTCATATGATTACTTATGTTTGGTCCAATCTTGTACATTTATGTGTAAACCATTTCTCTTCTTTCTGACTCATTCACTGCAGCTCTTCTCACTTATTCTCTCACTTCAATGTCAGCTCTCGTATCAAAAATACTTTTCAAACCCGGTCACATGGAAGTGGCCGAAAGGGTCCGACATAAAAAAATCATAAACTCTAAGATCATCATATAAGATTTTCAACTAATTTTTTTAAACCTAATTGATTTTAGGATAGACATCATAATCCTTAACATTTCTAGTGCCTAAACATATTCAATGCTACAGCACTTGATCCTTTTCATGGAGACTAATAAAGAACGAGATTATTGTTCTGCATTGCAGTGGCTTAAGGTTCATCCGGAATATCTGAACAATCCACTATACATTGGTGGTGATTCTTATGCTGGTTTTTTTGTTCCACCAATTGTTCAGAAAATATATAATGGTAAGAGAATTCATGCTAGATCTATTCACGAATAAAAGGAAAATTGAAAGCTTTCAAATTCATCTCATGATTTCATCTCAATGTTAGTTCGTGTCACATTAATTTCTTCGCTTCATTGACAGGTAATGAAGTTCAAGTTGATACGCCTTTGAATATAAAAGTATATACCGAAAATATTCCCTGCATCTCAGTTTTCTGAACTTCTGTATCGATGCTTCTCAAATCTCACATGTTCAATTAATCTAAACATGGAACTCTAAATTGAATGCAGGGCTACGTCCTAGGCAACCCTTTTACAGATAAATTTGCTGATATCAATAAAAGAATTAAATATTCTCATCGAATGGGACTTCTATCAGATAGTCTCTATGAGGTAAATTATCATTGTTTCTCAAATTTTTCCATGCTTTACACTGCTCTTCACTTCAATAATGGTAAGCTGTGACTTATAGATAGGTTAATTCGTATCGTTTATTGTGTTTACAGTCTGCAAAATCAAGTTGCAAAGGGAACTACCTAAATGTTGACCCGGACAATTTATTATGCCAGAATGATCTGGAAAGACTAGCCGAGGTAAAGATAGTCTTAAGCTTTTATGCATTACATATACATCAAGAACAACAATATTTATCATATCTTTTGATATGATATGCAGTGTCTGGGGAAAATATGCTTACCACAGATTCTTGATCGCTGTTGCGATGCGTGGGGAGTGAGCAAGAACTTACCGGCTTTGCTTCTGCCCTCTTCTAAGACGGATGCCCCCCTTTTACTACCTCAAGATAGAGGATGGTGCCAAGTAATCACTCTTTTACTTCTTCCTATATATATAATTTTAGAAATTGACCATTGCATACCAAGACGCGAGCTCTACAAAATTTTGCAGGACCATGATTTTACATACAGCTACATTTGGGCAAACGATAAAACTGTCCAGGAGGCTCTTCATATTCGCGAGGTATGTTTACATAATCACTAAAAACTCCACTTATATTCAACGTAATCCAGTAAGATGATTTATGTAAGGATGACCTCCAGGGAACAATCACGGAATGGGTGCGATGCAACAAGAGCATGTCTTATGTTGAAGGTTCGGAGAGGACAGACACTTATGCTTTCAATGTCCAAAGTAATGTCGCAACTCATCAAAATCTCACCTATAAGCGTGCTCGAGCTCTAATATACAGGTAAGGCCTTTTGCCATTTGAGCCACTTCCATTAGAAACCACTTTTCCAAAGTTCTCCAGACACAACAAAAGCAGATCAGGATCACAGAGCATTGATCAACTACGCGTGGAATCTAAAAAGTGTTGTTGGATTGGAACTGAATTACGCAGAAGGCATTTATTTACCTTACATAATCAATTTGTTTGCACTAATATGAATTCTTGCACAGTGGTGATCATGACATGGCTATTCCCCATACGAGCACAGAAGAATGGATAAACTCACTGGGATTGACGATTGAAAGTGGCTGGAGACCATGGTTCGTTGAAGGGGAAGTTGCAGGGTTTGTAACGGGACTTTCTAGCCTGTTTATTCTATATTGAGTTGGGATATTTAGAATTTTTACTAATTTAAAAGTATATTTATCAGCGCTATTAATTGTTTTCTGCAGATACACAGAGAAATATTCGCATCTTGAGTACGAGTTGACGTATGCAACTGTAAAGGTGAGACATCTCCTATAATCATTTGCATCTTCAATGATAATTGATGTTTAATTAACTTTTCTATTTCTATGTTCTTTGGGGCTTTCCAGGGAGGAGGTCATATAGCTCTAGAACAGAAACCAAAAGAATGTTTTTCTATGATAAATAGATGGCTTGCTGGAGATCCTCCCTGATATGGATGAATCAATGATGCGACATATTCCTATTACGCACCAAGACAACCATAAACAAGACTGCATACATACACAAAGGTTATGCAAGCTCAAAAACATTACTACCAAATTGTCCATCTCATTATTTGTATTAATTTTTCATTTTCAATTGGTGGTAGAATTACTAGTGCGAATAACTAGGAATAATAGTGATATGAGTTTCCTCTTCTCGCTCAGCCACTTGAACTTGAGTAATACTAGAATTCATTCTTTTTTTTACTTAATTGTCACTTCCTAATTGGTACTAACTAGATAGATTTATTTTTATTTTTTTTCAATCTTAGTAATTTTATTTAATTTCTCTCTCTCCTTTTATTAATTTTTCTCTATCTTATTTTTCCCCTTTTTTTTTTCTCTCCTTAATCAACGAATCTTTTTTCTCTTCTTTTTCTTTTGTTTAACCCTATATTCGTGTAGAGTATTTTTTTTCTTCAGATTTTTCTCTTCCACAAACAGTTATAATTAAGAAAAATAAGGCTTTACACCTTTAAGAATTTAAACTCTTAATGAGGTTGACTTTAACATCAACTGAAGGCTTGTTATAAAAATCTTTATCAAGTTTTGATTTTTACACCGCTAGGATAGATCCATAACCCTTGAAATCATGTTTCATTTATTTATTCTTAAAAAAAGAAAATGATAAGTTACATTAGAGGCACAATTTTCAAAGAGCAATATTGATAGAACATTTACAAATTGTAGACTTTTATACATTTAAATAATAATTCTATAACCTTTTTTTTTGGGTCAGGATCAATATGAAAGATTTTTATTTTCGAGTTCAATATATTACTTTCAATTAATAGTTAGTTTTAATCTCAATCATGCAAGCTTAGCAAATTACTTCTCCAGAAGGTCATCATCTACTTAACACATATTAATTTACGATCTTACGATTTACAAGTTGTCATCACTTGTTTTAAAAGATATTTAGAAGAAAATTTTAACTAATCTTCAATCCAAGGAGGCGTCAAAAGAGAAAATTCTGAAAAAAAAAGCAGTAAACCTGTATACGGAAACAGAAGAGAGAGAAGAGGATAAAGAATCGTTGATTAAAGAGAGATAAAAGGAAAAATAAGAGAGAAAAATTAATAAAAGGAAAGAGAGAAATTAAATAAAATTAATAAAATTGGAGAGAGAATAAAAACAAATCTATTTAGTTGGTATGTCAATTAGGAAGTGACAATTGAGTTACAAAAAAAGGGGTAACTTCTAACATCACTCGAAAAACTTAGTCCCGCTCCGATTTGAAGGTGTATTATTAGTTGAAAGTGCTTTTGGTAAATTATTTCTTGTGAAATTACTTTTTCCCAACAGTTTTGATATTATAGTTTAATTACAATAGTTTTTTTTAAAACCAATACTTATTATTTACATAAAACTGTTGAGTAAAGTCATTTCTAATAATTTTTAACTTTTTCACAAAAGTTTTTTAAGTGTTGTAATAAATAAAAAAATGTGATATTGTATATCTTTGTGCATGCATATGTATCGCAACGAAACGAGATCAAAGAAATTTTGACTTTGCATTAACTGAAATATTATGACAATATAACCCACTAATATAAAATTGATCTCTATAGTGATTCATAAATGATAAAATTGTTCACTTAAATCAGTAAATGGGTTGATACCTGTGATGAACTGCGAACAAAGTGTGAAGTATCTCTATGAACCTAATAAAATGATCAATACACTCACATAAAATTGACAGTCGACTAGTAGTTCCAATTAATCATATTACTAAGAGCCAAATGGATCATACTTGTATTTTTATTAAGTTGCATTATAAATTTTATATTTTTAAAAGTAGCATTATAAATCATATATATGTTATGAAAAATATTGCATACTCGCCCCAATTTAATTTATCATTTAGCTATGTTAGTCAAAAGGCATAAAAGACTAAATTACCCCCCTTTAAAAACATTTTTTTTAATTTAACCTTTTGAATTTCTTTCTTTACCATAAACACAATAACAGAAAATTCATAAAAAAAAAGTTCATATAACTTTTATTTCTCTTCATTCTATTTAAAATTATAAATCCAACGCTGAGAGAATTTGGGTAAAATTTGAACAAATTCAAAATTTGCAAATATTAAAATTTTAATTTTTTAAAGTATTACTTTCAAAGATAAAAAAAAAAAAATTTACAAATTAATTCCATAAAATTTCATAAAATTCATTTGTTTCAAATCATCTATAATTCTTAAAATCCCTAATTCCCCAAATTGCTATAGCTCAAATCCCCTAGAGCTAATTAAACTTCCAATCATTGCCACAACCAGCACAATTTCACAGAAGTTACAATAGCTGCATACTCTGCCAGCTATTGTTGTAACCCATCGAGACCTATCCTCATCCACATTCGGTTGGTACAGTATGGAGGAGCCTAGCAAATATGCAGAAGATATAATAAATAATAAATAATAAAACAAAAATAAATGAAGTAATAAAATAGTTGTTCCGACATGTTGACTGCTATCCCATTCTGTCTCATAAATCTCTTCCAGTTGACACTGAAATTCTTGGATCACTCACAACTTTAAAAATGATATTTTTACCCTTTTGTAATATATATAATTTTTTTTTCTTCATTTTCACCTATTTTTTTTATTTACCACTAAATAAAAAAAATAAAAAAGGTCATCATCCCCAACCCGTTCCTTCTCGTCTCACATATCACAAAGGGTAACATGATATTTATCTAAAGATTAAATTAATTTTGGGATTGTCCTAATATTAATTTAATTGGGCTCGTCATAATTAGACATTTGATCTGGTTATTAAGGAGTCCGTGTTCGATCAGTTTAATTAGATTAAATTATTATATGCTTTAAATCTGCATAAATAACCATGAACAGATACATGTAATTATTCTACTGCGTAATTAAATTTTAAATTATCATGTATGTTTCCTAACAGTAATATTGTTAAACAAATATCTTCTAAAGTTCTTACGTTTATAAGGGATCCGAACACTAAGGCAGAAGAGTGTCTTCAAAGTTTGTGCAAAATTTTGCATTGCACGTCGCGATATCATCGTAACATCCGTAAAACTCTATGTTGTCCACTCCATGACGTACCCAAAATGATAATGACGAGTTAGATTCAGATTGAGGACTATGAGCCAATTACACAAAGAATGCAATGGATGTCTATATGACGTACACATTATGAAATTATTTTCTCTCTATTATCTTTTAATAGTCTAATTAAATGTAAAAAGTATTATATATACATATATTGTTACGTTTTGTGAATTGTTTCGTTAAGAAGATCGCACAAACACGCACAATTAAGAACTCATTTTAATAATTTTTCATAACTAAAGGCTATTTTTGTCTTTTTCCACAATTCTAATTTTTTTATTAATTGGGGCCACGTTGGTAATTTTAGATTACTAAGACTTTTTTGGTCTTTTGTCATGCCACTACTTTTTTATTATTTGTTCTTTTTGGTCATTTGGTTACTATTTTGTCTACATTTAATATTATTTTATATACATAATACACTACAACATTTTTGACTTTTTGCAACCCCTAATTGAACATGTAAGAAAACTGTTGTTATAAATGCTATTTTGCAACAATTTTATAGTTGTTGTCTAAAAATAAAACCTTTTTCAATGATTTTAATTATCTGTTGTAATATCTATAACATTTT
Organism: Ehretia macrophylla; assembly: GCA_037974665.1. NCBI lineage: Eukaryota > Viridiplantae > Streptophyta > Magnoliopsida > Boraginales > Ehretiaceae > Ehretia > Ehretia macrophylla. The sequence goes on along the minus strand of CM075777.1, from coordinate 45,136,519 downwards.
GCAACTATTTTAATTAACTGTTGCAATATCTATAACCTTTGGCAATAATTTACATCACACTATTGCAATAGCTATAATATGCAACGCTTTTTGATTAAGTGTTGCGTATTTCATTCATTTTTGCAACGGTTTGAAAAATTATGTTGAATATGTACCACGCTTATAGTTCAATATGTATATATGTTAATGCCGATGTAGCGAATATGAAATGTTATTTGATTAGTGGTGTTATTCTTTTGTTATATGTGAAAATAATGAAGTCATGTGCTAATTTAGAGTTAAAATAATAGAGTAGCGCTAATTTAGAGTTGAAATAATGGAGTCATGCCAATTTAGAATGAAATAATGGAATCAAGTGCTTAAATTAAATTCTTTTGTTAAGTGATTTAGGATTGACTTTGTTGAGATTTAAAGAAAAAGTGAAGAATGATCAATTCGGGTATTTATCGAATTGGAAGGATGATGTTGGAGAAGATAATCCTTCTTCATATGGAGTTGAGTGTTGTGGTATTGCAAGTACTATGTCCCTGTGTTTTCAAACTTTTCTAAATGCATACTCGGTGGAAGGAACGTGACTGAACATTTTTCTTATATGTTTGACGATAAAATTATCCCTGTTAGGGACTATGGAGATCTGCCTTACAATGGTTCAAAATGTGTTAGAATTTCTCTTTTCCATATATGTAAGGCCCAGCCCGAGACCACATGTGCATATAGGTCATATCATATATAATTAGATTACTTTGTATGTATTTACCTTGTTTTATGTGCTTTTAAATTAATTTATGTGCATTTGTCTCGATTTACATGTATTGCATTGGTTAGCGTGCATTTGAGTATTAATATAGCGTAGTTAGTAATTAAAACCTATCGAGTTCAATAGTTAGTTAGAGTAACTAAACTAGAACTAAAACAATTAGATTTAACACTAGGATGACAAACTAGTAAAACACAATCTAGTTGGAGGGCACTCTTGTCCTAAAGTAATTTAACAAATATCCTACACTATTCTTGCTCAACTAAAATACACTACACCTCACAACACACACCAAATCTCTACACACACACACAAATCTAAAAACACACACACACTCTCTCTCAAATTTTGACTAAAGGAGAAGAGGAAGAAGAAGAAAAGAAGGTTCAAGCAAGAGCAACCATTTGTCCACCATTCCCTTGTATTCCCAAGCTTCCATTTGCATTTTGGAACATCACCTCTTGTATCCAACTCCACATCTAGGTGAGAGAATTTTTCCTAAATGGTTTTTAAAGGATGCATTCAAGTTTATTAATGTTCATTGGTGTTTATATTGCTTTGGCTTGCATATGTAAGCTTGGATGATAAAAAGTTTGTGTATATGTGTTGTAAATCTAAGAATTGAAAATGTATGTTGGGTGTTGTAGTTTGTTGAGGAGAGGTGATTTGGGTGGTATTTGAACCCTTATATGATGCTCATAAACTACATTGAATATGCTTGGTTGGTGGTAGGAAGTTGTAGGGATTGTTTGGATGATTTTTGTAGAATATATGTCTTTCTTGTCCAGCTATCCGGGCATTATAACCCCTATCCGGTCGCCCGGATAAAGTCCTCAACGCCTGGCAGAAAGCTCTGATCCGGGCATTACTGGCTTCTTCCGGGCACCCGAATAAAGGCTCCAACGCCTGGATGTTTGACAACTCTACGCAGTGATTTTTCAGAGGCTATATCTCATTCGTTTCAACTCCGAATTGTATTCTGTTTGATTCTAGAACTATCTAATTTCGATAAGCTTCGATTCTAGACTGAAATAAAATTAATTGGAGTTTAGGAGTATAGGTAAATTTACCTCCTAAGTTAGGCTATTGCAAATGAGTTGAGTATACTTCATAGTTTCATTCATGCTTGCATTTTATTGTCATTTTGAGTTGTTTTGAGTCTTTCTACATAGTGGGTATTAGTTTCATGATTATCTAAACGATGCACCCTAAATGCAATATATGCATGATCATTATATGTTTGCTTGATATGCCATTGATAATTGGAATGCATTGAATTGTAATTACACAGCGGTTATAACCATTGTTAATGGAGGAAGTGACGGGACCTCTGGATTTGTCGGTATATCCCGACCCTCCCATTGTTAATAGAGGAAGTGACGGGACCTCTAGATTTGTCGGTATATCTCGACCCTCTCATTACTGAATGAAGGCTTGTGGTAAGGATATTTTGCTTGATTATGTGCATGACATGTTTTATCAAGCGTTTACGAAAATGATAAAACCTTTACGAAAACTTTTCTTGTTCACCCTCATTGAGCTATACGTGAGGATCTAGCTCACCCCTCTTTTCATATTTCAGGTGAGGTTGAGCCGAAGCAGGCCACTCAAGATGATGACAAAACTCCTTGGTATGATCCCAAGGACTTCTACTTTATGTGATCACTACCTGTTAATATAATTGAAATATAAATGATGTAGAACTTAATCTTTTGGACAACTTCAATGTAACTAAATACTTACATTCTTTTGAGGCCTAGAAACCTGATTGTTGGTTAGTTCTTGTGTTGAACAGGTGGTTCGAGGTCTTGTACATATGTAACTAATTATGGTTTCCTTTTCTAAGGCTGATGACTTGGTTGACTTTTGAATGCTGATGGAATATAAGAAAGGGATGTACAGGTTGTTAAGCTTCAATTTACAAATTTACGATTATGATTATCGCGTTCCAGCCTTAGCCTTTGCAGGTATACGGGTCGGGGCATTACACTATGAATGCATCAATTTTCTCCAACTTGTATCTCCTTTTATGCAAATAGCATTGGTGATACAAAGAATTATATATTAGAAGGGTGGATAATAAGGTAATTTCATACAAACGACACTTCCATACGCAAAACATTACTTAGGAGATTCAATTACATTTCTTGCTAGAAGCCTTGGACTGATTTCAAGTTTCTTATTAACTATTTTCTCTTCTTACTCATGAGCTTTTGGTATTTTTTTAATACTATTTCACTAGTTAAATTGTGTCAAGAGAAAAAAGTTGGCAATATATATATGTAGATGAGGAATTTAATAAATTAAACTGCTCTAAATATTTTTAACCAATATTTGTGTATTATTTATGCATATTTGTTTGTGGTGTAATTGGAGATGACTTTGGAAGAGCATGAAAAAGTACAAAAAGAGAAAAGGAAAGCTTTGCAGGCATTAAAATCATGTGAGCAAGATGATTAGAAAACAATAGTAGATCATTTTAGTTTTTTTTTTTTGTAAAGTAATATTATTTTTGTATTAGTTTATTTTGGTAAATATTATAAATCTATTGTAAATATTAAAATTTTTGTAAATAATAATTTCTATTTTTAAATTTTTTGGTTAATATAAATTTTTTATATTTATAATTTTTTTTAAATTAAATAATTAATTAGCGACAGAATAGCTACGACAATGTGCTGACAAAAGGCTACAGATTGGCGACAATAACAATCCGTAGCCGTGGACAACGACTAATTTATGACCGAAACGACTACTGCTTTGCTACGGACGTTAATAATTAATAACAAAATCAAAATTTTAGTTGGCTACGGAAAAAGGGCTACCGATATTCTACGGATACCAATCCGTAGTCTTGGACTACGGACGATTTATGACTGAAACGGCTATGAATTTGCTACGGACGTTAATAATTAATAATAAAATAAAAATTTTAGTTGGTTACAGATTGGCTACGGCTATTTTGCTACGGAAGTTATAAAAAATAAATATAAATTAATTTCCGAAATTGGCTACAAATGGGATACAGAATATCAATTTGGCGACAAGCCTTTTTCCTACGGACGGGATTCCGTAGCCTAGATGTCGCCCATCCTAATTTGGCTACTGCTAGGCTACGGATATTGGCCGTCGCCTCAACCTTTTTTTCTTGTAGTGTATTAATTCTTCGTTTTCAATTGGTGGTAGAATTACTAGTGCGAATGACTAGGAATAATAGTGATATGAGTTTCATCATTCTTACTCGGCCACTTGAAAGGTCAATCTTTTTCCTCTTTCCCCTTATTACTTTCCTCTCCTTGTCCTAAATCTCGGTTGGACATGGGAATACTTACAATTTTTTTAAGTAGAATAAATCATAACCCATGTATTTTTATAAAATAGTATTATAAATTATGTGTTATAATTGTTGCATATTCTACCAGCTATTGTTGTAACCCATCGAGACCTATCCTCATCCAAATTGGCTGGTACAGTATGGAGGAGCCTAGCTAAAATGCAGAAGATGTAATAAATAATAAAACAAAAATAAATGAAATAATAAAATAGTTGTTCTTGTTGGATTATATGCCCTAAATGCCAATTTTAGGACATAATAATTATATTATTTATTTAATATGAACAGTTTAGTTAAATATAATTAATGTGATTAATTATTTAAATAAAAGTCCTTAGAATAATATTTATATTCTATACTTAAGAGTAAACTAGAAATCCTATGCAATCTATTAATCGAGTAACTAGAAATTCTTGGCCAAGGTAGAATGGTGGAAGTCGTTCCATAGATTATTCATAAGTTACTGATTAAATAGATTTGGACATATGATTGAGTAATAGAGTTTGACGACCCTATCCATGACTCTGGCTCAATCGGGATGGTTCAGATAGAAGGAAATGATTGTATAATTGTTACTAAAGGGTTCGTAGAATTTCACTTTATCATTAGTTGGGTAGTCGTGATATACTATTAGGTATCACTCACGACTTGCGAGAATTAAATTAGAAGAGTTCTAATTAAATATTAATTACATTAATATTATTTTGATATCAATTAATTATGAACCCGAGAGGTCACACATAAATGGAATTTGCAGATTAATTGGATTAAAGAAAATATTAAATTAATTTTTAGGATCGTCCTAATATTAATTTAATTGGGCTCGTAGTAACTTGATATTAATCTAGTTATTATGAAGTCCAAGACTGGTTTGTTTAAGACTGGTCTATTTAAGACTGGCCCATAAGTGGCCCTAGGTCATATATGTTTCCCATATAATGTAATATTATGACACAAGTTTATTTAGCACAAAAATCATAGTCAGAATAATATGTATGATTTCTCTAGAAAACCTAGTGGGGGTGAAATCCAATTAAGGGTGCAGATTGTGTATGGATACTTTCGGAAGCTTCACAATTGGGGAACTTTCAGATTCTACATTAGATTCGTCTTCATGGAAAGGTAATCCTGAAATTCTTTAATGCGTAATTAATATAGATTATTATGCATGTATGTAATCTATGGCAATATCCATGAACGTCATGCATGTGCTTTAATATTAATTTTCGCTGTGTTTATTCTGATTATACAAATTTAAAATACCATGCATGATTCCTAATACACTACAAGAAAACAGTGCACGGGCTACGGATTTGGGCGACGGATTTTTTCCGTAGTAAATTGGCTACGAATGGGCTACGGAATTGCTATGGGCAACTAATTTCGTAGCCAACTTAGGCCCGTTGAAATGGTGACAAAAAATGGTTACGGATTAGCTACGGACAATAATTTTAACTATAAAATAATAATAATAATAATAATAATAATAATAATAATAATATTTCGTAGCCTAGCTGTGACAAATTTGCTACGGACTAGCTATGGATTATTTAATTAATTCGACAACAAAAATCATAACAAATTTTGTAGCCATGCGGTAGCCAAATAACCACAGATTGGCTACAAACTATGTATTGTTCAAAAAAATGTCCATAAAAAATAAAGAGACCGAAGGCAAAAATAAAAATAACAAAGTCTGTAGCCCATCCGTGACAATTGGCTAAGGATGGACTACAAATTTCTTTTTTTTTTTTCCGTAGCCCATCCGTAGCCAATTGCCACAGATGGGCTACGGACTTTCAGAAAAAAATGAGGTTTATTGGTTTTAATTTGAATTACAGAACTTTGATTGCACCTACAACGTAGTAAACTTCACTTGAGATGCTAGTTTTCAAAATAAAAATAAACTTGATCCGTATTTTATTAGCATGCGTATTTTAATAGAAAAATATTTTACGAAGTCATTAGCCGTTTAAATCAAAGTTATCATGTCCTCACTTAACATTGCGTTAATGTTAATAGACGTTCAATCTAGGAGTCCAAAAACTCTCACATTGTGTCTAAACTTCATAAACATGAAAATATAAAGATATAAACACACTTTAATACGTTGTTCCTACCTATTAACAAGTTAGAAATCATACTATTAGTGATCCGTTACCTATCCGTGGCAATTGGCTACGGATTTCTTTTTTTCTGTAGCCAATTACCACAGATGGGCTACGAACTTTCAGAAAAAAATAAGGTTTATCGATTTTAATTTGAATTACGGAATTTTAATTGCACTTACAACGTAGTAAACTTCACTTGAGATTCTAGTTTTTAAAATAAAAATAATCTTGGTCCGTATTTTATTAGCGTGCGTATTTTAATAAAGAAATCTCCTACGAAGTCATTAGTCGTTTAAATCGAAGTTATTATGTCCTTACTTAACATTGCGTTAATGTTAATAGACGTTCAATCTAGAGGTCTAAAAACTCTCACATTGTATCTGAACTTCATAAATATGAAAAATATAAAGATATAAACACGCTTTAATACTTTGTTCCTACCTATTAAAAAGTTAAAATTCATATTATTAGTGGTCAGTAGCCCATCTGTGGTAATTGGCTACGGATGGGCTACGGATTTCATTTTTTCGTAGCCCATCCATAGTCAATTGTCACGGATGGGCTACGGACTTTCAGATAAAAATGAGGTTTATGGGTTTTAATTCGAATTACGATATTTTGATTGCACTTACAACGTAGTAAACTTCACTTGAGATACTAGTTTTCAAAATAAACATAAACTTCATCTGTATTTTATTAGAGTGCGTATTTTAATAGAGAAATCTCTTATGAAGTTATTAGCCGTTTAAATCGTAGTTATCATGTCCTCACTTAACATTGAGTTAATGTTAATAAATGTTCAATCTAGGAGTCCAAAAACTCTCACATTATGTCTAAACTTCATAAACATGAAAAATATAAAGATATAAACACGCTTTCATACGTTGTTCCTACCTATTAACAAGTTAGAATTCATACTATTAGAGGTCCGTAGCCCATCCGTGGCAATTGGCTACGGATGAGCTACGGATTTCCATTGTTCCGTAGCCCATCCATAGCCAATTGCCATGGATGGGCTACGGACTTTCAGAAAAAAAAAGAGGTTTATCGATTTTAATTTGAATTATGGAATTTTGATTGCACTTACAACGTAATAAACTTCAATTGAGTTTCTAGTTTTCCAAATAAAAATAAACTTGGTCCGTATTTTATTAGCGTGCGTATTTTAATAGAGAAATTTCTTACAAAGTCATTAGCCGTTTAAATCGAAGTTATCATGTCCTCACTTAACATTACGTTAATATTAATAGACGTTCAATCTAGGGGTCCAAAAACTCTCACATTGTGTCTAAACTTTATAAACACGAAAAATATAAAGATATAAACCCGCTTTAATGCGTTGTTCTTACCTATTAATAAGTTAGAATTCATACTAATCGTCTTCATAAATCAACATTGACATCGACTTATCATTCGCTTTGTACTTCATATATAGAGGCAAAGTTGGCTATCTAAGCCAGGGTGGGGCGGAAGATGAATGTCTAGACCATATTAGCCATGGTGCTTCAAGGCTCTCTTATACTAAGCCTCATTGTCTTGGCAAACTTGTTAGCTTGGTGTGATCTTTCATTAACGAGCACACCAAGCGTACTGATTGCGCCAAGCAGCACAGCTTCATTCAACCGCAATAGTTTTCCTGCTTGTTTTGTATTTGGAGCAGGCTTGTCTACTTATCAGATATAGTTATGATTTGCATATGTTTTCTGCACTTCCACCTGTCTTTATCATAAGACCCACCATTTAATTGAAACATGATCACCTAATTTAAAAACTTAAATTATAAGATAAAAATTCGTTGTATTTATATTTATTATGTTTAACAGATGTGAACAAGTTTTCTTTTTCTTCTCAGTGTGAAAGAGCTGTTAAAGAGGGTGGTAGAAGGCCTAGCATATAGGATACCTTTGTTAAGTCCTACATAGCGTTTGGTTAATCTCCACACATATCTCTGGCTAGCTTATCCATTTTTCTATGAGTTTCCTTTTGCCACACAACTTCTTTTAAAACTCTTGTTGATAAATTATTGTACATCACAAATCTGATCTTTGTAACAACATATAGCTGTACCATGTACTTATATAAGTCAGTAATGAGAACACAATTCTGATGCGAGCAAATCAGTTCTTTCATGGTATCCTGAGCCAAAGGTTTTTTTTCCTATTTTCCCACCCGTTCCTTGTGTGATGACTTCCTCATCTTCATCCCTTGCTGCTAATGACCCTCTTGCTCCCATGGCTGATTCTTTCCCTCTACCTACAGTCGACTATATTTATCAGGACCTCTCTATCAAGCTTAGTAGTGCAAATTTTCTGTTATGGAAAATGCAAATATATCCGATACTCCGAAGCCATGGCCTTCTCAGCTTTGTTGATGGTACATTACCTAAGCCTACATCTCCTTCTGATAGCGTCGCACACTGGATTAGCCTAGACCAGATGGTTCTTGGCTGGTTATTAGTTTCTCTCTCGGACTTTGTTATTTCTCAAGTCGTCGACAAAAATACTTCGCGAGATGTTTGGCACACTCTTGAGGTGTTATATGGTTCGCACTCTTGTGCTCGGATTCAATAGTTGAAGACGGAGCTCCAATCCCTTATCAAAGGATCTATGTCCGTCCATGCCTATATTCAGCATGCCAAATCATTGTCTTTAGCTCTTGCCAGTATAGGAAAACAGGTCGATGATGACGACTTGATTCTTTGGACCTTACAGGGTCTTGGTTCTGAGTTTGATTCTATCGTTGCTGCGATCAACTCAAGCCCAGTCTGTCCCACCTTTGAGAAAGTCTGCAACTTATTGTTGGATTATGAACTTCGCATATCTTCTTCATCAGTAATGGACAAAGCCACTGCCTTTGTTGCCTCTCCAGTTCATTCGACATCAAACTCTAATTCTTAACAAGCAGGTCAGTCACAATCTTCTCGCAACTTCCAACCTAGTTCCCAATCTGGACGAAATTCGAACTCTGGACGTCGTGGACGAGAAGGACGTGGCTTTGGTCGGGGTCGTGGTCGTCCCTCTTCCTCTAATTCTTCTACAGTGGTATGCTATCGATGTGGCCATCCTTACCATAAGGCCAATAACTGTTGGGCCCCCGACAATGTCATTAATCAATCTACTAAAGCCCTAAATGCCATGCACCCACTGATCCAAATTGGTACTTGGACACGGGTGCCACACACAGCATGACCCCTGGTGATAGTCAGGACTCTGATAAGTCTTCTTATAAAGGCTTCGACTCAGTTATGATTGGTAATGGGGTTGGATTGCCTATTTCTCGTGTTGGTCAGGCTGCACTCAATTTATCTAAAGGTTCTACATTTCATTGCAATGTATTACACGTCCCATCTCTTGCCAAAAGGCTTATTTCAGTGGCACAATTTACCAAAGATCATGACTGCATTTTTGTGTTTAACTTCTCTGGTTATTGTATCAAGGATGCGAAGACGGGAAATCTGCTCCACCAAGGGACTCTCAATAATGGCTTTATTGCCTTCAACCGTCGACCAAGCAGTCTCTTATGGCAAATAAAGTGAGTTCGGAGATTTGGCATACATGACTAGGGCATCCATCTGATCAAATTTTTCGACAGCTTAATAATTCTTTGAAACTATCATCTAGTTCCTCAGGACATAGTATTTGCAGTAGTTGTCAATTTGGCAAAAGTCATTGATTGCCATTTCAAAATGTCATAGAACGTTTTTCCATATTATTGAATGTAGTCCATTATGATGTATGGGGTCCTTCCCCCATGGTTTCTTCTGAAGGCGATATTATTTAATAATCATTGATGACTATAGCTATTTTTCTTGGTTCTATCCACTTACTCACAAATCTGATGTTGCTAACGTATTTCTAGTTTTTATTCGCATGGTCCATAATTTATGCAATTCCAAAGTTAAATTTGTTCAATCTGATGGAGGAGGTGAATTTCTCAATCACAGTGTCAAACAATTATTTGCTCTGATTATGGTATAATTCATCGAATTAGTTTCCCTGGCACTCCTAAGCAACATGGCGTGGCAGAACGAAAACATCGCCATGTTGTAGAAACGGGACTCATACTTTTAGCTCACAGAAAATTGCCCTCTCTTTTTTGGACACATGCATTCTCTACAGTTATTTATTTGATCAACAGAATGCCGTCTCCAATGCTTAATTCTAAGTTGCTGTATGAGCTTGTCTTTGGTTGTTTGCCACAATATTTTACTCTCAGAGTTTTTGGGTCCATATGCTACTTTGTTTAACTCTATTTGGGCGTAACAAATTGGCTTTCAAGAGTTCTCAATGTCTTTTTTTGGGTTATAGTACAAATCATAAAGGATACAAATGTTACAATCCTCTTACTGGAAAAATCATTTTATCTCGCCATGTCTTGTTTGATGAACAGAAGTTTATGCCCTCTCTGTTATCCAACACCGAGTCTTCGCAATCAACTTCTACTACTGAGCTATTTCGGCCGCGACATTTTCCAACCCAACTATTTCGCACTTTGACTAATCATAGTCAGTCTGCTACAACTATTCCACATATTGATGATATTACTCCAAACGAGCATCTGCTATCTCCAGCTACTATTTTTTAGGCTCTTATTATTAATATCTCATAACAAAATGATAATGCAGATTGTTCCATCATTTCCCCATCTTCACTAATGGATCAAATACCTTTAGCCCCTCCTGCAATACCAAGCCTTAGCAATGCGGTGTCCCCCTCTACTACTCAGCGTCTTCATCATATGGTCACTAGGAACATGGATGGCACGCGACGTCCCAAAGTCCTTCTCTCAACTCGCTATCCTATTCCTCAGTGTTTTCTCTCCTCAACACAATCTCTTCTGGCTGAACCAACCTGTTTCACACAGGCCACAAAAGATCTTAACTGGCATTTGGCAATGACTGAAGGGTTTAATTCATTGCTAAAAAACAACACTTAGTCATTAGTTCCTCCTTCGCCGCACATGAATATTATTGGTTGTAAGTGGGTATACCATGTTAAACAAAAATTGGATGGATCTTTGGAACGTTACAAGGCTCATTTGATGGCCAAAGGTTATAATCAAAAACCCGGTCGTGACTATGGTGACACTTTCAGTCCTGTTGTTCGACCTAGCACCATTCGTCTAATATTGGTTCTTGTTATTTCTAACGGTTGGAGCTTACGACAATTAGATGTCAAGAATGCTTTCTTGCATGGGGATCTTTCTGAAATCGTTTACATGTCTCAACCTCAGGGTTTCATTGATCAGGTCAATCCTGACTATGTTTGTCGATTACATAAATCACTATATAGGCTGAAACAGGCCCCTCGTGCTTGGTATCAAAAGTTTAGCAATTTCTTGCTCTTATGTGACTTTGCCCACTCTCATCACGACGCTTCCCTCTTTGCTCACCGCTCGTTTGATCATATTATCATCCTGCTTATTTATGTCGACGACATAATTATAACAGGTGATTCCCAGAGTCATGTATCTGATTTTATTCATTACCTCTCTAATGCATTTGACATGAAGGACTTGGGGCCTCTCTACTTTTTTTGGGAATGGAAGTTTCCCGTCATGATCAAGGAGTATTTGTCACTCAAACAAAATACTCTATTCAGCTCATGCGACAATACGAACTTGAAGGGGCTAAACCAATTTCTACACCCATGGCAGGTGAACGGCTTAATGATGATGACAGTGAACTCTTGCCTGATGCTAGTGAATTTCGCAAACTTGTTGGTGCATTACAATATCTTACGATGACACGCCCAGATATTTCATATGCTGTCAATTCCATATGCCAGTTTATGCATGCTCCGCGTGAACCCCATTTAGTTGCAGCTCAGTGTGTCTTACGTTATATCAAGGGCACTCTTCAACATAGGTTAACTTTCACACATGCATCATTTATCACTGTTGATGGGTATAGTGACGCTGATTGGGGCAGGTTGTCCTAACACTAGGAGATCCACCTTGGGTTTTGCTATTTGTATTGGTCGAAACTTAATTTCTTGGAGCTCAAAGAAGCAACCAACTATTTCCAAGTCTAGTGCTGAAGCCGAGTACCGAGCTCTTGCATTGCTGACATCCGAAGTTCTATGGGTCATGGAGATTCTCAAATTTCTATGCATTATGCTTGTTGCACTCCTACTCTTTACTGCGACAATGTTAGCTCAATTTACTTGGCCACAAATCCAGTAATACACAACAGAAGCAAGCATATAGAAGTAGATATTCATTTTGTTCGCGAAAGGGTCAATGATGGCACCATGCGATTACAATACATAAATACTACTGATCAGTTAGCGAAAGTCTTCACAAAGCCTCTTTATCGTCCGCGTTTGGCTAATCTCCGTGACAAGCTTCGGGTGGTTCCCCTTCCATCAGCTTGCGAGGGGGTATTAAGTCTTACATAGCGTTTGGCTAATCTTCGCACATATCTCTGGCTAACTCATCCATTTTACTATGAGTTTCCTTTTGCCACACAACTTTTTTTAAAACTTTTGTTGATAAAATATTGTACATCACAAATCTGATCTTTGTAACAACATATAGTTGTACCATGTACTTATATAAGTCAGTAATGAGAACACAATTCTGATGCGAGCAAATCAGTTCTTCAACCTTTACCCATGAGCATCCAGGTTCTCTTTCTTTAAAAATGCAACTTTGATGCTTCACTAAACGAATATATTAATATTGTTACTTTTTGAGTGCCATTAACTATTTACACTAATCACGAAATCATAATATATTCATAGTATTATTTGTGAAAAAGGTAGAATATCTCACCCTCTCTTCGCAAGCTACATCTTTTTTTACCTGTGAAATTGTCCAAATTATTGCAGATGAATTGCATAGAAGTTTGTAAAGTTTCTCATATGTCATCATACAAATTCCACTCCTTTGGGTTCTAATATTCCCTATATTTGTTCAACCATCAATCCTTTATGGAATGGCAATGCTTTGTATCATTTAAATGATGTTTCAGTCCTTTGGTAAATAAAAATATATTGCTTTACTTAATAGGCTATAGTTGTTTTTCGACGTTATGCACGATGTTCTCCACCTGCCACCCATATGCTACTATAACCATTTGCGGTCCATGCACCTTCCCACTTCCCTCCACGATTCTTGTGCTCTTGAAAAAGATCCATCATGGCACCTCTGCTCCTCTATGCAACTCTTCTTCTTCTATGGGTTTCAAATGACATCACTTTGTCCCACAAACATTTTCCATTCTCTCCACTCTTCAGCAAAAAAAAACTTTTCCTTTCTTTCCTTAATTTCTTTGGTTAGCTAAAGCAAACTCCAGTGTTCACCATTTTTCATCGCGTTCAGGTGGCAACCCCCTAGCCAAGGTTTCATTTTGTTTCACCTCTTCTACACTTTGTGTATGTGAATTATGTATATATATGCGTTAGTGCGTGTGTCAATGTGTGTGTCAACTTTTATTACCGCTCTAATTAGCTGGAAAAAAAAATGCCACCTACTCTAACATTTTTGTTTCAGTGCAAAGATGTTGACGATTCTTATTTATTCGTGTCAATGTGTGTAATTGTCTTGATTCATCATGTTTAATGTCATTAGTATCTTGATCTAACTTTTTAAGTGGAAAAGGACTGAAAATATCAGAGTGTTTTAGTTAGATAATTATTGTGATGTTATTTCGTTAAATTTTAATAGGCAAAAATGTTTTGATCAGTGAGAGAAAGCAAAGAAATGGAAGTTAGAGGGAAAAAACTATAAGAGAAAAGAAATGAATTATGATTCTCTCACTTGAATAGTAATTATAAAAAATAGATAGAAAATGTAAGAAAACTTTGTACAAGTTAATGCTTATATTTTTATAGTTGTTATAATGTGTATAAATTAAATATTATTTTATATATAATAGACGTCGGATGTCTATACTGACCTCCCAACTTACATGAAACAAAAGTTGTAAAGATTTGCTTCAACATAATAAATTGACACATCACAGGTAGCTTTATAACTGAAGAAAACTTAAAAGCAAATCATGTTAAAACTTGATGTAGTACTTGAATCTATATCATGATTTCGTTAGCACTAATTAAAGCAAAGACATAACCGACTATATTTTCTTTAGTTAAAATCTTTATGCTTTGACCGTGCCTTAATTCACGCGCCAGTCAAGCAGGATATATATAGCAACGCTATTTTCTTTAATGTTTTGTTTTTTCTTTAATGTTAGCACATGACAACAGTGGTGGAGCCAGGCACCGGGAGTTAGTATAGGCACCTGGTGTCTAGCTCCACCTATAATAGTAATATAATCCGTAATAAAAGGTTAAGATACTTATCTATACATAAAATAATATTTAACTTGTACAAATTATAACAAGTATAAAAATGTAAGCACAAAAACATATACAAAGTCTTCAAGACATAACTTTTCTCGTACGATAATGTTATAACATATTAATGAAAGAAAAAGAAAAGATTATAGTAATACAAAAAGTACCTTTTATAATTGTCCTCGACGACTCAACATAGTTTGAAATCGTTGAATAATCAGCTCATTGTCGACGTCATGAAATACATATCTCTCTTTATAAGTGACTAAGCAATCATTCAACCAATCATCTTCCATTCGATTTCGTAACCAATTTTTTACAATTTTCATTGCAGAAAATGCTCTTTCCACAGTGGCTGTAGCAACAGGTAAAGTCAATGCCAACTTAATAAGTGTATACACCAACTGATAAATTTATCCATCAAAATCATTAGATTCAGAAATAGCTTCTTTCTCACAAATTGCATTTTTTCTTAGAAATTTATCCATCAAAATCTAGAACTTAGCTTTCTAGAAATAACCTACACATAAGAAGTAGAGTAAAAATTTATCCATCAAAATCTAGAACTTTGCGGAGAGGGATAGTTATGTTTTTTACTTGTAGCCACTTGAACTATTCCCACTGAATAATTCTAGATGGTAAACTTTAAGACTTTCTTGAATGGAAAATATTCATACATTATTGGACTTAATGTGTTGGTTTGAGGTCATATCTACAAAATTTCCATTTTCTAACAAGTAGAGTAGAGCTACCTAACTTCAGAAGGAGAAAAATAATTAACAAGTCACAATAACATAACAAAGAAAAAATCCCATCCAATATCCAAATTGCTGATTCACTGCTTGCATATCTACCAAGTACCGACTAAAAAAAATACAAAGCACAGAATCACCATATTAATATAGCTTTAGAACAGCAAAAATTCAGCCAACAATAAAGGCTCTATCTTTTATGCCTAAGAACTCGGAGAGTCTTCGTTTTCCTCAATTAAGCAGCTCAATCTGCAATTAATTGTTTAGAACCATAGACCAAATTCTTTCCCCTTCCAATAAACCAAATTTCAACAAATTGAAATCAAACCCACAAAATACTTTAAAAAATAAGAGATTATCCCATTCTACACAAACATGAATTAATTGTTGTTACTCCCCGATTACTTATATCATTATTAATTTTAAGCATCACTATATATATAATCAAAAACATTAAAACACTATTTGCTCATTTGCTGATAGAAAAAAAGTATAATTAAAAATAAAATAAAAGATCATAAATGGAGCTAAGAGAAATAAAAAAAAAAACATAAAAAATACCTTAATGAAGAAACAGAAATCATCCATTGGCCATGATCTTTCTGGTTGTTCAAAAAAGCATTTGATGTATATATGTATATGAGTCACTGAGTCAGTGAGTGGCCAAAGTTGTGCAGCTTTTTTTTTTTCCTCTTTGTTGCTTCAGTCGAGGCAAAAACTAAGCCAAAGAAAGAAAAAAAGCAACCAAAGAAAGAAAGTGCAGCCAGCTGTTTTAAAAAAAAAAACCCCAGTGAAATTACTAAAATACCCTTGACTTTAAAAATAATTTCAGTGTAGGCATGAGCATACACTCATGCCTACCTCCCTCCGCCACTGCATGACAATAACAGTTGAAAAACTCAAGAAACAGAGATATCTATTTATGAATAATGGAAAATCGATTTCATTAGGGAGATTACATGATTTGACAATAGACTTTGATACAACATGTAAGTATAATTATCATGATAAACATGCTGCAATTAATCTATCAGAAACATGTAATCATCACAGTAAAGTCACTAATGGAACGTTTGGTTCATGGATTAGTTTTTTATTCTTGGGAATTACATTTCTGGGAATGTTGTAAAATCTGTTTGGTATACCAAAAATATTTCTGGGAATATTTTTTCACATTCTTGGAAATATTATAATATTGTGTTTGGTTTGCACTTGATATTCCCAGAAATCTTAATTAGTTTTCTAAAAATACTTATAACTGAAAAAACAACTCTAATATTATAATATTTCCAAACATCGTGTGCAAAAATACAAACTTAAATAATTATCGCCACAATCACGATATACTTCATATTTTTTGCCAATAAAAAAGTAATATATGTCGTTTGATTTCACAGTTGTTTATCGCAGTTGAAAATCAAGTCGAATCAAATCAAATCAAAATAAATCCAAAACAAATTCTTAAAAAATAAAGCCAATTTATGTCTTCTTGTTGTTGTTGACGTTGGAAATTCATAAAATCAAGCCAATTTATGTCTTGTTGTTGTTGTTGTTGAGGTTGAAAATTCATCATCATTTGTCCGATTTTTCGAAATCAAAAGTTAACAAATCATACAAAATTAGGGTTTGCAGATCAGCAAAAAAAAAATCAAATAATTTTACAAGATTAAGATGAAATCTTGTGTCCGATAATGAGCTAGGGTTCGAAGGTTGATGGTGATGTTGATGACAAGATTTAATTTTAGTTTGGATTTTGCAGACGATGGAGGTGATGAAGAAACCCTAGATCCAGAGAAGTCAAAGGTCTCTCTCTCTCGTGTGCTCCTTATGTGTCCCCACACGCATTTCTATTGTTAGGTTTTTAGGCGAATTATTTTCATAACTCATGAATAATATATTCTCATCCCCTGACATGAAAATAAATTTTGGTTAAAACATAGGAATAAAGGATTCCTAGGAATCCAATATTTCCAAGAATAATTTTTTAATCCATGAACCTAACATGGGAATGTTATATTCCTAACTCCTTATTCCCAAGAATCTATTTATAATTTGCGAACCAAACGCCCCATAAGGGTATAAATTATTTACTTGATACGGAAGATGAAGCCACTATAGTGATTAATTGATTTCTCCACATTAACTCTATTTTTTATAGAGTAGATATGTGATGGAACTCTACAACTCTTTTTTTTGGACAGGGAGATGACCAATTAATATGTATATATAGGCTCCGTTTGTTTGTTGTAAAATAACTTACTGGTGGAAAATATTTTCATAAAAAACATAATATTTTTTAGTGTTTGGTTGTCACACTGAAAAATATTTTTTGGAATTTGGATGTAATAGTTAAAAATTGATTAAAATTATTAATTTTTTAAAAATATTAGTAATTATTCATTATTAATTAATTATTTAAAATTATTAATTTATTAATAAATTTTAAAATAATTAATTAATAGAAATTTATTTAATGAATAATAAATAAATAAATTAATTAATGTTATCATTAGATTAAAATTAACTAATTTTTTATTTTCAAAAAAATATTTTATTATGATTTAATTAATTAATTTTATTATTAAATTAATTAACTTTCCAATTAATAATTATTAATTTATAAAGTTAGATAAATAATTAATTAATTGTTATGAAATGAATAAAAATCTTAAGTTAATCAAATAATTAATCAGTTAGTTAATTAATTATTATTTATTAATATTAAATATAATTTAATTAATTTTTAATTTAATTAATTTATTAGTCATTAAATTAACTAATGAGCTTGGACTTTAGTGATTATTATTTTAATTTAAGTGGGTTACTAATAAGTTAATGGGTCACACCACTTACATTCTATTCTTAGAGAGATTAGCAATTGTAATCTATAGATAAGACTATCTACTTTGTATTTAGTTGTCACATGATACAAAGTGGATGCACCATATTGGATTACACTAGAATTGTATGTTATAAGCATCTAAGTAGCTATGTTAGAGTCGTGATTATAGTTATTCTTATCAAGTAAAAAGAATAATGATTTATGAACATAGGTTATACATACCGAACCTCGATAAATAGTGTTGTGTTCCAAAGTATTTATGTGCATGCTCCTTCTAACAAAGTGGCATTAAAGCCTGATATTGCATATATATACATTGGTTATGTCATCACCAAAAGAAGGTGCATTCTCCTGCTAAAGCAGAAGACTGCAAAGAAGGGGAAGGTCAATCAAAAAAAGGAGCTTGCATCAAGACATGGTGTATTGTTCGCTGGAAAGACAAGAGAAGAGCAATAAGTTGGATGTTGGAGTAGAGTTGCCCTCGTCCTTATTGTTAAATCCTCTATTGTTGTGGAGGGAAGAGAAAACTCGTTCTTGAAGATTGTTGCGACGTGTTTAACACAATGATGTGCCGAAACAAAAGACAAGTTTGAGCATTGGAGTTACTATTGCAACTCCAAAGAAGAATATGGTCAGCGGAGAAGGGATGACACGTCATTATTGCCGCGCCATGAAGTAGATAGCACACTTTTGAAGAGCGTGTAAGAAGACATACATCTGTAGTTGTCTAGGAGAGAACTAGCAAGCAGGACCATAGTTGTCGAACCGTGAATTGTATCGTGAATCGAAATGTCATTTTTTTAAATCGTGAATCAAATCGAATCGTGAATCGTACCGATTCGGTCACAAATTTGAAACTAGTTGATATTTGACATATTATGTTTCTATTAACAGTTTTTAGTTGAGATTCTTTATTTGAAATAGTATTAATATATGTTTTTGTTACTTTTCCAGATTGTTCACTACTTCATTTGTTCCTAGTAGTCCAAACAATTTCTGCATCACAATATCACACTATTTCTTTTGGTCGGAACAATATCACATTTCACAAGTGCCCAAACGAGTGCTCAAAAGCTGTTGTAAACACAAGCGGTCCAATCAGTTACGAGTTGTGTCCCATTCTTTTACTAAAGTGGGCTTATTTTGTTATCTACTTTAAAATATTTTGGGCTTTTAAAAAAAAAAAAAAAAAAGTTGACCCGAATCGTGAACAATTCAGTGAATCGTTCGATTCACTAACGATTCGGTACCAATTCACTTGCGATTCATGATTTTCCTATTCGATTCGTATTAATTTTTTAATGAATTGTATTGAATTGTATGATTCGAATCACGAATCGTACGATTCTGATTACAGAGAGCAGGACCACTGAAGAAGGCATAAGAGATGCTTGGCAAAGATAATGTTTGCTCCCTATGTTACAAGCTGGGAGATAGAACACAACCAAAAGAAAAAGAAAAGAAAATATTTTTTTTAAAAAAAAAAAAAAAAGAAGAGAAGAGTAGATTATAGGCTAATGACAACATTGACGTCATCACCAAGAACATATCTCGGATATGTTGCTGCCAGTAAAACCAGTGTATTACACTCAAGGGATGATCTTTTGAGCTTGGTTTGACAAGAAAAGTTTGAGCAGGTGAGTTGATTGTGGGTGTTCTAAGGGCTTTTTAACGTGCTGAATCTAAATTTTTGGTCGGTTTATCAAATTCCATGAGCATTGTTAAGGTGTTGAATTCAGAAGATTCGAAGCTTGGTATTTCTTATAAAGGGAGGAACTTATTGAATATGGCTCAAATATCAAGTAAATGACTTCTATCATCGCTACCAGGTATGTGATAGCTGAACATAAGTAAAAGATGGATACGTTCCCAGTCTTGTAGCTCACAGTTCGGATATGTTCTAATGTTTATTGCCCATTTCTAATTACATTTTTCACCTTCCAAATGCAGGACGACATCAAACTCATGAAATTCATAGGCCTAGATGCTTTCCGATTCTCCATATGATGGTCAAGAGTTTTACCACGTAAGAAGTTTTTATGCAAATATTCCTAATAGAACATATAACTCTTATAATTGATAGGGTAAAGTGCATCAGAACCCCCTATAATTTTTTATAAGTGCACAACACCCCCTTATACTCTGAAAACCCTCTAATCGCTACCTTATGTTTTTCAAATCTAGCACACGTGCCCAAGTCTTAGACCCTGTTTAGAATAGTTTTTGTTTTTTGATTTTGTAAAACAATTTTTAAGAATAGTTTTGAAAAATTATTTTTGAAAACAAAAAAATAGAAAGTTCGTTTGAGTAAACTTGTTTCCAAAACAAGTTTGCAAAATTGAAAAACAAAAAAATCATTTGGTAAAAGTAATCTAGAAAACAGTTTTGAGAACTAAAAAACAAAAAATATGTTTGGGTGTCAAGAATGAAAATACATATTTTTTTACTCACATATAAAAAGTTAATAAATTATACTCCTAAATTTAGATAATATTATAGAGTTTACAATATTAAAATAAAAAATATTATACATAAAAGTTTTTATACAAATCAAAGTTATAGATCAAATATTATACATATATAAAAGTTATTATACAAATCCTGGCTATGAACCACCTAAATGCTCTAACCACATCCAATTAGCGATATTATCACGATATGCTAACATGCAGCTTGGTCAGATAATTCTTCAGCATGGTTGTTATTGCTTGATGTTCCTTCATCAAATTGATTTGTTGAAGACTCTATATTCAAAGGGCTCATCATTTCCCATTCTCTAAATAATGTGTCATGAAGTCCCCATTTATGAATATAATTATGAATGGTACAACATACAGTGACTATAAGACGTTGCCTAGTAGGTTTATAAGTTGGCATCAATTTTAATATTGGAAAGCGTGTCTTTAACGTTCCAAAACAATGTTCAATCACCATTATTAATAAAGAATGTCTATAGTTAAATAATTCTTTAGCATTTTGAGGTTGGCAACCACGACCATTATATTCTTGAGTATGATATCTCTCACCTCTGAAAGGTGGAAGAATCCTTTTGTGCAAGGATATCTGGAATTAACAAGATAATATTTACCTACGACAAATGGTGATAATCAAATTAATAAATACAACTAAGTAAAATGAAATTTGTATGTAAATATTAATACCTTCACTAGGCCACAAAAAGTTTGCATCTTTCCATAAAAGTGCATCCCAAAAAACTCTTGAATCATTAGCACTACCTTCCCATTCCAAGTAGACATAAGTAAACATCATATTAAAATCACAAGCACACATAACATTTTGTGTCACAACACTCTTTCTTCATCTACAAGCTATTTATTTCGCTGTTGGAGCCCATGCACTTACATGTGTACCATCAATAGCCCCAACGCAATTCTAATATATGTAAAATAAAAAATGAATTCATTTCTTTTAGAAAATGACATAATAACAACAAGCTATATATAATATATTAATTGTAAAATACAATTGTTACCTTAAACCATGGATAATAAATTGGATTGTTCTTTATATGGTCTGGTACCTCAACTGATTCTTGCCTTATAATCAACTTCCCAAGCTTACATATTGCTCTTATGGTTTCCTTGAAATGTTGAGAAACTATTTGAGTTAAATGTTGAAAACGATCTGCTACAACTCTTTGACGAGTATTATGTCCTAAAATATACAAAGTCATAGCAGCTTTTCCTTCTAATAGCACCTCTCTTGAATCACCCAGATAATTACGTCTTCTTAAATCATCACAAAAAGTGATAAAGCATGTTTTGTCCATGCAAAACAACTCATAGCAAACCTTAGGTGATCTATTTAATAGTTCATTTATAAATTCATGACCTGTTAATGAAGAAGTCCTTACTCGATTTTTGACCAAAAACGACGTCTCATACTCATACACCATGTTAGCAATTAAAAATTCACTCAATCCATCATCTGTAGAGTCCGAAGGAGAACTATATACGCTATTAGTCTCCATATCTTATGAACTTTCAGCCATATCCAAACCTGCAATCATACAATATTCATTTTTTGAGTTAAACAAGTATCTAACATGTTAAAGAAACAAAATAAACAACACAATAATAACAAAATAGACAATACACCAACTACACATTCAAAAATATAGCAACAAGCATCCATAGTCTTAAACTAAAGCATTCCTATTACAAGCTAATTGTCTTGAAAGTCGCCTCAAATAAGCCTGTTTAACCATGCCTTTCTCCTTTCAGTAGGCATAGGTAAAAACATCTCCCTCTATTCTTGGCTAGTAAATTTTTTCAGGGCTGCAACATACACATCGTCACTAATGTCATCCATTTCACTTAGTGTGTCCACACATTAGAAATGAAAGTGTCAGCTAATGAAGTTGCTGAACTAGTAGTTGCCGCACTTTTTGCCCTAAGTCTTTATGCCTTTGCCATGTGTTCTTCCATCTTAGCCTTCGACGCCTCAGCCCATAGCGTAAGGTATCACCCATTTGAGTAGACCTCAACTTTTTTCTTGGCTTGCATTCATTTATTTGTATGGTTCTCTTCCCACTACGAGTAATACATTTAATGGTTTGTGTGCCCAAATGTTCCTCCTGGCTATTTTGCTCTAGATTCACATGTACTCCTTCATTCATGTACTCATTCTCAAGCTGTCTCTATTCATCTGAATTTGGAGGATCCATTATGGATGAATGATGAAGAACACCAGTAACAGTACTTCTATTAAAAACAATTCCCATCAACTTATAATTGTCACATCCCTTTTGACGAAATTGTGCAGCTTCAGGATGTCTCTACATTAAGAAAAAAAAAATTGTATTAATATAAGCAAAAAATAGTTTCTTTAAAAGAGTAGTCATTACATGAAAATGAATATAAGAGCTTAGATTAATTACCGCTAAATAAGTTTCCCACTCAGAATCATTAGCAGTAACAGTGTTGGTTTCAACATCCCATCCAAAGCCAGTTTGGTTAAGAAGTTCAGAGAACACACGGTGCTCTGTCCTCAACCTGTGGAATTTCTGCTTGATCTGTTTCATTGTGAAACTTCGCCTTCTAGACCCTTGATTGAAATATACCATTTTGTTGATTTCCCTTGTTAACTTCATAAACTAAAATGTCAAGAAATATTTTTTCCACACAAGGGCCCCATAGAGCATCATCGCTCTCAGAGATTCGACTTGTCATCTATTAACCATAGTAAAATACAAGATTATCAAAAGATACTTTTGGCAACTTGACAATATAAATACTTAGTTTAGAAAAAAAAAACATAAATATGCATCAATACACATTCATAAAAGTTATTCGAAATCATAAAAGGAAATGGCCACTAGATCTTGAAACCTAGATCAGCAATAAATCTGTAAGCAGTCTACACGGAATGGAAACTTTTTTTTATAAATCTGTAAGCAGTCAAAATGGTAGACTGTTTCAGGCTTTTCTCCCAATTCCAGTTTCATATTCAAAGCTCTTTTAGATAGAATCCTTCAAGTTCTCCGTTATAAAATGCATACATGAGATACTTCTATACATGAATGATAAGAGACATATATAATCAAAGAGATATATGAATTAGATAGAATGCATCTGCTAATTGATTCATGTTCTTAAACAGATTCATTCACCTAGCTACATTAATATTCAATGAATGTTAATAATATATTACTTACTATTCAGTAATCTGGTTTAAGATGTGTAAAACAAAAAGACAATGAGTTTAACAAAGTAGTTGACACCCCTTTAATAGCCATATAACCAGTCTTCGATTTTATTAAGGTGTTACAAAATCCATGTCTTCACTCTTCAGTGTTGAGGCATGTCCAAATTCTGAACAAACATATTACAACACCAGAAGATAAATTTACCTAATTAATCCTTCCTCCCACTCCCACCACCCATCAGTAAAGAATAAGAAAAGGGAAATCACATAAAGCAAAATTTTGAGACATAAGAAAAGAGTTGAAGAAAAAGAGGTATTGTACAGTAGAAAAAGACTTGGTAAAGAAAGAACGAGAAAGTTCATGGCAGACAATCAGAATACTATCCACATTCTATTTGTTGGATTTGATGAAGGAAAACGAGACATAAAGAAATTCTTCCAGTCGCAATACAGAGACAAATGAAGCAAATCAAGATGATGGAAAATGAACTCAACGCCAATTATCACTATCACTATGGACTTTGAGGTCCCATTTTTTTCCAAATGTTCCTTAGTTTTGTAAACTGTAAAGGAGGAAAACCAGAACTCCAATCACTCTTGCTATTCTTCATTAAATAAATCACAACCATCAACCAAAAGATAAAGAAACCTATAAAAGAAAAGAAGGAAAAAACACAAAAACAAACACAAACTCACACATAGGAGAAATCAGACAATAGAGGCAAACAAGTGCCTTGTAAATTTCAGCCTTTAATGCAAGATAAATGATGATGCAAAGCTATAAGATAAATCTACCTTGACATCTAAAGAATAAGAACAATGTCATCCTATAATAATGCTGTCTGTGTGCGTCTTTGACTACAAAGTGAAAAAAACATTATGCCACTAATATTACTATAATACAGAGAAAAATCAAGTATGGTTGTTCTTCCACAATACATTATACATAATGGTCAAACACGCAAATATAGAGTAGATATATATATATATATATATACACACACACACAAGTCATTTAGACGAAATCTGCAAAAAATAAATCATGAAAAGAGAAGTTAAAATAAGCCGACCTTTTCGTGTGATGGATCTAGGAAGATGAATATCTGAATTTTTTTTTTTTTTTTTTTGTAGATGAGATAAGCTCTAGAGGAAGAATGGTTGTGAGCGTTTATGAAAAAAGAAGAGAGAGAATGTGGCAGAGATATTTGTTTGATGATGTTTGGCAGTTAGGTATGAGAGTTGGTTGTCATTACGAAAATGTCATTAATGAAAATAGCTTTTCCTTGTTTTGATTCTAAAAAGTACAAAAAACTACTTTTATTAGCTTTATATTTTTGTTTCTTGAAAATTGAAATTTAAAAATATTTTTTAAAAACTATTTTGCAAAATTATTCATCCAAACAAATTTTTTAATTTTTAAAAACAAAAAAATTAGACAACACTTTTTAAAAGCTATTCCAAACAGGCCCTTAGTTTTCCATCAACGGAGTTAACAATTTTTACCAAAATATGTATTTGCCCTTATTGACTTTTAGTCATTTAATGATTTAACAAAAGCTCCACAAACAAAAAAAAGCTCAAACATAACAAAGTCGTATCTGCCAATGAAGAAATAAAAATAACAAAAGCCCACTCTCTTTACAAACAGCCAACCAACGAAGAAAAAGAAAACCTTTATTTCAAAATCATGAGCCCTAATTTATTACCAACGAAGAAGTCCTAATTTCACATTAACTTTATCTCACGATTCAAGCTACAATCAAGGTCTATTAAAGCATCATCGTCGACCATGATTTAACAAAAGCTCCACAACCAAAAAAAACAAAAAAAGCTCAAACATAACAAAGTCGTATCTGCCAATGAAGAAAAAAAATAACAAAAGCTCACTCTCTTTACGAACAGCCAACCAATGAAGAAAAAGAAAACCTTTATTTCAAAATCATGAGCCCTAATTTATTACCAACGAAGAAGTCCTAATTTCACATTAACTTTATCTCACGATTCAAGCTACAATCAAGGTCTATTAAAGCATCATCGTGGGTCGACGCTGCTCACTTCATAGTCAGAACAACCACCATCTCATTTTAAGATCAATATAACAATTAATTTCACCAATAACACACAAAGGATGAGAAATACTTCATCTTCACTATCGTATTTATATTCTTCACCATGTATAGGAAGTTCCTTCTTTTTCCACAATGCCTTTCGCGACTCACACCATCTGAAAAAACGACGAGTGTTGCATGTGTCGTCACAACTTGAATTTTTGTCTTTCAATTACAACGGCACCTTTTGTTCACATATCGCAAATTCAACAAGGGATCTTCCAAATTGCTAGTGTTTGTTGTTGACATTTTGCTATAACAGACCATGGGAAAGTTTTGAGCAGGCATGTAAGAGCAAAATCTAATGGACAATATAAATACTGAAGGCAATTGAAAACAAAACACACACACAAATATTACAAGAAGGCCACGATCTTCACCTAGCTTTCTTGTCGGAGTTTGTCGCCGGAGCTTCACCTGACAGTCTTGATGGAGAACCAATCTTACAGTGTAAAAGTGAGATGTGAGAAGACTTTAGTGTTTGATAGTTTATAAGCCCAAGCAAGGGTATTTAAGTTAACAAATGCACTTATTTTCTGACATGCATATGTTTTTACTCGCTCTGTCACAACTTAAGCGCATTGTATACATGCTTCATTAAGATTAACGATTTGTTTGACAGTAGGGGGCATTCATGCTAGTTTTGAAAAACACAAGGTAGCGATTAAGGGGTTTTCAAAGTATAAAGGGTGTTATGCACTTATGAAAAATCATAGAGGCTTTGGTGCACTTCACCCTAATTTATATCATGTAAAATACAAACACCATCTACTTTTACAAATACTTCCTCTTCTCATATAAGTGCCTCAACTTTTAGAAATACCCACATTCCTCATTGAAAATAATTAAACACTAAGTACAGATTCTTTCATCAAACTAAATTAAATACTAATTTCATAGTATATGCGGAATTAATTTGCCCAAAAATTTCCAAATTTGTTCTACCATTTAACAGCTACGAACTAGAGTTCAAAATACTGGATTTTGAACTATATTGTCACAACTTAATTGACCTTTGTTTTGATTATTTTCATGCAGTAAATAAGGATAGAGATATTGAGAGAGTTTATGAGGGAAAAATAGAAGAAGACCATAGTCTTCTGTTTTCTGATGCTTAAGAAAAGAAAAACGTTCTTGTTTTTTCTTTTATTTAGAAGTAGTGGGAAATCAAACAACTTTTCACAACTTTCACTACCCATACATAATGGGTCAGATCGGGTCGGGTCAACCCATATTGAGTGACCTAATTCCAAAATCCAACACCTTCCACTCGCACAAGATGGGTAGACCCTTGAGCTTATGGGGACTTGATGTCCAAGTCATTTACACGTGAGTTTATATATAGGCTTATGGGGACTTGATGCCCAAGTCATCTAAGGAAAACTAAATCCAAGAGCTATTAGTAAACTAAAATTCTGTTTGGTCTAATTATGAAATTTTAACTTTTGAGTTATAGAGTTTTGGTTAAAAGTATTGTTAAACAAAAGTCATTGACCATTTAGCCTATATTGGATAATATTGAGCTTTTAGAAAATTTAAGGGCAATATTGAGTTTTTAAAAAAATTAAGGGTAATATTGTACTTTAAAAAGTATGAAGGGGTATATTTGAAAAAAATAATAATAACTTCCCACATTATATAAAAACAGTTTCGCAAAACCCATTTTGAAAGCTCTAATTTGGAGCTTCTTAATTTTCAGTTTCAACTTTTTCCTAAAAGCACTTTTAGAAATGGGTTAAACAGGTGAGATCAGCTTCTAAAATTATAGGAAGTACTTTTGAGTGTTGAAAAGTTAAGCCAAACAAAGCATAAGTCAACTCATGTAATTACATGAAACTTCTATACACGTTGACAACCCCTCTCAAATTGAAGTGGGAGAATGAAGCCATGCAGATCAACTAGAGTTCAATAATTAGATTACGATGATAACCTGAAAGATGAGTCTTGGTGAAAATGTTGAGCCAAGGAAAAGAAAACTAATTATAATAGTACTCTTATTTTTATTGTCAGTTGGACTATTTTGTAAAATTATTAACATATTGTTTAAAATAAATGAATTCTATAAATTTTTTAGAACAAATGAATTCTATGAATTTTTGTGAAATTCATTTATAAATTTAATTATTTGTATTTAGAAATACCTTTTTAATTTACTCAAGCTTTACTTTGTTCCTTATTCAAGAGGTGGAATTTGCACTTCTAAGTCACCAAATTAATTGCTTATCTTTTAAGGAATAAACTTCCCTCTAAGTTTTCATTTCCTTTTTTATTGTCCTCATTCTTTTGCTTTCATTCCCTATATAATTAATTCTTCTTATTCTTCTTCCGATCTTATTCATGATGAATTTTTCTGTATTTCTTAATCTGAACTGCTTTTTGTCTTCGAATTAGTAGCCCAAATCATAAGTTATTTATTCATTCATCCTTATTTTTTAGTAGTCTTTGCATACTTAGCCATCTAAAGTTATTTATCTGTGTTATCTACTCTTTGATACTAATTAATTAAGTTTAATTTTAGAATTGTGTAGTGCTTATTGATATAGCACATATGTATTTGTGTCAAAATTTTAAACTAGAGCCCCAACATATAGAAGCAGAAAAAGAATACATATAATAAATATATTAAATCACATAACTGACTTACCAAATGAATTCCAAATATGGGAATTCACTTGTCAATACAAATTTTCATGAAATTCATTTATAAATTAAATAAATTTCACACCACATGTGCTTTCAAACACTCAGTAACTTTCAATATGTTTTTGTTCAATAGAAAAGAATTAAAAATGAGAAAAAGAGATGCATATATTTTTATGAGATTTTTTCACTTACCACCCTTTATGTATTTTAGTACAATATAATTTTTAATTCCAAACACAATTCAAATGATAGAATTGACTTAATACTATTTTATAGTTACAAATAAGAGAGTTCATTTGTAAATACAAATTCTCATGAAATTCATTTATAAATCAAATAAATTTTACAGTACAGGTGCTTCTAAATACTACGTAAATCCAAAAGACCAATTTGTTAAGTATGGTTCAAAGATGGAAAAAGGAAATACAGACTCTTCAAATAAGACTCATGCGAAATCTAAGAAGGTTTGGGTACTTCAACTTCCAAGAATTGAAGATTTTCCATCAAAAGAATATGATGAAAGATCTACCAGTCAGCAATCTAAGTAATGACATGTGCGATAGATGCTTAGAGAGGTGGTAAGTGATCATCTCATCTAAAAGTTTAAATTATTAGAGATGGGTTTATTAAATTATTTAGAGAAAATGGTTCAATTGGTCTCAAACGTTTCAAATCGGATACTTTAATCCCAAACGTTTTACATAAGGAATATTGTTAGTCTATTAGTTCATTTCTGTTAAATTTGCTCTGTTAAAGTCACATGATTCACACGGCGCGTGTAAAAAAGCATATAAGGTTAAATTGGAGATCGAGTGATGTTTTGTGAGAATAAGTTGTAAGCTAAATGATCAATTTTACCTTGTATGTTTTTCTATTTATGCTTTGCGTACTATTAGAATATATACTTGTCCCACATAGAAAAATCATAAACTCTTAGACCACTTAATAAAATTATGGGCTACTCCACTTGAAACCAATTGGTTTTAAGATAAAAACTCAGTTATCTTCATATGGTATTAGAGCTAAGCCCATAGTCTAGTCTCATTACTTGTCTTCAATCTTTCGCATGTGCATAGTCCACGCACTTTCAATTTTCCACATGTGTGTTCAATTTTCCATGTGTAACCCATCTCAAAAAAAATTCGATTCACATGTATTCAATCTTTCAAGTGTGACCATGGTCCACGCGTGTTCAATCTTTAGTCCATGCACTTTCAATCATCTATATGTGTATTCAATCTTTCATGTGTGATCCATCTCAAAAAAAAATTCGGTCTACATATATTCAATCTTTCAAGTGTGACCATGGTTCACGTGTGTTCAATCTTTCACCCCCTCTCAAACCAGGTCACACGTGAGGAGGAGTATTAGAATATACACTTATCCCACATAGAAAAATTATAAACTCTTAGACCACTTACTAAAATCCTGAGCTACTCCACTTGGAACTAATTGGTTTTAAAATAAAAACTCATTTATCTTCACACGAATCATGTAACCTTAACAGAGAAAATTTAACAAAATAAATTAATGGACTAGCAATGTCCTTTATGTAAAACGTTTAAAACTAATTAAAGTGTCCGATTTGAAATATTTGAGACTAAAATGTCAAAACAAGCAAACATTTGCGACTAAGTGAGCCATTTTTCCAATTATTTATTATCTTTAACACGTCCCACGCAAGTGCAGACGAAGTTAGTTTTTTGAATTTTACACTTGTGAACAGTTTTAATATTTTGACTTTTTGGTACCTAAACTCTAATATCATATCAAATAATCTTCTCATCTAAAAATTTAAATTATTAGAGAGGAGTTTATTAAATTATTATCTTCAACAAAGTGACAACACAAAAGGTCATTCCTTCCAGATAAAGCAAGAACAACCAAGCAAATCGTAGAGCTAGTTCATACAGATGTATGCAGTCCAATGAGGACTCCAACCGAACAAGTACTCCATCCTCTTTATTAATGACTACATGGGCTTGTTTCATACGAGAAGGATCAGAAGTTTGCAACATATTTGAGAAATTCAAGACTCTTATCGAGAATCAGTGTGACCAACGAATTTAGGTCTTCATAAGTAGTGACAATGGAAAAGAATACACGTACACATCCCATAGAAGATAAGGCACAAGCTAGAGGGAAAACAGAGAAAGGTATATTCCTCAGCTATAGTTTTCATTGATCATTAAGAAACCCCAAGCGATATAGATTGTATATGATATATATAACTAAATTACACCTCCTAAACTCATCGAATATCATAATAGCTTGATAAATACGAAGTTTTTTACAATATTTATAAACACCCCCCAAGGGGTTCTACCAAATGCTCAAAAAGAAAATTTTTATTCATTGAAGTAACAACACACAGGGCACAGTGCAACAGGTGATGAAAAGTAGAGAAGGGAATGTTACTTCAGTCACTAGAAAGGCATTTGATGTCAGCGACTATTATTATTATCCAGTTGAAGTGTTGACTGAAGCAGCCCAACCATTTTCTCAAAATTCTCATGAGATGATCCACCTATTGAAGAAGCTTCTTCCGCAGTTATTTTCCATTCCCTAACTTTTTCTTTTATTGCTCTGCCTTTCTCACTGACCATCAACTCTCTCACAAGGCTCTCTACATTATCTCGGTTAACCTCACTATCCAACTCAAGAGCGATGCCCAAATGATAGCAGCAAAACCAACAATTAGTTGGTTGCTCGGCAAAAATTGGCCAACATATCAATGGCACGCCAGTGCAAATACTATCAAGCACAGAATTCCAACCACAATGTGTTAAGAACCCTCCTACTGCAGGATGTTTGGGAACCCTTTCTTGATTGCACCAACTTGCTATTAGACCCCTATCTTTTACTTCAATCTCAAATTCTGGGGTTAAAACGACGGCTTCACCAACCACTGAGTCAGGCCTTATGATCCACAAGAAGTTTTGCTTGCTATTAGCAAGACCCCATGCAAATTCCATTAGTTGTTCTGCTGTTATTGAAAATGTCGAGCCAAAAGCTACAAGAATCACCGAATTAGGTTGTTTAGAGTCGAGCCAATTAAGGTAACCACTGTCTTCTTTGTACAAAGTTGGTCTTAAACAACTAACTTCATTTTGTGGCAGCTGATTCTCTAGCAGAAGAAGAGGGCCAATAGTGTATATTTGTGGAAATATGGATTTAAGTTCATCCATAACTTTAGCCTCCAAGGTTTGAAATGTGTTCAGAAGTATGATAGTTGCTTTATGAGGCCTTTCAGTTTCATCTATGGTAAACTGGGGAAAAGTGTCATCGGGGTCAGTTGTTCTAATAAAACTAGGCATATACTTGAGTTGTATATCTTTCATGCCTGGTATCCAATTAATCACGGTGTCGAGGTATCCATTTGTTAAAAAATTGGCATCTGCATCCAGTGTGATCATACAACAAGTTTTTATATAAGGAATTTTAGAAGATAAACTTGATTTGGATTAGGATTCTATTAAATAAGTTCTACTTAGATTTAAATTATTTTTGACTAGATAGTATTTCCTAGTGGGTAATGATTTCCTAGAACCATATCCTAAATGACATAAGTTTTTTGTGAATCTATAAATAGGGGTCAGTTCTTTCAATTGTAGTCATACCAAATAAATACCAAATATTAGAGCAATAAAGATTTTGTTTAGAGTCTCCATATTATTTCTCTCTATGATAAAATAGCCTCTTTCATATTCCAACAAGGAAGATAAATGTATTTATCAAACAAAGCGAATAGTACTAATCAAGGACGAGAGATGACTAACCATCCAACTGAAAAATCTAAGGGGAAAGAAGAAGAAGAAGCAAAACCATAAAAGCACATCGTAATTAATACCTTTAGCTGGTATGAAACCTTTGTCAATCAGTTGGCGCAGATGAGCATAGGTCATTGCACTAGAAGCACTGAAAGGAAATAGCAAAGCACTGGGTATACCCAAATCTTCAGCTACATCTAGAGTGAAGGTCATGTGTCTATCAGAAACAATGTAAATGATGGGAAGGAAGCCATCTGAGCCAGAAGCCTTATTGAGTCTTGAAACTAACTCTCTAAAGGGAGCCACAAGGTTGTTCTTGATGGCCTTGATCCATACTGATCGATCAGTGTCGGACCCATCGTTCTCATAGTTGAGTTCATCGGGAATGGTAAGAAAACGGAAGGTAGAAGTGCCATCAGTGACACTGGCCCCCTGGGAACGCAGCCAGAGACGCTGAACCATCTCAGTGTTGACAAAGCTGATGTAAAACCCCCGATGGTGAAGGAGTTTTGCTAGTTTCATCATAGGGTTAAGGTGCCCTGGCACTGGCACTGGGACCACTATTGCGTGAGGCTTTCGTTTCTCCATTGCTTCCAGCTTTGATTTTTCAGGCACGTTTCTCTCTCTCTGTAGTGTGTAGTGATCTGCTGTAAAATATGTATACCATTGCCAGCTCCATATATAAATATGAACGAGGTAAAAATAAAAAAAAATTTAAAAAAAAGAAAAAGAAATCGAACAAGCGCAGAAACACGGTGTCAGTTTTTTTTTTTTTTTTTTTTTGTCAATGTGCGTTTCAGTTTCACTGTAATTTTTTTTTACTCTTCAGTGATTTTCTTTTACTTTTTTCAGTGTTTTAATAGTTATAATAGCTCCAATGGTTCAAGAAAAACAAAAAGAAAAGAAAGGGACTGATGTTACATGGAATCATTGTCCTATGTTCTAGAGTTACTGAGAAAAATAGAATCAATTTAAGTTGTAACCATTGTAAAAAATAATAGGGAAAAATGCAGTAATGATCTCTATTATTTATTCAAAAATCATTTTAGTCTCATTATTTTAAAATGTTTAAAAAGATCCTTAATATTTTAGAATCTGTTCATTTTCGTCGCTGCCGTTTATCTGGCTGTTTAAATTGACAGAAAAGCGTGAAAAGACAATTATGCCCATGCTGAAGTTTCCCAATTACCATTATGCCCCTCAGACACTCGATTTTTTTTTTCACTCATATTTAAGTCAACATTTTCAATCCAAATCGTTCTTTTGGTTTGATCCATGGCATCCTTGGGGCTGCCTTATGGATTGCTTGGATGTGGATGATGCGCATCTTGCTGTTGTTAATAAGGATGGCAAAGTGGCTGATGTGGTATGCGATGGAGTTTGGTGCTAGCCGGACATGCCATTGTTCAAGGAGATTGGGGATCATACTCTTTTCTTCCTCGATTCAAATGGTAGAGACATGTGGATGTGGAAACCGAATCAGAATGGTGACTTCTCTATTGTATCGACTTGGAATTCTATTAGGCTTCGGAGTGAGAGGGTGGAGTGGCATCACATATATTTTTTGTTTGGAGTAAGGTCAGGATCCCAAAACATAGTTTTATTTCTTGGTTGGCTTTACTTAATCGGCTTCCTACAAAGGACCGACTATTTTCTTGGGGGGTATCTTCGGACTCTGTGTGTAAACTTTGTGGGATTGCGGTTGAGGATAGAGATCATCTCATTTTTACATGTGGTTTGAGCAAGCGTATTTGGCAACGTGGCTTTGATATAGTCTGTGTTCACCAAAGATTGGAGAAGTAGGACGATGTGATAGAGTGGGGTCGGACCCACTATTTGGGTGTTGGTCTCCATGCTACATTAGCTAGGTTACTGTTGTGTGGTATCATTTATGCAATGTGGAAGGAAAGGAACTATAGAATCTACAAAGAGGTTTTTGCAATGGAGGAAAACATAGTTGTTGGCATTATACAGGCGATTAGAATGAAAATTTTTGCTTGTAACAAGTTTAAAGACAATGATGTTAATAGGGTTCTCTGTAGTAAATGGAGATTAGATGATATTTTGTGTTAGTTGAGGTTCTGCTTTTGCAGGTGTAATCCTTTTTTGGTTGTGCTTAATGAGATACTTTTGCTTTCCCAATAAAAACAAAAAAAAAACATTTTTAATCCAAATCAAACCCACAAAAACTTGTTCCAAAAAAAAAAAAACCCCACAAATACAACATGAATCCTAAATCAATCCACATGTTTATTCCCGTTCGTCGTCGTCGTCGTTTGCCGTCGTCTTCGTTCTTCCGTCGTCATCCTTGTTCGTTCGTCGTTATCCTCATTCATCTGTCATCGTCTGCAATTGGCAGTGGCTGAACTTCACTGTGCAATTTGGTTTTTGTGTATGACTATACCTGTGGGTTATGAAATGCAATTGTTGATTTATTTCTTATTTGATGTAATTTATTTTGTTATTTGTTCCTTTTTTTTGACATTGTTACTTGTTGTTCTCTTCAAGTTTATTTTTAGACTTATTCAATAAAATGCGACAACGGTTTCAATTTTCTTACTAGTTCATTATAATCTAATTCAATCAAAAGCTTAACACTTATTTATTACCTTAAAAAAAGTATTCCAATCACTTATACCAATTTTTTTTTTTAGTTTTAGGCTCATGTACTTCACTTATCGAGAAAAGACTAACAAAAGAAATGGCAATGCTGCTGCGATATAGTTCATACAAAACATTGAGGACTAAATTGCATATTATATATAACATTGGGGACCTTTTCTTACACCATTTTATAACAATGGGGACCAAATTGAATATTTATTAAAACATTAAGGACTTAATTAAACATTTCAAAAATTTTACAAAATTGCCCCCAATCACAGGTCACGTGAGATGCACATGATTGATTTTCTATCAATTTAAACAGCCAGATAAATGGTAAGGATGAAAATGAGCAGATTCTGAAACATTGGGGGACCTTTTTGAGCATTTTGAAATAATGGGAATTAAAATGATTTTTGAGTAAACAATGGGGACCATTGCTATATTTTTCCCAAAATATATATAGTTCTATTGTCTATTATATATTCTTTTGTATGTCAAAACTTAATTACTACAGAAATATATAGTTTTATGTTCTCTAATGGAAGTTATAATTACATTTAAATTGCTAAATAATCTTTTCTTTTCATCATCCAAATACATCTACCGTCAAAAATACCTAAAGAATCACAAAAATATTTACCAATATTGATGCAAATGACAAATTTTAACTCAAAGTAATTGATAAGAATATAACACATCACTTATCAATGTGTTACTAAATAAATGATCGAATCATAACGATTCACAATTTAATATGATTTACGATTCACGATTCAAAAAGGATCTATTCACGGGATCCTAAAGGATCTTAACCAAGAGATTCCTTAAAGTTTGTTCAAATAAATTGAGCAATGATTCAAATGAACAATAGGTAAAAGAATGAAAGCAATTCATTAACGCTTAGCAAAAAATAAATTCATAGATCCTACTTAGGCATTTGAGTGCTTTTTCTGTTTGATCATTTTTTTCTCTGTCATTAATTGTCGTTTTATGCTTATGTTAGCTTAATGTTAATTCTCTCTATTTGTACAAATTCTTGTATTTCTTCTTTTCAAAAAATTCAATTTTGCTTACTTTGCCAAAAAAGAAAAGAAAAAACGAAACCTACATTCATATTCATAGATTTTGATTATTTGTAGACACTTACATGCATATTCCTAGATTCTATTTCAGTTATCTGTAAATACCTACATGCATATTCTTAGATTTGAATTAATTTGATATTTCTTATCATTAATTACATTTGTTGATGTGATTTCATAATTTTATTCGTTAGGTGATTTATATTGTACCGCCAAAACAAAACTAAAAAAAATGATATGTTTTGATTCTTAAAACATATAATATGACTAGATAATTTATACTTCATTTATGATGATAGTATAGTGATTGATTTTTTTTTTATTTTATCAAAAGGATCATGTATTATTAACAATCACCCAATCTTAGTTGAGTGAAGAGTACTCTGCACAATATCAGTATGCAACAAATTACGCAAGAGAATAGGATAGCAGCTGAGTCAATCAACAGGTAACACATGGCATCAGTTTGTTTTGCAACCCAATTTGTAACTTTATGACGATTTTCACATTTTACATTGTCATTCACATTATATATGACTTTATTGCCTGATCAATTGGGCCATTGTTTCTTCAATTTTCGTTCTCTGCCTGATCGATCAGAGTGGTGATTTTTATCATAAGTAGACTGATCGATCGGGAAGCTCATCCGATCGATCGATGTCTCATGTTTCTTCATTCTTCTATGAATTTGTGAGCCCCAATTGATCGGGAAGTGCTCCGATCAATCTCAACTTCATTTTTCACCTCTTTTGTCATTAAAATTGTTCAATTTACGCCACGATTACCTTGTACCACAAAATAATACATCATGCCTTAATTTATCATCAATTAACTCAATTGTGCACGCAAAATAATAGATTTGAAGGGAAATATTACTGACTCATCACATATGGTAAGTTCAAAGCTTCTGCTATATTTAATTAGCAAAACAAAAAACAAAGGCTTTTGCTATATTTAATTAGCAAAAAACAAAAAACAAAAAAACAAAGGCTTTTGCTATATTTGAGGGGGGCTTTGCAGTTTAAGACTTTGGTTTTTACTTCGTTGTCCATTTAAGTCATTTCACATATATTTTGTTTTTTATTCCCTTGCCCAATTACGTCATTTTGTATTTATGACAATTTTCACGTAATAATTTTTCCATGCAAAATGTGTTTATTTCTAGCTGGTTCACTTATTTGGACAAGTATTGATGCCGACAAAAAAAAAAGAAAAAAAGAAGTGGTTGGTGACGTATGGGGGACGCATGATGGGACTGAGAAAGAGAAAGATAAGAGTAAAGGCAAAGAAGTAGAGTGTGGTGGGAGGGAGAAGGCAACATGACAACTTGAGAAAAAGAGGGAGTTGGGGAATATTCTCGTAACTGGGCTCCCCACTCCGGACAATAACAAAGTCGCGACACATGACAGTGGGATTCGCAGCATCTAATATGTATTAATTCATATGCAGACCAAAAAGACTATTAATAAATATAAATACGCTTGTAAGCTATGAACTTAAGTAATATATTAAGTGAACTAACGATAAATCTGTTTAATTTTAGATGGGAGGTGGTAACGATAATGACCCCAAGGGCAAAAAAAGTAAATTATTTGGTAGGCGCCGAGATCGTGGGCAAGCGCCGAGCAAATCGATAGGTGAGTAATTTAAATTAACTATCATTATTTTACTCATTTAAAATTAATATTTGAGTTCCTTGTTTTGTATTATATTTGACAATTTTGCATGGTCTACAGGAACAAGTCAACCATCACTTGGTGGAGGAAAAACAGCTGGTCAGCCTTCGACTGCTCATCAATCTATAGGTGTACATGGTTTACCAGTGCATAACTCGAGCTCAGCCTCCATTGGTATGGAGTAGTGGGTGGCAGACACTCCACTTCCATAACAAGTAATGCCTCGTCAACTTTCATACTCATCCGGAGTTCCTGTTGATGATTTAACTGGCCATACGACTCTAAAACCTCCACATCACTATCATGGAATGGATACCCAAACCACTACCTCATCCGGATTGCGACAAGGTTTTGATGATCTACATATTGAGAGGGATGACA
The DNA here is from genome assembly GCA_037974665.1 of Ehretia macrophylla. Classification (NCBI taxonomy): domain Eukaryota; kingdom Viridiplantae; phylum Streptophyta; class Magnoliopsida; order Boraginales; family Ehretiaceae; genus Ehretia; species Ehretia macrophylla. The sequence continues at coordinate 45,098,489 of CM075777.1, read as the reverse complement.
TTCCTGCACATGGTGACACACAATGTCCCCCGATGGCTGAGTTATTGAGAGCTACAGAAAATCGAGCTGATGGCATTCCAGACTGGATAACATATGGATTCTCATCTATGGAAGAATTTGCAACATAGGCCACTGATTCACGCAAGCATCTGCAAGTTAAAGGTGCTGGGTAAGTAGAATTATTCGGCCTACATGCGTAACTCTTTTAAAAGTTAAGTTTCATACCAAATAACAAAACGATTTTTTTCTAAATTTGTATATGGGATCCATATAACACCACGAGAGATATTCAGAAGTCACTACATGCATGATATTTAGAGCCTTGGACAACTTGGGGTGAGATTAAGCCCGATGTGAAGGAAATATTTTTTGATTACTTTAAGGTTCGAAATACGCATTCAATTTATATATTATACAAACATATTATGTAATTGAGATATATATCTAATGTACTTTCTATATTTTTATTATATGATTCATAGAGAATGTACAAGTGGTATCCCTGCCATGAAACAACCATTTGTGAGAGGTTCAACTTCTTCGGGCAAAAACGAGTAACAAATAACTTAAGCAAAGCCCGTAGGGTAGATAACAAGCCATCGTGGCTCTCGCAGGAAGTATGGGATGGAATGAAAATGGTGTGGAGTTTCAAAGCATGGCAGGACATATCTAAATGGAACTCTGATAATAGAAAGAAAAATTCGTCTACGCACCATTTGGGATGTATCCCCGGATACGAATAGGCAAGAAGGATAGTAAGAATTAAGCTGACTGTACTGCAATAAGTGATAAATAACGAACAATTTTATTTTGTACATTATATGTCGAGTTGTTTGTTTTGGTGAATTTTTAGTGTAGGCCGAAGAAAGAGGGAATGAAGTGAGTTTTGTTGATGTTTTCAACAAAGCTTATCGCAAGGGTGTTGACGGATCTTACACAGACGCTCGGGCAGAACAGACAGTGGTAAGCTAGTTTATTTAAACATTACAATGTTGAAGATTGGCATGTACAGAGTTTATACAAATGTTGTATCCAAACTAACGTCAAAGAACTCTAATTTTTTAAGGAATTTGTTAATCGTTGATTATACCCCTAATTATATGAAATGTAAGGATACCAAGTACATTATTGAACTTAGGTTAGTGTGTTGAATGGAAAAAACTTTAGTAATCTCGCATTTTTGTTTGAAACTATGTTAAAGTTGGTTGAACGATTTAATATCTAAGAAAATTAAGTAAAGAATATTATAGTGGTATGATAATCAGAATTATAGCCATAGTATTTCAATAGCAAATGGAAATGTATGCATGAATGTTTAATTTTGTTTATTAGAAACGCTTTAATATTCATTGTATTAGACTTTTAATATGCTTGTATATTGGGTTGTGGCTATCTCTTCTGAGTACAGGTAATTGGTTAGTTCACGGGACGGAAGAGACTCTGTCTGTTTGTCGGATCCAGAAAGTTTTCTTGGGATTTTGTTAATTCTTGATTACAAGCTTAATTATATGAAATGTAATGATGCCAAAGGCGTTATTGAACTTAGGTTCAAGTTTTGAATGGATAAAACTTGAGTAATCTTACACTCTTGTTTGATAGTAAGTTATAATTGAGTAAATAATTTTAGAGTGGTATGATAATCGGAATTATAGCCATAGTATTGAAATAGGTAATGGAAATGCATTCATGAATGTAATATTTTGTTTAATATCTTATTATGTTTGCGTGTGAACACTTGTATATTGCGTTGTGGCAATTTCTCTGAACTTTTTTGAATAGCGTGGGATCTTGTCGAACCGTGACATTTTATGACAGTATATGTATGTTTTCCTTGGCATCCTGATTGTTTTGTTTGTTTCTCTATTCGTTAATTTTTTTATTTTTATGGTATCACCCCCCTCTCTCAATATTATTCATGTCTGTACGTGTTGATAATGTGCATTACAGGCTCGATACAAGAAACTGCTTCAACAGGCATCACAGCCATTAGAGGCATCCGAGTCTGATTCAGCTTTAATACTTGTTGGTCGTAATGTATTATTCTTGGAGGCAGTTGGTAAACCACGCAAGGGCCGTTTGTATGGGGTCGGATCACAGGTCTCAGTTGCGTCTACATCAAACAGTTACCTAATTGACGGAAGCCATGTCACGTAAAAAGATCTCCAAGAAGCAGTTGCTCGAGCCACAGCATCTTTGGAAGGCAAGCTGGAACAAAACAACGAGATGTACAACAAGATGCAAGACAAGATGGATAAGCAGAATGAGATGTAATGCAAACTCCAATAAGAGTAGAACGAGGCGTACAACAAACTCCAACAACAAACTTCATCGCAGCTACGTGAACTCCAAGTACAGCTAGCACTACCTGCTTCAAGGTTACCTGTTCCTGCACAACAACAGTCTTCGTCGTCTGTGTCTTCATCTTCGAATGATGGTCAAGGGGAATATAAATTTGAACTTGTTTAATGTTATGAAAATATAAAACTTTATTACAATCCGACTGTAATAATTTTTGGGTTTACTTTGAAGATTTTTTTTAGATTTTATTAGCAAATTTTATAAATATGTAGTTCATAACTTGTTTTGCAATATAAAATATTTAATTGACAGGTCAAACAACTTATTATAGTATAATGAAAATTTAGAAAAATATAAATTTACATTTACGCGAGGGTTTTGTGAGGGATCGGCGAAGAACAAGTATTCTAGGGTTCGGCGAGGGCAAAGCGAGGGACGATTTATGCAAGGGCAAAGCGAGGGATGATTTATGGGAGGGCAAAGCGAGGGACGAAAATGACGAAGGCTTGTTGCCCTCGCATAGTAGTCACCGAAATGGTCCCTCGTCGAGCCATCGCCGAATGGCGTGGGGTCGGCGAGGGACCCCAATTCACCAACGAGCATTTCGGTGAGGGACAATTCCCCTCGCCGGGCCCTCACCAATACCCATTCGATGAAGGCCAGGCGAGGGGAATCGTCTCTCACTGAAACGCTATTTTGTTGTAGTGTACAACAAATGACGAGTCGAAGTCTTTCAATCAAGCAGTACGTTACCTTCATTGGAAGGAAGCAATGGTGAAAAAAATTATGGCTCTAGAAGAAAACCAAACTTGGAACCTTCAAGATCTCCTTCCAAGAAAGCATGCGATAGATTCCAAATGGGTCTATCGAATTAAGTATAAGCCATATGGAACCATTGAGCGATACAAAGATAGGTTGGTCGCAAAGGGGTTCAGTCAAATTGAATGGGAAGATTTCCATGAAACATTTGTGCCAGTAGCAAAGTTAGTTACAGTTCGATATCTATTAGCCATTGCAGCAATTAAAAATTGAGAGCTATACCAATTAGACGTCAACAATGCATTTTTTCATGGAGATTTGGAAGAGGAGGTTTACATGAAGTTGCCACAAGGATTTGATCGTGAGGGGGAGCATCGAGTATGTAGGCTCAGAAAATCCTTATATGGTCTACGACAAGGCTCACGCAATTGGTATTAAAAGTTCATATCTTCTTTACTTGAACTTGGGTTTTAACAGTCCCAAAATGACCATTCATTGTTCACATCTTCAATGGTAATTCGTTTGTAGCTGCTCTTATTTACGTGGATAATATGATAGTCGCAGGTAATGACCACATACGCATCACCAAGCTAAAAGAACATTTGGATCGAGCATTTTGAATTAAAGATTTCAAAAGATTAAAATACTTTCTTGGATTAGAGGTAGCTTGTTCCCCCCAGAAGGAATTTCAATCAACCAAAGAAAATATACACTTGACATCCTTGCAGAGAGTGGTCTTATTAGTGCGAGGCCAAGTTCATTTCCTATGGAACATCATCACAAGTTGTTAGTAGATTTAGAAGATCTTTGCAATGATCCAAGTTAGTATCGTAGATTGGTGGGAAAATTATTATATCTCACTATCACCAAGCCAGATATATGTTATGCAGTACATGTCCCTAGCCAATTTATGAAGGATCCACGACAACCACATCTTGAGATAGCCTTCAGAGTGTTACAATATCTCAAGGGCATACTTGGTCAAGGACTTGTTTTGCCTTCTACTAGTTCCCAACAACTGAGAGCTTGTTGTGATGCAGACTGGGTTGGATGTCCCACTACACGCAGAAGTACAATAGGCTACATAATTTTTCTTGGGGGATTCTCCTATATCTTGGAAATCCAAGAAGCAAACTGTGGTGTCTCGATCTTCTGCAGAAGCTGAATACCCAAGTATGACCACAGTCATCAGTGAGATAATTGGGCTTTGACGTCTGCTTAATGATCTCAAGGTACATGACATATCGCCTGTGCCACTCTACTGTGAGAATTAAGCTGCCTTGCATATTGCAGCTAATCTAGTTTTTCATGACCAAAATAAGCATATAGAAATCGATTGTCACTTAATACGACAACACATTCAATCTAAATTATTGGCTCCATGAGCTATCTCTACACAAGCTCAACTTGCTGACATCTTCATGAAAGCCCTAGGTGCTGATCAGTTTCGTCGATTATTAGGCAAGTTGGGCATTTCATTCCTCCATGCACCAACTTGAGGGGGAGTATTGGAGTTTATTTTGTTATGTGCCATGTTGTACGACACATGCCTAGCATTATTTACGACTTCGTTTCCTTGTAAAACTCTTTTGTCATGTAAACCTTATCTATCTGTTAGTTAGTCCAGATTATCATGTATAGGTGATAGAATAGATTTGTTGTAATCTTGAGATACGATAGACGAGCTCTATACACATTATTTAACCAAGTTGAAGGATCAATGGAAAATTGCTTCTTTGCCATTCTTTATTTTTTTTACAATATATACGTAAGTTTTCTTGAAATCGGCTTTACCAATTCTCTTGCCTTTTTGAACTACTTCTTTAGGCTAGTATTACAATTCAAATGATCATTAGGTATGCATTATAATGCTCTGTGTTTTAATTTTATGTTATGTTTTATTCATGAACAAGAGAATGTCGTATAATGCTAGGGTCCGTCCGCCTATAAAGTATTAAAATTCATAGAATTAAGAATAAAGACCGATATACAGAGACTAGGTGGCCTGTCACAAGGAGAAAATCTTTAAAACGAGGAATATGTGTATGACATATGAGTCCTACGCTGTCGGGATGTTTCATTTTGAAGTACTTCACTGTCACAAGATTAAGCAAAGCAGATAGTAACTTTTCATTAAGAACCATCTTTTTCAACTTTGTTACAGACAACATATAACCAAACCATGATCACAGAACGTTGATCAACTGTATGTGGAATCTAAACAACGTGATTGGATTAGCTTCTACAGTCTCTTTCATTTGTTGAAGAAACCATTCCAAGGAAAATAACTATGGGTTTTTCAGTATTATGTTGTAACTGTATTTAATCTACATAAACCCTTTGTTTGCAATAACGTAAATTCTTGGACACAACGGCGATCATGACATGACTGTTCCCCATATAAGCACCAAAGAATGGATAGGCTCAATGAGATTGATTGTTGAAAGTGACTAAAGCCCAAGGTTTGTAAAAGGGGAAATTGCAAGGTTCATAACATGACTTTTTTAGATTATTATTTCTATATTGAGTCAACAAATTTAGATTTTTGATCAAATTAATTAAAGTTTATTTAGTAATGCTGTTAATTGCTCCATGCAGATACATAGTTAAGTATTTGCATCTTGACTACGAGTTGACATATGCAACTGTAAAGGTGAGAAATCTCCCATTATACTTCCCTAATTATTTGAATGATAATTGATGTTTGACTTTTGTGTTCCCATACATCTTTTGGGATTTCCAAGGAGCAGGTCATATAGCTCTGGCATACAAACCAAAAGAATGCTTCTTTATGATAGAGAGGTGGCTTGCTGGTGATCTTCTCTGTTCTAATTGACCAAATTTTGACCCGGTCCTTTTAGATTTTTGTTTTTTTCTCAAAGGTCAGATGTCAATTTTGAATTGAGTAAACTCAATTAAGCTCTTGCAAGTAACTTATGAATTAATAGAGGAATGATGTGACCCAAGTACGATTTGCTAGACATTCTTGTTATGTGCCATGTTAACCTTTTTTTTTTTTTTGGGCCATGCCTCAGAACAAGGATAGCAAAATATAAAGAAAATACAACAAGAACAGCCATACAAAACTGGGCCAAAACATGAATGCCCAAACATAAATGGAACCAAACTGTCCTAAGCAAGGGAGTGTCGACAAGAGCTTGTAATATCTCGTCATGTTCTGAAACGGCCACCTCATCTTTATCCACTCCAAGAGATCATCTACAGCCACCGATTGTCATGATTGAAAGTTCAGGAATGCCCGCTGAAGAGACTGTTGAAGCAACAGTCCAAAACAAAAAGCCAATAACCAAGATGAGTTTGGCGGAACCCATCAACCTACATAGAGAGTGGGCTCGGGAGTTCTACAACCCAGATAGTCTAGACATTTTGAGAATCGAAACAGACGCATTGAGCCAGAGCATGAACAAGTGGTGGCAACGACCACCGTATCTCTTTTATAACCAAAAATATCAACTACGGGAGCAAGAGCGCAAGAACAACTAGACTACCGGTAACACAAAGTCATACACTCAAAGTGACCAGAGTTGATAATAGACTGGAAGTATTCAAGCACATTATCCGAGGAATAATCAAAAGCCTGCTTGCAAAAAAACAAAAAAACCAAACAACACACAGGATGTAAGAAAGACCCTCAAGCCCACAGATGTACAAACCAACAAATGAACCATAAAATTATCACTAATAATCCAGCTTTCCCTGTCCTTAAGACATGCAACAACAGTAGCATTAGGAGATAAGATCGAGCTCTCAAAAATCACAGGGAAAAAATTCTCACAAATGTCATCAAATTTTATACCCCTGTGAAAGTGAAAAGGGAGTGAGTGGATTTGAGAGAATAGACCAAATACAAATCTACTATGTTGAAAAAGACCACCCATACACTAGTTGTGGCCTAGATCTGATCCACCATCGTTATTGTTGTCACTTTTTGGGACAAAGATGAAGAAAAAGGAAATTGTGTTCAGTGAAAAGGGTGAGTACCCACTGGGTTCTTAGGAGAGATGAGGAAATCCACTAGGGTTTCTAAGGGTAAAGAAGAAACCCCTAAGGGTTTTAAGAACCTGTGGGTTTGCACCATAGAAAAGGTGAGACATCTCCTATAATCATTTGCATCTTGAATGTTTTTAATTAACTTTTCTATTTCTATGTTGTCTGGGGCTTTCCAGGGAGGAGGTCATATAGCTCTAGAACAGAAACCAAAAGAATGTTTTTATATGATAAATAGATGGATTGTTAGAGGCCCTATCTGATATGGATGAATCAATGGTGCGACATATTCCTATTACGCACCAAGACAACTATAACCAAGACTGCATACATACACAAAGGTTATGCAAGCTCAAAAATATTATTACCAAATTGTCTACCTCATTATTTGTATTAATTCTTCATTTTCAATTGGTGGTAGAATTACTAGTGTGAATGACTAGGAATAATAGTAAGATAAGTTTCCTCATTCTTACTCAGCCACTTAAAAGGTCGTTCTAAATTTTAACTCCTGCAAATCTTTTGCCTCTTTCTCCTCATTACTTTCGTCTCTTCATCCTAAATCTCGGTTGGACATTGGAATACTTGTAACAGAACTTAAAGATAAAATATCTTCATTGATTTTAGAAAGTGTTGAATACAATACAAGTTAAGACTTTGTGCTATTTATAAACACATGTGAGTCCATGCCAGTTAATGTACAACTCATCAATACTACAGCTCATCAGTTTGCTAGCTCACTCACTCAGCTAACCAACGTGTAACTAAACTGCATTACCTAAGCCTTCAGTTGCTTCAAAAGCTTCTCGTTGACTGCTCTTGTCATGTCCCTGTAAGCTGAGCTGAGCATTCGCGAAGGGAAGCTTGGACTTGAGTGGAAAAACTTAGCTGCGGAAAGAGGTTTTGTGAATAAGTCTGCAGGCTGGTCTACTTTGAGTGTCTTGGCTACAACTTGCTCGTGGACATAATAATAATCAAGGGCTATATGTTTTGAACGATTATGAAACACGGGATTTCCTGCAAGAGTAATTGCTGAAGCATTGTCAACCCATAAGATAGGACACTGAATTGGTACAGACAGGTCTTTGAGTAGATAAGTGAGCCATGTGATTTCAGCTGCAGTATAAGCCATAGCCCTATACTCAACTTCGGTTGAGGAGCGTGCAACTATAGGTTGCTTCTTGCAACACCAGGACACCAAATTAGGACTAAGAAATACGCAAAAACCTGTGATGGACCTGCGATCAAGTAGACAACTCGCCCAATCTGAATTGGAGTAAGCGGTTAGATATAAAGGCCTTGGCGTGAAATTTAGTCCTTGATTTATTGTGCCTTGGATGTATCGCAGCACCTTTTTGGGAGCAGTATAATGAGCTTGAGTGGGGTTATGCATATGTTGACATATGTTGTTAATTGCAAATTGTAAGTCAGGGCGAGTGACTGTCAAAGATTGTAATGCACCTGCAATACTTCTGAAATGTGTAGGAGAAGCATAGGGGATTAAATTCGTACTACTGAAGGAACTGATAGAGGCAGGTGTAGGCGTAGCCTTGTAGTTTAACATGCATGCTCTATTTAATATGTCAGAAGCATACCTAGACTGATGAAGTAAGAGCCCTGTTGAAGTGTGTTGAACCTCTATCCCAAGAAAGTATGATAATTCCCCTAAATATTTCATAGCAAATTGTTTACTCATAACTGTAATCAATGTAGCAATAGCAGCTGTAGAATTTCCTGTGACAATTATATCATCAACATACACAAGAAGTACTATTGTCACATTTGGAGTATGATAAACAAAGAGTGATGTATTAGCCTTGCTACAATGAAATCCTTGACTGATTAAGAACTGTACTAAAAGCTGGTACCAAGCTCTTGGAGCTTGTTTCAAACCATAGATAGACTTGTTTAACTTGTACACAAAATCAGAATGTTGAGCATCTTCAAAACCTTGAGGCTGTGTCATGAAAACCTCTTCATTTAATGTGCCGTGTAGAAAAACATTGGTCACATCCAACTGCTTCAATGTCCAATTAGACTGCAGTGCTAAAGAGAGTACCACCCTTATAGTATGACTCTTCACAACTGGGCTAAAGGTCTCATCATAGTCAAGACCTTGAGTTTGATTAAAGCCTTTTGTAACTAACCTGGCTTTGTATTGAGCCACTGAACCATCTGCATTTCTCTTTATTTTATACACCCATTTGCAGCCAATGGGCAGTCTAGTAGAGGGAAATAGGGTGAGAGTCCAAGTGTTCTGTTGTTGCAGGGTAGTAAATTCAGCTTGTACCCAGTAAAGGTTTTTGGAAGCTTCTTTGTAAGAAGTTGGTTGTACAGTTGGTAGAGTAGTTACCAGAGAATTAATAGTGAATGTCCTTGCTTTAATGAACCAGTTTTTGACTTGGTGACCATAGGATGGGATGGAGAAATTGAATCAGTAGAGGGATTGTTTTGTGTAGTTGGAGTAGAGAACTCAGGAGCAGAAAACTCTTGAGGCAATGGTGATGGTGGTGCTACTGATTTATCGATAAAAGAGGGTGCAACAGGTTATGTAGCAGTAGAGGGAAATCGAGAAAGTAGAGGATTTGAGGATTGGAGAACTTGATCTTGGGACAACATTGCAGAATTATAAAATTGAGGAACTACAGATAAGTCATTGAACTTATTTTCAAGAGTAAACTCTGTTAAAGATGATTCATAAGGGAAGACATGCTCTTTAAAGATTATATGCCTAGAGATGTATAGTTTGTGACTTGCAAGATCAAGACACTTGTAACCTTTGGAAGTGTTACAGTATCCTAGAAACACATAAAGAATAGATCTAAGCTACAACTTATGAGTATTATAGGGTCTAATCCAAGGAAAACATAAGCAGCCAAATGGTTTAAGATGATTATAAGTAGGTGGAATTGAGTATAGGCATTCATATGGTGTTTTGTTTTGAAGACTGGGTTTTGGCAATCTGTTAATTAAATAATTGGCTGTTGCTAATGCTTCAAGCCAAAATTTAGTAGGAAGATGTGCTTGGTAAAAGAGTGCTAAGATAGTTTCTATGAGATGCATGTGTTTTCGTTCAGATTTTCCATTATGTTCTGGTGTATAGGGGCATGAGGTTTGGTGTTGAATGCCTAAATGTTGTGTGTACTGTGCAAATTTAAGATTAATGTACTCTGTTCCATTATCAGTTCGCAGAGTTTTAATAGCAGCATTAAACTGATTTTTAACAAGAGTAACAAAGGTCATAAACACAATCAAAACACTAGCTTTTGATTTGAGGGGATATATCCAATAGTATCTTGTAAAGTCATCAACAAAGACAATATAATAGTAGTAATTTTGAAAAAAAGTAACAGGACTAAGCCCCCATGCATCAGAATGAATCAGCTCAAATGGTTTAGATGTAACTGATTTAGACAATGGAAAATGGAGCTTTTAAGCTTTTGTAGTAGAACAAGAATCACAAACTAACTGATTATTAATAGATACATGAATTATAGAGGCTAAGGACTGAAGTATTTTATGTGATGGATGCCCCAGCTTTAGATGCCATAGTTGATCAAGAGTGAGTAGAGTGGCTTCACTGAAACAACTCTGAACTTGAGGTCTGAGAGCTGGAATGTTGTCAAAGGGAAGGATGTACATCCCATTGTTATAGGGGCCCTTGTACCTGAGCTGCTGAGTAGCATTATCAAGAATTAGTACCTCTATAGAGTTAAACACTAGGGTAACATTATTGTCCTTAGCAAGTTTATACACAGAGAGAAGATTAGTTGAGATTTGAGGCGCATGCAGAACATCATGAAGTTGTAAGGTAGAAGAGGGAAGAAAGAGTGTACCATGACCTGTGTTTGCAATTGGAATTGTCTAACCATTTCCAATTGAAATAGCATCATAGCTATCATAAGGTTGATAGGAAGTGAGTTGAGTGAGATCATGAGTAATGTGCGAGTTGGCGCCGGAATGTAAGAACCAGGCGTGATCTGGTGCAGAGGAGGTAGGTTGATGGTGTGTAGCATAGGCTTGTTTATTTGGCTTAGTACCAATACTAGCATATGCATTGAAATCTGCCCTATGCCAACAGTCAAGAACAATGTGATTCGGTTTACCTCAGATTTGACAAAAGACCTTTTGATGAGAGTCATAAGAGCTATAATTTTTGGTATTGTTGCCAGGTACGGAAGCGATAGGCTGAGGTGATATGTTCGATTGCTAAGGTGAGTAGCCGGTTGGAAAATAACCACCAGTCATGCTACCACGATTATTCTTACCACCACGATTATTCTAGTTTTGACCTCTGCAACTATTTGAACCAAAATGATGAACCTTCTGTGTATTCAAGACACTATGAAGCTCTCCAGTTGGAGTATCAGGAACAGTCAATGACTTTGTCATTTGGAGATGTAATTCCTCAGAGATAAGAAGACTTGAAAGTCTAGAAACAGAGATAGGATCATCACGGATTCTAATCAATGCTTTGAAGGACTCAAACTTTGAAAGTAAACCTTTTAGGATATATAGAACTAGATCGTCCTCATCAGCTTTGTGTCCAACAGTCATAAGACTATCAGTAATCATCTTGATATGATCTAAGTATGACTGCATACTTTGTGTGCCTTTGTTGAGTGTGTAAAGCTTCAATTTTAGTTGATGAACATGTGATCGCAAAAGAGAGCTAAAGCGAGCCTTAAGCGATTTCCAAATCTCGGAAGAATTATTCAGATAAAGAACTTGCGATAGAATCGGAGATGAGATCGAAGCATAGAGACACGATTTTAAGTGTTCATCGATCACTAACCACCGTTGAAACTCTGGATTTTCGGTGACAAATCCGTTGATGGCTTTGATTTTAGGTGGCGAACATGGCTGAGCTCTAGTAACGTGCTCGAGAAGATGATTTACGCGTAGAGTAGTTTGAAATTGTGCCTTCCATACAATGTATTTTGTGTTGTCAAGCTAAACACGAATGAGAGAGCTCAAATTGTGAATAAGAAGCTTCAATTCCGACGACAACTTTGAGTCATCCTCCATTGTTGGAAGCTTGAAGCTTTGAAGCTTCGAAAAAAAAGAAAAGAAAAAGAGAAGAGAACAATTACGTCTCGAAGGCTCTAGATACCATAACAGAACTTAGAGAGAAAATATCTTCATTGATTTTAGAAAGTGTTGAATACAATACAAGTTAAGACTTTGTGCTATTTATAAACACATGTGAGTCTATGCCAGCTAATGTACAACTCATCAATACTACAGCTCATCAGTTTATTAGCTCACTCACTCAACTAACCAACGTGTAACTAAACTGCATTAGCTAAGCCTTCAGTTGCTTCCAGAAGCTTCTCGTTGACTGCTCTTGTCAACTTGCAATTTTTTTAAAAGTAAAATGCACCATACCTCTTGTGTTTTCATAAAATTGTATCATAAATTATGTGTTTTCAAAAATCATGTTATAAACGTTACAATAGCTGCATACTCTACCAGCTATTATTGTAACCCATCGAGACCTATCCTCATCCACATTTGGCTGGTACAGTATGGAGGAGCCTAGCAAATATGCAAAAGATATGATAAATAATAAAACAAAAATAAATGAGGTAATAAAATAGTTGTTCCGACATGTTGACTGCTATCCCATTCTGTCTCATAAATCTCGTTTGGCAGGTCCTTCAATGCAAGTTGACACTGTGAAATTCTTGGATCACTCACAACTTTACACACACCTCTTGTATACAGACTTCAATAGTTCATCAGCTCGAGGCACCTTGGTATCATACACATCGTCATGGTAAGAATCCAAGGAGGAAAATTGACTCTTCATGATTTTCTGAATCCATGATTACTCTTCTTTCAAAAATACTCTGCGACCGCCGTGATTGAAAGCTATCACCATAAGGCTGTAGCAATTTGATCTATAGCAATTTGGGGAATTAGGAATTTAGGGGTTAGGGATTGCAAATAAGTGAAGCAATTCGCGGCTATGAAGTGAATTAATAAAAGAAAAATGAAGTAAGAAGATGAATTTATTGTGCAGACACTTATAACCTTGCTAATAATATAATTTTGCAAGCATGTACCACTCACGTGATTTTACTGTGAGAATTTTAACGGAATTAAGCTCTAGAACTAACGGAGGCACAAATTTAAAAGATAAAAGATCAAATAGTATCATTTTGAATGATAAGAGACCAACTAAACACAACCTATAAAAATAATGGATCTGCGGGATAATTAACCCTTAAATATTAACACAAATTTAAACCAATCAACATTGTGTTAATTAGTCAGTTGGTGAAAATTCTTTGTTCCGTCTAGACTGACCATCAGCCCTAGAGATAACGGATGGACCCTACATGTTTTACGGTCCACTTGCATGTGAGTAGGGTGATAGTCAGCTCGAGATAAACAAAGAAGTTCTCTATTCTCGTCAGTTGGTAGTCGAACTCCTTTAGTTCTCACGTCATTCAAAACAAATATTGTATTGATTAGTATAGTTAATAGTGACTGATGTCAGCAAAAACCCATGGAAGAAGAAGGGATGCATAAAAGAGAAGAGGTGATATTAATGGAGTATTTTCAACGGCAGAAGAATTATTCATGTAGGGAACAACGAAGGTGCATCGTTGTCAAGTGGTTCTTAATTATAACATATGGGTGGCAGCTAGAATAGTTCTTATAGGATGTTCAAAAAAAAAAAAAAAAGTTCTTATAGGGGCAAATTTATAAATAGTTCCTAACATTTGCACTTTTTATAATTTAGTTTTTATTGTTTTAAAAGTAATGTGTTTAATCTAATGTTTATATTTTCCTTTTTAATTTCAGCCTTATTGTTTTAAAAGTGACACACTTAAACCTCAAAGTTTTCAAAAAAGTTTCAATTTTGGTCTCATATGTTTTCACTTTTTTTTAATTTAATCCTTGGAGTTATGTGCATGTTACAAATAATAACTAAATTAAAATTTTTTACAAATTTTAAAGACTAATCGGGTAATTTTTTGAATAATAAGATCAACTTAAAAAAATTCTAAATGTTGAGTCCTAAATGGAGACTTTTTAAAAATTTTATAAACTAAACACGTTACTTTTAAAATAATAAATATAGAATTAAAAATAAATATAAGCATCGGAGTCTATTTGTGAAATTTATTCATTCTTATAGAATTGCTAACTAGATATTCCACATGACATGCACGGAGCACTATCCTGTTTGATTGAATTTTTGGTCAACTGTAACGAATATAGAAACGTCTTAAAGGTCGTAAACTATATAGCCTACGAAGTATATAAATAATTTATTTTCTATTAACAGGATAGCTAAATGTTAGATTAAGATCTATTTCTCTAACTGAATAGTTGTTCTCTCGTTGGCGTTAATATTTTGTACTTTGTCTTTGAATTCACCGGAGTGGGTTAGAAATTTGTTCTCTATAATGAGATCAATAATTAAAATATGATATACATGCAGTTATTTGGTCATTCACATTAAATAGTCTAAATTATTTTATTATAACTGCAACATCATTTCATCAATATAATAATGCTATTGGAATCCAAATCCATCAACTAGAGCATATTGATTGCGACTTCTATGTAAGTCTACAAGAGGTGGTTTTAAGTGTCTCAAATCATCATACGTTTTAGATTTATTAAGGATGACAACAAGTAGGGCATAAAACAAAAATTGACAGGTACTCGACAGGTAATAAACTCGATAACAAAAATTGATGGGTATTTGGTAGGCTTTGATTTTTATAAGTTATAACCAATAGTAACCGAATAGGTTTTGGTATTAGATATTAAAGAAAAAATAAAACTCAATACCTAATTATTAATTTATTTTATATATATAATGTGATTTTCCATATTTTTCATATTCACCTAATAAAATAATACATAGAATAATATTTTTAAGTCAAAGAAGCCCAAATACTATTCATCTAAACCTTAAATTACTTGAATGACTAGATCCTAAAAGGTATACTTTTTTTTTTGCTCTTAATTCTTTCTTTCTACATTTGTTTAATTTTTTATATAAATTTTAAGATAAACATTTTTATGGATTTTAGTTTATTGGGTTTGAGTATTTATTTTATGGACAATATTGCAATGATTATATCATTTGTTTTGAATTTTATCATCTTATTGTGTATGAGTTCTCATTCATTTTCTTTTTCTCCTTTTATGACATTTGAATTTATTTTTTTAATAACATCTTTTAGGTTAGTTTTCTAGTTAAACTACGTTTTTTTTAATGTAAATGGTTGCAGCTACGGTTAACCGCAATTTTGTAATATCTTAACAGTTACGGTTATAGTTATTGATTTTTTAACTCTCATGGTCATGTTCATAGTTATGGTTACAGATTATGTCAAACAGTTCCTATTACAGTTTTTCAATTTTTTGCAGCTAACCAA
This sequence comes from Ehretia macrophylla, assembly GCA_037974665.1. Lineage (NCBI taxonomy): Eukaryota > Viridiplantae > Streptophyta > Magnoliopsida > Boraginales > Ehretiaceae > Ehretia > Ehretia macrophylla. Next base: position 45,083,019 of record CM075777.1, on the reverse strand, counting down.
CCAGCTGCCATCTGTGAGATTTATAATATTGATATATTGCATATTTGCAGCCTCATATTTTCTAGCATCAGATATTGAAAAACTTAATAAGTGTTATTGCAGCCGCACTATCAAAATTGAACCCATATATATAGATATAGTGGCGAAGCCAGCCACCCGGGATTATGGTGTGCACTGCAGGTACCCAGAGTCAGGAGTCAATAACTGGAGGTCGGAGGGACTCATCTATGAGTAAACTATTTAAGCATATAATGGTAATTATAAAGAAATAAGCACTACAACATATAACAATTATAGTATGAGTATTAAAACATATATAAAGTATTTGTAAATAGAAAAAACACATTTTATAATTGTCTTCGACGTGACTTTATATTTTAAAATTGCTGAATAATCAACTCATTGTCAATGTAAGTAGTATCTCTTTATTTTATCTCGATCATTCGTATGCAAGTAGTAACTTATATATAAGAATCACAATTACATCAACTAAAATAAATATATAAAACAATACAAATAAATTAAAACAACGATAACAAACATAAACACTACACATAGGTCTCATTTTTTCTGCCATATAACAAACATATTATTTAAATTGAACAACATAACTTTTTTAAACAAACTAAAAAAAACGTTATAAGTAATTAAATTAAACTAATAATAAACAAACTACTAAAATTAAACATAAACTATTAGGAATAATGCCCAAAAGCTAATAAATTGTATTTTTAGAATTATGGATAATGTGTTATTCAATTTATTAATTCATTTAATATGGGCAGTTTATTTACTTATTGTTAATGTTTCAATTAAAAAAAATAAAGTTCTTATAATATATTATTTGTAAATTCCATCCTTAAGAGTAAGAATATGAGTGACAGAATCTATATTACTAATATATTCTAAAAGGTTGTCCCTGATCATATGATAAACTATTTGGACATTAGTTTATCCGGATAGATCGGATTACAGTCTACGAACCAAATTATATGAGATATTGGTTTGAGCGATTTGTCTCATATCATTTTAGTGGATGTATAAGTGTTTGTTACAAACAAGTCACTGGACTTGATCACCGATACAACAAATTACATGGAATATCAATAATTTGTTGTATCATGTAATCATGCAATTAATCCTCACACCTGAGACATCACGATTATCTCATGATTAGGAATATCATGATTTGCTAGTGCAAATAAGCTAGTCCTAATCATGGATTAGATAATGTATTAAGTGGTTGTGATTTATTCCGTCATAAAGAAATGTGTGTGTAGATACGAAAATTGTCAATTGGGTGTCCTATGTAATCTGATTAGTTAAGTGACTTGAAATCCTTGGCCAAGGTGAAATAGTGGAAGTCGTTCCTAATTAATTGGGTTTTGGCATATGATCGAGTAAGAGAGTTTGATGACCCAATCTATGACTCTATAGCTCGATTGGGATAATTGAGACAGTAGGATTAAATTGCATATAAATTACTATTTGGATTTGCATGTTTGCACTTCATCTTTAATTGGATAATCGCGATATAATGTTAGGTATCACTCGCGATTTGCGAATTAATTAGAAGGAGTTCTAATTTAATTAATTAGTAGAATTAATTATTCGCTACCGATTAATTATGAACCTGAGAGGTCACACACAAATGGAGTCTGCAGATTAATTGGATTAGAGAAAAGATTAAATTAAATTTAGGATAGTCCTAAATATTAATTTAATCGGGCTCGTAGTGATCAGATAGTGATCTGATTATTGTATAGCCCAAGACTGGTAGTTTTAAGACCAGCTCGCATATGGCTTAGGTCATATGTGTTTTCTATATATTATTATATTATGACAGAATAAATCTAGCACACTTTTAATAGTTAGAAAATATATAAGATTTATCTAAAAACCTAATTGGGGTGAAATCTAGTTAACAAGTGCGAATTCTGTGTAGATCAATCTTGGAAGCTTCACAAGTGGAGAACTGATTCAAATCCTACACCAATCTACGCTTCAAGAGGTAATCCTAAAATGTTAATAGATTTAATTAAATTAGATTAAATTATTATCTGATTTAAATTTTTGTAATTAAACATGAATGGATACATAATTAATTTTTTCACTGCACAATTATTTTTAATTATCATATATATTTCTCAACATAAACATTATGCATAATTCATAAATAGATATTAAAAATTCTGAGAAAAAAATAAATATTATAAATAAATTTCTTTTTTTTGCTAAAAAAGAACTTATAATCGTGATTTGCAAAGAATTGTCATTGGAGACTGGAACTGATGTGCGCGTGCAGTGCGCCGTGAGGTAGGGAGTGTAATTTTTGAATTTTTGAATTTTTGAATTTTTGACTCCAAGTTTGGTTGAGCCGTTGAGGGTTGTTTGATAACTTTAAAAAAAAAAAAAAAAAAAAAAAGATTTTGGTCAAAAATTGACCAAAGAAAAGAATCAGATGATGATTTGATGTTGGGGTTGGCGTAAGACAGCTGGTCATGTTGTCCAAATTTTCTTATTTTTTTATAATATAAAATGTGAAATTATAAATATGCCCCTCAATAATTGAGGGGCAAGCCAGGAAGTGCATGTGCACACCCCAGATTCGAGGAAAGGAAGCACCAGCATAGCCATTGACTACGTGGACTTTGTGTTTTCAAAAAATGGTGACGTTAGCATTGGACAATTTTATCGCCATTTAATTCATTTTTTAATTCATTTTATTCTCCCACCTCATTTTTTTAATTCATTTTATTCTCCCACCTCATTCTCCTACTTCTCTTTTTTGTCTTCTCCATAATTCACATCCTCGTCTTGCCTCCTCAAACGATCCACATCCAACATGAAAAATATAAGAGAAACTTCAAAGTATTGATAAAGATGGAGTTCATGACATCTACATGCCTAATGTACCAAAGATGCATAACAAAATCAAAATTAAATGGGTCTTTTTTAAATTTAATTTTTTTATCAAAATTAAATGAGTCTTTTTTATATTTGAAATTTTCATCATAATCAAATGGTCTTTTCGTATATGAAATTTTCATTAAAATCGGGCTTTTACATATTTGAATTTTGTTTTCTTTTGCGAAAAAAGAACATCCAAGACAGAGAATGTGGATTGTATGAGGCAAAAGAGTGAGAGGTGATAAGAACAAGGGGCAAAGAGGGGAATGGTGATGGAGATATGGAAGAAGAGGAGAAAAAGGGCAAGAGAAAGTTGTTGGATTGAATGCAGGGAGGGACAGAGAAGAATTGAGAGAGAAAGTTGGGTTTTTTGTTTTATTTCTATTGTTTAATTGAACTGTGTAGATTTAATGTAATTTAAAAATAAAAATAAAAAGTTAGAAAGTTAGAATGAATTTTAAGTTAGGAGATGATCTAAATTCATTTTTAATGGGGTCTCTAAAATATAATTTAGATCTTTAAAAAATAATAATTGAGATTTTTTGTTGAAGAAAATGGAAATTGAGGCTCTATTTTGACTTAAAAAATAGTAAAAGTGATAAAACCTATGTATATTTTTGGATTTTACAAATCCTATTGGAATTACTTTTTTTTCTATGTGGTCTCTAAAAACTTCAATTATTATTTTTTAAAGATTCAAATTATATTTTAGAGACTCTATTAAAGATAACTTTAGCTGGCATTGATTATAGTACAGTAGAACGAGCAATTTAATATAATATTAGGGAATATCTTTTGTTTCACATGGCTCTTAATTAATACATCTTGAATAGTTGGAGGATTAACATTTGAAGTCAAAATCTTAATGCTATTACAACATGGTAGTGATCCTCCAAAGGGTACATTAATCGTCTTCATAAATCAACATTGACATCGATTTATTATTCGCTTTGTACTTCAAATATAGAGGCAAAGATGGCTATCTAAGCCGGGGGGGCGGAAGATGAATGTCTAGACCATATTAGCCATGGCGCTTCAAGGCTCTCTTATACTAAGCCTCATTGTGTTGGCAAACTTGTTAGCTTGGCGTGAGCTTTCATTAACGAGCACACCAAGCGTACTGGTTGCGCCTAGCAGCGCAACTTCATTCAACCGCAGTAGCTTTCCTGCTGGTTTTGTATTTGGAGCAGGCTTGTCTGCTTATCAGGTATAGTTCTGATTTGCATTTGTTTTCTGCACTTACACCTGTCTTTATCACAAGACCCGCCATTTAACTGAAACGTTATTAAGTGATCATTTAATTTAAAAAATTTAAATTATAAGATAAAAATTCATTGTATGTATATTTATTATGTTTAACAGACGCAAACAAGTTTCCTTTTTCTTCTCAGTGTGAAGGAGCTGTTAAAGAGGGTGGTAGAGGGCCTAGCAATTGGGATACCTTTACCCATGAGCATCCAGGTTCTCTTTCTTTTTTAGTGCCATTAACTATTTACACTAATCACGAAATCATAATATATTCATTGTATTATTTGTGAAAAAGGTAGAATATCTCACCCTCCTCTTCGCAAGCTACATCTTTTTTTACCTGTGAAATTGTCCAAATTATTGCAGATGAATTGCACAGAAGTTTGTAAAGTTTATCGTATTTCATCTTACAAATTCCAATCCTTTGGGTTCTATATTCCCTAATTTGTTCAACCATCAATCCTTTATGGAATGGCCATGCTTTGTATCATTTAAATGATGTTTAAGTTCTTTGGTAAATAAAAATATATTGCTTTGCTTAATAGGCTATAGTTGTTTTTCGACATTATGCACGATGTTATCCACCTGCCCCCCCCCCATATGCTACTATAACCACTTGCGGTCCATGCACCTTCTCAATTCCCTCCACGATTCTTGTGCTCTTGAAAAAAAATCCATCATGGCACCTCTGCTCCTCTACGCAACACTTCTTCTTCTATGGGTTTCAAATGACATCACTTTGTCCCACAAACATTTTCCATTCTCTCTTCTCTTCAGCAAAAAAACTCTTTCCTATATTTTCTTAATTTCTTTGGTTAGCTAAAGCAAACTTCAGTGTCTACCATTTTTCATCGCGTTCAGGTGGCAACCCACTAGCCAAGTTTCATCTTTTTTCACCTCTTCTACACTTTGTGTATGTGAATTATGTATATATATGCGTTAGTGCATGTTTCAATTTTTATTACCTCTCTCTAATTAGCTGGAAAAAAATTATCACCTACTCTTAACATTTTCGTTTCAGTGTAGTGGTGTTGACGATTCTTATTTATTCGTGTCAATGTGTCATTGTCTTGATTTATCATGCTTAATGCCATTAGTATCTTGATCTAACTTTTTAACTGGAAAAGGACTAAAAATATCAGAGTGTTTTAGTTAGATAATTATTGTGATGTTATTCCGTTAAATTTTAATAGGCAAAAATGTTTTGATCCGTGAGAGAGAGCAAAGAAATTAAAGTTAGAGGGAAAAAAACTATAAGAGAAAAGAAATGAATCATGATTCTCTCACTTGGATAGTAACTATAAAAAAAAAAAAAGATAGAAAATGTAAGAAAATTTTGTATATGTTTGTGCTTACATTTTTATAGTTGTTATAATGTGCATAAATTAATAAGTATTATTTTATGTATAAATGAGTATCATTAATCTTTAGTTACTAATTGTGTCAAAAGTGAAGCCAATCATCAAGTGCCTATACTGACCTCCCAACTTACATGAAACAAAAGTTGTAAAGATTTGCTTCAACATAATAAATTGACCTATCACAGTTAGCTTTTTAACCGAAGAAAACTTAAAGCAAATCATGCTAAAACTTGATGTATGGATTCAATTTGCTTCAACATAATAAATTGACCTATCACAGTTAGCTTTTTAACCGAAGAAAACTTAAAGCAAATCATGCTAAAACTTGATGTAGTACTTGAATCCATATCATGATTTCGTTAGCACTAATTAAAGCAAAGACATAACCGACTATATTTTCTTTAGTTAAGATCATTATGCTCTGACCGTGTCTTAATTCACGCGCCAGTCAAGCAGGATATATATAGCAACACCATTTTCTTTAATGTTGACACATGACAATAACAGTTGAAAAACTTAAGAGACAGAGATATCTATTTATGAATAATCGAAAATCAATTTCATTAGGGAGACTACATGATCTGACAGTAGGCTTTAATACCACATGTAAACATAATTATCATGATAAACATATTGCAATTAATCTATCAGAAACATGTACTCATTACAGTAAAATCACTAAGGGTATAAGTTACTTATTTGATACGGAAGATGAAGTCACTATAGTGATTAATTGATTTCTCCACCTTAACCCTATTCTTTATAGTATAGATATGTGAAAAATTGATTAAAACTATTAATTTTTAATTTTTTAAAAAATATTAATAATTTTGAATTATTAATTAATTATTAAATTAATAAATTTTAAAATAATTAATTAATAGAAATTTAATTAATGAATAATTTATTTATTTATGTTATCATTAATTTATAAAATTAGATAAATAAATAATTAATAATTATTAAATAGAGAAATAAATATTAATTAATATTAAATATAATACTATTACTATTTTAATTAACTTATTAGTCATTAGATTAAAATTAACTAATTTTTTATTTTCAAAAAAATATTTTATTATTATTGATTTAATTAGTTTTATTATTAAATTTCCAATTAATAATTATTAATTTATAAAGTTAGATAAATAATTAATTAATAGTTACGAAATGAATAAAAATCTTAAGTTAATCAAATAATTAATAGTTAGTTAATTAATTATTATTAATTAATATTAAATATAATTTTTATTAATTATTAATTTAATTAATTTATTAGTCATTAAATTAAAATTAATTAATTATTATTATTAAATAAATTTTTATTATTTAATTAATTACTTTTTATTTAATAATAAGTAATTAAAATGTGAGGAGAGAGGGGTAAGGGTAGGGGTGGGGGTCAGGGGTTGGATTGGGGTGGGTGAATGTGAGGTAGAATGAGTGGAAATTATTTTTTTTCTTCTAAAGAATATGAAAACATTTTTCACTCATTTTAATTAAATATTTTCCTTTAACCAGAAAATGATTTCATGTCGATCAATTTTTCAATGTTACCAAACACAGAAAAATCAGGAAAACGTTTTTTAGAAAAATATTTTACGGCAAACAAACAGTGTAACACCCCGATCCCTCTCGAGACCGGGAGTTCTATCAATCAATCTAATCACAACCCAATTCCAAACCCGGGCAAAATTTTTAGGGAAAGACGGACAGAGTCTCACCTGTTTCTAGGCAAAATGTAACACTGTGTCCAACCATACACACACCTCAAGGCCATCCGAGCCTTGGTTCTCAACAAGCGAACACAAGTAAATATACATTTCCAGTTTATATGCTAACCTATCTCTTCTCATCTTTGACAAGTACATTCATGCTTGGCAACTAAACTAAACTAACTTATTGCATAAAATAGACTATCATATCATTCTAACTCTTTTCCTTTGGACATTACCAACATGCATTGAAGTTACACTATACTAATTGTATACATAAACTAGCTTATCAAACCATTTCAATAATCTAGTAAAACTTAAATTACATTTCTTTTAACATTAAATACGTACAACACATGAAACATATATCCTTGCATCTTTGACAACTAAAGCCACATAGCACGCAAGACAACTCTGCAAGCGTGATCTTTCACGTAACCACGAACTTTCCAGTTAACAAGGCATTTCATGAAATGTGGTGGTGAGGAGTGAGTATACTCAACACGTATACTCAGTGAGGGCGAGACATATATCGAGGTGGAGAGAAAGAAAGTCGAGCAATACAAATAAGGCAGATAAGAAATATAACCGACAAGTAAGCATTCAATATGAACAATCAATACAATAAACAATTAATAAAAGCATTAACACAACCATTCAAAGCTATACCACACTTTTAAGGCTATAGTTCACTCAAACGAGTAATGTACCGATCATGATTTCGATGACTTTAACGATAACGCGCCGGCTCCCCCACCTTATAACTTCCGTTAGAGTACTCCGGACATATTCTGTCAATTATACGACCCAAAACTCCCTGGGCGGCAACCCAAGCGAGAACGGGAATAGGACACGGAGCTAGAGCAACCAACCCTGGCAGCCCGAGACTACCCAGAGAGGCCCGTCACTCACGCGCCTGACACAAAGCAATGTAATACAAGATACAACAATAAACGAGCAATAGCACGAAAGCGCAGATTAGTGGCGATAAATGAGATAACAAGCATTTACAATCAATACTAGCAATCAATTAACTTTTCAAGCATGATTATCATTAATACCAACAATAACATCAATCAAACAAGTAATAGCAGTTCAAACACGAAAACGACAAATATCACTATTCAATCTCTAACTTCCAAAGGCAATTACGAGCAAACGAGCTACGGGATTAGGAAACCGATTTCACTACATTCACTTAGGCACTACAAGGCACGTTTCTATATCACTAAACTTCACTTTCACACCTGGAGCCCGAAAGTCCACCTACTGCGTTTGAACTACAACTATACTAACCGGTCGCTCAATCAACGCCACAACGGCACCAAAAGTGCTTCCATGCCCTCAATAGCAAAACCCCCAACTCAATTCGAGCACGGTCAACTTTTGGTCAAACGGCCCCTTTACGTTTCTTTATCTAATTTCTAATTTTAACAAAGGTCGATCCGTTTTTATTGCACATTTTATCTTTCTATCATTAATGACACCTATCCAAATCAAGAAATCGCAATTCGAATAAAAAATCTGAAATTCTAGGGTTTTACTATTTATTTTTACTATTCACATTCTTGCCTAAATTCAATTTGCATTTCTAACCGTAAAAATCGCTAAATAACTAACAAGCAATGCTCTACGAACTCAAAGAAAGCTATATCAAGCAATTTCAAGCATTATAACGCATTAAATATCAAATCTAAAAATTTGAATCAAAAATCAAATTTCACAAAATATGCACAAAAGCGTGAAAACCCTCACAGAGATTGAAGGAGAGAACTCGCAAGAACCCTAGCCTCGATCCTCGCTCAATTCCACACAAGATTGGAGAAGAAAATGCAAAAGAAATTTTTTTATTTTCTTTCCATGGAGTTTTCGGCCATGGCTGATTTTATGCCTTGTTTTATTTTTTTTTTCTTTTCCTTTGTTTAAAAGATGACACAAAGGGGTAAAAAGGTCAAAGACAAAAGGCTTGGTCAATTCAAGTTAAAAAATGGTCAAATTAGCTTATTTTGATGCCATTTAATTTATTCCAAGTTAGAGCAATGCAATTTTAATGAAAACCGACTAAAACTAGCTAATTTAAACTAGAAACGCTATTCACGAAATCTGAGAAATATTCTTCAAACTTTCATTTTCGAAATGCTACGATCGAATGGTCAATAAACGATTGCTAATAAAGTGATGAGCAATAATATAAAACTATAATTTTTGAAAATAGAATAGTATAATAGTTTAAAATTCACTCCGGCTCGGAGTTACTTTTCTTATTTAATTGAAAACCGAGTAATTTTAATGCAAGACAATTAAAACCGATTATTAAGATAATCAAAACAATCAAAATAATCAATATTCATTTAAAAATAATTAATTTCACTATTTCTAGAATATTTTAAAGAATTATAAAATTAATGTTAAGATACAAATGAATAAGTTAATATAAACATGTAATCAAGTGCAATTAAATATTAACATTTAAGATGACACTTAATTAAATACAAGAGAATAAATTCAATTACTATAATTAATAGAAATAGGTAATGATCTTTTAATTAATCAGTATAAAAATTATTAAATGCTTCCAAAAGAAATATCAAAATAGTGCAAAATTGTTGATTTAACCAATTAAACATTTAATTAAATACAGTCAAATACTATTAAATGCATGCCAGGTTCGGGTTATCACAAACAGAGCCATATGCACATATTAGTTACTTCCATCAAGTAACCTAATGGACTTGAACTTTAGTGGTTATTATTTTAATTTAAGTGACCTAATGGACTTGAACTCTCTCCCCCTCTTCTCTTTCTATCTTTTCTCTTATGTTAGGAGTTACCAATTACTCAAAAATTGGCCTATCTTGTATTTCATTACTTTTCTTCTGCAAATTCAATACAAAGCTCTGCTAATCTTTAGTGCTGTATTCTGTAAGTGTAAAATTTAAGTAGTGAGCTGATCTGCTCATTACAAAGGTGCTTTCATTTTTCCAAACACATGGCGGATGAAACCAGACTCAAAGTTATTGATGAAACTCTCAAATGGCAAGCTCAAATACTTGCATCTCTTCAATCAGCCATCAATGCGCAGGAGAAATCTCTAGAGCAACTTGCTCTTCAATACACTACTATTGATGAAAAACTCAATCAAGTCATGCGAACTAGCAATTCAATGCAATTGGCGATTTCAACTCAGCATAAATCTATGGAACAGTTGCGTTTACCGTGTCCTGCTTTGGATGGTAAGCTCACTCAAGTTCTCCATTCTAGTGAGTCCTCTTCTTCTCACTCAGCTCCTCTTCTGGCCACTGATTTAAATTCTGGTGGTCCACCACCGTTGGCTCGTCCCCTTCAGCTCGATTTTTCTTGGTTTGATGGTAGCGATGCAATGGGTTGGTTGTTTAAAGCAGAACAACTCTGTGATTACTACGGAATTGACGATGCTCAACGGTTAATGCTTGCCTCATTCCATATGGACAGCGTGGCTCTACAGTGGTATCAATGGCTTCTACGCAACAACCAAATTGGTTTGTGGATTCAGTTCAGGCGCGCATTGGAGAATAGGTTTGCGCAATTGGAATTTGAAAACCCTCATGGATCATTGGCTAAACTGACACAAACATCTACAGCGGTATCAATGGCTCCATCAATTCGCAGCCCAACCACAAAGAATCCAAACACTCATACCCACCCATACACATCCTTATCACTTCCTCCTACCACCCACAAATTATCTATCAAGAAACTTTCATCTGCATAATTTCAAGTAAAAAAGGAGAAGGGTCTCTGCTAGTCATATGATGAAAAATGGTCTCTGTCATATAGGTATGAAATAGCTCTGAAGTTGTTACTCATGGATACTTCTCTTATTCCAGATTCAGAGGTTCCGACAATCTCATATCATGCTATAGCTGGTCATCAACCGTTATCAGAGATGGTATTCTATCATATATTGCAGAGTAGTCCTCGCCTTCAATTTTTTGCTATCAGAGATGGGACTATGCATACATTTCAAAGGCAGACTACGAGCTTCTATTGGCGCAATATACACCGAGACGTCCAATTATTTGTTGTAGAGAAAACAATTCGTGGCCTCGATCTTTATCTCAGATGTTTTGTTGCGGACTCCCTAAATCAATGGGCGAAATATTTGCATTGGGCTGAGTTTTGGTATAACTTCTCTTATCATACATCGACGAGAATGATACCCTTTCAAGCATTATATGGCAAGCCACAGCCATCTATTATTTGGTACCTTCCTAGTGAGACTAATAACAAAGCTGTTGAAAATGAACTATATCAGCGTGAGTTGATTCTTTGCCAACCATGCCAGCACTTGCAACAATCTCAAGTTTGTATCAAGAATCACGTTGATAAAAAGAGGCATGATGAACATTTCGAAGTAGGCGATATGGTATGGCTTAAACTGCAACCTTATAGACAGAATTCTATAAGAGGTCCCTTCAATTCAAAATTGTGTCGTTGTTTCTATGGTCCTTTTAAAGTAATGGAGCATATTGGCTTAGTTGTGTATCGCCGTGAGTTACCATAGTCATCAAGAATTCACCCTATTTTTCATGTGTCCCTCCTCAAGCGCTTCAAGGAGGCAGTTGATACTCCAAGTAGTCCACTGCTAAAATTATCTCAGAATTCCTCTCCCATCCATTGGCCCTTAGCCATTGTTGCTCAAAGATCTATCATCAAACAAGGGAAAGAAGTTGATCAAGTATTGATGCAGTGGGAAGGACTTCCTGTGAACGAGGCGACGTGGGAATATCTTATTCAGATTCAAAACCTTGAGGACAAGGTTCAAGATAATGGGGGAGATATTGTCATGGGTCAAAATACTAAGCAGCCAAGTCAGATTGTTGAAGTGGCACAACATGCTGAATCAGCTATTGAAGAGCACAAAGGGCGTGAACAGAATCTGTTGGGCAGAGGCTTGTGTGAGAATAAATGGCCTAAGTATCTGAAAGAGTTTGTTATGCAATGAGTGAAAAAAAGAATGATCTATAAAAAGAGTCTATTGTACTGTGTGTGATAGCTAAGTAAATTCTATGAGTCATTGTGCTTAGGCTTCCTCTCTCTCCCTCCCTTCTCTTTCTATCTTTTCTCTTCTGTTAGGAGTTACCAATTACTCGAAAATTGGCCTATCTTGTATTTCATTACCTTTCTTCTGCAAATTCAATACAAAGCTCTGCTAAACTTTAGTGCTCTATTCTGTAAGTGTAAAATTAAAGTAGTGAACTAATCTGCTCATTACATAATCCTATATGATTCTCCATTTTCAAATCCATTTTCAAGCCCAAAGCCAATCCAAAAGTTGCGTTCTGCATTTTTGTTGCTTAAAAATATATATTTTGCTAATTGTGCATATTTGTAGCTGTGTATGCGCATGTATATGGCCATTTATATGTGTGTGCCCGTGTGTGTGGCCGTGTTGAGTAAACGGTGGTGTATGGTGTGGTTAGGGTGGGTTTTAGGGAAGATTGATTGAAAGGGTAAAATGGGGTTTTTGTTTGGTTAATTATTTGACTGTTAAGCAATTTTAATGGGATAAATTTGTATGGACTTGAGAAGATAAAAAAAATAACTGAGGGACCTGATTGTCCCAAGACCAATAAGTTTATGGGTCACACCACTTACATCTTATTCTTAGTAGGATTAGCAATTGTAATCTATAGATAAGACTATCTATTTTGTATTTAGTTGTCACATGCTATAAGGTGGGTCCACCATATTAAATTACACTAGAATTGTATGTTATAAGCATCTAGGTAGATGTGTCAGAGTGGTGATTATAGTTATTCTTATCAAGTAAAAAAAATAATGGTTTATGGAAGTAACCTCGGTAAATAGTATTGTGTTCCAGCCTATTTATGTGCATGTTCCTTCCAACAAAATATACGTTGGTTATGTCATCACCAAAGAAGGTGCATTCTTCTGTTAGAGCAGATTATTGCAAAGAAGAGGAAGGTCAAGCAAAAAAAATGAGCTTGCATTAAGACATGGTGTACCGCTGGAAAGATGAGAGAAGAACAATAAGTTGGACGTTGGAGTAGAGTTGCCCTCGTCCTTATTGTTAAATCCTTCATTGTTGTAGAGGGCAGAGAAAACTCATTCTTGAAGATTGTGTCGCGACGTGTTTAGCACAATGATGCATCGAAACAAGAGACAAGTTGGAGTATTAAAGTTACCATTGCAACTCCAAAGAAGAATATGGTTAGCGGAGAAGGGATGACATGTCATTATTGCTGCGCCATGAAATAGATAGCACACTTTTGAAGAGCGTGTGAGAAGACAGACATCTGTAGTTGTCTAGGAGAGAACTAGCAAGTAGGACCACTGAAGAAGGCATAAGAGATGCTTGGCAAAGATAGAGCTTGCTCCCTATGTTGCAAGCTGGGAGATATAACTCAACCCAAAGAAAAAGAAAAGAAAATATTTTTTTTTTAAAAAAAAAAAGAAGAAGAGAAGAGCAGATTATAGGCTAACGACAACATTGACGTTATCACCAAGAACATATCTCGGATATGTTGCTGCCAGTAAAACCAGTGTATTTCACTCAAGGGAGGATCTTTTGAGCTTGGTTTGACAAGAAAAGTTTGAGCGCGTTGAACGGGCAGTGACCAAGGCTTGACCTATTTGATCTAGTTGCATTCCATTGAAGTAAGGCGAGTTGATTGTGGGTGTTCTAAGGGTTTTTAACGTGCTGAATCTAAATTTTTGGTCGGTTTATCAAATTCCATGAGCATTGTTAAGGTGTTGAATTCATAAGGTATTGACTGAAGATTCGAAGCTTGGTATTTCTTGTCAAGGGAGGAACTTGTTGGATATAACTCAAATTCCAAGTAAAGTCAAATATTAAAAACAACTAGAAGTCCAATTGGAGTTAAGGTACTATAGTATAGAGTACAAGAATCATATTCCTAGTGGGATTAGCAATTAATGTAATTTATAGATAGGGGTATCTAGTTTGTGTTTAGTTACCACACACTACAAAGTGGGTATCATATTAGATTACACTAAAATTATATGTTATATGCCTCTAAGTAAGTGTATGAGAGTCGTGATTATAATTATTCCTATTAGTAATAAAGAATAAGGCTTTGTAGACATACATTATATCGAACCACGTTAACATATTATTGTATTCCCACGTATCTATGTGTATGATTTTTTTAGCAAAATATTATCCAAATGATATATAACAATACTTTTTAAAAAATTATGATTTATATACCTCCAACCAAAATTGACATTACCCTCCATTTGCCTCTGACCTTGTCAATTGCTATTGAATAAGAGTTTTTATCATAAAGTTCATGAACTATATCGACGAAACTAATTGAATCATAGCTATATTTTCCATGTAAAGTATATGAACGTACATGAACAGTTGAAAATTATTAATATTTGGCTTGGTACTCCATGGCAACATCAACAATTAATACCAATTTTCTTTGCTAGTTGCATAAAAGATATTAGATCGTAGCAACACTGACGTAGCAAATGACTTCTATCATCGCTACAAGGTATGTGATAGCTAAAAATAAGTAAAAGATGAATACATTCCCAATCTTGTATCTCACAGTTCGGATATGTTCTAATGTTTATTGCCCATTTCTAATTACATTTTTCACCTTCCAAATGCAGGACGACATCAAACTCATGAAATTCGTTGGGCTAGATGCTTTCCGATTCTCCATATCATGGTCAAGAGTTTTACCATGTAAGAAGTTTTTAAGCAAATATTCCTAATAGAACATATAACTCTTATAATTGATATCATGTAAAATACAAACACCATTTACCTTTACAAGTACTTCTACTTCTCATATAGGGGCCTCAGCTTTTAGAAATAACCACATTCCCCATTGAAAAGAATTAAACACTAAGTTCAGATTCTTTCATCAAACTAAATTAAATATAACTTCATAGTATATGCGGAATTAATTTGCCCAAAAATTTCCAAATTTGTTCTACCATTTAATAGCTACGAACTAGAGTTTAAAATATTGGGTTTTGAACTATATTGTCACAACTTAAATGCCCTTTGTTTTGATTATTTATACGCTGTAAATAAGGAGAGAGATATTGAGAGAGTTTATGAGGGAAAAATAGAAAAGACCATAGTCTTCTGTTTCCTGATGCTTAAAAAAAGAAAATTGTTCTGATTTTTTCTTTTATTTAGAAGTAGTGAGAAGTTAGATAACTTCTCTCAACTTTCACTACCCATACATAATAAGTTAGGTCGGGTCAGGTCATCCCATATTGGATGATCCAACTCCAAAATCCAATACCTTCCATTGGCACAAGATGGATAGACCCTTATCCATCACTATCTCTTTTTATGACCTTGTCGAAAATTATTATCTAATTCATACGGTAAAATAAATTGTTCTACCTGCGAGCATACAACAAGTGGAAGCTCAAACCATGCACTTGTGAGGGATGACATAAGAGTTATGGCCTTAAATGGAAGAAAGTGTCTCGCTGTACCCTAGACCAATTTAAATTCACATCAATCAACACACACCTGTGTTGGGAGGAAACCCGAGATCAAAACACAAATAACAAATGCACAACAGAAATAACACCCTCCCACCTTGTATAAACCTATTAGGAAGCAACAAATAGAGCCAACAACAATATGCACAAATCTGAAAATTCTAGAAAATAGAGCAACAACAAGATTTTAACGTGAAAAACCTCCCCACCATAGAGAGTAAAAACCACGGGACCGTAGTCCACCCAAAAACTTCCACTATCAACAAATAATGGGTACAAGGGAGTCTTCTCTAGCTATAACTAGAGACATACACAATACATTCACCAAGAATAACATATTCTTGCAAATATTGCATCAACAAAAGAGATTAAACCAAGAAGTAGGAGAGAAATCAATAAAAATGTTGTCACTATTCACATCAGAAAAACGGGCTGTAGAGAGCTCCAAATCTGATCTCCACCGTTCAGATTAAAGACCCACGAGTTGTGAACATGCATACAAAATTTTAGCTCGATCGGACCACAAATGGCCTTCCGATTGTCAATTTGATGAAGATTGCACAGTCAGAAATTTCTGCTCTCTTCTTCTTCTTTCTCTCTCTATTTCTATCTCTCTTTCTCGTTTTTTCTTTCACTCTCACACACACCACATGACAGATCAGTCAACTTGACTGATCTGTCTTCAACTTTTTTTTTTGTTTATTGTTTTTCTCTTTTTTTATTTTGTTTTCTTTTGGTCAAAAAGCAAAAGCAAAAGCAAAATCATTACCAACCCACATGGGTTGGTCTATACAACAAACTCCCCCACCAACTCATGGGGATGGGTCAATCAACCCAACAACCAAACGACATATCTCAAGCTTCTCTCTTGGCAACACCTTCGTCAATATATCGGAGCCATTGTCATCTGTATGAACTTTTTCAAGTTTCAACAACTTCAAATTCAAAACATCCCCGATCCAATGGTACCTCACATCAATATGTTTCGATCTTAAATGAAATGAAGAATTCTTACCAAGATGTATTGCACTCTGATTGTCGCAATACAAGACATAATCATCTTGCTCAAACCCAAGTTCTTCCAGAAACTTTTTCATCTATAGCAACTCCTTGCATGCTTCAGTTGCTGCAATGAACTCTGCTTCAGTAGTGGAAAGGGCAACACACTTTTGCAATCTCGATTGCCATGCCACAACTCCCCCTGCAAAGGTAATCAAATAACCCAAAGTAGATTTACGAGTATTAACATCTTCAGCCATATCAGCATCTATGTAACCCACAAGCATAGGCTTCTCACATCCAAAGCAAAGTCTCAGTTTGGATGTGCCTCGAAGATATCTCATAATCCACTTCACTGCATTCCAGTGTTCTCTCCCAAGATTTGAGAGAAACGACTTACCATGCCAACTGCATATGCTATATCTGGTCGTGTACATGCCATAGCATACATCAAACTTCCCACTACTGAAGAATATGGAACATTCTACATATCTTTCTTTTCTTCATCTGTAGAAGGACACTGTTGAACACTTAACTTAAAATGAGTAGCAAGAGGAGCACTAACCACTTTAACTTTATCCATGTTAAACTTTTGAAGTACTTTCTCGATGTACTTCTCCTGTGACAAATACACCTTTTTGCCATTTCTGTCTCGATTGATTCTCATGCCAAGAATCTGCTTTGCTGGTCCTAAGTCTTTCATAGCAAAAGACTTATTCAATTGTTTCTTCAACTTGTCAATTCTTGAAGAATTCTTGCCAATAATCAACATATCATCAACGAATAGCAACAAGATAATAAAATCATCATCAGAGAATTTTTGAGAAAAGACACAATGGTCCGAAGAAGTTTTCCTATAGCCTTGTTCCCCCATAACAGATTCAAACTTCTTATACCAGCCATAAATACTTTTCTTCAGTTTACACACATAATCCTCTTTTCCTTTTTCTTTGAATCCCTCCGGTTGCTCCATGTAAATCTCTTCCTCCAAATCACTGTGAAGAAAAGCAGTTTTCACATCCATCTGCTCAATCTCTAGATCAAGACTAGCAACCAAACCTAGAACAACTCGAATCGATGACATTTTAACAACTAGAGAGAAAATCTCATCAAAGTCAACACCCTTTCTCTGACTGAACCCTTTCACAACCAGTCTTACTTTGTATCGTGGTTGTGAAGTATTTTTTTGTTGCTTTAACCTTTAAACCCATCTGTTTTTCAAAGCTCTTTTTCCTTTAGGCAACTTCACCAACTCAAATGTGCAATTTTCATGCAAAGATTTCATCTCATCTTGCATAGCTTATATCCAATTATTTTTATGTTTATCATCCATAACTTCTTCAAAGCTTTCAAGCTCACCTCCATCTGTTAATAAAACATACTCATCAGAAGAGTATCTTGTGGAAGATTGTTTGTCTCTAACGGATCTCCTGAGTGGAACTGTTGGTGGAATCTCAAGCTGGCTATCATCATCATCACCTACCTCAACCTGTGTAGGACTTTCTGCATGATCAACATCCGAGAAATTACCTTGATCATCATCTTCAACCTACTCTGTTGTTGGTGGCGTTGAAGGCATTATATCAAGATCAACCAATTCATCTGACTGTGGGGGTAACACTTTCTCAACTTTGCCAATATCCTGAATTGTTTGATCCTCCACAAATACAACATCTCTGCTCCTGACAATTTTCTTCTCAACTGGATCATATAGCCTGTAACCAAATTCATCAAGGCCATAACCAATAAATATACATTGTCGTGTCTTCGCATCAAGTTTGGACATTTCATTCTTTGGAATGTGTACAAACGCCTTGCATCCAAAGACTCGCAAATGATCATAAGAAACATATTTCCCTGTCTAAACTCTATTAGGAACATCAAGCTTCAATAGAATACATGGTGAGAGATTCAACAAATGAACAACTGTATTCAAAGCTTCACCCCAGAATGAATGTGGTAGATTTGCATGTGAAAGCAAACATCTTACCTTATCAATGAAAGTTCTATTCATTCTCTCAGCAACACCATTCAACTGTGGTGTCTTTGGCGGTGTCTTTTGATGCCTGATACCTTGCTCTTTGCAATACCTGTCAAATGGACCACAATATTCACCTCTATTATCTGTACGGATGCATTTCAACTTTTTTCCTGTTTCTCTTTCAACAGAAGCCTGAAACTGCTTGAATACATCCAACACTTGATCTTTAGACTTCAAGGTGTAAGCCCAAGTCTTCCTAGAATGGTCATCAATAAATGTCACAAAGTAAAGAGAACCACCAAGTGTTTTAATTTTCATCGAACCACATACATCCGAATGTACCAACTCAAGTACATTTTCCTTCCTGGAAGGTGGATGACTCTGGAAAGAAACCCTGTTCTGCTTTCTTGCAAAGCAATGATCACATTTTCTCATATGTGGATCCGTTAGTCCAAATAAAATATTTTTCTTGGATAAAACTGAAATTCCCTTCTCACTCGTGTGACCCAGTCTCTTGTGCCACAACTCTGTTTCATCTTCATTCTCCACTGCATTAACAATACTCCTGGAAACCTTTGAGTTCATCAAATACAAAGTTGAGCATTTTTTACCTCTGGCTACAACCATAGAGCCCCTTGTAAGTTTCCATTGACCATTAACAAAGGTATTGAGAAAACTTTCATCATCAAGTCTACCTGCAGAGATCAAATTCAATCGAATGTCAGGAACATGCTTCACATCTTTAAGAACCAATTTGCTGCCATTTTCGATCTCCAAGCAAACATCTCTTGTACCGACAACCTTTGCGACACCATCATTACCTATTTTTGCAACCCCAAAATCATCAGCTGTGTAAGACATAAAGAAGTCTTTTCGAGAAGTAGCATGAATAGAAGCACCACTGTCAATCACCCAACATGTATCATGACATGCAAGATTAATAATATCACTATCACACACAATGAAAAACTCTTGTATAGTGGTAACAACTCGATCTTTACCACTATCATCATCTTTCTTCTTATCATTATCTTTGTTTTTATTTTCATTTTGCAATATTCTGCAAAATCTCTTGAAATGCATGACCTGTTTTTCCACAGTGATGACATTTGATATTACTGTACTTCCCTCTTGACTTGCTTCTACTACTTCCTCTATTTCCCGAACACTTTTGCTTATTCCTCCCCTAGATTCAGTAACCAAAGCATCTGACTCTGAAAAGGAATTTTGTGACTTTCTTCTAGCTTCTTCATTTAAAAGTCTACTTTTAGCTAAATTCAAAGTGATTCCACCATTTGGGGTTGAGTTACACAATGACATTCTAAATGTCTCCGATGAGTCTGGTAAAGTACCAAGAAGCAATAACCCCTTAAGTTCACATCCAATTTAATTTTAGTGGCATCTAACTGATTTATAATCCCAAGATATTCATTTACATGATCAGTTATAGAGGTTTTATCTCGGTATCTCAAACCTATCAATTGTTTTATCAAAAACAACTTGTTGCTCCCACACTTTTGTGCATACAATTCTTCAACTTTGTTCCATAATGTGCGTGCATGTATTTCTTCACTAATGTGGTTCATCACATTATCATCTACCCATGTCCTGATATAACTACACACTTGCTTGTGAAATAACTCCCATTCTTCATCAGTTTTATTTACGAGTTTTTTAATACTAAACACCGGTAGATAATAATCTTTTACATACAACAAGTCTTCCATTTTTCTTTTCCACATGGTATAATTCAAACCATTCAAAAATATCATTCTACTTGTATTAACTTCCATTGTTTACACAAAACAACAATTCAATAAACAAGCTCTGAAGCCACTTTGTTAGGAGGAAACCCGATATCAAAACACAAACAACAAATGCACAGCAGAAATAACACCCTCCTACCAAATAACACCCTCCCACCTTGTATAAACCTTGTTAGGAAGTAACAAATAGAGCCAACAACAATATGCACAAATCTGAAAATTCTAGAAAATAGAGCAACAACAAGATTTTAACATGAAAAACCTCCCCAACGTGGAGAGTAAAAACCACGGGACCGTAATCCACCAAAAAACTTCCACTATCAACAAATAATGGGTACAAGGGAGTCTTCTCTGGCTACAACTAGAATATACACAATACATTTACCGAGAATAACATATTCTTACAAACATTGCATCAACAAAAGAGATTAAACCAAGAAGTAGGAGAGAAATCACCAAAAATATTGTCACTGTTCACGTCAGAAAAACGGGTTGTAGAGAGCTCCAAATCTGATCTCCACCGTTCCACGAGTTGTGAACATGCACACAAAATTTCAGCTCGATTGGACTACAAATGACCCTCCGATTGACGATTTGATGAAGATTGCGCAGTCTAAAATTTCTGCTCTCTTCTTCTTCTTTCTCTCTCTATTTCTATCTATCTCTCTCATTTTTTCTTTCACTCTCACACACACCACTTGACAGATCAGTCAACTTGACTGGTCTGTCTTCACCTTTTTCTTTTTGTTTATTGTTTTCCTCTTTTTTTTGTTTTGTTTTCTTTTGGTCAAAAAAGCAAAAGCAAAAGTAAAATCATTACCAACCCACATGGGTTGGTCTACACAACAACCTTATCCCTCATAGGCTATGTTTGACCTTTATAATCTCAATCATGCATTAATAGTTATGTTCAATCACAAAGAGTGTACTCTAAGTTAAGTCAACTGCTTTCCTTTTGCTCTAAAAAATTTTATTCTTTATTCTAGGTATGGCTAACCATGTACTTTATATTGACACCCTATCTAAGTTATTTTACTCATGAAACTTCGATTATATTACTCCCTACTTTCAAACACACTTGAACAAGAGAAGTTAATTATATAGCTCGTTAACCTTCAACATTAGAATGGGCATGTAAGTACAATTTAGATTGTTTAATAGTCCATTAATTGAAACTGAAAATAATTATGTGGTCAATTTAGGGATGTGAACATAGTTTAGAGACCCCAAAAAAAAATTTACACAGTTATATTTCAATCTTTGAATCCAAGGACATTTCTTTTGCTTTTTTTTTTCTTTGATTTGGTTTTGATATTTCTATTTTTTTTTCTTTTTTTTAGGGGGGGGGGGGGGGGGGAGGGAGGGGTGTGGTTTCCTGACCAACATTTTCTTTTCTCAGAGGGGAAGCTAAGCAAAGGAGTCAATAAGGAAGGCATCATGTTCTACAATAATCTCATCAATGAGCTAATATCAAAGGGTCATTAAATCTGTGTGTTTGTGTGTGTTCCTATTTACCTTCGTTTTCATACTTTCCTTCTCTAATTCTTACCGATATTCTGGTAAATCAACAGGTATACAACCTTTTCCCACAATCTTTCATTGGGATGTTCCTCAAGCACTAGAAGATGAATATGGTGGCTTTCTAAGCCCTAGCATCGTGTAAGTGAACTTTTTCATTCATTAACAATAACAGAAAATATTGTTCCATGCAACAACATGTCACCGTTTGCACAGTCACTCCTTCTAATTCTCTATCAAAACAAGTTTCTAAAAAAGTTATTTAGGTAGAGGTAGGATGGCTACTAGAGCTTGGATGGTAGTCGAGGTGCGTATGATCTAAGCCTAGTGAGAGTGGTGATGAAGATGAATATGACGGTGTTCATTATAGATCAAGGGTAAGAGGACAAGAAATAAGTTAATAGTCCTACATTAGAAGAGTAAGAAAGCATTAGAAGAGTAAGAGAACAAGTTTGGTTAAGGCTATTTAAAATTGATTATTATAAATGTTGGAAAGAAAAATTAATTGTTTTTTATTTACATAATTTATTAAATAATTCTTGTTGATTATCTCACTAAAGAACTATAAACTAAATAATTTGTTAATCAATTACAAATTTGACATTAGAAATTGTGATGTTCAATTTACATATTCTTTTGGTAGGGATGATTTTTGAGATTTTGCAGACCTTTGTTTCAAGGAATTTGGGGATAGGGTAAAACATTGGTTAACCGTGAATGAAGCGTTGGCATTTAGCCAAGGGGGTTATGACTTAGGCGACTATGTACCTGGACGGTGTTCTACTTGGATTTTTGACAATTACACAGGAGGAAACTCCGGAACTGAACCGTATTTGGTCACGCATCATATGATACTTGGTCATGCATATGCAGTTAAATTATACAGGGAAAAATACAAGGTTAGCAGGACTCTTAATATTTTTCCTCTTTGAGTTAGTTTTATTTTTATTTTTTGATACAAGGGGAGGTCGAGCCAAACTACCTTTGTACATCTCTCAAGTACTGTCCCCCATCTATCTTTCTCCACACCTTCACAATTATACACAAGAATTCCCACGCTTCACTATATCTTTTCACACTAGTTTTCCTTTTTTTTTTTCCTTCCATTTTTGTATGTCTTGTACATTCACAAAATAAAAGTAATCTTCTTTTTCTTGCAAGAGTATTACCTTCTTGCAAATGAAACATAATTGATTTGCCACATAATTAAACAAAGTGTTAATGGGGAGATATTAAACAGGCTTCTCAAAAGGGACAGATAGGCCCAGTACTGGTTACTAACTGGATGTTGCCTCACTCCAAGAGTAAAGCAGATGTAGCACAACAAAGCCTTGATTTTTCGTATGGTTGGTGAGTAAACCTTGTACCCAGCTTATGCAAGCTCATGCATTAGCAATTGACAAAGATAGATGTATAATATAATCTCCTAAATTAATAGTGTTAGGATCACCTAAACTGATTAATTTAGGGAATTATTAATTTATTACTAAATTAATCGATAAATTAATAGTTATTAATTTATAAAGATATTTTTGGGCTTAATTCTAAACATATTATATTTATGGTATCTATGTTGAAAAGTGACTCCATGTATTTTAGGCCAATTTAAAAAGACAAATAGTTGTCTAATAAAAAAGAAGATAAGAATCTAATCCTACATTTAGTTTCTCTAATCTCGTCATAACCATTGTAGAATTAATTCTAGTTTCTCTTTATAAATAATCTCCTGAGAGTAAATTTGCAATATTGCAGTTTGAGGGAGAGTTACTATAGATATTGGAAGTCCTTTCTTCCATTGTAGAAATAGTGTAATGTCTTTCTCTATTGAATTAGTGAATTATTTGATACTTCGTGGACGTATGCATATATAGCCAAAAACTATAGAATTCTTGTGTTCTCTTACTTTGTTATTTTCTTTTTCTCTTTTCTCTCAAATCTTCATCGCATTTGGGTGATTAACAAGTACTCGACTTATTAGCTCATCAATCTTTGGTTCTTTTATATAAAAAATGGTCCCATCACAAAAGTGTCAAAGAAAAAGATCATGTCAAATTAATGAAGTATATAAAGCGTTGTCTGTGTTGGAATATAGAAGAGGCTATTTTATCGTAGAGAGAAATAATATGGAGACTCTAAACAAAATCTTTATTGCTCTAATATTTGGTATGTATTTGGTATGACTACAATTGAAAGGACTAACCCCTATTTATAGATTCACAAAAAACCTATGTCAATTAGGATATGGTTCTAGGAAACCATTACCCACTAGGAAATACTATCTAGTCAAAAACAATTTAAATCTAACTAGAACTTATTTAATAGAGTCCTAATCCAAATCAAGTTTATCTTCTAACATCCCCCCTTAAACTTGATTTGACTCTCGTAACTCCGAGCAAAGCTCTAAGCTTCATAAACACGTCACTCTTGAGTGGCTTTGTAAGAATATCTGCAACTTGATCTTGAGACTTCACATACTCTATCTTCACTTCCTTCCTTGTGATGCATTCTCTGATGAAATGGTAACGTGTGTCAATGTGCTTGCTTCTTTCATGAAATACTGGATTCTTGGCTAAGGCAATTGCAGACTTGTTATCAACATAGATCTCTATTGGCTCTTCTTGAGGCATCTTAAGTTCTTTCATCAAATTCCTTAACCATAGAGCATGACAAACACATGAAGTAGCAACTACATATTCAGCTTCACATGTAGAAAGTGTGACAATGGGTTGCTTCTTGGAACTCCAAGTGAATGTTGTATCTCCCATGAAGAAAAGATATCCACTACTACTCTTTCGATCATCAAAATCACCAGCCCAATCGCTGTCACTATACCCCACAAGTTTGAAATCCTCTGAGTGGGAGTATAAAAGTCCATAATCAACAGTTCCTTTGATGTAACAAAGTATTCTTTTGGCAGTCTTCAGATGTGTATTAGTAGGGGACTCCATAAAGCGACTCACAAGTCCTACACCAAAAAGAATATCTGGTCTTGTACAGGTCAAGTATCTCAAGTTTCCAACTAGGCTCTTGAAAAATGTTGGATTTACACGTTCTTCTTCATCAACCTTTGACAATTGTACTCCACATTCAATAGGGGTGTTAACAGGTTGACAATTTTTCATCTTGAATTTCTTGAGAATTTCCCTTGCATAACCTTCTTGAGAAACAAATATTCCTTCATTTGTTTGCTTCACTTGAATTCCAAGATAATAAGACATGAGTCCAATATCAGTCATCTCAAATTCTTTTGCCATTGTCCTCTTGAAATCTTCAAATAAATTTGGATTGTTGCCAGTAAAAATTAAGTCATCCACATACAAGCAAACAATCAACACATCACCGTTCTCATGTTTGGTATAAAGAGTATGCTCATGCGAACACTTGGAGAAATTATTATGACAGAAATATTCATCAATTCTACTATACCAAGCTCTTGGAGCTTGTTTTAGGCCATAGAGAGCTTTCTTCAACTTTAAAATTTTATTTTCACACCCTTTCTCCACATAGCCTAATGGTTGTTGAATATATACCTCTTCATCAAGAAAATCATTCAGGAATGCAGATTTAACATCCAATTGATAAATCTTCCATCTGTGTTGGGCTGCTAGAGATATGATAAATCTTATAGTTTCCAAGCATGCAACAGGAACAAATACCTCATCATAGTCAATGCCAGCTCGTTGACTATAGCCTTTTGCAACTAGTCTTGTCTTGTACCTTTCAACTTCACCTTTAGCATTCTTCTTTATCTTGTAAACCCACTTTACTCCAATGGCTTTGTAGCCTTTGGGTAAAGTTGCAAGCTCCCAAGTGTCATTCTTCTTTATTGCCTTGATTTCTTCATCCATGGCTTGTCTCCATCTTTCATTCTCATTAACTTCCTCAAAGCTTATTGGTTCACAATCAGCAAATAGACAAAAGAGAGTCAGTTCATCATTTAAATTTCAAGTTACCTCATAAATTTCATCCAAGCTTCTGAAACGGGGGGTCTTTTCATGCGAACTTGAACTTGTTGAAGTTATGTCTCCTTGAGATGTAGTTGGAGTTTGTTATGGAGGTGGAGTTTGAGTTGGAGTTGGAGATTGATTTGTAGATATAGAGTCTCCATTCACTTCTACTTGTTGCTCTTGTATGGGTAAGAATTTGTATTCTTTTTGCTTTTTGACATTCCAATCCCATTCAGCTTCTTCATCAAATAGGACATCTGTACTCACAACAATTCTCCCATTAGTAGGATTGTAGAGCTTGTATGCTTTGGAACTCTTTTCATACCCAATGAAAACTAGCTTTTGGCTTTTGTCATCAAGCTTGATTCGATTTTGATCAGGAACATGAGCATAAGCAATGCTTCCAAAAACCCTTAAGTGCTTGATTGTTGGCTTTCTTCCACTCCATGCTTCTAATGGTGTCTTGTTAGAGAGACTCTTTATGACACAACGATTCAATAGATAAACTGCACAATCAACTGCTTCAGCCCAAAATTCTTTAGGCATACTTCTAGATTTTAACATGCTTCGAACCATCTCAAGAACAACTCTATTTTTTCTCTCAGCAACTCCATTCTGTTGAGGTGATCGATGAGCTGTCAAAGGGCGTCGAATGCCATTCTCTTCACAAAAATTGTTGAATTCTCTTGATATGAATTCTCCACCTCTATCAGATCTCAAGGCTTTGATCTCCCAACCACTTTCTTTTTCAGCAAGAGCTTTAAATTTCTTGAACTTGTAAAAAGCTTCAGATTTTTCTTTTAAAAAATAAACCCAAGTCCTACGGCTATAATCATCAATAAAAAGGATAAAATATTTATTTTTACCATAGGAGCAAGGATTAATTGGCCCGCAAATATCAGTATGGACAAGTTCTAGTGGTCTCGTTGCTCTTGATGTAGCCTCATTTGGAAAACTTTTTCTAGCTTGTTTTCCAAAAAGACATCCCTCACAAATCTGTTCCGGATGATTGATGAAAGGCAATCCTTGCACCATATTCTTTCTTGACATTAAAGAAAGATTTTCAAAATTTATGTACCCAAATCTCAAGTGCCATAACCAAGAAACTTCTTTTACACACGCTTTAAGACATTTTGCAACATCGTTTTGAATATTTAATAAAAACAATCTATTTATTGTCATGGGCACTTTTGTTATCAAAAAATTATTTTCATCTTTTATTACACAATGTTTATCTTCCAATAAAATTGTGTAATTTTTCTCAAGAAGTTGTCCAAGACTCAAAATATTAGTTTTTAATTTTGGCACATAATAAACTTCAGAAATAAAACGATGCCTTCCATCTTTCAAACGGATTAAAATTTTACCTTTTCCTTCCACTGAGACCATAGAGGCATCTCCAAATTTAACATTGCCTTTGACAATTTCATCGAGTTCTGCGAATATGCTCCTTTGTCCAATCATATGATTACTTGCACCTGTATCAAGATGCCATGAAGTATCTCATCCATCTTGTTCGCCATTATGAGTCATCAACAAGGTAATCTCTTCTTCCCCTTCTTGTCTTTCAGCAAAATTCACTTTTTCGTGCACAACTTTAGGATTACTCCTACATTCATTAGCATAATGACCATATTTTTGACAATTGTAACATTGAACTTGCGATTTGTCATACCTTTGTCCTGAATAATTGCCTTTTCCATGCCCAGGTTTATGCAAATTTTGATTTTTCTCTTCTTGATTAAATCCTCCTCTTCCACCACGTCCTCGTCCTCATCCTTGGTTTTGGCCTCGGCCTCTACCATGTCCATATCCACGACCACGTCCTTTTTGGCTTCCATCATTGCCAAAATTTTCTTCTTTTTTCAAAGCAAGATTACTTTGAAGAACTTTTTCCAAGACTTCTTGGTTCTTCTTTTTGTGTCTTTCTTCATGAGCTTGTAACGAGCCCATGAGTTCATCAACGGACATGTCATCTAAATCTTTTGATTCCTCAATCGCTACAACAATATATTCATATTTTGAATGCAAAGAACGAAGGATCTTTTCTACAATACGAATATCTTTTAAATCTTCTCCATATTTTTTTAGTTGGTTAGAAACTACCAAAACTCTCGAGATATAATCTGAAATAGATTCACCGTCATTCATATGGAGAGATTCAAACTCACCTCTTAAAGTTTGTAGACGAACCTTTTTCACCTTGTCTACCCCTTTTTTGTGATTTTTGGAGAGTTTCCCATGCTTGTTTGGCAGTAGTCGCGCATGAGATTTTCTCGAACATGGTTTCATCCAAACATAGATGGATGATAGATAGAGCTTGTTGATCCTTCTTGCGATTTTTCACCAATGCGTCTTTTTGATTTTGACTCAAAACTTCATCTTCGTTAGGTTCAACGTAGCCTTTATCTACAATCTCCCAAGCATCTTGTGAGCCAAGGAGAGTCTTCACACGAATAGACCAATTATCATAATTGTCCTTAGTGAGGCGAGGAAATTGAAAAGGAAACATACTATTCCCTATCATCTTTACCTAGCTCTGGATACTACTTTGTTGGTATATAGAAGAGGCTATTTTATCGTAGAGAGAAATAATATGGAGATTCTAAACAAAATCTTTATTGCTCTAATATTTGGTATGTATTTGGTATGACTAAAATTGAAAGGACTCACCCCTATTTATAGATTCACAAAAAACCTATGTCAATTAGGATATGGTTCTAGGAAACCATTACCCACTAGGAAATACTATCTAGTCAAAAACAATTTAAATCTAACTAGAACTTATTTAATAGAGTCCTAATCTAAATCAAGTTTATCTTCTAACAGTCTGACCATAGCACAGAGCATCCTTGATGCACACAAAACTAGAAGACAAATTACTCTTAATTTATACTTTTAAAAAGCCATAGTAAATTTCAAAGGGCATCCTTGATGCACATAAAAATAAAAGACAAGTTATTCTTAATTTATATTTTAAGAAAATCTCATAGAAAATTTATTATATATTTTTTAAAATTAATTAATTATTAATTTATAAAATATTTTGACCTATAAAATACAAAACAAATTTGCAAATGTATGATGTTATAATTTTATGAAGATTATTAATTTTTTATATTGGTCCCAAATTGGCACTTGAAAATTTTATTTTTTGAAAGAGATTATTAATTTATCGAGTATTAATGTAAAGATATTTTGTTGTATTTTCAGGTGTCTAGACCCAATAATCTATGGTGACTATCCAAAAATCATGCGTACTCTCGTCGGAAGCCACCTACCTAAGTTCACTGATGAGCAAGCTGCAATGGTGAAGAATTCCTATGATTTTCTTGCAATTAATTATTACATGATAAACCATGTGAAGGACGTGCCTTTGACTAATAGTGTAAACCTTAGCTACACAACGGATTCTCAAGCAGATCTCACCGGTAAGTTTGCATTCTTGAAGAGGCTATTAATAAGAAAACTACAGCTTTGCTATAATTGTAAAAATGTTGGAGTATTAATCCTATGTGCTTATACCTTTTTCTTTTTCTGACTTATAGTGGAGAGATTATATAGCGAAACCCTAGGTGTTCCGGTATGTTAATTCTCAGAAAATATTAACTGAGTTTTGTTTATTGAAGATGAAAATTTAGAACCCCATCTCTTCTTGATGATTACTGAAGATATTTTCTTTTATGTTTCGATTTCCAAAATCATTGTGAAATGCTGCAGACTGGAGACATCTTTCCAAGAGGGCTTTTTGATCTTCTAATATATACAAAGAAGAAATACAAGAATCCCATCATTTATATCACCGAGAATGGTAAGAAAAAGTAGTTCAAAAGCCTATGAAACTCTATCGTATTTGCAAGGGAAAATAGCACATTTAGTCCCTATTGTTTTTAAAATGTTTCAATTTCATTCTTATTATTTAAAATTTTTCAATTTCGTCCTTATTATTTCCTCAAAAGTTTTAATTTCGTCTCTATTGTTTAATATTTTTCAATTTTGTCCCTATTCGCCAAAAGTTTCAATTTCGTTTTTATTGTTCTAAAAAGTTTCAATTTCATTCCTATTATTTTTCTAATGTTTCAAATTCGTCCCTATTGTTCAAAATTAATCAACTTGATCCTTATTATTTTTCAGAAGACAATAGGAATAAATTTAATTTTTTTGAGAAATAATATGGACGAATTTTATTTTTTCAATAAAATAATAGAGACTAAATTGATTAATTTTGAATAATATGGATGAATTTAAAATTTTAGGAAAATAACAAGAATGAAATTAATTTTTTAAAAAATAATAGGGATGAAATTGAAACTTTTAAAAAATAATAAGGACTAAATGTGACATTTTCCCTATGTGCAAACACATCTTCACTAAAATTCAATTTTTTTGATGGCTTGCTAGGGATGATTGGCATAAATAATGGTACTACCGCACAACTAATAAGGGACACAGAGAGAGTAGATGTCGTCTACTGTCATCTCTTGGGCATCAGGAAAGCCATTAAGTTAGTCTCTGCTTTACTTAGATTAATTTCTTCTTTTCCTAGTATTTTCAAATTTTTATTAACCGGTTTAACTGGAGAATACTTCATAATGGATAATCTTGCTTCTCTTTATTTTAATTTTAACTTATACACTAAGTGTAGCATATATAAGGTGAATGTGTATATTCATTCTGTAAAACACAAAACAAGGAATAAAATTATTTTATTTCAAAACTTTAAGGTGTGCAGTTTATATAGCATTTTTACTTATATTTATTCCTCTTCAATTTATGAATTAGATAAATATATATCATATTTTTATTAAAATATATATGTTTATATTGCTCAGGGATGGCGTTTGCGTGAAGGGCTATTTTGCATGGTCCTTTCTAGACACATGGGAATGGAACGCCGGCTTCACCGTGAACTTTGGCATCAACTTTGTTGATTTCAACAATGGACTGAAAAGAATTCCCAAACTCTCTACCCTATGGTTCAAATACTTCCATACAACCAACTAACCTAAATGCAAATACGGGCTATAGTCCAACATTCCTCATGTAGGAGGTGGTGACCAACGTCACCTCAAATTAATTAATTTGTGAAGTAACCGATAATAAACAAAATTAAATAAGTTGTAATATGGTTGCAAACGTCTGATTTCTTTCCAAATTAGTCGAAAAATATTTAAGTCTATTGCATGTGAATAACATGAAGGAAATGTAAGCTATAGTGTTTATATGTGGAGATTATATTGCTTTTCTATTTCTTTACCAGTCTTTGGAACACATCAATCTGTTAAAGGGTCTAGTTTTTCATCTACGCAATAACGAGCTACATATGTTTTCATGATTATCAGTAAGAATATCAAGTATGACCTTGTAAATCACTTTGTTGGATAAACATAGATCTACTTCTTCACTTGAACAAGTGAAAAGTAGGCTCAAAGAATTAGACATATTATTAAGCGTTGACATAATTTTCTCGCTATACGATTTATACATAGTATATATGAAGTGATATTACATTGGATTGTTAACATAAAAACCAAGACAATCATGTACATAAGTTACATTTTCAATGGGCGTAGAAGGTTAGATTTGTTTTTTTTTTTTTTCTCTTTGATTCAAGAGAGACATAAGACCATACAACACATAGGTAACTAGCGGGAATCAATCCCGCAACCTAATGTTAAATTTGTTTTTACTATTTTATTTATGCAAGATTTAGGTATCTTTGATGGATTTGGCTGATCTACAATTTTATTATTTATAATTTCATGCAATATTCATCTACTTAATGCTACATGTTATCAAATATTATCTACGGACTACATTAATCTTGATAATCTAAAATTCTAATTAACCACGATAAGAAAACATTAAATATCAAAACCTAAATTACAGAAAATCTTTTAATTACATATATTTTACCACATTTAGCAAAACAAATGGAAGTCATATGATATTTTTAAAAAAAAGAAGGAAAAGAAGCCGCATATAATCCCAAACCAACAAATGAAGCATCAATATTGAATTTAATAACATCTGCAGAGGGTGGTATCCACTTATTGGGGGATGCAATCTTTATTTCTTAGATCTCTGGTTATATATATCAGTTCGAGATCGGATAGATGCTTGACTTGAAGAATTGAAACTGAACTTGCTTTTGTGTTTAGCATTACACATCAACAATTGAGCAAAACCAGATTGATCAATTTTGCTTTACTGTTTTGCTATAATTGCTTCAACTGTAACAGTAACAAATGCATGCTACTTTTTTTTTTTTTTTTTCTCTTTATAAGCATAATATTTATATGTATGTATATACATATAAAAATAAAGCCTTTTTTTTCTTTATTATTTTTTCTCTCTAAAATAATGAGTGAGAATCGTATGGCTTCTGGAGCTTCGCTCGTCAAGTTGAAGCGGAAATCATATGGCATCTCTTTTTGGTTTTTTTGTTTTTTGTTTTTTTGAATAGTCGTATGGCTTCTTGGAGTAGAAATCATGTGACTTCCTTTTTTTTTTTTTTGAATCATATGTCTTCCATTTGTTTTGCTAAATATGGTTAAGATTTGATGTAATTTAGATCTTGGGTATTTAATGATTTTCAATCATAGTTGGACGGCTAACGTAGCAAGATTAACGTAGACCCTATATGAAATTTGATGACACGTAATATTAATCAGAATAAATATTACGTAAACTTGTAGATAATGGAATGTAGATGAGTCAAATTCATTCTGCATCCACTGATGACGAATAATACACTACCCTAAAGCAAGGTCTCATTTAAACAAGGGCCCGAAAATAAAATTTTATCCCTTCTAATTTTTGCATGTCTGTATATTGTTCAAGCGGAGTATTAAAAATCATTGGGTTTCATCCTAAAATCAATTGGTTACAAGAGGAGTACACCAAGATCTTATATGGTGAACTTAGAATTTATGATTTTTATATGCAGGAGAAATTATGTATTCTAACACCCCTTCACGTGTAACCCGGTGAAAAGTTAGAACCAAGAGCTGGCGTTGGGACACACGAGTCAACAAAAGTGAAAACCAAGAGTAGACATAGAAGTGTACGTATCAGCTTTCTATTCTTTCTGATCATGTTATGATGCCTATAAATAGGCACTTTTGTAATGTATTTCTTAACACTAAGATTTCATCATGTAGTTATTATCTTTCCTTATATTCTAGAGTTGTCTTTGGTGATGGTTATTATTTTCTTCAATATACCATCCTAGTAGTCTATGCCACTATTAATTATCTCGTTATCACCACAACTAACAAAATGTCATCAAAGTTCTATTCACCAACCATGTGCTTGCAAAGTCTGCACCAAGTCATCATGAGCCAACAAGAAGGTCACATGTGGATGGATATAACTGAATTAAGGGCCTAGTTTTGATATTATGTTAAAAATTATGAAGTTTCATTCTAAAATTAATTGGTACTAAGAGGGGTAGCTTAGAATCTTATATGGTGGACTTAGAGTTTTTCTTTGCAGAAGGAATTATATATTTTAACATAGAGCAAGAAGAGATAGGGAAGGATATAGAAAAATACTCTCAGAGAGGAAAAGGAAGAAAGAGAAGTTAGGAGAAGAGGAAATCTTAATCTTAGCCTTCAGACAGGTGTCCATGCATTCCGCGAATGTGTGTTTCAATGAAAAAATTGACGCATTTTCAAAAATGGTGTAACAAATGAAAATTTTTCCTAGCTAAAAATAGAATTCATCAAAACTAATTGAGAAAACTAATATATAGAGAATGAGTATTCAAAAAGATCAAAAGAATTTGTTCAGTGGATGATTTGAACCAACAAAAATAGTGTAGTTGAAGATTTGAAACTTTTTATAGTACTAGTGGCAAGTATTGTAACTTATCGTATTTTATATTAAAGAAATTGTGTGTCAAATGATAATGTTCAATGGAAAATGAAAATCTGTTGAAATTAACAAGAAATACTAATATAGCGTGTAACTGAAATAAAAACTAGTTCAATATGTGTCTGGAACACAAATCAATTTAGCGAGTGATTTGGAGCTTACTATAAATTTAGTGGTTTGTGATACGATTTACTTTTGGAACTCTTACATGATAATAGATATGATTCATTAGCGGTTCTCTTATTTATTTGTGTTTCTTTAATTTACAAAAAGTTGCAACTGGTTATGATAATTGATATGGGATAAATTTTGACCATGGACAGAATTACCAAAATACCCTTGAAAAGATTCATCTAGTTGAGGTCCATTTAGAGATCCTTCCCGAGGTCTACCAAGCTAAGGCCCGAGGTCGAGCCTACCAAGCTAAGGCCCGAGGTCGAGCCTACCAAGCCAAGGCCTATCAACCCGAGGCCTACTGAGCCGAGGTCTACCAACCCCAGGCCTACAGAGCCGAGGTTTACCACCTCGAGGCCTATCATAGACCTCGGGGAGATAATTACAGCATAATGCACCAAAGAGGCTTATAGACTACTTTAATAGTAGGACACGTGGCAGTCCCTAATAACTTGGAAATTAATATAAATATAGGCGTCTTATTATAAGAAAGGTAACCAATATTGGTACATATGCCTTACACTCTCACTCTTTTTTTCTCTTTCTCCTTCTCACTTTCTTTTGCTCATATGCAATTTGGGCTCTATGACTGACTTGAGTGTTAAAGTAGACCCCCGAGGTTAACCCTAGGGTCCTTTGTTTTGCAGGTAATTCGTTGCCGGAACAAATGTACGAGCTCATCTGGCAGAATCACAAACTGGGCGAGCTTATTTAGCAGAGTCATGAGCTTATCTAGTCCTTCACCAAATTTTTACCTTAATAGGTTGGTGTCATCTTACAAACCCACCTTATGGGCTATTATTCCCAACACGCTAAGATAAGATCCTAAGGGGTCTTACCAACCCAACTTAGGAGTTATTACTCCCCGAAGCTAGGACAAGAACCCTCTGGGGTCTTACCAACCCACCTTAGGAATTATTATTCTAATCATAATAGGACTAACATTAGACTATTATAAATAGAGCTACTTATGTTGTGTTTAGTTGTCACACACCATAAGGTGGGTGTACCATACTAGATTAGATTAGAGTTAGAATACATATACCTCTAGGTAAGTGTATTGAGGTCATTATTATAGTAGTTTCTATGAGTGATAAAGAATAATGTTTCGTGGACATAGGCTATGCCGAACCACATAAAAATAGTGTTGTGTTCTTAACATATCTATATGCATGATCCTTCCAACAAACGCATCCAAAGACGCTGAATAATCTCATTGTTGACAAAAGTGATGTAAAAACCCCGATTGTGAAGGAGCTTTGCTAGTTTCATCATAGGGTTAATGCGCCCTTGGGCTGGCATTGGCACCACTATTGCTTGCGGCTTTGGCTTCTCCATTGTTTCCAGCTCCTCTCTTTCTCTGCGGTGTGTAGTGATCTCTTTTGCTATATACGAAGGAGTTGTTTTCCTATCCACTCGGGTGGATCATATGAAATAACCCCTTGCTATACCCAAAGGTCATACTGAAATGGCCTATTTTAATTAAAAAAAAATTGAGTTCAAATTATGATTTAATTAAAAAAAATGTGAGTTTGAATTATGATTTCTATATGTATGTATATAAAATGTGTTATTATCTATTGTTGTTGAGCCCCAAAAAAAAAAAAGAAGAATATTTATTGTAGATCGAATCTTCGAAGAAAAATACCAAGTTAACACCAATGTTGAGAACTTAAAAAAATCATGTTCCAATATGATATCTAAAAAATCATATTCCAGATATGATATTTTTTGGTGTAATAATGAACCAGGTCCACATCATTTCATATTGACTTTCTCTTATAATATTATAAGAGAAAAATCTAAACTATCAATAATGTTATAAGTTATCTTCGTCATTCATTTAAATTAAATATAAACAAATAAGAGTTTAATCCAAAATAACTTTCTAGCATTTTGTCCCTCTCATTAACACTCTCACGTTTTCCCCTCTGCCCCTCACCTTCTCACTTCTTATTTTTCACCAAAAAAGGGGAAAAAAATGTTATCTCTATCTTTCTCACTCTACCCACTCTCTCAATCATTCTCATCCACCATTTTTTTGAAGAACAAAGGCTCTCAACCAAGAACAACTTTGATGCTTCACATTTTCCTTTTTCATTTTTACAGCTCTAGATTTGCTTTTGTGTTTATTTTCACTTTCAAGATATGTAATGTAAATTTGTTGTTGTGAACTTTTAAACTAGTTAAAACACTAATTTAATTCTTTTCCCAGTGAGATGTCTCAAATTTGTTAATAGATCTTTTATATCATTGATTTTGCTGGTTAATTTTCATCGGCAAAGTTGACGAAATTCTCTTCAGTTGCTTCAAGGTTTTCATTTGTTTGTTTGGTTTCTTCTGCATTGCTTTAATTTTCATGTTTTTTATCATCGGTTTGCCGGGTCAACGGATCCTTTTAATTTTGCTTTAGAATCTTTTGTTTTCCTTTTGATTTTCCTAGTTTCTGCAATGAAATTGTTACCAACCAAAATAAAAAAAGTTGCATGATTCTGGTAACTTATAATCTGATGTATTATATCTCAAAATTTTGATTATGGACGTTATATTGGAGACAAGAAACATACACGAGGATGACAAGGAAGAAAAATTTAGAACCATCAAGGTAAAAATAAAGAAAAAAAAAACAAATTTAGAGCTGAAAAAATAAAAAAAGAAGACGTGAAGTACCAGAGTCGTTCTCAGTTGAGAGCCTTTGTTTTTTAGTAAAAATAATGGTGGTTGAATGATTAAAAGAGTGGATAGAGTGAGAATGATAGACATGAGAGTTTGTTTCTTTTTTTGACGAAAAATAGGAAGCTTGAAGTGAGAGAGAGAGAGAGGAGGGAGAAAACGTCGCAATGGATAATAAGAGAGAAGAGGCTGAAAAAATATTTTGGGATTAAACTCTTTTAAAAAAAAAATTAATTAAAATGATTGATTGAGATAACTTATAATAATATAGATAGTTGAGATTTTTCTATCATAATATTATAGAAGAGAAATTAATACAAGAAGATCCGATTTCAATTTCAAAGAGATTGATGTACATGTTATCTTCTTAGGTTGAAATACTCGATCACCAATTATACAGATTTATAATAATATACCATTGACGTCCCTCTCTCTCTTTAACGTGAGGCATGGGATCCATATTTTACGGCCATCATTTAAATTAAACTCTACTCGGCGATACATGACAACTGGATAGAAGTAGAATTGGCTCCAAATACTCAATTTTAGTTGAATAATTTTCTTCGCTAGGTGATCAAAATGTACTAGATTATAAAGTTAAACAGATCTATTATTCTTTAATATTTTCAAATGATCCAAACGAATCGATTATCAAATCTTTCAACAGTTGCACAGATTGGTCAGCTTTGTTGAATAGCCACAGAGAATATATGAAAGGATCGACCTCTAATCAAGCTCCATTCATGAATAATAACGAAAGGAACTAAGTTACCAATGACGATTTCGACAAACAAAAAAATAAGGTAAATTGTGCTACTGATCATTTTGTCAGTTGTATTTTGACATTATAATTTTCTTGTGGCTCTAAATATCAATTAGTTTATTTAAAGTGATTTCATTGCTATTTAATTCGTTGAATGGCATAAATAAATAAAAAAAAGTTCAGTAGTGGCCACTAGTAATTTGGTCTAGTAGTATTATTCTCGCTTTAAGTACAAGAGGTTTTTAAATCAATTCTCGTGTATAATATTATAAGTGACGTAAAATAACTAAAGTCTCCCATAAATTAAAAAGAAAATAGCATTGATTTATTTAACCCAAAAGGGTTGAAACGTAAATAGTTAAATTTAAGATATTCAAATGAATTTGTTATTTTTCTCTTTTATTTTTAAGCGTCTCTAATTCTCCTTTTTATTTTCTTCTCTATTTTTTTTTTTCTTTTCTTTTAATACTATCAATAGCCTCAATGGCCAAACATGGTATGCCTAGTCTTGTTAATCTTCCGTGCATTTCATGTTCCACGAGTGTTATTCACATGCGACCCATCTCATATCAGGTCACATGTGTCATGTGTGTCTAATTATTTTTTGCGTGTGTCATCTTTCGCGCGACTTCAATCTTTCACGCGTGTCCTATGTGACTTCAATCTTTCACGTATAATTCATCTCAAATCAAATAAGATGTATGTTCAATCTTTTACGTGTGACCCTCTCAAATCAAGTCACATATGAGCGGTCTAAAATATATATTTATCTCACATCAAAAAATAAAAAATTTCAAGACCATATGCACACTCATCTCACTATCAATTGACTTTAGAATGAATTTCATGACTCTTAACATGTTTGAGTCTAAACCTAGAGCTTGGGAGTTGTACTCGATAAGAGTGACACAGTCAGTGGACGTGGTGATGGATTCAAAACTCGAAAACAGTAATGTCTAGGGTGTCACGCCCTAACTCGACCCCTCCTATGATCAGTCAGAACGCAACGGAATTTTGGCAGCATAATGACCGTAACATGAACATCAGAGCTCTAAACCAACCCTTAAGAACAACATACATTAACTTCCATAAATCACCAACCAACTCCACAATCAAATTAACAACATACAACACAACCACTTCAAACATTAAACATTCTTTCATCAACTCATTCACAGTTACGCGCCTCCGTTCCAACATAATACATAGGCTATACATTCATTTCAAAATAGATTATAACCAACTTAGTAATCTAGTCATGATCAAAATAAAGACTACTAAATCAACATACATATATCTTTCTATTAAGATAGGTTATACAATACATTGTGATACAACAACTATGACAATCTCATGGCAATGACTCCTGCCCATAAGACTCATCCACATATGGCACATTTCCCTCTTCAAGAGGCACGTACCCGTAGTCAGGCTCAATAACACTTGCATGCATGCAATAATTGAGAGTAAGCTTATATAAAACAAGCCCAGTGAGGATCTGATAGATCTTTAACAGTATTTACTATACTCCTTAGAAATCATCATTTGAGTAGTAAACGCACAATGAATATCAATAATCATTATAAATGCAACAATAGTAATAATTGTAAACACACAATAAGGATACGATACATTTGCTGATGAAGCTCCATACACCAATTCCATGCTCAACAACTCCTCCAAACTCAATGACACAATTCTGAGGTACCTTGACCTAGACCCACACCCCATGGCCTCTCCGCCGATGCGAGATAGGGAGTAGCCATGATAATTGTGCTCGCAGCCCAGGATGCCTCCCGAGGTGACACAACATTATCAAAGCTCACAACAATGAAACTCAACATAAATAAACCGAGAGATCAACAACGAAAGTGCCCGATTTCCGTAATCAATAATCAATCAATATTCCGAGAGATCAGCAACGAAAGTGTCCAATTCCCGTACTCAATAATCAATCAATATAACATCAATATTTAATTAAACAACAAACAACTAAGTTAGATAACAAAGTAGGCCATCCAACTTAACATGCATGAAACACGTAATCTAACCCTAGTCTAACCATTAACAAATCACAATTCAATCACTCAAACACCACCCAATCATCTAAAGGCTCAATTCAACAATTTAAAGAAAGACAACCTAAACTTCAAATAATCATGTCTTACATTCTACTAATCCAAACAACTCCAAATCAGTTTCAAACACTCACCCATTCAATCAACTACATTAGCCCTCTCAGAAACTAACCAAGACATATCAAAATCAAGCCCAACAACCTAAAACCTCAAGGCACCTAGGCTGAAATTTTTGGATTTTCACCCAAACATCGCAATAGAAAATTCGGCATTATAACGGCGTTACCACGTAATTAACAAACTTTTAGAAATCGACGGCAATCGATTCCAACCATTACAACTCAAAATAATCAACAAATAGCCAAACTATCAACTTTAAATACCCGAAAATAAAAATTTATGCTACAACAGTTCAAATCTCATAAGAATACATATAAACAAACTTTTGCATGCGCTGAGAAATAATATAACTTCAAATTAACATTCTAACGGTTCAATATTCAATTATATGCAAAAATATAAAATATGACTTTTGAGATCTAGAATTTTTCTCTTACCTTTGATGTGTTTTGATGCAAGAAATGTGTAGAATGGATGCCCAACAAGTGAAATCAAGCTTTGAATGAAGTGATTTGGACTTGAATTGCAAAATCTATGTGAAAAATACTTTGAAAAACCCTGAAAATGCCTTCATCTTTCTCCTACAAAGAACCAAGGTTTTGTGTGTGTTTTTGGAGGTGTTTTGTTTTGTTTTTAATGTGTGTTGATGATATATTAAACAAAGGTCAAACAAATAAAAGAAAGTCAAAGTTGACACTTAGTTATTTTTAGTTTTTTCTTGTCTTTTAATTCCATTTTAGACTATTTCTTGCTCAAAACATTAATTTAATACTTAGACTATTTTAAGTAGTTTATTTTTAGGTGACAAGAGTTTTCTCATGCAAAGACTTTCACCCGACTCAGCTAAAAACGCGATTTCTGCAAAAGAAGGTGAAAAGTCATATAATTTGTTTTCAAATGTCTTTTGAATACATAATTAATCTAAAATCATTTAATACCACATATAAATACATTTATATTAATATGTACTAGGTCAACGAAAGTCAATGCAAGAATCAGGTTTAAAAAAAATTACTATTTGGCTCAAAAATGCTACTTTTCGCTCGAAAAGTCTATTTAAATTACTATTCAGAATCAATTTTTATCAAACATGGGTCTATTAATAATAGAGGACTAGGTTTTATGACGTTTAAAACACCCCTATAAAAAGTTTAGCGGAGAGGTGCTCAAAACACTATTCATAAAAATCGACGATAAAATTTCTGATTCCGTTTTTTATAAAAATTTCATGAATGCGCACTTAGCATGTATTAGGAGTATTAAT
Source organism: Ehretia macrophylla (assembly GCA_037974665.1). NCBI lineage: Eukaryota > Viridiplantae > Streptophyta > Magnoliopsida > Boraginales > Ehretiaceae > Ehretia > Ehretia macrophylla. Next base: position 45,042,122 of record CM075777.1, on the reverse strand, counting down.
AGCATATTTAACACATTCTAAGTCATATAGCACATAAACAGGTCAATTCACATAAAACAAGGTAAAGCACACAAATCGAGATAAGATAAAAAAAGGGGGTTTCACATAGGGTCTGACCAGGTCTTTGGACCTTCATGGCACCATTCATGCTTGGAACTTCAATGGAGATGGGTTGAGCTTTTGGGTCAGGCTGTTCGGATGACTTGGTGGATGTTTCTTTCTTCTTGTTGCCTTCCAGAGAATGCCATTGAGAAACAAAAAGGGTCTAGAGATGCCGATAATTATCGAGTAATGCTAGATATCACTTTATTTTTATTATTTAAATATTAATTTTTACGTGTATGTTTAATTGGCATGTCAAGACACTTTGTTAATTCTTTCTCTTCTAATTTTAGAATACTAACTAGACATACACATAAAAGATGATATTTGAGTGAGAAAAACAGGGATAGAGTCAGAAGTTGAGTGTTGGCTAGGTGGGTGGGTGGGTTGGGGGGGAGGGGGGTAGCGGTGGGGGCCAGGGGCAATTTTTGAATTAGTAAGAAAGAGACTCAATTTTTACAAATAAAGTTGAAAGTTATATATATTTATCTAAATCTAATAAATATACACATACAGTAGAACATCTTTAAATTAATAGCGTTGAGACTACCAAATTCTATTAATTTAGCGAGATATTAATTTATCGATAAATTAATAACTATTAATTTATAGAGATATTTTTAATTTTTTTGGCTTTATAATAAACATATTATGATTATGATGTCGTTTTTTGAAAAGTGGCTTCTATTTTTCCGGTTCAATTTGAAAAGATAAGTAATGAGAATAGAAGATAAAATTTAATTTAGTAGGATTAAAACAAAGTTTCTCTAATCTCGTATCCAAGTCCTTGTAGGATTAGGATGATAACTAATTTCTCTAATCTTGTATCTAATTCTTGTAAGATTATCTCAAATTTTTCTCTTTAAATAATTAAATATAAGATTCAACTAGATTTGAAGTTCAACAAAAGACAAACTACTCTTGATTCATATTTTAAGTAAACTTCATAGTCAATTTATTATGTACTTTTTAGCTAATTATTAATTTATGAAATATTTGGGTCAATAAAATACAAAGAATTTTTTTTTAAAAGTCTTATCTTATAATTTTATCTAATTTATCAACTTTTTACACTGGTCCTAAGTTCTACTGTACTAAAAAAAAACTAACAAAAAATAACATACAAATATAGTAACTTGAACCCATACCATCAACATAATAATATTTGTTATTAACCACCACAACTAACTCCATATTTTTTAGCACTTTTACAACTTTTTCAATTTTTACATTCTTAGCCTCTTTTTTTTTTTTTTTTTACCAACTTAAGACTAGACAAAAATTAACAAAAAAAACATTACAACTATAGTAATTCGAACTCTAACTAACTAAATAAATGTATTTGTACTTAACCACCCAACTAACCTCATATTTTGAAAATTTTTACAACTTTTCTGCTATTTTTTTTTTGGGGGGGGGGGGGGGGGGGGAGGGGGGGGGGGGGGGGGGGGGCGCGTTAAAAAAAAGCCTACTAAATATTTTTATTTTTTAAAAAAGTTGGGGGAGCTGGGCCCCTCTTGGCCCCTCGTACCACCACCTCTGAATAAAAATAGAGTGACATCTAACATTAAAAATGAGAATTAAGTGCTGACTGGAGGGTGATACATCCGGTGTTTGACTTTGAATTGATAGATATACCCCTAATAATTTTGTTTTTACATATTATGCAAACCGTCTTCAACTACCACATCCTTCATTGTAGGTGCCCCACGAGAAAGCAGAAAGTATGGTGGTGGTGATGGTGTAATCCCCACTTAATGCGAGTCAAAAATAAATTATTAAGTTGTTAAAAGAATGGTCAATTAACAATAGTAGTCATATCATAATTCAACACAATTGAATTAATATAGTATGGAATGTATTAAAAGTGATTTCAGAACATCTAGATATACAAACTCAAGCAACTAAGTTGAACTACGAAATTTATTTAGAGAAGCTTGAAAGATTATAAGGTTATGAATTAAATTTTTGGGGTCGATTTTGAAATTAAAACTGTAGCAATTGGAAAAGAATTAGGTGATGATTTATATATATAGTTTAAAACAAGGGCGGAGCCAGGAACTGAGGGTCAGTATAGGCACTCGGTGCCTAGTCAGTAACTAAAATGTTCATAATACTATCTATACATAACTTTGTTTTTTTATTTTAGTCAAAAATAGAAACTACATTCATGAGGAGAAAAACAAGTATAAATTTTTTATGTACATTTATGAAAATATCCTTTGTAACATGTGGCCTCCCTATTATATAATAGATGCTGAAAAGGAAAAGAAAAAAATATTATAATAGCTGTTGAAAATGAAAAGAAAAGAAAAAAAAAGAAAGAAAGAGAAAAGCAACTACAAGAACCAACTGCCGAGGCTTGATCCTGCAATGTCCATGGACTCCAATAAGACAATAACCAACTAAGCTAGATTGGTTCTTAATGCATGAGTATGACTATAAATATTATAAACGGTTCAGTGTAGGCCTATGCATACTCTCACCACCATGTAGCTCCGCCATTAGTTTAAAAGTTCTACAAATCTAGTTTCTAATGCTTGGTTTGAAAGTTTTATGAGTCTAGTTTTTAATACTTCAAATGGTATATCAATTGGAATTTTTAAAACAAAAGTTATGGCAATTTTGATAAAATGTGGTTGGTGTTAATTTTGTTATATTTTGATTTTTACTTATTTCCTGCTCTGATTGGAATATTCTAGGGAACCAATGAGTTCATATTCTTGGCATTAAAAAGCTGGTTTCAATTTCCTAAATTCGCTATTACCGTTTAATAAATCTTTTGTGAGATTAGCGTTACTATATTTTGAGTTAGACTTATGATTCTTATCATCCACCCATACTCGGATGACACGTTTACACCATTGCGACTGCTGAGTATTCTGCCAACTCATGCCATAATTTTATGCATCCTAGTAACCTTTAATGTACCGCCTCATGCTTGCAACTATAAGTACACACACACACATGTCATATTGTGAGTTAGCCACACTTAACATCTCAAAGCTGCTACGTGGTTTATCTTTAAGCATTTTGGTGAGAGAGGGATTAAAAAGATAAGAGCAAGAGAGTAGTATATAAAAGAGGAATAAAACAAAAGCAAAGATCAGGCAAGATAGAGAACGAGAGAGAGACACCGGAAAAAGAATGAGAAAACAGAAAGTCGAGCAAACTTTATCATTTGATTACACCCCAAATACGCCTAGGTAAATTCTAACATTTAAGATATTGATTTATGGTCAGCGAATTCATTAGCTTAGTTAGTTAATATTAAGAGTAATCATAATTATAGGGATGAAACCTGGTTGGGAGTTGTATAAAAACAGTATAAAAAAAAAACTCATTAAATAGATTGGGGATAGCTATGGAGTCGTTGTTGTTGCTATGTGCAGCGGTGAGGGTTAGCCGTGTGTGTGCTTTGGGGGAGACGAATTTATACGGTAAGTATATTTATGCATGTACGTGTTTGTGCCTGCTAGATATCCAGTGGTAGATTCAAACACTCACATTCAGGGTATGCACTCGTACAGTGAAAGAGTTCAGTATGTGCACAAAGTATTAAATATAATATTTTTTCTAAAAAAAAATACCAAAAAACAAAATCCACCACTGTAGATATATATGTATTAGTTAATATATGTACTACTAGTGACATATATAATTAAGTGCATGACATTTTATTGAAGATAACAAAAGAGGTCATTGAGAACATGCAAGAAGATGGGTCAGTTATTTATTGTGTGGATGGAATTTTGCGTTTGGAGACGGCATATTTCCGTCTCTGTTTCATCTATAATTTGAAAATGAGATAGAACGGAGATGAAACTCGAACGTCACCTTTCGACCCGTTTTATTTTTTGAATTTCACCTCCGTTTTGTTTCAAATGGAGACGAAAAGATATTTCGTTATTTTTTAGTCTCTCTCACATTTTGTTTCTAATTCGTCTCCCTCATATTTTGTCACATTTCCGTCTCATTATATTTCGTCACTTTTCCGTCTCCCTCACATTTCGTCACCTTTCTGTTTCCCAATAATTTTTGTTTTTATTTCGTCTACGTTCCGTCTCTCTCACATTTTGTCTCATTTTCGTCACATTTTTAAAAATTTTAAAAAAAAAATAATTTCAAATAAAAAGTTATAAATTCGGATTATGTCAAAATTACTATAAAAATTTGAAATTTTTTACAAAAATTATATTGATTATATATATATATATACCTAAATCTATCACTTATAAATATATGTATGCAACATATATATACAAATATGAAAGAAAAACAAAAATAAATCTGATTTTTTTTTTAAAAAAAAACCCTAAACTCATATAAAATTACAAAAAAAATCATATATTTACCTAAATCTATCACTTATACACACACACACACACATAGATATATATATATATATATATATATATATATATATATGTATATATGAAAGGAAAAAAAACAAGTAAATAGAGCTGAATTTTTTTAAAAAAAATCTTAAAATCATGAAAAAAAAACTACCAAAACTATATGTATTTACATAAATCTATTATTTATACATACATATATATGACATATATACATAATACATATATAATCCAAACAAATGTGGTAGTATAAAAAAAAATCTAAAATCATAATAAAAGAACACTATATACATATATTTAACATTATATACAAACATATATATAATGAACTAAACCAAAACAAATTCAAAATTTTAAATAAAGGAATTATCTTAAAATGAGGTCAACTAATAGTGAGTTCACACTTGGAAGTATGAGTTAAAAGAAAGGGGAGGGGGGGGTATGTTCAAATTTTTGTTAAAAAAATTTCCCCCCAAAAGTCATTTGGAGGAAAATGAAATAATGGTTCAAGTGGCTGGATTTTCTATCCACTTGAACCGTGAGGACTTGGCACACATTTTTTTTTTTTTGTATTTTCCCCCAAAATATTTTGGGGGGAAATGAAATAATGGTTCAGTGCAAGTCCTTTCAAAGGACTTGTATGTACTTTTAAAAAAAAAAAAAATTCCCCCCAAGAATATTTTGGGAAGAATTTTTGAATTGGTTCAAGTGGCTGTAATATATACTTTAAAAAAAAAAAAAAAATTCTCCCCCAAGAATATTTTGGGAGGAATTTTTGAATTGGTTCAAGTGGCTGGAAACAGCCACTTGAACCAGGTTTTTTGGACTGGGTCCATCTCTTTTTTTTTTTTGGTTTATTGGGTTCGTCTCGTTTTGTTCTTTTAAACCCCCCACCCTTTTCCTTTTTACTAATTTTTTATAAAAAATTATGAGTAATTTTTTTTGGGGATTTTTTATAAAACAAATTATGGGAGAATTAATTTTTTTACTATTTAATTTATAATTTAATTACAAGTTTAGGGTAATTTATTAATAATTGGTTAATTATTATTTTTAACTTAAATTCTAAATTAAAACATTTTATTAATTAGTAAAAATAATTTTAAATTTAATTATTAAGTATCATTATTAGATTATTTACTTATTTAAAATAATTAATTAATTAAATTAATTATTAAATGTCAAGATTAATTAAATAACTAGTAACATTATATATTTAACTATGTTTTCTTCTTTTTGTCTCTTTTTGAAGACGAATTGGAGATGATATTCATATTTCGTCTCCAAATTATGGTGACAGACCATAATTTTCGCCACCAATTTAAGTGACGGATTATCTGTTTAATCAGCAAACTTGGTGACAGACAAGTTAATCCGTCACCACCTTGGTGACAGATAGAAATTTCAGTCACCATTTTGGTGACGGACCATCTTTTTCGTCACCAAAATTGGTGATTAACAAGCTAGTCCGTCACGAAGGTGGTGATGGATAAAGCGATCCGTCACCATTTGGTGACGAACTATCATTTTCGTTACCTTTTTGGTGACGAACCATCATTTTCGTCACCTTTTTTATAACATATTAGCATTTCCGTCACCAAAAAGGTGACAATTTGGGGACAAAATTTGTTGTTCGTCACCCAATCGTTTCCATTGAGAGACGGTTTGGAGATGAAATACCTAAGTCGTCTCCAAATTATCACCATTCATGTATCTAAAATTGTTGTCTTATTTTTGTCGCTTTTTTGGCAACGAAAAGGAGACGGACCGTCCTTTTCACAGTTTTTCTTGTGGTGTTAAGAATAAGGAAAAAGGTGGAAAGTAATAGAAAGGAAACAAAGGAAATTGAATGGAAAGACAGAAGATTAGGGATAAGAAAATAGAAATAGGTATAATGTAGGAAATACAAATGAAACTATATGAACTAAAATAATAATGGCTAGAATATAGTGATGGTACCCTGGAGAATTGAAGGATCTAAATAACAACGTCAAGTATATGGGATTAGAATTTATCAGCAATCAGAGTATTAGATAAATATAAGACATGCAAAATTGTGACTTAAAAGCTATAGTTCGTATTTTACAACCTTGGATTATCTTGTATTGGAATTGACATTTTAGTACATATTTACTATGTGGCAGTATCAAATTAACATGAGATTATAATTTTGGTGAAAGAAAATTGAATTGATTAATTTAAAACTCGAATCGAGTTAAGTTGGACTTCCCCTAGTATACCATTCCTTCTCTTCTAAATTCTTCTTTAATTGATGTACTTGGTCCTTGCTGGCATCGTTATCATCTCTTGATATTCACATTGACTTCGTTCATCTATAATTGTGGAAGTACTTATTTCTTCAGTGTTCATTGCTTGCTTTATTGATCTACTATCATTTTGACTCCTCAATTTATTGGCCTCCTATGACAACTGATTATTGACTCCAATCTGGTTTCTTTTCATTTGTAACCATTTTTAACTTCACGTGAGGTTTATTCTAATTGATATTGATATTGGCTCTCACAATTTTATGATTTATTCAGATCATTGATATTGATATACTTCCTCTATTCATTCGTCATTGTTCCTCGTCAGCTGTGACACCTAGACGGCAGGGTGAAATATATAGTCGTCACTGCCTCTAGGTATAATTCAGTGTCATTGTTACTCTCATGGCAGGAGAGCTTGCTACTTTTTATTACTAGATGGATTAATGGTTATTGCATTGTATTGTTAACGCAATACATAGTATTATATCTTATTGTATTGTTAGCGCAATACATAGTCTTATATTTCATTGTATTGTTAACACAATACATCGTATTAGTGGTTAATTATATTCTATCAATGGTTGTCTATATTGTTATTATCACAGTTGTACAATTGTACATCAGTTCTACTCCTATTATAAGGCATATGTCATCCGATTGTCATTCCCCACTTGTTCGGATTCTTATTAGCCTCCGGTTGTCTTTCCTCACTTGTTCGGATTCTTATTAGCCTCATCGATATTTTGTTGACTATAGAACTTCAGGCATTTCGTATATGACTTCATTTTAATGCTATTTCATTTCATTGTGATATAGACTACCCTTGATTTCTTCTCGAGTGTCCTTCTTACTGAGTATTCTTTTGTTCATTCTATTATTTTGTTGTATTTATGTAGAGGCCAAGGTTATTGAACTATCAGGGGCTATTTGGTTAGAAGCCACCCTGTGAAGTTGAATTTCATAATCGCATGGTATTATGAGAAACTTGCTATTTTAGAAGGATATTATTTATAAAAGTAACATTCTTGTAATATAGATTTAGTCATGATATTTGATTTAACTAAGAGGTATAGTCGCTTTGATAAATGATATTGTAGAGATTAGCTTTTTGTACTATGGTATTAGAGCCTTACGGATTTATGAGGAGAAATTTTCTTAGACTCGCGGCATCACGTCCTTAGTTTTAGCCTTGCCAAATTGGAGGTGTGACAGATGAAGTATGGTTGTTGAGGGTATCGGTAGTATGAAGGGAAAAAGGAAAAATAATTGGTTAGAAAAGAAAAAAGAAAATGTAAACGACAGGAAAAGAAAGATAAAAAGTAAAAGTGAAAAACTTAAAAATAAAAGGAGAAGATGAAAAACAAAATTCTTTTGAGCCCCTTAATTTAACATTTTATATTTAAACCCTAATCGTTAAACTTGTTTAATAGCATTTTGTGGAATGGATTAATGAAACATTTTGAATTAATAAGCAATGGCCTCTTTTGCAATAACAAATAGTCATGCGGTCAAAACAGAATTAATCGAATAGTTTAATGACCTTTAAAATATTTTCCAAAAAAAGAAAAACATCCCTTTAAAATGTTGCAGTATGCCTTCTGTTAAGATAACTGATATTTCTTCTTAAAATTAATTGGTGTTAAATGGAGTGGTCCAAAATCTTATATGGTAGATTTGGAGTTGGTGATTCCCCTCCCCCGCCCCTACCCCCGCCCCTATGCCCGTGTGACCCAGAGAGAAAAGAGAAACAAGAGCTGACATTAAAGGAAAACAAGTCAGGGAGAGCAAAACGAAACAGATAGAGATGACATTAAGAAGCCTGGGGTTCGATTTTAAGATAAAACCCCAATTATCTTAACACTTTATCTGGCCACTTGACTTGTAAAATTAGTAAATTATATTTCAATCGTGTTTATATTTTTCACAATATGCATTATATATATATATATATATATCATGAGGCTTTGCGTTTTTTCTTTTGTTTATTTCTTTTTGTTGCAATGCGTCCTAGACGTGCTCAGCCGTTAATTGCTTAATACTTGGTTCTACTCACAACGTTCATGCATTGGTAAAGGTGTTTTAACACCGTGATTCAAACTCAAAATCTTTAATTACAATAATCTTGAAGGAATATTTTGGAGAACCTCTAACATGTCATGATAGGACCACCAATTAAAATATTTCAGTTGGAAACTGCTTGAGTAGGCCACTTGACTTCATTGGATGGTTTTCCATAGAGCACAGGATTATACTCAAAGAAATTAGCAGGCCTGAGCTCAAAACCCGCGGCTCAATGTGGTCATGACAAGGAAATCATCCTGGTGAGGTATATGATTAAAGCCTAATATGTACCATAACACAATGTCCTTCTTTTCTATTTCTCTATTCCTGAGGATCCAGACAGCAAGAGTATCATTTCCATGGCTCTGATCAACATATAAACCTCCGGCCCATTTTTCAGATTTGTTGTATGGTGTCACCCACACATTATACTCACTAAAAGCCCCTCGAATTTGAGGGTAATCATCATCA